>OV839566.1:46546386-47967988 GCA_929447395.1 Epistrophe grossulariae
ACAGGCTTACAGATCTATGGTTTCAGAATGCAAATAAAAAAACTATTCCATTCTTTCCCGACGCTTTGGCTTTGGCTTTTTTCCAACTTTTTAAAGGGTTTTTGGTTTATTTAATTATTTACATAACAGGAATAATAAATAAATAAATAAAATTCAACTTTAAACACTAAACTTGACCAACAAGAACTTAGATGCTAATATCACAGAAAAGTTCTGTGTATTTGCATTTTTTTAATCCAAAATACACTTTTTTAAAAATTGAGTTGACAACTATTTTTATACTTTCTTAAAGTTTCTGCATACAATTTATCAAAATCAGTTTAAACAAAATTCGAGAAAACCAAAAATCTAAAAAAAATATGGTTCTATGGGATTTGCAATAAATATCTTTATTTCTGAAATGAATTTTTTTTCTTTTTTAAATCAATCTAGCTATTTAATTTTGACCCATTTTTTGTTTTATTAAAAATCTGTAGACGTTTTTGAGAAAAGCAAAATTTTCTTTATACTGACTTAAAAATTTTGTATGGCAGGTACCGTTATTTTTGGTCCTAAAAAAATGTCCAACAAACGCTTCTTAGGTGCCAAATTTAAAGAAAATCAATCATATTTTGAGTTGAACTTCGTATTCCCAAAAGGAGTATGGTAATTGTATTGCTCCAATTGACTTTTGAATAGTCGTGTAAAACACTAGTTGAATTTTCCATAAAACACTCGGCCATTCTGTCTCAATATTTCTCAATACGTTTTTATGGTTCTCATTATATCACTTGGCCATTGCCTTCGTTTATAGAGGACTCGTTTTGATTTATGGTCTGAAAAAAAGGAAGGACCATAATATGTTCATCAGATTTCTGGGACCGCAAAGCCTTGATCAAATCAATAAGGTTTTCTGATTATTTTCCGGATTTTAACAGTGATGCAATTCTTTTTTAAGCATCTGTACTCTTTCAAAAGCGTCCTTCTTTATTTATTCGCCAGTTTTCTTGAGTTTTAAAGCCAATTATATGGTTGGAGAATGTAAGGTTTAATTTAATATTTTTATTTCTTGAATCCCACTTCTGAAGTAAGAAATGTTAGATAAAACCAATAAAAATATTGTTGCTGAATTGCCAAAATTCTCCCACAAGCTGATAAAAAAACAACTAGACTTTAGAATTTGCTATCATGACACTTATGTACCTTTTAAACATTTATTCACATTATGGTTACACTTACAATTCCCAAATGTCAACTCTCTGAGACTATTAGAATTGTTTTCTTTAACGAAGAATTTCAAAATATCGATAGTTAAAAGTTTGGAAACTCCAAGTGTGGACAACATTGTTGGAAACAACATTGTACCATCGTACTTGTATTAGAATTCTCCGGATGTTGATGTTGTTTTAAATGAAAATACCAATGAGAGTGACAAGAAAAAAAAATCAAAGTCCATCAAAAATTTACGAAATAAATATATATTGTTCAGAATTAAACCTAGCCAAGCAAAATGTTAAATCGAAAATTTTGCAAATACGGGTCTCTTTTAAGTTCTTATCTGCTTCTCGAAACTATATAAAATTTATTTCTATAAACCATCATCCTGATTTTAGGTGATTTTTTTCTCCAACCTTTATTTTTTATTTTTTTTTGCTTTCAAACGTTTTTATTTCGACTTTCAGATTTTCTACAATTTTAATTTGTATGTATGACTTTCTTGTATTAAAAAGATCTATCGATTACAAAAAAAATCAACTATCTATGATTTTTGGTTTATAAAATAGAATCTGGACCTTTTTCCTGTTTACCCTAACTTACCCTATACTTAAATTCCGATTTTAAAAAATCACGTATTTGAAAATTTTTAAATAAAGTTTCCTTTCATATAATATTTTTGTTTTATCACTAAAACCTGCCATATATGAGCTGGGTCAGATAATTGAAAATACCACACATTTTGTACATATTTTGAGAAATTTGTTTTTCATTTTTCTCATTTATGGTCATTTGTATAACTTACGTCCTTTGTCAAACCAGATGATAACAGTTTAAATATCAACTATTTTTGCACATCCATCTGTAGATATTACATATTTTCATTCCACTACTTGACTCTTCATTAAACTCCTCAACAAAACTTAAAATGTGTAAATTTCATTTCAACTATGATCATTAAAAATCCATTCTGTAAAGTAATTATGAAAAAAAAATAAAATAAAAAATTATGACAGCACTTGTCACTGAATTAAATTCTCTTTAACTTGCCATCCTCTTCTTCATCACCACGAGCAGTGCAGTAATATCCCAATGTATAAATGTATATAAATGCTTTTTTAATTATTACTTTTAGAATGCTTGGTAGGTGGGTAGGTATATTAAATGAGTCATTTCAGTATTCAATGACTTTTTAGAAAAAAAATTACTCTTTAGCAACAGATTGCTCTTCATTTTGTGTTTGTAGTTTTGAATGGGAAGGGGTTTTATTTTATAAATTACATCTACAGTTTTATAATATCCCATTTTGTGTCTAATTTCGAAATAGTTTCTTCGAAGCATGCAACTCTCTGTGCATTTCTTGCAGCCCTTGTGTATATGCAACTGAATGAACAATCAAAAATTGGTTCAATTCGTGTGAGGGAGTAATAAAAGGCACGAAACTATAGTTCCGCTTCAATGTAATCAAATTTCAGTAGTGCACCAGTTGAGCCAAATGATGTTGAGGAGGAATAGTATCGCCAGACAACCAGAAGTGGTCGTTATTTCTAATGTGACCAGATTCTTTTTTTTTTTTTTTTTTTATAACAGCGATGTGTATTTTTATTTTGGAGTTTAGGTAATTTCTTTTCAATTTATACTTTTTTAAAAAATATTTGCACAATCTTCGCCCGTAGGTACTTGCTCTTTGTGTTTTAAACCGACTTTTATTTGCTCTATGTACTTAAGTACGTTCAGATCATGTATTGGATTCCTGCCAAAAAAAACTATCAAATTTTAATAAAAATTAATACCACAGTAATGGAGAAGTTCGAAAAATAAGTTTTCCTCAAACCGTTCGTCAGTTTATGCGTCTTTGCGTTGCGACCGCGACGGTTAGTCCAGTGCAATTTAACATAGCGCCTTAATGGGTGGACCGATTCACTTCAAATTTAGCACAAATATAACGTGATTCGCTACAGAAAAGATTTTTTTCCAAAAAAATTGCAGAGTTTTGCAGTTTTTGAGTTCCGGGTACACTGAGGAAAAAGTGCACTTTAAAATCAATTGTTCCCATATTTAAATTAAAATTGTGGAAATCTAGTGTTTCGCAAAAAAACAAAAAATTGCCAAACGTAAAATGAAATGTTTTCATTTTAAAACGTTGAGCTTTGAAACTAAGAGAAATTGCTATGCTTTTAAACACAACAATTTTGAATATAATATACACAAATTTTATTTTATAATTTTAAGACTTAAAAGTAAAAGGATATCATTTAATTTAAAGAAAATCTTATATATATTATTTCTATAGTCTAGAATCACTTAACGACTCTCATACTACACCGATTTTGACAAATAAGGTGTCAAACGAGGCGAAATTACCTGCTGATATGACGAATTATAATTTTATTTTGAAAATATTAATAATTTGTTCAAAAACTGCATTTTTTTGTTTTGTGCGTCAATTTTTTTTTTTGTGTAATTGCGAGTATTCTCGCACGAGTAGGTTATTTACATTTAGTTTAAAAGCGTTCATTTGAATTTAGAATTTAGATATTAAAGTCATTGGCACAAAATTTTAAACAGTTATTGTTTAAACAATACACCCGACTTTATATTAGTTAACGCAGTTATCAGTTAAAAATTCTTGCTTAAATTTTTCTTAATTTTAAACACTTTAAACAACTTTTCTAATTAAAGAACCTGTTTACAAAACGTCAGCAAACTTTTGTGAAATAAAAAAAAAAAAAAATAAACAAACGTCAAATTCACCCCTGCACTGATTTCCGATCGGTTTTAAAATACTTTTGTTTTCGGTGTTCTTGGTGTTCTGAAATACTTTTCGCTTTCAATGCTTTCAGTGTGCTTTGATTTTTGATCGGACTAAAAATAATTGACATTTCGAAATTAATTTTAGTTTTCGTGTGGGAATTGAATTGATGCGCTATTATACGTTTATTATTAGATTTTTTTCAACAAATTTGACGTTTTGAATTTTTTTTTTACTGATTTCGAAAGAAAATAAGGTTTGAATGCTATAGCTAACTTGAAAGTGAAAATCAGAGCACTTTTTTTTGAATCCGTCCGGAAATCAATTGCGTTTACGGATTTGATTCGAAATGGAAATCAGAACAGGAGTGAATGCCTACATTCTGCAAAACAGAAAAACGTAAAATTTATAAAACATCTATAAAAAATGTAATTGCTTACATTTTATTTCAATCTATTAAAAAAACAACGAAAAAAAACCTCGATAACTCAATTAAATGGACACTTTAAGCGACTTTGGAACAGAGTAATTGTGATGAAAATCTGGGAGTTGATAAAGCAGCTGCCGTAGCTGATGCCTCTGATTTATTCGAAGGTGGTGAAGGCCGATGGGATTACTGATGAATCAGATTTGAATTGCATCCTGATCACATGATCATACCAACAACTCAGATAGATTTTCCAATCCAAAAGGAATTTTTGCCAAAGGGATTTTACAAAAATATTGGAACAGGGTCATAAGTCCACAAACCAAAAAATTATATTTTTGCATTTATGTATTACGAATTTAAGTAGTCAAAAGACAATTGTAATTTTTTCCCCTGTGAGGTTATAACCCTGTGCCAATATTTATGTGTCGAGTAACTAATTAGAACTTTACTCAGACATTGTGAAACAGACCCTAAGTCTTAATACAAAAAATTTAAATGTTTTTCAGAGTGTGAGTCAATAAATTTTAAATGTTTAAATTGAAAACTTTGCTTTGCAGATTAAAATAGAGAAACTTTAAATTTAAACGGGTTCACTTTTAAAAAGTGATGCGCATTGAAATTAAAAAAATAAATAGATACTAACTTTCAAATTGAGTACGTTTCCATACGGCTGTCTTTCAAACATGGTTTCTCTTGATTTTAAAGTGGTTTGTTCGGGAATTTAAAGTGTTTTTTCTCGGTGTAGTATTTTAAGCCTAGTGCGCAGCTATTAAGCGAAACGAAAATTTTCTCTATCGAAAACTTAAACGAAACGACTACGGAAAAAATAAATGTCAACAATTGTAAAAAAAAAATTAAAAAAAAAAAATCACAGAAGCCTTTGCTCATTGCTGTAATCAAAGAAACAGCAATTAATAAAAATACAAATAATAACTCGAAATGTCATTTTTTCGCGGACAGTAAAATGGTTCGTGCAAATCATTCAGTGCGAAAAAGAGTGGAGACTTCTCCAAATAATCTGCTACAATTATCAATTTCGCTCGTTGAACAGCGCAATGCAGAAAAAAAATGGAAACGAAATTTTTCGTTTATAATTTCGTTGCTTGAATTTTTTAATGGAAATTTTCGGTTCATTTCAGCTTTAAACACAAATTGACAGTTGACAGTTGAAGTTTAAATAAAAAAATTTACCTTTTTCTGAAACATTTGAAATTCTTTCAGTTGATGTTTTGAAGAAATTGGTCCCTCGTTCAAGTTTTCTTATTGCAAGTGCATGGCTGTATCACACTTCTATTTCGTTTCAAAAATGTTATCAGTAATGGTTCAAAATTTGTCGCATCCCTTTAAATAAAAAAAAAAAAAAAAAAAAAATAATCCATGGTCACACTGACAGCTATATCACATCTCACTTACTCGTGGAACAGTATAAAGCTATCCGAATGAGAAGTAGTAGCTTTTCAAAATGGCACAATAGTGCGACACTATACAGATAGCCATATCGTTTGGTAGTTTAGTGCAATCGGCAGGATCATGGTAACGTTACGATGCTAAAAGTAGGCTATGGCTATGTAATGCTCTACCAATCCTTAATAATGATTTTGCGGATGGGCTCATAAAACCTGCAATGTTTTTTTTTTTTTTTTTTTTTTTTTTTGTCCTTTCAATCTGATGTGCCATACAATAACTTGGCTGTATACCCTGCGAGAGTGTAGAGAGTGCACGTAATCCTGAACGGAAGGACTTTGGGGACGAATATAGTGCCATTTTGGTGAAAGGTCGACAATTAATTTTGACCATGTGTGTGCATATGGGAGTGTAGGTATACACAGTGCAGGATATTAAATCTTTCCAATTGCTATAGGGTAAACGTACCCACATAGGAACCTACGTACAAATAATCTGTGTTTGTATGAGTGCAGAAAAAAAAGAAGAAAAAAAAAGGTTAGGGGTACGAAAAACTTTAAAGTTCTACCTATATTATGGAGACATCGTAAAACTCATCGACACACAAAGTTGGGTTGAGCTCATAAATTTCACACAACACCAATTAATTGAACCCCCATTTACGGCAGGATCCTGCTGCTCCTTATATTCGCTATAGTGAGATGCCATGGTGTGAATGGGTTTGTCGTAGGTATACATATATAGGGAGGCTATAAGGTTGAATGGAGTTTATTATTCTTCGTATATTTGATTCCTTTTCCATGGGATTTTTTTCCCTCTCAGTTCTTTCATTTATATAAAAAGAGTCCTCCGGGTTTCTACCTTTGCTTTTACCGGTCGGATGTTGGTTAATGGAGGTTGGGAACGGGTAATAAGGAGACCCATCTATATATATGGGAGGTTGGTTTACTGCTACTCGTACCTACCTATAGGTTTATATCGATTTTACCTGTGTGTAAAGTAATGACCGTAACTAAATAACGCTTCGTTAGGCACGCATTTAATTGGGATGGAAATTGTTACATCGATTTATGGAGATCGAATATGGAAGGAAACCCTCTTGATTGAGGTTCAGGTGTGTAACAAGTGACAGATCCAATCATGATGAGTTTTACATCAAGAAAAAAGGGAGGGGGGACAGGAATATTGTGCGTGTGGGAAATTGATATATTTTTTTTTTATATTTGCAATGAGAAGGCTTAAAGGTTCGGGAAGGTAGGAGGTATATACATTTCTATATTGAATGAAGTTGAAGTGTGTGGAAAATTTAGATGAAAATTGACTGACTGTATATTTCCTATCTCACTTGTCAAGTTTAAATTTGATTTGATGAAGGTAATATCGAAAAGTGACTTAGAAGTTTTTGTTCATGATGATAATTTAAAATGGATCCATGTGCTGGGACTCTGAAAAACAAGTTGGAAGAATTAAAATATTTATGTTTGGAAAATTTATTTATTTATAATTGGACATTTCCCTGATTTTGAAATAAACGAAGGTTTTAAGCTTAGGTCAAGGAAATATACTTCAAAACTTTTGAACTGAACATGACACTATTTGTATCTACACCTAATTTCTAACTGCAAAACTAGCAATAAACATATTTGATTAATTCGAAGAAATAGACGAAGAGGAAAGCCCAAAAATTGGTTGAAATAAATCAATTCTATATCATATTTTCTTAGGTGTTTCATGAATAGGTGGAATTTAGTACGATCTTTCTCATGTTCTGTTCATTATCATTCATTCTACAGCCTACTTTATGTTATAATTATTTTAGAAATCTAGAGGTACAGGTAAGGTTAGGTAGAAGTCAATTTTTCTGCCCACAAAAATAGCAGAAAATTTGTTGGTAGCAACATTTTTTCTATTTTTACCCAACAATTTTGTATTTATATACGTATCTTTTCTTTAAAAATACATGCATTTTTAATATTTGTTCCTTTTATCCAAATTATAATCATATAAATTGTTATTTTTTGCCTTTACCCCATATCACCCTATGAATGGCTAGGTTATAAAAATATTAAGCCACATAAAGCCCCTTAGTGGTTTTTCTAAAAAAAATATATGTATAAAAAACCCCGCGTATTCGAATGGAATTTTGTGTCAAAATTCCAAAGAAATCGGTTTTTACATTTTTATTTATATAGATGTTAGATTCGAAATTACACTTTGCCTCAGTCGAATTCCTTTCATTCAAAAAATCGATTTTTTTTCCAAACAGAATCGATTTTTTTTGTGGTTGAAAGGAAATTGTAAAAGAATCGATTTTTTTTCTGATTGTGTGTGACAGTTGCAATTTTGAATGAAATGGTCAATTCGGAAATTATAAGGAGGTTGTGGATTAATAAAAGAGCTCAAATTTCATCGTGTTTAAACAAAAATTGTGATGAGGTTATAATTTGAAAAAGTTTGCATTTTCTTTATAATCGTATCTGAACGATCTTACGCCTATCGGTCGGCTGTTGAAAGAACTGTAAATGTTCTTTCTATATATTTTTTTCCATAAGACCCATCAATGGCCCCGTGCAAAACTATAGGTACTAAGTGCACATAGTATAGTTTTGAGTTACCGTTATACTATTGAAAACCCTTTATTTTAATACTTTTCCTAGGAATCTAACAAGAATGCCTTGAAAACAGAGTTCAAATAGAGCTTAGTATTGAAATTTATCCCAAAAAAAACATACTTTAAACGTCTCTCCTGACAAATAAAAAAATACACTTAGTATTGTTTTGCGCGGGGCCATCGCCATGATCTTAAAAACAATTTTCAACAGAAGTTGGGCTTTATACAACTTTTTTTTGCGATATTGCGGTTAGTAGCCTTGCGAGTGGTAAACATATTATTTTAGCTTTCTTAAATTGCACTACTTGTTATATGCACATACAACTTCTTACAGTTTTTTTGAGTATTCCTTTAATTGTGTAATCCATATTTATTTATTTTTAATTTTCTTTTAATACTTTCATACTTTTAATACTTTTTTTATTTTCTTTAATGTAACTATTTTTATATAAGCACAAAATGCACATACCACTTATCATTGTTTTTTTTTTTCGTTTTCCTTTTTAATTTTCATTAACCACTTTTTTTTAATTTTCGTTTAGTTAATTTTCTTCTATTGAAATACATACATATGTATGTATATGTATATCCTAGAAACCTATAGAATCAAATTATTTTTATAAATTTTTCTTTAATTATTTCTACTTAAGTAATGGAAAAATGAATTTTAATGACAAAGTCCGTTGCAGTGGGCGGATTTTCCTCAAAACAAATTTCTAAACCATGCCGATGCTATTAGAAACAAACATTCAAAGTTTCAACTAAATTGGTTCAGTAGTTTTCGAGTCTATTTGCCTGATACAGTCATTTTTTCATTTTTATATAATAAATAGCCGGTACCCGACACTGAAAATTTCACTTTGTAGTTTGATGTTGTTGCCCTGGGATTTCAGATTTGTTTAAAATTTCTTCTTTGCGGCATTCACTGATACATCGACATTTTTTGATTTTAAAATATGATTTAAAAATTTAAAAAAATCACAAAATTAATAGATACATTCTATAATCCATCTTTCTTACTAATTTGTTGCAATTTTCGAAATGCAATTTTCTTTGTTCATATTTAATTTTTATTCGTTTTTTGATATATATGTTTTGTTTTTTAATTTTAATTTTTAAGAGTATCTACGATATTTTTAAATATTGTCGTTCGACAAATTCAATAGAAAATTTAAAAATCATTGAATTCTTTTCATCATAGCAACATAATAAACGATTTGTTTGCAAGTTTTATTCTTATTTTCAAGTGTTTAAAATAAATGCTAATCAATCACATTCAAATGTACTTATACAACAAATAAAATAATGCCTTAACCCTTCTTTAGGTTTTTATGTCTTTCTGTTTTGTGGTTCACGCGAGATGTAATAATAAACGATAATTATTGCTCTCATGTAACTTAAAAATTTTGTTTCACAAAGTTGTTTTAATAATGCTTTGGAAACGCTTGATTTTGTAATAGGTTTCTCCATTTTTTTATATATGTGTTCATAAAACCATTTGGTAGAATTTAAATTATGTGTATAAAAGAAACAAAACTATGACAAAAAATGTCATACACTGTGGCGTATACGCACTTTTTTTTATTAAATTTTCAGCAAAATGATCCTCCGGTTTTGTTTGTGCACGTTACGTTGGTTTATGTCAATTGAAGAACATTTAACTATTAAAAGTAGGTTTCAAGGTTTGAAACTTGGTTGTTTGTTTGTTTGTTATTGCCTTATACGCTGCTAAACCATTTATCCGACTGGGTTCAAACTTTGTCATTTGCTTGCATTTCCGTGAAGGTTATAGGCATAGTAAAATTAACTTACAGTAGGTGGTTATTTGGAAAAATGCACTCAAAATGCATCTACTTAACCAAGCAAACAAACAAACAAGCTTTCATTTTTATATATAAGATAATGTTGACGCAATTTGTATGAGTTGCCTGTCTTACAGGTGAGATGAAACCGCTTTGTTGCGTTTTTGCAACTTATGTTTATAATGTACCAATTTTTGTAAAAAGCATAATTTTTGATTGCATCCTGTCCAACAAAAGTATGCATATCCTGGGAAAAAAAATCTATTTATGCTATAGGAAAAACCCTTAATTATATCCCTTTGACTTTATTCAATGAAATAATTAGCTAATACCTTCTGCAATACTTTATTCGGTAAATCAATAGTATTCTAAAATTTACACAAGATTTAAATGTTGGCAACCCTTAAAAAGAAAAAAAAAACACAATTTGACAGTTGAAGGACACAAAATGACAAAAGACAGACTTTTAAAGCATGGAGCCGGGCACCCAATCTTCAGTTAGTATACGCACTGCAATTCGATATTGACATTTGAACAGTTTTTTTAGTGCCTTTTTTTGGATACTGTGATTAGCATTACTAATAGATCCAGTCTCCCTAAATTTTTCAATTAATCTCTTCATAGTTGACTAATACGTTATATTAATTTTTCGCCATTCTTCTTTGAATTGACTGTTTTTAAATGCAATTGATTCTATTAAAAAGCATGTCTATATGTATAACTATCTTTAATACTTGCAATTCAATTTAGATTGATTTTTGTTAAACTCCAGAAGAAATATAAGCCAATACAATATTTGTAAAGAATCTTCCAATTGAAATAATCTTTATTTCTCTAACTTTAAATCTTTTTCAAAATTTACATAGATCTTTGAAAATTGAATAAAACTAAATCATTGAATGAAACATATTCCAAGCAAAAAATAAAATTATCTATAATTTTCTTATGAATTTTCTATTCAATTTCTTTTTTTTTTCTTCTACAGAATGTGTTTACTTTCGATATGTACATATGTACATTCAGCAGTGATTCTACGTTAAGTTAATAAAATATTATTTACAAGCTTGTCAGTAAAAAAGAAATAAATAAATAAAAAAAACTATGTAGGTATTACAGATAAGTAGAAAGTACCTATACACAATTTTTTTTTTTTTGTTACTTCTATTTGATCCTTTTTCACATGAAACACACATAAAGTATTTTATGGACTTTTCCTACATGATATAACTTCAGGGTAAAAATAAATTTATTACATAAAATATACTGACTTCTTTGTATATAAATACGTAAAGGTAATACAAGACTTTTACTTATACAAAAAAAAAAACAGCAACAATATTACATCAGCATGGTATTTTAATGTATAAAAGCTATAAAAATAATAAAAACCTAACCAAACGACGAACTTGACATCCTTGAACATGCCACACCTCCTCGGCCTCGATACAACATCAACCCACCACGCAACCTAACACTCGACCATTCAAAGGAAAAAAAGGAAAACAAGCAATAATTCAAAGAAGAAATACCATATATAATCGTGCAAAAAAATACACTCCGTGTCTTTTAGAATTTGCCACGTATTTTTTTAAAATTTTACTTGAAGCACTTAACCTCATCCTCATTTAAATCACTTTAAAATTAAATTTACTACGTTCCCAGCAAAGATTAAATAAATCGGGGTACCGTACAATAGAATTAACTTTGACAGTAGCTACTTTTTAACATGAAAATAGTGTTTCATTTTTCTCAAAGTTCAAAAAAAAAATTCAAAACTATTGAAAATTGTGCCCAAAAGATATGAACAACAATAAAGAAAGTGAAATAGAAATCCAGCCAGAATAATTCTGACCAAATTTCCCAAATGTTTGGAAAATACGCCATAAATGTGGTCATACAAAATTCTGGTACTTTTTTTTTAGTAAAACAGACAAACTGGCAATCTCAAAAATTTTGGAAACTATAGCCCTGAATTATTCTGTCGTAACTGATTTCCATTTTATTTTCAGACTTTTCTTTCATATCTGTTGTGCAGAATTTACAACAGTATTGGCTTTTTTTTCTTCTATGTCCATTGTCCGGGTGCTTAATATTAAATCTCAAAATTGGAACAAACTTGCAATCTCCGGAATTTCTGAAATTTTTTCCAAATAATTAGGAAATAAGGTCAAAATTATTCTGCCATTCTTCGCAATTATAACTTTCTGATTGGGAGTTGGGCAAAATTTCCAATATTTCTGGCTTTTTTTTCAATTTTTGGGAGCCTAATATTACATCTCTAAATTTAAAAAAAATTGTTATTGATATTCAAAATTTAATAAATTCCAATTTTATAATTTGAAAAATCTATATTTCCAAAAGAGGAGAATGATTTTTTTAAAATGTTTAAGTGCATTTCATCTTTGCCATTCAAATTCAGTAGAAAATTGTAGTTCCCCTCCATGTCTGTCGACTAACAACACCATCCCAGAATTGGCTCCTACATAGACTTGATTCTTCACTAGATGTCGCCCCATTAATTTATTTATTTACACAAGTTTATATATTTGTACGAGTCTTGCAAACAAAATTACTCTTTTATCAATTGACGCGGAGTGTACCTACCATATATATATTAAGACTAAACCTTTTTGAATGAATTAAGTTGTCTACAAGTACACTACTGTATGTATACGTGTACCTAAATTTCGACAGAATTCAAACATATTATACACACATCCATAATAAAAAAAAAAAAAAAAAAAAAATCCTCCTGCATGAGAAAGGACGACATATTGCGGGTATGGGTTGCGCCCACTATAAACACCACACTAAAAAGCTTGTACATATTTCTATTCGGAGAATCCTTCTTCTTAGAGTTCTACCATTCCTTGTTGTTTTCTTTTGTTGTTCTTGCTGATATGTCTGTTCTTGTACAACTTAGATCCTTAAATTAGTTAAACAGATAAAATTCAAAAAGAACATTATATTTGACTATCAAAGGACTCAGGCAGGAGCAACATTATATATATTTGTATAAATGTGTAGTGTATATGTGTGTGTGTGTATTTTTGAATAACGTGTATGTTCTGAGTAAACATTTTAAATTTATTTAACATTCGTCGTACAAAACAATTTGCATGTAGGATTAGAACTCGTAGTAGATACTATATATATAAAGGACATACATTTCATCGTATGCATAATGTATCATTCGTATGTGTGAGTGTGTGTGCTTATGAGTTTTGTTTTCTTATTTTTTTATTATTTTATACCTAAGGAAGGAGTAATTTCATAAAACCAAAGCAAAGGACTTGTGTTTTGTTCTCTTTATGGAGTACTTGTTCTGTACACATTAAGTACACTCATGTCGAATATAGTTGTTATTTGGGAACAAGGGTAGAGAGGATACTCATATATACGTTATCATAGTTTATATAGGACTAAAATATTTGTAGGTCCGTACTATACGTAATGAATGTCCTTAAAGGTTTTTATTTTTTGTTTGTTTTTTTTTTTTTTATTTGCTCATAGATGTGTCTTCTTCTATAGAGTTCGGGTTATATTAGTGAAAAGTCCTTGTTGGAGTGAGTCTGTCTGTGAAAATATTGTGAAGCCTTATATAACACAACATATTGTTGGAGACTATGGCCAATATCCTGCTTCCTTATTTGTATTTTTTTTTTTTTGGCATAAGATAAGCTTTCCATTTCACATTCTAGGCCAAGAGATTTATGGACCGTTTTATTTTGGCTCACCGAAGCGAAAGTGAAATAAGGCATTTCTCTCAAATTGTTTGTGGGTACCAATACCAATTTTTTGTTTGTAATTTTTTTTTTTCTATTTCCGGTTGGTTATTCTGCAGGAACATTATGTATTTGCTTTGTTCTTATGTAAGAATCTGTTTTATTTTTTTTATTATTATTTTTCCTCATTCAATTTGTTATTTTAATTAATTGAGAAAACTCTAGGCTTATTTGATGATTTTCAGGGCATTAAGGAAAATTTGGTTAACATTAGGTACCTATAACGAGTACTTACTCTTCCTACAGACTATTTTGGCAGAACTTTTTTTTTGTTTTCTTTCGTTTGATGTTTAGATTTGCAGAGCTCCATATACAAAAATAAATAAAATACGAATGATAAACTCCAAGAGCTCGGGAATTTAGTTAAATTTTTTTGTCTTTGATCCTTTATTTGAAAAAAAAATAAAAAAAAATAAATGCTTAGAAGTTAATTAAGGGATATACTTTACGTTTTATTAATTTTGAAGTAGAAAAGTTTTTGAAAGGATGATTTTGTTTTTTTTTTTGTTTTTTTTTTTTATGCCCAATCCCAGGTCATGCGTTTAATTGAATTCAATAAGATAATCATAACTGCCTTTTGTGAGATTTTCAGGAAATTATATAGGTTTGAATATTGAAAGACTTTTACAAAATTCGAAGAAAAACTGAAAGATTGTTTTTCCAAGGACGTGTGTTTTCAACTTTCAGGTCGACATCATTGTATACCCCAAAAAGCTCGTCATATACAAACATGGATCGATGTTGCGCTCAGAATGTCTTTGACAAGGTCTATGCCTCAGTGATATATGTACATGCACAACAAGACTGGTTTGATAATTAGTCTTACAAAGGATCTCCTTGTTTTTTTTTGGGGAGATGGCTATACTTCTAAAGTGCTTTCGTATTTTCCGAAGACACAACGATTGGCAAGACTGATTCTTCATTTGATCTTTGAACTTGCAAGGTAATAGTCGAGTACTCAGAAAGGATTTTAAATTAAAATACCCATTCAGAAAGATCTAAAAGCAGAGTTCCAAACTCAGTTAGTGAAACTTCGGAGCAAATTTGTAAAAAAAAATTGGTTAAAACAAAAATTTCCGGTGTAGATTTGAAAACTAAAGAAGCGTTGAATGGAAAGATAACGACGTGAAGATACACTTCGATACAACTATTTTTACTGATGGCTCAAAGATGAAGTTATGGTTCAAGATTTTTTCTGAGTCTTTGAATATCACTATATCTTTTCGGCTTCCCAACTTTACTAGTGTTTTTCAATCGGAACAACTGACAATAAGGGACGCACTTAAAATACTCAAACAAGACCGTAACCAAAACTGAAATACCGATATCCTGACGGAGAGCCAGGCAGCTGTTAAAGCCATTGATTCAGCTATACCATAATATTAATTGGTTCAATAATTTCCTGATAAGCTCACAAGCCCCAATGTTAACCTCAAGGTTACCCTTATATCTGCGGGTTTCAGGTCACTGTGGCATTCAGGACGAGCGAGTTGACAAATTGGAAAGGCAAGGATCAGCCTTTAATTCCTCTTGGAGTAATATATATGAAGGGCAATATATTCTCAATATTTCTAAACGAATCAAATCGCAGGTGGAGCAGTTTTATTACAATTGATCCGATTTGACGAATCGAAAATTTTGACATATCTCGACTTTTCGAGGTCCCAAGAATCAAAATCCATAGTTAAAAAAAAATTTAATTGATATTTTTTTTTAAAGGAAAACAACTGCAAAAAATACTAAAAATTGTTGAAAAACGTTTTTGGGCTCGAATATCTTGAGAAAAAACACTGATTTCGAAGCCGAACTAATTTTATTCTACGCACAAAATGACGTAGGTAGTGAAAGATTAAAAAAAAATTGTAGAAACATTCAATTGACAATTTTTTTTAAAGCAACAAAATTGCAGAACAAAACTACTAAAAAATTTTTCAAAAATGTGTTTCGACTCAAATGTCTCGAAGACAAACAATGTTTTCGACTCTGGGATAATTTTATTTTACATACTATGCTGTAACTGAGAACTAATGGGTTTTAAAAAAAAAATTCCATTGACAGTTTTTTTTAACAAACAAAATAAACTACAAGAAAATACTAAAAATTCTTGAAAAATGTTTTTCGTCTCTAATATCTTAACAATGAAAACTGATTTCAACGTCAAGCTAATTTTATATTAAACACATAGACGTTGTTTGTAATTGACTGAAAGTTTGTACAAATATTCATCAACAATTTAAAAAAAAAAAAAAAATAAAAAACAAAACTACTAAAAATTGTTCAAAAATGTTTTTCTCTAGATTCTAGAATATCCCTAGGACTAACGGCACATTTTTGGCCTTCACTTGATCGCATATTGAACACTCTGATAAGGTTTTCAAATATCTTAAATTGTGAATTTTCTTATCACAAAACAACTTTAGGTCTCTGTTTAAAGTTTCCAAGGACACCAATGGGAAGTTACCAGTTACCTCTTTATTCTAGAAAGATTTGGCCCACCTCTAGTAAATTCCGAACAAATGACTTAATATGCAGACCCAGGGCAGACATAGCCAGGATCTTTGCAGCCTGTTGTGGACACTGGTCAAAAGGAGAGCATGCGGCGAAGATAGGCATTAAAGATAAAAGGAAAAAGTCGTTCACTTCCTCTGGCCAGAATGAGGGTACCTACTTACAATCATTGGGAAAAGCATTTTTTGGTGACCTCAGTGGAATTTCTGAACTGTAGATTAAAGACTTGATCTCTTTTCTCAACATGACGAAATGGCTCTAAGTTCAACCGCGAGTAAGCGGACGATGATTTTCTGAAGTTTAAATAAATAACTAGGACGAGCTCTATAGTTTCATGAGCATACAGTTAGACCTCCATTGGTGAGTGACCTATGTAATGGGGAGTGAGCAGACATGTAACTGGAAGATGCACTGAGAGCCTTTTAGGACTTAAGTTTGGATATTTGTATTTGCATTTGTATTTGTATTTGTATTTGCATATTAATTTCAATTACAAGATACAGTAAGATTCAATCTTTAATTCGTATCAAAATAAGCTTACCAAGTGTCTAAAGTTAACAGTGCTAATAACATGTATATGTGTTAAAATAAATATACATAGATGTTTATTAATATAAAAATAATATAATTGAATTTTTTATAATATAAAAATAATATAATTGATTTTAATAATATAAAAATAATATAATTAATTTATAATAATATAAAAATAATATGATTGATTTTGATAATATACAAATAATATAATTGATTTTTAATAATATAAAAAATAATATAAGAAACAAACAATTTTTAAAATTTTAATTTTGATATAAAAAGTAATTGAATATCTTCTTCCTAAATATCGTTGGTGATGAAATTCTTTGAAGTTCGAATGGGAGAGCATTCCATTTACGAACTGTATTCACAAAAAACGATCGTTCAGCAATGGTATGCACAAAACGTGGCAGAATCAGACGAAGTCCTCTTTGAGACTGTGCAAATTGAAGCATTTCCCCCAAATACTCTGGACACCTTCCGTGGATTATATTGTGAAGAAAAATAGCATTACGAAACATTAAATATTTCTCTAGGTTCAATCCGACTAACGAAGAATCAATAGTTGATACACTTTCATATCTAGGGATATTATGGATGAAACGCAAGCAGTCATTAAACGCAACATTTAGTTTTCGTTTACACTCATAGTCAAGACAAGGATATACAGCACAGTTAAAAGTAAAAAAGGGCAGAACAAGACTTTTTATTAAATGTCTTTTCAAAGCAGGGTCCAAAATATGAGAAGAAGATCTTAAAGAACGAAGACCAAAGTAAATTCGCCTTATAGATTCTGATATTGCATCACAGCAGCTCAATTTTTTGTTAATCAGAAAACCTAGATACTTAACTTTGTCGACATATTCGATAACTTGTTCATTCAAAACAATTTTTGGAAGATCAATTACATTAACTTCATTTTTTGAACAAACCATACTCAGTGTTTTCAATGGATTAAGTTTTAGTTTATTTGAGTCAGCCCAGTTTTGGATATTTAGTAGATCTTCATTGATACGAGTCACACAATCTTCCATTAAACCCAATTCCCGAAAAATATATAATAAAACATCGTCTGCATACATGTGTATAAAGCAACTAAGAACCACATCTGGAAGATCGTTTATAAAAAGCGAAAAAAGAAGTGGACCGAGAACAGATCCTTGGGGAACACCACAGTTGACAATATACGGACTTGAAATACCTTGATCTGTTTTAATCTTTTGAAGCCTATTAAAAAGATAGCTACGCAGAAGTTTTAGAGCAGTTCTAGAAAAATTAAATTTATTATGTAGTTTAGAAATCAAAATTTGATGATCAATACAGTCAAAAGCCTTTGAAAAATCTAAAAGTACCATAGTTCCCAACTGATGTCTGTCAAGAGCCGCACGAAAATCTGAAGTGACTTTAACAACAGCGGACTCGCAACTGTGTTTATTGCGAAAACCAGACTGCCATTTAGATAACTTGTTATTAGTTTGAATATAGTAAAGAATTTGATCAGACATTAGCCGTTCAAGAACTTTACCAAAAAAAGGCAGCAGACTAATTGGCCTATAATCAGAAGGTTCTAAAGAATTATTTCTTTTAGGAATAGGTATGATTGTTGCGTTTTTCCATGATTCAGGAAAAACACTAGTATAAATACATGTATTTAAAATGTGCTTCAAGGGTGGGAGAACAATGGGTAAAATTAAACGTACAAATTTCGGTGAAATGTTGTCGGAACCGGTTGCATTAGATTTTATTGATCTTAAAGCATTTAATACATCACTTTCATCCACACAGTTAAATGAAAAAAAGTCACCATCAATTTCAGGGAGAGTTAAGGGCAAACTTGAATTAAGCAGAGGTGGAGCAAAGAAAGACTTCAGTTTCTGAGGACTTAATGGACATATAGACGTATTCTTATTAGCAGTAACACCAATGTCTTTCAAATTTTTCCAAAGTATTTTGGAACCTAGAGAAATGTCTAGTTTTTGAAAAAAATATTTTTTTTTACGTGAGCGTATAAGAGAAGTAACTTTATTTCGAGCAAAAATGTATTGATGTCTGTTGTACTCCGACGGATTTCTTTTATATTTTTTTAAAAAACGCTCTCTTTCCTTGATTTGTGCTTCAATATCAATACTGTACCATGGACAAACTTTGCATCTCTTAACCTGCTTAGTGACAATCGGAACATAAGCGTCAAAAAGTCTCTCCAGTAAGCTATTAAATAGTAAAACTTTACTGTCTACATCAATTGTATATAATATATCATTCCAGTAATTAATACCAATATTATTTTGTATATCTGCACAGTTCAGCGAACGAAATGAGCGATAACTAAATATTTTAGGAGCACGTAAACTTTGAACATCGAACTGAAACGAACAAAAAATTAGATCATGAATAAAGTCAGAAGTCAATCTAATCTGGTCATTACACAGAACTTTATGCTTTGAGGTTGTCAGAAACATGTCAATAAGTGATGGATTTAACACAGATTGAAAACATGTTGGCCATAGTTTATTCACGACTGACATGCTCAGTTTATCACAAACATATTGGAAGAGACGCGTTGTTGAATTATTAACAAGTTGATTTACATTAAAATCCCCTCCAATTAAGATATCAGCATACTTTGAATTCAGGCGGAGCAGAGTATCTTCAAATACTTTTAAATTATCCTCTTTAAAATTACAAGGTGGGCAGTAAACCACCACCAAAAGACATTTTTCATTACCATTAGAAAGTTCAATGCATAAGAATTCTAAAAACGAATTATTTGACGAATAAATAATCTTCGATGATATCTTATCTCTTACGTACATGCAAACCCCTCCCCCTCGAGTGCCACGATCATTACGATAAAGTTTAAAACCCGGGAAACCAACCATACGGGATGAAATAGCCTCATTTAACCATGATTCCGACACCATTATAACATCCATATTAGAACTACTCAACATTTGAAAGAGGACAGTATATTTAGAGGGAATACTACCAGCATTAATGTGACATACATTCAGGCCATCAAACGCATTACACATAACATTGCAAATAGATCTAACAATATCAGGATTTGTACTAAACATGTAGAAAAAGATATTCTGATTTACTTAAAACCTAGAATGGAATATAATATTAATTAAAATAGTGCAAGTAATACAAAAATCGAAATAAAATTATTAGCTTCATAGCAAAAAATTCAAATTAAATTACAGTAATTTTTCTTATCGTTTAATAGTACAAAATGATCGATTTAAAAGAAAAGATATGAGTAATTTTATAATTTTCAATTACATACTTGGTAAGCTTTCAAAATATAACTTAACTACAAGCAATGCCAGAAACAATGTTTCCAGCAACACTATCAGCAGCAGCAACATCACCCACATCAACAACAGCAGCAACACCATTCACAGCAACACCATCGAATTCTACAGCAGCATCATCATTAACATCAACAACAGTAGTAACTTTGCTTACAGCAACAAAATCTGTTTCCACAGATAGTAATTGAGACATACTTGTTACACAAATTGGCTTCTTATCAGCATCCTCCCTGACGTAGACTCTCCCATATCTGGTGAACACAGAATGAAGGAGCTTTCTTCTGCGTAGATCATTAGCTTTTCGGAAAAGAGTATGATTTTGTTTTGTAAGACATTCATACGCCCTCACAAATTTATTACTGTTTTCAAAGCCAAGGTCATGGAGAGTAACAGATCGAGAATTTGTTTTGTAATAATCACTAACTTTCTTCAGTACAAAATTTTTTTCGTTTTCATGCGGAAGTTTAATGATAATCGCGCTGGAAGAGGCATTATTTTTCGGTGTAGTGCGCAGTATGTAGTACGGTCGAATCGAGGTTAAATTAATTTTAGTGCAAAATTTATTAAAGATTTCGTAAAGGTTTTCATTTTGTCTAACTGGTATTCCATGAAGAACCAGATCGCCTGCAATATTTTTTCGAGCTAAAGCGTCAATCTGTGATTTCAATTGTGTGTTGTCATTTTCAATGATTTGTGCCTTGAATAGAGAAAACTCTTCCTCTAGTGAATCGATTTCGCGGCAGCGGTTATCAAAGCTTACAAGCTTGGTTTCACAATTAAAAATTAAGTTGTTAATAGATTTCGCGATTTCTAGTTGTTTGGGTGGAAATTTGGGCAACACCATAGTTAAAGTTGAATGCAGTGCTTGAGAATTTTGGCTATCTTCACCGTTTAGAAGCCTAAAAAATTGTTTTTCCAGTTTCTCAGCACCCAGCGCATTCTACTAGCATATTCCCAGCACAGCTTTCTCATCTAGGAAGACTTCTGTACTGGCCTTGAAGCTATGAGTAGATTGTTTCAACCTTATGGTAGAACTTTCGAACATTATCCATGTCGTATAATACCCCTCAAAAGACACAACCACACGCTTTTCGTGCTCTCTCCTTTTTTCTTCCTGGGAAGTCCATTTCCTTTCTTCTTTGCTCGTATAGATCTCACGGGCTTCTTCCTCAGCAGCACTAGCCTGCATACTCCCACTGGAAATCTTCATAAAGCTATAGAAGTTTCGTTGTTGTGGCCTTTAATGAAACCCAGCACATCAGAGGCGACACTTTTGATGGCATGTTTTAGAGTTTTCATTGCAGGTCCATTGCTCTTGATGCTGGTGGCTTGCTTGCTGAATGTTTATGGGAAGCGCGTTCTGCAAAAGTAATCTAATCTTTTCTGCCTTGGTCTTCTTACTTTATTACAAAACCATAAGCCACTGACCCTGCAGCTTGTAGTACTCTCAACCAAAGTAGATGAGCAATCTGCTTAAATTTAAAAATTTCCAATTCCATGGAAACACCTTAACTTCAATCAAAATTCTAACACTTAACTCTCATCTCAAGTGTTCTATTATTCTATTGTAGAGTTCATCATCATCTTCTCAACTATGAATGGGGGTGTTGAGTTCCAGGGCAACTTTAAAGAAAATATATACACTACATCTGCATAATGCAGTAATTCAAAAAAAAAAAAAAAAAAAAAAAACAGTCCTTGGAACTTAGATTGAAAATTATCTAGCCGCAAGATATGGAAACTCTATCAATATTTCTCCTTTTGCAATTTTATAATACTCCTGCACCACAGAACGTATAGATAGGTAGGTATATCTATATATAGAACTCCTTGAATTGCATTGTACGTTTATATATTGCACAAAATATAAATACAGCTTGCAACATTCTTCCATACTGCATGCATAACCTACATGATATGGTACTCTCCCTACATACATACATACCTACATGATGGCAACATGTTTTGTGTGGTGCAATCCAGTATACCTAGGTGCGCCCTCTAGGCAACCTAATGAATTTTTCATAACCACTTGCTCCCCGATGAAGATGCGCGGCATTCGGAACGAGTGGAGGATTTTCTTGTTTCATTTGTTTCCAGACCACACAAAGTGGTTTTTACTTGAATATAGTACTCTTAGTGGAAACAAAAAATACCCTAACTGTATCTATGATGCTATGCAATATGTGCATATACCATTCGATGGAACGAACGAACATGTATCTCGTATCTGTGAATATAAATTTACATTTTATCCTTCCACTCTATGGCTCATGTTAGTTGTTTTTTTTTATATAATTTTTTTTTCTGTATTTATTCTTCTTGCAGCTCTGGAATTGAAGATGCTAATACTGATATCACCACCAGAAGCGTCCGCCAGAGAGACAACAGCTGAGTTCTTGGTACAGCCATAGCCACCAGGATATATAATATAAGTTAAGCACAACATATGCTAATGGCGGAACAAGGATACGTGTTCATTGATTGAAAAAAAAAAAAAAAAATAGAAATGTAATACCAATGTATGTACGAAGGATGAAACTAATGGAAATCTTCAGAATGAACATTGGGGTTATACATATTATGTAGAATATATGTGAAGCACAGTGAGAAAGAAGAATATTGGAATGTGGTGAGTACATGCTTCAGTGTCAATAAATTCTGAAAAAAATATTTATATAAATAGATAGGATAGATAGGGAGGGTATAGGGTTAGGTTGTCAATATTGATTGAATTGGAAATTCCTGTGGGTTTCTAATTTTCTATTTGCAGGATCGATTTTCTTCAAAAAAATTTAAATTAGTATATTCAGACAAAAAACAAACGCTGCGCGCCAACTCTTGCCATTATACAATTTCTAATGTCAACCATCAGTTTGTGACGTGAAGTCAATAAAATAAAACGTACACATTTGACGGATACTGCACATTTGGGGCCGGTTGCTTGCAGAGCGGGCTCAAAACTCTTAACTTCCACTTTTCTTTTCAAAAATGGGTTTTTAGGTGGTATAATGAAAAAAAAAAACAACAATTCATCTATAAACAAAAATAATTTTTATTTCATTTTTTTTTAACTAATTCAGTTCAAAAACTATGTAAACGGTGTTTTTTTTAGACGTGTGGTTTTCAAGAAGAAATAAAACGCATATAATTTAATGTTATGGGCAATAATTTAGCTTTATTTTAAAAATAAGGGTTTGCCATTATGTTTTAAAAATGATTTCGGGGAAGTGGTCGCCGCGGCTGGCTCGAATAATTTCCAGACGAGAGGCCCAATTTTCGACCACTTTTTGCAGCTATTGGGGCTGTATGTCAGCATTAACGCGCCGAATATTCTCTTCCAAGGCGTCAATCGTTTCGGGCTTATCTGCGTAGACAAGCGACCTCACACAACCCCACTAAAAATAGTCCAGCGGTGTTAAATCGCACAATCTTGGAGGCCACGCCACAGGCCCATGACGCGAGATAATGCACTCACCAAAAGTTTCCTTCAATAAATTGGTTGTTTCGGTGGCTGTATGGCATGTAGCGCCGTCTTATTGAAACCAAAAGTCGTCCATATCAACATCCTCCAATTCAGGCATGAAAAAGTCATTAATCATAGCTCTTTAGCGTTCCCCATTGACTGTAATATTATAGCTCATAGTGCACACCAAACAGTGAGTTTTTGAGGATCTAATGGCGCGTCGCGTCTCAACAATGGCTTTTGGACTTCAAATACCACAATTTTTCTTATTAACGCCGCCAGAACCCGGTTTGCCAGAACCCTCTAATCCCTACTACTGATTTGCAAACGTTGATCAGGAGTAGGGGAGAGGGGGGCACCTTTGAACTCTTTTTGGTTTAGAGCCTCCAAAAACCCAGTGTGATGGAATTATTAGCCTGTAAGTTATCGTCACTTCGAGAAATGTATTTAAAGTTTAATTTAAACCCATATGTGATTAAATTTAATAAAGATTGATATTTTATTTTTATTAAAATACGAACTAGGTCATTGTATTCAAAGGGATCCCACATGTGGGGAAGGTTTGAACATACTTGGGGCACTTTTGAACGGAAGTATTTATAATTATTTTTAACAATAAATAATGAAAGTATAAACGCATATTTATTGAAGAAAAAAATAAACTGTATGAATAAGTTACTTATGAAGAGCTCAATATACAAACAACTTTAATAGGATATAAAATCTTTTGAAAGGTTTAACTCACTATTTAGAGAGTAGACTTTTGAAAATAAATAGATTAAAACAAAGTTTTTGCAGCTAAAAGCCTCTTTGAAACTTTAATTTTAGTGCCCATCTGTTGAACGGAGAAAAAATTTATAAATTTTTTTCAATAACTAGTTTTAAACCTGTTCAAAGGTGCCCCGACCGTTTCGTTCAAAGCTGCCCCATCATGTGAAGCAACATAAAATTCGGCCATAGCTATTATACCTAGCATATTTACCAAGAACTTTAACTTTATGTTAATCAAAATGAAGGTTTTAATTTAATAATAATTTTTCAAAAATGAAAAACCTTAACAAAAAAATTTTAAACTCTTACAAAAAATTTTTTACAAAAATACAATTTACGCCATAAAACTGCGTGTTTATCTACTGTCGGATGAACTTAAGAGCTGCACCGAAAAGTCATTGACGTGTAAAGATATCGCTGTTGCCATGCTTAAAACTAATTTTAGGTCTTAAAATATTTTGTTGTTAAGATTTTACTAGCCATGACAACTGTCAAAAAGACCAACTCTGAAAAAGTATTGCTAGATCGAAAATCACACGTCTAAAAAAAACATCCTTTACATAGCTACATATAGGTACAATTTTGAAAAAGAAAACCTTCAGAGATTTCAAACAAGGCTTTTCTTCATTTGGTATGCTTTTGGTGTATCAGTCAATATTTAAGCTGAACCACTCCTTCTCCTTTATAATCGAAAATCGAACAGAATATTATATTAAATTTCTTCCACTCCCATTTGGCGCGATGGTGATTGATATGTACAAACAACCTTCCCGTTCATTTTTTGCACACATATTATATTTTTTGAATAAGAACTAAATATAAGAAGGTTTTTTTTTTTTGTCCTTTAACTAAATCATTTATTTCTGAATTGACACCCCTGGCACCCTTGACAGTTAGAAAAATTGACTTATATTTTCAACTCATATACATCGTTTATTTCTTGGTCTCAGCTGGTTGGCAGTAATTTTCTATGAACGCTCACGTCGCTCGTTGTCGTGTTTTCAGTGGAGTCCTTGTAAGTGTCGACTGTCGACATCGTCTGGAATTTGTAAAATGCAGACGAAGGCGATGAACGTAAGTACATATGAATGGTTGTTTTCTTTTTGTTTTTTCTTGGAAAAAATATTCCCATCTGCATTCAGCACACAATCCTTCTTCAAGGAAATCCTGCTTTTTGCTGACACTTAAAACTCACATGGGTCTTGAATTCTTGACATTAACAAATGTTTTCTTGGAAACCCTTATATACGAGTATAAGAACAAAATATATAGTGAAGGCGTGGAAAGTAAAAAAAAAAAAAAACTTTAACTGATGATGGAAATATAGGAAGTGAAATATGCACTTAACAGTAAAGTGCTTAGAAATTGATCACTTTAAAGATGTTGAACTGATGATATTGAAATGGGAGGGTAAGAAGTTAAGAAGGGACTGCTTAACATTAAAAAAAAAAACACATACGTTACCCACATAATTTTATTTATGAATGACGTAAAAATATTTCCAACGAAGTTTAAATTAAAATTTATTGTTTATAGATATATGTATCTTTAAGTCTGCGGAGTATTGTTCTAAGTTAAGCCTAGAAAGATGTAGATTTTTCATAATATCTTCCTTATATATACAGGGTGTCCCGAAATCATCGCCTCAGAAGAAAACCATGATTTACTGAGATCATTTCAAGTCGAAAAACTTAAGAGGTAATTTTCTTGTTTTCGCTTCATTTTCGACTTATAACGATTTTTATGGTTTTTATTCTTTATTCCTTCGACTGGCTCAAACTTTCGATATGATTTTTTCACAAAAACACGTTATTAAGAATTTATTTTTTTATTATTATGAAAGCCCAATATATAAAAAATGTATAAAAACAGTCGCGGGGATTATGGGAAGACGAAGATATTATACAATTATGATTATTAGGTTTTTTTTTGTGATAACACACTCACAGTAAGGCTGCCAAGCTTTCGGACCATCATATTAATATTCAAGGTTTTGAATGAAACAACAACACTTGGAGGAGTTACCACTATAAGTTTTTAGAGGCTGAAGTTATAGCTATTTCACGACTGCCACGCCGCGAGATCATCAGAGACTCCTTTTTGTGGATTATGATTATTGTAATGTGAATTCTTAAACAAAAAGGCAATTATATTTAGTCATAATTCCTACGGGAATTTTATATTTAACAGACATTTTTGTTTTGCCATCGTATCTTTATATTTTAGTAAATAGTGAACTCGGTTTTCATTATTTGTTGAACGGGGGAATTAAAGGAAACATTTTTTTTTCTATTTCAAAATAAAGGGTGGCATACAAGATTTGAATTTCACGCCATTTGTGACGTTAGGTATTTTCAACGAAAAAAAAAAGACAACGTGACAGGTGACAGGTGACATTTGACAGTTGAGGTACTCCAGAATATTGCTACTTTTTTACATTACCGGCAACAGTGGCGTTACTTTAGTGGGTGGGTTTGAGATTTTGTATTTTGAGGGTTATCTATCATAATCTCGATACCTTCCCGTAAGAATGTATTAAGCGACATTTCCAAAATTTTTCAGGAAACGAAAAAAACGTTTTATTCAGTTATTTATTTATGTATTTCATTGGAAGAAACAGATTTTGAAATTGATTTTCAGCCTACAAAACTTGATATCGTTGCAAAACAAAAAATTTATTCAGATACAAAATTTTTGTCGCTTAGTACATTTTTGTGGTCAAGACATTGTCGCTTGATACAACAGTAAATGACGCTTAAAACATTGGCATGGTCACAAAAAAACACAAGATTGAAACAAATAGTGTCGTTTAATTCATTTTTTATTTTTTTTGGACAAACAATAAAGCTGTAGGTATTTATAAACAAAACATAAATGTGATTTTTTTTTGACAAAAACAAGAAAACAAATGAGAACATAGCAAATATAGTAGCCTACTTCATTTAAGAATATTTCTGATCAAAGACAATCATGTCTGGAAGGGAATATCTTAAGCGACAAAAATGGGCCAAATTCTAGTTCGACCATTATTCTAAGCAATAATTTCTGTTAAACGGTTTCGGTTTGTACGGAGATTTTGTTGCATACGACAATCAGCTTTACTCAACTGTCGCTTAGTATAATTATTTTGGCGGATAGTACAAATTTCATAAAGCAACATTATTCCAATGAGCACACTTGGCGGTTACTACATTTATTTTCTCTCTAGTTTCCTTTGTATACACGATGAGTAGCTAAACTCAGACCAAAACGTGGCGCTTAGCACAAAGTATAATATTACGTCAAAAAGTCATTTTCGAAAAATGTGTCGCTTAATACATTCTTATGGGAAGGTATCGAATTCTAATAACCTAGAATACATTTTGGTGGTATTGTTGATGGGGTATTTTTTCCACCGTATAGTTTCTATTTAATTTTTGTTGGAAATGAAGTCCGAAATCCTTAATTTTCTATAATTTCAATTTTTATACTGGCAACAGTATAAATTGCATCGTATCCGAAGTGCTTAAAATATTTAAAAAGAATGTAAATTTAAATTTGAACTTTGGGAACTATATTGTCGTCGAAAACTAAATCGCAAATTATTGTTTTTTTAGATGAAAAAAAAAAAATAATTTGTGCAGAACAGACGGAGACGACTTCTTCTCTTGGCACAGAAGTTATGCTCGTCTGTTTACTTCAACTTCATTTTTTTTTTATCCGAGAAAACAATAAGTTCCAATTCGGTACACGGTTAAAAATGTTGGTGTACTTTTTAATATTTTTTGGGTTACATATATGACAACACCAAAAATGTATTTATTAAAAAAAGAGAGGAAATAAGTTGAGGAAATTTCTCACAAGAAAAATTTCTCTCAAAAAGGAAATTTATCTTGAGAATTAATGCAACAAAGAAAATATTATGAATACATACTCGTAATTCGTAATAGCTATAATAATGAATGTGTATTTTTGCAAGAGTACCTACCTACCTATTTATCTTTGTATGTCAATTTATTATTTTTATTATAATAATAACATTCATTTCTCCATCGTTTTTCACAAATGAGGACAGAAATCTTATTGCGATTGAAATTTTGTCTACTAGTTAACATATTGTGCCTCGAAAATCTGCAAAGCGCCTTCAAAATAATGCATATTTAAATTTTTTTCTTTTATTTTTCTTGCTTTTTAATACAATATTAATAAATTTTAATCTTGGTTGTATTAAAAAGTGGCGCAGTCTGTTCAATATGTTCATATTCAATATGGCTGACAAAAAAGAGCATCGAAGCAAAAAAAAGGGCGAGGAGGTATTAGAATGTAATCAAAAATGATTAGAAAAATTCTCATATTTGAAATGGCAACTGAGAGAGAAATTTTCCCTCTCTACAAGGGATATGTTTTATTCTTTTGGGTTAAGATCAACTCTTTTTTGTATTACAAATGATATTTTTATACAAAAATATTGGAATGTAGTAAGAATTGATTAGAATTTTTTTTTAATATTTCCCTAGTATTAAAATGTAATATTTGCTGTATTGCATACGGTTGTAATACAAGAGCTGTATTAAAAAATACCCCAGAATTTTTAACGGTGTATACTTTCTTTTAATTAAAATTTAAATTGAAAACAATACAAATCCAAAAATTAACCCCATGAAGAAAAGACAATTTTACTGTTTACAACTTTGGTTAATCGACTTTCCCACTAAAAGGAAATGTTTCGGAAGTATAGTGCATTGGTTCTGATTTTGCTAAGTTCATGCTAAGGTTTCTCGCCAGTGGCTATAGTTTATGAAATAGTCTTTTATATTCCCTTTTTTTGAAGAAAAATAATTAAAACATCAAAGTGATTATAACAACACCGAAGCTTATTGTGATCCTCTTTTTATTCATATAAAATCGTCAGAAAATGGCTTTTGAACCATTGAGTCGGAATCATTGATTATACTTAGTGAAAAAAAAATAAATAAATATGTACATACCTACATTTCCAAGTTATGCTATAAAGTCAAGCGGAAACCAAAATATTTTGGGACAATTTAAGCCTTCTTAACCTGTCTACTGAACCCAATTTAATAAATCCCCACTTTATAGTAAAACTTTCTAAATATACGAACACTGATCAACTCTCACCCAAAAATACCACACCCAAAGGACACACTATATTCACTATACCTTATACTTACAGTCCTTTTTCCACTCAAATACATTCAACCCGTCTTAGCCTTGAGCCTTCGAAATAGGTTTTCCTATTTTTTGATTTTCCTTTTGGCTCCCAAATAAATATAACCAAAAGGCAATCCTTATATCTTCCTTTTTATATCCTAGGGAACCAACTAAATTTACAACTTATATACCTACATATAAATAGTGTAAGTGAGTTTTTCGATTTTCTTGTAAACTACTTTCACAGTTGTATGGAGCACATAATCACAAACAATCACCACCAACCATATATACCTAACCTACCCATAAAATAAATGCAAAAGACTCCTTCCCTCCAAAAAAAAAAGATCAAGCAAAGCCTCTAATGATATTAAGAAGTCGTTTCAGAGAAAAAGGCTTCAACAGCCATCATCGCCTTATACAATACACTCTTCTTCGACCCTTTCATAGTTTTTTTGTTTGTTTTTTTTTTTGTTTGCTGACTTAAACCTTTTTTAACGAGCAAAAGGAACAAATAGGTATACTCAGAGCTCTTGCGGAGTATTGTACAACTCCATTTCTGGAATACTTAAGAAGATGCATCCTCTTGAGCTGGCTATATAGGAAAGTAAAGGATTAAATGATAGAAAAGCATCCCTGAATGAAATACATACCTATACATATATTTGAGGAGAGTACAGTGTTTTGGAATCTTGTAATGGTTCATGCTTCACAATTTTTCAGTTCTAAAATAAGGCAGAGCAGGGACTCACACCAGATGAGTAGTTTGGTGGAGAAAAATTTCGGGAAGATGTGGGGTTTCGGAAACATTTCCCCACTCATGTTTTAATAAAGAGGATTTCATGCTCGTCATACTCTCTGCTATATTATTGCTCATCGCTCTATAACAAAGTAAAGAACCATATCATCTTATGGTTGTTATTTTTTTTTTATCATCAGGACTGGATTTATTACTATTGAATGCAACTAGGCCTTTACTTTATTCAACTGCAAGATTTTAGGCTTCTTTACTACTTAATCGACAGGCTTGTGAAAGAATCCATTCTTTTGTGAATGCAGTCTTTTAAAATCATTTATTGAATTCAATGCAAAGATTGCATTCATTGACTGCACTTAAGACTTAAGACATCAAATTATGCAATCACCATTCAATTCGATCAAAAAGATTGCAATAATTTTTTCTTCCATTCATTTGACTGCAATCAATTGAATGCAATCTTTTGTGAATCATGCATTCTTTGCATTCATTTGCATTCTTTGCATTCTTTTGCATTCTTTGCAATGATGGATTTATTCCAGATGTTGATGAATTTTATCCCACTTTTTTTTTTGAATAAAGGACTTTTTTATGTTTTGGCTGAAAATATTAAATATTTTCTTATATTAATAATATTGTTTAATTTCAGCCACATTTTTTGATTTAAATGATTTGATGGTTTGAACTTAAAACTTACACATCTCAAATTATAACAAATGTGATTTGAAAGATTAGAATAGAATGCAAAAGAATGCAAAAGAATGCGAAGAATGGAAATGAATTCAAAGAATGCAAATGAATGCATGAATTCACAAAAGATTGCATTCAATTGATTGCCGTCAAATGAATGGAAAAAAAAATAATTGCAATCTTTTTGATCTAAATTAATAGTGATTGCATAATTTGAAGTCTGAAGTCAAAAAGTGAAATCAATCATTGCAATCTTATTATTGAAGTCATTAATGATTGCATTCAAAAAAGATTGCATTCTTTTACAAGCCTGTTAATCGACGTCAACAAAATAACAAGAAAAACGTTCTAAAAAACTGACTCATTTTTCTATCTTTGAATACATGTGATTGCAATGATTACGAAGTATCAGAAGTAAGTCTAAGAAACGAATTCTACCTATTCAATTCAATTTAATTCAATAAATTATTCCTTCACATAAAAATGAGATAATGGTTGGTAATATACTTTATTTCATATGGCTAGAAAGCTCAGCTCGCAGGACTGGCGAATCATAAAATACAGATATGGATCTTCTCACGAACCATACAAAATATAGTTCGCGAACGATACAGTTTTCGATCTATACAAATTTATAACTGTCTCACGACCAACTAAATCCATTTTTTTTTTTCTGTATCTCTCGTTCATGAGAGATCGGAAAAATAAAATTCAGGTAAAATATGTTAGGAAAAGATCCTTAAATAAATTCTCCATCAAGTTCCATTCAGTTCGGATATAAAAGTGACAAATTTTGAAAAATAGTAAAGACAAATTGAAAAAATTGAAGAACTTTGAAAAAATTTAAATATTTTGGGAAAATTCAAATATTTTGAAAAAAGTAACAAATTTTGAAGAATATGGAATAAGTAAATAAATTTGAGAAAATTTAAATTTTTGAAAAAGGTTAAAAATTTTGAAAAAAGTATTTATGTAAAATGACATTATTTTTTCTTATTTGAACGTTTGTGAATAGATTTCCAATAGTTCCCACGTGCTAAATTCGGGAACAAACCATATTTTACAGATCGAAACAGGTTTGATTTGGTCGTGAAAACGAATTTTATTTTAATTGAACCAAAAAATAAGATTCGCGATGAAATCAAAAATAAAATTCACTTTTGAATTTTTCACTTAGATTTGTTATCAAATATTAAATTTTTCTGAATTGTTTGTTAATTTTATAAATAAGGTTGGCTTTCTCCGTTGTTCTTTATGAACATTTTATCTTGTAAATCAGGGATTTCTGAGGTAAATCTCAGGTTAACATTGGTAAAGTATATATTTCTTTGGATTTCTCCGCCAAACTACAGGTTCTCTGATTAAACACAGATTTCTCTGATCAATCACAGATTATTTCTGTAAGATCGCAGATATCTCCGGTAAATCATATATTTCTCTGGTAAATCATGGATTACTCTCGTAAATCTCAGTTTGATCTTCGGTAATCACATATCTCTCCGGTAAATAACAAATATCTCTGGTAATCACTGATATTTTGGGTAAATCACTGATTTTTTTGGTAAATCTAGGATTTTTCCAGTAAATCTAAGGTTGACCCTATAAATCTTAGGTTGACCCTGTAAATCTCAGGTTGATCTTCGGTAATCCTACATCTCTTTGGTAAATTACAGATTTCTCTGGTTAATCACAGATGTTTCGGGTAAATCACCAATTTCTCTGGTAAATCTAGGATTTTTCCAGTAATTCTCAGGTGGACCGTATAAATCTAAGGTTGACCATGTAAATCTTAGGTTTATCTTAGGTAATCACATATCTCTCCGGTAAATTACAAATTTCTCTGGTAATCACAGATATTTGGGTAAATCACCGATTTTTTTGGTAAATCTAGGATTTTTCCAGTAAATTTCAGGTTTACCCTGTAAATATCGAGTTGACCTTTTAAATCACAGATTTCTTTTGTTAATCACTGGTTGGCCCAAGCAAATCACGTATTGTAGGTGTTGCCGTTGTTTTAAAATATTTTCTTTTTTCTATTTTAAGGCATTTTTTTTTAGAAAATTTCAAGCTCGATTTTCCGAAAAACTACAAATATGTTCCTAATAACTCCCTCTAACGAATAGCGAAAGAAAACAATTAATTTTTTTCCCGGTCAAATATTTATTCCGACTGAGCTAACTCCTACGAGTCGCAATAAAAAAAAATTGTCCTACCTTCCAACTTTTTTTCTTGCGTACGTTTCGTTGGTGCCAAAACAATTCCAGAATCAATTACTTTGTACAATTTTCCATAAATTACATAAAATATATAGCCTCTCTTACTAACTTATTTATTTTTTTTAAATCAGATGAATAGGTCCGACTTTAAAACTACAGTGTGATAAGAGTAAGTTCGTGTGACCCAGTCGTGCATTTTATTTTAGGAAGTTTGAGACTTTATCTTCACCTTGGCTGCTATATCAACTTAAGATAATAGTACCGCAGAGAAGCATTGAGATAACCATTTTCAATTAAGAAGGTAATTGAGTAGCAATCCCATCTATACAGCAATTAAAGTGTCCCTTTAGAAGACACTTTTCATCCCGATCCTGCTGTGTGATGCAGAGGCATGGATTTAATCAAAATTGTATACGAGGGCGCTGTAAATCAAAATATTTCCATCTTGCTCAGTATATCTGTGTTATTGGGACGACATCTCAGAGCCTGCCTTAAAAGGCCTCACTTTAGTAACATTAAAAATGTTTTAATATTATAAATCTTAGCCCGTCTTACCTGATTCAGTAATCAATATGAAATCCGGCCCAGATATTCAACTTGAAATCATCTTTATTTGCTTCTCTTCATAAAATTCTTCAAAGTGTGTAGGTGAATAAGTTTTCTTGAAATTCAACATTATATGGTTTTTCTTCTTCTTCTTCATATAAAAGAGCATACATATACGAGTTACAAGTAGTTGGTCCTTATGTGGTGCTTGTTCAAAAGTTATGGTCATGATAAGATGGTGTGGTAAGGTTTAAGGGTGGTAAATTAATACGTCCGTCATTCTATTCCATGAGTATACCCTTGTTGGCTGCTGCAGCGCCCCCCACCTTCAACTTCAAAACCTCAAGAGGAAAATTCATCTCGTTTTGCACCTTTATAATAATTCTTGTTAGAAGAAGCGAAAAATACATATATGTACATATACGCTAGATGGTTTGTTAAATGAGGCATTCGTATCTCAAATTAATCAGTATGTGTGGGTAGAATGGTTGCGTAGGTAGATACTAGACTTATCCTATAGAATATGCTTTTGTTGAAAGTATATACCTACCTACCTACTTTACGTGTTGATGTTTTTTTTTTTTCTACATCATGTATTCTGCACAAGAGGGCGTTTTATGTGTAATTAAGAGACGAAAGGTTTCATTTTATTAATTTTGCTTTCTTGTTTTTGTTTTTTTATTACTGTCAACAATAATTATTGTGCCTGTATGAGGACTTTTTCACATAAGTATAGTTAATGACACTCATATAGAGAGGTAAATGTTGCTATTTTAATTTGTTCACTGAAGTAGATTTACATGTTTGAAGAACATTTTGAATTACAAGAACATAAAATAATATGAGAGGAAATAGTAACATGATCCTTTGATTTTTTTAAAGGAAAGTTAAATATTTTCAGAGAGACGAAACGTTTTTGTTTTTCTTTTTTCTAATTTGTAATAATTATTATAGAACATGAAATGGTTTAAGTGGAACATTTCTCTCAAAATACATTTTGACAGTGCGATGCTTTTTTCTCAAAATTGAAGTAATCTTATCGTAGTCCGCAGGATAATCATAAAGAGAAGAAATAAAACTAAGGTTAAGAACTCTAACCATTTACCAGATTGATCAACACATTTCTAATTCAACAAAAAAAGGGGCTTTACTGTTTATAATTTCTGTAAAATTGGTTTTAGTATGAGCTACAGGGGTAAGCTCAGACCAACATATTTACTAAGAAGATATGTACCGGGTAAAAACAATAGGAATCTGATTCGAACCCAGGGCTTATCCTTAGGAAAAACAAGTGATAGATAGATATAAAAAATTGTATCCACAAAAGTTCATACATAGTTTTCGTTCCTTCGAAAGTCGATTTTTTTTGCATGCTGTTGTTAAATTTGCTTCGACACTGTGTGAACTATAAAAGACAAAGAAATAATTTATATTATTTTGATCGATGACATCGACTTCGTCGAACAGTTTATGTGATACTTTATGATTTCGGTGGGTAGTGGGTGGCTATAGAATATGTTGGTTGGTTGATGTAGGGTCCAGGTACTTGGTTTATATTTGGTGGATGATGTAGGGTGCTGTTTGTAGTTTGGCAGGTGGTACCTTGGTAGGTAGGTGGGTAGAAGTGGCCGCAACGAGCAACCTAGCTCAGTGACCCAAGTAACTTTAGATTTTGATACTTTAACTCGCTTGACTTAAATGGGTGAGAAATTAATTGTTTGGGTTACGGTCGCAGTATTTAGCTATAGATATTCGTCCTATAGAGTCAACTCGTGGCGTTAAGGAAAGAGAACAAATCTTTGATCTTTACCCCAAAAAGTTCATCGAGGTCATTGAAGAAAGCCATATCAATAGATTTCACTCTCATTCTAGCCAGAGCGGGGCGTTTACAGAGGAAATAAACGACTGTTTCCCTTTCCTGCTGGTCCCCACAGCTACTGTATTGTGGGGGATGCCTAGTATAGCATCCGATTGACCAGAACAGACTGCCAAGTGCCACTATCCTGGCTATGTCTTGTCTGGGTCTGCAAATTAAATAATTTATTCATTTGTATATGTGGGCCAAATCTTCCTAGAAATAATTCAGTTTGCTAAACTGTCCCACCTGCGATTGGATTCATTTAGAAAAATTGAGAATATATTGCCCTTCATAACTCCAAGAGGAATGTTAACTCTTTCCGCAAGTGAGCTCTGAAGGGCTGAACTTTGCATAGCCAGTTCGTCGGGTCTCTCGTTTCTCTCAATGCCACAGTGACCGAGAAGAGAACCCAGATAAGAGTGACTGTAAGGTTCTAATTCAGACTATGAACCTCAACCCGACATTGCTAACCGGTTAAGATGATGCTGTAGCCGAATTAATTGCTTTAACAGCTGCCTGACTGTCTGTTAGGATAGCGGTATTACGGTTTTGGTTAGGGTCTTATTTGAGTAACTTACATGGTTCTCTTATTACCAGTAATTCAGCTTGAAAAACACTTACAAAGTTGGGTTGCCGAAAGGATTTTGAGATATTTAAAGATTCAGAAAAGATTCCTGAGGCAACACCACACTGCATCTTTGAACCGTCAGTAAAAATTGTTGTGTCGAAGTCTCTTGTCACGATTTCTCAGTCATTTTTTGATGGAAAAACAACCTTAAAATCAGTACTGAGGCCCAAATCAGGAGTGCAGTAGTCAGTTGTTATTGAAAACATCTCAGTGGGAATCAAGTTTATGATATGGTTCATATGGTTTGGCAAAAGTGAGATTCGATTCTTTCAGTCTAATCGCGCTGCAAGATAATAAATATTTAATATGTAGATCAAGTGGTAAAAGGTGCAGAAAAACGCTTCAGGCATCCGTCGGGCAGGATAGCAACCCGCAAACTACCCGTAGTTCCAACGCTAACTGTTCTTTGGACCTTCTTGGTTTGTTAATGTATTCGCTTTGTTAAGTGCGGGTCACTAGACAATAGAGCCATACGGAAGGATAGGTCGTACCACGGCTGAGTAGGTTCACAGTTTCATTTTCGATTGGATTAATCGCTTTTTCCCGAATGTTCTACTACAGGCATAGAAGGCTATGCAGGCCTTCCTAACGCGTTCTTCAATATTCAGTTTCCAGGCATTACCTTGAATGTTTAAAAGGTTTTAATTGTAAAATAAGTGATCTCAAGAAAATATCAACTTTCACAATTATCCACTTTGTAGGATAGCTTCGTAAATTGGATGTGAACCATGACTTCAGACAACAAGCCCTACAGTTAATATGGGCTAAGGTCTTAGCTAACTGATTTCATTTGCACACTAGAAATTTCTTCAGGTCCCTTCTTTCCACTTGTGCTAGCCACTTATAAGATAAATCTTTTACTACTTTATTGTTCCTTCTGGTTATAGATTTTCACAATCTTCTACACGAAGTATTTATTTCAAGGCACTTTACATACCCTAGTAATCCTAGCCCGGTTGTTACTGCACAACTCATAAAGTTTATCGTTAAAACTTCTCTGCCATCCATCAACGGGAACTGGACCGAAGACAAACTATATGACTATCCAATTGTGGATTGGGAGGACGGTCCGGAGAATCCATTCATCGGTCATATATATACATTATAACGGGTGATTTTTTAGCTGGTTTGGTTTTGGCAACACTGGTTTTGACAGCTGACGTGTGTTTAGTACCTTGTGTCACTATCAAACAGCTTCAGTTTGGTTTGCAATTTAACCATGGATCGTCTTACAAATGAACAACGCTTGCAAATTATTGAATTTTACTATCAAAATTCGTGCTCGGTTCGAAATGTTCATCGCGCGCTCATTGTGTTCAGCGATGAGGCTCATTTTTGGTTGAATGGGTACGTAAATAAGCACAATTGCCGCATTTGGAGTGAAGATCAGCCAGAAGCATTGCAACAGCTACCAATGCATCCCGAAAAAGCCACTGTTTGGTGCGGTTTATGGGCCGGCGGCATTATTGGGCCATATTTCTTCAAAGATGATGCGAATCGCAGCGTTACTGTCAATGGTGAACGCTACCGAGCGATGATAACAAACTTTTTTTTGCCCGAAATGGAAGTTCTTGACTTGCATGATATGTGGTTTCAACAAGACGGTGCCACATGCCACACAGCACGCGAAACAATGGCGCAATTGCGAGGCGAGTTTGGTGAACAGTTAATTTCACGTTTCGGGCCGGTCAATTGGCCGCCTAGATCGTGCGATTTGACACCATTAGACTATTTTTTGTGAGGGTATGTCAAAGCTAATGTCTATAGGGACAAGCCCGCTTCTATTGACGCACTGGAAGCCAACATCCATGCATTCATTCGTGAGATACTGGCCGATATGTGTGAAAGAGTATGCCAAAATTGGACTCAGCGGATGGGCTACCTGAGACGCAGCCGCGGTCAACATTTGCATGAAATTATCTTTAAACATTAAATTGCAAGGTTCAAACTATCGATTCAAATAAATATTTCATTCATTTTTTCGAATTTTTTGTGTTTTTTTTTTTAAAAAGTTCTAAACCTCTTAAAAAATCACCCGTTACTATTCCTGAACAAGTCACTCCCAGCTGCTTAGAATATTTCATCAGGTATGCCGTCAAGACCTGCTGTTTTGTTGAGCTTAAAAGTTAGATTGATATTCATGTACCTAGTTCCTTAGACAGATAGATGGTATAATGATCATAATCTTTGTCGACGTTAAAAAGTTTTCCGGAAGAATTCTATCAAACTGTGACTCTTCCACAATATTTCCTTCCTGTTATCGTGAAATATTTTTCACCTTTTTTTGGACTTCATTCTTGATAGAATACCATCCTCCTCCACTGTGCTGCTTTAAATGGATAGTCTCAAATAGACGTAACTATTTGACAGCTGTATTTTAGAACTGCATGTGGCTAATCAAGCTACGCAAATTTCATTGACAGTTCCGACATTCTCATATCTTTGTTTTGCAGTGAATATTTCCTATCATGAAGCAGTTATTTGCTTCCTAACAAGAAAAAGTTTGTTTCCATCTCAAACAACGCCATCACCACCCCCTCCATATATTGTGACAAGGCAAGCTGTAAGATTTTTCAAAAGGTAAGGGGAAGTGAAAAAATTTAACTCAAAATAAACATTGACATAACAAAAACCAATTGACTCTCCCCCAATTATTTCTACCTATATCAATTTTATTATTGAAATCAAAAAGATACCTACCTTAATTTATAAATCATGAAATGATTTATTTATTAAGGTTTTTTTTCAATCTCCCCAATTTCTCCCCAATTTCAACATACATTAAAAAAAAAACGCAATTAGCAAACATTGATCGTTGTGTCCTTCAAACATTTTAAGACCTTTATTCAAAAAATTGATTCCTTTTATACCCACTCAAGTCAAATTATTTTACTTTCATTATGAGAGAGAGAGAGAGTGTGAGAGAGTTATTTTTAATTTAATCCCAAGTAAATTGATATTTTGATAAAAGAATAAAAAAAACAAACTCAACAAACAAACAAACAAAACCACTCATTTAAATGATGGAGTAACGCAAAGTATAAAAAAATTTAATTTAAAAAAAAATAAAAATCGTTGTCATTAAAATACACAAATTTGCAAGAGAAGGAGTAATTTACGTGCGGTAATACAATTTTAATGATTGCCCCAAGCCTATTTATGTAGATATGTATATGTAATGTAGGTATTAATGTACCTATGTATATATGTATCTTCCCTTTTAGTCAACAAACAATAGTGGTGGTAGATTTGTTGGGTGGTGCTCTGACTCTGAGTAACAAAATTATTATAAGCCCTCCCTTCGCACGAACTCGAAGTCAGTCGTTTATTGTTTCTCCGTCTCCACAGCTCCGTCCCGATGGCGATGATGGAAATTATTTTCTTTTGTATAAAATTCGAAAGTAAAATTTTATAATAACAATCAAAGTGTGCACGACTAGGTCGTAGCTTTTTGATCTTATTAATTGATGTAAACATAATAAAATAATAAATATCTAATGAATGTTATGTGGAAAAAAAGAAATATCTTTCTTCTCGTAGTATTTCTCATAATTTGCACAATTATATGTCATTATTTGATTTCCTACTCTTCTTTCGGGGATAAACTAGAGTTAAATCCTGAAACATGTTCTTTACCAACCCATCAACTGTAAATTCTCATGGAGAAGAGCAGTGGCGTAGCATGGGTTTTTTCCGCCCGAAAGAATTCGCATGTTTTTCGCAGTTCAATAAAAGATGTTAAACTTACCACAGCTAATCTGAGATGAGATCGAAACTTCTCATTATTTATAACAATTACTTATTTCAAAAATCCAACAGTAAAATAAAAAGAAACGTAACTACATGCATTAACCTGTTACTGAGCAAAATAGTATTAGTTTTTTTAAAACTATTTTTGATTCGAATTTACATAAGTATGTCCGAGTTTTGTTTGCTTTCTCGAAAGATCCATTTGTCTTTGTTTTCAACCAGCAACAAGTTATTAGAACTTTGGAACATTTGCTGCCTCAAAAAAAATTGTCAAATAGGCTGAAGGCTGGTCAAAATGGCTTTAACACGATGGAGAAACCCCTAAAGCGAAACAAAAATGCACCTGCAGATTTCAGAATTTTGGCACAAATTGGCAACTCTTGCCGATACGGAGAGTAGGTACTCCAAGCTGATAAAGTGACACACTATTTACCGAATACCGAGTAATATCAACTTTCCAATTAATTTAGAATATCAAAGAACAAAAAACAACGTTAATTAAAAAATTGTGACAATGTATCTACATAAATTTAAGTTACAGTACACAAATCAAATTTAACCATTTTACCACCATAATACCTCAATTTTGACAGATGCGCAGAACTGAACAAAAATGTAAACGCTAATGATATTACCTTTAATATGTGTACTGTGAATTAAAGTTCTTAAAAAATGGGACACACCATTTTGTTTTTAATTCAATTTCTATTTAATTATTTTTTCTTTAAGTTTTAAAAACAATTTAAATAAAAAACATAACTGATTTTCAATGGTGAAAAAAGATGCTGGCAGCATTTTCAATTGGTCCTCCGGAAGCATTCCGACACTTCTTCTTTTGAAAGGAAGAGAAAATTGGGAAACAAGGTATTAAATTAAGTATGAAAAAATTAAATTTGACCTATGTATGTACTCTAGTTTTTAAAATGTTTAGCAGTATAATTGTACTATTCACACATGTAATCTCACCAATTGCTTTGCAAATAGGATCATTTGATTTGACGATTCACAAATACAACGGAATGCAAACTTCAGAATCAACAACAACATATTATTATAGTTTGGCATTCTGGATCGGAGAGTTCCGGTGACTTCTTCCGGATTAACAAACCAAATCGCTAGTAATTTTAATTCGTTTTTTAATGCTTTTTTGTGGCATTTAGCTTTACAGTACTTGGACATAATATGCAGAAATTGTAGAACAGCATTTTCGGTACAATTATTGTTAGGAATTGTTAAACACATGGAAAATTGCGATTATTTACTGTGAAGAAATGTTATCACTCACAAACTTTTAACTTCTTTGGACTGATAAAATGTATCCTTTTAAAGAAAAATATAAAAAAAAGAACATATACACAAATCTTCTACACTAACGTCTTAAAAATAAATAAATTAAATAAATAAAAAAAATAGCCTAGTGACTAACAACTCCCAACCATTCCTGTGGGTGTGTTATTGGCAGAAATGGAGGGGACACTTTTTCATGACGAGATACACTTGAACGATTTTTCATTTACTTGCAAGAGGCAGTAACCCGTGAAAAACATTTCTGACCTTCGACGTAACAGTTCTTTACGCACTAATCATTACGCCACGGGCTACTTAACTACTACACTAACGTCTGTTTTGATAAATATTTTGAAAAATTGTTGAGGGGTAGATTTAGTGGTGTCTAGGCAGTTGAACGGGAGTTTTGGCTAGAAGCTTTATACGTTCATTGCCTTTCAGTGCATATTCATTAAACCTCGATCTAGGGCATTCTTGTCAAATTCAGCCTTTTCGCAAAACGATTGGACTAGCAAAATGGGGGGGGGGGGGGGTGAATTTTTTTAAACTATCGGCAAAGAAAACTGGAAGAATTTAAAGACGTAGTGCATATTTTGGAGAAGTTGACTTGTTCTTTAAAATCAGGTTTGACAAGTAATTTTTTGATAATCTTGTGCTCCTCAAACATTTTATTTTCCACTACCACTTTGTAAAATTTTGAAATCCCCTTCTTGTTAACTAATGTCAGTTTTGGAACACGTAAAGCTAGTGAAAAATATATTTCGCGGAAAATTCGAGAAAATGTTATTTTTGAATTTAAAGATGTCTTTGAGACTGCGCAAGACCTTCTAAATATTTCGATTTGTGAATGAAACTGAAACCTTAATAAATCCACGAATAATATAGCGAGGCAGCAGAATAGCGCCAATGTAAACGCCACAGATCCCGAAAACTATTTTAGGATAGTTTTTATGATTCCTCTTCTAGACGGCTTCACAAATTAGCAAACGTAGTTCGAAGGCCTTCGAATACTTGGGAAAAGCGAAAAAAAATTATCGAAGAAAACTTTAAATTTTATAGAAGATTAATGGATTTAGATACGATGAAGGCTGAGTTTCTGCTGTGGAGGACAAAATGTCATTAACAACAAGAAACACAGCATTCAAATAACACATTAACAGCTCTAGGAGCAGTGATGCCAGATGAGATTTTAAAAATACGTCGAAAAAAAATCCCATTATTTTTGTATTGGACGGACAAAAAATCCAACATAATGACCACTCATGATACCAAAAAAAACGACACTTAAAACACTGACAAACATACATACATACATATGTATATACATGGACTAAAAATCGCAGCAATTGAAATAATGAAACAGATTCTTCTTTTCGAGTGTTTTTTTTGTCGCAAAATTAATTAGATCAATACAAACAAATGAGGCTGCGCAAACTTAAATAAAGGTCTTGTTATGTTATATTCTATGCTAGTTGCCTATGAGAGGATTTTTTAGTCGATTGTTTTACTAGATTTAGCATGTGAATGGGGTGCCTGCAGTGGCGGATCCATGGGAGGGTTTTAGGTTCCGGACAACCCCCCCCCCCCCCCCCCCGCGCATTGAAACCAAATAAATATTTGTATATTAATTTATTTATTTATTAAATATTTTTTTCTCTTCGACATAAATTTGGTCTACGTTTGACCCTTTTAATTACAGAAAGCCCATCTTTTTATAAATTGCGACCAAAAATTTCTTCAAGTGTAATGAATAGGTACATAGGTATACCTCAAAAAATTTAAATGCATCTTAGTGGAAAAGGAGCATGCCTACTTACATTAGATTGCATAACAGTTTTATGAGGAACACATATTACATAGGGCTTAAGGTATGTAAATTATACCTCTCCAAAGCAACATATTGAAATACTATTCAATATTTTAAGGACAAAAAAAACTAGCACAGCCATTTTTGATTTAAAAAAAAAAAAAGAAAAAACTGTACTGCATTGTACTCAACTTGTGTTGCGATGTGCCGTTAATATTTTTGAAAATCACGCAAATTTGCAAATTTTGAGGATGAAATTTTTTCCAAAATTAATTTTTTCTAAAAACTTAGTTGTGCTATTTTGTGCCCAAAAAATGATACAGCCGAAGAGATAAAAAAAATCGCATCTTTGCAACTTTTACTACCGAACGCCAATGATGTGAAGGAACTTAGCACCCTCATTTTCGATTAAAAAAAATTGTGTTGTGCTGCGATGTGCCGTAAATATTTTTTTAAATTCGCAACTTTTCAAATTTTAGGGATGAATTTTAATTCGCAAATTTACAATTTTTTCCAAAATTACGTTTTTTTTTTAAAGTTATAGTTTTTTTTTTTTAAGAATCGAAAATGGCGCACATAAATAATGTAGCACAAAGCCCACGCAAGTTTTATTTTTCTTTAAGTTTGTAATTGTAGTTATGGACCCCTCACATGAGCGAATCCTCAAACCGCCACAGTAGGTACCTATAAGCATTGCAAATTGCTATTATGGTAAAAATATTATTTCCTCCCATTAAAAAGCTTTTAAATATTTTCCCACCATAAATCCCACCATGAATTTTTTTCCATTATCCTCAGTCCTCACTATAAAGTGATTTTTTCCCACCATTTTGGTCGGAAAAACCACCAATCCGGGAACACTGTCTTAAAGACTGCAGTAATGATATTTTTCTTAATTAAAATAAACTTTTAAAAAAATTTGGCAAACTTTTCCAGTATCAACATGTAGACCGGCCTTGCGTGTAGCTCTAGTAATTCAATAAGCTATAGATCACATGTTTTGTCAACATCTAACCAGTGGTTTCTTTGTGACGGAAAACGCTTTAGTTTCCATGTAATCGGCGGGTCCACCAATTTGACACCCTATAGAATTAAACCTCTTAATAAAATAAAATCAATGATACTTCCATCTTGACTAGAATGCTAATTATTCTGCCTCAAGTTAATGCGAACGAAGTAGACAAAATTTCAGTTTTTTGTCTTTTGGAGAAAACAATCTAAAAATGTTTTTTTACGCATCCATAATTCGCCCTTGAACTGCGCTTATTTCTACTTCACATCGTAGTTAAAAAAGCAAAAAAAAAAGTACCTCGTTAACTTTTCAAAATTGTTTTTGTTGTTGTCATCTTAATTAATTTATTTTCTGCACGGTATTTTATTTATTTCCCATTATTCAAGAAATAAAAACCTATTATTACTTCTTTTTTTCCGTACGTCTTTTTCTTCTACCTCTGGTTCTCCTACTTTCTCCTTCTTTTTATGGTCCTTGCCATACTTATTGTAATTCATATCCATTCATCATTGACAAAAACCGCTTGATTGTGTTGAGTACGGGCGGTGCGGGCGGCGAGATAGCTGAAACTTCGTGATTGGGTTATAAATATTGGGAATTCATTAAGAGAGAGCCAGACAACAACTGTATAATATTCTGAATTTAATTACTTTGAACATATTTTTAAGGTAAAATATTCTGCGCACGACAGGAGTTAGGGTAAAATAACTTAAAAGGGCCTGAACCCTGAAGGAGAAGAACCAAAAAGAAAAAAAAAAGAAATATTACACACGCAAACACACAACACATTCACAAAAGCCTTGGAACTTCTTCATTAAAGAAATTAGTTAATGAATACTTTTGAAGAGCTGTAGGTTATTAAGACAGTCAAATTTCCAGGAAAATATACCTTGAACTGTAGGTATCTATGTACATACCAAATGTTGTTCTACAAAGGGATGGAATCTTATCTATATATGTATATGTATTTTGTGTTAAAAAGGTATAGGCAAAGGCATAAATACTCTGTGCATTTGTAGAATTTTAATGAAACATAATATATTATTGCTTGAAGGAGAAGCCGCAGAAATATGAAAGTTTTTCCAACTTTTCAAACAATTTACCTACCCAATCTGCAAATTAAAGAAGATACTCAAGTTATTGTAACTATACCAATACCATTCCAAAAAATGCACAGACTTATTATTGTTTATGAGATAATTTTAATAATTAAATAAAAAATGTAATTCTTCTATAAATTGTTTACTCAGCACCAAAAACAAGCTCCATATTATAGACTAGACAATTTTCGGTACCAAAATACCCAAAAATAAAATCTCAGACGGAGGAAATTCACAAAAAAATGTGCTCCATCAAAATTCTCATGTGTTAAAGGGGGAACATACGAAACCAAAATCTCAATGAGATGAAATCTCCAAAAAGATGCATTCCAACTATATAGGTAGACCAAATCGGCGCAGGGCCAAAAGTCCATAATGGATTTTTGACCTACTCTGCAGGTGGGTTAAAAGTCCACAAATTTACTGTCGATTTTTGACCCACCCTGGTGTGCCAGAAGTCCATAAGAAATTCTTGTGGACTTCTTGGCCATTGATTGTGGATTTTTGACTCACCGTAGTGATTTCATCAATATTCAGTTTATTCAGTTTTAAGGGTTCAATAGGAAAAATATACGTTCTCTTGGACAACCAGTGGGTTCAAAGGATTTTAACTCCCTTTTTGGGTCCTCTGTACCACTCACGAAATTCCGTTGCAGTGGCCCGATCCGTAATTCCAAGAATTTTAACTCCGTTTTTGGGGGGCTTTGTATCACTCACACTCCGCTTACGATTACCTATGTCCAGTCACCGCAGGCAGGCGCCAATGTAAACAGTTTTCTAAACAGTTCCTTGGGTGATTTTAAAAAATTCCAGAAAATATTTGTGGCCTTATGACCAACTTCCTTTCTAAAATTATTATATTTTTTTGTGAACTTCCGGGTCATGAAGATGGGTAATAATTGTCCATAATTGATTTGTAGACTTGTAACCCACCCAAGTGGGTCAAAAGTCTTTTGGACTGTATATTTATGACCCTGCGTTGACAAAATTCCCTTGAGGAAAGGCGCCCTATGTACAAAATCCCCAATAAATATTTTATTTAATAAAAAATCTCCAAATCACCAGAAGTCCCCAATAATCCCGAAAATATTATTTAAGTAATTTTTTTTTATGTAACACCGATGCAGTCCAGATCCTTAGGTAATAAAACGAAGCTATTGCCTCGGTACTACTTGCACATCTTCTTTTTGGGATTTTCTCTTGGGAATTTTTTTTTGTCAAAAGATTTTCTCTTAGTGATTTTGTCTTAAATGGGTTTTTATTTGGGGATTTTGGCTTTGGGGATTCTCGTTTTTGGATTAAGTCTTTTGGGCAAACATGACTAACCCTTTGCGGTTTAATAAAACGGAGCTATTTGCCTTCTACTTGCACATCTTTTTTTTTGGGATTTTCTCCTGGGGATTTTTTTTTCAAAAGATTTTCTCTTAGGGATTTTATCTTATACTGGGGTTTTCATTTGGGGATTGTGGCTTTGGGGATTCTCTTTTTGGAAATATGACTTTTGGGCAAACATCACTAACCCTTTGCGTTTTAATGAGCATTTTCAATGATATCGATTAGCGTAAGTCAGTCAGTGTTGTCATTAGTGTCTGCATTTTTCAGATTTAAGCTCAGTTATATTACATATTTATCATATTATAATAATAATATTCAAAATAATATTCAAAAAAATTGCTGTATTAGTGGCAACGTTGGTTATAAATCTTAACTTTTATTAGCTATGGCTGACCAATCACTGAATCAAGTTGACCCTTTATGTCGATTTGGTGGTCTTTAAAATGTTATATTTACTTCTTTTGCGAATATCCCACAAATGAGATTTTACAAATTTTAAATATCCTTGAAGAATTTTAATTGTTTATTAAAAATATTCTATAACTGACCAATTTCTGAAAGTAGTTGACATTTTTTGACCAATTCAACTACTGACCCTTTAGATGGTATACCTACTTTTTTTTTACGAATATCCCACAATTGAGATGCTACGTTTTCTAGGAGCCTAGGATAAGACTAAAAGATGATTTTTGCTATGAAATTTTATTAAAATTAATTTTTGTACAAAAAATAATAATAATTTAATAATTAATAATAATTAAAATTGTTTTCTTTCTAGGTTTTATGTGAAGTCTAAAGGTCAGAAGCTTCGAGACTTTTAAATATATACGTATACAACATAGCATTTCAATAAGGTATAGGTAAGTTAAACATGACCAAATTAATTATGTTCGTTTATGATATTTTTCCTTTTAAAACAACTTTATGTTGTGAATAATTTATTATTCATGTTTCCTGATTTTGATGGAAGATGGCGTTGTTTGTTAAAATTAATATCCCATTTGCATGTTCCACAACAAAAGAAAATCAAAAGGCATACTTTTTCAGTATAAAATCACTTAAGAACCTCACCGGAAACAAAAGGCAAAAAAAAAAATTTTGTTTCGCCTTACACATTTAATTAAGGAAGAAGGATAAGAGTGTGGGTGTGGGTGTATGTTAGTTATACGTATAGCTTTGATTTAAAAGTTAAAAATTCTTTTTGGTTTGTTTTTGCTTCCGTACTTAATTTTTTATCTGTAAGCAAAAAAAAAATTTCTACGAAAGAAGGGATTAATTATCACCAACTGGTTTTTGCTTTGAAGGAAAATTATCCTCCTTGTTCATTAATGATTATTGCGAAAAATACTACTTGCATCTCTTTGAAAGAATATTAATCAGTATTCCATAAAATATATAAAAAAGTAAAAACCCTTTTTTCTGGGTCAGTCAAGATTTTAAGGACTGAACTATGAACCAAAATGTGGATAAAAAACTTAAAACTTTAAAATGTTGATTTCGTTCGCTTTGAGATAAAAATTCTCTCCTAAAAGTTTTTAATATAATCAAAAATGAAAATTTTTGGGATCATATTTTATCATCATGTAAGTTCAATGTTTAAAGTTTTAACTTTCATATGTTATAAATAAAAGTTACATAAGTACGTATATAAATATAATACATAATGTCTCGATTTCAAAGAAAATCATCTTAAGTCGATTTGTTTTGTGTTTTTCAGTACCTACCTACAACAACAAAAAAAACTTTCAAACATAGACTTGCTAAGCTAAACTTTTTAGTATAAAATTTAATTTGAATTTTTTAATATAGTTATAATTTTAAAAGTTAAAGGGCAAAATATGACTTAAGATAGTATGACTATGGGCCTTGTGAATAAAAAAAAAGTTAAAGCTTTTTTTGGAGGAAACTAAAGCCAACTAGTCAAAGCCGACTAACAGCTAAAGGTGGACAGTTCTAGCTTAAGATTTGTTTTATGTGAATAAAAAAAATGATAACGCTAAATAGCTTGTGCTAGAAAATTCTAGTTTAAGCTTCGTTATTTAAGCTGTTCTTTTTTAATTACTAGCTAAAACTGTTCATAGCCCAAGTAACAGTTTGTCTCTCATAAGATGCTTCAAGAGCTTAACTAGACTATAGTAAGGGAGCTAAAAGTAATCTTGAAGAATACTCTAGATTGTTATAGCACTGTTAAAAGCGTTAAATGGCCTAGTTCTAGGAGGCTTTCACGTCAATTTAGTCTTGCTCTGAGAATGCGTCGCTTCCAATAAGATTCGCTCAAAAGAGAACAGAGTAAATATTTTTTAAACTTTAAAAAATTATATATATCTTTCTCATTTAGCATTTTTTCGCAGAGAAACAAACTATTTTTTTATTTGTGTGTGTGTGTCTTATGTCAAAAAACTGAAAGGTGTGTGTGAGAATATTTATTTTGTAAGTCAATCAATTATTATTATGCGTTATAATGGCGATACTTTATATTTATTGTTTTTTACATATGTGAACCAAAAAACATATGCGTTTGAAAATGTATCTACTAATTTGAAAAACAACAACCCGCCTTCAAATTTCAAAATAATGCATATTTTAATTCTTTAAATATTTATTAATGATCTCATTAGCCTCCTATTGCAATACTTTTGTTATTTGGACTCCAGATACTCGTTGTATAGGAGGTATTAAGGTATTAGAAGTATAAAAGACTGGACCTCCTATATAAGTGTTGTTATGGGATTATAATTATAATTATAATTATAATTATATAATTTTCACAAAAGGATTCTTATAAGACTGTAAGTTTATATTATCCTCAACCAAGAAGAAAAATTGATTTAGCTATATGATTTAATTATTTTGAAGAGAGAAAAAGAGAGAAAAGTGTCCAGCTCTTAAAATAAAAATGCTATGAGATCTATTTAAGTTTCATAAGAAGACAATAATATTTAAGTATAACATTGGGATATAAAAGAGTCTTATGGAAGATTTTCTGAAAATTCAATAGCTTAGCTCTGGTAGAGTTTGTTAGTTGCGATATGTATGTATATAGACCGAAAGGAACGTTGTTTTGGATTTTGTTTTGCCGCTATCTGTTCTATAGCGCAAATATTGGATTCGGGTATACAAAAGGTTTTTATCATATCGTCCGTCAGGCTCTACTTATAGTTCACTGTAGACCAATTGGTTTCAAATTTGTACATAGGTCGGTTAGCTCCAATAAAACAGTTTTGATGATTATAAAAGGTGTATAAAGAAAATTGTCATAATTTTGAGTTATTCTCTAATATTTAATTAACAGCTCGAACAATTTTTTAGTACCTGCTTCATAATTTTCCATTAACTTTGTAATTGTACTTTTTAATGCCTTATATATTCATACCTCCAATGCCTAGCTGCCTTACAGGAAGAGAAAGTTCTAGCGATTGAATCGTACATTCATTCATTAATTCATTCTGCAACTTTCAACTACAATTACGTGGTTAGTAGTCTTACATAATGTGTTCAACTTTAAGATCTTGTTCTACACCGTACTGAAATCCAGGTTCACTTAGATTATCTCAAAAATATCTGCATTCTCTGCTCAGAGGTGGGTGCACCTCCTCTACTCTCCGTTTAGTCTTCTTATAAGTTATCAGAAAGCCATTGCACATTTTCTTTTGAAAATCTAAATAAACTATGCAAATTCTCATCACTAACTTCCAACCATTTCTTATAAAAAATTTTAATTTTCTTCCGCGTATAAACTCGCCCCTATTCGCACTATAATCAAAGAGAATACTGAAAATAAGACCTAGTCAAAGCTTTCTAGACAGGGTGAAATTTTCTTGAAATTTTTGTAGCTTTATCTACAACACCCATATTATTCACTCGATACATCCAGATTAAAACTTAAATCCGGATGTATTTACATTGAATTTGTATAGTTTGCATCCGGATTTAAGTTTTAATCCAGATATATTGAGTGAATAATATGGGTGTTATATTTTAGTTTAAACTTTTTTTATTCACACAAATTTAAGCTTAGGGTGGGAAAACAAGCTAAAACTAAATAAATTTAGCGTTGGCTATTTTAAAATAGATGTGACTATAGAACTCATCTTTAACTAGCTAGCTTAAGCTTATTTTTATTCACCAAAAATCCAGCTTTTACTAAAAAAATCAAGTTTTAGCTTTAGCTTTTTTTTTTATTCACGAGGCCTTTAAATTAATCAACCATTAGTAATTTTCATTTTTTTATACAATTATACAAGTAACTAGTTACTAATCAAATATGCCTATACCATTTAAGTTTTCTGGAATAATAATGAGTTCATAGCAGGGTTAATATTTTTCCATTATTAATAACAAAATAAATTTTTAAATACATCACATTTTTAAACAATTTACCTCAAGGCATAACACACAAAATTAAATGGTAAAATATAATACAAAAGAGTTCCTGCTATAAAAAGCAGGACCATTTTCATATAAAAACCCCTTAATCCATTGTGGTCTTTATGGAGTATATATATACAAGAACTTTATATACCTATATATTCTACCTCACATGCAACCTTAATTGAGCAATTAGCAACCAACCTTTACTTCGTCACAGCAAAAACTCACAATGCACATCTGTGTAAGTTTAGAATGGTATACCTATACTATAGTAAGAGAATTGTGCCTAAGGCAGGTTTTACCTAAGTGCCATAAAGTGCACGTCTATGTCTCGTTTGTTAGTATAAATGTCCTTTCAAGAATTTGTTTTTTTTTTTTTTTTTTCATTTCTAAATTTAACATTCCTATATATCTCAGGATACAATCCATTTTTCTCTCTGTGTGGGAAGGATATCTATCTAGATATACAGTATGCATTCTTTTCTGACAGAGGCACAATTTGTGTTTGCGAATCAATGCTTTACCACTAAAGCCATTTCGCAATGGAATCTATATTGCCAAAGGAGGAGCTTATCAATAAATCCTCTGAAAAAAAATAAGTACAGAACAAGGAGAAAAAGAATTTCCTACTTTCATTTCCGAATGTATAGTTTTCTGTCTAGATATAGGCTACGTACATATGTAGGTATATGCGGAAGTTCCTTACGAGTTATTCCTGAGGGTTTGTCTACTTTAGACACAAAAAAAAAGAAGCTTTAAGTGATTTCTAGCCAAAGTTCTATGTTGGTCGGAATTCCAATATTTTCACTAAAACTACCTTTCTATTGAACAAGAAAAAAAAAATACGAAGAAGAAGAAGAAAACACCTGAATGCGGTGTACCGCTCACATAAATTGTTAGAGGCTATCGTAAATCTTTCAACCAAAAAATAAAATCCTTATATAAAACACTTTTAAAACTGATAAAGCCTTCTTTACCTTCCCAGAAGCAAAAACATTAGTCTCCTCTACTTTCCCTACTGTTATCTAGGTTCCTATATATAAAAACCACAAAAAAGTTTTCTAGCAAGAAGAGGGTTTTGTGCATTTTTTGGTGGAGGCGGGTGGTTGGTGCAGGAGCTATTTTAAATGAATGTTCTTTGTTTTTACCAATATTATACGATGAACCTTTAAAGATTGCTGTGGTGTATAGCCACAAAGCCATCGTTGGCGTCGGCAAGTTGGCAATTTAATAGTTTTCCAAAATAGCGGAAAAGTTATTCGACACTTAACCGCACTGCACCCTTCGGAAACCTATACCCCCTTCCTTTTTTCGGGGTAACTCGATATAGTTTTCCAAGGATTTCTGCTGAAAAGTCATACTCTTAGTCTGCTTTATGCATATAGTTGTGCTGTCTTATAGAATTCGTCTAATTCATCTTCATTGCACAGAAAGAAAAATATAGAAGGTGTAGAATGTACCGTTTCATCGTGCGTCGGTCGGTGGTGTGCAAACTTATGAAAGAAGCATATCGATAGCGTTAAGTTTATTTGTTAACTGACATTGATAAGTTGTTACTTACTTTTTGTTAAAGATATAAGAGCTTTTGAAGAAGTTAGAAAGCCTGTATACCTATACAAGTTCAACTCTTATTATTCTCAATATCGGACTTAACGGATAGTTTTGCATTAAATTTCAGGCAAATTGTTTGGGGAGAGTTTGAGTCTACAGGGCCGCATTTAATCATAAAAATTCACTTTGGGATACAATTTTGATAAAATCAGTAATTTGGCAGGGGCTTTTACACCCATGTATATTTGGTATGTGAGATACCTAGGGTCAGTGGCGAGGCGTCATATTGTTCATTTCGTTCATGAACGTCTAACTTTCCTATACAAATATTAAAATTTTCTCGTTATCCCAACAACCCACAAAATTATATTACTTATCTGCTAATTTAAGTGAATTTCTCACTCTGTTTTCCAATTTCCGACTCGTGCAAAACTTTCATGCACTCAATTTAAATCAACACAAACACCACTAGCAACAATAACGTCTCTCTCTTTTGACTTTCAACATCAACTCGTTCACATGATTTGAGAACGAAATGTATCCATTGGAAGTATACACAACAAAACAAAACAGCTCAAATTTTTGTAGCACCCATTTCGTTCACATGATTTGGAAACGAAATGTATTCACTGAAAGTATACACACAAACAAAAAAGTATAGCTCTCATCGTATCAGCCGATTCGTTCAAATTAGCTGTGAACGAATCCAAGCAAATTTTGCTCAAAGTTCACACTCAGATATGTGTATGGGAGAAGTTGTTGTATGTTGACATTGTTTATTCGTATTTCGTGCTGGAAGATTATGAACAAAATGAGAATTTTGGCAATGAATTGAGTTTTTTTTTAATGAAGGTAAGAAAACGATTTTTGTTTAAACTGTAGATTAAATTTTGGAACTTTTTTAAGTAGATAATGATTTTATAATTTGGGTAAAATTTATTTAAAAAAAAGCCATCAAGTAAGTAGTGAAAAAGTTCTTACGTTTGCGATTGTATAATTTAAAATCTTTGGAAGAGTCAACAATTTTTTCGTGAAACTTCAAGTAACTTATATGAATAAATTTTTTAAATTTAAACGTTAAGCAATTTTTCGAAAAAATTCGAAATGATGATGTCGGGTCAGTTTTTCCAGAAATATTTAAACTTTGTGAGAGAAGTATCAAAACTTTCAATGATTACCATTGAAAAAAAAAAAAATTTCCGACGGAAACAAGTGGGAAGATTCTTTTCATTAAAATGTATTACAAATATTTTTGAAGTAATAAAGAAGATTTGAATTAGAATTTATGTAATACCAAAATATGTACCTGTTAATTGGAAACATACACAAAATTTAAATAAATAAAGTGCACGACTGCATTTTTTGTTAGTCTGTTGTCTGTTCGTCAGTGGGTCTGTACGTGCTCCCAGCTGTTCTAGCTTAAGATATGTTAGGTAAGAAGGGGTGATAACTCGGCAAGCCTAGTTGTATAACTTGGATCTCGATGGATCCATTGCGCTCCCCAGGTTATAGGTAAGGTATGTGGGAAGAGGGAGTGAAAATTTATATATTAGTGGTCTTATTTATAAAAGTTGTCTAACTTTAGACAATTGTCCAACTTTGGAAAATGTGTTCCAAAACCTAGTTTATTGTCGTCATATAGCTGCCTAACTTAGACACAAGAGTAGATTGTCTTAACCGTGAATAATGTGATATTTATTTTTATTAAATAAAGCATATTTCGACCTATTTGAAAGTAGTAAAAAATTTATAGATACGACTGTACGTATCTCCCTGAACCATCTTGAATTCTGAATGAATTTCATAATGTTTCTTAATGGCAAAGTTGAGATGTTGCCATATCATCGAAAAAGTATTCTCCGAGGGCAGTTTTTCTAATTCTGGCTAGGCTGGGGCATTCACAGAAAAAGTCAAATGAGCCCTCCTCCACCTCCTCATCATGACAACCTCTACATAAGTCAGATGTGCTAATGCCCATTCTGCTCATGTGACTAGGAACCCATAGAATTGTGTACAGTTAGCATTCTAACTAGGAGTGATAATCAAGGCTTGCCTATTTTTTTTTCTTAAAGATATTCGGCGATAGATACCTTGAAATAGATATTGAAAGATGCATCCAGAGAGACAGGTAGATTTATAGAAACGTATAGAAACGAGAAGGATTTTGGGATGGAATATACCTTTCTTGTTTCTACGCACACATAAATCTACCTGTATCACTGGTTGCGCCTTTCCGTAAAAGGCCTGAGTAAACAGGCACTAAGGGTGACTGTGTTTGTTGCGCTAAGTAAACTCATATCGTTACGGCAACGCACGGTGTGCTATAGACTGTTCTAGCTGGATGTACAGCTGGATGAAATTGTTTGAAATATGGAACAGAGGACTTTTTTTGGGATGCAAATGCTTTGTCCCAAATTTGAAGCCGATCCACTAGCTCAAATTATAGTGGACAAATTGACGCATTGACAGGACGTACAAACCACATTTTCAATCTTATATTTGTAGAGGTTATGACTGTTAAAAGTCAAATTTTGAAGATCAAAATTTAAGTTCTCATTTTAACATTTTAAGAAAAATGTTAAAATTTTCCTAAGTCTATTCACGCCACATGATCTTAAAGACTAATGCAGGGCCTGTAGGCATCTATTTGCTTTACCACTTATTTTTAAACTGAGATTGGTGGTAAATTAGGAATAACAAAAATCAGAAAATAGTATTCGGACCCAAGAACCTAACAAACTTTAAGGCCCCGAAAATATCTTCAGTTGCTAATTCAAAATATTTATATCTAATCCGGGTCTGATAGATAAGTATAGGTATATCAAAACCTCCAGCTTAAAAAATAATAAAATATCGCCAGTGGCGTATATAGAAATCCTCAAAACCTTAAACTTCATGATAGATTCTGTTATTCATGGTTAGCAAATATTTCACTCAGACAGACATATACCTATACAAAAAATGTGGGAGTATCTGAAACTGTCAAAAAACCTGAAACCAAATTCTGATAATTTTCAAAACAAAAAATATGCATCGTATCCAATAAAATTGAATTTTCCAGGATATTCTCAAATCTTAGGGAACAGTTTATAAACCCCTCCCACCCAAAAAAAATCCAATTGATGATAATGAATTTAAAATGCCAGAAAGGGAAGGAGAAAGGGTAGAGAAATAAAATACATTCATTATATTATCATCAAGCAACAGGGGTTGTTTATTTATATATCCCCATTTATATGTAAGTATATCTAACTTGAAGTTCCACCCCCTTCCATCGATCCTTTTCTGTTTTTTTTTGTGTTCGTTTCCATATAGCTACATAGCGAAAAAAAAACTAATGATAGTTTTTAACTTTGTTGACAGTGATGGTCAGTTGTAGCATAAGGGTGTGACAGAGGTGATTTTTCATATTACCACCGTTTGGAGTGGCATAATCTGTTTAGAACATGCAATGTCAGGTAGTTTTTCAATCAACGCCACCACTGCTGCTGTCTTCATTAAATGGGGAATGGGTGGTGGATTTAATATAATGGAGATGGAGTATTTGGGTTAACACACAGTTCGAAGGATAATATAATATATTGTGGAGGAATTCAGGGTATTTAATAATGAATTAAATAATGTCCGATTGATATAAAAGGGTTGGGTATTGAATTGGGTTTATGTTATTCTTTAGTGAAATATAGAAGGTTTATAAGGGTTTTTGGTTTGACTATTTAATATAGGTACGTTTGGAATTTCATTATTAAAAATAAAAATATATACCTACTGTATGTACAATATTTAAGGTTGAATTATGTGCTGAAATATAGGAATAGTTTTATTGGGTTGGGTAAGTGTGGTAGGTGCGACATGTGATTTTTATTCAAATAATATCGGGGATATATTATGTACATTTTTGTAATTTTTAAAATTATAGGTATACCCGGAATGACGGGGAAATTTGCAGACGAATTGTTTGTATGAGGTCATTGGCCATTATGAGTGGTAGATACTTTTGGAGGACGAGAAGTTATTGGCACATAGAAATTGAAAATGAGAAACTATTCAGTTAATTTAAAATTTAAGAGCGACAGTTGAGTTTGAAAAGTTTTTTTTTTAATTACGTGTTGATTTTTTGTAGTTATAGGAGATTTCCAATCACAATGATTTTAGGGTATCGTGGAAGATTTTCGAACAGCTAACAAATTTACTTGAAGATGTTAATTGTTTCAATATAAATAATTTTCTGTCTTGTAAAGTAACAATACGTTTATTCCAGACTTTGACCAAAGCTGACAATTATCAAGATTTGTCACCAATTTTTTGTCAAATCCTGTTCCACACTTTGCAAATTGGAAAGTTTTGAGCAGACATTTTCGGCAGTTTATTTCTTTCTGTGAGAATTTCATCCGCAGTTCTTAAAATTTCACAGACAGTATAGTCAATTTGTGCCAAAGAAAGTCTGAAACAAACTTATAAGTACAACAGTATAAATGTTATTTGACATTTTCATCAAAAGTTCTATGGAAACAAATTATAGCATTTTTGAGTCAGAGTTTTGTATTACATATTTATTTATTATGTTTACTTATTTAATTACCACTTTTGCTTCCATGCGAACGATCTTTGGTTAGGTTAGGAGAGGTGAGGATACAGCGTCATCGTACTCGGATATCAGTGGATGAATTGGATGTGAGTTTGATAGAAAAAATAAGGGGGAGCATGAGAAAAGTATCGGTGGGAAATTAATGTTCAGGATTCATCATTCGACGATCCTAAATTTTTGGGATGCTCCTTAGTGGCAAGTCCGAAACATCAACAAGTTCATCGAATAAATATTTTCCGAAAGCTGTTTTCCAGAATATTCAAAAAGGAAATCAACGAAATGAGATGAGTCGTACTCTGAATAAGTGCGTCTTGTGAAATAAACGTCATAATGGCACATAGATTTACCATTACAAGCCAGTTTCTGAATTTTTGTCATGATTTCTATATTGGTTGCCTTATCTGTGTCAGTATGTTTTGTGACTTGAACCCTACCTTTTACGAAAAATTCATATTATTCATAGATATATTTTGGTATAGAAAAGTCCCAAATATAACGTAAACGGTTCGTCGAAGACGAGCCTGAATCGAATCAAATTTAACAGGAAATTATAAAACCTGGTTAGAATAATATAATGTGTAGTCAGTGCCGAAACTGCCTTAGGGCAAAACAGGCAGTTGGCTGGGGTGCCACTCAGCTAGGGCGGCAAAATTGGTGGGGTAGGTAGGTAAACGCATATACAAATTTAAATTTGTTTTGTCAACGATTATTTGGAATGAGTTTTTAGGAAAAATAAACGTCCTTTCAAAAATGCTTCAGTCAAAATCCATGGACTTTTTAACATGCTTAGAACATTTAGATAAACTGCGGCAGTACTTTCAGGCAAACCGTTCTGAGGAATCTTTATTTGAAGCATTATACAAGAACGCTATAGATATTGCTAAAAAGATGAATATGCATGTAGATTTCACTGTGTCCGATTCGATGAGCTTACGTAGTCGCCGTTATCAGTCTGAACAATCTCAATCAATTGATCCAAAATTTAAATTTAAAGTTGATTTCTTCTACCACGTAATCGATGTGTAGTTATCTTCTCTCGACGAGCGTTTTGGAGAGTATCAATATCTGAACGATATCTCTGCGATATTCCAAAAAATGTGGACTTAAGGATTGCGAGAAACTTGAAGCAATTTTAACAGCAAGAATTGACGACGAAGTTCAAAAGGATGTAATAGCTAGGGATCTCTTAAGTGAAATTAATATATTCAATCAAACGTCAAATCTTACTGATCTCAAACCGCTATCAATTTTAAATTATTTAGCTTCAAACCATTTGCTTGAATTGTATCCAAATTTAACAACTGCGTTAAAAATTCTCTTAACGTTTCCTGTTAGTGTTGCTACAGGGGAAGATAGTTTTTCAAAACTTAAAATAATAAAATCATATTTACGCTCAACTATGACTGAAGAGCGATTAACAGCCTTGGCAACAATTTCCATTGAAAAAGACATGCTGAATATCGTATTGAAGAAGAAGAAATCGCTACAAGATTTGCAAAAATGAAATCGCGAAGAGCAGCATTTTAATGTCAATATTTTGTAAAATTATTTTATCGAAAATCCCTAAAATGTATTAAATAAAACTTTTAAATATTAATTTGTACGATTTTCGTTTTTAAGTTTGGGGCGCCAAAATTGAATTTTCCTGGGGCGGCAAAAGTCCCAAGTTCGGCACCGTGTGGAGTGTATAATTTAACTTAGATGTTCTTTGTCCTCCCTGTATCTTACACTGCTTCTCAAACATCCGAATTGTTTGCATTTTAAATGGTTCCACTTTTTACCACACTGAGCATCTGAGCATCTTTGGGTATAGACTGTTAATGGTAATATATGTAATAAAATAACATTTGCAGATCACCTCTGGACAGAAATAGAAGGGAAACCATCTTCATTACGCTGTTTGCTGCGAAGCACCATTATATATAATTGATTGACACCATTTTAAGGCATTGATAGAACAAAATTTTACGAAATATCAGCTACATTGTTATCTCTTGATAATTCTCTTTTTATTCTGGGAACCATCTTATCAATCAGTCGTAAGATTAGGATTCAATCTGGTTGTTTGAAAGGAATGTTCGGGAAGACGTCAAAGAAAGCCGTATTTAGTACCATGATTTAGGGTCATCCGATTATCAACTGGTTTCTGTGAAAAGTTTACGTTATTCAATCTTTTTAGATTCACTATTTGGTTTCATACAGATCAGTAACGGATTTAATTTTGGTTTTTATTTAAAGACGTGGTCTTGTGGAGTGCCTTTAGTTAACTGACATTTTTAACAATAAAATCAGCAGCTTCATTAAATCAAAGTTCATCCAAAGATAAAAGAATCATTTAGCTTTTTATTAGACTCTAAAGTTTAAATTTTTTTTCAATTTTTTTATAAATTGAAAAGCATATGATAATCCGCTACTCCTGTTGGAAGATGAGTTGACATGTCATCAATATTTTAATTAGCATTTCTAAGGCTGCACGGTGGTGCTACAGTCCGGAGTCGACCATCAAAAAGCTTCTTCCATAAAAATAGCTCAATTCATAGGTTGAGGTCCTCTTGTGTTAGTTGCGGTCTACTTTGCCGTCCCTATAGCGGGGTTCAAAGACTCCTCGAGCCAAAGGTTTGAGTCCATTCGCGGTTCGTGCAGTTGTTGTATTCCGTCCTCCACTCTCATATTCTCTGCTTCCGCCTCTATACTCCTAAAAGTGCCTCTAACATCACGCTTTCTTTTTGTGCACCTATATAGTCAATTAATCTTTCTACACTTAAAAAATGTTGTGACAAAAAAAAAGAAGCAGCGATTTACCCAGTGGGATCAGTAATCGATAAAACAGAGTTGCTTTAAAACTCGTAAAGATTTACAAAATGGCATTATTTCTGCTAGATTTTAGTCATTAGTTTCCATAATCATGTTTATAATGAAAAAAATAGGTACAAATAGGAGAAATGATGGCATTTCTTCAGTGGTCCAAATACAGCAGCTCTTCAAATTATGTCATCTCATCTTCTATAACGACATTCAATCTTCATAACTTACACCATGTCCCTTTCACGTAACTATACAACTAAATTTATCTATGCCATTTTCCTTATACAAATGTACATTTCCTACAACCCCCTCCCCCACTCCTGTTTTAATCCCGATTGTCATTCTTATACCAAGACAGTAATTCACATAACAAAAGGAACATTTATTAAGTTTCGTCTTTTTCCACATAACCACTTCCCCATTATATACCAAACAAAGGTGTTATAGGTGTGATATCCTTCCGGCTAAATTCACACCATCTCAAAATAAAAGGATGCCTTTTAGAGCAGATAAATATAATATGTAACTATATATATACCTAAAACTTTCCTCGTACACTAAAACCCCTTAACCAAAATCTGAAACCACAAATTCAGAGAAAGTACCTAAATCCAGAACAAAAAAAAAACACACATAACCCACCAACAACAAAAACAACGAAAAAAATAATAATAAATGTTTCATTCACATTACTATTTCATGATAAGACCGCCCAATGTGACTTAAGTGGATGTGTACTTTCATTTCTATCATCATTCTTTTCTCCCAGTCCCCAATGCCAGTCGCATGTCCCGGTTCCATAGAGGCTCCCCCTCCTCGAACTCGACCTACCAACCAACCAACCAACCGACCGGAATGGCAGGTGTTGTTTACCGTTTTTTCTGTCTTAGCCCAACGAGGGATTTGAATTCTGGGAGATCCTTCACATCATAACACACATCGTCCTTGTGGGAATAAATTATGCATATAACTTTCGTTTGAAGAGAGAAATCCTCTGTGGGAGACTAAATCAACATCAGACGTGATTTTAGTGGAAGAAGAAAAACAAAAAGGCTCTAGTTTGAATTTGAATTAATTTTTAGTAGGTAGATATATATAGGTTGAGCTGAGGGATGCGGGGGAAAAATAACTGCGATAGGTATAAGTCCGGTGCCATTTTGCATTTTAGTCTGTTCAAGTTCCATTTTTGTTGTTTTGCATAGAAGAAGAAAAAAAAAGCAGACCAAATCTAGTAAACACAAATATGACAAAGGATAATTCCTCAAGGACTCGAGAGGACAACATGGAACACAAAAAAAGTCAAATAGGTATAGATTTTTTTTTTTTATTTTGTTACTCAATTTGGCTTCATTTTCCATCCGGTTGTTGGCCTTAAGGGAAATGAGGCCATAGCTTGAGGAAGGATAGTCTTCTCCATCCATCTTCCTTTTTATTATTTTATTTTTTTTTTGTTCTTAAAACATCTGCACTGCGATTAAATATCCTTAAACTTTCTTCATATACTATATCTACCTACCTATATAGGTATTGAAAAATGAGGATGTCACAGATATAAATCTAGGTCAGGCAATGAGAATCAGTATGACGAAGGTTGACAAAAAGAAATAAAAGAAAAACCTTAAAAAAATTCAATTCAACAACAACAAAATAAATAAATGCTGAAAATAGGATACTTAAAAAGTATAAATTATATTAGTTTTCTAGATTTTTTCATTAAAAAAGTTAGGTACAAAAAAAAAAAAAAAAAAAAACAAGTTAACAAAGTTAGGTACATTAAATTACCTACCTTACCTAAAAGTTAACTAATAAAATTCAATACAAACGAAACAACGTGGACAAATATGTCTCAACAAAACAATCGCATATACAAAAAGTATAGGAGGAAGAGAAAACTTTTGACCAATAAAACCAATAAATAGTTTCATTCTTTATTTTAAAGGTCTTCCAATGTAAATAAAACAAGTTGTGGTGAGATATTATGTAGGTATACACTCAGTTTTACTAATTGCTCTATATAGGGCGTGTTAAAAAAATTTCGAGGATGTAATCAAAATTAACACTGTAACGATCATGTAGAGGTTGGAAAAAGTGGGTTTCGTCATACCCTCGGTATGTGCGTCTGAGTGTCGCGTCGTCGACTGTAATTTCCAACGGCCTTACCGATTTGCTTCACATTTTGTACCAAGCATTTTTATCCTAGAGGGGAAATCGAATTTTTATTTTTGCTCATCTAAAACGGGTATAGCTACCGCCTAGCTGCCATACACCAATTTTGTTTTTATAAAATTTTCTTAAAAACGGCATTAACGATTTTGATTAAATTTTTTAACCAAAATTATTGTAAGGAAACTGTCTTTTTAACAAAAAATTCACATTACGAAAATTAGATTTTGACGTTTTTTTTTGAGAAAAAGGTACTTCGTTTTTTTAGTTTTTCATTGACAGCTTTTTAATGGCTCAACCGATTTTGTGATGATTTTGCAATTGGGTTCTCCTGAATAGTCTTAACAAAATTGCATTTAAAAAAAAATTGAAAATAAATTCAAAATAATTTTTTTTAGACAAACAAAATATTAAACAAGAATTCCATTTTATTATAAGTTTTTTACTTTTTTTCTTTAATATAGTCAAATTAAAATTGTAAAACACAAAAGAACGTTCTTGCGATCAATTCGTGCATATTTTTTATATTGAATATTAAGTAGGTAAGGTAGAGCTTTTTGGGAACGGCTGCGGCAACTCAATTCTCAAATGCATCCGCAGTGCAAACTTTGGTCCAAAATAAGGGTAAATACATATTCTTTTTAGCGTGATATTATTAGATGTGTACTAACATTATTCAATATATACAAGAGCTGCGGTATTATATTACAATGGCTTTCCAGTCTTTCCATTTCAAAATTTCGGTTTCAGATATAAATTATGATGAAACCACTTTTTTACCCTAAAACCATTATATCATCATAAAAACTGTTAAAAATAGGCTGCGGTATTATATTATAATGGCTTTCCAGTCTTTCCATTTCAAAATTTCGGTTTCAGATATAAATTATGATGAAACCACTTTTTTACCCTAAAACCATTATCATCATAAAAACTGTTAAAAATAGGATCACAATACCAACTTTAGTACTTTTTACCACTTCGACCTCAATGTGTGCTGTGCACCGCCAAGCATCCTCATTTCCCACGTTATGACGAAAATTAACAAAATTTGGAACACTTCATGATTTGGATGCGCCAAATCTAGCGTTACTGCCCTTTTTTAGAATAAGGTCGATTAATTAAGAAATTGCAATACTGCACAAAAAAAATCATCGTTTTAGTCAGGAATTAAGTAAAATAAATCAGGCCTATCACAGAATCCATGGTGGAAAATCCCCGAATGGATTATTCCACTATACGAACCCCTAAATAAAAAAATTCACAAAATCCAAATGGAATCGAAAAAAGCAATGCCTCATTAAAGGAATTAATTTTGAATTTCAAAATCAGTTATGTCACACCAATACTTGGAGCTTTTAAAACAAAGATCCCTCCGACTTTTGAAAAAGTCCATATTTTGTCCCCTTTTTATTTTCAACAAAAATGCTGAACATTTGTATTAAGTAGGTTTGGCTACACTCTTTGTTTTAATAAATTTCGGTTTAGAAAAGCTTAGGTCTTTAGTATTTAGTTCCAATATTGATAACTCATAAGTCATAGTGCCAGAACAACTAACTTCAATAATCCCCAGTATTAAACTCATGTCGATTTTCCCACCAGCGATACAAAATTTTGTATCTCCAAAAGAAAAAATGGATTACGCTGAGATTGTAGTGTTTCACAATTGTGGAAGTTTTCAATTCGACAACTAGATGGAAATGATGCGGTAGGGAGAAAGTTAGTTTGCTTTAAATTCTAATTTTTTTTCAATTTTTCCGTTTTACAAAAATCGCAGGGTGTGCGTCATTTTTTGGTTACAATCAAAATTGTTTTTTTTTGTATTGGAATAATGATTAAAGATACTTGCATCGTAAATATATTTAAATATTTGTGAAAAATAAATGAATTAAAATAAATTGTTGTTTAAATCAAATTGGGAAAGCGAAACAACAATAAGATACCTCATTTTCCATTTGAGATCAAAATTTCCGAATCTCGATTTTTAGCCACATAGATGGAAATCTACACAGGTTTAACCTTTGGCCTTCGACATGAAAACTCTTACAAAAAAAAATCCCATAATACCGGAGCAATATTACAGCTGTCAATTGATTGAGATCGGGAAAAAAATTTGTTGTTGATATTTGTTTATTTATTCAATGTTTTAGCATTTTTTCCCTAAGAAAAGAGTTTAAGAAATTTTAAGAAAATAAAAATTGATTCATTTTAGTTCATATTTCTGTTTCATTCGGAATTATAGTGATATTAAATTCCTCTGTAGTCTGTACTAATGCACAACGAATGGATTCTGCAATAAATTTTTCGTGATTTGTAGCGCATTTTCGATTACGATGGAATTTGTGAACGGGCTGAATTTCTAAATTGTGATTCGAATTTTAAATTTTACAAAAGAATTTGTATGAATGCTATCAACAATTTTGCTGTTGATATTTTGACAGTTAAAAGCTGCCCAAACAAATATTAGGTCAAACGATTAAAAAAAACTCGAATTAATATAAAAGTATAAAATTTAAGTTCAGGAATATGAGATTTCACTTTCAGAGACCTCAGAAATCTCATTTACATAAACAGGATCCCTCGTCAAATTTTCTAAGATCTGTTGTCAAAATTTTGATGAAAACATATTTTTAATTCTTTTTAACGAAACGAAATCTCTGAAAACTCATTTTCCTGCACATGCGTTAAGACTTAATATTATTATTGTTATTGTTTTCATGTTGCTGTATATGAACTTGACGTCAGATTTATACATTTTGACAGTTGACAAGCGTCTTTGTTTGTCCTATTCTCTATAGATCAAGTATTGGCTTTGATGAAAAAGTTTGAAGTAGGGATTCGTCGGGTCGGTCTGCGTGTCTGAGCGTCTGTACTGTAATTCGACCTGGAGCCTTAACGGGTCAAAAAATTTGCTAAATTTGGTACTGAGTATTTTCAGGTAGTTCCCTAGATGTTAGACTAAAATTTTTGTTATACCTAACTAATCATGAGCGGATACATATAGCTCCGATTCAAATTAAATTGATGATTCAATTTTTTTTCGAAAACAGCTTTCACGATTTTGATTAAACTTCGTATATATAGCTTATCTACAGTCAAACTAGATTTTGACAATAATTAATTTATTGTCATTACATCACAATAATTTGTAATAGGCTGGACTTTTATTGTTCGACAAACTCTAAGCCATATAAAATAAACTTTGGCGTATTCTCATTTCCCCTACCCATTATGGTCCGAAGGAAAAATTTTGTAGGCAATAAATATTGAGCTTGTTATTTTTTGCCTCTTAATTTCATGATAAGATGAGGGAGTGACAAAGTTTCCTAGCATCAGTTTCTTATTGTTTTTTCATCATTTTAATCAATGAGTCAGACCTAAGACATTAACAGTCGTATTTATAAACCTTGTCTAATTTTAATTATGGGCCCAAGTTAGTTAGTTAGTAGTTATATTGACTTATTTAAAATTCAAATATGTACATAATTATTTAAATATCAAAGTCTATTGGTTTCGCATTATGCCGTCTACCAGATTGACGTTTATTTTTTTTTTTTGCGCCCAAGTTATAAATAAACATTATTCGAAATTTTACAAAAAATTGTATAAATATAAAAATTAAGGAAGAAATTTACTAATTTGTTCGCATTTAAGCGAAGGTAAATAGAACCTCGCCCCATAACATTTAAAAAATGTAAACTTTTGTTGAATGGGCTTCAGGTCAAATGAAACAAATATTTTATTTTTGTTCCAAAAAGCTGACCTGAAGCCCATTCAACAAAAGTTTATATAGTTATAAAGGTCACTAACATCAAAAGAAAAAAAAAAAACATCTATTGACGCTTAATTAAAAAATACCGTATATTAAATTTTAATTATTCAGAGTCAATTCAACGATTAGAACAATTATCCAGTTTTCAATTTTATTTCAGCAAAAATTCAATCTTTTCTTCATTCAATTTTTTAAAAATGTATTTGTCCAAAAAAAAAACGAGGCTATGTTGATTTATTCCAGTTTGAATTTTAAACATCGACTGTACGTATATAAATTTTTATATTGAAATCGATATGAAACATAAAAAAAATATAATCTTTTTTCCAACCCTATCCAAACCAAACAAATCGATTGCATAAAATGTAAAATCCTCTTGTGCAAACAAAATGCCAGCTTTTACTATTTACTCAGCACAGAAGCAATATCCTTTTCACAATTTCTGATTTATTTTTGAAACTGCAAATAAATTTTTGGTATTTTTAAATATGTATTTACTGAAAATGCATAAAATTCTTTTTTCTTTCAATTTAATGATTGGGAATTTCTTTATATTTACAACAAGTCGAAAACATTAAAACGTTTTCTGTTTATCTCCTTTTGTTTTTTTTGTTTGTTTAAACTTAGTTTTTACATAATTCACAATGGAAAAATGTTCAAACATCAAAGAAAATTTAAATACGATTATCCTTTTGTTGGTGAAACTCTTTTAAGGGATTAAGTTGGTATTTATTGTCCTCGTTTATCAGTTCAATGTTAACCAAATCCTCTGAACAAGAAAGGATTTTAAGGATAATAAAAATAGAAATAATAAAAAAGAAAATAACAGAAAACAAAAATAGAATTAAAAAAGTCAACGAAACGAAGAAGGATCAAATAAAGACGGAAAAGGACTTTCTTGCAAAAGATTTTCTAGATTGTCACTGCAAGCGAGTGACAGCTATAAGAGTAGTTCGCTATATATATACCCTGTTTCTAAGCTCTGACTTAATGAGATTGGGACCGGAAGATGGGCATTTCCGTTCTTCTTCGTTTTATTTTTATTTTATTTCATTTTATTTTTTTCCAGACTTCTTAGTGATTCTATCTTGTGCATCCTTCGTGTCATCCGCACATCCGTTTGTCGTCCGATGATGCTAGTTAATTATTTTACAGATAAGCTGGTGGCTGGAATGGATGATGAAATAAAGAAACAAAAAAAAAGAAAAAAAAACTTCAACAACAACAACAAAACCCCTCTCTCTCTCTAGGATTAAAATACAATTTTCGAAATCGTCCTTTAAAAGTTCTCGAGGGATAAAAGTACGCACATTTTGTTGAATGTTTTTAACGGGGATTTGTCACTGGGGATTTTAACAATAATTCGGTATTCTTCTTTTTTTCTGATGTTGTTGGAATGGGTTCTTAATTATTCTCTTACACAATAATTGCAGTAACTGGTGTAATTTTGTTAGGATAGTAACTAAGAAACAAGAAGAAACGATAATATAACTTTGAGTGAATAAGTGAGTTTAGACCCCGCGGGATTTGTCTTAAGTGAAGTGAGTATAAGTACAGAATGATGAAATTGTTTTTTTCTTTAAAAATATTTTTTTTTTATCAAAAATTTAAAATGCCTTGACACAAAACTTTGAGGTTAGATTTAAAAAAGAAGCTGACAACATAATACATACCTACGGGTACCTATATAATGAAATACAATTTTAAGCTTGACAGATCCATAAGGTTTTATTCTTATTATCAACATTCATAAGCGGGTTTTATGGTTAAACTTTATTAAAAAAATCTAATTAAATACAAAAATACGACTGAAAGCATTATAACAAACAACTTTTTACTTTTAAAAGTTGGTAGTGAGTCAGTCAGACAAAAAAAAAATCAAAATAGAGATGATTTGGTTGAGTGCTTGATTTTTATTTTATAGGGATTGAAGTGACAAGAAAAATGACAAAATATAACCGTTTTATGGTAAGATTGTTGATAAAAAGTAGTGTTCACGCTAGGCCCCTCTGCCGACTTCATTTATTTAATTAATATTTTTAATTGGAATTCTTAATCATTAGAGCTGTAAGTATTTTACTCGGTATGCCCATCGTTGACCCCCAAATGTGATATGAAAATAAGTCTGTATAAATGTTATTTTTTAGTTTTTATAATTTATTAAGGTTTCTTCAAACCTTTTCTCAACTTTTGGTTAGGAATAAGTTATAAAATAACCTAAATCAAACAAAGTTACAAATCGGTTATGAATAAGTAAAAAAATAACCAAAATCAAACTTAGATAAATTTGATTATTTAAACCAATTTTTCATACTCAAGAACATAAAAACAAAGTAATAACTTGGTAAACATAACTAAAATTGTTTCTTTACTTTGTGTCTTACATGTAAAACTATTTTAAACGGTATGAAAGTGGCCTCTGACTTTGTGCAGAGAATAGTCCAAACCTAATTTTATAGGCAAACATTTAACAGGAAGTTTTTTTTTTCTGAACATAGCAGCCTGAGAAACTTGTCCGACTAACGGCCTTAAACTAAGTATTTCCACATTTTTAGTAGCCGCGATGAAATAAGTATGGTACCTTAATTACCAACCGCCTCCCTCATGGTATTGTTAACTGATATTTCTACATCAATTAAACTAATTCTATCAGTCCAAAATTATAAAAAAAAGGAATTCGATACAAAGTATCAACTTATTCCACAAAGGATTCTGGTTTGACAGTTCTATTGGATCACCAAAAAACCGATACTATTTTATATAGATAAGGACATAACGGCATATACATACACATTGGTGCTAGATGACAAACATACATAAATATGTATCTTGGTTGTTAGCAATTGTACTTGTTCCTATTGAATTAGGTATCTGATAGTAGAGAAACTCCCATTGTGCATTATTTTCCAAAATTCAATGTATGAAAGAAGACGACATATTTTCTCTTTTAAGTCAGAATCAACACCATTCAAAGATTAAGCCTTATGGGGTTATATATAGAAAATTTCCTGCACAGCGTGAATCCTTATAAACACCTTCCTACAAAATGTTTTTTGATTCTGCAACTTAACTCTACGAAGATCATCAGGCATATCACATGAGAATTTGTCTGAAACCATCAAGGGAGGGGATGAGATGGGGTGAGTTTGATGTCCAAACGTGTTTCTTTGATTCCACATCCTGCACATTCCAAAAAAAACCCTATATCCCACCCATACTGGATGTACATATAAAGAGCCTTGTTCGGGAGATTAAATGGAAGTCCATCTAAGGATGAAGCATATCTACAAGGCTTTTGTTCGACCACGTATATTTGTGTCGAGTGTATATATGTATATATGGAAGGTTTTATATTACAAACACCATGGTCCATGGCTCCTGACTGGCTAAACTAAACTACAACAGGCTACTGGCCCTTTTATAACTACATACATATATGTATACGAGCTGTGTTGAGTATAAATGTTATAAATGTGAGGGTGGACGGACGCGCATTGAAATTAAATTGCATGGATTTTATTTGCGGGAGAACCCAACATCAGGATTAAATGTATTTCAGGCAAAATAATCTACACGCGGTGAGCATTGTTATCCTTGTGATTTATAATGTCCAACGTATAATGATAATACTGAATGCAGTGCCGGATATCCTTTGTGGTTGATCGTTACTTTATTGAATGCGATATACCTAGATAATATGAGGGTTATATACTCGTATTATATAGATTCAATTGATATTTTTTGAATGTACATTGTACATATTATGTCTATGTGTGGTTTTGGGTATTATTGCAGTTGTTGGTATACATTGGCAGTTTTATACAGATGTATATACGACGACTGAAATATCTGCTAAGGGATCATCTTATAATCGAAAAGGCTGATGCCAGAAATTTCGTCCTTAGAAACTAAACATAATCAAGATAATATGACGATTTCATTATTCAAAGCTTATTGTAAGTTCTGTATTCAAATAAAATCGATAGGTACTGTAAAATTTGAAAAAAGGACTCAGAATAATATTTACAATATACATATAGTCTTTCATGGAATTAGTAGTTGTACGTAGAAATTGAAAAAGTCTGGGAGGCGATCGTAAGATTATCTATCTCATCCCATCTGTTTAAATAGAGGATACCAATTGACAGCTTTAGTCCTAGCATTACCAAAACCGATGTGGTCGGAATAGCCTTATTTATCAGGTTTATTCGCTAAGAAAATAGTTTTTATTGGTTGCATTTAAGCCCATGACGAAATTATTTGTCCTTATGAGTCTTTCGACTAAGGTCTTGGATACGATTCCCAGCCTAGGAATTGACAAATTCTCCAAGAGTATAAAGAAAATGTGCCTCTGACCTTAGCCGTTTAAATTCGACAAAAAATGTTAAGTCCCCTCCATTTCAGCCTATATACTTAGATAGATAGATAGATATTTTCGACGAAGTACAGGCTAAAAAGTTTGTTATGGTTGCCTTCCATAATTATATACAATAGGCTTGGATCAGTATAGCAGGTTATTGCGAGATGTTTCCGAGACACCATGATATAAGAAAAGTCTGCGCGATATTAGGAACACACCCTTAACCGACCGCCAAAGGTAGCGGAGGCGGAGGTCGTAAACTCGGATTTATGCGTTGCCTCTAAAAATTTCAACTTACCGTGATATTTTTCTTTTGACGACAGCGCGAATGCTCCGACCCAATATGAACTAAGTATCTCATTACTCCATTCTTGTATCCACACTACTATAGGTGTGTTTCTTTGGGCCTTGCAAAGTACTTTTTAGTACTTGCAGTAGATGATGAATGGAACGCTTTAATTTTTGCTAAAAGAAAAATCAGTCAGGGGATATTAATACAGTCTCCCAGAAGTGCCGAAAATAACAGAAAAGGCTATCATGATCGACTCAACTCGCGATGTGAAATAAACAGATCTTTTCCCTGGATCTTCATGCTCCTATCATACAAGAATACTTTACGGATAATGGTCGAGCAAAGCGTTGAGTATGTATATAGGTCTCCGCGTACTACATGACTTTTTATCGATCGATTTTAATGGATTCATATATAAAAAGCTTTGCGCGAAAAGTTTTTTCCTGACAAAATTCCCTGCTGTTACCTACATATATAAAGGCTACGTAAGTAAGTGCAAGGTTTCGTGTAATTTATATAAATTATAACGGTTAAAGTTGCCAGGAATTGCAAGTATAAAGCATAGTACCTACGCAGCTGAAGCGAATCGAAAATTTTCATACAAAAATTGAAACAATTAATTAATCATAAAGTATAAACGAAAAATTTCGTTTTCAATTTTGTTCTGCAGTACCCTGTTCTACGATCGAAATTGATAATTCTAGCAAATTATTTGGAGAAGTCTCCATTTCTTTTTCGCATAGAATTATTTCCACGAACCATTTATTGTGTGCGGAAAAGTGACATTCTAGTTTTTATTTGTATTTTTTTTCTCCGTAGTCGTTTCGTTAACGTTTTTGCTAAAGATTTGGAGACCACATAAAATGTTTCTTTCGCTGCAGCTGCGATCCAGACTTAAAGAAGAATTTAGCAGCATTTTAGTTTATTTTGGATTTATTTCCTGGTGAAAATAATCAATGTTTTTTCCGCAGCCCTGTCGAATGGACACGTAGGAAAACAGAGCCCAATTATTGCATCTTCTTCGATTGATAACTTTGACGATACCTCCAACTGAGTCAGAATATAGAAGCTAAAGTTATCAGTGGAGCTTTAACTAAATATAATTAAGTCCAAAGCCCTTTTCTCCCAATTTTTTATTGCTGGACAGAAGATCAAAAAAATTCAGGGGTTTTCTTATCTAGGAATGACGCTTCCCCAATAGCGCCACGATATTTGCTCTATAACCACCAAAATCGGGAAGGTAAAAACTGCTTTCGGGATATTATGTGGAATAGTCGAAAAAGCAATGTTTCCAGCACTGAAACCAAACAGTGACTGTTTCACTCGATTTTCAAGTAAATGGAAGGCGATATTTATGGTCACGTTCATAAGAAAACTGTAGTCCATCATATATTATTATATTTGCGTATAATTTTGAGTGTTTTAGTTGAATCACATATCACAGCTAGAGCTAACCCAGCGGCTCCATTAGCAATACTTGAAGAAATAAATTGCTTGGTTTATTGCCATTGCCTTGAATATTGCTAAGGGAGACGCTTTGGCAATGGCAATGACAATATTGCTCGGCTGATGGAAGGCAATTATTGATTTCCATCGATGAGGCAATAAATTTTGACGTTTCACTATTTTCAAAATGGTTTCTCCGCGATTTTGAATGAATTTAGTTGCATTTTGAAATTAAAGTTGAAAATATGAGAAATTAAGTGAATTAAAGTTTTTTTATTATCAACAACTGTGATTTGAAAGAGCAAAAAAACACTTGACTGTGCTCGTAAATTCTACACTGACATTTCACAACTGAAATTAGGTGGCAATAGAAAGCCCACCCAAGCAATAAATTGTCATTGCCATTGAAATTGACATTGCCTCAAATATTGCTAATGGAGCCACAGCGTAAATAAAAAAAAAACAGAGTATCAGAAGCATATCAATTGGCTTCTTCGTCTCTCTTTTTTATAATGATATGTTTTTCGACTAAAACATTCAAAACTATATGCAAATAATATAAGAAGTATGGAAGTGGGGGGAGGGGGTGGCAGTTAATTGGTAACTTTTCACAAGAATCGAAGATGTTCGGAAAAAATTGAAAAAAATATAAGGTGGACGAATAAGTGGTGGAGTTCATTTTTGGTTTTGTCTGTACCTAGATATAGTCATGATTTACTTATTCAGAAAACAATTATGTAGATTTAGCTATAAAATCTAGCAATGATTTAGATCAAAGATGAAAGGCACAGCTCCACAATTTCATGCTGTAGATGAAGCAAGAAAGCAAGAAATGTATGCTGTAGCAGAAGTCTTCAAATTTTTACTACATTACATTCATTTATTCATGTTGATTATCGAAGCAGCAATACTGCTGATTCACAGTGTAGTGCTCTCTTTTTCTCTATACCCTCTTTGTCGTGAAAAGAAAACATAACACTGTACCTAGGAAGAATCACCGCAGATCCAGTATTTTCCGGATTTCATAATCCATTTCCGACGAGCTAGGCCGTGCCTTCCGAGCATATTTCAGCTTCTGCAAAAGGCATTCAATTCCTGTCTCCTTCTTATCCTTTAATCCTTTCACTTCTTGTGTATGTTTCCAAATATATTAAAGGTCTTCTGTGACGCTTAATTTAATCCTTTTATCTATTCTTATCGTCTTTTTTTGCTTTTCTTGTTGTTAAAGCTTTTATCTTGAAGTTTCAACATCTTTTTTTGAACTTTTTCGGTACCATTTCCGACCCATACCCAGATTCCAAAATCCTAATTCTAATTTAAATTTCCTAATTTTAAACTCATGTCCTGTATTATGTTCTATGATCAGAGGGGTCCCAAAAACTAAGTATGAACTATAAGTACGTTTTCCAGAAGAAATGAAATATTAAATTTTAAGAAATTGGGTTTTTGGTGCTTCTATACCTGGAAGTAAGACTAACTTTTTTCGGGTCTTCTTGAAACATGCTACATAATTCATATCGGAGGTAAAAATTTTGTACTGTTTTGGATAAATATAAATTTTCAAGGTTTCATAATTCATAAATATACCTATTAAAAATACACTCTGGTTACTTTTAAGATTCTTTAAAAGAAAAAGTGGTGAAATTCAGCTTAAACCATCAACCAATTTGGGATGCACTGAAGCAGAAACCTTGATGAGTACCTACTTTAACTTTAAGGATATACCAAAAGAATATTATAAAATCGAACTCGATGGAGTGAGTATATCTTAATGGGGAGAAGCTAAGTAAAAAAAAAAAACTTTATTTCAACCAAAAGGAACCGGAAGTACCTACTACCTACCTACCAACTTTTGTTTTCCTTAATCTCAACAACAGAGAGGACGAAGAAAAACTTTTTAAACATGGCCAAAAAGTTTTTACCAGCGCTTCATGATGAAAATATTTATTGAACTTTTATTTTTTTATTTTTATTTATTTCTTTTTCTTTTTTTTGGTGTGTGTGATAAAGTTTTAAATGAATATCTATAATATATACAAGTGTTGGTGTCATTTAATACATAAATGTGTATGTATATAAATAAATTTTGTGCAGTGGTTTAAACTTACAAAAAAAATATATACCACATATACATATATCTTGATTCTAGGACTATAACAACGCTGTATGTAGCTGGTTGAGTGGATGGTCAGATCTTGTCTCCTTTGTAGCATTTGGTCCCCTTCAACCAGCTGTAGCAGTGATTGGTAACAACATGTTGTGCTTCTTTTTTTTTTTTGTGGAAACTTTATTGAAAGTGATGACAGCTGTGAATAAATCGAATATTGATAAGCAGAGGCTAAAACTCAAGGATCCTGATGTCCTAAAACTGGAACGAATTTTTTTTTTTTGTTACAGTGTTTGTGTTTCATCTATTTTTTTTTTTTATGTAAGTGTGGGGGAGTGATATCTGCTTGCAGTTTGTGGGAAATGACCAAGTTTTGTGGTTGATTTATGGTTGACGTAGTGGGCTGTGGTATGTTAAATCAAATTAAGATACATGGCATGAGATAAAAAGATGAAAGCAGGTTGAGAGTTGATATATAATATGTACCTACAAATGCATACACAGATATATTGTATAAACTATTTTTATAAAAATGACAGACGGCCATATGGGTGGTTGGTGTAAAGGGCTTCCTAAAAATGTTGGTTCACATAATGCATGTATGTATGTAGATAAGTATTAATTTTAAAGCGTGGGAAATGTGGTAGGTATCTATATTAAATTACTTTTGAAACCGCAATTAAGTGATAACACACTTTAACCAATTTCCGGCGGCTACCATTTCCAGTTAAGTGATAGAAACATGAAATTTCACGTGGTTTTTATTTTTGATCTAATTAGAAGAAAATTGACAAAAAAAAACTATAAAACCTTCTAGTTTTTCGGAAATATAGTAGGCATATGCCGAAAGGGGTAAATACATATATTGATTTTTGAAATGAGATTTTCTCTTTAAAGTTTAAATGGAGGAGGTATGTATGTATGAATCAGTTTTATTTAAATGTAATTAATATTTATTTATTTAGTGAAGATTGTGTTAAGAAGTTAAATTAACTATATATTTTTGTATAAAATCACAAATTTTTGTAGTGGATATTAGTCGAAGCATTTTAAATAAAGTGGGATTTCATACATGCCTGACGTCATTAAAAGGAACTTCTTCTTCATTTCTTCCAATAGAAGCAAAAAATTTTGAATGTTTGATTTCGTTCTGACTGCAATTTGATTGAACTAATACCATTTTAACAAGAGCTTGTTGCGGTCTGAGGAAGGTAAATTTTCTGAGTAGGAAGGAATATGGGGCAGATTTGACATAACTGTATTGCGGTAAATTTTACCTCAACAATTTTCACCAACCCATTCGTTTCCTTTTTTCCTTGACCACCAATCCTTTTCGGTTGCGGGTCCAAAACAGAGTTTAGGACAAACCTAGGCCATCAGACAGAGGCTAACTCCTAAAGAATCTTTGATACACAACAATAGCAGGTATCCAAGAATAGTCGTGTGACAGGCGGCCAACGAATAGATCTACCCAGAATCATAAATAAGATGTCAGGGCATGTGACAGATGGTCTGTGTCGAACGACATGTGTGACAGACAAGTCAAAACTGGCAGCACCAGACATATAAACAAAATCGGCCAAGAGCCCAACAAAGAATGTCTGTGCCAGTAAAACGAAGATGACTTTGTTATAGGTCCTTCCCCAAATCTATACAAACATTTTAAGGAATTGTAATTTTTCGTGAAACCGAATTTTTCCTACTTACCATTAAGGATTGGTAATAGGTGGAAATACGTTCGTCGAAGTTATTTTTCTCCATCTGTCTAGTTGGTGTGGGACCGCCACTACAAAGTTAGTTAAAAAGAAAGGGCAACAATGGGATAAAGCGAAATAGAGCGAAGAAGGCCGCCATTAAGTCACTTCAAGAAAGATCCTGTGTGAAAAACAGATCGTGGTAGGCAGCCATACGTTAGAGTGAGCTCACCCAAAAAAATTTGATACATTTTAACATTTTCCTTGTGTACTTTTGTTGTCATATTCCTTATTGTTTTTATTTGTTAAGTGAAAAGTCATGAATACTTCAGAGCAGATTGGAATTATGGAATACCTAAACAGTTTTTTCGTTTTACTTTAAACATTCCTATTCCTATTGGTTTCTCTCAATTTGTTAATTTGTTTTGAAGAATAGGAATAGAATAGATGTAGTCTATTAGCTATATGCTTTGTGTAATTAACCGAATTTTGAGGCTATACCATGGGTGTACACTGTACACAACTAATAAGTGCATTGCATGGTACACAATGAATCAAAGATTTAAAATCAGTTTATTGAGTAAAAATACATTTATTAATCCATAGGTACATACATATTTTATATATTATTTGTCCTGATTCATGTTGGTTTTTGGGCTCCAATTTGTAATATGTAAATAAAAGAAATAAAACTTTTAATTTGTAAATAAATAAATTTATTAACTATATTATATCACAACTTTGTATTGTATAGTAATGTTACAATGCGTTTCGGAATCACTATTCCATCATCAGGTTTGAATTTATTTTAATTAAGTTTTTGATTTTAGCCACTTGTCGTTGTTTATTCAATTTTGTTGTCATCTTTGCTGTCTTCATTGGTTATGGCCTTTACAAACGCGCACTTAAGGTAGAGGCAGTATCATACAATGCATTCGTCTTGAATATTAATTTTTCGTTGAGCAGTTTGTCCTGTTCCGATTTGTTAGATTTGTATATCTCGAATTCCTCTAATGCATCCAGTAATCTTCCTTTCTTGTAAAAATTTATTGGGCTGAGGTTCGTGTCAAAGTTTGTGTAGTTGTGGTTGTTGTCGATCAGGTACAAAGTATATTTGGATTTTGTGTTTTGCCTTGGTAAATATTCTGAAAAACGTTCGTTAAATGTTCTGCCTGTTTTTCCAATGTAATATTTGTCGGATTTCGAGAACGAACTCAGTATAATAAAGCAAATAGTAATGTCAAACGGATACAGTAGATAAACTATTAATAAAACGAAGAAAGAAAATCAACAATAAACACAAAAACAACGACAGTAATAAAACAAACAAACAAAATTAAAAACGAATTCGAAAAATATAATATAAACGTAAAATGTAAAACTAATAACAATATATTTAAAGCTACTACAAACTAAAGGCACAATTAACAAAAAATCATGCACAGGCGTCTACAAAATCAATTTCGACAGTTGTGACAATCACAAATCACAAAAAGTTAGTTTTTTTTTACATTTGAACTTAAAGACAAAAAAAATTCTAATTCAGATGCTTATAATTGCTTTTATCAAAATCAAACATTCATATTTGAAAAACCGACATGAACTATAATGAAGCGTTTGAATACCGGAGCCTCAGTCAGTGGTTCACTGTGTACCACTTTAAATTGATTCATTGTGTACCATGTTGTCATTTCACAAAAAAAATGTTTACACATAATTTATAAACTATTTAATAAAAACAAACAAATCAACAAAATTTCATTAATTACAATAATTATTTTACTCAAATGAAGAAACATCTCAAAAAAAGAAATACGTAACGATCAGTGTTGCCCCCTAACTAACATTTTAAACACAGATTTAAAATGTTGTACAATGTCGATTTTTTGAGAATGACTCGTAATTCGTTCAAATAAAAAAAACATGAACACTGATAACTTAAATTTTTAATTCCTGAGTTTCAACAACAAAAATAAATAGTTTAAAAATAATAATAATAATGATAAAAATATCATATAACAATAATTATTAAAAGATAACATAAACTTTTCAGTCAAAAGTTTTATCAAAAATTAATAGTTTAATAATCTTAAATATCTTAAAAGTAAAATTGTTGAATAATTATTGCCAATTTTGGTAGTTTCTTATTTTTTTTACATATTTGTATTTTTTTAATTTGTTGCGTTATGGTAAGAAAAAGTAAACCATTCAGAATCAAACAAAATTAAAAAAAAAAAAATTAATCAAAAAAAAAAAAATGCTACAGAAAACCCATCAAAAAAATTTACTAAAAGTTTTCCGAGCCAATTAAAAATGTTCAAGTTTTTCAAGATCTTTTGCTTTTTGATTTAAGAACGTTTACACAAAAAGTGGTACTGGCGAATATAAGTGCCAAGCACACAATATCATTTTGAAGATTTTTAATTTCTGAAATTGTAGTGTTTTACGAAAATTTTTCGACTGTACGTAGTGACTTTTTTTTGTAGAAAATGTAGGGGGCAACGCTGGTAACGATGCATGAAAACACAAGACGAACCGACTTCGGCTACGAGATCGTTCAGACCTACGCGACAATGGTGTAACTGTAATGCAAGGCGTAGGAAAAATCAAAGATACTGAATACAGTGGCATAAAATTTTAAACAGTTCTCGTTTAAGCAATAAACCCGACTCTAGTTAAAATAGTCCTTTATTTAAAAATTCTTGTTTAAATTTTTCTTAATTCTAAACACTTTAAACAACTCTTCTAACTAAAGAACGTGTTTAACAAAACGTCAGTAAACTTTTGTGAAACACGCCTAATTTTGTCAGCTGAATAAATCAAACAGAACGAAAAATAAAAAAAAAAAAAAAACAAAAAGAACCCAATCTGTAATTTTGCCGAGCTATAGGAAAGTGTTTCGAGATTTAAATTTCGAGTTAAAATAGTGAAAATACTAAATAAAAAAGTGAAATAAAAGTTACCATAGTGAATAATTGCAATATTTTATAAAAAAAAAAAACAAAACAACGTGAGGTGCTGCGTTAAATCGTGTAAAAACACCTATAATATGGAGTTTTCAAATTTTTCTGCTCAAGGGCTGATTGTGTCTCTTATTCCACATAAAGTAATGCGAAGTGATGTTTTTTTAGGCTAATACATTATCTGAGAATACTTTTCAATTGATATTTCGTAGCATTTTGCTTTTAAAAAGCAAATTATTTGCAAATAAAAATACACTTCAATCACGGGAATTAGCTGAACCCCATCTGTGAAAATTGAAATTCTCGTCCAGGGTAGCATTATTTTTTGTTGGTGATGGCAAGGCGCTCAAATCCATTGAGCGCCCGTAGTGCAGAGTAATTTTACTTACTTTATGTGGAGTATGAGATACAGCTTACCTGTGAAATGAACAAAAATTACACTGCTTGTTATAGGTGTTTCTAAATATAGGTGCAGTATTTAACGCAGCACCGCGTGTAGTTTTCTATTTTTGTACATTTTTGTATTGCATGTAATCACTTTAATTACTTTTATATTACTTGTTTCTCTAATTTACTAAGCTTTTTTACTATTTTAACGATTTAAAATTTCAAAACAATCCTAAAACAAAACAGATCAAAATGCCTTTGGGTGCATTTAGCTGTCTAGCTGCACGCCTTCCCTGTGTGGATGCATTTGTGTTACTCACACTCAAAGTGATAATTCCAACAGATAAAGCATACTTTAAGAAGATAGAGAAGCGTTTTGCTGGTTTTAAAGTTAGAAGACCTCTTTAACGCTAAAGTATACTTTATGTCGTTTAAAATTTACAAAAAGCCGCCTCTCATTCTAAAGTTATTATTAAGAGCCGACTCCCATTTTAAAGTAGATTTAGAGCCGCGTTAAAATGTTTAAAATTTTGCGCCAGTATCTTTGGGAAAAATGTGTTCTTTTCTCTTTTTCAAATCCGTTTTAAAATAAAAAGAGACAGTGTGAATGCCAGTGATTCACTGTATATCTCTATCCACTGTTGACCAGTTTACCCCACATATTTTTCGTACCGATTATGGAATTCACAACATTTTTCATTCATGAAAAATATTTTTACTTAATAGTTCTTTGATTCACAAAGGGGATCGAGTGAAACTGATGGAGCAGACTTGTTCTATACTGCTCTTGATTTTTAATTTTAAAAAGTGGATTTAACGTAAAGCTCGGATGTTAATACATTATTTGGTTGTAAAACAAAGAAACCGTGTTCGGAAAAATATACATATTTTTTTTTCCAATTGAGTGTAAGAGATTTTGTTATCCGGTTCGCAATACAAGATTGTGTAAGTAACAATGAAGTGTTTTGTTTGTGCAAACTGTAAAGAAGAGCAGGCAAATAGAAATGGTATTGTGTGAAGGTGAATGTAAAACTGCATTTCATCTTAAATGTATAGGTCTTGCTGGCTACGATGCGGCAGCAATAACAAAAGCTAATTGTGTTGTAATTTTATGTGTGTGATAAGTGCGAACAAAAATTATTAAAATTGCAATCATCAATTGTATGACCCCAGGCGCCGAATTCGGTAATTGAGGTGATAAATAAATCCTTTCCAATTGTTAAGAACAAGGCCAATTAGTCGAAAGGTCATCACACAATTGTAATATAAACCAAAGTATGTATTAAGGAATTGCCCTTGAGGCCCGTTATGAGGAAGTAAATGTTTATATCAAATATCTCTTGGCCTTTAGTATCTACCTTAATTAATTTAATTAAACTAATTTGTATATATAATTTTGAAGGCAACATTTGGAAAAACAAAAGCCCGTAATATAACAATTTTCTTCGGAAGAATGGCCAGAGAAATGGTCGCCAAAAAAATGAGAGAGGATGTGTTTAGTTTAATTATCAACGAATCCACTGATGCAACAACTGAAAAAATGTTTAGGGTGGTTCGATGTGATGCATGAAAGAGGAAATTTGTAAACAGATCTTGGAAACGCTCAATAAGGAAAAAAACAATAAAAAATTCTATAGGATTTGCACCCGATAATGCAGCAGCAATTATCGTTATTGTCTTTTTTAGAAATGAAAATCCAAATATTTTCCACATTGGTTGTGTAAGCCATTCGATCGATCTTCTTAATCAAGCAGCTGCAATAGCCAAAAGCCCTTCCGAAAAATGTTGAACAACTTTTCCGCAATGTTTCAATTTTTATTACCAAATAATTTGCAAACAATTTATTTCCAGGTTTGATATTAATGAAAGCAATTTTGCAATTTTTAGGTCCTCAAGTTATTAAACTCAGTGAAGGCTTTAATTACAACGATCTATAGAATCAGAGTATCAACACCTTATTATTCACCCAGAAAAAGTCATTGAAGAATATAAGCTTTTAGAATTCAAAATTCATGGAAAAAAAGTTTTGAACATATTCTTCAAATAACAACTTTGGAGGAGTTTTGACACAAAACCGGTGCTGTTAAAAAGCCCTCTTTAAGAATATATTTATCCTCATTTATACTCTTTTGTACAATCAAATTAAAAAAATATCTTTATTTTATACAAAGCTCGATTAGTAGCTAAAGGATGTAGTCAGAGAAAAGGAATTGACCATGAAGAGACATTTTCTCCTGTGGGGCGGTACGAATCCATTAGATTTCTGCTAGCTTTAGCTGTAAAGGAAAGCTTCGATATAAAGCAAATGGATGCAGTTACGGCCTTTTTACAAGGAGATTTTTACAAAGAGATTTGGAAATGGAGAGCAAGTTCTTCGCTTAAGAAAATCAACAGACTTCTCGAATGTGGAATCAAAAATTGGATCATGCTTTAAAAGAATTTGGGATGAAGCAATCCAAGTTGGATCCACGTATCTATTATTTACATCGTGACGATAAAATATAGATAGTTGCAATTTATGTAGATGATTTGCTAATCCTGGATAATCATATTCAACTCAAACATCGATTAAAGGCAAATTTAATTAAGTGTTTTCACATGAAAGACATTGGCGAGGCAAACGTTTTTTTTAAGTTTTCGGTTACAAAGAGACAGAGCGAATGGTAAACTTTGGATAAATCAAGAAAATCGTAGATCGTTTTGGTTTAACAAATTACAGTCCTTGTTCAACACTGATGGATTCAAAAATTAAATAAAAAAATGTCACCGCGAACAAAATCGGAAAAAGACGAGATATCCAAAATCCCATATCAGGAATTGATGGGAAGCTTGCTGTTTGCTGCTTCAACACCAGATATTAGCTATGCCGTGAATAACTTAAGTCAGTTTAGTAAGAATCCAGGAAAAGCTCATTGGATAAAGCAGCAAAAAGAATCTTGCGATATCTTTAAGGTAAGAATCAAGAAGATCAACTTTTAACCGGATTTTGAGACGCCGACTATGCTGGAAATGTTAACGATAGGAGATCTTTCACAGGGTATGTTTTTAAAATGCAAGATGGCGCGATTTCCTGGTGTTCTCGAAAACAACCTACAGTGGCCTTATCACAGACGCCGAAGAAATTCTGATTATAATGAATTTATTTATTTTTTGTTTTAACTTTAAAGAACAAGTCAACTTGCCTTATCACAAGGCTCTGTTGTAATAATTAATAAATTCGTTCCACGAAACCGAAGAAAAAGTATGTAGCTGTCGTCATAACAGAAATATCTTTCTAAACAAATTCCGAGTTCGGGAACACTGATATCGTAGACCACAAATTCATGGAAATATTTATTTTTACGACGGTGTTGATACTCTTTTCTGCGACCCTTTCAAATTATTCCGATCCGAACCCACCCATCAATGAGCAAAACCGGTATTAGCAATTTTCTCCAAACGCCACAGTCGGAATGAGAAGAATTTGGATATCTCTTGGCGTAGGTACTAGGTAAGGTACTTGCTGCCGCTCATAATATTTCCTCCGCATTTTCTTTAAATAAAATGCATTAAAGCATACTCCCGCTACGTGTTAGAAATCTGCTGTTTTTTAGAGAAAAATATGACACTTTTAATTATGAACGTAAAGAGGCTGACGCATAGAAGCCGTCGCTAGCTTTACGGCAACAGATCCGTTGACGTACGAAACGGATAGGGGGGTGACCCATTGGATATTTGCATTGTTTAGAGAAAATGATTTTGAAAACTTCAATTCGAGTTACTAACACATTTTATTAAATTTGTAGAAATAAAATAGAAAATTTTAAATACAAAATGAATTTAGACGATAATTTGGAAATTTTACTTTTTGAGATAATGCCTACTCTATCAGAGGCTTATGACTTTTTAATGTTATGCAAAATGGAAATCGTCACTCCTCAGTATGACCATTGTACCAGGACTATGATTCGTGAATCGTGATGAACACGAATTTTTTTAAATAAATTTCTATAAAGTGTACAATGATGATCTGATCCGGATCAATTTAAATTTGCAGTTAGAATGGAAAGGGATATTTTCGACTATTTTTTAAGTCTGTTAATGGCAGACATTCTAACAGACCAGCCCTACTAGCAAAGTTGTAGGTTATTTTTGACTTTAGTGTAACTAGAACTTACACGAAAGTTGACTTTTTCGAACCTCATAGTACAAAAAGAAGGGATTTTGCGTTTTGTCGTTTCCTAGATTTGCTAGTTAAAAAAATGGGACAACAATTCACTGTGGAAAAACAGAAATCCTGAGACATAGTTCCAGCTCAAAACATTTGACGAATTCGAAAAGAATATGTCAAACAGCTTTTGTAAGTGGAATGTTTTCAAAACAAAACAAAGCAAAGGATAAAATAAAAGCAGCTGAAATAAAATTAAGTGCTTTTTTTGCTGAGAATAATGTTGCTTATGAGGTTGTGGGACACCTCGTTCCATTGCTTAAAGATATCTTTTCTGACTCAGAGGTATTATCAGGATTCAGGAGTCACTTTTGGGAGAACAAAGTGCTCCCAGATAATAAAAAACAAACGTGGTTGCTGCTGTGGAAGAAATAGAATAAATTAGCTTTCTCCAAAACAATAAATTTCCCATACTAGTGGACAAAAGCACGGATATCAGTAACACAAAGCATATGTGCCGCTTGGTCCGATTTGTGCATCCACAAGATGGAAAAATAACTACTTAATTATGAATTAAAATAAATAAATAAATAGGGTGGCACTACTGCTCGTGTAGAACCAGGGCCTAGTGACTTACAACTCTCAACCATTTCTGTTTGCGTGTTATTGGCAGAAATGGGGGAACCTACAATTTTCTGCCGAATCCGAACGAAGATGAGAGGCACTTTTTTATGACAAGAGATACTCTTGGATAGGCCTACCATCCGTCAGGATTTCGCCTGACACGTCAGGCTTTTAATGTTCAATCAGACTTTGGCCAGGTTTCGTCTTTTGTCAGGCTTTTTTATAATTATCGCACAAAATATAATCGTTAGAAGAAAAACGTTTACTGAATGCTTTCAAATCGAAATATTTGTAAATTGCAGTGAACACTCAATACATTGATTTTTTCATTTAGTTGTCACTTTTTAGAAAGAGACAAAGAGTTTTGCAATAGGGTGATTCAAAAAAACACCTTTCTCGAAATTCAATCGGGACCGGGCGAAATTATGAAATCCCTGAAAATTTCATGCTTTTATTACCAAAACTCGAAAAGTTATGCAGCTTTTAACATTTGAGAAAAATTCCGATTTTCAAAGATTTTAAAGCTAAATTATTGAAAAAGCGCTGGTAGCGACCGCTAAATGCTGTTCGATTTTGAATTTTTTGGTCTTAATTTTTTGTTTTCAATCTAAGCTTCATAATTTCACCCAGTCCCGGTTGAATTTCGAGAAAGGTGTTATTTTGAATCACCCTATTGTGCAAGATATGACACTTTCATTTTATGACGTATTTTTTTTGCAATTTATTTATTGTCACGTCGTCTTTGTGCATCCAAATCAGGGTAAGTTATCTATATGAATGTTTTTTTATTTTTTTTTTGTTTTATAAAAATGAAGTTTTAAAAAGGAAAAAAATGTTTTTTTATTTGTCAGGCTTTTTTCTCAAAAATCAGGCTTTTCTTTCTTTACTGTCAGGCTTTGCTGATTTTAGAGCTGGTAACCCTACTCTTGGAGGATTTGCCAATTCTACGCAAGAGACAGTAGCCGTGAATAATATTTTTTTTAAGTGGAATAGGATGAGAATCGAACCCAAGCCCTTCGGCGTAACAGTCCTACGCACTAACCTTTACGCCACGGGCTACTAAAAATTATCAATTGGTGTGTTTTTCTGCAATCCCGGAGACAATTGAGCGAAATAAACGAAAAACGGGGATTAGCGATGCATTCACAGAAAAAAACATGGAGATACAAACTATCAAGTACAAGTATGTAATTCATGCCGGTAACACAGTTTTTCTGCATTCTTAAGGAAGCCCCGAAAAATTATCTGGGTTAAGCTAAGCCGATTGGGGATTAGTTGTTGTTGCACTTAACATGCAAATTATTTAGCCCCGAATCTTTTTTTTCGTCCAGTTCCCCCGGGCTTTCAAAAAACACTGCTAATATAATATGTAGAACTACATAATAGATAATTAAAAAAGACTGAATTACTATTTTTTGTATCTGTTATTTCGAAAATCGTGAGATTTTCATAACAACGTCGTGGGATAAAAGAAATTTTTTGGCACAAAAAATTGTGAAGCCAGCAGTTTTCTTCATTAAAAAACCAGATTTAATATTTTAATATTTAAAGTGTCATGCTTCCGTTCAGGTAATTACAGCAGATATCTGTCAAATACACACATTGCGGCTCTTCTGCTCGCATGACAATTCATTGATATTATATTCTTCACAGCAGCGCCCTTCAACACCTTTGAAATTATAAAGTAAATAAGGTATAATAATTAAAATACTATATTTCTCAATCCACTGTGCCAACAGAAATCCATCCTATCCTTCTATTCCTTCTAACATTTGCCTAATTTATAAGATCCTAGTTCTAACTGGCATATATATGTTTGTGTTGTTCAATATGTACTATTATTATTTTTATACCGAAGACGGCTTTTAGCCGACTGCGATTTTTAAGCGGCGTCTCTCTGTTGGTCTTCTTTCTTTACCTCTTCATTTCGTCTTCGTGTGTGAGACGGTTTGTTTTGGTTTTTTGTTGTAGGTGCTGAAATTAAAAATAATTGTAAAAAAATAAAAATGGATTTGGATTAAAAATAATTGTAAAAAATAAAAATGGATTTGGATAAATTTTCGAGGGTTTGTTAAATTGTGCTGAGGCAACAGCAACATCAATATCGAATATCGATGATGAAAACACAAAACATTAAGGGTATTCACGCAACGTCGTAAGTTTACCAATTGTGTAAAATGATAAGTTTACACAAAAGTTTGCGTGAACGCCCTTTTAATTCATTTGGTTAAATGCGGTGTAATTGAATCAGCTGTTCGCTAAACGTCAAATATGAATTATTATTTTTAAATGTAGAACCTCTCCCAAACTACCTAACTTGAAATTGGAGCAGAATGTCTCGGAACGGAAAAAAATGTAAGGTACACGAAAAAAACCAGGAATTATATGAGAAAACGATTTCGGGGTTAAATGTATGAAGTATGAACTGTAATAGTCGCAAACTCATGGCAATGATCGAACGAAAATGAGCAAATACAAGAAAAATCATATGGCACTCCCATAATGGTGCAGGATATCTACTTTTCCTTCAGTTTAGTTCACTTTTGTTTTCGGCAGTAAAAGTTGTCCTGAGCTCAACACAACTGAAATTTGATGAAAGAAGAATAAAAAGAATAAATGGTTCTTTTCACTTCGATGGCAATTCGGAAACCATAACAAATACAAGTAAAAGCATTTACTTTTATATGGATTTGTGTAAATAAACAATGCTGATCAATAGTCAGAAAATGTGCATGTCCTCATTATTTTGTTTTTATTATTATTATTTATTGTATTATTCATACATGAATGTCAGTTTATTAGACTTGACCATCCTTTATTCCGTCAATTTCATTGAATTTCTGAACAACAACAACAACTTAAAGGTGCTACCACCAATGGTATACGAATTAATTTATAATTCGTTTTAATTAATTATTTGGCTGGAGATATAGCTATTTCAAGGGGTGCCAAGCCCTATAATCAGTCTCGTCATTAGTGGTGCTGAGCTTTAATCCAATTTTATTATGAAAAACTTTCTGCACACCATGAGATTCGAACCCACGCATATCAGATTTGCTCAGTCTTAGAAGTCGTATGCACTACGCATTCCACTACCTTAGACCACTGACGTCACAGGTCGAGATGTGTATCGTTTGTTTATCAAATGCATTTGGAGCATCAGCATTTTTCTAAGCGCCTTCAAGTATGCTGTCTTGTTCCGCCTCCATTTTTCTCCATACCTTATTTCAATAGACTACAATTCGTAGTACGTATTAATTCGTATACCATTGGTGGTAGCACCTTTAAGTTGTTGTTGTTGTTCAGAAATTCTATTTTGTTTTTTGTATAAACAACGTTTTTATTCACAACTTTCATCGCCAACTAATCTCAATGCGATAGTTAGTTCTCTGAGATACCTAATTATCATATTTCTGAACACGCCTTATTCTAAAAGTCACAACGACGTTTGGTTAAGTTTACCAACAAAATTTGGATAATTTAATCCAGCAAAATCCTTGGAGAATTTTAACCAAATTGTGTAAATCATTTCTCATACAAACTTTGACAGTTCATTAACCAAATGGATAAACTTAACCAAATGGTAAACTTATCCAGTGTTTTACATCATTGCGTGAATACCCTTATTATAGTTTGGTTAATATCCTGGAATGTGCTAAAGATGCTTGGGAGTTGACAACAAAAAAATTAGATGGTTGTGGGTGAAAAGCTGGAGAAAGAGAAGGACAAATGGATCCCATGTTTTTTTGCCAAAGGAACTGCAAGTGTATGATCCCGTCCCGATAGCTTCAATAACTACTTAAGAATGTCGCATGAACAGTTTGCTTTCCTTCTATCATTAATTGATATTAATTTCAAGAAACTGGACACTGTGATGAAGGAAGCTATACCACCTGCAGAAATACTTTCAGCAACACCCCGCTTTTTAGCCACTGGATAATCGTATGTAAGCACCAATTACCAGAGCAAGATTTCATCTTCAACCTTGTGCAACGCAGTATCCTGTAGTCTGTAAATTGCTGTACAATGAGTTGAAAGAAACCTAAACGTAAAATATTTGAAGTAAAACTTAACTTATTCAATAAAAAATAAATCCTATATTATTCCATTAAAAACACGAGTTTACTATCTTGTTTTTCGAGTACACCCATAAAATTTGTTTCTGATGCTACAGATGACATGGTTTTCAGATGTGTTCATCTTTTGTATCCACTTCTTTTTGTTAAAACGCAACAATTGTTATTGACGTAATGTCGTGGCTCTATTACCAGATTTATTAGGAATAATTTATATTAATTGTACTCTTTTGTTTTGTTTCTAACACATCATCACATTTGATTTGTACATACTTGTTTTTTTTTATCAATTTTCATCGTGACTGCTTGTATAAATGCAATTAATCGCAGATTTAAGAATATTTGAAGAAGATTTTGAACTATTTAATAGAGGAAAAATCGTTTGTACATGCAATAAGGCAATATCTATCATCTAGGCTGCTGGTGATACTGGTTGATGGTGGTAAAGAAGTTCGATTTTCCTACCAAAATCGATCTAATTCAGATCCAAGGTTGATCACTCTGTATTTCTTAACGTTTTCGCGTAAAATGTTCTGGATTGCCCACGCGCACAGCGCCGTTTCTTCCTGTAGTTCTTCGTCTTTTATTTTATCAAGTTCAAAGAGAACTTCCTTGGCGAGCAAATTGTATTTATGATCAGTTCTATTTGCAATCGTACTTTGAAGATTTGATATTTTCTGTTGGAGAATTTTATGGTCTTTCTGAAAATGAAAATTATAAAAAATTAAATTAAATTAAAATTAAATTATAAAAAAAAACTTTAATAATTTTTTTTATTGTTATATTCAATTTAGTTTCCAAGAAACCACGAGAGGTGGGAACGAATTGCAAATGAATGTGAAATAAAATAGCAGTTCCCTAATTGCATAGGTGCCCTTGACGGGAAGCATGTCAATTTCCGAGCACTGCGAAGTGATTGTGCATAATATAATAATTACAAAGGTGCCCATAGAACTACATTGCTAGCTCTTGTTGACGCTAGTGTTCAAAGTGCCTTGCAAAATATTTTGGATAATGCTCACCAACTTTTTCCGAAATATAGAATTGTAAGCGAAAACGAAGTCTTCCATATGTGATTGTCGCAGACGACGCATTTCCTTTAAAGAATCATATACTCAAACCCTTCCCTTATCACACTCAAGTACATATAGAAACAAAAAATTTAATATATACCTATCTCGTGGAAAACATGTTGCTGAGAACTCCTTCGGAATCTTCAGCATGAATTACGAATTTTCAAATCAACAATAAATCTTCGGTAGAAAAAGTGGAGATAAATACTCTTGCTTGTTGCGCTCTTCATAATTATCTTATTGAAGATTCCCGAGTGAGTCAACCGAAAATACCATTGCAAGGTGTGCAACCATCACATCCTTCTCAAAGGACCGAAAACCCACGCAGTGTAGTAGGAGACGACGTTCGCCAAGGATTTTTGTATTTTAATAATGAAGGACGAGTGGATTGGCAAGATTCTAAGCTTTAAAAAGCAATAAAATATGTAAAAAAAAAAAAGAAAAGTGTAAAAAGAGGTTTTAATTCATATTAAACAACTTTTTGAAATTTTGATTTTTATTTATTTTAACTACAAAAAATTTTTCGTATAAAAGAATTTGTTCAAAATCGGAATAAATGAGACAAAAACTGTCTTCACTTGAGTCAGAAGGAATCTTTTTTTACGCACCAGAAACTACACAAAACTACCATTTTCTACCAGATTTAGTCCGAATTCGTTTGCGCACACAAATCTTCGCTACAATGCAGGACTAGTCTAAGTCACATTTTCAAAATTTTTCAAGAAAAGAACCTTAGTGCGTAAAATGCTGACTTTTAACATTATGATTTTATTCTATTATTTAAATTCTGAAGGAATTACTGCACATAGGAATATGTAGAAAATGCGCGGAACACAACAAGTTTCCTTATGAAATAAAAAAAACTCATTTTTAAATTTTGGACTTAGACTGGTTCTGCATTGTAGCGACGAAATGTTGGGTAGTTTCTGGATGGCGGGAGAGTGTTCATGAGAGAGAAAATAATTTCCCCCTCTTGACAGTTTTTACCCGAGAAATTTCTTCGGGCAGAAACTGGTATCTAAGTTCGATTTTCTGCCAGAAGCCAGTCTGAAAGACAAAGAACAAATATACGAAATGGCTATTGTTTACTTTTTGTTTTATCTTGGTAGAAGTTTTTTTTAATTTGTTCATTTACAAAAATTAAATATTTACGTAATTCAAGAAACTTAGTTTGTGGAATGTACTTTAATTCAGTGTTTTTTTTTTAATTCTGTCTACTTTAGTTATGATTAATAAAAGAAAAAATTACGTGATATTCCTGCTTAGTGTATATTTTTCATTTGTAAATATTTACAATGTTTATTTTAGTTTGTTCAGTATCAAATTTATTAAAGAATATGAAATTATAATTGAAATTTCAATATTGTTTACTTTTAGTCGGCGTTTAAAAAGTGGCAAATATTTTGGTTCAAGGCGTTTGTGTACTTTCAGACAGTTTTACTCCTCTGTGTGAGAATTTCATCCCCACTCCTCCATATTTGACAGTTTGCCAGATTTAGTCGGAGAAGTACACAAACAAACCACCATTCCAACAAGTATTTAACAACTATACACTTACATACTATTAAAAATTTAGCGGAGAGACACTCTTCTGTTTTATTTTTTTCATAGGTGCCAATGCTATAAAAGCATCATGGAATGGTCCACCGGCAATAGGCGTGTTTCTTTAGGAACCTATATATAGTACAGTAAGAAACTATATATACAGTAGGATTCTACTTTAGCTTTTATCGGCCGTAATCCTACTGGCGATGTTGTATTTATAATGTATGTAAAATCGTACTATACAGCGGAGAGCTTTTCCAATAAAACACGCTTAATGTGAAAGTTTTTTGTATCGTTTAGTGCACCGCGAAAATGGCCCTCAATGTCGTTACCACGTGCGTTACCCACACAAGCCCGATGGGGTTCGAACCAGGTATGTTAGAGAACTAACTCAAAATCTGAATTCGTGTAAAGCATTTCATGATGGGCTATATCTACTTACATACTCTTAATCAAAATGTTGTGACCACTTTATGGAGAATTTTCACAGAAGCAGGAACCACCAAAATCTTTGGTTTGGGTACAACAAAAACCTTTGATGTGTGCACCCAGCTAATATAATAAAGTGCCAAAACTATAACGAAGAAACAAAACACTGAAATGCCTAATGCTTGGAAAGCATTAAAAAAGCGACGATGTGTGACTTTGGTAGACAATGCATCGAAAGTAAGATGTCATACCTTGGGTTTTTCGGCAACCGGCTCCAAATTTTCAACGTCGGCATCAACTGTTGTCTCATAAAAACCTTCTGAAATGGTCTAAAAATCTAACATACCTGGTTTTAAGTAGATTAAAACAAAAATACCTACCTACCTCATCTACATCCAAATTACTTTTTGACTTCCTTATTTAAATGTGCCTAATAAAGAATTTTAAGTGGCCATAATACCAGAACTTTGCGATGTAAATTTCATCCGCGCCCATTCCACTTTTCTTCGATGCCTCAACTACAGAGAAAGATAATAACATCTTGGCTATTCTGCCAATAGGCGATAAGTGTGAATATAAATGAAAAAGATAATATAGTGTGTTCCCCGTGCCTTGATTATATTGAATTCTCGTGCCTCTATTTCTTAGAGTGCTTGATTGTAGTGAGTTCCCCGTGCCTCTCACTCTTAGGGTTCTTGATTATAGTGAATTCCCGTGCCTCTCACTATAAGGATGATCACTCGTGGGTGCATTTAATCTCTTACATAATGGAAGCAAGCCGCTAAAAAGTCGTCTGCCCCTCGAGACTCATTGTGGCTTAGTACATTTAGAAGCTGTTTATTTACCTGCCTGTATTCCACTCTCGAGTAGAGGGGCACGACTTCGCCGGCATTTATTTTTTCCTAAATTACACTCACAGGAACTCGCTCGGATTTAAGTGAAGTCAGATGTGATATTCTTGCAGTTTCACATCTGCAACTCGAATCTTGGATTCCTCCGTCTGCGTCCCACCCAAGTATTTTCAAAATAGTGAAGAAATTGTTGGTGCTCTTTAGTATCACCAAACTCTTGGAAGAACGCATCATCAGCCAAAGGATTAAAGCGCTCTAGCATGTCAGCGGCTTCACAAAAGCTTAATGCCACGAACTTCCGAACACCCATGTGGTAAACATGGTCCATACCATACCTCTGCTGCATCCCAAGTTCTTGCACTTTACGCTTCACTGCCTTGGCAAAATGGGAAAAACATCCATTAATATGAGCCGCAGGGAAAAAGTGTCGAAACGCTTTTTCCCCTGCTTTTTCAAAATCCATTATGACGGTCAACGGCTAGATATTATCTGTCCTATTGGCCGAAATAATGAATTCCAATGGTTTTCTGTATGATTCTTCCATTTTGTTAGGCAGGAGGCAATAAATTAGGGGCAGCACCTAGTTTTGGTACAGGCCATGAATCACCCAGAGCTGATAAAACATCTCTGGGCACACCTTGAATGTTCCATCCATAAGCCACGTATTGGAGTCCAACAATTTCACCTGGTCAAAAGGGGCACCAAAAATAATTATCCTTTCGGGATCGTCCCTCCCAGTGTCCTTCGGTAAGAAAATATTGGGAGGATTTGTCTTAGTCATCAAGTATTCTTCCTGAAGGACAATATCAGACCTCGTGTGGGGAATAGGTAGCGGCTGGTGTTGGCGTTTTCTAGCACGCAGGCCCAATTTTTCAAGGGACGTTATTTTTGGGGACCGAACGAACACAGATGTGGATGCTCCAGCAAAGGCGTTGGTGACTACTGCCCTTTGAGCTAGCCCACTTGCAGAATTTGCAATTATTGCAGCCCTAACAGCAGCAACTTCGGTTTCAACATGGCGACGAAAGTTGGTTATGCTCTTGAATAACCGTTACTTGTTAACACTGAACAACCGATCGACCTCGGCATTTGGAGCTTTGAAACTTTTCGCACCTCCAGCTGCTTCTGTTTTCACACTCATGAAGTTTTAGGTAAATGAAACCTTCGTGGTGCAACTTTGTAGCTCCGGTGCATGATGGGACAGATGAAAGTGACATTTTTTTTGTTTATTTTTGAAAAAGTTTATATAGGTACACGTTGAAAATACTTCTTTCCGCTGAAAAGGACAGAAAATACGTGATTAATATTCTGTTTTTATGCAGGATCTGCAAGCAAATTGTAAGAGAAAATTACTCAAACTGTATCCTTCCACTCCAACTTATTCTTTTCTAAAGAAGAAACAATGAGATAAAGAGATACATTTTAGTGTTAAAATAAAATTAGTATCTCTCCGCGCATAAACTGTGTGTTTTTCAGCAACTGAGTAAAAGAATTAGAGAAGAGAGAAGAGAAACATTATGCGCATGTTCGGTATAACGATTGTGGGTGACGTGTGTACATGATACGGGAACGTTTTGATAATTAGAACATGTAAAGAAGGTAGGTTCTTAGAAAAAAACTGAAGCTTTGACTTATACGGTTTTCACACCGAACCAAAATCTCGGATTTCACACCACACATAAACTAGATTTTGTTTGACATTTCAAACAAATTTCAGTGTTGATAGAAACTCAAACAAAAATTTTCAAAACAAGTACACACATTTCCTTTTTTTCTCTCGATTTCTGTTGACAAAAATTCACAAAATGGAATGAAACCCACTATATCAGTACACTACACTCAATAAATACAATAACCTCTCTTTTCATCATCTATATTTTTATGAATGAACTGTTATACTGATGAGAAAATTTATTAATTAATGTCGATTTCCTTTTGAATTGCCGTTTGGGATTTTGATCCTGAAACGAAAGCAAAATGGGATTGATTTGTTTATGTAATTGTGTGTGTGGCATGACAAATTTGGCATTATTTCTTTGATGATACCAGTGATAGTACGGGAAGGGATTACAATAAGTAGGTATTTTCAAAAATTAGAAGAACATTTTTGTATTTAAATTATAGTTCTTTTCAATACAAATATTTGTATGGCACCAATTTTTTTTTTTCATTCGTCAAAAAATTGCAACTGGTTTTATATTTGTAATCCAGTAATTAATGTGTTTTCCCCACTTTGAAAATTATATTGCAAAATATTAGAAAGATTTAATTTGATAATTTTTTCAAGCAAATCAATGTCGGTTATGGAATACGCAATACTGGATCCGCAGTGATTGTCAGTACCTTGTTCTCTTTTCTTTTCACGGAAAATGGGTAGAGGGAAGAGAGCACTGGGGTGACATTCTGTATGGCAAAAGCAGAAGAATTGTTTTCGTTTTTGCTTATGTTCGTTTATGAAAAACGAACGATCGCTTTCGTTTCGTTTATTACAGAATCTGGCCCCTACACTGCGAATCAATGCTATATCCAGTATTGCTGATTGCATAATCGACATGAGTATAATGAATATAATAAATGTAGGTACCTACATAGGTATTAAAAATTAATTTTGTCAAATAGTCAATAGATTTGACACTTTTTAAAATGCTGAAGTTCTTATCATGGCGACGTGTGTAACTTACAAAAAAAGTCAACGACTGCATACATTTCAACTATTTTAACAAACAAACTGAACTTCGGAAACAAATGATAATGCAAGGCCTTCTCTGTCTGGAAATTGTAATGCAATTTCATTTCACTTTTCTTCCGGAGTAAACGTATCCCTGAAGTTGGAATGGCTGCAGCAACGGCCGCGTCGCATTCCTTATTCTAAAGACCACATAAATTGAACAAAACACGATTCCAGTAAATGCATTCGGCAACTCCACCAGCGCACAGAGGAGTATTTGCATCAAAAACCTGGAAAAAATTATTTTTCGTTATTATTGTTATCATTTCTATTCAAAATTAACATTTATAACACAAAATACAATATACAGGTTGATTTTTTTATTTTACATATGTTTTGATGAAAATAAATGCCAACAAATCTGTTATGGTAAACATATTAGGGTACTTGATGTTTTTTTTTCTAATTAGGTGAACCTAATCGCTGAATTCTTCCCACGAATCTTCCTCAAATGAATCTTCGCTAATTTCATCTTCACCCCAAGACATCAAGCTCTCGTTTTTTGTATTTGAGTTCTCTGGAAGAAGCAGTTCTAGGGTCTCTTGGGAAAATGACCGTTTTGTTTTCGATGGTGACTTTCTGAGGCAACTTATGAGTGGATCAGAACTCAGTAGCAATCTGTTTAGGACATCCATATTACAATCTCTCCTAGAGAACTTCCTGGCATAATTAAGACGGTAGAGTCTGTAAGATCACATAGGAAGCAGAGCGTTTTGTATGACTACAGATCCATGCATTATAATTTTATGCATGGTTGGAGTCATAGGGTACCATTGGTATAATTCGACATAAAGCCTAGCTGTATCCGTGGTGTACAATCCAAATTTTAAAGCGGAAAATTAACTGTATGATGATTAAAAAATCTTCGACTGGTGTTTCCGTCATTTGTGTTGCCAAAACCAGCTCGTGGAAAATCCACAATAAGTCCAAGTTTGTTCCTAAATTCTCTCTGAATTTGAATTTTTCGAATTGTACATGCCTCTTTGTCCTTCTGTGTTCGTAATTGCCATTTTTTTATTGGGAGCTTATAAGCAACTAGTAGACCCGTGCTCGCCTTGCTTCGCAAAAATTTAAGAATTAATATTAACATACATATATACCGATAGTACTAAATAGGGCTACCGCTTCCCGTACCTAATTTCTATTTCATCTTATTAACAAAAAGTTTATACATTATACACTTACGTTTTGAAATGTGAGTTCTTAAAAAATGGTTTACCTATTTGTATGTTAAGTAGGTTCATGTTTGACACATAAACAGAATCTTTATCTCCCGTTGATTTTCTTATTGCATATACAAATATACATACATATAATACTTCGCACCCAAGTAAACATCTTCTTCTTGCCTGACTACCTGCAACCAGGGTTGGCCAAATTAACTACACTTCATTTTCTACATGATTAACTACGCGTAGCTAATTTAATAAACTACACGCCTTATATACTACAAAATGTTACGTTTGCTACATACATAGTAAAGCTAGGTAAATAATAAAATTTCAATAAAATCAGTTCAACTCAAATTCAATCTTCAAAGTTTAATACATATCCAAACTACGTAGCAAATGTAAAAAATGTAGTTTATTCCAAAAAGCGTTAGTTCGGCCATCCCCGCCTTCAGCGTTATACTCAAAATGTTCCATTGTGGAAAAAGAGTAAACAAAGAGAAACCTGCACAACATAAATAAAAAAAACATAAGGGAGGTAGAGAAAATGCAAAAAGGTGGAAATGATATGAAATGAAACAAAGCAGCGACCTCGTGAATGCGATTGAATTAAATTTCTGGATTTAAAAAAATAGAAAAAGTTAATGACTTAGACATTTGTTTATACTTATTTCTCAGGTTGTATGCATAATTAAGAAAAGATTTAGGGCTTAAAGTTTGCATACAAAAATTGACTTTTGGAAATAATTTTTGTTTTTTTTAAGTATCAATTAGTTTGGTATTTATAAGTGAATATGTGAGTCAATATCAAGAAAAAAGTTGACCAAAAATTTAAAAAATTTAATTTTCGTAATAAACAAACGAATTAGATAAACAAAAACTTGCTATTTACAACCTTCTAAACATTAAGAATATTGTAAAAAAAAATTCAAGTTAATCAGGTAAATAGTTTCTGAGATTTCGCGTGACAAACTAAATAATCGTTTCGTCTTTATATAATGTTAAAGATTAAAGATTAAAGATAAAGATGTGCAGAAGGCTTTCAAAAAGTCTGATTCGGGCATGTAGGATTGACAACCCAAACTCAATAGATTTTTCATTAATTATGTTTGGTGTACTTAATTTGCTAAAATCTTTAGATGTTAATCCGCATATATAGCACTTCTGCGTTGATGTAGTCTCAGTTATTGCATTACATATTTTTCCATCAACCATAGTAAAAAGTAATGTATGCTTTACCTCCATGTTAGTCATAACAGTTTTGATTAATGAATCGATTTTGGCCTGAATATAGTTAATTTCACTTTTTGTAATGTCTGTGCTTTCTTTGCGATATCACTTGTTAAATAACACTTACAAAAGTAGCACGCTTTAAAATAAAAGTGCAGTAGATGCAACTGTTAACTTTGATCTCATTTCATCACACGATCAACAAAAAAAAAAACAAATACAGTAAATTGACCCATGTGTATTTAGCACCCGCTATACCAAGCTTTTAGTGGTCAATTTTACTTTTCAGAAAATCGACTTTTGGCCAGATTTTTAGTGCAAATACTCCTATGTGCAGCGGACGTACACCAATTTTCAGCGTTGTTCTTCGAATTAATTTTTAATTAAAATAAATTTAAATTTGAAAAGGTCACGAAAAGGAATAATAATAATTTTATTTTCACAAAACTTGTAAAAAGTAAACAAAACAATTTCCGAAATATGTAGGCGTAAATCTCTCTTGACATCGGGATCAGAGATTTCGATCCCAAATCATAAGGGATCGATTCTTTTTGGTTGAAAGGAAAGCGAAAACTGGTCCGGAATCAAAATCTCTCACAGGGATCGATTTTTTTTGTTGAAAAGAATTTGACATAAGCGAGTTAACATTGTGTTTCCTCCACAAAATAACGCAACCCAGTATTTAGTAAAACTGGTTTTTAGTGCCTTCTTTTGTGAAGGCATTTTACTTTTCAATTTTCATCCATAATTTTGTTCTCAACCGAGTCGGCTTTCTTTTCTTAAATATTTCTAATTTGCTTGATCTACTTTACGCAGAGGCAATGACAATTTATTAACTGGGAGGGACTTCCCTTGCTAGGTAATTTTAGGTTCCAAATTTAAGTACCTATAGAAATTACGACTACTGTCAAGAGTTTTTTTGCTCTTTGAAATTACTATTATTGATAATAAAATAACTTTAATTCGCTTAATTTCTCATATTTTCAAGTTTAATTTCAAAACGAAGCAAAAGTCATTCAAAATCGCGGAGAAACCATTTTGAAAAAGGTGAAACATCAAAATTTATTGCTTAACCGATGGAAATCAATCACCCTTATTGCGTTAGGCGTTTTAGTAAAACGACAAGGCTCTAGAAGCGACAGTTTGAGTTCTAGTAAAACGACTATTGTTTTAATGGTTAGAGGGGTGAAGAAAGAAGAGAACGGTTGAGGTTTATTTTTACTTAAACGCCGATTAACGCTTTTGAAGCCCTGTCGTTTACTGGCGTTTTACTAAAACGCCTAACGCAATAAGGGTGAATAACTGCCTTCCATCTGCCGAGCCATATTGCCATTGACATAACCAAATCGTCTACATTGGCAATATTGAAGGCAATGGCAATGAACCAAGGATTTTATTTCCTCAAATACTGCCAATAGAGCCGCTGGGTTACTACTTAAAACTAAATTGCACTTAAAACTATAATAAAACTCTCTTTTTTTAACAAAATAAAATTGTTAATTTTAAAACCTAAATAAAAAGAAGAAAGAAGTAAAAAATAAAGCTAAAACTATTATTGAAGTTCTCAATACGAGAGGAGGATTGTGATTGTTGCTGTTGGTGATGCGGTGGCTTGTTTTTCGCAGCCCATGTTTCATCGTCTTCGTGGGAAGTAAAATGTTTTTGGAAATTTTTTGCTAATTGTTCCGAAGTGCGAACATAATTGCGAAAATAATTGCCTAACTCTGTTGGTTTAAAGCTCACCGCTGATTAAAACAACAAAAATAAACCTCGTTTGGTGGGATATGAAAAATTGTGGCTAGGATGTCCGCCTTTTTCATTTTACCGGTTACCCTCTTTCATTGAAGGATTAAAATTATTTCAGTTAAAATTGAAGACTTCATATAAATTAAGAAACTAAATAGAGACATTGTTTGTTGGTTATATTTATACTTATATAATATTATTATATCTAAAAGTAATTAATAAATGTTTCACAGGATTTGTAATCCATAATATGATATATCTGAATAGTTTTACTGTACGGATTAACAAATGGTCTCATGCTGCGACTACATAACTCATCGCAACACTAAGAAAAACTCCATAAGCGGCCATTTTGTGATCAGATAGGAGGTGGGAGTCTAATTTATTTAAAGTATTAAAACAAAGACACATAACACCAAATAAACCCTACAATAAAAGAGGTTTTACTTAATAAAAGGAAAATGGAAAATTTGACGAACAGAAGCAATCTTCAATGCGGAGCGCACCATATTAATTCCTTCTATTTGCTTTCTACCAAATGCCCTCCGAAATTTTTAATTTTTTATATCTAGGGCAAAGGTTATTTCGCTAAATTGTATTTCCTAATGATCTCATTTCCATCTCAATATATAAATAAGATAGTTTTAAGAAAATAATTTTAAGAAGCAGCTTTGAAAATCTTTTGTTCAGAAATGCCAAGACTCTATTTATGAAAAATAGAAATTGAAAACCACATAAATAAGTAATTTATGAAAAAAGCTGACAAAAAATTAACAAATTTTAGATAAAAACACTTTTCAGCGAATGAACCGTATTGTTAGGGAGGCAAGCGTAAAAGTGTTGGGATATAACGAAGTTCAGGGAATGTGACAGTTGTGTTTTACTAACAAATCCATCAAAAACAAAAATATTATTTTTAAAAACATCCAATCATAATCCTCTTTACGAAAATTCTTCAACAAAAAAGAGCTTATGTATAACTACATACATATGTAGGTATTGTTTTCTTTTTTGTTTTAAAAGAAAATGCAAACAAAATTACAAAAAACGCATAACTACGACTGAATCGAGAAAATCCTTTAATTAAAATGCAAATGTATTATGAGAAAAAAAAAACAATAAACGGATTACAGTAGCAAAATTATTTGGTTCAGATAGCAGCAAGAAATAATAATGATGTGTCATGCATGGCATTTGACAAAAAGTTAATGAGGTAAATAGGTAAATACAGCATGTATGTAGTGTAGTAGATATTATAAAACATACCACCATTAAAAAATATTGTACATAAAGGATTGTAAGGATACTTTCTAGAATTCAGATTTAAAAGTAAATACAGTAAAATCCGCTTAAGAGAAACCCTCTTAAGAGAAAAACCCGCTTATCTGGTACATTTTTTCATCCCCGAGTATTTGTCGATCAATTACTTTCAAAACACTCCGCTTAAGCAAAACTTGCTTAAGTGAAAAACCCGGATATCTGAAACATATTTTCAGTCAAATTTTATATTTCTAAAACTCTTTTAAGTGAAAAAGAAATCTGAATCGAACAGAACAAAAAGTTTTCTGAACGCTTTCACGTTTTTTTTTTTATTTTTCAGCTCCACCAAATTTTCCCCACGAAAATGACATTTGAATTTCTGATATGTTTCAACCTTTTTTGGAATTTTTATATCCGCGTGAAATTTGTTTTTCACTTATACGGACTCGGCTTAAGTGGGGTTGTTTAGGTGAAAAACCCGCTTAAGTGAAAGAAATACTGTGACATTTTACCGTTTCTCTTAAGCGGGTTTTACTGTACCTTGTAAAGTAGAAGCAGAGCTTTACATATGATAGTTGATAGAATGATAACGGATGATTATTTCATAGCTATTTTTATAAACACTTTTCTTCGGACTTCTGTATACAATATAAATGTCTTCTTTTATCGCACCATATAAATATTATTAGTGTCCGACCGAAGGTCGATTTTCAGCCGAAGCCGAAGCCGAAGCCGAATTATTAGGCTGAAAGAAAATCTTCGGCCGAAGCCGAAGCCGAAGCCTAAGGTTGAAAAAAGTCAAGGATTCTCCTTTCCAATTGGATAAAAATATTATTTTTATTAAAATTTATTGCTTAAATAACATAAGACAAATAAAATAAAAATAACTTATAACTAATTAGTAATTATAAACAAAAAAGAAATAAATAATTTATTTTTAGTAATAATTTTTAGTAATATTAATTCAATACATTATTAATTAAAATCAAAGAGTCTAATGTTGTATGCTAAGAACAAAAGTTTGTTTGCTCGATATAATAAACAGATTCTTCGGCTTCGGCCAAAACTTCGGCCTAAAATGGCCGAAGCCGAAGGTTTGGCCGAATGTTGTTTTTTTGGCCGAATTCGACCGAAGCCGAAGGCCGAAGCCGAAGCTTCGGTCGGACACTAAATATTATGTTAAGCTTTACATTTTTAGATTGGGAAAAGATTTTTGTCCAAACGGTCGACTCTCCTTTTGACAATATTCTTTAAGTAATTCTTTTAGTGTTTATGAAACTAACGTCAAATACTAGAAAAATATATGTTTTTATTTTTTCTTCACTGGGCTATAATAAGATCTTGATTATCGAGGGCAAAACAAAAAGTCGAAATGGCATAAAATTAAACAAGTATTTTGAAGAAGTATTTTGTTATATTTTTTTAAAGCCATTTAAATACCATCAGCCAATGAAGTAGGTACACGTAAATTATACAAACGATACCATCAGATTTCGTAGACTCAACGAATCCTTACGGCCTGGTACGGCCTCTAAAAAAAATAGGAATTTTCGGACAATAGGAGAATTATTTGGATTATTTCCTGCTTACAAAAGTTATTTTTGCCCAAAGCAATAAACCTTTTTCACAGAAAGAATCAAATTGAATTGTCCATAAAAATAAATAACAAAATGAAAAAAAAAAAAAAACAAAGTCCTATCTCCACGAATTCAGCAAGGATGACAAATTTTAAGTGAATCGCTTTAAGGATTGCAAAGAAGGACTCTATATTCACAATAATGTGTACACATATATACATATAGGTATGTATATAATTGTGATTCATATAGAGAAGATACTCGCCCATTCATCGTTGACAAATTGAAAAATAATATTATGATTGTTATTGGAAAATGTAAAATGTAAAAATGTTTGTTTGAATGCACACATCGCTTGTGATTCAACAAAAATATGTATAAAAAGAGAAAACAGTTCATCTTTGTCCTTTTTTTTTGTTTTTAAAGCAATTTCAATTGTCCAAAAATAATAACAAAAAAAAAAAGACGCCACCAAATGGAAACTTGGCCAGAAAAGATTTAAAATTCTGTTGCCACATCGCAGTTTCTGAATTTAAAGCGATTTATTATAATTTTTTTTGTGTGTTTTATTTTGACAAAGAAAAAAGATCTTCTTCGTTGCACACAGGGAAAAAAAATTAAGCCCCCTCTGCATTATTGGAGACAAAAAACTTTTAATTGTCCACTAAATTTCAATGCGATATACCCCGTTATTTTCAATTAAAATCACGAAAGAATGCTTCTTCTATGGAAAACCAAGCGCGGTAAAAAAAACCTTCGTCGATGGTTACCGCCGCAATTCCTGCCACACAAAAAAAAGGACGAACAAAAAATTTAAAGGATTGGCTTTGCCAAGCCAAATCCAAAAAAAGAAAAGAAAAAAAAAAAAAAGAAACCAAGAAAAATGGATGAAAATATAGCCTGAAAAATACTTGAGAGGACGAATTCTGACTGCGATGATGATGCAGCACAAAGCAAATCAAATAGACGCTTCTGAATAGCCGCTATGTGGCGCTGCTGGTGTTTCCTCATCCAAAAGACAATAGGATAATGTTGAAACGTTGTTTCATCAAAATTAGCATGTTCGCCTGTCTGGCATTGTCCAGTTGTTAAACTTGGAAGCGAAAAGAATTTCGGATCGGAGAACGACAGGAAATTGGTTATGCATCATTAGACAGTTAGAATGTGTAATGAAGGTAATTTTTTTTTTACATTCTGAATTGTTAGATGAAGAGAGAGAGAGAAAAAAATAAAATTCAATAAAATTAATTGGAATGAGCGAGATGAGAGGAACCAATTAAGCATGAGAATATCAATGAAATTGAATTGATTGCGGTTGGCGGAATGTACGATACGGCTATAGGAATGGTGCGAGGACAACTAAACTTCCTGTTTTAATTTTTACATGAAGAAAAATGTAAGCAGACAAAATAAGGAAACGGAAGAGAATCAACTATGCGAATAGATTGAACTTAATGGTGGCTTAATATTAGCTATTGATTCGATTCATATTTTAGCACATACACAAAAATTAAACTGCAAAGTTTTGATCACAATAAAAATATTCAAATTTTTCTATTGATTGAATTTCACAAAAGTTTCGAATGATCCAAATCCAGTAAATCCAAAGAACAAGAATTGTAGGTTGCTTTCCGTTTAAAATAAAGACACTTCTTATTCTCGGTATTAAATATAAATATAAATAATTAGTAAATATTGCCTATTTCAAACTAAGCTTGTATATACTTATTAAATCAATTTTAATATGATAACTTAATGGCGTGTGGCGGTCCAGATGGATGGGAAGAGATTTGGGAAGATAAATGCCGGAAAGGCAATCATTTCTTTCGTTAACTTTGTTTAAAGGTGGCTTTACAATTCGTAGGTGGCGTATAGTTCGGTGCTTCCAAATCACTGCAGTACCCCCTTCAAGTAAAACATTTAATAATTAATAGTTTACCTGAACCGCATCTACCCCTCCTTAAATCCATTCGCAATCTTTCAGAAGTTTTGAAAGATAGGTTGGAGAGTTGAGTAGGCACGAAGGAGTTTGGACGGAAACGATTTAATTTTTTTTTCTTCCTTCCGGTTCGATCCTTTTGTCCTCTCTTGCTGACGTATAAAACTCTGCGAGTAATTTCAGTGGCTGGCCATATACTAATATTGCTGGTGAATATCTATGTACTCAATTTCTGAATTGAAAGCTCTACGGATTCCTAGCAAAATTATTGGAGATCGTCACTGCATTTGTCTCCACTTTCCTTGCACATCAACTCTGCTTTTAATTGCCAGTGGAACCTTTCTATAATACCGTTCGACTGTGTATGGTATAGGCTGTAGTTCGAATGCGGTGTGTGGCTAATAACTAATTCGAGTTTTTGAAACATTCTAGACTCCAGTTAGCTGCCTTGATCCGTTGATAGGCGAAGTAGTACGTCTGATCGACAAATGAACTCCCTAACGAAAGTTGCAATAATAGTGGAAGTGAGAGTGTCTTTCAGAGGATAAACCTCAGGGCACCTTGTGAAACGATCAACTATCGTGAGAAATGAGAATGTGTGTATCACCATAAGACGAGGGTAGTGGTCCGACCAAGTCCATGCGAACATATTCGAATGTACCACTTGGTGTTAGTATCTCCATAAATTTACTTTTTGTGTGTCACTGAATTTTAAATTTTTGACATTGAATGTAATGTTCTACCCAAGTAGTAGGCCAAAAGTATCCTTCCGTAACTAATTTCGAAATGCCCTTACACCTGGGGGTGGATTCTGGTTCTGTGAAAATGTGAATCGAATAACTTTTCACTTTTTCACTCTAAAATCGGATTCTCATTCTACGAAAATGTGAAACCAAGCGTCAAAAACATTCATATATGAATAATTTGCTTTCACGCCGGAGCGGAATTTGGAAGTGAACCAGCGAATAGAAAGGGTGAATACGATCAAACAAAGGTCAATTCAACCATATCTCCTTCTCTGTCCTATTTATGAAGAAAAAATCTTTTTATCTCATGCGTTTCTCTTGTCTTTTCAAAAAATTTGACAAAATGAGAGATTTTCGCTGACTGCGCATTCGCTTCAGGGGAAATCATAAGGATCGGTATTGGTAGACGGTAATATAGTTCGTCAGAGAATTTTATTCACTGAATCACAATCGCTTATTTGCACCAAGTGAAACGAAAAATTGAAAGCAATGCATGAAAACTATTAATGCGGTTAAATTTTTCACAGAACCAGAATTGACCCCCTGGGTGGCTTTATGTATGGAGTGACTAACTTCTTCTCTTAGTCCACTGATTACAAAAAAGTCTAGTTTTTGTGTGGATATGTGGCACCAAATAAGTTCTTTTATTGTGGGAAAAGTTGCTTCAGTTTAGACTTAGAATCTAATTGTCTACCTTACAGTTCTTTGAGTTCTATGCCGTCCTTCTGAAAGTGATATAATAGACTTTTGGTCCACTTGGTGGGTAACACGTCGACCGATTCATTGTGGACTTATAACTTACCCTGGAGAATCAGAAGTAGGTACACAAAAAAGTTGGTCAGTATTCCCTTATTTTAGAGAGGGTCATAAGTCCACAAATATTAAAACTTAAAATTACCCAGGATACTGTTAATTAAAAAAAACTGTCGATATTGGCACTTGCCTGACTGCTGAACATGACCTAAGGGCTAAGATGAGCAAAGGAGTTCCATGAGAACCCAAAAAATATTTAAAAACCTCGAAGCGGTCCACTTTCTTGTCCAAAAAAATGCTTTGGGTACATTAACCTATAGAGCGGTTGTATGGGATTTAAGCAAAACAAGTATTATGTATTTCCTATTAAACCCTTTCACAACGCATCTTAGCTTCAAAAAAGCAAAATATATTGTATTTTTTTTTTGCAATAATAATAAACTGGATATTTTTGAAATCGCTAAATTGAGTTAGAAATCCGCAATCAATAAGATAGAAGACCACAAGAATTCCCTGGGAACTTCAGGGCTACCAAGGTGGGTTAACTCTGGCTAACTACCCTTTAACAAAAAGATACGTGCGTCGTTAATCAGCTGACTAAGATTTTTCATTGATTGCCTCCCTTTTAATTAGCCTGAAAACATGAAATACTATTCCTGAAATTCTGTCATCATGCAGCATTCCATATCATAATAATTATCACAGACTCTCTTATACACAACAGATGTGAAGACATTTCTCTCCTTCACATATATTTCGTCTCCACCACCACCGTGCTATAATGTACCGTAGCCTCAATTCTGGTATCCGTTGATGTGGTTTTTGAGGAAGTGGAGAAGGCGGTGAAATAGTAGTGTTCCTGACATACTGCTGTATGTGTTTCTGGTTAAGTTGTTAACACCCACGAAACATTGCTTCGCTAATTACAATCGCAGGCCATTTTATACCGAGCATACAATTTGGCAATACATGCATTATTAAAGAACAACAATAGCGTCACAGAAGCAGGATATCCCAGCGTTGAATAGAAAATAATTGAATGAGGACATTAGGGTTAATTCAAGTTAAATGGACCGCCATTTGCCGCAAAAACCACAAGGTTTCTAAATCGGATGAGGAAACTCCAACTCCAACACATTGGGCGCTCCACTTTTGCCTTAATCAATCCACTACACCCCCGCGTTATATGTATGTATGTATGAAGCCTCCCGTAAGCCCCACATAACCGCATGTCGAACCCATGGAATCATTAGGACGCGTTAAGGATATCCTGAATAAAAGGGAATATTACTGGAAGTCATTCAGATTCTACACCGCAGGAAATTATCTGCCTGAACTGTTACAGGAAGTACCTACTTTTGCCAAGTATAGGATAGGATAGGATAATATAGAGACGAGAGACTCTTATGGGGTTTCCTTTCTCTCTATCTCCTGGCTCGTTGCTCGTCATAGTAGATATAGCTCGTATATCCAAACGAAAACCCACACGCTCGCACTTGGGTTATCGTAAAACTAACACAAGAACTGTAATTAATGGAGTGCTATGCAAATAAAGGGAATTGCCTTAAATCACTCGCTCGTATCACGTATCGCGTTACAAGGTACTACATGGCACCATTACGCTACACACGTTTATTATCGCAACAAAGCTAAAGCTCTAACTGTACTTACATAGGTACTTTGAGCAAGAAGAACCAGACAATAATAATTTCTCAAGGTGTACGTACAAAGGTGTCAAACCTAGTGTGACCATTTTATTTAAAGAAAATCGCACTGAAATAAATTAAATAATTTAATTTTCAAATGCTGAAAAATAAAAACTAGAATTTTATAATAAACCTACGGATATAAAGAACAGCATACAAATTACAATTATAGTTAGAAGTATCCTGAAGAAATCGTTCGAGATCAAAATGATATTTTTGCCAGGTTCCCGAAGATATTGCTCTATTTCAATGAATGAAATGCCTTTATGAAACCCGCTTAGATTATTATAAGAAAATTAATAGGATAGAAGGTTTTGAGGATTACAATTCTGAAGAGCACAAAACCAAATGGCCTGCTAATAACGTTTTAGTTATCATGTCCAAGAGCATTGCAAAAAGGTGGAAACATCAGATTTCCTATTATTTTGTTAGATCAACTAGTCTGTTATGCGAATCTTTCATTCGAAAGTGTAAATGCTTTTCAAAAAATTGGCTTCAGGAGAGTTCATTTTGGTTCTGATCAAGGGGCAAAATTTTTGGGTACTTTCCCGAGAACTCTGTGTTATCAGAAGAAACGGGGAAACAAAAAATGTGTTGTTTTAAAGATGATTCGTATTTAAAAAAAGCGCAAGAAATTGTCTCATATAAAGTGACCGCCACGTGGATAGAAAGGTATCCTTCGATTCTACTGTATCGATTCAAAAATAATTCGATGTTGTGCCCTTAAGCTGACTGAATGAAAGTTCGATTGGCAACTCAAATTTGAAGTCATACCTTAAACTCTTACCTTAGTTTAGTATTTTATACCTACAGCTCAGGAGGATGATCTGATACCATAACACAAAATTCGTTTAATATATTCAATTCTTCCGCTCGCTCTTTTGGAAACAAATATCAATTAAAATTTTGTTCATATGAAGACCAATTCACATTTCTACAGGACACAAAGAAAATATTAAAATCTTTTAGAGTAATTTTTTCCATTTAATTCGATGGCAAGAATATTATACAAACAAATTTTCTTTTATTGTTGGCTGGCTGCTTAACATTTTGGGCTTGTTTTGTCTGAGTAAAGTTCTGATTAGTTACTCGACACATAAATACTGACACATGGTCATAAGTCCAAAAACCAAAAAATAATATTTTTGCATTTATAACCTATTTAAGTCGTCAAAAAACAATAATTGTAAGTTTTTCTCCTGGGGACTTATGACCCTGTCCCAGTATTTATGTGTCAAGTAACTAATCAGAACTTTACTCAGACATTGTGAAACGAGCCCTTAATCTCTTATATCCATAGACACCACCTTACGTACATTCTGACAAGCAGTCACCTTGACTGCAGGAATTTGTGTAGAAAATTTCTTAAAAGAAAATAGTTTTGTTTATATATGCGATTGGCTGTACCGCAAATGCTATGCCAAGCCACAGTTGTGAATTGCCATCACCTATTTTCTGTAAATCGGATTCCGCAATGAACTTAGTTTTTAATTGTTTTTAGCAGTTCGATAACTGTAATCATTTGTCTACTAAATCAAACTCCTGAAATATATTCTAGGACTGTTACCAGGGGTGGCCTCGAAGTCAAAGGGCCTCCCGGGACTTCAACAAAAGAGCCACAAAATTGTAAAATGAATAAAAGGAGTGAAAGAGAATAAGCTCCGAAAACGACGATAAAAAATATGTATCGTTGTGTAATTGAAGCATCAAACATTCTACTCTATTATGTATTTGAGTTATCAAAAAATATTTCTTGATTTTCGCAAACATTGCTGCAATAATGCAAATTTTATAATTGATGTTTCCTACTTCTACGGAGACTTCGAAATTACTCACATACTTTTCTACTCTGTTTCTGTGACGCTGACATTTAGTGGGAAAGCTTATCTTTAAATGAACTGAAAGTAGGTAATTTAAAAACTTATAGAATATAAGGTTGACTAAGAGTAATTTGGAGCCTCTTTAGGTTACCAATGGCGTCAGAATAACTCAATAATAATAATTGTGGGGCTTAACTATAGTTTTCGTCAAAATAATCTTGGGATCCAACAGCTTTATGCTTATTTTGGGGGCCCCTAATAGATGTGCGGGCTTCTTGAGATTCTTTTGGGCCACAAATGCTGTATATTATTTACTGTAAGGCTCTTAGAAATCCAATTTAATAAGAAAGTTTTCTTTTAAAATAACAGAAACTACTGCATAGACTTTCATTATTACTTTTATTCTAACAGGGGCCTACTGGGCAAAATCCCGGTTGCCCGGTGGCCCAGTCCGCCCCTGACTGTTATGCCACCGATTTTTGAAGTCAAAACTTGAACAAATTATTTTTATAATTTTAATCGCCCTACGTATGTATACATCTTTTCGGGCACTTAATACCACAGTACACGCATGTTAAAGGTAATATCATTAGCGTTCATTTTTGTTCAGTTCTATACATCGAGGTATTATGGTGGTAAAATGGTGGATCCAGTGCCCCTTTATTTGTCTAATTTCAATATTTTGTTGTTGTTTCTAGTGATGCGAGTTTAGTTCCTCTGGGCACTCGAACAACCATTTTTTTACTTTTTGACACTTTGTACTTTGACAACCTGCGCAATATATTACCTTAGATTTATGTACTGTGACTAAATAGGTACAGTGACATTCCATTTGTGGAACTATATCGTTTTGCATTTTTAACTTTTAATTTTATTTTCTCAAAAATAACTTCTCTTCCTTCACGGCCTTAGGCAGCCATACGCTATGGTGAGCTCAACTCACCCAAAAAATATTTGAGCTCACCCAAACAACTCACCGTGCGATACCTCGATGGATAGGTTGTATAATGTATATGTAACTTGCAGATCACGAATATGCTTTGAGGTTGCTAGAGCTCTTAGTTCAGCCGCAAATCGAGTTTACAGATTTCGTGGTTGCCACAAACATTCGAATTCTTAACAGACCTAAATAGGATTTTTTAAAAGTTGTTTGTTTTGACTGTGTAATACCTCGATGGAAAGTTGCCATTCTCCAGATTATCGCTTTGCCATTTTTATCACACTTGGTTAAGCTGAAAATTGCGTTAGAAGATTGAAGATTGAAAAGTGCTTCAAGGGCGTTGGTCTGTTTTTAACACTATAGTGACACATTTTGTATATTGAAGATTATTTATTTCCTATTCAGCGCTAAAAACTTGACGAGATTAAATTTGGTATTGCCCTCAAACGAAAAAATTTCAGTTTTAAAAAACTTCAGCTCCGGATTACCGAATAAAAATATATTTCATTAAAAAAAAAACCTTTGAATTCGTTGGAAATAAATGATATTTTGCGTACATTTGCCGAAAGAAACAGAAGATATATTTGATATTAGATATTTAGATTAAGAAGAATGAAACTTTTTTAATACTAAATATTTATTTGTACTTAATTATTACCTTTGTTTGTACAGCTAATATAATTTATACCTTATTCTTGATTTTCTATACTTTTATACATAATTCGTTATTTAAAAAAAATATTAATGTGATATTGCTGATATACCTACAGCTTTAATAAAAAAATAATTTTCCTGTTATATATATTTTGATTTTCATTAAAAAAATATTTCAGTTCATCATAAAAAACTTGGAGTTCACTCCTGGCTAACGCCCGCCGCCGCGCCGTTGCTATTTTCCATTCTTCTTGCACATACAAAATTAAATATTGAACAGAAAAATAAAACATTCAATTGTTTCCAAAACTGAATTTAAACTCTTTCACTAGAAATACAAAAATAGCATAAATGGCTCAAAATTCAATTAACCTATTTCACCAACTTGTTTTATTAACAAGCAAAATTTGTTACAAAACTAATTTGTTCTGTTGAGTAAATATTTATTTGACCAATTAAATGAAAAAAAAAAATTTTTATTTTAAATAAACATAAAAACATTTATTTATTTTGTTTAGTAAAATGGTACATATTACAAAATTGTAGGGAAAACTTGTGGAAATATCTTTATTTTTATTTCAAGAAGAGTAATTTTGTTTTGTAGTTCACAAGAACAAATTACAGTTTCTGTTTTCATTAAATAAATAAATTTTGTAAAATTCTGAAAAACACAAGAACGTTCGAAGGTGTATGTAATTTTATCCCCAATTTTTAATTTGAATTTCTCTTTGAACTGAAAATTCTCTTTATGCCAAAGGCATAGTAATACTGATGTCTGATAGTGATATAAATAAACATATTGTGATAAATAGCAGAAGAAAAATGTATCAGTTTATCAACAAAAAGTTTCTCATTTAACCGTGAACCACAGATTGGTAATGAGCTTGCAAAAAACTTTGTATTGACAACGAGACAGCAATTTCTTACAGCTTAGGTAAACTTTCATAAACTTTTTGCTACGCAATTATTTTGACATTATGTATATTGTATGTATTATGTATACCTATGTAATAATAATCTAAAATAACAAAAAAAAAAAAACATTTCTTTTTTATTGCGAATTAAACTTGCAATGAAAACTTTGCTTTGTTTATTCATAAATCTTATAATGTTTTTTTTTTCTTGGAAATAATATCAAGCTTTAATTAAGTATTAAAAAATATATATTTTGTTATGAATGGACTTTTTGAAAATAACCTTAAACTAAAAAATATCAATGTGTCTCAAACATTTATTTTGAAGTAAAATTTTTTAATAAGATAGTTATTTATTTGAGAAAGGACGTTTAATTATATTTATTGCAATAAAGGTGTAAATCAGTATAAAAAAGTTGTTTAATTGATGATTGGAAAGTCGGCTCTTAGCAATACAATTTTGCTAATATTTCCTACTCAACATTGAACAGTTATTTTCAAAAATAAATTTAAATATTTTCGTGGATATTTATGCAGACTTTTTTGGTCGATGTGAATTTAAATGCAAATAAAACAAACTTTATTTCATCTCCCTTAACGTTTCGTCGTTTTATACTTTCACTTCTTCAGGTGTTTTTATTCGATCTTTAACATAATATGAAATTAATTTTTAATAATTTTTAAGGAAGTATTTTATTTAAATTAAATTATTTAAACAAAAAATTTCAAGGCTTGGTAACCTCCATCAGACAGGATGTGTTCTATACGTGTTATTTTATATATAGTTTTTCAGTTTAAATTGGATATGCACCTGATGGTTGTGAGCTTTTGAAATATAGAGCTATCTATAGAGTGGGTGGTTATATAGTCTATATTATATGTAAGTATGTCTTCTTTGTTGTACTGCACAAGTCTTCTTCTGTTATGGTTTATATACCTAGTTGCATGTTGAATGTGGGTAACACATGGAGGGATAATTTGCATTGCTCTAGTTTGAAGTTATTCTTACGAATTATAAATCCTACTCGTTTATACATATATAATAATAATATGCGCTTATAGGAGAATTTGTAATTTATTCACATAAGCGGCTGAACAAAATGTGGATAATTTGAAATTTCACACAGACACAAGAGATAATTCATCTTCCGTTAAAAATTTATAAAAAAAAAACTGTACCGTGATGGAGAAGTTTAATAAAGACATTTTGTCTTTTCTCCTGAGTATAATATAGTTTAGTCTTATTTTTTGGATTGCAAAACAAAAAGCAACAAAACTTTTGTAAGTCTCGTCTCAGGTTTCGTCAAAATCGAAAAATGTCAGCATCATCTGTATCTCAGCATCGGTGTCGTACAAATGAGTCTTGTCACTTTTTTCTATATTTTTTTTTGCGAATAAACAATGAAATATCGAACTAGATAACTCAATTTTCTATTTTAAAATTGTTGGAAGCACAATAACCCCGAATCGTGAAATTACAAAATCAAAAATTGCTGTAAGAACAGAAATAGTTATTACGGGTGATTTTTTAAGAGGTTTAGAACTTTAAAAAAAAAAAAACACAAAAAATTCGAAAAAATGAATGAAATATTTATTTGAATCGATAGTTTGAACCTTGCAATTTAATGTTTAGAGATAATTTCATGCAAATGTTGACCGCGGCTGCGTCTCAGGTAGCCCATCCGCTGAGTCCAATTTTGGCATACTCTTTCACACATATCGGCCGGTATCTCACGAATGAATGCATGGATGTTGGCTTCCAGTGCGTCAATCGAAGCGGGCTTGTCCCTATAGACATTAGCCTTGACATACCCCCACAAAAAATAGTCTAATGGTGTCAAATCGCACGATCTAGGCGGCCAATTGACCGGCCCGAAACGTGAAATTAACTGTTCACCAAACTCGCCTCGCAATTGCGCCATTGTTTCGCGTGCTGTGTGGCATGTGGCACCGTCTTGTTGAAACCACATATCATGCAAGTCAAGAACTTCCATTTCGGGCAAAAAAAAGTTTGTTATCATCGCTCGGTAGCGTTCACCATTGACAGTAACGCTGCGATTCGCGGTCTTCTGTCACACTAGCTGATACGGCCGCAATATTTTCTTCACTACGCACAGTACGTAAACGTGTTGGTGGTTTAATGTCCAACAAAGTAAATTTGGTGCGAAATTTGGTCACAATCTTCCGAATAGACTGCTCAGAAGGTCGAGAATGCCGACCATAAAATGGAAGCAGCGCGCGATGAACATTTCGAACCGAGCACGAATTTTGATAGTAAAATTCAATAATTTGCAAGCGTTGTTCATTTGTAAGACGATCCATGGTTAAATTGCAAACCAAACTGAAGCTGTTGGACAGTGACACAAGGTACTAAACACACGTCAGCTGTCAAAACCAGTCAAAACCAAACCAGCTAAAAAATCACCCTTTATAATACTCAATTTTGCAAAGTCAAGTAGAAGTAATTACTAGAAGTATAAGCTTACAGTAAAAACTATAACTTTTAGTAAAAGGTTAGATTTAAAGTATTTACTTGATTTCGTATGCATAAAATTAAGTTCATACTTGCTGGTAAGTACTTTCAGCAGATACTAAATTCATCCAAGTAAATACTTAGAATTCATCGGAAATTGATAGTAAATACTGTTTTTTCACAATTTTTTGCTAGTAAACACAATTTTTTGAAAAATTAACAATATGGTAATCAACTGCATTTGTACAATATTCAATTAGATCAGAAGCTGCTTGGATATTGATGAGCGGATATCCTTTTCAATTAATGTATTATTCCGAATGGAATAACGGTTTCAATTCTCAATATGAGTGTATTCGAAGCTCCAAGTCTCCTCTGTATGTGATGAAAAGCTGTGTTTGCTAAACCATTCATATTTTGCATCCAGTTGTTCTTCATAATTTGATGAACTTTTTATCAAATGGGTTAATCTTTTATTATTTTGCAAAAAAAATATACTGTTCTGAAACAATATTTTGACTTGGCTTGTATCTTCTCCAAAACATACCTGAAAACGAGGATCTCCAACGAACGATGAAAAAATTCTCTATTTTTTTTTTAATTATTTGTTAATTTAGCTTAAAAAGGCAAATAAGGCCCTGGACTTAAATTATTTCAACAGTTTTGAAACTTGACTACTTTTAAATTACCTAAAGCCAAGCAATAGTAATGCGATAAATACATAACAACTTTAATTACTTTTTTTATTTCTGAAGCGAATAATGGTTTTATTAAAATCAGTTTCAAAAATAACCAAACCAAAAAAATAATTAAATGATATTTAACGGGTGATTTTTTAAGAGGTTTAGAACTTTTTTTTTTTAAAAAACACAAAAAATTCGAAAAAATGAATGAAATATTTATTTGAATCGATAGTTTGAACCTTGCAATTTAATGTTTAAAGATAATTTCATGCAAATGTTGACCGCGGCTGCGTCTCAAGTAGCCCATCCGCTGAGTCCAATTTTGGCATACTCTTTCACACATATCGGCCGGTATCTCACGAATGAATGCATGGATGTTGGCTTCCAGTGCGTCAATCGAAGCGGGCTTGTCCCTATAGACATTAGCCTTGACATACCCCCACAAAAAATAGTCTAATGGTGTCAAATCGCACGATCTAGGCGGCCAATTGACCGGCCCGAAACGTGAAATTAACTGTTCACCAAACTCGCCTCGCAATTGCGCCATTGTTTCGCGTGCTGTGTGGCATGTGGCACCGTCTTGTTGAAACCACATATCATGCAAGTCAAGAACTTCCATTTCGGGCAAAAAAAAGTTTGTTATCATCGCTCGGTAGCGTTCACCATTGACAGTAACGCTGCGATTCGCATCATCTTTGAAGAAATATGGCCCAATAATGCCGCCGGCCCATAAACCGCACCAAACAGTGGCTTTTTCGGGATGCATTAGTAGCTGTTGCAATGCTTCTGGCTGATCTTCACTCCAAATGCGGCAATTGTGCTTATTTACGTACCCATTCAACCAAAAATGAGCCTCATCGCTGAACACAATTTTTCATTTTCGAACATTTCGAACCGAGCACGAATTTTGATAGTAAAATTCAATAATTTGCAAGCGTTGTTCATTTGTAAGACGATCCATGGTTAAATTGCAAACCAAACTGAAGCTGTTTGACAGTGACACAAGGTACTAAACACACGTCAGCTGTCAAAACCAGTGTTGCCAAAACCAAACCAGCTAAAAAATCACCCGTTATATCTTTATTTCACATAGGTAGCTAAAGACTAGCTTAAAAAATACAGAACTACTTAGGTCTATAGTACAATTAAATAATTGAGTAAAAACTTGATATGAACTTAGTTGGAAATTGTAGTGATTGATCAAATATATATATATATATATATATATATATATCAAATATGTTATTACATTTTTTATTAAGAAGATTAAATAATGTAAACATTTTATTTAAAGGAGAAAATCTTACATAATTAGTACGACAGTTTGAAATATGTATGCAGTTGGGTTTATTTCTAAAGTTACTCTGAGGAATATTAAAATTTATGATACAAGTTATTTCCAAAATAATAGAATATGGTCCTCATATAAATTTAAAAAGTAGTCTTACAAGGCTAATTGCAATGGCTTATCAATGAAGTGTGCACATAATTCGGTAAATATTAACAGCAACCCAATTTCAATAAATACAGTGGTCAAAAAAAGTGTGAGTGCCGGGACTCACGGTTAAGATGTGTAAACATCAACATTCGTCCGAATGCCTCATAGACCGAGAGCCTACATCAAATTTAGGGTGTGGATGATAGCAAAAATTTACTGGTATAGATAGATCTTAACTTTTCATAAGCAAATTTGAAAATCGGTAATGATGCATGGAAAATGCGTTTTTTAGTTTACCGACAAAGGCCCCAACCACGCTTATAAAAAGTTAAGATCTATCTAAACATACCAGTGATCACTCACACCCACAAACAGCAGAGGGCTCTTAGCCAATCATTAAAATTATATTTAAAAATATTTTCTAGTCAATGACCTTATTTCGTCTGATTTGCCAAAACAGGCGGCCTTCTATGTTAAAACCCTGCAGCCATGATGAAAGCGCAGTCCATGTACTTTATGGTGTAAACAACCAACCACATTTCAACCCAAACTGAACTCGACTTTTGGATTTCGTATATAAACACTCAGCGTTTAGTTACTGAGCGTACATAGCGTTGAACGCACTCAATTTTCGTGAAGCTCAGAACAGAGATTAAAACGGACAAGAGAAAAGAGAAACGTCAAATAGTTGCACCGAAAATTTTAACCACGCGACACCGGTCACTTTTTTTCCGTCTCATCTTTTCGATTTTTTTTTCTCTTTTGCACTTACGTAGTTCGAAAAGTCGCATGCGTCTAGATGCATCGTGTAATAGCAGACTAATCTCTGGCTCAGAATCAAAATCACGACCACGGCTACAAGATAAGAATCACGACTACGAGATGATGGGGGTAAATTTTAATTTTTTTAAAAATTGTGCGTTTTCTAAGTTGACGCAAAGTTTTTCAAAAAATTCAAAATTTACACTGAGCCATCTTTGGCGTCTACTTTAAGGTACATACACATACAATGTATGTGAAATAGGCCCTGGTCTCAAAGCAGTCATGTAATTAAAAAAAAGTAATGCAAAGAATACAAAATACGGATAAAGGTAGCTGCAAAAAACGTGATAGCGGTGGCGATCACGATAAAATTGTGGATGCCATACACATAAATCAAAGGAAAGGCACACATATACACGATTGAAGTGTGCTTTGATTTTTATGTGAAGCATCCACATTTTTATCGTGATCGCCACCGCCATCGCGTTGGTTTGCGCGTAGCCTAATGCTTAAGAAGCGTTAAAAAGAGTCTCGTAAAACTTGGCCCACGACTCACAGGGCAACTGGTCTTCCATCTTTAAAATGTTCAATGTTCAAGTTACAACTTTGAAAAAATTAAGTAATTCCTACAGAAATAAAGTACTTACTATTTTTTATGCATACGGAATAAAGTTTTTACTGAAAAAATTCATCCGAAAAAAGTAAGTGCTATGGCCCAAAGTAAATACTTGATTTTAAGCATTTACTGCATTTTTATGCATATCAAAAAAAGTAACTACTTTAAAATTCTTTAGTAAAAGCATTTACTATGTTTTATGCATATCACCCTTTGTCTATCATATCAAAGCTCCACAGATCCGGAACTGACTCTCTGTTTGCAAACTGCTGCTCCTACATTAGGCCTTTGAGGTAATTTTACTAAGCGATTTGTTGGATATCGAAAAATTAATCAGTAACTGCGTCACCTATTTTGGTTCACTTTCAGATTTGAAGAACAACCACATTATTTTCGTACCTTTGCCAAGGTGTCTGGGTTAGGGTTGGTCAGCAGCGGCACTACGCAAAACTCCGTCGAAGTTCGCTTTGCTGCCTGCCACTCGACGCGAAGTTTGAGACTGCCATTCAGTCTTTGGTTTTCAAGTCGCTGACTGGGCATCTCCCAACCCAAAGAGTGACACCTGGTAAATGGGGACATCTCAAGGGTCTATCTTTCAAACAATCTGCTGCTCGGAATTGACGTTTGCGACCAGAAAAAATATTACTTATATAATTAGATATTAGATATTACTTCCTGATGTTAGACTCCAGAGAATGTCATCGGACCGGTGGCACAGAAGACTGAATTGGGATGGATAGTATTTGGTCATGTTCGATCAGCATCTCCACGGTAATTTCGTAGCTTTGTCTAAATTACGGATTCAAGCTCCCAAGTTCCAGCCACTTAAGGCTGAAGATGACATCGCGTGTGACGATCACTTTTCGCTGCACACAAGACGATTACCTAACGGGCGTTACGAGATCAAGCTGCCGGTCAAAGAAGAAGTCTATCCAGCGATGGGTTCTAGTCGAAGATTTCTCCATCTCGAGAAGAAGTTTGATGCAGATCAGGTGAATCGACAGATGTAAAAATGCATCAGATAAATGGACTTATTGCATTTAAAAACGGCGATTGCGCATTTAAATCAGCGATAGACAGTGGAAAAGTTTCTCTTTCGCAGGGAGCGAGCAAAATTAAGTATTTCATAAAATATAAAAAGTCTGAAAAAATTGGATTATTATTATTTACGTACAGAAGGTAATTCATCAATGAACATACAGACAATATTAGGACTTACCATTGATCCTTGCGGAACAACAAAAATTTGACAACAAAACTCTGTTAGAGATCTGTTCAATTAACCTCACTGCGGAAATAGCGAAGCCAAAAGATATTTCAATTTCCAGCAAAGAAATTTATAGTTTACTTTATCGAAAGCTTTCGAGAAATCAAGAAGACAGAGAACCCTTACATGTCCCTTATCATAATCCGATCATACTGTCCAATATTTTTACAATGGCAGTGGAACAAGTGTAGTTAGATATAAGACCGGATTAATGGCCTTTTAAATGATATACAATTGGTTTAAAAATAATATGTACCACAAAATAAAATTCTGATAATTCCTTTCACTTAAAAATTCTGTAATATGTTCTTGAAATAACAAACAATTTTTACAAAATAATTAAAAAATCTATAGCTGACCAAATACATATTATGTATACTGACAATAACTGACCTTGTTATTTTTATCAAGTAAACCAAAATTTCCAGCTGAACGGAGTAAATTATGAATAGGAAAGACTATTTAAAAAACTAATTTATAAATTCTGCTCTTTAACATAGTTCAGATTAAAACGGAACTGACTGTATGTACAGAGTCAAATGAAAAATTTATTATGAAAAATAACTAAATTAAAAGACAAATATAAATAATTTTCTCCGGTTTTGACTGTGATTATAATTTATCTACAAATCTGATATCACAGGGCTTCAATATTAATAAATGGTTTAATATAAATTATAGATAGATATACCTTTATGTACTTATGTTGATTTTTTTACTAGAAATTAATTTGAAAAAATTGTCCTAGCCCTGGGAATGCCTCAGGGATGCTATTGATTTTGGTAAAAGTTATTTGCATGTCTACTCATATAATATTCGACCAAATAACATTAAGTCCGTAAAAGCTAATTAAAATTGAATAAATATCCGGACATTAAATTTATGTTTATTTTGTGCAGTCATGTAATTTTCATAGATCATTGATTTCATATAATAAATTTATTGCTTAATTTTCAGGGTTTTTGTTAATATGTTCTTGTTGGTTTGAATGTATAGATACAATGTAGGTACATACGTATATAATTCATATTTTGTAATAATTATTTTTAAATTATTTTTATTTCTTTGAATCCTCTTGTGATGGTTATTTAAAATTTCTTGGAAATGTTATTTCCGGCCCGTAAGGAACAAAAATTTTAATAGGCTATTAAATCACAGTATTACACTATATTGAAAATCATAAGTAGATAATTAAAAATAAATGTATGAATTTTATATTTAAACAAAACAGATTTTAACATGTTAACGCCCAATTTTCCAATAGTTGAAATTATTTTTCAGATAAAAGAAAAATATTTTTTTTTTAATTTTTTAATGCAATTTTGTTAAACTATTTTAAAGCAACACATTGCGAAGTTCTAATAAAATCTGTCTAGCTATTAAAAAGTTATGCGTAAAAACTCAAAAATAAGTCAATTTTGGAAAACTCTAATTCCTTAATTTTATGGAGAAAAACTTTATACCCAGTTCCATTAAAATTCTTTTTAGTTCATTACAGATACAATCAAAAAATCAATAGGTCTTGCCTTATAGACAATGTAATAAAAAACATAATTTTGGGCGCTACAGCTTGTGGAGATAAGGGCTTAGCAGGGGAGAGTGAGTATATACGAAAGTAACACTTTTGATACTTTTGATACTTCGTGCCATAATTTGATATCCGATAAACCTAACAAAATGAAACATGCTACACTACATGTTAAGGAATGAACATTCAGCTTCGGTTTTGCTGATTCGGTTTCTAACATTGTACTTCATCAGAATTTATGATTTAGAAAAGAAAATAAGCACAAATGTTACAACCCCGTCCTTCCCCGTGCATTGGTTATAACACGGTAAGAGGACAGTGTTTTAACACCATATTATATAATAGCTGCAAGAAGCGAAAACAAAAATAGTGCTCTATTTTCCAATTTAAGTAAAAAACAATTTATGTATGCTACTGTTTGAAAAAATAAGTAATTCATGCCGATTATGGAATCCGTAATATTGGATCATCAGTGATTCTCAGTACAGCGTTCTTTTTTCTTTCACGACAAATGGCTAAGGAGAAAAGAGAGCACTGCACTGCGAAATACTGCAGATCAGTGATGAAAATCGAATTTTTCAATTGTACTGAACGCTGAAAAAGGATAAAATATATTACTGGGCTCTTTTAAATGGATAAAAATTAGCGAACACACAAATTCAAAAATAAAATTTATTTATTAACAAGAACAAAAAAAAAAACAATTCATTTGTTAAAAATATTAAGGTAACATAGTAAAGGAACTTCATTATTATAGCTAAATAAATAACGGACGGATCCCGTATCACAGTAAGGAGCCAGTTGTAGCTTCCATTGAATCTCATCATTGAATATTTAAATTTTTATTTTTTTAAATTTTAAATTATTATTAAACTATCAGGTTTGTTTTGCCATTCAAATAATCACTTTTTGCTTCCTAAACATCTGAAAATTAAAAATGGAAATTTTCAATGGTCAGTTTCAATGATTATTAAGTTTAACTGGTGGCTTAGATAAGTAAATAATAGTATGTTAGGTAATTAACATTAAATGAATTTTACTCTAAAAGTTCTTCTTTTTAAAGAGGATTGTTTCTCACGTTTTAATTCACAAGATCTTTATTAATTGCAAAACTGCGACAACATTCCTTTTTTAAAAGATTGTTGATTTCTAAAAGTGCAGAACACGTTGAAACTTGTAATCGATTTCAAAATTTAGTTTTTATTATATTTTGATATGAAAAAATTCTTTCAACGTTTGCTGAAGAACGAGGAACACAAAAGGCACCCTGAATAATTCGATGAATATTTTGAAACATTGGATTAATTTTTCAAAAGCCGAATTTTTGCCCAAAATTCCGATACAGATAAATTTCAAAGTTTTTTAATATATTCGCAGTCAGCTCGAGCTCTATAGTCGTTGTTTATAGCTTCAGTGTTTTTGTGTTCATTAGGAAAAAGCTATAAAACAAGTTGAACAATAGAGTCAACTTGACCATCCAATACTGCGCTTTGTGAGAAATTTTGAAGTGCGTTTAAGAAAACGTCATTGAATTCAAATCTTCTTCTAATATCTTAGCAGAAATGTTATGTTAAACATTTTAGCATGATTTTTGAAGCTCTGTATATCTTTTACAATGAACTTTAAGAAGTGAGCAATTATTTTATTGCATAAATGTGATGAGCAAAATCGAAAGTGCGTCGGCTGACTTCGATGTGGTCAAGAACCGTGTGTAGACGGTTGTAACACAAGTAATTTTAAAAATATTTCAACTTGTAAAATGAAACAAGAATGCCGATCAAAAAAAGATATACTTCATTCGATTCAAGACAAAATGGAGTACAGTAATCTGAATAAATCGAATAAACGGATTATGTATTTGTTTTTTTTTTTCAAAAAAAATATATTGAAAAACCTCATCACAAAAAATTATTTTTCTATTCGATTTTTACTTTTGTAACATTTGTTGACACATTCGGCTACACTGATTACTGGCATTTGATTTTTTGTTGGTGCATTAAGAACCTAATTAATAAGAATTTTGCATTAAAAAAAATGAAAGCATACTGTTCTATAGGTTTTTGTAAAAATTGACTGTTCCAAGTTCCAACCTTCCCACTCTTACTTTCGTACTCACTCTTATCCTATGTTACAACTCTTAACCATTGCTGCGTGCGAGTTATTGGCAACCGCATGACTAAGGTTATAGGCTCCTTTTTGCGACATGAGCAACTTTTGTAGGATTTTTCAATTCCTCGCAGACCTATACGCACTCAAAACTATATGCCACGGACTGCTGCTACCTATGCATACTATTTAAACATGTTTCTATTTTTAAGAATTGAAGCCACCCGAAAATAAAATTTGGTTTCTCGGCAAAGAAATTGGTAAAGATAATTTCCCAGTCTTCTTTTCAATTTAATCAATAAAATATTCTTAATTCTCAACAAAAAGAGAGAAATCTCCTTAAAAATATCCTCTGAAACCGTATTTCTTCTCAATTTATAAAATTACGGCGTCCTTTTGGGTATATATGAAGGTACTTACCTGAATAAAATTTTCACAAAATCACATAAAGCTTCGTTTATTTTATGTGTGAGCTCATGAGCACAAGAGTATCAAATCAATCCTTATTTCACATTCCTCCCCTCTCCATCCACCACTCCATAGCTTCATTCTCATTGAATCTCATTTTCCCCTTAACACTATGCCAATCCCTAAACATCAGGAATATATAGCTTCATGGTAAATAAGTTCGCTTTGTATACAGGTGTTCAAAATTTAAGCCAAGGAAAACTGTGTGTTGCATATTATGTGGAAAAAAAAAATGCAGACCAAAAATTGCACAAGGACTTAATTTTATGGCAGCTAAAAGAAAATTACTAAAGCATAAAATAAAATGATGTTGCGGAAACAACTTCTGAGCATGGGCTTCCTTGACTAAACTGCACAGTTCCCTTCCCAAGCAATGCATATATAAGGATGTTTGATGAAATCCCAGAGACAGTGCGGGAGTAGCTATACGGGGAGACGGTGGGTAGTCTACACAACACGACGAATATATTATGTACTCATACACACTCTGTGCAAAGCTAAAAAAAAGAAAAAAAAAAAAAAAACAGCTCCAGTTCTTGCTCCAGCCATTGCACCGCAGGTTGTGCTAAAATGATGTTTTATCGAAACCACAAACTTTATAAACGAAAAGCGTGTTGGTATAAGAAATTCGTTTCGCATACGTATAAATTTTCAAGTAGAACACAAAATGTTTTAACAACACTACGACGCGCCGCTCCGTACACAAGTTGGCTGAAATAGTTAAATCGTGTTTTATAGACTATACCAACCTCCGAATCGAAGGTAAAGTTAGGGTATTAAAATGGGTGAAAATGCGATGCGAGGAGAGCTACGGGATATTGATTTAATAAGTAGAGCACGCCAAGAGCTGCACACCACTAAATCTCGAGATTAAATTAATTTAAATTGGTGTTGTAAGACCAAAAACAAAAGCAACTACCTATATACACCAGGTGGAGTTGATTGGAATAAAGCTTGTTTAAGGATCGAAAAAATTACTGTGTCAGGTTTATTTCAGGGAAAGATTTTCGATTTGCCTTCTTGGGAATAAATAATTGATATTGATATGGGCTATGGGTTGTGCAGGGTATCACAATTTTAATTCCAGAATTACGAGTTTACTTTTCGGAAGTTTTATGATGACCGAATAAGATCTCAAAATTTAATTGAGCTCAGGTTTTCCAAATATTCTTATCTGTAAAAGCTTACAAAAAAGGATTTTCCTTTCGTAAACCCTAGTGGTTGAAGTTGCGATCCATTAGAGCTGTGCCAAAAACGTATATCAAATACGGAGTCAACATACTCATAAAAAAGGTACAGCTTGCTCAGTTCTTTTTCGAATTTTTGCACATAGTGTTAGGGTTTTATCGTGGCACTAACTTACTATCTTTTAACCTTATTGTAGTTGTTGAAATTTTCCTAAATTATGAAAGCCTTTTAATGTACATTTAGTGTCGCACTAAAACCATTGCATTAAGAAACTGTTGTTGAAAGCGTCTTAAACAATGACAGTTCGTCCGAAAAATTAAGGGAAAAAACCTTCAGCAAAAAATATAGCTGTCAAATGTCATTAAATGTATTGTAGTCCTTCTCGTAAAGCGAAATAATTTTCAAGAAGATTTAGCCGCCAAATACCTAATGGTTTGTCTACGTCTCATTTGGTGTGTTATGCTCATTAAGCTTTTTCATAAAAATTTACAGAAAAATCTGTAATCTGATGGAAGACGAAAAGGTATGGTACATAAATAAATATAAAAGTTAAAGGTACAGAAGTTATTTAAGACAAAGCGTGATCGTGAGACGAATAAGGACCTAGCTGAGAAGAAATGTTGCGACATTTGGTAGATTGTAAGATGCAAATAATAGAGGACAAAAGCATTAATTTGAAACCGATTGCAAAGAAAAAAATCTATGTCTTGAGTAAAACTATTCACCGTCTTGCTCTGTGAAAGGGTCGCTGAGTTTTTTATATTCTTAAGGCTTGCGGAAAATCTCAAAATCTTCAAAAAGTTGAAAATATTGTTCTTTCGAAAACATTTTGTGAAATAAATTTGTGAGGAATATGACAGATGTCATATCCGCTATAGTGCAACACTAAGAAGTTAAAATTGGGTTTTGATTATTTTAACTTTAATGCTAGTTCTTAAATATAAAGTGGGTTTTAAATGGTCTATAATTTACGAAAACTTCAATTTCACTTAGTGTCACACTAAAATAGTGGGGAGTTAACTCCACTATAATTTTGGCGCCAATGTATTTAATTTTTTGTTGCTCAGATTGATGACGGGAACCAATTAACTCCATTAACTTCGAAGACAGCTGGAATGATCGTCATTACTTGTTTTTTTTTTTTATTCAGATATTGGAATTATTTTGACATCTTGAAACGACACAGATGTCCCAAAGGAACTGAAGACCTCATTGCTAATTTATACCTACTTCAACTTATATAGGTATATTGCATATAATAATAAAAAAAGGTCCAAATTAACCACTTAATTCGACTGAATTAATATTTTTGCCTATTTTATGAAATATTAAATCATGATGTTACCATTTAAAAAAAAATATAAAAAATCTGGTAATACATACCAAAAAGTTTAAATACAATTATCAAGAACTTACTACAAAAAAAATAACAATAACAATAAATTAAAACTAAATTATTCATGTTGTTGTGTTATCTTATTTTATTTTGCTCACCTGGACATTTTTGAAGGTAATCTGGTGAGCAGATCTAGCTGTAGGTCTAAAGATAGTCTATGTACAAGATTAATACAAAAATATGAATGTATATTACAATTGCAAATGAATAATGCTTTTGGGCTACCAACATGACTAAAACAAATTAGCAAAACAAATTTCTTCACCCTTTGTTGAGAAATAAGAACGACAATTTCAGTAATTGCAAATCCTATATCTGCAACGGAGAACATCCAGGTTAAATTATCTTTACACCATAGGATGCAGAGTTCAGTATCCTTCAAAAGACTTTAATTGAAATTATACTTAAAAGCCCTTATCATCATAATTTCATCTTTATTTATTTATTTGCATTCTATAAATAATCATTGTAGGTACATACATACAGCTGCTATAACTTTAAATAAAATTTACTTGAAGATATTCGTCCACCAGCACTTTGTATATGACATCTAAAACTTCTGCAATAATGGACGAGATCGTGGAAGCTGCGGAACAGATACTGAAGAGACCGAAAAGATTCGCCAGTAGCTAGGTAGCGTTATGTCGACGCAAGCCGCTCAACCGCTTAAATGCTCGCGCCATATTCGTGTTTTGCTTTTGAATGTGTGGAGTCACCAAAGCAAGAAGATCGTCCAATTGCATAGAGTCCTTTCAGAAAATTCCGATACAACTCCGCCTCCTCAGCTCGCAATTCGACGAGTAATTTCGAATATAATCCTTCCTTTTCTTGACGAGGTACCTAATCCTTCGTCCAAACATTTCGTCTTTTATGTGGCAATTCCTCGACTCCCGTGAATTGGGCCCCCAAATTCTAAAAAAATTTATTTTTTAAGGTAGATTTAAAAGAGTTCTAGAGTTCTTGCCCAAAAATAGTAATAGTTCCATGTAATTTTGGTCAGAAATAGAAAACAATGATATGTGGCCGACTTCACGCAGCCCCGCTTTTTTCACGAAAAATAGTTCTTATAAGAAATTTCGGCTCTTGATGAAGAGTTCTGGAGTTCTCAATGGGTTTTGGAAATAGTTCTGCAAGATAAGAATTTAGACAAATTAAATTAAAAAATTCTGGGGAGTTTTAAGGGGTTCTGTTTAAAGTTCTGAGTAGCCCCCCAAGAGTTCTAAACAGAACTCTAACAAACTTTTTTGGCCGACCTACACATAAAAAGTTATAAGCTTAAACAAAAAAATGCGTTCGGTCCAACTTCACACTTAGTGTTTTTATATTTCGGAATTCGGTGGAGGTCTGTTTAAAGTTCTGGGTAGCCCTACAAGAGTTATAAACAGAACTCGAATAAACTTTTTTTCCGACCCATACATAAAAGGGTAAGAAACAATGCTGAATGGTGCAACCTCGTGAATAGTTTTTTCTATTTTTTCGGAATTCTGTGGATTTCTGGGGAGTTCTGTTTAGAACTTTAATTACTAATAGTACAAATTCAAAGTTAATTTTTTTTTTATTCAATTTAATATTCGTAAACAAAAAATCTATAACACGTGAGCATAAGCCTCCCCCATACTTCTCTATATTCTTCAGTCCAGAGCTTCCTGATAATATAGTAGACATGCTGACCGTATGTCGTCTATCCATCGTTTCAGCTGTCCTCCAACGTTTCTATGCCCATCTAAAGGTGTAAAATCTGTCCAGCGTTTATCAGAAATCCGTACAATGTGCCCAGCTCATTTCCACTTAAGTTTTTTAAGTCTATGTCTCACGTCTGCAAAACTTGTTTGACTTGAAAACTTGGTTTATTCGCTGGCTGATGCGAACGTTTAGTGATGATTATTCTCTCCATTGCCCTTTGAAAAGTTCGTAGCTTGGTTTCAGTACTTTTTGTGATTTTCCATATTTGGCAACCATAGGTGAGAACTGGAAGTATTGTTAAGTCGAAAACGTATTTTCTTAGGGTTTTGGAGATATTCAAGTCCAGTAGATGTTAAACACCCCAAAATTGTCTCCATGCGTGTGTCTTGTACAAAATTAGTTTAAACCAAATATTAGTATCTGTCGATGAAAAAATAAATAATAATAATAATTTGAGGGCAGTGGGCCTTTTTCAGCATTTCCTCAATTAGACTACAATAACGTTCGATAACTGTAGATACCAATGTCTACAACACTTTTTTTACGGCAAAACTAGTCCATTCGTACATATATTGACTATATTTATACACAAAAAATCACATTCACACTTGATTGGACAATGGCCGAAGGAAGTTCCGGTTCGCAATCAACAATAACTGCAAAATTTTATGAGAAGCACAGTTTATTTAAACAAATATTTAACCTTAAAATATAAATGAAAAAAAGCTATGTAACTACAAGTTCGTTGGGTGACTTTACGCTCAATCAGTCGCAAGTATAAACAAAAGCATCTGGAACCGTGCAAATAACTCGAATTATATTTTTTGGATTTTTCTTTATATTTTATCCAATAACTCCTCATACACATTTACACACCTTTCCCAAAAACGGTTTGTAAATATTCAATAGTGTTGGGGGAAAACATAAAAAACACAAACATCAACAACAACCAACAACAACTACAAAATGTCGTTTGGAAAACATTGTCTGAATTATTGACTCGATAAAGTTTGGCGTCCGTATACTCATTTTTGCCATGTAGCACATGTGTATGTTTTCATAGCCCCTCCGGCCAACGATTAAAAGCTTAATAAATCACAATGGTTAAAAAATATTTATTTTTTTTTTTGCAACAGTTTTTTTTTTTGTTCAAGTGACAATATGGTGTTTATTTTTCTTCTTTTTTTTATTGCAGGTGTATGTATTTGCATAGTTGTTGAAAAGTTGTTTGCTTAATCGGCTCGAAACAATTGATGCATTTTGTATAAAAATATTTTATGTACATATTTACTTTTTAAATAAAACTCATCCGATCGTTAAATTTAATTTAATTCAATGGAACCAGAACTAGAAACTTTATTTTGACCTTTTGTGATGACAGACAGAGTGATTAACTTTTTATTGTAGGACCATTTGAAGAATGAAAGTTTACCGGTTATATTATAGCAATGTTATTAAAATGTTCTTGGTCCGTTAAGCTAAGTTCGCTTTAACGCAAATTAAAAAATCCGATGATGAGGGAGCTATTATAGAAGTAATTTGGTGCTTATTTACCGCCGCGCCGTAATGCTCGAATTAATATGACCAGCCTCAAAAGTCCAGTGCTCATTATTAAGAAGAGTTTTGGGTTTATTTCTAGAGCGGCCATTCCATGATGCTAAGCCATCCTTTAAAGTTAATCTTACTCGTCAAAAATACATCTGAAAGTCCAGGTACTGAACAGTGAACGTTCCCACTTTTGTATGTGGCATATGCATTAATTATTAAATACTAATATATGATATGGTTTCCGGCTACTTGAATAGCACTTCAACTCCATCTGGAGCATAGGGCAGCAACAAAATCCCTCCATCTGTCCCGATTTGCCGCAAGCGGTTTATGCTGTGGCCACGTACGAATGTCCTGAAACCTTGCTTCTACCATTACAGTTGACATCCAGGTTGATTTTGGTCTTCCAACACGTCTTGCACCCTGAGGATTCCATTCAAACGATTGTTTCGAGATGTTATTGTCAGTTATTGCCAATCCACCGCCATTTTCGTTGCAAAATGTCTACATTAACTTTTTTCTGTCCGGTTCTTTCCCACAACTCGACGTTTGATATGGTTTGTGGCCAGTAAATCTTCAAAATGTACCTGAGACATCGGTTAACGAAAGCCTGTAACCTGCTCAAGATGTTAGCTGAACACTTCCATGTTTTACAGGCGTATAAAAGCACAGATTTTACGTTGGATTAGAAAGATTCAACTTGGTGCGTAGTGATATTATACTAGCATTCCACACAGGAGAGAGGATTCCGAATGCACGTCGGGCCTTACTTATTCTGATGTTAACATCCTGGTCTGTTCCACCATCAATTGCTACATAACTACACAGATAATTAAACTGCTTGACCTCTTCAATGATCTTTAGAATCATTTGTTGTTGAATGTTTTGGCCGGTGTGCATTACTTTGGTTTTGTTGACGTTGATCCTTAAGCCAGCCACCTCTCCGTTCACTTGCAGTGATTGACACATTTGATTCAAGCCGCCGGTGCTATTTGCCAAGAGACAGATATCATCGGCATAGTCTATATGGCTGAGCTTGTCAAACGGTCTCCATTGTATTCCATGCCTCTCGTTTGAACCCACTGTGGCAGTCATCACATCATCAATTGCCACTAAAAACAGGATAGGTGACAGAACATCTCCTTGTCTCACTCCTTGACACACCTCAAAAAAATCGGAAAGCTGTCCATTGTGCAAAACGAAACACCTTGCGCTATCTTTGATGACATTAACTATCTTTGTGGGGATACCCCTCGCAATCAGTGATCTCCATATACATTCCCGATTAACCCGGTTAAAAGCCTTCTCGAAGTCCACAAACATGAGGTAGAGCGGTGCTTGATACTCGGATGATTGCTCCAGTATAATTCGCAAGGTGTTAATGTGATCGACGCAAGATCGACCACTGCGAAAGCCCGTTTGGTGCCTCTTAAGCGAAGACTCTATCCTAGACTTTATCCTTTCGAGAATTATAGCTGCCATTAACTTCGGGAACACGGACAAAACGGTGATACCACGCCAATTATTACAGTTTTTAAGATCCCCTTTCTTTGGTAACTTTACTATAGCGCCATCCTTCCAGTCACTGGGATAGGTTTCATTTTCCCAAACAGCCTCCACCAATGATTGCAAAATACAAGAACTTGCATCAGGATCTACTTTCAAGAACTCTGCAGGTATGCCATCAATTCCAGCTGCTTTATTAGCATTTAGAAGGTGAATCGCGGATTTTATTTCTTCATTTGGTGGGGGACTGGTGTCAATACCATCTGGAAGACCTGCGTACATTTGCAAGTTGAGGGTCCAGATTTGCATCCTCTGCATCGTTGAGCAGTGTACAAGTGATCCTTCCACCTTCGCAGCTGATCTTCTATAGTCACCAATAGGTTGCCGTCCACATCTAACACAGGATGGCTCTTTTTGTTACGTTCTCCGACAATGTCTTTGGTGATTTTGTACAGCTGTCGGGTATCACCTCTTCCTGCACCTGTTTTAAATACTAAGGCCCTCATAAATGCGATGACTCTCATTACACCAAGATATTAATAGAATTTTGGAACAGTAGGATACTCTTATTCTGATTGCTTTACAAATATCAATACAGAAGAAAATATTTTGCTTGCATATGAAATCGGTGCAGGGTCATAAGTCCACATGCCAAAAGTCCATACTGGACTTTGACCCACTTTGGCCCAAATGGGGCAAAAGTCCATAGTAAAGTGGGCTAATATTCCCTAATTTTAGGAAGGAAATGGGTCATAAGTCCACAATTATTTTTACAATGAAATACTATTAAAACTTTTAATACTATACGTATAATAGTCTCTTTGGTTCAAAGTAGAAAAATGTATAACAAAATTTTACACACGAATTTTTTGAAATTACTTCATATCTAAAATTTTCAAAAAGTTATTATTCTAAACGAATTTAGAAAACGAAATTTAAATTTGTTGAAAATTTTTTTTAAAATTGTAGGGATAAAGTAATTTTTAAAAATTCGCGCGAATTTTTGTTGGAATAATAATTTTGTATGGAGTAATTGGAAATTAAGTTAGCATGGGCTTATATGAAAATAGAGACTTGAAACTTGGGGAGTTCTTTTTTAAATTTATTTGAGCTCCTATGCGGATAAAAATTCAAAAAATTTCAAAATACGGGGCACATTTTTATAGTTTTTTAATACAGTGATCATTGGAAAACGCGAACCCCCGAAAATGTGAACTACCCCAAAACGTGAACACTGTATTTTTAACATTGACTGCTCTAAAACGTGAACAAATCCAAAAGCTCTAAAACATGAACAGAATTTTTTTCAACATTCTACATAAAAAATAAAAATACATAGTAAACTGAATTAATTTTTAAAACTTCGGGGAATCCCATAATATAGACAGTGCGTAGTATTCGGGGAATGCCATAATAATGACAATGTGTATGTATATGTATTTGGTACCAAATGTGCGTGTTTGTTTTGTTTTTTTCTCTTGCATTGATCAACGTACGTTTTATTTTGTATTTAAAAATTTTATCAAAGAAAGTTAAGGTTTTAACACTAAACGAAAAAGCAGACATTTTGGAAATGTTCAAAAAAGGAGTAAGCGTAACAAACTTATCAAAAAAATACGGTGTCGCAAGTCAACAATATGTAGTATTAAAAAGAAAAAATTTAATTTTGAAGTGTGTTAGTAATACATACTCTGGAGTCTGGACCTGGAAAAAGAAAGACATTAAGATCATCAGAGCTGCTAAAAATGGAAAAATATCTGTACAAGTGGTTCATTCGAATGAGAAATAAAAATTGGCCTGTAAGCGGACTAATGCTGAAAGAAAAAGCTAAAGATTTACATTCAAAAATAAAGGAAAGTCAAGGTGGTTTTTTGGCAAGTGATGGATGGTTAAGTGGTTTTAAAAAACGGTATGGCATTCGACTCCTAAAAATAACTGGTGAGAAGCTATCATCGCAGCCTCACTTGTTGATCCATTTAAATTAAAACTAAAAGAAAAAATTGAGAAATGGGACTGTGTAAAGATCAATTATATAATGCAGATGAGTCTGGCTTGTTCTGGAAACTTTTGCCAGAGAAAACCTACGTTTCAACATTAGAGAAATCCGCTCCAGGCGCAAAGACAGAGAAGCAGCGATTTACTTTCTTGTGTTGCGCAAATGCTTCAGGTACACACAGGCTTAAGTTGTTGGTTATAGAAAAGGCGAAGAACCCACGCTGCTTCAAAACTTTTGCTTGTCCGACCGAATACAAAAGCTCCAAATCGTCTTGGATGACTACTTCAATTTTCATGGAGTCGTCCCACCAGTCCTTTGTACCACAGGTAAACATTTTACTTATCCAATTGATACATAAATGTTGTTAACATTTGGACTTAAATATTTTTAGGTTAAAGCTTTTCTGAGTTAAAAAAACTTGCCACATAAGGCTCTTCTATTGTTAGATAACGCACCATCTCATCCTAGTGAAAGTGAACTAAAATCGGAAGATGGGAATATAATCGCCATGTTCATGCCGCCTAATGTAACTCCGCTGATCCAACCTATGGATCAGAATGCCATTAAAATAACGAAACTGTACTACAGAAACAGTTTGCTAGCATCGATTGCAGCAAAGGACTCTAATCTTATTGAGTGCATGAAACGCTTGACCTTGAAAGAAGCTGTTCTTCTCTTAGCAGACTCAGGGAATAGAGTCAGCGCAGAGACTTTAGCTAAATGCTGGACCAATGTTTTAAGTTTTTTAGTAGATGAGGAGGATGATGAGGACAATATTCCATTGAGTGTTTTGAAAGAAAAGTGGGACTCAGAGCTTAAGCCATTGATAACATCTACAATACTCCTTCTTCAAAGTTTGAATCCTCAGGTTTGTCATACATTTGATTAAACTTTAATAAATTACATACCAGCTTCAAAATTAACTCCAGATTGACTATCCGTTATCAGTTGTTGAGGAATGGAATGAAGATAATTTTGAATTAGATACGTCTCAGAACCATGAACATGAGGAGGAGGAAGACGATGATACCAACGCACGTTTAAAAATAAGATGTTCAGAGAGTTAGCGCAACTGAAGCAGTTAAAATATTTAACAAGGTTTTGCAATGGTGTGCAGACTGCAGATGAAGGCGTTGACCAAAGCGATATAAACGTACTTAGACGTCTAAGAGAAAATGCAGTTGTTCAAATGTTGGGAAAAATACAACAGAAAAAAATTACTGATTTTTTTTGTTAAATAAACCTTTTATTTTTAGAACGTTTTGTTAATGAGCCGTACAAGTTTGATGTGTAAATATATACAACTATTCGTGAATTAAAGCAAAAAGAAGATAAAATGGAAGAAAATGTGTTTTATTTTAAGAGAAATAGTAAGACAATACGGTAGGAATACAATTTGAATCATAAAATGTTACATTCCAAAACATGAACACCCTCGGTTTTAATTAGTTCACGTTTTCCAATGTTCACTGTAGTAGGATGACATAGAATGACTGAAACTTTTTTATTATTGTTGATTTCCGACCCATAAGTCATCAGACCACAATCGATGGGTCACAAATCCACAAGAATTTCATGTGAACTTTTGGCCCACTTGGATGACTTATAAGTCCACAATTGAATTGTGAACTTATGGCCCACCCAAGTGGGTCAAAAATGCATTATGGACTTTTGGTCTATGGACTAATGACCCTATTAAATCGTGGGGTTATTGCACTTAAATCATACCTAGCTCATGGATTTTACAGAAACTAAACAAAACTATGTACGATGGAAAAATGAGTTGTGACTGTCGATACAATTCTGCAAATTCTAGCACAATAAAATGAGTTTTGAAAGAATTCGCTCACAGCAGTGCTAAGAGCAAGAGAACTTTAACAGCACAATCTCACTCAAATTACGGCAGAAGAGGTGGATGTCTTTGAAGACGCAAATGGCACAGAGCAGGTATTGGAATCTTTGATGCTGAAATTCGTGCAAGTCTAACTTTCAAAAGTGGAAGACGAAGAATGCAGAACTATCCAATCGTTAACCGAAGAATGCTTAAGGGTCCAAAATCTTAAAAAGGACATAAATATCCTGGATTGATACAGCGCTCAATTTCCAAGTCCGCACCAAATACTGAAACGTTGTGGATGCATTTGTTTCTCACCAATAACTTGTGTATTTTCTGAACGCCAAATATAACAACTTTGAAGGTTAAGGAAGCCATCAATTCAAGACGAAAATGAGCTTCATCGCTGAAAATGATTTTATTTGAAAAATCACCGACAAACCCTAATTATTTTTTGAAAATGCTGCTTAATAATGATAACACGTTGTTCTTTTGTGTAGTGCTCCATTTTCAAATGTCAAGCTGTCTTTTTTTTTACTTGCAACACCTTGCGTGAATTTTGAGACCCATTTTACAATCAAAGGTAAGATGGTTCAAAAGTTCTTGTATGAAAATATTTTGTCGGATGTCCTATTTTCATTGAGAATAAATCTGGTCACCCTAGGCACATCAAACCTGTCTATAACATCAGAAATGACATTCAGAAGCCCGCACAGCATTTTTCTAAGTAGTGCCCTTTTCAAAACAAAAAATGTGATGGCTGTGTCAAAACAGGCCATAAAGCGGGTTAAAAGCTACATCATCGTTAACGTTATCTGGAAACACATCCGGTCGACTGAATATTCATCGAAAACGCCATTGCAAACGTCATAGCTTTGAGGCAGGCAATTGGAGTCTCCAATTTGCACAGAAACAATTTCCAGAAAAGCTAATGAACCGATTGTAGGTACATGTTTAAAACATATTATACAGAATGAACAATTAACACATGAAGTCGAATTTATGGCATCGTATCAAAATTATCAGCGTATCTCAAGTGGTCATTTCGAAGTTCTTTGTCAATTGGTAAATCAGATGTGCAGCTGGCGAATTAAAGTTGATTGATAGCAAAAGGGTTCGGTAAAATGCAATATCAATTTTTTTATTTGGTGGCTGATTAATGCGTTTACATGCATACCATGGGTCATAATAAAAAAAAGCTATTATTACATTACACCCACATTCAACACGTAAAAATTTGTATCGAAAATCGAATAGAAAACAATCAACGAACTTCATATTAGAAACATTCGCGCCTTTATCTAATAAGACAAATATATTTTAAACAGAATAAGTATGTGTAGCAGACATAGTGCCATTAGAGCGCCGCGCCGTAAAAGGAGCGTTAATGCGGTCTCGTTCCAATGCGGGAATTGACGGAAACAGATGGCAGGATAATTGCACTAATTACAACAGAAGTCAAGGTTTTACAAGCTTACTGGCTGAATACAATGCAACGGAGCCGGAGTCAGAGGTGGAAGTTGGAACATCTGTCAAAATATTAAATTAAAAAAACAACGTACGACATTTTTTGAAAGCAGTTGCAGCTTCGGCTCCGATTCCAGTTGCAGCAGGGAATTGTGTTCAGCCAGTTATTCTGAGAGAAATGCTTCAAACTAATAAGAGTTGCACAAAAAGTGTCATTTGACCAGCAAGACGATCGGGCTTTCACAGTTAAGACGTTGCTTTCGGGACAAGAAGAAGCAGCCCTATTAATAAAAATACACCATCCGCTCGTAAATACACGTTTTACCCAACACATGGATAGTGGATATATCCGTTTGATAAAATAAAATATTAATAAACTTATTCGGTCTTCATTTTATCTGTTCACTGAATAACACCGAAAAGTAGGTAGCACTTCCCTGAATTGTACTAAATATTAGAGTACTTCTTTCATTTTTGAAAGCTAACTGTCATATCAGTCAGCTTTGAATTGAATTGTGACCGGTAAAGTTATCCAGGTCCGTCAAGCTGGGAACGCCACAGGTTTGAGGGGTAAGGGGAAGACTTTTTAATGGGGAGTTCCGCCAACTAAGGAGCACTTAAATAGCACCTAATTCCCCCATCATTAGTTTTTTGAAATTTTGTGTTTGGAGGTGTGGTGTTCCTAGCTTGACGTCAAGCTGGGAACGCCACAAGTTTGAGGGGGAAGGGATTTTAGTTCCAAGCCGAGATTGCGGTACTAAATTAGCACTTAAATAGCACCTAATTCCTGCATCATTAGAATTTTGAATTTCGATTGTTGTTTTCCCAGCTTGACGGACCTAAGTTATCCGCTCGTTGAACACCAAAATTGATAAGTTATCCGCTCATTGTCAAATGTCATTTATGGCTAAAACACGTTTATTATTAAGAATTATAAGTTAAAACATATCTATTTTGTGATTATTAATAGGGCTGATAGTAAATAAAAACTTTGTTTAGTACGGCGGGGTCTATTATTATTTGCATTTTTATTCCGGACGTTTTTACACAAAAAAGAAAGCAAAAATAAAATATTTTTGCTTTACACAAAAAAAAAAACACAATAGGTACTAGCAGAAAACTGACAGCATTAAGAACCGACATTAGTTCTTAAAATTCTATGCAATATAATATGTAAATGCACATTTTTTATTTTTATTATATTATTATTATTTTATTATATTATTATTATATAAAATATTTACTTTTTTCAATAAAAATTTATAATTAAATGATTTTTTAAAGACAAGCTTACAGATCAGTATTTTCTGAATGCGAATAAAACTATTTCATTCTTTTCTTGACTATATTTTCATCGACATATCGCTTAGAGCTGTGCCAATCGTTCATTTTAAAAAATCGAATCAATCAATGATTGATTGGTTCAAAGATTCGATCTTTCCAATCAATCATTATTCCAATCACTTTGTTCAAAGTGACGCAACTGGTCAATGTAGACGGAAAAAAGTATCAGTCGTAGTTTTTTACTCCGTATATTAAAAAAAAAATATATATTCTTTTAAAGTTTGTTTAAAACTTATTTAAAATATGACTCAATTTCATACCTACAAAGCGCAATCTATCTGAATAATAGTCCTCAAATGTACAGTCACACCCTCAAAACTTTCGGCAAAATGTTTTTTTGTCTCATTGTACCCAAAATTACATTCAATTTAATTTTTTTTTTGATAAATAACGCACTTTTTTATGCACAAAGATCGAATCGTTCACTTTGTCAATCAGATTGACTCGGTCTTTGTGATTGTGACCGTGCCGTGCGTGAAAGGATCCCAATTCAATCGTATCGTTCAAATGAACGATACATGTTTCGTTCTTTCAGGTCATTCTCAATCAAATGATAGATACAAGACAGACACTGAACATTTTCCATGGCCATAGAAAGACACAGAGAGCAAACACAAAATAATAAAAGAGAAAGAAACACAGATGCATGCATCATTGTGTAGGACATGAGAATTAAACTGTGAGAACAAATTGTGTGTTGCTGTAGTGGTGAGTTTTTGTTTTATTCATTGTTTGCTTTTATGTGTCATTCTTTCTTTGTGTGATTTGATGGAGAATGAAACTGAAACGATTGATATTGGGATTGATTATTTCAGTTTAGTGATTGCAATCAATCGTTCTATTTGGTGAACGGGTCATGAAGACCGAAACAATCACTGTTGACACAGCTCTAATATCGCTGCAGGAATGGACAATGTCATAGGACATAATTTCTTTCATTCAAATTTCAAGACAATATATTCGTAATCCACTACAAGTTTGAAGAGTATTCATTTTTTATAGAATTTAAAATATACACCTATATTTAACCAGCATTATCGGTCTTCCACAATTTCTCTTTCTCATATAAATCATAAATCTACCAGTAATCGTTCTTTAATTATATTTTACTGAAATTGATATCTCACAGTTTATAAGAATTATTGTTCGTCTAGTAATTAACTTCCAAATAATATCACAATAACTTTAAGAAACTTTAGCCTTCAACTCTTTCCTCAACCACCCAATACCATTAATACCAAAATATAATTTCTATCGAATTGAAAGTCAGTGGACTTACTTGAAGGTACATAGTATATATATGTATGTATATATGTACTTGCATAGCAAAAAACTTTCTTCTCTGCTTCTTAAAGCCAAAAGTTTTAACTTTTAATTAAATATACGTAGTTGCGTCAATAACAAGCATTAGTTGGCATTCCAGTCACTCAGAGCCAGTCAACAGTCAAACTCATAGAAAACCATCTATACAGCAGCTCAGGATCCAAGAGCTAAAAGCTGTGAATGCACACAGAACATTTTGCTGGCTGCAATGGTATGGCGAGGCAATGGTGGTTCAGTTGGCAAGGAGAGAAAAAGTCAGAAAATATAATATAATAAGGACGAAAAAAAAACCCTTTGAACAAATTGCCAATACACGAAAGTTGACATAGGTACCCTTTTCCCCGAAAGAGCTTTCGAAAAAAAAAAATTTTTAGAAGAAATCCAGTAAGAGGACTACAGACAAGAGACACATTCCTTGGATTATAGACATCCCCCTGTATCACAGCCTTGGGAAGGTATACCAACTATATATACTGTGTGTGTTAAAGGTGTAGGAGAAAAGTTCCTGCCGGTGTCGCCACCATGTGTCTATGTCGAATAAATTTGGCCCAATGTCAAAAATTCGCTACACGTTTTACGAGGAGCAACGTTTTATTCAACTCTTCTGGCTGATCCCAAAGCAGAGGCCGTGTCGTCGTTGTCGTTCGGTGATGGTGCTGGCGTTTTTTAGACGACACGAAGCAAACACACTGCCAGAATCTTGCTGAGTCCTTATATTTCACTAAGAACTGCTACACACTATATGTAGGTACTATACTAGCAGTACCTATTGCCTGACACTGCGCCAACATTGAAAAATGTCGTAATCAGGACCTGAGCCATAAGAAAGGATAACGAATAGGGTGACACCGAGTCTTCTTCACACTTGTTAAAGAATTTTTAATGAAAAAAGAAGAAGATTTTTACGCACAGTGGGAAGGCTAACGTTTAAAAATTGAAAAAAAAAACAAATTACAAAAGAGTGTATGGGACTTGTTTTTGTCTTACAATCAATTTTAAGCGCTTTTTTAATTGATATCCAACATTCCAACTACATCTATAACTCCTTTAAGGAAAATGAAACCTATAAATCAAAGAAAACCAAGAAAATTGTTTTGAAAAATATGACACGACATAGAACTGAAATTTTTGATTTTTTTTATAAAATATCTCGAAAACCTAACCTAATGGAGTTTGCTTAGAATTGCGGGCATTCAAAACCTTCCCAAAAGTATAGAATGTTTTCGGAAAATAATTTGTCACTGACCGGTGTAATTATCGTCTTAACACCATATGCAAAGGTCAATGCCATAAAGATGTGGAGTATGAAAATTTAGTTTTAAAAATATCCTTATCCTAGGGTTCATGAACATCCCATTAATAGGCTTGTTTCTTTGCAAGCCCGAGGACAATTGGTTGAAAAACGTCAACAGGGATTAGCGATGTAATCACAGAAAAAGAAATATAGTTTTCATACAAATTATTGATAACAAGTAGATATGTAATTCCGTCCCTAATACAGTTTCTCAGCGCACCTATGTTAGTTAAGCCCCGAGAATTCTCTGGGTTTAGCTAAGCGCGCAGGAGATTAGTTGTTGTTGCATTTAACATCTAAATTGTTTTGCATCGACGTCGTTTTTTTATCCAATTTCCCCCGGGCTTACAAAAAAATACGCCTAATATAATTGATTTGATACCGCAGTTATGGAGTGCTTGATCCTACTGTACGCCCTAGAGGTGATAGTAGGATGAATTTATTTTGGTGTCTCTCCTTTATACCTCTGTATCTAGATGGACTGCGCCAAATTCACACAAACACGCACCCTCACATCCTTCGTCATTAATTTGCATAAGTGCATTTAGGACTATTTATTATGGGATTCTTGTCATGGCTCCTGAAGAGAACTTATAAGGCAAAGGATTTATATTTCTTCTCAACTCAATTCCTTTTGGCAGGACGATTTCACCTGTAATTAGCACATGACTGCAAGTCACTCGAAATGTGCTGACAAAAAAAATAAAATTAAGTCACATCCTAAAAAATAAAAAAAAAATTTTTCATTATTATTATAATTATGGGGGTGTAATAATTAAGGATACGTGTTTATCCTCCTGCCACAGTAATGAGAATAATCATAAGTTTTCTGTATTGCATTTTAATAATAATATGATTATATAAAATATCCCTTAACGATTTTGCTCGCCTGCAATATTATTTCGTCTGACTTAAATCAAATTGGACAGACTTGAATGGATTGGGGCGCTTTATGGTGTACATTATTGTATGCTATTAATATGTATGTTCTGATTATATAAATATCTTATTTGGGTAGAATTTAATGTTCACAACACTGATGACAGTGCTGGATTATTTAATTACGTTTGTTTCAATTGTCCAGTGCAATCAAGGACATTGAATTGGGAAAGCCCATGAATGTCCAGAATTTTCACTGATTCGTGAGTTTTTCTGCAGAGTTCCTGGTGCATTTATATTATATGTACGTATTTATATGTGTGTACGACTAAGTGGTTGACCTGTCCTACGGGATTTGTGAAATTAAAATACGCTTGTAATCTCATTGAGAAACAATACCTACATAATACGTATTGTATTTTAATTTTAATTTTCTTTTAAATTTTATTTGGCGAGTATAATTCTGATTAAATAATTAAACAAAATTGCGAATTCAGAAAAAGTTGCGAGAACATGCAATTTTGTTTTTATTTGTTTGTCCGCGTATGTGTTTTTTTTTTTTTTTTTGTAGATTGTAGTTATTTTGTAGGTTGTGTATTTATTTTACGATCTTTAGTTAAGTATGATTGCATTTTCAGTTTAATTGTTCGAGTGCGATACATGCAGTTTGATGTATGCAAATATAAATTGCTTAAGGTTTTTAATTTGTTAATGGCTTTTATTTAAAATGTTTTTTTTTTTTTGTGATAAATTATAATTACGGCGATAAACTAATTTTTTTAAGTAGGTATAATGTAAATTTATCATTTTATAATCACGTGAAAAAAACAATAAAATCTAAATTGCAAACCAGGGGTGGCGAGCCCGATAGTGCGGCGAGCTTTGATAGATGGTCATGCAGACGATGTTATCTGTGACGATGGAGACTGAAATTTTTAAACTTACCTTTAGTTATATCAAATTATCGCCATTCATGCATTTTTTGGCTTTTTATCTCCATAGTTTTCTGTTATATTGAAATGTTTAATTTTAAAATAATAACAAAAATTAAAACTAACAAAATTTTATTTTTTAATTTTAATTAAAAAAAAATTAATTTCACGTTTTTATTTTAAATTTTAAAGTAAAATATGCGACGTGTCTACTATCATCATTAATTATTAATGTTTTTGTTTGAAGATTGTTTCGATTTAAGTAGATTTCACAGAAGGAATGGAGTTCATATATGATGCATCTGTTCCACAAAAAAACATTTTACTCTTGCCTTCAGATTTGTTCCTGGTACGCCTGGACTACCTGATGCTGTGTCTTCCAAACTTTTATTTTGGTGTACTCATCGATCAGCTTCTTCTAACGGACATACACAGAAAAGAGAAACCTAACATCAAAAATTCACCCACAATAGACACCAAACCCACCGGAGTCCAATAGCATAAGCCCGATGATATGGATTCCTAAATCGAAATACGTCGTATTCGTAAAATATTAAATGTTATGTTAACATTAAATATATTAACTTAAAATAAAACAAAATTGTAATGTTCTTCTTTTTCAATTTAACATTATAAATATGTAAGACTGATTCAAAAAAATCAAAATGTCTCCGATTTTCGATGCCACCAGCTTTTAAGGTTGAGTTTAGTAAAATGATGATGATTAGGTAATGATCGAAACGTATTTTTGAAAGAAATTTTATGCTGTTTCAAAAAGGTCCTTAATTCTTATCTAAGTAATGTACTCCTAACAAAGTTATTAAATCTTTCCGCAATTTTTTAATTTAATTATTTTGAATTTTTTTTTTTATATTATATTTTTATATTTAACGAAAGAAAAAACATACAAAATAAACAGTAATTCCTTTTTCGTGACTTTTTAAATTTAAATATAATTGAACTCTACTTCTGTGGGCTTCAGGTCTTATTGTATGAATATTTTGTTTTTAAACAGACGATTTGTACGTGTTTACGTACTGCTTCAGGTATCTAAAATTTAAAAAATTAATATGTACTTTTGTTAAATATATCTAATACGTACTTACATTTAGATAACCCTAAGAAATAACTTAAAATAAACTTTGATTTTTATCTTTTTATAAATATTTGTTATTATTTTTAATCTTCTAATATATTTGTAAGTCTTTAAAAAGACGTTTCAAATCATCAAAATTTAAATAATAATATTTAATAATAAAATTTATAGAATTTCGTGACAATATTTTTGTTACGACTGGATCTCTGATACTGTTTTTTGGGACCTCAATCTATTTCGATGAGGCCTGTTTTTCTTTTTTTATCAATCATACTTTAATGTGATAAACTTTTAAAATAAAGTTTGACAGCTTCAAGTACCAAAAATATTTATTTAAATAAAGTGATATTTTTTTCTAAATAGAAATATGTTTCTTGTTTTATTTTTCAGTATCATATCAAAGGCAACGGTTATGCCCAACCAAGTTCTCGGCGTCAAACTGTTTTTATAGTAAACACCTCTGGGGATTTTTTACCCCCTTTAACGATAGCACTTTTTCACCATTTCATCATTTCTATGGAGAATTCATATGGACTTCATAAGAATCGTAGATATACATACATAGCTGTTATTATTGAAAACTACTGGATGTATTTTGATGATTGGAATGTATCGTATTGAAAGCGATACCTCAATTTCGACCATCTTCGCTTTCGGTTATTCTCAAAAGCGAACATGGAAGAAAACGATCCTTCCATTTTTCCAATTTAAATGTCAAATATTTCCAAGTCCTTCCCATTCTTTATTCCACTCTTCCCATTAAAATCCCAGCTGTTTCCAAAAATATGAAAGTTGTTTCAAGTAAAAAAAAATGTTTTTCTCTGACCAAACATTTTTAATTAACTATTTTGTGATTTTGTTCCTTCCATCTTACAAATAATTTTCAGGTGGACTCCTCACTCCATAAGTGTTTTTTTAAGTGCAGAAAGTAAAGAAACAGAGGATGATTTTAATAAATTGGATATATAAAAAAAATTATTGGAGTTCCTCACAACTAATGTGTATTGAATTTTGTTTATCACAGTTTAATTGTATTTAATAATTCTTATTTTCTTTTGGTGATCTGAATGTATTTATATTTTGTTTTTATTATTTAAATAATTTGGGCTTACATATCTTTATCTTGTGAATGCAAATAAAACACTTATTTCATCCTTTTCCCGACGTTTCGTTGGTTTTTTCCAACTTTTTCAGGGTATTTGATTTATTAGGTTTTAAGATTTTACATTAATATAATTATTTTAACAATTGCAGTTGACAATATTTTTTTAAACAAAAATAAATAAATAAATAAAAACAACATTAAAACTTTTTACACTGTTGACGACGGACGAGAACCTTAACTCTATATCACAGACTCTTGATTGATAATAATTCTTGTTCAATAAAATCCACCATTAATATCTTATATGAAAACACACAAATTTTTTAAGTTATTAACATTTGGTTTTAATCCGCCAATAATCCATCACCTACACAGCTATCGCTTTCAAAACATATTGAAATTTACTTTCGCTTTCCATTTAAGGTCGAATAGAAAGCGAATCGCTTTTGAGAATAGGAAAATACAAATCCGCCATTAAAAGCGATCCGCCGAGCTTTCTGGAATAGCCCTACAGATGTATTTGATGTGTTATGCCAAGGACTCTTCATGCCACCGAACAACACAATTATGGACCTCTTTGATATGACATAACATATAAAATAAATCCGGATCAACTCGAAAATATTGTTTGAAAGTCTTGTCGGAAAATCTCAGCACCACTTCCTCGGCATGATTTTCATTTTTCATAATTCGCCGTAATTTCAACACCATTTTCTTCATCATATTTTGATCGTCAAAAAATAAACTAAATGCTTCTCTTAAAATAATTGCTTTATGTATCTGTTTTTGTTGAACAATACCTAAACAAGTTTTAATTTTCTTCTCATCCTGACAGTTCAGTGCTCCAGTTGTTTCATAATTAAATCAGAGAGCTCTGAACATACTCTGCTCAGTGCTCAATGCTCATCATTGAACTAAAAAAGAAAAACGCCTACTGTAGTGTTCAGAAGTTCAAACAAAAACATCCAAATCCTTCCCTTTATAATATATTCCAAGTGTCTTACTCAAAATTTGAAATAAAAGATGAGTTTAATAAAAAATAATTTGACTTAAATTCAATTTATCATAAAAAAAAAGGTTTTAATATTATTTTTAAAAAGAAAAGCTAATGTGATGCTTTGCATGAAGAAGTATTCTCAAATTGCAATCGAAATAAAAATTCCCAGAATTCCTCCCTTAAAATGTTCTCCTATTTTCCACAAGTTTAAAATCCATAAGTTAAAGAGAGTTCCCCTGTGCCCCGTGGGACAAGTTTTCGAATAAGTTCTCCTCAAAATCGAATATAAATACTTATCTTTTCCAAATTTACATTGCCCATCAGCATTGTTGATACAGCTCAATGTTGAATCATTTCCTGTCATTACTTTCGTTGATGATTTTTTTTCCTTGATCTGTTGCTATTAAAAAATGTCACGTCCCTTAATTATATCAACATTATCACAATAACTTTACAATTCAGATTTTCGTCCTCGTCAATCAGCATTAATCCTTGAACTCTTACAACATTTCTTGTCGAACGGTTAGAGTTTCGTGTCAATCAAAAAGAGTGTCCACACCAAAAACCTCGTCGTGTCTGCATCAAAAACTCGAAGACAAATTGTGATATCACTTTGGCAACGTCAACATGAATTCTAACAAAAACAAAAAAGAGGACTTCAAGGCGACCCAATATAACAGAATATAAAAACAAAAAACCAAAAATAATAAAAAAAAAAAAAGAAAAACCTTTAAAAAAATATTTGTTCTTCGTTCCTGGTTGTGGATAAGTCAACTCTAGAATAAATTGACTTTGCATTCGCATCATCACCCGAACTGAAGCGTAACACTAAATCGAACGAAAAATAAACTTTTTTACTTTCAAGCATCATAGCCATGGGTTCTACATTCTGACTCCCAATCCCAATCTACCTACAACAACCATATATACATACCTTCTTTTTTCCCCCAAAAATGCCCTATCGCTGTATGTAGAACAAGTTCCCTCCGACGACAACCATTTTTAAAGTGTCGTCCGAAAAACTTTACCTCCAATTCACTGCTTCAGCGAGCGGCTCCATTTCTCCTTTATAAAGTTGAACACTGGCCAAGAACATCAGAGGCGGGATAAAGCACATGATGAAACAGCAGTAGAAAACCAGCAGGAGTAGCGGTAGCTTCAAAGTTAAAACAACGGTAATGGCTGCAAAATCGTTCCACAAATGGTCGGGGTATGGCCATAAGGCGATTCTGGCAGTAGGTCCCTCTGATACTCGGGTTCATCATTGTAAAACACTAAAAGAAGATACACTTTTTTTTTGCGGGTGTTTTTGTTCGTGTGTGTGTGTTTTTTTTGTTTTGCTCAACGCTACTACAGCGTAGCCATTCAATAACATAATAAATCCTTCGGCACCGAGTGGGATGAATGCGGAGGCAGTACCCCTTTTGTGTTGGGCAAATCAACAATGGGTGGTGTGTAAGAGTATAGAAAACATATAGAATCACTGGAATAGACAGAGTTATTTTAACTTGTGATAAAGGTTGAATATAAGCAAGTAGATTTAAGAATAACCGTGGGTAGTAAAATCGTAAATTTATCGTTAACGACTGCAAATATTATTGTAAAATTTTTTACTTAGAAAATAAGCGCAAAAAATTCAAATATCAACTTAATTGATCATATTGCGTTTTACGTCAGACACTACTACTCCAACTTTACCTGGATCCACTCCCTTCTTATGTTAAAATAAAGGAATTTGGTGGCTTTACAAGTCGTGTAGAACCAGGGCCTAGTGACTTACAACCTTCAATCATTTTCGTGTGCGAGTTATCGATAAGAATGGAGGGCATCTATATTTTTCAGCCCAAACCTAGCAGCTAAGGTGAGAATTTTAAACTCTTACAAATAAAATATTACAAAAATACAATTTACACATTAAAACTCCGTATTTAGCTAGATTAACTTAAGAGATGTACCGCTTAAAATTAATTTTAGGTTTTAAAATATTTGTTGGTAAGATTTTATTAGCCATGTTCAAAGGTACCCCGCGTTCAAAGGTGCCCCCCTCTCCCCAATTAATAAAGAAGACAATATGCATGGTAAATGTATTTACGCTTGCTATTTGTTCTTTTAGAAAGAAATAATCATGATTGAAAAATCATATCTAATGCATGGGGAGGAATAAGTATTCAGGGATACGCCGGCCGGAGCGAATCGCTGCTTTAACAGCAGGTTGAAAATTTCATATTAAATATTTATTTGCATTGTAAACTACAAATATTGTTAATTAATGATTATACATGAAGCAAGTCTTCGTGCAGGGCTTATGTCGTATAGGCAACAACATCAGATTCAGGAAGAACGGAGCTTCCCGTCACAAAAAGAAACAGTAGCAGAATTGAATCCCTGGGATTGATGAAGAAGATGCTTCTTGGGATAAAGCCAGTGAATAATTCCTGATGACCCTGCTTCTAGAAGAGGAAGATAAATACAGGAGTCCAAAAATAAAGCGAAAAGTGTTTTGGGAACTAATTCGATCCCAGTTCTCCGAATTTTCAAAGCATAGTGCCATGACAGGGGATCAAGTCTGTAAAAAACTGGCCAATCTTAAAAGAATGTAACTATTTGTTCTTTTATAAAGGCTATGTTCTAGACACGTAGGTACAATGCTTTTTTAGGATAAGCTGGCAGTCTTTAAATAGCTATAACTCCAGCCTATTATAAAAACATGGGGTAGATCAACCATGTGGTGTTATTTCATTATTTGCGTTCGAGACAATATCAGATATGCTACCCAGCTATCCTGAAAATTTCAGATATGGAAATGTTTGTTGGAAAAGTTGTTATTATAATTTACCTTTACAAACAGTTAAAATCTATTTAAACTAAATTCTATCATGTTTTATGGTTGTGCATAACTGACACAGTACCATTTTATTTTTTTATCCTTAGTGGTCGGCAATAGAAGTGTTATCCTTCGAAATCAATATCATTTTTACCTTCTTTTATCCAACCCCGTACTTCCTTCACCTCTTTTCAGATATATCAATATAATAAAAACAAGTGGATCTGGCACTTTGAAGGCATGGCATCTGTTCGACGAAATGGAGTATTTTTTTTCTCTAAATGATGATACTATTTCGGCCAGACATAAAAAATAGTTTCCCTTGAATTTGAAGAAATTCCGTAAGGTAAAACTATTTTAATTTCTTGAGCAAATAAAATTGATAATATTATTGATATTTCACAACAGATGAGCAAACTTTTAATGATGAACTAACGTCTTCACACCCAAAGTCGTCACAGCTTAACAGGAAAGGGCCTCGAACTCTCATACTCATAATATGAGATTAGAAGAAAAATTTATAAAATTCAAGAAAAAAAAACTAAAGCTTCTTGAAAAGGCAGATGCGAGAGAAGATGCAAGGTCGAAAAAGGAAGCAGAAGTGCTCGATCTTCTAAAAAATAACCACACAGATATTATGAGGATCCGTAAACAAGAGCTAAAGGTTGAAGAGGAGAGAAACAAATTTTGCGGCTGTTACTGCCTATATAACAATTTATATATTTATTTTGTTATTTTAAATTATGTTTATATAACATAAAATATATTAATACTAATTTTCTTATATTAATACCTATACAAAACAATAAAGGAAACAGAAACTAATTTTTAACTTACATTTGTTTTTTTCAATTGCGGTTTTGTCCTTAAATCGGTCATTTGGTACGTACATAAGGCTCTCATTGGAGGTCCTCTTTGATAATCATAATTATTATCGTCTGGGTCTGAGTTCTCATCCAAATCTTCGTCAATTTCATAAATTCAATCATCCTTTAATATTGCTTGAAGTTAAAAATGCAAGATTTTATTTAAAAAGAACAGTATTTTAGTAACCTTTTCAAGTGTAATAAAATTATGCAGGACTCAGGCTGCATTCAAATATTTGAGCCCTCTGAATTTCCCCTTGAGCTGTCCGAACGCATTTTTGATAATTACTTGAGCTGTGCAAATTCAAGTGCTGAATGATTTTTGCTTTACAGTAAGCCTTCCAGTGTTTTTGAATGGAGTAACAACTTCGTCACTGTTCGGATAGGCACAATCTCCGATGATTTGTTGGTTGGGGTCGAGCAACTCCTAAGCATTTATTGCTTCCTACCTAAATGAGCTCTCTCTAAACATTTTGGCGGCATGCATTCGACCTGGACAACCTGCGGCTATATCGGCGAATAGCATTCGATCATCACATGTACCTACCTAAAAAAAATATTTAAGAGCGGGACTGGCGTAAACATTTTTCACTGCTTTTTAAAATGTTTTGGTTTGACCAAATAAAATACAACAAAATAATAAAAAATATAAGTTTCGAAAATGTAAAATAGCGCGCGTTTTTTTTTCAATTTTTAAAAGTTTTCTTCTATCCAACTGCTCTGCAGGACAAGTAGAAAAAAATTCTTTTTTTAGAAAACCAAAAAATCGAACAAAAATTAATTTTTTAAGTATTTTCGACATTTGTTTATTAAAATATAATGTGCAGATAGATTATAATTATCTTTTTAGGTATGCAATATAGAGTTATATATGTACATAATATAACTTTTAACAAAATCGAATGAAATTGTTTCCTATTATATAGAAGTCAATGGGATTCCCAACCGGCTGCTTTATATGAATATGACAACCATCGATAGCACCAACTATTCCACTTATGATGCAGGTCAACTCAAATCACTGAAAACATAAAATAACATTTGAATTTGGTATAATTTTTAACTTAATGGTATATTTCTTACCGAGGATCTTTTATCTGAATCCGGCCACATTATGGACGTTGGAGTCAAGTTGACTAAAGCGCTAACAACAGCTTTGAATACTCCATCCCCAGTTGCATGAGGATATCTAAATTTGGAAGACCCCAACCTGAAGTTGTCACTGTGTGCCAGCATGTACATAGTGAACATTACTGCTTTTTTTGGTTGTGGCAAAAATTGTTCTAATTTGATCATAAGAATCTACGTAAATTCCAATATTCAAGTCAAACATTTAATTTTAAAATTATTCGCAAACAAACCTCAAAGTTTTTTCTTTTCATTCTAAAATGAAGACTAAATTCGTCCTCGTTGAAATTGGGTATTGTTCTGCAGTGAAAATGTTCTAGATGTTCTTTAGGTATCTTGTACATAACTTGTTCACTTTTTCGTCGTCAGATTCTTGTTGACTCCCAAATATCACTTTAAGGATGATTTTTAATTAATTTGGTTTTATTCTCATTATATATTCAGTATTCCTTATTAATTACCTTCAGATTTTAAACGAACCATACTGCTAAATACACGTTCTATATATTTTATATCCCTGTATTGAAAAACCAATTTTGTACAGGTACACCTTTCCTTTTAATAGAAATTTACTGTCATTCATTCAAAATAAAAGTATGACCCTACAAACATACGTGCTACCCTTTACGCTCACCAAATTGACCATTATTTTACCTAAATCAGGTTCTGCTAAATCATTTTTTAATTTAAAAATATTTTGTTGATTCGCTCGAATTCTTTCTTCTTCTTTATTTAAAGTTCCGTGGTTGCTTGAGTATATTAACTCCGTTAATTGAGCGTTAAATTCTATTTCAATATTATTAAAATTTCACAATTTAAATAATTAATCAAAAAACTCAAATTTAATTCAAAATTCCAACTGCCAACAAGAAAACATTTGAATGACTGATTTCTTTTTTGAAATTTGTTAATCGTGTCCAGGGAAATTTCTCTGCCTAATGTCAAAGTGACGGAGCAGGATTTTTTGAGATTGCTGAGATCTCAGAAACCTGAACTGGCTAATTGTTTCATATGTGAATATTATTTAAAAGTGTGAAGACATCTGTAACTTTTACAAATTTGTTTTGAATGATAAGTTTGTTTCCAATTGAGTATATGATGAAATCCCAGAATTAGTGATAGTAGTGATAACAATGCAATAATTCTTAATATCAGAAGAAAAGACACCGACCACGTGTTTAATATATCCGAGCATCAAGTTGTAGATTGTATACCTCCAGTTCTACTCTCTTCGTTTTTATAAGAATTTAATTTCTTCTGACAAAATATACAGACAGAAATTATAGATATTAGTAAAATGCATAATTACTTTACTTTAAAATAGAATCTTCCCGTTCCACATTTTTTGATCTTGATACTAAATTGTCAGTCTCAAGCAGCTTAATGGACTCCTCTTCTATTCCTGCACAATGGAAGTCTCTTTTCCGGTAATATCAATGATGATAAAGTCAAGATCAGTCAATTTTAAATACTATCCTCCAGCACACCCCGTCTTTTTTTGCGTTGTCTAATTTAACCTGTTACGATGATTTATTTATTCTGTTACTTCCCGTTGTGGGTCACGGTATCACTGAACTTCCCGAATAATATTTTTTTTTATCCTACAAGTGAAACAAATATTTATTTAGTTGCTCTGTCCATCCTGACATCAATGAGTTTTACAAATAACTAAGAAAAAAACTGTTGCTTATAAATTAAAAATTGGAAAAATACACGATGTGTTGCTGAAAACTCGATTTTACTGCTTTGATAAATTTGCAAATTTCCTTCCTAGTGTACTCCTATACTTTGCAGATAATTACATATATAGGCTATATTGCTTTCACCATCTTGACATAGAATCTTGAGATCGAGCTGTTATGACCAGTTTCTACAAACATTGGTTTGTGGTTCTTTCTGAGTTCATTATCGGTGATACGTCAAAACCGGATACCATGTTATTCATTTAAAGGTACCTATTCCAGTGCAGAGAAGCTGGTTTGGTTGAATCGCAGCTGAATTTTTTAGATGTAGTCCTCTATAGTTCAATACATATTTAGTGGAATTGTGTTCAGCTGGCTGAAAAATTTTGATTTTGAGAGTCATAGCTACTCCCGCCGATTACCCACCGTTACTTCAAAATGGCTCTGTTTTTCATCATTTTCCTTTTATTTCTGCGTATGTAACAAGAAAAACATTAAAAGCGTTTTTACTCCGATTTTTCTTACAATTATCAAACGTTTGTAAGTCGGAGTATGTACATTTGCGATCGAATTCCACAAAAACTCATCTCCTATTTTGCTATACATCGAAATCTGACAATTTTCAGGCTGATTATTCTCCTGGCTTATTATAAAAATAAAATTTCATTTACCCTATTGTGAACATGGGGTCGATATAAACAGGACAACACAACAATTTCAAAGGCGTGTGGTAGGAGGATGCAAAAGACAAATTTTGTTCTATCCGCTGATTTACGTGGCAAGGGTTAGTGCGGCGACGACGCGATGGCTGGTGCAACGTTGGCGGCACAGCGCGGCATGGTAGTACAATAGACGTGGCGTTTCCATTCAGCTTCATGTTGGCCGAGCTATTAGTGATCCGGGGCCGGGATGGTTGCTTTTATTTTAACGTCCCATGGATGTGTGCTGCTACCACTAACTAAAGGGGTTTCTCGTCGGTCGGAATTGGTTACGACAGTGGATTACAATGAAAATGGCTGGTTGTTGGATTGGTTGGGTTTCCGTGTCTCGCATAGTATCGGACACGGTGGCGGCAGTGGTTGCGGCGGCTCGGCTTGAATTTATAAAAATCGAAAATTGCATTTCATTTTATAGGATATTTTTTCGTTTGTTTTGTTTTTAATTTTTGTTGATAGTCCATGCTCCCATTAACGTCATCGTCATCCTATATAATATAGCTCCTGCTGCTGGTTCTGCTTGTGGGAATTTGAAATGTGTATTCCGTTTTCTGATGATAGTTTTGACATACGAGGTTAGCCCTTAGAGCGTTAAATTTGCAAATATTTCTAAAAATGTTATTTTATCTCCTTTTTCATTTCTCATTTTTTTTATTTTGTTTTGCTTGTCTATTGGATTCTTTCACGCTTTTAATAGGTTTAGAATCCCCCTAAAGGAAGGCCATGAGAGTTTTATTTATTCATATGTGACGGTTGGCCGATGGATTTGAACACAAAAAGCTCTTTGGGGAATTAATTTTTTTTTATTTTTGGAAGACCACGAAAAAAAATTCAAATATGTATTGTAGATTTCAAATGGATTTAGAATTATTTAAAATGGCGTTGATAGAAAAAAAATGAGAACCCTTTATGATACCCAAAAAACTAGATCACAAATGCTCATTTAGACTCATAAATATTTAAGTAAAATGCTCAACACATAGTAAGTGCTAAGCTGCACTTATTATCCACCAAAGCTTTTTATGTTGAACTCAAATATTTATGATTCGATTCGGTAAATGGCTTTTGAAGGTTTTATAAGTAGTAAGGTACTCTAGTCAGTGGTTAATATTTAACAGGTGGTGTAAGGTCGAAATAAAGGTAATACATGTAGCGTAAACGGTTTTGTAATGAACAATGCCCCACAGTGTACATTAAAATTTTGAGATTTCTTGTGCACATCAACCTGGGTCTACTAGCAAATATTTCATAGATTAGAATCTGTACCTACCTTTGCATAGAATGAAAGATCGAAAGTAGCTCCATGCTTTAGCCTATAATTATTGGTTACGCATTTAAAAAGCTTTAAATTTTGTTTGTTTTAAGAATGTCGTAGAAGAAAGACCTTAGACGCGATGTGCGGCCTTTGAAGAACTTGGTACACGATTCGAATTTCAGTGAAGAAATAAAAGATTATTTAATTAGAAAAAAAGGAAATACTCAACCATATTATATTTATTATGTAGGTACCTATTTATCATCTCATCATTGAAACGCCATGGATTTTCACCTTCATTATTGAAATACTAAATTTAAATGAAGGGATAACAATTCAGACTGATGTACCTAATCAATATTTTATTCAATAAACGAAAATTTGAAAAGTATTTTATGTAGAAGAAAAACATTCAATTTTAAAATAAAGTTCCGCCGAGTGCGGTTCTACCTTTAATTTCAAAAATAAGAAATTAAAAATAGATTTCAAATTTGTATTCAATTAAAAAAGGTCGCGCAAAGGCGTTTTAAATTCTTCGTTTTGAACATTGGTGTAGGTTAGGTTAGGTTTATGTGGTTGTTTAGCGGATACGCTTATCACTAATCCAAAACACTTTTTTAAATTTATTAATTCTAAGAGAAAATCTGATGGCTACCCTTCAACTCTGAGATATTCCGATGTCTCATCCAACGACCCAAAAACTATTTCTAATCTCTTCGCTGATTTCTTTAGTCAAGCATTTTCTTCGTGTTACTCTGATGTAGACCATAATTACTTTAATTATATGAGCGGCTGCCCTAAAACTTCCTTATCTTCGATCAATGTTTCTTCATCTTCAGTAGTTGACAAAATCCGCCTACTTAAGGACGATTTCTCTTCCGGCCCCGATGGAATTCCTCCTATTGTCCTTAAAAAATGTATCTCAAAGCTTGCCCAACCACTTACAGCTCTCTTTCAACTATCTATCTCATGCGGCGTATTTCCATAACAATGGAAAGACTCTTTTATTATCCCCGTTCATAAAAAAGGATGTAAGAACGATGTCTCTAACTATAGACCAATTGCCAAATTATCTAGCATACCTAAACTCTTTGAGAGTACGATTTATGATACCCTACTTCTTCATTGCAAGCAACTCTTTTCTCCTAAACAACATGGCTTTCTTAAGGGTAGGTCTACGGTCACTAACCTTACTGAGTTCGTCTCTAATACCATATGTGCGCTGGAAGCTGGCCATGAAGTTGATGCAATTGCAACTGATTTTAGCAAAGCATTTGATAAGATCTCCCATAACATTACTATTTTCAAACTTAAAGCATACGGTTTCCCTCCCATGTTTATATCTTGGATTCAGTCCTATTTAAAGGATCGTCCATATACATTAATTTTTAGATCATGTACCTCTAACCCTTTTATTTCAACATCAGGTGTCCCGCAAGGAAGTCATTTAGGACCCTTGATTTTTTTGTTAACTATTAATGACGTAGAACTTATTTTATCGGGATCTGACCTGGAGATTTACGCCGCGCCGATGATATGCGGATCTCAAAACACATTTTATGTATCGCTGATGCCCAATCATTACAAAACGATCTGAACAACTTTTTTACTTGGTGTCGACATAACTTTCTTGAGCTCAATGTAAATAAATGTCAAGCCATCACTTATTCCCGCAAACGTCCGCCCTTGTCACACCGACAATATCTGATAAACAATCAACCTGTTTCGATAGTCTCCTCCATTTGTGACCTAGGTGTTATTTGTGACAACCAGCTTAACTTTCGTGAACATCTAAACAGTATCATTAATAGAGCTAATTCTACTCTTGGGTTCATTAAACGCTGGTCAAGAGAATTTTCGAATCCCTACGTCACTAAGTCCCTTTATACTACCTTTGTTAGGCCCCTTCTTGAATATGCCTCCCCAGTCTGGTCACCCTACCATCACGTCCATATTCAACGCATTGAAGCTGTTCAGCGAAGATTTGTCCGGTTTGCTTTGCGCGGGCTTGGTTGGGAGGACCCATATAACTTACCTCCCTACGAAAATCGCCTTAGGTTAATAAACTTACAGTCCCTAGCTCGTCGCCGTGATAATGCTCAAATAATAAGACAAATTATACAAAATGTAAAACATCGTCACCTCAGATCCATACCAACTTTCATTATCCCCTTCCATCGTACTGAATATGGCCAAAATGCCAAGGATGCTTCGTAAAGTTAATAACTCAACCATTTTTGATTTAAGTCTCTCAAAATCTTCTCTTCAAAATGCGCTTCTAACATAAATCCTCCCATTTCCTTCTTACTGTCCCTTTAGTTTTAAGTTAGTCTTAAGTATTCAATTGTTCTCTAGTTTTTAAGTAATTGCTTGCATTAAGTTTAATAATAAATCTGTGGTCGGAATCCATAACCGCTTAAGTCGAGTTAAGTCGAATATGACTTTTTGTAATAGCCGTGTTCAGAATATTAAGATCTATAGACACTCAAATTTGCTTATCTCTATCTTTTCTCAAACGAAAGTTATAAGCAAAAAACCTAATAGCTTAAGTCATATTTTTAAAAATGTCATAAGCCAAAAAGACTTAACCTGAAAAATTAATTTTTTTTTATAACGACCGCCTCATAACTTAAGTTAAGTTTTTTAAGCATCAATAGTGTGATTTGCCATAAAAACCTATCTCAAGATAAACTACTATTATCTGGCGTTTTGAGAAAAAAAAAATTTTGCCATAAAATTATAAGTTGAGTTAGAATATCTTTTGTCTTCCCATATTTAAAAACTGTATTTTTTTCCATTTCATAACTCAAGATAGGCTGTTATTCCCAAATGCATAATAGATATATTATTTTCCTAACTTGAGTTAGGCTGTTATGGATAGTTAAATTTTTGATTTTGAATGCCCTTAAGTTAAATTAAGTTGTTATGGCATCCTTAATATTAGTAATTTCAAAATGATACATCGAGTTAGGCTGTTATTCAAAACTTGAATTTGAAAAGTCGCAAATCTAAGTAGACATAGGTTTTTCTGCCTCGAACAAAATCGTGGGGAGATTAGTCATAAGTTGATTTAGGTTTGTTGTGTCCGGTCGCATAAGATAAATTTAAAAGTAAGTTTTTTGTTTAAAAAGTTATTGTTGTTTGTGGAAGTAAAAAGTGAGTGTATAAAAAAATTGAAAATACAATGTCGAGCAGAGGATTGCAAATGGTGCAATTGGCGAGGAGGCTCGCAGAGCGTGCTGAAGCTAAAGGTTAGTTAATGATTTTTGTTACTATCTAAGGGGCCAGTATGGTATATGAACATATGAATGTAAAATAAAACATTTGGAGATTTTAACAAATATTGCAATAATTGAGAATGTCAAAGTAGTTTAAGTTTTCTTCATGCCACGTTGGCTGTTGTCGTCTTTCGTTGTCTACACTCCATGCCAACCTAAACGAAAACGGCTGATTTATTTATCTCTTTTGTAATTCCGATTTAAATTTATAGTATTTTCAAAAGTTTAAGCAATACTTCATCTTTTGTAGCGCCTCGAATTTCAGATAATCGATCGATTACTTTTTTTTTAATATATGTGTGTATTCTTTCGAGTATTTTTTTTACAATAATCTGTAGCTAATTTGAAAAGTCACAAACCGAATTTATTTGCAAACAATAAATCAACAAATTTTATCTGTCAAAATATCAAATAATTTATGTATAAACACAAATCGTGTGATCTAAGCTGAACTAAGAGTTGGAATGAGAGAACAGTATGTAAAATAAAACGTAAGTTCATTTCAGAATACATTTAAGCTTAGATCACACCATTTGTGTTCATACACAAATGACTGATGACAGATAAAATTTGTTGATTATTGTTTGCAAATAAATTCGATATGTTACTTTTCAAAATAAACGAAACAAGAACTATTTGTGTATATATTTTATAGACTTTTATTAAGATCAGACGATTTTTGTACTGGCATGTCAAAAAAACACTACATTTTACGCAAAATTTTGTGTATAATGCATATATTTTATATTTTTATTCTCTCTAGAATTATAAGTTCATATTTATGTTTTCGATTCCTGAGCATAATTGCATATTGTATATAAGTACATATCGATTTAATTGCCTAAAAATTTAAAAATATCAATAATAACTTTTGATGAACACTATTTTCGATGATTATCTTACATATTGTTATAACTTTTTGTTTTAGAATCATTCGGGGTTTTGAAAATGGGACTTTTCAGGGTGAACATTTTGTTTCTCAATATCCTGGTGTTGTTGACATAGGTAAGGAGTTTGTTAAAAAGCTCAGATCGAAATCAGAAATATTTATTTTCAACACTTAGAAAAACCAAATGAAATGAAAGTTCATTGTCAAATAAGTTCAAACAACGATTATCCTGCATCAAGACAACAATTATTACGTCCTGAAGAGATTGTTATGGATGAGATGCCTAACGTTGAGCCTAGTGTACAAAACGAAACACAATCTTCATCGAACGGGATAAATTTTGACGTAGATTTCCTCCAATGTAAGAATATTTGTAGTTGGTACTTAGCTATATTTATTTAGTTATCAAATTATCTCATCCTTACTGTTTTTTAAATTGAATCCAATGTTCGTGTTAAGATTTGCTAAGACAAAAATATTTTTTAAATTAGGTAAGTTTCAAGATACTGTAAACATAGAATCCGAGAGTATAGTAGATAAGCCCGAGTGGATGGACTCGGATGATACTTTGAATGATCCTAATTTCAATTTATCAAGAAGTAATTCAGGTTATTCCAGCTCTGTGAGTGATGAGGAATTAATTGCTATGGGAGCCCAAAGTGAACAAGCAATAGCATCACCGAAGTTCAAAAATAAAAAAAAACTTCGGGTTGCACAACGAAACAGTGGGAAGATGTATGAATCAGTCACTGGAAAGACCGTTAGGGCTAGATTTTTTAAAACATTTGACAACTGCAGAAGCAAAAGTCATGAAAAAGTAGACATTGAAAACATTGAACTATTATTCAACCAATACTGGTCGCTAGGAAGCTACGATCAGAGGATTTTGTATATGAGTTCTATGATTACCATAGGGGCTAAAAAATGTGATACTTTGGTGAATGAAGTAAACAGAAACCGGAAACGTGAGCATTCGATGAGATATTCATTGACAATCAATGGAAATACTGTGAATGTTTGGAAAAAACATTTTCTTTACTGTTTTGACGAAACAGAGAGTTTCATTAAAAATGTTATAAAGAAAAAAATATTCTCTCCTGCTATTCCCTTTCAAGATATGAGAGGGAAACATACTCCTGCCAACAAATACAGTAGAGAGGTTCAAGAAGAAATAAGGAGACATATTTTAAAATTTCACAACTACCAACCACGAAAAGTAAAAAATAACTCATAACTGAGATCGTATTTTATCACAGAGTCATGGGTTTTTGGGAAAATTAAAGGCACCTATTATTATGCATAAATATTCGATATTGCAACATAAATAATGTTATTCCATTTTTTAAAAGAAATCTCATCAAAATATAATCATGTCCTATTTCTTGTAAGGTATTATTAATTTTAGCTCAATTTTTCGAATGCTTGATGACGTGTATTTGATAAAATAATGGATTTATACTAAGAAATTTCAAAAACGTCAACTGGGACAGCTACTTTATTTAAAATACATTTAGAATATATCTTAAAATTATGGCTTTGAGTGCTCAAAACTGTAGTTAACAAAAAACTTAAATTATCATAAACAACTCTATCGCGACATTTCATTGAAGGTAAAACGACCTAAGTCCATATAGAGAAATTAATCATCTTACTTTAACATACCATAACAGCTTAACTTGATTTAAGAAATTTGTTTGTAAAAAACAAATAAAGCAAAACAACCTGACTGGAGATACGCTATTTATTTTTTTTATTCGCAATAAGCCATGACGGCTTAAGTGTTTATTTCTTAAATGACTCCTTAACAAAAAGTCTTGCATTTATTTTCTCTTGACACATGATGAAGGAGTAGTTTTTCTTTATTTTTACTTTTAAAAATCTTAGAAATAACAATTTTCCTATTCCCAGTGAATTTTTGAAACTTTAAACTGCTCTCCTGAAAAGTATGAAAAATTGACTTAAGCTGTTATGGCTTGTGGCCACTGAAATATGAAACATACTTAGACCGAGGGTTCGCCCATTGATATACCACAAGAATCTAGGAAGCTTTCTTCCTATACTCGTTGAACCATTTAGAGCTTCTTACAAAGCGCGCGAGACTACTAATATCATGATTTGCCAGATCACTAGGATCATTGTATACTAGAATTCTCCTAAGTGGAGCCTACGTCTTTGAGATAGAGTAGGACATGTACAGAGAAGGTGAGGAAACGATTCTTCCTCTTCTTCGTCCATACAACTTCTGCTCGTTAGAGTGTCCAATAATGACACCTATTACGGAGCTAATGTGCAGTCTGCTATGGAGATATCAAGTTCCTAGAGCCCTTCAGATCCAGAATAGGCCAGATCTGTTTTGTGGCCTGACATGTGGCAATGTTATTCCAACTAAGGTTTTTGTCTTTTATTGCATCTTGCTTCAGCATGAGTTTACATGTCCGATTTGACAGTATAGGTAGTATAGTTCCACTTTTGGCGAGTTCGTCTGCTTTACAATTGTCTGAAACATTCCTATGATCCGGCAGCCAGCAAAGGTGAATTTTAATTAGAAAAATAATTATTTAAAACTAACGGAAACACTTACAATGTCATGTTACACTTTTTTATAAAGCCAGAAATCAATCCATTAATTCTGTTTTTAAATAAAATGGTTTAAGTTATAGTTTTGTAAAAATTAATTTTGAAACTCAAACTTTGGAAAAATAAATTAAAAATATTTTGTTCAAACTAATTATGTTCAAAATTTCACGTTAATAAGTAGTACTTTTTTTTAAATATTCGATGCACTTATCTTATTTTATTTTAAGTCAAACACTTAAAACCAGATGTTCATATGTCTTTTAGTTGTTGACAAAATCGAATCTTATATACATAAAATCTTTTTTTTAGTAGCCCAGTCTTTCATTATTCGTTCTAGAGGGGGTTTCAAGGAGCTGTGTTAACATGGCCCCAAAAAGTATCCGATTTTGTTGATTTATTGTAAAAGATGACCAATTAAATGACCACCCACAGTTATCAAATCTAAGAAATTTTTTTTTTCAAAATTCGAAAAACTTTTGTTTTTGAGCAGTTGGAATGATTCTAAAGGATGATCATTTTAGATATGTAGTTGTGTTTCTCACAATGGCCATTCAAAATTCGGAAAAATAAATCGAATTTATCAAATTTGAAAAAATCGATTTTCTGGGGGCGGGGTGTTCTTTTTACAAAATCGATAACTTTGGGTGGTCAAAAAACGTTAATGGGTGGTCAAAAATGATTATTTGGACAATTAATTCAAAATTTGTATAAAAAATATGAAACAAACTACACACCATTCAGAAATATTTTAAGAATGACCCCCCTGTACAATTCAACACCAGTTTATAAAAAGTAAAACTTTTTGTAACAAAACATGACACCACATTTAGGAATTGCATTGGACCGGCAGAACTTTTACAATTAACTTTGAGAAACTGGCAACTAGTAGGTGCAAAGATGCTTCACTATGTGTTTTATCATATTTAAATAAATTTATAAATAAATATGGGAGAAACTCAATCATCACTTCAGTTGCCCTTTGGGATTCAACAATTAACTTTATCCAAGATTTTAAAAGAAAGTATCCAGCCATTTAATTTGCCCTCAATGAAGAAACCTTGAAATTTCCACAATCTGAAAATGATTGGCTAAAAATCTCGAAAGAATTTTTTGATTATAGGTATGCTTTCAAGAAATCGTCTCGAAGTGGAAAATGTTTTTGTCATTCTAGCAAACAGGTTCCAAGTTTGTTTTCACACATTTACCGTGCTCCAGCAGTTCAGGTGAGAGAGAGAGAGGAAAAGTGATATACTCGTTTTTAATAATAGCTCTAATTTTTCTTAGTAACTATATATTTAAAGTTAACTAAAAATAGTAAAATTGATTGTGTTATAAGATTATAACAATCTATTATCTGCAAAGTTAATAAAAAAGTCAAAACAAATAAGTAAGGTAGGATTAATTAAAGTTAACAAAAATTCCACCGAAATAAACAGACATTTTGTTTGGCTCACTATATGCAACCTAAGAGAAAGTCGACGGAAATTTCTCCGATAAAATCACCAACTAGCAAGAAAACTTTGAATATTACGAAAACAAAAATGGATTTTAAAGCTTACAATGCTGAAGATTTTAAATCTATCGTCGATCAATGTTTAAAAGAACACCTAAAAAACATTGCAACTAAAGAAGACATATCAGCGGTATCGAAGGATATACAGCTACTTCGCTCACAGAACACTTACCTGGTAGAACGACTATCTGCCCTTGAGAACTACTGTGAGACTCTGGAAAAGCAACTCGAAATTGTTACACAGAAATCAAATGAAAACACGGTCGTTTTGCATTTTCCTTCAGACAAGATGGCAAACAAGCTCAATTTTGCAACACAAACTTGTCTTAGCCTTCTCAATCTCGTGCGGAATTATCTCTTAAACAATCACAGGAAGTTAGTAACCGGCAAACAAACAAAAAAAACAATGGTTCTTAAATTTGACAACGCAGATACTGTAAACAAAATTATGGATGCCTCTCCAAAATTGAAGAACACTGGTATCTTTGTCCATCGTGATCAATCACTGCTTTATCGTAACAAAAGGAAATGTTTGTATGACATAAAAACCAAACTGGCTGCAACTGCGGGGAACCCGAACACTAAAATCTTCATAAAATGAGCAAAGTTACAAGTTGATAAATTCAATTTTAGTTACGATAATTTCCGTGGTTTAAAGATAACAACAAATGCAGAACTTGAATATATTAAAACAAATTTTGGAGATGAAGCAGCGTGTTACTTCAAAATAAATGACATACAATACTCAAATGTCAATTCGAACTATCAACAGAGGAACTATGAAAGATCAGCGACACCTGTTGGTCAACACATACATAATAAAGGAGGTCCGGGTCCCAGCTGTAGATAGGATAGTGTAGCCGTCTGCCAAACTAATTCTTTTCTTAAAAAATAATCTTAAATTAAAAATTTTATTTTATAATATTACCTACAGGTTTTAAAAACAAACTAATAATGCCGAAATATGATATATTTATACTTTTAGAAACTTTCTTAGAAGACGGGAAAGAACTGCAATACTTGAAATATTTTAAAAAATTTAACATTAAATGTATCCCAGCCATTAGGAATAATAGAATTGGAAGAGCTAGTGGTGGGATAATGTGCGGTATAAAAAATAATTTCCTGAATACCAGTATTAAGTTTAAAAATATTGAAAACAATATAATTATTGAAATCATCTGTGACACAAACCATTTTCAAATAATTCCAATGTATTTAAATTTTAATGATTGGAGCTCCAAATATAATGAGCTATAAAACTTTTTAATTAATCACGACCATGAAAACACCATAATTATTGGGGATTTAAATGGCCGTATAAGTGATTTCCAAAACCAAGTCTTCCTGAATAATGTCCACTTTTCCTGTGAAAGAGAAACATTAGACAATATTTTGAACCGAAATGGAAAATCTTTATTAGACCTTTTACAAGACTGGATTTTTCGTTGTAAATGGAACATCTAAAAATGACCCAAAGGGGAATTATACGTTTGTATCTGATCAAGGCTGCTCAGTAATAGATTACTGTCTTATAAAAGGAGAATGGTTTCTCTTGATTGAAGATTTCTTCATTTACCCTGCTAATTTCTCATCACACCTCCCAATTATTGTTTTGTGCGAGTCTGATAATCGCTTAACCCAAGCAATCGATAGCGACATTAAGCTGATATGGAACGATAGGAAAGCATACAGATACAAGATTAATCTCAATCAACAGCTAGCTAGAATGCCGAATGTGACAGATGATAGTATAGAAAATGTTAGTAACTCAATTTTTTCAGCGGTATGACAATCTGCAGTTCTTAACTCCCACGATCATACAGTCTCTTTTCAATCTGAGTGGTATGATGAACAGTGTAAAAGAAGTAGGAAAAAATCCTTCGCTTATTTAAAACTTTACCGGGAAACAAATTCTAATTTTTTTAAATCCCTATACCTTCAGTCCAACCAAGAGTAAAAAAGGTTATGTACACTCAAAAAAGAATTACACCTTAAAAAAAAGGCTTAAAAACTGGCTGCATGTAGAGATTCAAAATCATTCTGGAAAACTGTTCGCTTTTTAAATGGTCAAAGTTGTAGGGTGTCTTACACTGTTGATGAAAATTTACTCGCGAATTATTTTGAATCCTTACTTCTGGCTGACCCCAACCTAAACACGATAAGTTTTGCTATCCCAAATGTCATAATTCCTGAATTGGATTCCTCTTTCACAATGAATGAATTGTCAGCAGCTTTAAACAGGATGAAAAACAATAAAGCATCAGGTTCTGATGGAATTCCAGTAGAATTTTATAAACAAGTTACTCCTGAGTTCCTAGTGTATATCTTAGGCTTTTTAAATAGAAATAATCCCTGAAAACTTGTCTAGAATTTCAGCAATTTTTAAAAAGGGTGACCGTAACCTCCCCGAAAACTATAGAGGTACTGTAGTCTTGAACTCTTTAAGGAAAGTGTTTACTCAAATTCTCTATAACATACGCACGGTTTGGGTCGAACAAAACAATATAATTAGCTGTTTTCAAGCTGGCTTCCGAGCCAAACTTGCCACTACTGATCAAATATTTGTTCTCAGTACTATTGCTAGACGTTATATTGATAAAAAGAAGTGTTTGTACCCTTTTTTTGTTGAATTGTAAGCGGCTTTCGACACGGTTAATAGAAATTCCTTACTTTTGAAACTCGCAGCAATGGGACTATCGACCAAATTCATCAGAGTCTATGAAAAGCTTCTTGAAAAAATGACAGCAGCAGTGCAGAACGGTACAAAAAAGTCAAAGGAATTTGAAATGTGAAACAGGTGTACCTCACGGATGTGTGTTAAGTCCACTTATCTTTGCCCTTTTCATAAACGATGTAGAAAACCATATCCCAGGTGGTGTTCTTATTGGAAATATAACTGTCAAAGTCTTGCTTTACGCTGACGATTTAGTAATTTTATCTGATAATCCGCTTACTCTACAGCTTCAGATAAATAAACTTAATCACTACTGCAATTTGTGGGATCTGAGAATAAATACTAAAAAATCTAAAGTTATGGTTTTCAGGTCTCGTAACAGATCTATTGGCTATGAAAGACACTGGACTCTGGATGGCGAAATCATTGAAATTGTGAATGAATTTAAATATCTTGGATATATAAAATGACATACAACATGAATATACACCCCCATATTAAAGCTAAAACAGATGCGACGAAAGTCGCAATAAATACTATGTGGTCGCAGTTATTTGCCAACAGATCTGTGGATCCAGTTTCAAAATTTACGGTTTTCAATGCTACAGTGAATAGTTGTTTCTGCTATGGGAATGAGGTATACGGATACGAACAGTTGGAAGAAATGGAAAATATTCAAAGGTATTTTTTCAAGCGTATTTTTCGGTTACCATTCAACACCCCTAATTACGCTATACATCTTGAGTCAGGCTTACCGCAAATATTCCTCAAAAACTTAAAGGCAAATGCAGATTATATTATCAAAGCTATGAAGCGATCTGATCAAAACCTACAAAAACGTATCGTTTTGGCTTGTTTTAGCCGTGGTTATAGTCCAATAAAAAACTGGTATGATCTTGCTGTTACTCATAACTTTGAAATGTCACTGGCAGTGGACAATACAGAAGCATTGAAAAATACGCTGTACGAATGTATCTCTATTATAGATGATAGAATGTATGAACAGGGTCTTTTGCGCTGAAAGGAATCTACCCCCAGGAGTATATAAAGGCAACTTAATCTCAAACTAGGTGAAAACAATTATTTTAGAAAAGAATTTACAGTATCTGAAATGAGTTTGATTTTCAAGGTTAGAACGGAAATGCTTGATTTGAATTATAAACCACACAGAACAGATCTTAACCCTGTTTGTTCCCTGTGTAACCTCGATCAAAACGAAGATGTTTTACATTTTTTAGAACTCTGTCCAATTTTGCAGGAAATCCGAAGGCTTTATTTTTGTTCAAGTTTTCTTTCGTTTGATGAATGTGCCAGAGTTCTAAACGGGGATCATGGGTGGAAAACACTTATACATTATGTTTTACATGCAAACAAATTCCGAAATGATTATTTGAATATGTTTTCAGTTTTCAGGCAGACATAGTTTTCGGTTTGTTTCAAATATTTAAAATTTAATTTTTTCAAATCATCACTACCTTAAAGTCTGCAAATTTTCCATTAGCTTTATTTCGAAGAGTTTAGTATACAGCGTATCATTCTTAAAAATTGTAGTACAGTTCCACAGACGAATAGCAGTTATGAAAAATTGCATTTCAGATATTAAGAACGTGTAACACAAAGGCACAAGATAGATTTAGAAGAATACGAGTTACATATTATTATTAACTTTATTAAGGGACTGTTTCACAATGTCTGAGTAAGTTCTGATTAGTTACTCGACACATTTAATATTGACACAGGGTCATAATTTCACAAAAGAACAATTAACAAATTGTCTTTTGACGACTTGAATAGGCTATAAATGCAAAAGTAATTTTATTTGATTTGTGGACTTATGACCCTGTTCTGATATTTATTTGTCAAGTAACTAATCAAAACTTTACTCAGACATTGTGAAACAAGCCCTAACCATATTATGAAGCACAGTATTGGTTAAATATAACAATTTTTCAAAAATCAACCTACAACCTTCAAATGATATTGTTGGATTAAAAAATTCATAACTTCTTTTCTGATTGTCCGATCTTTAAGATTAAGATCTTAAAACAATCAGTAAAGGTTAAGCTTTAATTCCGTATAAAAATAATTGCGAAGAGGGGAAAAAATTTTCTGTACGCGGCTTGAGCGGTATTTAATTGATTTTATACGATAAAAATCGATTTTAATCAAACAAATCATCTGACATGACATCATTAATTAATTTATTACTCCTAAAAATCTTAAGGGATTTAGGTCTTAAAATACTGTCATTAAGACACACATTAATTATATGTAAACATTTGCATTACAGTTATGAAAAAAATGTAAAATAACATTGAATTGATGTTTTTTTTCACCCACTTTGATTGATTAAAAAATTTAAAATAATATGTTATATTCAAAATAGAAAAAAATGTATTACATATAATTTATTAATATATTTACTTAATATTTATTGAACATAATAAAGTCATAAATAAATAAGAAAATTTATATTAAATAAATTATGAATTTAATTTATTAATAACTTGCTTTTTGCGACACAGTGTTTGCTTTATTAAAATGCTCAATCCTTTTCACCAGAATAACTGATTTTACTGAAATAACTTTGAGTCGCTTGAAAATAAGTAAACGCTTATTTTGATATATAAAACATATACATGTTCTCTTTAACTAAAAAATATTCAATTAAAACGTTCCGAAAAAAAAAAATTCATAGTAAAATCCTAAATAATTTTCTTGAAAAATAACTGAAAAAGCTTAGAAAATGGGATAGAATGAAAAAATAAACATTATATTTTAAGCATATTTTCCAAGTTTTTGATTATTAATATTTTGACCACGCCCCCCCCCCCCCCAAAATTTTTTAAATTACCAAAATTAAGTTTTGAGATCTCTACAAACATTTTGACGTACAAAACATAGCCTTTCCATTTTTACAAGTTTCATAAAATCATTTCAAATTCTATCAAAAGGTAATTTTTTTTCAAATTCTAAATGTAAATGTAAAACAAATTAAAAAATAAAATTTCACCTGCATGAATTCAACTCTAAGTCGAGAAATAATGTATGGATTTTCAAAATTAAGATGTCTGTAGATAGGTACATTTCTCACAAATATATCCATTATAAAATATTATTAATTTTTAGAGAACTTCAATGATTTACAGGCTCGATTAGATTAAATTGTCAATTTCACACTCATATTCCAACCGATTTTCAAAATATAATTTTATTTATTTTCTTGAAAACTGACTTATTATTCTTATATACAAAAGTTTTTTGTACACCTACTACAAGCTGCGATACGATTTTTTAAATATTTAACAACGCAAAATTTAACAAAGATCAAGACGGTCATTAAAATTCGTTATAAAGAATCATGAATAAGGTGCCTGAAGAAGGCTTATAACCTTGGTAATTCTTATTCCAATTTTATAAATGAAGTGTCAAATGAAAGATAATAAAATACCAATTTTAATTCAATAAAAAAATTATGTAATCAAAATTGCTAATTAAAAAATTTAATTAAATACTTTTTTGATGCTTATAATTAACGATATTTGTAAACGATTTTTTTCTTATTCTAACCATTTATAAAAGAAAAAAAACAAAAGGCGTTAAATTTTAAATGAAATAAAAAAATATTTTTTAATACAATTATTTATTAATATAAAAAATATTTATGTATGTATGTATGTGTTAAGTAATAAATATTCATCATTAAAATATTTAAAAAATATTTTTTTCTATGCGTAATTTAAAATAGCATTAAAGTTTTTGTTTAAAATTTTATTGAAAACACAACTTATTAGCACAGTACTATATAACAAGCTTAAATAAATTTCAACGTTTGTTTGATTTTATTGTAGGTGTAGGAAAGAGAAGAACACGACATGACCAATATTCAATACAATATTGATTTCCGGTTTAGTTATATGTAGGTATACGTATTAATAATAATATTTGATAATGTTGGCAGTATTCTGAACTTCTCAACAATACTTAATTATTTTTATGAGAATAGAGTTCAGAATTAAAATGCGAACATTTTTAGAGGACCAATGGAAAATACTGTGAGAGATAAGTTAAAAGTAATTAAGTATGAAACACATGTTTTTATTTATACCTATTCACGCAGTGCGTTGCATTATCTGATAACTATGTACATACATATATACCTATATATTTTTTTCATATTCGTTATTTACATTTTAATAGATATTATTATCTTTAACAACTTTCTTTAAACTCTTTATTACCTGGGTAAAATCCTTCAACTATGATATATTTTTAAACATTTCAATTTTAACATTTGACATAGTGTCTTATTTACATAATTAATATAATTTTTTTTTTAATTTATATTAATTACTGATGATGAATTTTAACTATGTACCCAACACAAAATTTTAAATTATATAAATTATGTCTAAACTATTCAATGTTAATAATTTAGTTTTCAATATTTTAAATAACTTTACCGAATTTAAATTTAATCTTATGTTTAATTTTTTTTAATATTTAATAATATTTTAAATTTATTTAACATATTTAATTATACGTAAAAAATTATTATTTTATAAAGTAACGATAGTTTTAAGTTTCGGACGCAACACGCATTATGTTGCCAGTTTTAGTTTTTCGTCAATATTCTAAGCGCAAATGATATACCTTTCTCTTTATTCGTTCAAATAATTTGCAAACATTACAAAATACGACATAAAAAAACACTTTTGATCGTGTTTTTAGAGTGAACAGTGTGATTTTAGTGGTGAAAATTAATTTAAAGTGTTTAAAAGTATAAAAAAGTGTAAGAAAAAGCGTATTAAATTCAGTGAAAAGTTCAAGCAAAAGAACGAACAAATTTCAACGTTTCAACGGTGGATTGCAGAATACATAATATATTGAAAATTTAACCAATATCAATATAATATATATTAGGTAATTTTTTTTTTATTCATTCATATTTCATTCCTTAAATTCATAAATTTGTTTTTATATAATTTATTCATATATTAATATTAATTTTCACGCAATTTAATTCTGTAATTAAATAATTCATTTAATCAATTTTTCGTATATATAATATTAATAATATATATTTTAATATAATATTTTTAATATAATCATTTTTTTTCCATTCTTTACTTTATTAATTAATTCATTCTTATTCATTTATTGATTCATATATTAATCTTTTAATGATATCATTAAATTTTTCATTAATAAATTTCTTAATTTTTTCATTACTTTTGTTCTTCATATTCTATTCTATTTTAAAATTTTTTTTATTAATTAATTCATTAATTGTTTCATATATTTAATTTTTCGTTGTTTATTCATAATTCATTTTCATAATTTAATTAATTAATTGATTCATTAATTTCATTGCTACATTAATTCATTAATTTGATTTTTCTATTTCATTCTCTAATTTTTGTATTAATTAATATATTCATTTATTGCATTGCATTTTTAGAATCATCGATCGAACAATTTCACTTAAAATCCCTTGAAAAAAACTTGATTGCGCGCATGCCAAAAGTTCAAGGAGAGGCTTGTACAGAAAAAGTTAAAAGTATCTGCACTGACCTTCTGCAAAATTCCCCAGACGCCAGAGTGGACCATATTCGTCAGCTAGCTGGAAACCCAAAAAATAATGGAACTATATGCTTCGTTGTCGAGTTGAACTCTAAACATAGTTTGAGCAATGCCTTGAAAAGGTACGAGCATCTGGAATCGCTGTCCAAAAGGATCTGCTCCATTCAATCAGGGTGAAAAGAAGCAGGTTGCTTCATGTACGACAGACAATTAAAAAACATAACACAAACGCAAAGGTCGGTGTTGGCGACGACAAAATGTACTTCGGTGGAAAAATCTTCAGCTGGAATCCAGAGCTAGGATTGAGATGTGGAGATAATGAGGGTTACCACTTTTTAAATGAAGCTATCGCGGTTGAACACATTTCCTTACAATTCCACCAAAATAAAGATGATCTTTCAACTTTTGTTTATTTATCTCAAACACCACCGGGTCCGACTGGAAACGTCAGCCCAGCCACTGACAATCCTATCACTGCTAGCACAAGCTACCAACTTGAGAAAAATAAAAATGGGCATCCTAAAAGTATGCTAGGAAATAGGAAATAGCCGTCTGCCATAATGATAGTATTGTTGTAAAAAGTTCGTTAGATTCAAATTTATGTAACTTAAATATTTTAGCATAAAATATATCTGATTTAAAAAACAAGATTTTATTTCCGGATTTTTTTAATTTTATTAATAAAATGGATTTTGTATTTCTATTTGAAACTTTTTTAGTAGAAGAAGATCTTAATAAGTTTGAAAATAAATTTTTAAATTATTATTTTAAATGGATACCAATAGCAAAAGAAAATAGGTATGGACGAGCATCTGGAGGCTGTTATTTTGGTGTGAAGAAAAGAGTTGCCACTAAATATAAATGTGATTTCATATGTGCTGAAAATGGAGTGTTTTTTCTTGAGCTTGAAACCGGCATGAAAAAATTATTTATTTTTCCGATTCATATAGACTGCAATAACGAAAAATTGACTGATGAGCTTAACGCTTTAGATGAAGCACTTTACATTACTCAAAGCCAAAATTTACTTGTGAATTGGAGATTTTGAAGGAGAACATAATAAGAGGCAAGGAATCAATAGGACATCGATACCTCATGAATACACTGGATCTGAGAATTGTGAATGGAACTTCAAAGTCAGGCGAACAAGGAGAGTTCACCTATATTAAAGGCAAAAATCGTTCTTTAATCGACTGTTTCTGTGTAAGAGGAGACTGGTGCTCCCTTATTACAGATTTTCGAGTTCATCCTTTTCCATACTCTGACCATCTCCTTATTATTGCCGAAATAGGTTTAGAAAAGGTAGAAGTCAATAACATGCGTGTGATCAAACTGCTGCCAAAACATGTAGGGAATGACTCAAGGGCGGAAACTTACTGCCTAAATATCAACAACTTGTTATCAGAGCGCTCTACCAACAATATTTCAAATACCTTGTCTACCATAGAAGAAATTATCAAACTCTCCATTCCAAACCAAGTCACTTTAGGTAGTAAAAACAATAAAATAAGCTTCAAAAGTCCATGGTTTGATAAAGAGTGTTTAAAAGCGAGACAGAAAACTTTTGCTTTACTTAGATTGTTCAGAAAATTCAACAGTCCAACTTTTCTGGAATTGTATATCTCAGCCAGCATTCATTACAAAAAACTATCTAAAGAAAAAAAAATGAGTATTTTGAAACAGCCAACAAACTTGCGAATTGCAACAATCCCACAGATTTTTGGAAGTCAGCAAATAAATTAAAAGGGATTAAACCGAAAGTTAAAATCGAACTGACAGTTCAAATCCTCAAAAATCACTTCCTTTTAATGCAGCCCACCAAGGAAACAAACTTCCATTTTGCTAAATTAATAAGAGCGAAAGACTTAAAAGCACCAGGCTTCGACCGAATACCTACAGAGTTCTATAAATACAATTCAAGATCACACTAACCGAGATATTTAATGCTATATTCGAAACAGAAATCGTACCAGAACGATTCAAACAAGCAATTATTTACCCGATTTTCAAGCTAACTATAGAAGAATCTCCCTGCTTCAGCAAAAATTTTACAAGCATTCTTCAAAACCGATTCGAACGATGGATTCACGAAAACAAGCGTTTAAAAGAATTCCAAGCTGGATTCCGACCCGGTTATTCCGAAGTTTATAGCCGAATTCTATACTGGTAAAAAAGAAAAGCTTTACGCCTTCTTCATCGACTTAAAAGCCGACTTTGACACCATTGATCGCAAAAAAATGTTTTATAAGTTATATTACTATGGTCTGACGATCAAATTCGGTAAGGTGTTGGAAAATGTATACTGTGAAACAAAGTCGGCAGTATGGAGCGGTAACGAATTGTCGGAATGGTTTGCAACAGATGGTGGTGTTCAGCAAGGATGCAACACAAGTCCAGCTATATTCGCCTTATATATCGAAGAGATCATCTTCTCTCAGGAGGAATCTCCTTTGCCAGAATACATATAAAGGCTCTTTTGTACGTTGATGATATCGTCATATTAGACAAATCAACTGAATCTTTGCAGATGATGATAAATCGAATTTCTGAATACTGTGGCCTTTGGGACTTAGAACTAAACCTTAACAAATCAAAGATTATGGTTTTCAAAAGAGGTGGAGGGAGAATGTCTAGAGTGCAGAGATGGTTTTCAAAAGAGAACCAATTGAAGTAGTGAAACAATACAAGTATTTAGGAATCATTTTTACATTTAATATGAACATGGAAACTCATCTAAATGAAAAACTTTCCCAAGCAAAGAGTGCAATCAGCACAACATGGAGAAACTGCTTTAAAAGTACTATATCTCATAGCGCAATGTACAAAAATTTCCAGGCTGTAGCAAAGTCCATTATGTTGTACGGTGCTCAAGCATGGGGTCACATTTATTTCGATACAGTTGAAAAGCTATTAAGATATTACCTTCGGAGGACCTTCTTACTACCAGTAAATTCGCCAAATTATGCGTTGATGATTGAAACATGGATGTCTGCTTTATTCACTCAAAGACCTAGACTCAATATCGACTACATATTATTGAAGAGCAATAGGAGAGGTGCATCCACTAAACTTCGTCCCCCATAGAAGTGATTTAACGATATTTTGCTCCATATGCAATTTGAAGCAGCGTGAGAATTCGATACATTTTATAGGAGTGTGCCCGGCTTTCAAGATATAAGAAGAAACTGCTTTGGGAAGTCAAGCATGACAGAGGAAGAAGTAAAAATTATTTTAAACGGGCAAGATTCGGATGCTTTCCATTTATATTGCAAAACCGCATTAAATTATCGCAAAAGAATAATTGAAGAAGATTTCTTAGCTCAAAACTACATCTTTATTAATTGTAAAAATGAAAACCAACAGGAAACTTAAGTTTATTTTAAAATCAATCTTATGCTTATCCAATAGTATTAACAATAAGTTAAAAATGAAAACAAAACAAAAAGAAATCAATATCAAATGTTTTATAAAAAACGAAATGTACCTAAATTGATAGTTCTTGGCTTAAAGCTATGTCATTAAGATAGATTAGAATAGCATATAAAACATGTACACACTTTCATTATGTAAATAAAATCTATTTTGAATTTAAAAAATTGAATTGAAAATATTCATTTATTAATCTTTCATTCATTCATTTCATTTTTTTTATTAATTTTAAATTTGTTTAATTAATTAATTTATTAATATACATATAATATAAATATTTATCTTTAACTACTTGATTTATTGAATTATTAATAAATTCATTGATTGATTTGTAATAAATATTATTATTCAATTATCAAGTAAAATTAACATATATTCATATTATAAATTAATATAATTTAAAATATGATAGAAATATTGAATACTAAGTGCGGAGCAATTGCCCATATTGTTGTTCCTATTATTAAGGTTGGGGCCTGTTTGTTTAGGTCATTATAGTTGTTCGTGCGCATTACGACTTGTCACCGCTCAGTGACCGATACCGCGCAACGCGGCTTCGATCAACAGCGCGGACATGCGTAATGTGCACGAACACCCCAAACACTTTGTGTTTCCGGCATAAGAAACAGAAACCCAGTATTATAAAATACTGGTTTTCTGTTATCTTCCTTGTTGGCCTTTCCTGTCATTTAAATTTTGATTTTGATTATTCTTAAATCTAAATTTGTCATTCGCCAAGTCGGCATCTTTCTTTTGTAAAAATTATTAAAATTCAGATTTTCAATAAAGTAATCTAACTTAAAACTATTGTTAGCTTAAAAACTTAAACTACTTAATCTACTTAAAACTAATTAATAAGAATAAAACTGAAGAAATTATATCTAACCATAAACAAAGACAACTCAAGAAAGTAAATGTTCAACAAAACTAAAAAACGAAAAGGACTTGGTTTTTACTCCATTTGGATATTGCTGTTGGTTGCACGGTGGGTTTTTTGCATCTCTGTTGGTGCAGCTGCTGACGATTCTGGGTGAGTTTTCCCACATATCTTTTAGCCTGTTATTGTGCCGAACAATATTATTTGATATATGGAGATGAAAATTTAAAAGTAATGGCTATTCGAAAGCAAACAGTGGAGCATGTCGTTGCTAATTTTGATAAGTGTAAAAGTTATACACAAAATAGCAGTGGTAAAATATCTAGCAATTCTTCTGCATACTCCACTGACATGCTTCGCAATAGTTGCTATGGCACTTTTTGCGAATAAGTAGTAGCCGGAGAAATTTTCCCATATTGTTTTGAAGGTTATGTTAATGGTAACAGCATACAATGAACATTTGAAAATGATGAAAATCCAATTAGAAGGCTTCGCTTTTCGGGAGATTTTTCAAATGGGCATTTTGATGCTTATGATATTGTGATAGAATAGTCACTTAACAATGAAAAAGAATTATTAAGTATAAGAGGGGAATTATTCTTCATAAGATTATAAGAATGCCAAATGATGCTGAAAGCTTATTTCGTGCAATAGGCTATCATTTGTGTAATGTATTGTGTTTAGCGAGTGACGAGGATAGAATTAGGAAAATTTCTCATGAATACAGTTTAGTTTCATTTAAAAATGCAGATAGTTATTTAAAAAACATTGCTAACCTGCATTCGTATGGCGGCTACTATGAGTTGGTGGCGGCTTCGGAGATATTTGCATAAAGGTTCGACGTATATCTTGTGTATAAACTAAAACATTCCCAAATTAATCGGAGTGTTGTTTCTGGACGCACACAAGCAGTTCCGGAAGTTCGGAGGGAATCAGTGGTCAATAGACAAAATAATAGCGCGGATGTATTTCAAAATATTGTTGTTCTGATCAAACAGAACATAATAATAACAAGAAAAGGGAAGCTGATAACCAATATATTAGGAGTAAGCGATCTCTTCCATGGATAAATAAGCATCTATTAGGATTGTCGTACAATCCTAATGTAGCTTATGAAGCGGACAATTCATTGTTAATTCGTACCATGAGCCATAAATGTAGTTTTTGTTCCGCTTTGATATGGAAGAACCAATAGCATAGCATGTGTTGCCAATTAGGTAAGGTCCAACTCCGACAATATGGTAATTTACCAGAACCATGTTTAAGTTTGTTAACTGACAACCACCCTGAGCACCAACATTTTCTAGATAGGATTCGAAAATATAATAGCTGTTTTCAAATGACTTTCTTTGGTGCCAGGGAAATTTTTAACAACAAATCGTGGTTGCTAACATATAAAATATGTGGTTAGGTTTACCATATGGTCGGTAGTTTTATTCCGGCATATGATCAGCAAGTTCGTTGCTTTCAGGTCTATTTCGTAGGTGAGGATCAGCGCGAATTAGATATAAGATGTAGTAACTATCATAATGTCAACAAAGGATTAGTGGCAGTTCTGCAACGCATGATGCATGAAGTAAACTCCTACATCAAGGAACTCAAAACCATTTTAAATAGCGTAGGTTATAATTACGAACAATGTTAGATTATTATTCATTCCGAAACAGTTCCTTCTGATTCTCACAGGGGTTGCCTCAATGCCCCAACTACAAATGAGGTAGCTTTAATAATGGTAGGTCAAGAATATGAGAAGAGATATTCTCACTATTCTCACTTAGGCCCGTTTGCTGATACTACACATAACGATTTAAGTTGAACTTAAATTCTTAAGGGGTACTTTTTCCATGTCATAAAGTGATACTTAAGAATTTAAGTTCAACTTAAATCGTTATGTGTAGTATCAGCAAACCTCCCTTAAACAAATAAGTGAGATTCACTATTCTTATGATTTATTAGAATATCCTTTAATGTTTTGCTTTGGTAAAGATGGTTATAAAATAGGTGTACCATTAAGAAACCCCATAGCAAATTACCTCTTAAAACAAATATGTCACCAGCTATGTTTTACGCTTATCGGATTATGATAAGGGAAAATGATTTTAATCGTGTTTCGTATTTTCGTGCACTATTCAGTCAATTTTTGGTTGATATGTATGGGAAAATTGAGATTGAAAGATTAAATTTCCTTCGTCATAATCAGAAATAGCTAAGAGTGGAGCAGTAATATAATTTGAAAGACGCAATTATTGCCAATGAATTTGATGCAGATCAAATTGGGGAAAGAGTTATACTGTCTTCAACTATCACTGGGAGGTGCGTTATTTGCATGACCGCACGCAAGATGCAATGACGTACGTACGTTAACATGGTAGTCCAGATCTTTTTATCACTTTTATGTGTAATCCTTAATGGCGAGAAATTTCTGAGGCTCTTCTTCCAGGTCAAGAGAAGTTAGAAAATAAAATACTCTCTGACCAAATAAACTCTATGGTATGTGCTGAAATACCTGATCTAAAAATTGATCCAAAATTACATGAAATAGTTACATCCAATATGATACATGGTCCATGTGGTGCATTAAATCCTAAATCAGTTTGTGTGAAAAAAGGCCATTGCACTAAAAAGTATCCAAAATTTCTTAATGCAAATACCTTTGTTGCAAATAATGGATATCCGTCTTATAGGCGGAGATCTGTTGCAAATGGAGGTCAAGCAATAATAATTAAAGATCTCGATATAGACAATGGCTGGGTAGTCCCTTATAATCCTGTCCTTTTACGCATGTTTAATGCCCACTTTAAAGTTGAATATAGCAGCGATATCACAGCCATTAAATATATACTATAAGGGTACTGATGAAGCAGCAAAATTGTTAGAAATAGAAAAGGATGAAATAAGATTTTTTGAAACTGGTCGGAATCTCAGCACAAATGAAGCAGTTTGGCGGATATTTGGTTTTTACATTCACGAAAGGTTTCCTACTGTGCAGCATCTTGCAGTACACCTTGAAAAAAAACAGAGCGTTTATTTTAATACATATAATGTTGTTGATATAATTGATATTATCAATTTGATAATCCTCCAATGACAACTCTTTTAGGATTTTTTGAACTCTGCAAAAAAGACAATTTTGCTTTAACCCTCTTTTATTTCGAGGTTCCAAACTATTACCGATGGACTGGAAGCAAGTTTATTGGAAGGAAACAAGGAGCACGTGTGTTAGGTTGGCCAGGGATTTTCAAATTTTCTGCATTAGGGAGGATTTACACCGTGCATGATACACATTGCTATCATTTTATTACACTCTATAAAAGGTCCCACATCATTTGGTGTGTTAAAAATTCTTGTTATCCAACTTTCCAAGATGCATGTAATGCCTTGAGGTTGCTTGCGAAGGTCAACATTGGATCGTAGCGTGAGAAGAGGCACACATTTATGTGACTCCACATAAGATGCAGGAATTATTCACGATAATGATGGTATTTTGTAGCCTGCTTGGTCCCTCTAGCCTTTGGGAAAAATTTAAATTCAGCTTGGCTGATGATCTAATACATCGTAGGCAAAATGAGGTTGAAAATATTCGCGAATCTGTTATGGAGGATATATTAAATCAGTGTCTCATTCTTATAGAAGATCTGTCGCTAAGCATTGGTGGCAAAATTTTGTCACAGTATAACCTTTCGGCAACAAAAAGGGCTTATAATAACTTATGGAACCGAGAGTATCTCAGGGAAATGGGTTATGATTCAGTTGCTTTGGCAGATTTTGTCGCCGAAAAGGAGATCTTATTGACAACAGAACAAATGAAAATTTATATTGACCTATTAAATAATATAAGTGAAAAGAAAGGAAAGATTTTCTTCTTAAACGCCCCAGGCGGTACAGGGAAAACTTTCCTTTTAAATTTACTCCTGGCTAAAATTATAAGTGGTCATAAGATCGCCTTAGCAACATCATCTTCCGGTACTGCTTCTACATTATTAGATGGTGGAAAAACAGCGCATTCTGTTTTCAAATTACAACTAAATTTAATTTCTAATGAAAATACCAATTATGCAATAGGCAAACAAAGCGATTGAAGTAGAGTTTTACGGGAATGTAATTTGATAGTTTGGGATGAAAGCACAATGATGCATAAAAGAGGATTTGAAGCTCTTGACAGATGTATTAGGGATTTAAGGAACTCTTGCGAAGTAATGGGAGGAATGACAGTAGTTATTATTGGCTGGAGATTTTCGACAGACCCTGCCAATCATTCCCAGGGGAAAACGTGCTGACGAAGTTAATGCCTGCATTAAAAAGTCTGTTTTATGGCTCTCTGTTAAAAAAATGGAATTAAAAGAAAGTATGCGTGTGAAACTGGGAGGTGATGTATCTGCGGGTCGCTTTGCACAACTTTTACTGACAATTGGTGATGGAATTTTAATAAATATGAATGGTCTCATTGTTATTCCTGAGACTTTGAGTACTATTGTGAAAAAAATAGAGGAATTGATTCCCATAATTTACCCAGATATAAAAAACATTAACCAAAAATCAGTAAATTGGTTCTGCAAACGTGCTCTTCTTTGCCCGAAAAATAATGGCATTAACGAAATATTATTAAAGTCATTTGAGGGCGAAGAAATAGAATATAAATCAGTAGATACGATCAGAAAACAATGCCAATCGGTGCAATTCCCTAAGGAAATTTTTTAATTCTCAAAATCCGATTGGTATTCCGGCACATAAGTTACTTTTAAAGGTTGAGGTGCCAATAATGCTATTAATAAATATAAATCCTCCCAAACTTTGCAATGGTACACGGTTAGGCTTACCATCCATCAGGATTTCGCCAGCCGCGTCAGGCTTTTAATGTCCAATCAGGCTTTGGTCAGGCATTTTTATAATTGTCGTACACAATATAACCGTCATGTTAGAAGAAAAACGTTTACTGAATGCTTGTGAATCGGAGTGAACACATTCATTTTTTCGTTTAGTTGTCACTTTTTAGAAAGAGACAAAGAGTTGTGCGGTAGGATAATTAAAAAAATATCTTTCTCGAAATTCAACCAGGACCGCAGGACCGGGCGATTTTATGAAGCTTTGATTGAAACCAAAAAATTAAGACCAAAAAAATCAAAATCGAACACCATTTAGAGCTCGCTATCAGAGCTTTTTCAATAATTTGGCTTGAAAGTATATGAAAATCGCAATTTTTTTGAAATGTTAAAAGCTGCATAACTTTTTGAGTTTTGGTGCTAAAAGCATGAAATTTTCAAGGATTTTTCGTATTTTGTATGTAATTTTTATTTAAATTTGTATGTAAATATCCTACTACTCAATAACAATTTTTCCTTTTAAAAGCTTGTCCTCTTTTTGGAATTTTCTTAAAAGGTATATACAACTTATCACAATTCACCTTAGATCAAAAGTTATGAACATTTGAATTCAATCAAAAATGATGCTCAAACAAATTCAAATAGATCATAATTTTTAAAATAGAAGGAAATATTTTGCTTATTTTGCACTTTTAAATATTAAATATGTTGCATGTTCAAGAGTAAGTTCACCTAAAGACCTTATTTTACTTGCACCCGAAGGTAAAACAGCAAATGTGGTGTACGAAGAAGTATTGTAAATTTAATTTTAATTACCAGATGTACGTCCATGTTTTTTTTTTACAGGTATTTAATTGATTGATTTTAAAAGCATGCTACATTTTTTAATTACAAATCTTGTTTTTAACATTAGAAATGTTTAAGCGGAGGCATACCTACCTACTAACAATGTGAAAAAATCAACAGAATTTCAAAAAAGTGTAACGTTGAGTAGTGAAAGAGGGCGAAACGTCAGGGGAATAGACAAAATTATTGCATTCGTGCTTTGTTCTTACTGGTCTGAGGAAACAGAATACGAAGAAGATGATAAAACGGACACCAAAAAAAGGAGAAGTGTTCGTAAGCAGGGATGGCCACTACATTTTTCACACTACGTAGTTTATGTAGTTAAACGTAGTTAAATGTAGTTAATGAAACAAATTGTAGAAAACTTAGTTTCAAATATCAAATGATCTGTCAGTTGTAACTTTGAAGCTTGAATTTTGAGTTAAAATGTTCAAATTTTTATTAAAATTTTATTATTTCTCTAAATTTACTTTGTATGTACCTATATGAAAACGTAACAATTTGTAGAAAATAAGAAGTGTAGTTTATTAAATTTACTACGCGTAGTTAATGATGTAGAAAATGTAATGTAGTTAATTTGGCCAACCCTGTTCGTAGGCTTTTCAGATTTGTATGTGAAGAAGAACAAATTTAAAAAAGAATTTATTCAAAGTTTTAAAATACATAAATGCTTTTTTCATTTCTAATGTACCTCAACTATGCTGGAATGGCAAATCGGGTACATTTTTTTTTTATTTGTAGATCCTCTTTTTTTTTGTTTTTTTTTATTTAACATTTTGTCAAGAATTTCATATGCGCTATTTTTCTACTATTCTATTAACTTAACTTTTTTCTTTTTTTAAATTTCAATTTTTCAATTTTTAAATTTTTAAATTTTCAATTTTTAATTTTTAATTTCTAATTTCCAATTTTCAATTTCAATTTCAATTTAATTAATTTTTTTGTTTTAATTTGTATAATGTAGACAGCACGGTTTCAATTTTTTTGTATATATGTGTATCAAATTTCCTTCCTATATATTGTTTTCCAAAACAATCTATGATTGTCGTTTTTTTGACACTTTTTATTTTTATCTTTTTAATGCGAATAGACAGAGATATGAAATTTTATGATGTTATAGAGATTATAGATTTACATATTTTTGGTAAAACTTGAATTTCTAAATTACCGTTGAGAAAAGTTATTCAAGTATAAATTTTTTTAAAAAACCTTTTTTAATGGTTCTTAATGAATATCTTTTTAATTATTGGTCATGGAAGGTTGAAATTTTCATAGGTTATAGAAATAAAATTTTATTAAATTAAATTCAGATTTATATCAATATATAAATCTGAATTTAATTTAATAAAATTTTTGTATACCGTTAAGATGAGATAACGGCATTCCAAAAGTAGTTTTACTTATTAACTTATTACTAATCAGTGCATGCACGCATGGATTTGGTTTTTTTTAGTCCACATGGCAATATAACAACGATTAACTTGATACCTCTTTCATTAAACTAAGCACTATAGAACGATCACAATTTTAATTTTAATTTAATCAAAAAATCGATTAAATTGCATTGAAATTACCTGATTTGTTCATTACCAACCACCACCGACCAGTGGCAGATTAATCGCTATTGACATTTTATTTAGGTGATTTTTAATCGATTTCACCATAAGCATAGTTTTAGATATGGTTACATTTTTTTCCGCCGAGATTTCTTCAACTATATCTTGTAAAATTTTGAATACTTCAGTTGTCTTCTCCAAAGTTTTCCACTCATTCGTTGTCAAACAGCTTAATTCTGGATTTTCAATTGCAAGAACTGCAAGCACGGCGGATTTAACTTTTAGTATTCGGGAAAGCATTTCGAAATAGAATCCCGCCATGTAACACATGCTTGTTTCAGTTTTAGTTCCGGTAGATTTAATTCTATTTCCATACTTAACAGCTTAACAGTGGCTCTTGAGCTTCTTTTAAAGAAGGAAACAATATTTTTTCTTTTTACCTGTAACGGCCGGATTCCCAGTCGGATTTCTTTAGCTTACCACGTAGAGGTAACAAACACCAACCCTATAGTCCGAAACTGAGAATCCTTAACCTCTCCCTCCTTTACCACCATTACAACCCCATGCCTACAGGTGCATGAGGCTGATCCTGGCAGCAGGAAGGAGAGGGCGTCCAGGCTACGGCAGCTAGGCATGCTAGCTTATGCTCATCCTAGCTCGTCGGAGGGGGGTTCTTGCCACCGCAGCACTGGACTGCAGGGGTTACGAAATATATCATGCCGTTAATCTACAAAAAAAAAGAATTTGGTTCAAAAAAAAACCAGAACCCGAATTCGTCCTAAAGGGAGAAGGGTGACTCTTATAGGGGGGGAGAGGGACGATGATGTTGTTGCCCTCCGGAGGATTTGCCCACCCGTGTATCTCATGATACCAACTTGGCTACTGCATCCTCCAATTTTCGCGCAGCAGCCCCTAACCTGTTAATTTGTCTTAAGCTTACCTAGTCCTCATCTCTTCACTACCTCTTCTTGGCTTCAAATGTCATCTCCACCTATGACTTTTAGTTTTTAGGCCACCATCCTATATAAAAATAATATCCAAGTTGAAATTAGACAACCTTCCCATCTAAAAAAAAAATACTCCAATCAGTCATCGAACCAAAGATAGCGAACCCACAGTATTATTGAAATAAGAACTAAAATATTTTCGAAAAAAATATATACAATAGGTATTTTATTGTGGACCAAAATGTAGCTTAAAGATAAAATGAAATAAATTTAAAATACTACAATATGTAAATTAATTAAATACAAATAAAATTTTAATATAAAAAAATGTTAATTTATATTTGGGCCCAGTTGGCAACCCTAATGATAATCTTAACTCTTCTTATAGTGATAGGTATGTATAATGTTTACAATTTAATTTTTTTTTTGATATGATAATGTTAAATTCTATAGCAGATGTTTATATTTATATCTGTACACTTCTATTTAAATTTGTTCTTTTTTTTTTTTTGTTATAGCGTAGTATTGATCTTAATACGTATGTATGTTGGTAATCAAATCAAAGTTTTCTTTTTTTTATTATTCTTGGTTTTTTTATTTTGTACTATTGTTTGAATTTAATCAGTTACTTAATTTCTTAACTTTTTTTTTTGTTTCTTTAATTTTAATTCATATAAATGTCTACTTAACTTGTTTTTTTTTTTTCTTTTTTATTTATGCTTTTATCCCAATACCAAAATCAAAAAAAAAAAAAATGACTCTTTTTTTTTTATTTTCTTTGAAATATTAACAAACGATACACAAACATGAAAGTGACTTACTTTGTATGTCCCACTGCCAAGGAGGTGCACCGCATTGGAGTTCGACGTCACTGTAATGAGAATTACTTTTATGTTGCTTTTGTTTTTGTTTTGTTTGGGGCTATTTGAATTGAATTTAAATTTTTTTTTTGTATATATATGCGTATTTCATTTATTTAACAAAACTAAATTGCTAGTTTACAAAAATTTTACAAAATTCTTACCAAAGTTTATATCAAGATTTTAATTAATTGCAAAAAAAAATGTTGATTTTAATTTAATTAATTATTGTTTTATCAAACAGATTGTTATATTTATTATTGTAAAAATTAAATAGTTAAAACATATTATTTAAAGGAGAACATTTTTCGTAATTGGTACGATAGTTTTGAATAAGTATACTATCCGGTATGTTCCTCAAGTTTCTTTGTGGAATATTAAAGTTAATACGAGACAGAAGGTGCAAAGAGTCTATGTTACCGTTGATTAATTTTACAATGAAAACAAAACATAAATAGGAACGTCTGTCCTCGAGACTGGGTAAATCAATAAGTCTTAGTCTGTTGTTATAAGGTGGGAGATCATAAGGATTAACCCATCCCAGTCCTCTGAGAGCAAATCTAAGAAATCTTTTTTGCACCTGTTCCAGTCTATTTTTATGGCATTCGTAGTGAGGTGACCAAACCTGACAAGCGTATTCTAAAATGGGTCGTACAAAAGATATAAAAAGCTGCTTTGTCACGAAAGGGTCAGAAAATTGTTTCGACTCTCTTTTTATCCAACCAAGAATTGAATTGGCTTTATTAGAAATGCAGTTAATATGTTCAATAAATTCGAGTTTGCGATCGAATGTGACACCAAGAATAGATACATTGATTTCACGAGATATTGATATATCATTAAACAAATAGTTGAACGAAGTAAAAGAAAATTTTCTGGTAAAACACATAGTTTTACATTAATCGATATTGAGAAACAAACAGTTACGAGTACACCAGTCGAAAAACAAATTAAGGTCACATTGTAATTCTTCGCAATCCCGAGTATTTGAAATTGCTTTGAAAATTGTCACATCATCGGCGTAAATGAGACACTTCGAGTATTTTAACACAGATGGTAAGTCGTTTATAAATAAAATAAAAAGAATAGGGCCTAAATGACTACCCTGTGGGATTCCAGAGTTGATTTTAAACTTATTCGATTCGCAACTGTTATTATTATGTATTTCGATTTGATAACCCTAATTAATTAGGTTTCTTTTTTTTTATTATTACGTGTATTCAATTATTAAAAAAAATGTTTTATATTTCTTTATTTACACTTTGGCCACTTATAAGAAATTCTCTTCTTTTTTTTATAATATGTATATTCAGTTTACAATTTTACTTAAACTCTAATTAAACACTCAAACGACACTATTCACACAATGGGATGGTAGGAAGGGATATAAACATAAATTAATGAAAGAGGGGTAGGGGTGGCAACACACTGGACACACTTCTTGCACAGGGATAACCGCTGATAAGGGTGTTGTTATGATGATGTCCGTTGGCGTCCACTGGTAGGTATGGTATAGCTCAATCAGATGTATCCACAGGTAAGTATTATTTGCAGTTGATATCCACAGTTTAGGTTTTTTTTTTTCTTTTTGGTAAGTATCTGGTAGTTCCGTCGGTAAGTTTTAGGTAGGTATTTAATTTTTTTTTCTTTAAAAATTTCTCTTTTCAGGTAAGGTAAGTATGTAGGGTTTGTCGTGAATATTTTTTTCTTTTTTCTTTTGTAGAGTTTTAAGTTGGTATGGATAATTTGGCGTAAGTATAGCAGAGCGGGGGGGGCACACTTTGACAGTTTTTATTAGATATATTAAGGGTAAGTATTATTAACACCTTTTTTTTGTTGTTGGTGTTGGAATAGATAGGTAATTTTTACCTTTCTTTCCTTACTTTTAGTTTTTTTTTTTCTATATTCTCTTTTCTTTTTTCACAGGTTTAATATATAGGTACACATATATATATATATATATATATACATATATATATTTTATTATAACTTTTGTTTTTTTACGTTATAGTTTGTTTTAAATTTAATTCCAATGTAAGTTTTTGTATCACCACTTATAGAACTTTGATTATTGTTTTATAATTAACCATTCTTGTTCCCGGTGTTAGTTTTAATTTGATTTTTTGTTTTGCGTTTATAAAAAAAAACTTTTTACTTTTACTTATATTTTTTTGTTTTGATTCGCGACCCGCACTGTTAGTAGTTTATCCGTCAACTGTCTGGCCTAGCAACGGGGTGCTAAAGTCGGTCCCTATACGATTTTTTAACTCCGCCTCTTTTCTAGCAGATAACTAGCGGTCCTTGCTAGAGAAGAGGTCGTTGTCATGAAACCGTAAGTCCTTAGGTTGGGGATAGCTATCGGGACTCCACGTGGAGCAGATAGTTAGGCAAACGGGGAATCAATTTCCGTTGACCATGAAATGTATTTTTTTTTTTGTATTATATAATAATTGTAGTTAGTTAAATTATTTGATATCATAGTAGGGTGCATAAAATTATTGCAAATTATTATTATCATTATTATTATTATTTTATTGTTATATTAAAATCAATCATTTCTCCATATTGGGTTGTTCTTAACATAGTTTTGGAGGCCTTAGCCCATAGCAAAACGTGTTCATACTATTGTTTTTTTTGTTTAATTTATGTTCATAAAGTTTCTGGTTAGGTGACAGGTATCGAGTATTACAGCTTTCTGCATAGCATCTATTGTGTTTTGTTTCAATCCAAGTTTTTTAATATCTTCCTTAAGTCGCTTGTCTATTAGTCCTTCAGCACTGATTATGATTGGTATGATTTTTACTTCGTTCAAATTCCAGGCTCGTTTTATTTCTACAGCCAACTCGGCATATCTGTTTCGTTTTTCGTTGTAGGTACGACTAATGTTCCTGTTAGCTGGAATCGCCACGTCAATGAAGATACCTTTGTGCTCTTTTTTATCGATGATTGTAAGATCAGGACGGTTATGAAGTCTTGTGTGTTCAGAGTGTATAGTGCGATCATAATAGATTTTGGTGTTGTCATTTTCTACTACCGGTGAGGGTTCGTATTTGTAGTACGGTGTGTTTTCTACTAAAAAATTATGTTTTTCAAGAAGTTTTTCAAGAAGTTTTTTATGTAGTATTTTGGCGACATTGTTATGTCTTTTCGTATATTCGGTTTGAGCTAGACATGTACATGCTGATATAATGTGGTCAATCGTCTCCGGTTGGGTCCCACATCTGCGGCAGACATCTTCTTGCATGTTCGGATCCTTCATAACATATTTTTTGTAGTTCTTAGTTGGTATCAGTCGGTCTTGTATCGCTATCATGAACGCTTCTGTTTCGCCATATAATTCACCATTTAATAACCATCTGTGTGATAAGAGTTTGTCAACATTATCGTTATTAATGGATCTATAGTACTGGCCATGTATTGGTTTGATTGCCCACATTTGTTCCCTTTGGTCTTTGTCGATTGCTCGTCTTTCGAAACCCCCTTCTAAGTTCAATGGTGTTAGATTTTTGTCTATTATTATTATTATTATTATTATTATTATTATTATTATTATTATTATTATTATGCGTTTCCCACATACCAACTGAATATCAATCAGCGATATTCCATCTCCAAGTTAAGAGTATGGACAAAGCAAGGAAAGTGACCCCATTAGTTCAGTTTTACAGCTCCGAAAATGTTTGAAGCATTTTCTGTCACAACACACGAAATTTTTTGGGCCAGACCCTAATCCTGCAGCTCTGACTTGAGCAAGTTTGCTAGATTTTGCATTGTGTGGCTCTCATCATAGGGTGTACATCCTAAACACTACTTTCAATACCAACGAGCTATTTTTTTCTTGAATGAAATGAACTGTAATCCCTATGTAGCTTCGCTGAGTAATTGAGGTCCAGCTGTCTGTGGGTCTTCTTATGTAATGAGAAAGGGTTTGTTGTCTATTTGTGTTGGGGTTAAATTTTGCTTTGTAGGAACTGTGGACATTGTTGGTTGAACATAACTTAAACTATAATTGCTTTTATTTTCGATTGAAGGGGTTTGATAATTATTTAAAGTTTGGTGGCTTGTGTCAGGTCGGTTTGTGGATGAAGTCCACTCAGGAAGATATCTTCCTCTGTCAACAGTGACAGTCACATGTTGGGTCTTGAGATGCCTTCCCAAATTTCCGGTTGCATCATCGTTGAAACTTAAAAGATTTTGGCAGTAACTGCATTAAGCTTTATTATCATTTAGTAATGAAAAATGCATTCAAATTGGACTCCTTTTTTTTGTTTATTTCTGTCGAGGTGGACATCATTGTCTTTTTTCTAAATTAGAAAGAAATTATACTTGAAATTTGTACTTAGAATTTATGAACCTACCAAAATAATATATTTTCTTTCTAATTTTTCTAAGTTTAACTTTATGACTTTTTTTAAGAATTTTAAACGAACGTTATAAACTGGGGTGGAATCGGCTAAGATGATTAATGATTGTCACATCAACCATAGTCACATGTGATTGTCATTAAGTTTTCTGTCTAGGTAAGGGTCTTCCATGGAATCTAATACAACGTCGAGATTTTAACAAATTTTATAACTCCATTGATTTTAATAAATCTTCCTATTGTAAAACATATTTTGTATTGAAGGTAGTAAAATTATTTAACTTTGTAAAGTGTTTTAATGTTAAAGTCTAAGTTATTATAAAAAAAACAAATTGTAAAATAAAATCTGTAAGGTTTTAAACAACTTTGACATACTGCGGTAAATACGTAAAATTTATTGGAAACTGACAATCACATTCTTGATGTGATAGCACTTTAGCTATCAAATGTGATATCATCTTACACAGACTGAATTGGTTTATTGTGACTTGCACTTATCGCAAATCACCTTACACGATTCCACCCCAAACTAAATACGAAATTTCGTAGTGGAGAGTAACGTCTTGATGAAATAACTGCTTAAGGAATCGTTTTACCATTGCGCTCACAATTTACAGTTTTATTCGACGGATAACTTAAGCTAAGTACAGACGATTGTCAGATCTTACAATATTTGGCGTTTTTCTTTTTTGGCTCTGAGCAAAGCTCTGAGCAGAGGTTGAGCGATCAGAGCTAAGCTCTGAGGAGATTACGATCAGAGCCCTCAGATTTAATTATGAAACACACTTGAGCACTGAACATGTCTTATGCATAGTAATCTGTCAAATTACATAAAAATTGTATGAAGTTGGCTTCGCTCAGCGTTTTGCTCGATTTGCTCGGTCATTTTATTCTGAGCATACAGATCATGCTCCGACCTAGCTCAGATGGAAAAAAGAAACACGACTTATGTGCTCTGATTTGTCTGAGGTAAAAAAGAAACATAGAATAAATTTTTGACAGCTCGGTGATCTGCTCTGAGGTAAAAAAGAAAAACGCCAATTGTCAGTACTGTCAATGGTCTGACAATAGCTAACAATTAGCTGATAATTGACATATTTCTTATAATGAAAAATTGTCCGTTCACACGGTTGGTAGATTTCTTCCCAATTTGATTGTAAGCTATTTTTTTATCTCTCTTTAACCAACTCATTAACATTTCGAACAATGAAGAAATTGTCAGCAATTGTAAGATGTTTTCAAATTAAACATTTGACTATGACACGATTTCACCCCTGTTTGTCGCCCTGCGCCCAGACAAAAAAAACGAGAAAGATTGAATGAACTAACCAAAACAGAAGAAGATATACTCTCGTTTCATTTAAGCATATTTCGGTCTCGTGCTCTGTCTCGGTCATGATCACGGTCTCGGTCTTAATCGAAACGGAATGACAGAAAATTCAATGGTTTTGATTGAATGAACGATTGATTGAAAAGATCTAATCTTTGAACCAATCAATCATTGAATAATTTGATCTTTTAAAATGAAAGTTTGACACAGCTCTACAGCTTGGAGAGAAGACTTAACAGCTTCTATACTTCGATAAGAATTTTTTCGGTTATTCTTTTTTCGGAGTCTCTTATTTGCAACATAACTTTTTCCAAGTTTTCCGAAATTGAGCTGTCATATTATGGAGAATATTTTTCATTAGAGCTTTTAAACATCGGTTGACTTAAGGTGTAAATGCTTTCACATTTTATTTAGAGACCGGTTTCATACTCATCTTTGGGTTCGTCTTGGACTTAGAAGACCCCATCCATGACGTTTTGAAGCCCCATTTTCATGTACGGGGCGCTCAGATCTTTTATAAAATATAATGATTTAGTTGCTATACTTTTACCTGGGCTTAAAAAAAAACGTATTTTTAATGCACCATTACCGACAAATGCCCCAATCACGAAATGCAAGACTTTCATATTTGCTTATGAAAAGTAAAGACCTATCTAAAAATACCAGTGAATTTTCACACCCATAAATTACTGTGGGCTCTTGGTCTATTAGTAAAAATAAAAAAATAATTAATACATTTTTACAAAAAAAAACTGCTTAATGGTTTAAAGATAATCCTTTTTTTGTAAAGTGCCGAAAGCTAATTTGACTTCCCCTGGCTTTGTTATGAGTGCCGTAACTGACCAGTAGCACCGTTTGCAGACAAGTTTTTGACGGCGATGGTGAGGCTCGTAAATCTTGTTCTTAGCGATTTAACCACAGTTGTAGAAGTCACACTAAATATCGACGTATATAGTGATCAGAGCGTTGGTTTTCGTCATTCATTTTTGACTGGATGATCGCCTTCTCTTTGGGTGGTATCGGTTGAAGTGGAGGGGTTATGCCAAGGCGCTTGGGTAACGTCGGTTGTCTTACCCACGGCTCGTAAATTTCCTTTGGTATTGTTCGGTGGGTGAACGATAGCAGACTGGTGTTTTGACCTACTTCGTTGACGGCTTTAATATAGGGTATCATCTACTTTTTGGATGTATTGTTTTTGTATTGATTCACCTGTCTCAACAGCACTTCCAAGGAACCATCGTAACGAGCGGCTTATTTTCCGTAAAGTGGTGAAGTACTCCTTCACTTCGGTAGACATGGTCACCTATATTTGGTTTCCATGATCTTCTCTTTAAATTATAGTACTTGTTTTGTGTCTCAGCGGCTCTTTTTGAATTAGCCGTCACTTAGCTGATTAAGTGCATTCATCCTCTCTCGCTTAATATAGAAATGTTTCCAGGGCTTTCTCCGGTACTGTTACTCGGTGGATCAGGTAACAGGTTGTCGAGGCATCCTCATTTCCCTGCGGTAATTCAAGAAGGCGAGCCAAAAACCGGTTGACGAATGCTTGCTTGTATTTTTTGTTTGTTCTCTTGGAAATATTCTGCAATCATGGTTTTCAGTACTCAATTCACCCTTTCTGTGGGATTTTCTTGTGGCGTGTATGAGGCAGTTAAAAATTGTTGTATTCCCAGCTCTTCCAAAAAATTGTTAAATTGATTGACTCCTGAAATGAGATCCATTATCAGATATAGCAACACACGAGGGATCCTGAATTGATAGATGATCCTATCTCTCATAATCTTTAAGCGGCAGATGTGGCTGCTCGCAAGGGTATCGCCTGTACTTGGTAAATTTTGCCAACGAATACTACCTTCATAGTGTTGTTTCCTTTAATGGAGCGAGGCAAAGGTCTAAGCCACGATTCACGAAAACAATTCTTGTGACAGACGACCAGAGTTCTTAATAGTTGAAGGCAATTATTCAAGAACTAAATAAGATATTTTTGTAATTGGGAGTGTTAGCATAGTGTTGAAACCCTTTTTATTTGTAATGCGCTATGCTATGCTATTTTTGTAAATTCTTCATAATATGTATTTACCGATGCGATTTTTACTAAAAAATAAATAAGTAAAAAGCAGAATAATAAATGCTATAAGTATATAGATATATATTAGTTTTTCGCTTCATTAAATTTATCTTACTTATCTACAGTGAATGGCCATTGTAAAATTATATTGCAAAATAATAATGAATTTTTTAATGATCATATAAATTCAAGTAGGTATATTTTAATATAAGAAATTTCAAAAACCCATTTAGTCCTTCCATTAGTAAAATATAATCCATTAGGGTATACCTACTGGACACTACATATTTAAGGCGCATTAACATTATTGTCTTTTGAACAAATTCCTTTTGCTACTTGAATTCATTCCTTAAAAAGAGAAGGCCACCTATATAGGAATAGATATTTTTAGTTACATTATTTTTGTTTCTCTCAACAAGGGTACATAGCTGCTATATCTATTGTACCTATCCCATGAAAATTTAAGTGTCCTATTTTAATACAAAATTAAGGAAGGAAGAATTCCCCTCGCCATGGGAAAAATTAATATTTATATGAATTTGATAGGTTTCCAAGAACCTTTTTTAAAACATAACCACAATTTATGTAACATCCTTTATTAATATCGCCCTCTCCCAACATCCTTGTGTTCCTGTGCAAGAAATGCATTAAATCTGAAAGAGGAAAAGGAAATTTTCAAAATACATATTATATAAATTCCATAAATACGCCAAGGAAGATTTATTCATCCATCCGAGTATCCCGAGAGCTACTTTCAATTTTAAAGCACCCAACCATCCATTCCACAGGTTTCATTTTCTTTTGTTCTGATGTTGATGAGCTAAAGAACAAAAAGCTTTATATATGTAGATATACAATTTTGTATAGATATATAAATATAATATATATACACTCTGCTTCATTTGATTAATGTCAGGAGGATTTAAAAAAAATATAAAACTTTTGGATGTTTGTTGTTCGAGCAACTTTAAGGGTGTCGTTTATCGTAGCTTCAACATAAACGCACCCTTATAGATTGTAGAGCAAGAGATGATTTTTAAATTTCTTCCAGAGCTTTGACAACTTCAGTATATTATCTACAATCTGTTCAACATAAATTGTCAGTACTAGGGAAGAAAAGACGTTTGCCTCTCATTCTGGTTGTATTGACTTGCATATATAAAAATCTGACGCATAATAAAACTCTCACAGGGTTTCCGTAGTTTAAATTATACATCTCCGCAAATGAGAGATAAAAGTGCGTAGGGTTGTCATCTGCTCATTAAAAAACAAATGAATGAAATTCTTTTGTATCTTTTTCCACACCACCAAGCGGTAAGATATTAGGCACGTTTTTGATGCGTAAACATCTATACTGGCGGTAGGGTGAAAAAAAACGTAACGTATCTTGTGATCGTGATTCTTAACACATCTTAACCGTGAGTCGCGGCACTCTAACTTTTTTTTTTAAAGGTTATCCCTTGTAGGCCTAATCCCTTTTTAGTTTGTTTTCAAACAAAAAAATATTGACAAGCAAACAAAACAAAATAAAAATATAACTTCATTAATATTCATAAGTAATATATAGAAAACACATAAAAAGTATAGTAAAAATTATACTTAATGGAGTCTTTTAGAAATAAAAATATAATATATATATGCCTACATTAAAACTAAATGTAATGTATCAGCTGTTATGTTATCATCTTTTTTGTTAGACGTGGATGGTGCCTTATTAAACTTTCTCTAATGGTAAGGTCCAAAACAATGAATGAATTTTGTTCCAAACGCGTTAAAATGTCCTTGTACTTCAATCAACCTCTCTCCTTTTCCAGATGTCGATCGAAGCTCCGTTGACAATCCTTCGTTGAACGCTTGCCTTGTTGTTGTTATGGCTGGTTCACTTTTTCTCAAGTGTGTCCCTCGTTGATCCAAGTATCATCAGTAAAGTAAATTTTGTTGTTCTCTTCTCTTCTCTTATTTTTTTTATTTTGCGTAAATACCTGCGTAGTAACTAACCTTCAGTGTTATCGGCTGGATTTCCAGTGTGGTTTCTATGACTTTGCACTTAGACATAGCAAATACCAAGCCCTAGTCCGAATCTGAGATTCCTTATTCCTTAACCTCTCCTTCCCTTATCAACATTACAACCCCATGCCTCCAGGTGCATGAGCCTGATCCTGGCTGCAAGAAGGAGAGGGCATTAGGCATGCTAGCTTAAGCTCATCTTAGCTCGTCGGAGGAGGGTTCTTGCCACCGTAACACTTAACTGGGGTTATAAAATATTCTTCATGCCGGATTATTGTATAAAAAAATGTTAGCTTCAAGAAGAAAAAAAATCCGGAAAAAATCCTTTCTGCTTCAGCATTTGCATGAGGTAGTGCCAGCACATACATAACAAGACCATTTGAAAAAAAAAACTTTGGCTGACTCATTATGTAGCTGATGTATTAGAGGCTTTTTTGATTGAAAAAGAGCGTTTAAAGTATTAAAATAACTGAAAACATACTTTAGAAACATAAATACGCTTGTTACATTCATTTTTCAACTCATTTAAAATCAGTTCTGCTGACTTTAATTTATCTGTATTAACTGCGTGTTTAAATTATTCAAAAAGCACACTCCAATTTTCTAAAATACGTTATATGCATTTTTGGTGTGATAGCCATCTGGTGTCCGATGTTCTGAGTATCTTCTTTTTCTATTAATTGAGTAATTCTTGAAATACTTCCAGTTGCAGACAGCACTTAGAGCTTCCAGAAACATAATTACCAATTTTTTAATTGTAATACATATTTACAATTCTTCGGGTGCTCTAGGCAAGGTTAAGCAATCTTTGTTTGTAATTATGGCTGCTGAATGGCAAATACATTTTATAATAATAGCTTTGTGATTATCTGCGACTAATCTTGAAGCAAATGATTTAATTTTTGCAACCATACCACTCGCACCATCACTACACAAACCTTAAGTAAAAAGAGAAAATACTTTAAATGTTGTTTTGAGTACAAGCAAATGATACTTGGAGAGATGATAATATCTTAGAAAGTATTCAAATAATAGAAATATTATGTAAGCTGGAGAGATGATAATATCTTAGAAAGTATTGAAATAATACAAATATTTTTTAAGCTATTGAATTACAGTGAAAAGAGATGATAGAAAAGTTCAAGTGACCTCAACTTAAAAATGCATTTCGCCCAAGTTTGGAGTTGAGATCACTTGAACTTTTAATTTAATTTTATACAATTGCTCGACCTAAACAGAAGTAATCTTTCTAATTCTATTTCATCTTCTTTGATGATAGGAAAGGAAAAAGTTATCCAATTATTTTTCTTAAATAAAGATAAGAATACGCTAACACAAAACCGAGCACGTAGAACGAATTATGAAACGGAAGGCAAAAAAACGACACCGACGAAACGTTATACCGATTATGATTTACGAAAATGGATTCATGTCTTCAAATCACTAATGGACATTACGTTTCAAGTCGTTTAGGTGCTCATACCAAAAAAAAAGTAGCAATTCTACTTTTCAAAATTATCACAAAAATTTTATGAAACTTATGCGCAGAATATAATTTATTTCTTTCATTGAAATCGCGAAAAGCAAAAGAAACTAAATTAATTTATCTCAAAAACAACAAAATGGAGATCATTTCTTCTTAGGACGGCAGAATAGTAAATATGTATAACTTAAATAGTAAAATAGTTGTATGTTTACCAATAATGTTTTCAAAAGGAATTTCGTGATCCGATATAAGATTTTTGAATCCCTTACAAAAGAGCTTCAGCCGAACAGTCGGATTCAACTTTGAGCAAGTCCAGGAATATTACTACGATCCTTTCGTCTTCATCTTCATAAAATCTAACCAGCACACACATTGATTTATTCAATCCAATGTCTGTGCTTTCGTCAATCATGATTAAAAATATGTATTTTTTGAGTTTGTCGACTAATTCTTCTGTCTTTTGTTTGGCTAAGACATTTTTTATGATACCGGTGTATTTTGTCCTTCCAAGCTTGGAGTTTTTAATTATTTTTGAATCTGGAACTATGTTCTTTAGAAGTGAAATCAAATGCTCAACTACTTGAAAAGCAACATTGTGCTCAGCGAAAAATAAACTCATTTTTATTTCAAAAATTTGTGTTTCGCTGTCTACACTGAGGGCAGTTTGTTTTCGGCTAAAAAAATTAATTTACATGGCTTGAGTTTTTAACCGGGGTAACATATTTCTGATTTTCCACAGAGCAAAATCTTGTCACACGCTTCACACTTGCGCTTGTAAATGTTTTCGGATTTGGAAAACCAGCCCTTCAAGCAATCTTCCTCCAACCAAGCATCGTTGAATTTTTGCTTCCTATAAATAAAAAATATTATTTATACGACATAAATGTTTGAATGTACCTACCCAAAATTGTCACCAGCACACAAATCTCACAAATAATTATTTCGAACTAAACACAAAATAGTTCAAACATATATTACGCTAAATAGATCAATACTTTGTGTATATATTGAACCTTAAAAATACAATTGCGTAGGTACTTTTCTTCGTTGCAAACAATTTTAATTTTAATAAACTGCTCCTTAGATTTCTTCACTAGTATCTGGCATTGGTATAATATATACATCATTTTTTGTTTTTAACCGTTTTTTTTTTTCTCGCAGAATTTTCTATTAAACTCTTGAGAGAAAGAGCCATAATATAGATTATTATGCTTCAAGAGTCATTACTCTTTTCGATATTTAATGAGTGTGAAGGTGAAAACCGATTTATTTTCTCACTATCATTAAATTTCGGCACATAGGCAGTAGGCACGTATTTCAAAAATACGTCATATTTTCCCTACGGTAATGTTTTCAAATCGAAAATCCCTACATGTAGGGATTTTTCCCTACGTGTGACACCACTGGACACGCAGCGAGTAATATCAAAAGTTTTTGATTTTTGGTGTCGGTGTCTCAGTCGGTGTTCCGTGTTCCGTGTGTGGCGGAATGCCACACCGGTGCAGACACAAGTGTATGGGCTGCTTAAAGGACCAAAAGCCAACAAATTTTAATTGCATTTTAATGGATTCTCTACAAAAAAAAATTTAAAAAGGGAAAATCAGAGCGACAAATCAAAGCGACAACACTCCGCAAATACATAAATTCATAAATTTGTTCTCAAAAGCTTCAAATCCCAAAAGCTGCTTAATAATGTCTATTAAAAAAGTTTTTTGCTTACAATTGAGAAAGGTTATGGTTACTCTATTGATGAGGAACGCACGATCGTTGGTCAGTATTGACGTGATAGTAATTAGTCATCAGTATCCATCCCATCAGCAGTGTTATGCAACGGTCATGTGGAGGTGTACGACTTTTTTCGAGGAATTACAACAACAATTCCTGTACGTACATAAGTCAGTAGCTCCCTATTTTTTTTTAGTGGCACTTTTCCCAATTCAGTGTTGTGAGGGTGCATCTGAGTAAGTAAGTAACAAATTCATTTATTTATATTCTTAAATACACAGATTTACCATTTTATGAATTGATAAGCTTTGGCTTAGCCGTGCGTCAGTCAGGTTAGCAATTTTAGAAATAAATTACATTTTTTGATAATACAAATTTTTCTATTTTAAGTAGGTATAAAAATCAAACATCAAACATATTCCGTAATTAGTAGAAATCTATACTTAAATATGGCTTTTAAAAAATTGTTTAAGATCTTCCAGTCACATTCGTTCAAAATTTGAAGTGTTTCTTGCATGATCAATGTATTTTTACCGAAACAAACTAGCCTCTGTTGCTTAAATATTGGGCATACGCTTATGAAGTGATAACAATCCTTCTTTGATTTTAAACTACATAACGTACAAAATTGATTGAAGCTCCCATTATAAGGCATACCATTTAAGCTAATTAGTTCGCATCTTAGTCCATCATGAAAGCAGTTTCGTTGATTAAGGTTATAGTTGAGCTGAGAGTATAGTACTCTACCATCTGATTCGCGAGCCTTATTAACAAATGACTCCCGAACTATGTCCTCATTCTTCTGTATTATCCGGTGAAGTTGCTCTTTTAAGTTGCTTAAGTTCAAGTTGTTGAAGTCAATATGCCGTATCTCTCCACAAGCATTACCGATATTCTGCCATTTTTTCAACCACCAATCCTTATTCCTCAGTTCGTACAAAAGCATTTACTTTTACAGTCTATCCTCCTGGTAGGTACAAGTTTTAATTATGTAGTCAGCCTGTGACTTAAGTGTGCTCGTGAGAAGTTTCGGAATTCCAGTTTCTAGGTATATTGCATAAGTCGGTGTATTTTGCGGTAAGTTGAAGAGTTTTCTCAAAAAATTGCTTTGAAATTTTTCGATCATCATTGGGTGCATGAATTTAGGGCCACAAGATTTTAGAATATGCCAGACATGGTAGAATCTCGGCGATTATGTTTCTGAAGCAATTCAAAATGAATATTAATCAAGTGACACGCAGTGTATGGAATGTATTTCCATCATAGTAGGTATAGATAGTTTTCTATAATAATTTTGTTACACGCATCTTCCTTCATTGTCTCTATTACCCCCAGGCATATGGTACATACAATAACTAATAAGGCTGTTGATGGTAATGATGATGACAGTATTCATTCCAGATTCTAAGAACGACCGAAGGATTATACTCCCAGGAGGCTAACATTAAGCCTCTTGTCTATGCTAGAGCACGACATCTGCAAATAATGAAATAATTTGATGGGCGGTACCACTATACAATACTCTATATGAGCCTTTGTAATGCATCCTTTAGCCGAATGTTGTCGTTTCAACGTCGTCGTCATCATCGTCGTCAGTATGTATACTTATATAAAACAGCTCCGTATATGGTTATTCAAATCAAATTCAATGGCATGAAACGGGCTGTTTTAAGGAGTGCTTTGCATTAAAGTTCCTTTCTCTCTACGTACCTACCTATATTCGGCCTGGTTTTATTGAATGCATCACCCCTGCCTTGTAAAGAATAGTGGGCCATATGGAGCACTTTAGCATGATGCAACACACACACAAACCATCTCTATATCACCATCATCTCTATAACATTTTCCACCGCCAAGGATGTCCTTAATGGTAATCATCTCAAGCTGATTACAAAATGGAAATCATGTAAAGGAGATGTAGACCATGTGGCAAATCAGCTACCAAAAGCTACCGCAATGTGACCACCATCGTACGCCGCCGCGCCGCCATCGCCACCGCTGCAGCTACAGCTCCAGCCATACCGACAAAGCAGCTCTTACCTATACCTCTCCTACCATACTTATCTGGAGAATGCATAATTTGCCAAACAAGGTGCATCTAATGAGAGAACCGACTATGGACGAGTTCGACGCGGCGGATAACTACCAATCTGGGTTACCTACATGTAGAACTACATGCCCAGGTGCCATCGACCTACACTCTCACAAACAATTTTAAGCAATTAAATTGATGTTAATTTATAAAACTTTCTTTCCTTGAAACTAAGCATCCAAATATTTTCTATTTATTTTGTATAATTTTATTCAATGTATGAATTATGATCCCAATTGGTATAAAACAAACTTAGTGCTTAAATCAAAAATGCCGAAAATAAGAAATCGTTGTATACTTGCTTCATTCGCTGCATAATAATAAAAGTGGAGTTACATTTTCAGTAATTTGTAGGCGAAACTAATATTTATTTTTAATTGGTCTGTTGATTGGTATAATCTGGTTTAAGGCATAATATTGCTTAAATACCCTTACTGGCTCTCATGTGTAATCTCAGTTTCGGATTCAACTGATTGATTAGCCTTGTAAAAGTAGTTCTTTCTTTAAACATTCATATATTTTAGGTACACGCTTTATACATTTAATTGGTATAAACAAATAACTGACTTCGGAAAAAACAATAAGCTTAAATAATAAATATCCTTTTGCACAAATAATATCAGTATTTTCAGTTTTTGAATGGTGGTATAGTAGTAAATGGTGGTATGGTAGTCTTAAGAGTTGGCGATATTACTGCAAATGGTTTTATTATTTTATCCGATGATTGGTATAAAATGTTTCAATTCAAATTCCATTGTTTTTCCATCTCAAGGAGAGATCTTTAGTTTTATTTTAATGCGATGTAGAGGAAACCATTACACTGGACTGTTTGCTAGTTTAAAGCAGAATGGTATAAACTGGTCTAAAACACTATATGAAAAAGATGCTGATTGAAACTTGTTAATCATTGAATTTCTCAAATAAACGCATAATTATAAAGAACACTAATACAAAAATTAATAAAATAATAACATACATATTATTGGTATAATGTTTTATGAGTACCATAATTCCAATCATGGAACAGTTGTGTATAATGATTTTTAACAGTGTATGCAAATATTTGCTATATTATCGCTATACTTATTTAGAGCCGAGCAAGAGAAGATTCCATGGGAACATATGCGGAGGTAGGTTCACATACCCAGCTTAATGGTTATACTCGTAGATCCTGTCAAGCGGAAAGTTGCTTCAGGTTGGTATAATAGGCCCTCCTTCGAAAAACCGGCCAAGTGACAGACGTAAAATGCATGAATTGCACATATTATATACAGGAGACATGTGTTGCATGGCAGTGAAGGTGATCCTTGTTGCACTTACCAGTTAAGCCCAGCTATATCACTTCGAATGGGGATGAGTATTAGTACCCACTTTGTACAGTGTACCTCCTGATGCTGAAGCAAAATAACTGTGGCACCTTTATTATATAGGTATATGTAGCTTTCCCGAGATAGGGCTGAGCGTTGAACGTGACGGGTGGTCGGCTGACTGAATTTATTATAACGTAAAATCTTAATTACACACTGGTCGGTTCTGGAGAACCATGATGATAAAATGCACACGAGATTTATATATGTCTGTCATAATACCCCAGGTGAATTATGGCCACAGAACAAAACCTTGAAAACAACTTTCCAAGCTCTTTGAGGCCATAGAATTATTTTTATGGATATGCGTTGGGTTCTTATAATTTGGGCAGGTGTAGAAGTTTTTAAACTATATAGATGGTTCGAAACGATAGTGTGCCATTTTATAATACCTACCTTACCTACATATCCCAACGTTATCTGTTTTGTTTTGTATTTTTTTTTAAGTTTTAATCGAAATAGGTAAGAGAATCAAATAATAATGAATAATTATAATCTTCTGGAGGAAAAGGGTTTAATTTTTTGGTGAAACCATATTATCGGAGAACCTATGGAAATAGCTGCGGCATTTTAAGGATAGATGGGGTTTGATTTAATGTATTTAAGGGATGCTTTTTCCTTAAAGGTAATATGCCATAGGCCTGTGAATAGAGGGATTATAGATCTCTTCATGAAGATAATCATGGCATCACTTTGAAAACGGTTCTTGACAGTGAGTATGAATTTTATACTTTTTTGAGGTTAATTAACAAATGAGACTACGATGCTATGATGAACCCTCTTAGCAATAAAGGACATTTTGTTTTAAGCTATGCGTATGTGAAAAGTAATTTTAATAATGTGGACATTTAGTATAGCTCTATTATTTTTTTAATATTTTTTCGTTTTTACCTTTATAACTATTTATTAAGATTAAATTCGGAAATGTTTTAAAGTTAAAGAAATTAACCAAAGTAACTGATAAAATATTTAATTCATTGTTAAGAAAAACCCCAATCTTTAGTAAACGATTTTCAAAGACTAAGGAATTTAAGATTTAAAATAATTTAAACTACAACTCAATGAGTTTCTAAATCTTATTATGGCATCAACAATGGCTAAACAAATACGATAGACAGTTCTGCACACAGTAGATTTAGATATAGTGTGCATGTCTGCGATCCCGTGATACTGTCAATCATTTCCAAGCCAACGTAAAGCTGTTAGAAATTGCTGTGTCGGTGTCAGTGAAAAGTTTTTTTCAGACTCATTTGCAATCCTAGGTCCAACTTGTCTTATTATTTCCTCTGCCTTAACACATTCTAACCGAAACTTTTCGTTGAAAACAAAAGAATCTAAAATTTCATAGTTAATTCACTGACGATATATTTTCCTTGGTCTATATTAAGTACAAAATCTTCACTAACATTTATCACTATCGGTGCTACTATGCTTTTGACATAAGGAAATTTATAGGTTTGAAATGCGATTTCTTTCGAAAAATACAAATTGTTTTTAAATCGACACACGACCTTTCTATTGTAAGAAATGTTCAGCAACAGAACAAATTTGATTTCGTGAAACACAAACTTACAAAAAAATAATACGAATTTTAACAAATTTTTATTTGTTAGCAACAAAGAAAATTAACTTTTGGCGAAACGGAAATAATGAAATTTCTACAAATTTCACTTTGTAAACTACAGCTACAATTTTTTAGCACAAATATTTTTTGAAACAGAATAAAGGTTCCCCCAAACCAACGCGAATCTGTCGGTGCGACGACGAAAAAAATAATAACAACGTATTGTTTTCATTGACAACCACGTATTGTTATTATTGTTTTCGTTGTCGCCGCGTCAATTTCGCGTTGGTTTGGGGGAGCCTTAAATCGATTTTTCTACAAATTTTGTGAAAAAGTATCAAATCAAAATCTGTAATGAATCAAAAATTCTGTATCAGCATATTAAGGGCCAGTTTCATAGTGAAGTAAGTGTCACTTAAGTGCCGAATATGGAAAACTAATTCCCAATTTCACAGTGTAAACTTATCGAAATAAGTGACACTTAAGTCTCCGATGTTGGCCACTTAAGTTCCACTTACTCAGGTAGTAAAACTGCGGCTTAATTGCCAAAATGGGAAAATTAAGTGCCACTTATTTTGTTAAGTGTGCACTGTGAAACTGGCCCTAAGTCAAATATTTTGTCTCTCTTTAACTAAACGTTTAGCTTTTTTGAATAATATTCCCCATTCTGAACTCCAGATATGTGTGAACACCGGAAGTCGCAGTGAAGATGTGTAAACATCCGCTTTTGTCTCAGAATGGGTAAAAATCTGGATTGTAAAAATTTGGAATCCCGAGTCCCGACCCCAAAATCCTTGTTACCCTAGGCTCCTGCCATTGCATTTTCCCTAAACCTAGAGATAAAATGATTACTTACAGTTAAATTCAAATTCCATGCCGAGAGATTAGATGTTTACACATCAAAACCAAAATATCAATGGAAGAATTTGTGTATACCTACCATATCCATATTTTAATGTTTTAGTTATTTCCCAATCAAACTAACAACAAATATTTACTTTTATTATTGCCTACCCGTGCGAGAATTCTCGCAATCACATAAAAATAAAAGACTCTCAAAAACAAACAAAATGCAGTTTTGAATAAATTATTAACATTTTTAAAATTATAATTCGTGAAATCAGCAGGTAATTTCGCTTCGTCTGACCCCTCATTTGTAAAAATGGTGTAGTATGAGAGTCGAAAAAAAGGATCTTGACAGAAAAAATATATAAGATCCACTAAAATTTTTTAGATATTTAATTATCATTTATTAATTAATTTTTGTGTATAAAAGTTTCATTAATCTTACCCAACTTATTTCATTCGCGCTCATTGTTAAAAAAATGTTGGTATTCCATTTTGGCGAAACATAGCAAAGTGGTCTCTCATGCGTTGTGACCAATAAAATTAATTCGAATTTGGAATAGAACGTAAGAACGCCAAATTTCTATACATTCGTTGATCTTCTTCTCTTGACAATTAAGTATTTTTACTAACAAATTTAAAAGCCACTGTCGCCTGTACGGATCCGTAAGATTTTCATCGCCATACAGAGTAAGTGGTGGGGATTGACTGCCCACCGATCTGCTCTTCGCAATTCACTGGTAGCTTATATATTTATGGTGTTACATTTACTCCTTCCTTAAAACTCCTAAGGTATCCAAGGTAAATAGAGGAAACGACAACTCCTCACAGTAGAGGAGGAATTCTCAGATATTTATCTTCATTCCAGATAAGATTTTGTTGTTGAGCATGCAAACTCTCCTCCATATTAATTTCTTCACTTCAATCTTCTATAGAAGCAGGTTGCATATCAGCAGAAAAAAAAGATTCAATAATTTAGAGCCATAAAATTTATACAAATGGGTATCGATAAGATTCCGAAACCAATCTTTAATAACCCTATTTTTAACGAGAGATAGCTTGATTTGTGTAGTTTTATGTGCACAGTAATGCATTAGTCGTCATCAATCTTTCGAGGCAGATAATTGACCATTGTATGGAACATTTACAATTTGCCCTAAAATTCCATATTGACCTTGGCCATGCCGGAGTCTCCTAATTTGCATAAAAGGCAGTCGCGGTGATATCAAGCGTTCAGAAATCAAATCAAGATCTGGTAAATGATTTCGGCGTGTAGGAAATTAAAAACCATTTAATGTTGACAATGTAGGGACCTTTTTTAAAGAATCGTGGCAAATGCGGCAAATTTGTTCTGTATCAAAATCAAATTGAGGAAATTCCGATGTGAGAATCTCTATACAGTTAGGAGTAACGCATTTCAAATCTTTCTCGAACCATAATCTATCGCATACACTGCATACAGCTCCGAAATTATTTTCTAAAAAGTTAATTTGAAAGTAGTGTGTGTATTAGAACTTTTATAAGGAACAATTTCAGTTGCAATATTTTGCATGGGCTGTTCTTGACAATTTTCATCTAGCACCAAATGTATTACTAAGCTTACCTTCATCCTTTTGAGCGGTTGCTAAATATATTTTCTTATATAAATCAAGTCTTTTAACGTTTTTTTCTTTCATTACAGTTTTTCATATTATCCTCGAATTTATTAAGGATCTTCATGGCTTTTCGTTTTAACTCGTAAGCCTCCATTATAAAGCTTAAAAATTAGTGGTAGGTATAAACGAAAAATATTTATTTTACTGTTATTTTTCTTCAGCTTTATCTGAAAAGGATAAGCATATTATGGACAAGCAATAAGCGTTTTGCACATATTATGTACTTGTCCATACGTTCAATCCTCAAACAGAGCTGTCATCCGATTTCAAATACTTAGTACTATATTGGGTCGTTAGGTTCTTAGCATGTTAAAACACAATTTCGGTTTGTAAAGCCTTTAAATTCACAATTATCACACATTTTACTAAATTATTTGCGGTCTGCAATGTTTAATTACACCACTAAACACATTTTGACCTTGTGTGTTGTGGTGTTCTTTATGAAAGGTAACTTTTCTTAAAATTTTTGAAGCACTGATAAACGGTATGAAAGAGTAAAATTAGTTTTGAAAATAGGATTTGTTTAGTTTTGTTTTCACAAAAACAATACTCGTCAACAAAACTTAAAAAATTTTCCTTTCCCGAAACCAGATTTTTGATACTCTTGAAATTCGCGATCATATCGGGGATATAAGAGCTTTTAAACGATGTTATTTAACGTTGCGATTTTGAAGCCCGATGACGGGGGACGTGTTGGGGCGTGGTTATCAAAATAGCTGAGGTTGGACAAATTGTAGTGTCTGCTTTTAGACGACTGCGATTTGGTTATTTCTCTTTTATTTTGTTTTCGGTTGCATAGATACTTTTAAACACTGCGATATTGCAAATAGAACTAAACACTGTTCAAATGAAAATATAATATCTCTCCAAACTCTTTACTCCGCTTATGTCTTGTCAAAATACAATCCTTAATGTATCACAAAAATATTTGAAAAGTTTCAAGTAAAATTAAAGTTATTCGTCCTTGCAGTTTTTGACATCTAACAGAACGATTTAAATGACGATTTGAGTGCAAAATAATTTTACTGTGTATTTATTCCTTTATTAGGTGTGTTTTTTTCATTGCTGTATAGCCAGCGCAGCAAAATTTCCCTTGACAAACAAAAACAATTTGATTGCTGGCGAAAAAGAAGTCAGTAAAAAAAAGATGGCTGTGCTGGCGATAGAACTTTGAATTATTGAAATGAACGTATAGAGTGAGTAATCGTGCTGCGGTGATTATGCAGCAATGAATAAAACACACCTATTGATAAAGAAAGTGACTTGTTTTCTTTGAAATATAATAAAGTTTAATAACTAAGCCATACAAGTTAAATAAACTTATTTTTTTCCAAAACATCTGGTGTTCTGATACTGGAAACTGAAATTTGTATCATTTTCAGTTTCCGTACATATCGGATACTGAAAATAATAGAAAAATCTTAAATTCTTATTTAAACGCCCTTTAATGATAGCTACGTATTTTCTTTTGATAGCTACATTCTACAGTCCGTTCGAGAACCAAAATGTTATATTTACAAGCCGGTTTAGGGCTCAGTCATCAGTGTACCTAACTAGATACCTTTGCTAAATCTACAATCTGTGTATCCATAATATGTAGATATGCTAATTAACAAAAAGTCAATTTACATATTTTATTTTATAACAATTAACATTTTTAATGTATCTACACTGAACCAAAAAGGTACGTAAATACAATAAAAAAGTTTGTTGGGACAATAAATTTATTTATCAATTTTCGTCCAACAAACTGGTTTATTGGGCCAATAAAAAGCGGTTTATTGGCCCAATAAATATTTATTGATACAAGCAAAAGCGGTTTATTAACCCAATAAACGTTTATTGATACAAGCTAAATCTGTTAATTGGCCCAATAAACATTTTGTTGATACAAGCAAAAGCGTTTATTGACCCAATAAACGTTTATTGACCCAATGAACGTTAATTTATACAAGCAAAAGTGGTTTGTTGTCCCAATAAACGTTTATTGATACAAGAAAAAGTGGTTTATTGGCCCAATAAACGTTTGTTGAGACAAGAAATTATTTATTGAATTATTTATTTTTGTACAAAAATGGTGAGTTGCGGCAATGTACTTTTTGTATTGGCCCAATAAACTATTTACTGGTACAATAAACTATTTATTGTCCCAATAAACTATTTATTGTCCCAATAAACTATTTATTATCCCTATAAAGTGTTAATAAGTTTAATTTTGTTTTTTAATTATAATTGACTGTTATAGAATTCACATTATGTACATGCTGTGATTCTTATAAGAGTCGCTAAGATTCGAACATAATTTGCGCCTTAGAAGGGTGCGACAGCATTTTACAAAACGCATTTTGGAGTTGAGGTCACTTGAAATTTTAATTTTTATTCAAGTGACCTCAACACCAGAATGCGTTTCGTAATATTATGCTGTCGCACCCATCTAAGATGCAAATTATGGTTAATGCTTGCCGACTCTATATAAAAATCACAGCATGAACAGCATGTGAATTTTATTAGAATCGACCATAATTTGAAAAAATAAAATATTTAGCTACCTCTAAAAACTTTATTGGGACAATAAATAGTTTATTGAGGCAATATAGAGTTTATTACGATGATAAACAAAAATGTTAAAATCTATTAAAATGTTTATTGACATTTAATAATTTGTTTATTGCGCCAATAAACGCATTTATCAAAGTAAAAAAAGAAGTTTTATAAACAAATTGTTTGGCGCAATGTATGAGTTTATTGTGCCAAAAAAAAAGTTTATTGATACTAGCAACCGGTTATTAATTTTTAAATTTTAATTTTCAATAAACGGACTTTTGTTGAGCCAACAAATCGTTTATCGAATACAAATTTTTTAAACAATAAATGTTCGTAGTATCAACAAAAAGTTTATTGAGACAATGAAAAAACAGTCAATAAACGGTGTTTATTGATATTACAAACGATTTTTTTTTCAGTGTAAGCCAAAAAATGCATTGAAACTAAATACAAACTAGTGCGTCCGGGTACTAAAATAAATGTGTCCGCGCACTAAATTTTGCCATCCGGAAACTAGAGAATATCGCACTTTTTTAAAATTTTTATTGCGTCTTCAACTTCTTCAAAATAACTATGTAAGCTCGAGTAGTATTGAGAGATTTCATCCGGTGGAACAAAGTACAAACACACATTAAAATTTCAAGTGCGAATTTCCATATTCTGTTCACGGATCCATAAAATAATTGGGGGTAAAAACAATAGGTACCAGATTAAATAACTAACCGACCCTTCTGCAACCTTCTCCAAATAATCTGTCCGAAGTGAAAGTGAAAGACATCACCGCAAATTAGTGAGCGGAAAGAATTTCTTCACTGCGATTTTAATGCCGATTTCAAAGTCACATATAATTGTTTGAGGTTGCAAGCCGATGAAATAGCTTTAAAATATGGCTGTGTAAAGCGCTAGACTTTTTGTTTGCTCATGAAGTAAATGACAAGAGGCATTATTTCAATGCTCATACCACTCTGTCATGCATAGAAAATAGCTGCCTCATTATCAGAGATTATGAAATATAAAGATGGGAATCTTTCGTACGTTCCATCCCCCAAAACCCAATTGTTTACATTGTTGTTTTTTTAATTCCATCTCGTGTCGAATAGAAGTGAATTGCAACAAAAATTTGTGCAGGGTGAATTCATATTTTTGCACTAAATATGTACTAAAATATGAATTAGCTTGTAGGCGAACCAGAATGACAGCCGAGGATTCCAATCTTTATAATTCATAATCTCTGCTCATTATAATCCATTATCTAGCATTTCTTTTACTAGCCGCGTTTTATTTTCTAAGGATCTGGATCAGGATCATCCCATGAAAATAAAACGATACGTCGTACGGATACTAATATCAACAGTGTTGTATGCTCATCTCTTTTATTGTTTGTTTATTTTTCATGTAGATACTCATGTAGATTATGGAAAACGTGATATTGGATCCGCAGTGATTCTCGATATAGTGTTCTTTTTCCTTTCACAAAAAATGGGTAAAGAGAAGAGAGAGAACTGCACTGCGAATCACTGCAGATCCAGGTATTGCGGATTCCATAATCGACATGATTGTGTTTTTTCTTTACACTTACCGACTAAAAGGCCGTCTACCGGCCAGAGAAAAAACTTATTTTTGGATCTATAAAATAGATCCAGATAAAAAACAGGATGCAAAGTTTTATAACTCAGCGGCTATATTGTCAATATTTGAGGAAATAAATTGATTGGCTCATTGCCATGGTCTTGCCAATGGAGATGCTTTGGCAATGGCAATGGCATAACTCCTCGGCAGATGAAAGGCAATTATTGATTTTGACGTTTCATCTTTTTCAAAAAGGTTTCTCCGCGCTTTTGTATGAATTTTGCTTCCTTTTGAAATTAAGGTGGAAAATGTGAGATATTAAGTGAACAAAAGTTTTTTATTATCATTGAAAGTGATTTTAAAGAGAAAAAAAATTCGACAGTGGTCGTAATTTCTATGCTCACATTTCGCACCTGAAATTACCTGGGAATATAAGGCAAGCCCCATCTAGGCAGTAAATTGTCATTGCCATATGGAGCCACAGAGTTATGTTTTAAAAGATGATCCCGATTCAGATCCGTATATAATAAAACGCGGCTGCTATTACTTTCCTCAAAAAAATTTTTGAATTACCTTATTCTTGTGTCACAAATCAAAACGTGACGTGCCTTTGTTTACTTCCAAAGGACATGACGATTTCGTTCGCCTGGCCGTCTTATGTTGACCAACCCCCATCGTTCTAGAAATACAAACTGAAATGCGGGTTATATTGACAGTGATTTGTGATGATTACGTCCTTAAATGGATCATCAAGCACGACGCGACGTGCGTACTTCGCCCAGAGGTTTCACTCAGTCGGGGAGGCGGTCGTTGGTTCGATTTGCTTTGTGAGGTCGATCACGCTACTGTAAGGCTACACAGCAACGAACCTTCGTGTAAATTCATAATCATCAAACATTTGCTTTGTTGCGATGCTGATGCGCAACGCAGCTGATGCTGATGCAATACATCAACTACGCATCATAAATTTTCTTTATTCTGGTTTGCTTGAAGTTTGCGCATTATTTGATGCAACTTTGCAATAGTGAACACTTTACCCTAAAACTGATGCTGGTTTGATGGCTTAGTGAATGTTTGACGCAAGTGATTGTGCATCATCTCTGCAACGATGCGTTTGTGAATTTACACTTCATCTTCACCTGGTCCCTGCTGTCTCGTGGTTTCAGCTGAAATCGTCCGTAGCGTAGGTTCCTGCGGTGGTTGGATAGGCGTTCTCGGCCGGCGGTTTAGTGAGGTTGTTTTGGGTAGTGTTAACGTTACCTTTGTCAACGGTTTTCCTCCGCCTCCTTTTCGTGCCATATTCTCTTGCACCTTCATAACAAAAACAGCTGACAGTGACTGTTGTTGTCCGAGTTGCTGGTCTCACATCGAATGGGTTTGACACCGTGATAGGGTCGACTGAAGTTTACTGTACAATGGGTTCTTATTGCTTTGGTTGATCTAATTTATAACATTTCAAATCTCGAACGTATGCTTTTATGCGACAGGTGTGATCTCTATGAGTGGGGATTCAAATTGGTTCATCATAGCGAGGTGCTAATTTAAAATTATTCTGTGAATTTGTTATTGTGGTATTTGCCTTGGGTGTCTGCTACCCTTCGTATGTTTTCGGTTACCAATTGATATAAGGCTTTCATTCTTTCTCTCCCTAATAGATTATATTTTCGGGGTCAGTATAGTTATTGTGTATTAATTATTATATAGGTTCTATTCGTCCCATGATATATGATTTTCTTAAACTTACGGTAATTTTTATCACGCGGTTCACTCGTTCGGTATGGTTTTCTTGTCGGGTAAACCGGTTAAGTAAGTAGTCGAAAACCAGTCCACCTAGAAGCTTTTAGTTTTCAGTTTTAGAAAGATCTTGGAAATATATATAGCTGTTTTTAAACCCGCAACCACTTACGAGCTCTTAGCTCAGCACAAGTTTACAGATTTCGTGGTTCCCGGATTTTTTTAAGATTGTTTGTTTTGGCTGTGTAATACGTCGATGGAAAGGTGGTATTCTCCAGGGGCCTAATACCGTAAAACGAAAACGATCGAACGATATCGTTTGACAATACCTATCTCTATCACATCTAAAGAGAAAGATAGCGACAGCTATTGCCGAAACGATATCGTTCGATCGTATTCGTTTTACGTAATAAGGGCCCAGATCACTGCTTTGCCAGTCGAAAATCGCAATTGAAGACTGAAAAAGGCTAATTTATCGAGGGCGTTGGTCTGTTTTTGACGCCAGTGACAAATTATTAATTTCTGCGATAATGCCTGGATATTTATTTCTATTTATTTCCATAAAGCACTGAAAACCACAACCTCTTCCGAGGCTTGGTTACGGAAATATCCCAAAAACTGCTTTAAGGTACCCACGACCGAAATAAAAAAAAGACATATTATTTTTCCAAAAAGTAACAAAATTTTTTTTGTCGAGATTCGTAAAATGGTGTACTTTGATGGAAATATCTGTTTATTGTCATGAAAGTGAAAACCGCAACCACTTACGAGTCTCGAATGCAGAAATATCGCCATCCAAACAATTTTGTGTAAACAATCGACGAATTTAATTGAATTGGTAATATCACTTTGGATGAAAATATTTCGATAACCAGACCTCGTAAAATTTTTTGGTTTTCAGTTTTAGAAAATCTAATAAACAATTTTTAATTGTGCAACAGCTTACGAGTATTGAATGCAGAAATATCGCAAACTGGTCACTTTTTTTAGGGTTGCATCGGGACTTCCTCCCTTAAATTAGGGAATATTGGCCCACTTCATTATGGAATGTTGGTCCATTTGAATGGGTCATAAGACAACAATTTAAATCTATTTATGGACTTATAATCCTGTGGACTTATGACCCTACGCCTAAGATTCATGCAGATTTATGCCAATAATTGAAAAAAAAAATGTTTCAATGAGTATAACTTTATGAAGATGAACATGTTCGTTGAAACCTTTATTAAGATCCTTTGTACTGGATAGTGCAGAGAACTCCTCTCACTTTATCTACTTTAAATTTATAAAAATCTAAACAATAGTCAAAGTGTTAAAGCATATACAAAACTTATAAAGTTCCATGTTCATAATGTTCTCCCTAAAACTTCACTAAAATTTTAAAATTCTAAATGCTTTTTATATACCTATACATTTATAGAACATTTCTACGAAAGGTATAGTTTACTTTTTCATCAAATTTGTTCTTTAGAAAAAAGGACACATTTTGCAACAATTGCGCACAGCTGAACCTACACTTTTGTTTGCACTTTATTCTTCTTGCAATTCTTTTTTGTCATCCGCACATATAACCTTTTTGGACCGCGTTTTTGGGATGGCTGAATAAAAATGTTTAGAAACAAATTTCCAATTCCACAAAGTGCACTTGGATGTTCACTCATCCTGACCTTCTCTTTGTCCCATTACTATATGGATGGTCTAGAGCTAGATGTACCTCTACCTAAGTCTCTCTCTCTCTCTCTCTGCCAAAAGCCTCTTGTCTATCCCGGGATTTCAATTCAAACAATGATGTCAAATAGATAATGTAGATGTATAGAAGTTTTCCTTATAAAAGTTTATGCATATGTGTGGTTGTGTGGGGTACACTACACATGCCTTCTTATATTTTAAAATCCTTCTTTTTTTAAATTGTTTGCTATTTTAGCTTTTTTCATCCAATTTCTATAAAGTCTCTTACGACACCAAGCAAAGTGAATCTTGGCAAAAGCCCCAAAAAATCTCATGTTTCTGGTACATTGAACGAATTGTTCGTTAGACTTTTTGAGTTTGCATCAAGCATTGTTCATCATAAAAGGTATATATAAGCTTTTCTTTAACATACATCTGCATCTGCATATTCTGTGTACATATATAGGTATAGATATGTAAAAGGATTAAATTTTCCACCAATATAATGTCCAGGATGTTTGTTGTACAATTCTTTTTTGTATGTTTCCCTTTGGGCTGTTTTTCTGTTTTTTTTTGTTTAAAGTAAATTGGCAATGGCTACAACAGGGGTTTAACCTTTTTTAGCCATTTTATAGTCTCTCTCTCTCCAGTTTAAAAGGCAAACGATTGTTAAGCGTTTCCTTGTATTTTTGTTGTGGTGTGGCCTTAATTCCACATCTGCGAGTAGGTACCTTTATAACCATCGGACATAGTGGTGGCATTTGAAATGATTTAAGTGAAAATCTCTTTGTTTTACAGAATTTTATAGTTACAAGGATAAAATATATGTAATAACAGAACGGGTAAGAATTATAAAAAAAAAATTACATGATTAGGTCACACGTTGTGTTACTTTACTTGTTCGTTTATTACTACGGAAGCAATTAATTACACCAATTGAAAAAAAATCACAGATTCCTACCTATGCTGTAATAAAAGAAACAACAAATAAAAATACAAATAAAACTCGAATGTCACTTTTTCCCAAACAATTAATGGTACGTGCAAAAAAGAATGGAGAATGCAGAACAAAAATGAAAACAAAATTATTCGTTCATGATTTCTTTGTTTCAATTTTTGTATGGAAATTTTCTTTTAGCTTCGACTACGTACTATGCTTAAGCCACAAATAATTTGACATTTTAGATTTAATATTTCCATTAACTATTGAGTTTTGACACTTTAACAGCTGTTGCAATAATCTTTGATTAAAGATGGTCAGCTGTGAACAAACTGGCCCTGAACGTTTTATGTAAAGGCAGAATTCTCTTCTTTTATTTTATTTTTAAATAAAGTTGTTTTAATGAACATCTTTTTAAATATTAATTTTCAAAGTCAAAATTTTGAGAAAAAAAATTTATATCGATCCGAAATGATTTAAAAGTTAAAATAAAACTATCTGGATATTTACTCTTCATTAGTTTACAAGTAAAAACTGTGATAACCTACTGTGATATTTTTCTTAATCTAGAAATTAAGTACGTGCTAATTTATTCAAATATTGTTTTGTCCTTTTTTTAGTATGACACTAAAAAAAAAAACGCTCACTGGTGTTGTGGAAGTGCGTGTAATTTGTGGGTCGTGACTGTTGTTTTTGCTTTAGCGCATCTTCTGCCTAGATTTACATTTATCTAAACACATCTGAAATTAATTAGGTAAAAGAAAAAAATTCAAATTTAAAGTTTTTTTATGAATAATGTGAACCTACCTTAGCCTAAGCTTTTTTTTGCCTTGGTTTGGAGGTCATAGCTAGGGTGGCAATCTAAATGGCCTCTAATATGCCTTCCTTAGCTACCTCAGCGTCCGGTTAGCCAATCTGATACTAATGAACAAAAAAGAAAATTTATTTTTGAATACATAATTATATACACACAAATATATGTACTAACCTTTTTATAACACTATCGATGGCAACGGTTCTCGAACCGAAACTATAGCCCGGCTTTAAAACGTGGGTTGCTCCCCAGTCTCCTGATGTGTTCTACAAAAATCCATGCGATCATCAAATGGTGTGGAGTAAATGCAGTAACGATCTTTTCTCGTTTAAAATGTTTCCATGCAGCTTTAAAATTAATAGAAAAAAACAATATTAGTGAGATAAATAAATAAATTAAACAATTATACTTACTGAAATACTTTTTGGTGTCCATTTTTGTAATTTCGACACTCGAGAATCCATCGGAAATGAATAGAGAGACGATAAAACTATTCGACTAAGTTTCAACATATCAACTTCATGTCACTGGGGTTGGGCTATTAGGAAATATTATATTATAGTTGAAATATAATAATTTTTGCAGTTGGAATGAGAATTTAATTTGAGTAATTTTTGACATTGAAGTGCAAACTCACCTCACCCAAGCCAGAAATATCCTTTTCTTGCAAATACTTTTGAATTGCTACAGCTTTTACGGGCACCCTTATTTTGTCGTCCTTTAATTGGAGTTTATCCAAAGAAAGAACGAATTTTGTTCTGGGCACCCGGATGCCATTAGTATGAAACCACCATAAGTCATCAAACGTCAAAAATTGTGACAGCTTATACTTCATTGATTCTGACAGTTATTCAAATGGCCTACCTCTCCAGCAACTGGTTTCCTGGGGTAAGTGCCTGTTTACACAGTCATGTTACTGAAAGGCGCATCCAGTCAGAAAGGTAAATTTCATTGTGCGTAAAAGCACAATGCTCCAGATTCAAGTAATATTCTCGGGTGCAACATGTAAGAATTTGTTTTGTGAGAGAGAGAAGGGTAGCTTGAATTGAAAGGGTTTTTTTCTTCTGTGGGTGTAGACTTGCTTTCAGTTAAACCACTTTCATAAAAACCACTGTGTAAATAGGTACTAAAAAGCAACAATCCTCCCTGGTGTAAGGGTGGGTTGATATCCTAGACCCTGTTTAGATTGGGAAGATTGAGTCCGGACTGGTGAGTGCCATCGTTTTACATTTGAAACTTTGAGGTGCCTCAAAATACATTGAAACAACAAAAATTTCAACATTTCACACATTGAAACAACAGCAAAGTAGATTCATGAGTCCGGTTTTATGTTTTCTTCGTTCCTCACGAGAGTCCTCACCCCACACTTCTCTTGCCTACGAACTGCCGTGATACCGGCCTCAATCTTCCCAATCTAAACAGTGTCCTAGTGTGACAGCGTCATCTATCTAGTGATCGCGAAAGGTAGAAGCTAAGTTTTGGCGAAATGTCATAATAAATAAAGTAGATAAATGATATAACCAAGATATCTTTATTTATTTATTTATTTCATCAATTGATAACAAAGATCTACTGATTACAATAAATTATAAAAACAAAAAGAATACCTAAATATAATAGTTTGGTCTATATGCAAAATTATAATTATATTTTTTTTTTTAATTTTCTTACTAACATAATAACAAAAGTTTAAGAAATAGGTGTAATTATAAATAACAAACAAAACTAAAAAAATCAATTACATAACTGAAGTATTTTTTTCTTCAAAAAATCCCTCTTCATACAAAGATCGATTTCATTTCAAACTCCGTTAAAAAGTTTTAAAGAACGTGTTGCATATCTGTTCATTAACCCCGTAATTTGTCCTGTGAAGAGCAATTTAAAAGAATTCACTTCTGTTACAAAGTATTCGTACAGGAGCATAAAAAGGAATTAAGGAAAGTAATTCCATGGAAGATATTCGATTATCTAAAATATCTTTTACAAATAAAATGCATTGTACCTGCCTGCGACATTTAAGCGTTTTTAAATCTATAAAAGAGCACCTGACTTATAGTCTGGTAAGGATCCAACCCAATTTAATTTTCTCAAAGCATAAGTTGTGAATCTCTTTTGAATTCTTTCAATTCTCAAACTATTATTCTCATAGAATGGTGACCACACAACACAACAGTATTCTATAACAGGTAAAACTAAAGACATAAATAAGGCATTTAATTTATATGCATCCTTAAAATCATTTGAATTCCGTTTTAAAAACCCTAATAGGGATATTACCTTTACAGACAACCTAATCTATATGCATTCTAAAGTCCAGTTTGGAATCGAAGTGGACTCCAAGGTCATTTATAACATTCAATCTAAGAAGGATAAAATCATGGAATTTGTATTCAAAACTTATAAGAGATGGAGATCTTGTAGCACTAAAAATTTTACATTTTGAATAGTTCAGTTCCAGGTGATTATAGCAACACCAATTTAAAAGATTGGCTATGTCCAACTGCAAAAATAAACAATCTGTGAGTGAAGACGTTGAAAGGAAAATTTTGCATTATGCAAATAGCATGCATCAAACAGTTACAATATCTTCGCACAGTAGGTAAGTCATTAGAGAAAATAATGAAAAGCAATGGTCCAAATGACTCCCTTGTGGAAGACCAGATACAACTTCCATAGTATTTGAGGTGCAGCCATCTATTTTTACAATGTGCTTTCTATCGGATGGATATGATTTTAACCATTTGATGAAAGCTGCATTAAACCACAACCTTGTTAATTTTTGACCATACGGTCAAAGTCGGTATGAAGGACTTCAATTTGCTTACCTTTTTCTAATTGATTTATGTAAAAGTTTGTATATAGGCTTAAATTTGTGCAAGTCGATCTACCTTTCATGCAGCCATCTTGATATGGAGATAAAGATTCCTTAACGGAAAAGTAAAGTCTTTGAGTAACCATTTTTTCAAACAGCTTAGGTACTGTAGAAAGCTTAGAAATAGGTCTATAATTCTTCACTAAGTCTTTAAGACCACTTTTATAAACAGGATCTATGAAGGAAACTTTCCATTTATCCAAAAACACACCAGTTAAGATGTATTAAAAATACGTGACAGTACATAACAAAGAGAACCTGAACATTTTGATAAGAGAATCGGAGAAATCAAATCAAAACTAGCTTTTTTTGTCGTATCAATATCATTTAAACTTTCCAAAACATCCTGTTCTGAGAAACCTTGTAGAGAAAAATCGCATAAATGATTTATATCTGGATAAAGGTCACCAATATCTATACGATTGAGTCACTAGTATACGAAGTTTGAACGAATTTTGCAAAAAGATTGCATGAAGATTGTACATCATCTGATTTTAGACTTTCATATTCCATAATTTGAGGAAACGATGAAACTTTTCTTTTGGAATTTAAGTAAAACCAGAAAGATTTGGAATTAGTTTTTATATTTGCTTCTTTGTCATTAATATATTGCCTGTGTAAAAACCTATTTAAAAAAATCAAATTGTTTCCTTAACTGAAAAAAATCTTACCCGGTCTTCGAGAACATTTGTTAATTTATAACGCTTAAATGCCTTATTTTTGGCATTTTCTAAATTTTTTGTCCTAGAATTAAACCATGGAAGCTTAAACATTTTTTTCTTGAGTGAGATAGGAACATTACAAATAAAAATAAAAGAAGAAAAAACAACGTTGGTGTACGTTAGATCGGGTGATGCAAACAGTTTGGAGGAGTAGTACAAAAGTGGCATGTTCCTAGTTCAATTCCGTAGGAAAAACGGTTGTGTAATTTTTGTTCTTCGTTTCCGTTTTATTTTCGTTGAGAAACGCACCTTTGATCGTAATGTTATAAAACAAAGACCTGAGTTTAATTATAGATCGAGTTTCTGAATTTCAGCATTTAGTATCGAATTCAGAAAAAGTCATTGAGAAATACAAGTTACTTGAGACCAAATCAGCAGATAAGGCTTTTCATACAATTTTTGAAATTAATGATATAAAGAATTTTGGTATGCAATTGAGTATTGGGGAGTCTAAAAATAGTTTGAATGAATGTTTGAAAATGTACACAAGTTTGTTACAAATATTTTTACTTTGCATCAGCGCCTCAGCCGAAAGAGTTTTTTCAAAATTGACGATTATAAAAAATAAGCTTACAAAAAGACTGAACATTTGAGACCTGCGATTCTATGATATCTGCACTAAATTTATAAGAAATAAACAAAAATTTGGGAAATTGGGTACCAAATAAAAATCATAAATATAAATACAGAAAGAATATTTTAAACCAATAAAATATGAACATGTTTTAAATTATGTATTTAGAATAGTACTATTTATTTTTTTTTTATTTTGTTGTATACCTAATGAATTTGTTTTATTTTTATTTTGTATGCTATTATACATTTTTTTAAATGTTTTTGCTGCTTTTGTTTTTTTTGTTGCTTGATAGTATTTGTGGAGGCCCTTTTTTTTGGAGTGGGCCCCTTTTTGGGACCCCTTGTGAAATTTTTCAGAGGCAACACTGACCCGGTGTGTAGTTTAAATTAAATTATTATATTATTTCAGTACTTCGATAGTAAATTTTTTGTTTTTATTTAAGATTTCGTGAAGTACCTACTTACCCTTTTCTTGAGGTGTTCTCTATATAACAAAATTAACAATTTAATATATATTGAACAAAAAATATATAGCAAGGTAGTTATTAAAAGTAACTTTAATGGAAAAACAAAGGTTTAAAAGTGAATACAATTTCTCTAGGTTGTGTATTTGACAAATTCAAATTATTGGCGGTCGACGGCTATCAGTGAAGGTCTCGGCCGCCATATCCACTTTTTTTTGAATCCATCAGTTTTGCTGAGATCTTTCGCCTGATATTACTAGGTTTCCGGTGTTTCGTTGGTTTTTCCTTTGCAGTCCTTTTGTTCAGAAATCCAAACGTCTAAGGATTAAGACATGCAGGCTCAAGTCTGCCGCCAACTGGAACGCTGTAGATGGCCACAGGAGTCCCACTAGAAAAATTAGTGGAAATACCAATCATATACCTACATAAGTATATAAAAGAAAACCATCACAGTGAGTTCTAAAACAATAAGAGAAACCAAAAGAAGAGAGAAAAAAATATAATACATTATTGAATTTCTGAACAACAACAACAACAACTTAAAGGTGCTTCCACCAATGGTATACGAATTAATTTATAATTCGTTTTAATTAATTATTTGGCTGGAGTCTTAGAAGTCGTATGCACTACGCATTCCACTACTTTAGACCACTGACGTCACAGGTCGAGATGAGTATCGTTTGTTTATCAAATGCATTTGGAGCATCAGCATTTTTCTAAGCGCCTTCAAGTATGCTGTCTTGTTCCGCCTCCATTTTTCTCCATACCTTATTTCAATAGACTACAATTCGTAGTACGTATCAAAGGGGGAGAGGTTGGAAGATCGGCAACAGACCAGACTATTAAGTTATTATTATTATTTATTGTATTATTCATACTTGAATGTCAGTTTATTAGACTTGACCATTCTTTATTCCGTCAATTTCATTGAATTTCTGAACAACAACAACAACAACAACAACAACAACAACAACAACAACAACAACAACAACAACAACAACAACAACAACAACAACAACAACAACAACAACAACAACAACAACAACAACAACAACAACAACAACAACAACAACAACAACAACAACAACAACAACAACAACAACAACAACAACAACAACACCAACAACAACAACAACAACAACAACAACAACAACAACAACAACAACAACAACAACAACAACAACAACAACAACAACAACAACAACAACAACAACAACAACAACAACAACAACAACAACAACAACAACAACAACAACAACAACAACAACAACAACAACAACAACAACAACAACAACAACAACAACAACAACAACAACAACAACAACAACAACAACAACAACAACAACAACAACAACAACAACAACAACAACAACAACAACAACAACAACAACAACAACAACAACAACAACAACAACAACAACAACAACAACAACAACAACAACAACAACAACAACAACAACAACAACAACAACAACAACAACAACAACAACAACAACAACAACAACAACAACAACAACAACAACAACAACAACAACAACAACAACAACAACAACAACAACAACAACAACAACAACAACAACAACAACAACAACAACAACAACAACAACAACAACAACAACAACAACAACAACAACAACAACAACAACAACAACAACAACAACAACAACAACAACAACAACAACAACAACAACAACAACAACAACAACAACAACAACAACAACAACAACAACAACAACAACAACAACAACAACAACAACAACAACAACAACAACAACAACAACAACAACAACAACAACAACAACAACAACAACAACAACAACAACAACAACAACAACAACAACAACAACAACAACAACAACAACAACAACAACAACAACAACAACAACAACAACAACAACAACAACAACAACAACAACAACAACAACAACAACAACAACAACAACAACAACAACAACAACAACAACAACAACAACAACAACAACAACAACAACAACAACAACAACAACAACAACAACAACAACAACAACAACAACAACAACAACAACAACAACAACAACAACAACAACAACAACAACAACAACAACAACAACAACAACAACAACAACAACAACAACAACAACAACAACAACAACAACAACAACAACAACAACAACAACAACAACAACAACAACAACAACAACAACAACAACAACAACAACAACAACAACAACAACAACAACAACAACAACAACAACAACAACAACAACAACAACAACAACAACAACAACAACAACAACAACAACAACAACAACAACAACAACAACAACAACAACAACAACAACAACAACAACAACAACAACAACAACAACAACAACAACAACAACAACAACAACAACAACAACAACAACAACAACAACAACAACAACAACAACAACAACAACAACAACAACAACAACAACAACAACAACAACAACAACAACAACAACAACAACAACAACAACAACAACAACAACAACAACAACAACAACAACAACAACAACAACAACAACAACAACAACAACAACAACAACAACAACAACAACAACAACAACAACAACAACAACAACAACAACAACAACAACAACAACAACAACAACAACAACAACAACAACAACAACAACAACAACAACAACAACAACAACAACAACAACAACAACAACAACAACAACAACAACAACAACAACAACAACAACAACAACAACAACAACAACAACAACAACAACAACAACAACAACAACAACAACAACAACAACAACAACAACAACAACAACAACAACAACAACAACAACAACAACAACAACAACAACAACAACAACAACAACAACAACAACAACAACAACAACAACAACAACAACAACAACAACAACAACAACAACAACAACAACAACAACAACAACAACAACAACAACAACAACAACAACAACAACAACAACAACAACAACAACAACAACAACAACAACAACAACAACAACAACAACAACAACAACAACAACAACAACAACAACAACAACAACAACAACAACAACAACAACAACAACAACAACAACAACAACAACAACAACAACAACAACAACAACAACAACAACAACAACAACAACAACAACAACAACAACAACAACAACAACAACAACAACAACAACAACAACAACAACAACAACAACAACAACAACAACAACAACAACAACAACAACAACAACAACAACAACAACAACAACAACAACAACAACAACAACAACAACAACAACAACAACAACAACAACAACAACAACAACAACAACAACAACAACAACAACAACAACAACAACAACAACAACAACAACAACAACAACAACAACAACAACAACAACAACAACAACAACAACAACAACAACAACAACAACAACAACAACAACAACAACAACAACAACAACAACAACAACAACAACAACAACAACAACAACAACAACAACAACAACAACAACAACAACAACAACAACAACAACAACAACAACAACAACAACAACAACAACAACAACAACAACAACAACAACAACAACAACAACAACAACTTAAAGGTGCTAGCACCAATGGTATACGAATTAATTTATAATTCGTTTTAATTAATTATTTGACAGGAGATATAGCTATTTCAAGAGGTGCCAAGCCCTATCATCAGTCTCCTTGGTCCTTGGAAAGGTAGCCAAAACCATTCGGTGAAGATGGTGTGATTTGAACGCGACTATCCACCGTCATTGGGGATATCTAAAACTGGCCACAGATTTCCAGGTTGGGAAGATAATGGCCACGCTGCAACATCAGCAGTGCCTTTGTGTGTGGTGAGTGTCCGTCCGTTAGTTACCTTTTTTAAGACGAGCCTGATATGTGTTTTTGTCTGCTGGTGAGGTTTAGTTTCGGGGGCAAGATCCTCTCCATCCGTCGAGATCAGCTGTGCATCGCAAGCAGGCCGCGTCCTCGGAACTGCACATTCCTTCCATTTCCATATCAATCCTATTTCCATTTCCTTTTTATTCCTAGCTCTGTTCCTTTTCTGTTCTCTACCTTACCGCCTTTTCCTTATCCATATTTCCTCTCTACTCCTCTCCATTTGCCAGCAACAAAATCTAGAAACAAAATCATGTAGTCAAAAATACCCAGAACTTGTTTCCTGGTGTGAAAGGGGACGACACGTATAAAGTTTAGTTTTGACTCTGGTGGGTAGATGGCTTCAGTTTGTTTCAGTAGTGTAAAGAAGTAATTTTTTTTACTCTATATGCATAACCGTTATTAATTTGTTGTTACATATTTTGTGGCGTGTAAAGTGTATGATCGTACCTTGTATTTTATGTCGTCTAGAAGTGAAAATATTAAAAATTAAATAAAAATAAGTGAATAATTACACTGTTCCTTTTTATATATTAATATTTTGAATAAAAATTAAGTACATACGAAAACTTTTATTATAAGAAAATCACTAAAACTTAAAAATTATTTTAGAAATAAAATAAAATACCGGGTCGAAAGCCCAGTGTTCCCCGTGGCATTTTATTAAAATAAAATTATGAAGTTTGAACTCTGATGAAAAAAACAAAATAAAAAATAGGAACCATACAGTGTGGATGGATATATCAAAAAATATACACAATTAACCTATTCCACCTATTTAATAGCAACAGAAATGGATTACACTTGAATGGATCCTACTTGAAGCTTAAAAATAAGCTTAAGAAGAAGCTTACCAAAAATCCAATAGAAGAGTACATTGGGTACGAAGAATCTCTTTGTACTGAAACTACTGTGAATGACTTCACTAATCAAGAAATTAAATGGAATCTTATAAATAAAACTGGAATTCGCAACAACAATTTCGTCAGATGAGTAGTTTTTTAAAAAATTTATTTTTAATACAATATAAAATTTACAAATAAATGCAAATCGAAATATTTTTGCATTAAAAATTATTAAAATTGGTAACAAATGTCCAATTAAGCAAAATTCATTCTGGTTACAAAGATATCTCGATTTTAGTATGGGCATGTAGGGGACATTTCGTTTTTTTTAAGCAATTTTACTTAATCGTCAATTTATTAGTTAACCAGGGGAGAGCAAATTATAATTTTGCCTGAGCAAATTTAATTTTGAGTTGAGTTATAAAAAACTATAATTAGCTCAAAATTCACTCTGGTTACAAAAGTGGCTTCGACGTAGTCCAAAGGAAAATTTTTCTTCTGAAAATAGTAATGATGCGTCGTCACAAGTATGGTGGTCATTAAATTATACAATAAACACGAATAAATTGAATTGAATGAATAATTTGGGAAAACACAAAATCATCTTCAATGGCTACTGTCGACCTATAAAATTCCATTTCTGAAAAGAAACTGACTTTAAAAAAAAAAAATTAAGATAATGTAAAAAATTTAGTACCCACTTCGATAGAATCTTTTCAAGTCAAGCATATTATGTTGTTAACCATGATTGATCGAAAAATCTGCAACAGTATTTCCAACAACTCATCTTCTATGCGATTTTATATTTGTGAGGCAAAGTCCACAGAAATGAATTACGAATTGCATGGCAACAAAGAAACAAATAATGAATTTCATAATTTTGAAATTTCGTCCTTATCTGCATGGAATGGCTTTTGCATGTTTCGTATAATTTAGGTTTTAAGAAATGCAGAAATGCTAGAAGTGAGGAACAAAAGATTATTACCGGGATGTTGTAAAACAAGGAAAAGGGACGACAAACGACCAGCTTTTGGTTAAGAAATAATTTTGCTTTATTTCTCCAGAATAGAATAATGTGTTTTTTTTAATGAAGCTGAAGATCGCTGCGTCGAAAGAGAAAAACTCTTTAGTAGAGAATCAGTATCTATGTTGAATAGATTTTTCAAAACTGTAAAAAGCATTGTGTAGGGCGTCAATTTTGTACGATGATAACTGACAAATTTGCAACAAAACCTTAGACCCCAACAACTCGGTGATGAATAATTAGGGTTGCTTAAACATCGATAGTCTACCGATAGTAAAAAACTATCGAATGTATTGATAGTTTTAAAAATACTATAGAAAATTTTTCACTTCACAAGTTTATTAGTGCTGAAACACATAATAAGCAAAATAAAGTAAAAAACACACCAACATTTATGCATTCATACGAGATAAAAGATACAGAAACTGCAATGTCAGTCACAGTACACATATTAAAGGTAATATCATTAGCGTTTTCATTTTTGTTCAGTTCTGCGCATCTGTCAAATTCGAGGTATTATGGTGGTAAAATGGTGGATCGAGTGTCCCTTTACTTGTCTAATTAAATTTTTTTTTTTTTTTTCTAATGAAGCGAGTTAAAATGTTTGACACTTTCAACTTTGGCAACCTGCTCAATATATTACCTTAGATTTCTGTACTGTGGGTGGAGAAGGTGCTTCTAAGGATTATGCGAAACGCACTCTGTGCAAGAAAGAATATAAACACTAAAAAGGAAGCACCCTGAACAAATCTCTTCAGCAACAACCAAAAATGAAGCTACAGAAGATGCGGAATCCGAGTGTGATGCCCCGGCTATAAAAAACACAGCGGCAAAGCATAAAAAAAAAAAATACCTTGATGGTCTCTATGTTCAGATGATAGCAGAAGATTTATGCCATTCCGAACTTCTGATCGGGAGGGGCTACGGAATTTTGTTCGTGGCCTTAACAGCAGGTACGAAATCCCAGATCGATCAATATTAAAGTCAGTTCTTCTACCATCTTATTTTAAAAAGCTAGAAGATAAGCTTAAAAGTATATTGACTAGCATAAGCTACTGCTATTGCGAACGAGGGGTCTTAGCGGTGACATGTCACTTTGTGGATGGAGGCAAACTTAAGTGGTTGTATTTGAAGGTCGTCATACAGCAGAAGCAATTTCAAAGGTAAAAAGTGTACTTCTTTGTACCTTTCTTTTCATAAATTATATTTGAAATGTTTACTTGGCAAGATTTTTGTTTACTACTTAATATCTCTTAGCAAAATTGAAAATTTTTGAAAACTTTGCCAGGAACCTACCAAATTTTAGTAATTAATAATTAAATAACAAATTTCTGTAACATTTGGGAGTTGCTTCGATTTTACTCATCTGAAAATACCTTTTTTAAGTTTGAACTTCACGTTCATATAGATCTCATTGCTTTTCATGGCTGACTTTATATATACCGGTTTTTGTTTATAGAAGAGCTTGGCTTTTTTCACAAATTTCTTTTTTGTGAGATCATCATAATCAGTCGAGTAGGTATATACTACACTTCGTTTTTCCAAGTTGTATATACAATATACACGCTAACCAAGAGGACCAGTATAGTATACGCTTGCTATTTAAACACGAGCTTCCCTTATCAGGGTCAGAGCGACTATATTCATATTATGTGAACGTAAGATTAGTTTTGAGTAAAATATAAGGTGTGTTTTATTCATTGTTGCATATCCAGTGCAGCAAAATTTCGCTTGGCAAACAAAAACAATTTGATTGCTGGCGAAAAAGAAGTCAGTCAAAATAAAGATAGCTGTGCTGGCGATAGAGCTTTCAATTATTGAAATGAACGTATAGATGAAGCTTTCGTTTTAATCAGACTTGTGCTGCGCTAGCTATGCAGCAATGAATAAAACACACCTATAGTTAATTTCGTTTATATATATGTACCTACATACCGAAGTATTTTTTAATGTCTATAAACAAAATGTATCTACCTGTTACTAGACCCTAGGTTCAAAAATCTTCACTTTCAGGACCCTATTGCCTGTGAAAAGCCATTCAGAAATTGACGCAGTAAGTCAAAGAAGATTTGGAATTGTCGAGTAGCGAGTCCGATTTTGATGACACACAACAAAACTACGATTTCTGGAGGCATTACAAGGAACTGGTAATGAACCAGAAAAGGAGGAAGACCAACTCAAAAAATGATATTGTGGCTTCGTATTTATCTTCTCCAGTATCCAGTTTAAAGTCAAATCCACTAGAAGATTGGGAAGACATGAAGACAATGTTTCCTTCGTTTTATAAGCAGGCAAGGACGTTTTTAGTGGTTGTTGCATCATCTGTACCATGTGAGAGATTGTTCTCCAAAGCAGGACTAACAATCAGCAAAAGTAGAAACCGCTTAAATGGAAAACACTTAGATAAACTTCTGTTTTTAGGAATTATTCCACAAAATGTTTTTTTCGATGCCAAATAAAAAAAAAAATTAAATGCCTTTATTATTTTGGATTTTGATTCGGGTATCGATACCCGAGTAGGTATCGATACTTTCTTCCGATACTAGTATCGAGTACAAGTATTCGATACCTTGGTGGTATCGTTTCATCCCTACCTGGCTGTCGTTTGATGAAGTGAGCGAGATGTTGACAGGAGAAACAATTTTTTCGACGACACTACAATTTTGTTTTCATTTGTGTCAAGATATAATATCTGTCGAGCCTCGCATATATACATTTACAGCCTTATTTATTAGAATTCGCTAAACACCTCTAAACGGCTGAATAGTTATGTAATGCATAAGCATTTATGTAGCCACTATTCAACGCAACATAAGTTATTATTTATAAAAGATTTTCCTACCCTGTATAGTTATAATACGCTTGTGTCAAATAAAGTACCAAAAAGAGGAAATCTATTACGTTTTACTCCTAAAACTGACAAACCAATCTCAGCTGTTCATAAAAAAAAAAACAATTCTGTTGCGCAGTATATTGGATTCTTTTATTTTTTCCCAATATTATTATTCAGATTATTGTTATTTGTGTGGTTTTTGTGTTGTTTGTCAATAAAGTAATATATTTTGGAATAAAAAAATCATTTTTATTGATTCATTAGAAGATTTGTGTTTTCTTCACTCTACACGGTGGTGTTTTTATTGAAAAGAAAATATATCTATTAGGGTGGTTTTTTTGTTCGCAATGTCTAAAATTATTCTAAGTCCTTTCCTAAAAGTGATACAAAATTTCCAAATTTGACACATTTTAAGTAATTTGGCATCAATTTGAAGTTCTATTAAGTGTGCAAGAATTTAATTCCACGAAGAGGTAGTATCCAATAAAAAACCATTTCTATTTTTTACTTTTAAGGTGAAAAAAGGCTGGGATTCAATCCGTATAATTATTTTTCGGTGTTACTAAGCTAGCCCCTACAAAAAAAAATGCACTACGTGTTTGTATGTACATTGTACAGGTACATAATAATCATTTTTAGGGGAGGATAAAAAAGAAATTCAAACATTGCCAAAATAAGCGCTACCCTAATATCTATGTATTATATTGTTGTGTGTGAGTCAAAGTGACATTTCGATACTAAAATATCCCTATACAGCCACTATTCAACCCTCAAACGCGTTCAGCTTATAATGCCACTATTCAACGTTGCAAAGTTTTATAAATACAATTTTCGTGTTTAGAGGCATTATAAGAAGTGTATAGGTTTATGCACTCGCTATAATGCGTTTATAAATTCGGCTGTTAATGTTTCTGGTAAAATTTTGTTTCCAATGCCATCGCAAGCAAGTTTACAAACTTCATTGCTTCGGGACTTAAGTTTGTCGTTTTATTTTTCAAAATACCAACTTCGCACAAAGTTTCTACGATTTTCTATAAAAGATCTGCCTTCATATTGATGTATTTCAATTAAATAAATATAAAGTCAGTAAAAAAGTGCAACGTTAAAAACATATTTTTACATACGAACTTTAGACAAAATATTACCTAAAATAACTTGAGACTTTATATATTTTGTACTCAACTGCAGATAAGAATCAGTTTTTATATTAATAGATATTGCTGTAAAAAATAAATAGTGACACTTCTGTTGATATACATATCTTCCAATATTTATGTATAATACGATCTATAAATCTTATTGCAAAAACACTATCTCATTTAAAAAAAAAACACGAGGTGTTCGAACACAAATGAAACCAAATATGTACCTAGGTATCATTCATGTACGTAAAAAGCCGCGTTCGACACTTTTAACAGCTGTTCTAGGTACAGCTCCAGTTTCAGTTGCAGGGGTGGAATCGGCTAACGCGATAGTTGACAGTTGATAATCAAAATCGACAACTTTACTCCATGTAAGGTGATTATCAAATCGAAAATCGTTTTTTTGTACTGATATTAAGTGACAGCCTTTTAGGTGTCGTTTTTATACATTTATGTCATTTTCATAAAAAGTTTGTTGCGGTCGGCTTGAATATGTTCTTCAACCGAAAAGGAAGGCATGGTATCAATGCAATGATTGTGAGCCAACAAATAAAACAATAAATAAAGTATAGAAATAATTAATAAAAATGTCCTGCCAGATTTGCGACGAACCCACAAGAATTATGGCTTTAATGCAAGATACGGTGGAAGTGCTCACGACAGCTTTGTTTGGCGCCAAAGTGGCGAAAGGGATGTGTTGGAAAGAGAATTCATATCAGGAAGGAGATCATCGTGGTTACTTGGTGATAGTGGCTATCCTCTGGTACCCTTCCTTTTAAGTCCATATAGAAACCCTAATGAAAATTCTCGTGAGCTGCACTTCAATCAAGTTCATTCGGAGGCCAGATGTATTGTAGAACGATGCATTGGTCATTTAAAAAGTTTGTACCTAACGTCTTTTTATATGAGTAATAACTTAAACTTGAGCAATTTAATTTGTTTAGGTCGTTGGCGAATAATTCTTGAGGAAATCAAGTGTCGATATTGCCCGATAAGAGTTGTTGAAATTATAAACGTTTGTGCTGCATTGCACAATACATGCTGCACTCTAAACGTACCTACTGTACAACAAGAAGTTAATATTTCTCCAAACTACCAAAGTCATAGTCGCTACTACAGAAGCTAAAAGGATACGTGATGAAATCAGAGAACATTTATTTGTTAACAGACTTTCAAATATATGAGATTATAAATTAAAACACAAAATTCAAACATAAATGCTTTTCTAAAGCTTTATTATTAATTATTAAAAAAAAATAAATAAATTACAAAAAAAACCTCGTAAGTTAAGTCTTATTTATGTTAATAGTTATCGCATATTAACTTATATATTTATGAATATAAGCATAAGAATCTAATTTGATTGGGAGTTAATCTCCATTAGCTTAATATCATTTGCAATTTTGGCGATTTCTAATTCTCGTCTTCGAATATCAAGCTCTTCTTTTTTCAGACTATTTGCAACCGCACTTTCATTTTTTCTTATTGCACACAGCTCCCGAATGGCATCTCTTATTTCAATTAGTGTTGAGTTGTTTTTATTTAAAGTTTGTATTTGAGATACAAAGAAATTTTGTTGGAGATCTAGCTGCTTTTTGAAAATTTCATTTTCTTCTTTTTGCTTTGTTGCTTTTTTCGATAAAGAAGGGATGTTTGGCGTCTCCTTTATAACATTTGATGAATGCGGATCCGGTGTTTCGTTGAGATCTTTCAGGAGCTGGTCGATAGAGTCGTCAAGCTCTCTTTCACTGTTTTCTGCTTGCAGAAATACATATATTTAAAATTAAACTAATCTTAGTACAAATCGCCCATTTGTTACAAGACCGTCATATCTCAAAAATTGAAGATTTGAACTATAAGTATAGCATTGTGATTATGATATTTTGTTCTTTCTTTTTGTAGTACATTTGACATCAATCAATTTGAATTCCATCGTAATCAGAAACTTTTCCGAATCCCAAAAAAACTATCACCGAATCCGTTCGTAATGACTATTTATATGAGTTTTCCACTATCTGTATCTGTGATCTTTTTTCGGGATTCGTAACAGTTTCCGATTACGATGGAATTCGTGATAGGGCTGAATATGTCACCCCAAGAGCTCATTATTTGCTTCACAATAGTCTTTTTTTCATATATTTTTCACGAAAACGAAAATTTCAATCGAATTAATCTCAATATCAATATCTCAATATATGGTCTGGCAACAAATGGGCTATTTGTATGTAGTTACATACCTTTTCCATTGCTTCCAAAAGACAAACCACCTTCAACACCACTTACAGACGCTTCCATCTTGCATGCATTTATTATTGCCCCTTCTGTTTCGTCCAAACGCTTCAGCTCCGGGTGTTTTTACATGAATTCGCAAAGACGGGCAATTTGTTGCTTTGTGGAATGAGACCTTAGAGGAACCAAAATTATTATTTTAAATATTTTATAGATATACAATTTTCATACTTACATATTGTATAAATAAATTAAACAACAAATTAAAAACAACACAAATTTCAAACAAAAACATCACAATACCAAAAATGCAAAAATTCAATTCATGACAGAATTGTAAGTGATGCCAAAAAACACAATTTTAGGCGATCGAGATTTACACAGAGCAACGAATAGTTGATAATCAAAAACGACAATCAAAAAAGCGACAATCAACTATCACCTTAGCCGATTCCACCCCAGGTTTCTATATTGTGTTCAGGCAGTACCTAAGTTGCATAGAGCGTATACCAAAGTGCAAAGTAATAAAAAGTTGGTATTCCACTATATAAAATCAGAAAGTCATTGCTGCTGGCTTTTCAATAAGTTCCACAAAAAAAGCAAACAAAAAAACAAAAAACACTAACGGAAATCAAAATGAAAAAAAAATACTGCATAAAAAGCCAAACGAAGTGACATCCTTTATAAATGTTTCCAAATTATCATCCATAACTCGTTTGTGTCAACTGAGTGCTTTCTAAGCTACTGCTCTTAATTGATTCTATTAGTTAAGAAGAAAAGTTTTGTGCAGTGATGTTTGTTATAGCATATCTCTTCTTATCCCTCTGTTTCCATCCTCTCCATCGCCCGACGCCACCTCCCTGCACTGCACATCCTGAAACTTACTCACAGAAACTTAGTTTGATAGTGCAACGCATCCAAGAGTAATGAAGACAATAACTCTCCATGGACCAAAACTAAAATTGTGACTTAAATTTATGTCCGGCACTTAAGCAAGTGGAGCCACACTCCGAAAAAATATAGAAGAACAAAAAAAAAAGTGTTTCTAAACTTGGTCCGTTGTGTTGAGAGTGTGTGTTGTGGAAAATTATACCTCTATCTACCTGTATGTATATAAATACCACAAAAGATGAAGAAATTGCTCCTTTTTATTCTTAGGACTTTTGTGCAAATTTAGGAATCCTTGTGAAACAAAAAAAAAATACACATACACAAATAGAAGAGATCTCTGACTGAGAAGAGAAAGTATAATTTGCATACTAAATGATGTAATGCCGGAAGGTTAAAACTATTTCCACAAATCAAAGGCAAAGGATTTTCTAACTCTTCATCAGAATGAACAAGAAAAGGACACTTTTATGTTCCCAAAAGTTTCACCTGAAACTTTTACTAAATAAAATTGCCCAACTATGGGTCGCAGCAACCTTCTTGGTTTTTTTTTTTTCAATTTGAATTGGGAATCAATTATTTTAACTCAAGTCGAATAAATTGAACCAAGGCCTAGTGACTTACAACTATCAACCATTTCTGTGTGCGTGTTATTGGCGGGAACATTGGGGACCTATAATTTTCTACCGAATCCAAACGGTTAAGATGATAATCACTTTTTTTTATGACAAGAGATACTCTTGGAGGAGTTGTTAATTCCTTGCCAGAGGCAGTAAACCGTAAAAAAACTTTTTTATTTTTCTTAGGATGACATTTAGTTTGGAGACATAACAATTCTACGCACTTACCAGTACACGACGGGCTTTTGTCGCGTGTCGTGTCCAATTGTCGAGTGACGAACTTTGAGACTTTCAAAATGTCACACTTTCAAGCTGTTGGAAAGTCTCCAAACGCAGTCTAAATTAATATATAAATAATCTACCCAACATACATATATACATTTTACACGTCTTTTTATATCAAAGCATTATCATTTTCCTTTAAAAAAAAAAACAAACGCATCTTCCAAAAGTCTCTACATATTTAACTTAATGAAAATTCACATACCATTAAGCCTTAAAAGAAAACATTTCATCCACTGAAGCATGTTTAATTTTTTCTTGTTCAAGTGAAATTTTCTTATAAAATTCATCCATGCGTTTTGTTTTTCCAATAACAAAAAATCGAACCAATATAGAAAACAACAAAAATCCGTGCGCTCTCTGAAGCTTAAATAATTTGAAAATTAAAGTAATTGCGGTACAGGTTTATCCAACCAATAGCCATTAACATCCTTGAAACAATCAAAAAAAAAATAAAAATGAAAAATAAAATAAGAACTAGATAGAATTCAACACCATCAGAGACAAAATTTGTGTATTCTTGCATTAATAGCAAAAAGGCTCTTCTTTAAATGTGTTTTTTCTTAATAAAATTTAAATTTCAAAACCATTTCAACATTATCGAAGTGAGAACGTAAAATCAGTGCAAAAAAAAATAGAAAATATTCCGGGCTTCACAACGATTGAAGGACATGGCAGGAGGACACACAAAAAAAAATTTTCTGGTATTCATCCATCAGTCCCAATGGTGGTGGTGGTAATGACAGCACAAACAACAACCGAACCAAACAGACATGGTTGAAAACTGGTGAACTGAAAAAGGCGATACGGTCGTGACGTTTTTACCTTTACCTTAAAGGCAAGCCATGGGTTAGATACAAAATTTTAAATTAAAATTTAATTCCGTTAATATATGCAACAGATCGATGGATATTGATTTATATAGGTTTTAGATTTAGTTTTATTTTAACTCAATATTTAAGAATATGTTTCTTATAAATTAGTTTAAAGGTAAAATTGATTATTATTTTATGAGGAAAATCTACTTTACATAAATTATTATAATTATTAAATAAGTTTTCATAAATATTTGTTTTTATAAAAATCGTAAAAAAAAGTAATAAAATACACCTTTTACAAAATGATGAATTAAAAAAAAGAAGAAAAATACATAACTTCTCCATTAGAAAAAAAAAAGTTCCATTATTAGGCGTGTTTTTTTGCAAGCCCGGGGGGAATTAGATGAAAAAAACAACGTCGGTGCTAAACAGTTTACATGTTAAATGCAACAACAATTAACAGAGAATTCTCGGGGCTTAATTTAAGCGCGCCGAAAAACTGTATTTCCGGCGTGAATTACATGCTTGTTATCGATAGTTTGTATAAAAACTCCATTTTGTTTCTGTGATGGCATTTCTTATCCCCGTCGTCGTTTTTTTCAACTAATTTCCCCCCGGGCTTGCAAAAAAACAAGCCTATTGTTGGTTTTTTTTTTAAGTAGAGGAAAAAATAATTAGTTTTGAAAATAACATCGTAGCTCTCTATGAAGCTGTGCCTCCCAAAACAATGTACCTACATACTATTGAACAACATACCAAGATTTCTTGTAGTTGAAACATAAGCAATATACAATGTGTGAACTATTGTTCAGGTATAATTTGGAAAAATAACTAAGATCCAAAGTTTTTCTACTTATAACAATGCAGTTGGACCATTGGATACTAAACAGCGAGAAATTTCTTCTAGGTCTCGAGTGGACAACATTTGTATAATTGATTATTGGACATCGTCAGCATACATTTGAATACATGATCCAGTAATCTTTTCGTGAAGCTCATTGGTATGAATAAATGAATATTATATTTTAGGGTTTATTGCACTGTTCATCGATACAGAGAGAAAAAAGAAGAGGACCTAGGATTGAACTTTCAGGAATTCCTTTAGAGATTAGAAGGTAGGTAGATATTCTTTTTCCGACAGAGTATGGAGAATTCGGTTAGAATTCGTTTCTTCTTTACCATTTTTCGGTATTGGCAAAATTTAAGCTAATTTCCATTGCGATGGAAAGAAACCAGACAGCAGGATAACAGGGAAGAAGGACTTAATGGATGCTGTATGTATTCCGTCTATGCCGATAGCATTGGACCTGACAGATAAAAGACAATCAACAATTTCAGTGCTCTCCACACATCTAGATTTGAAAATTTCATCTAATGAATTTACATTTGAATCACCATCAGCTAAATTGGCCGAACTTTAAAGGGTAAGAAAATCTTGATTTAAAGAATCGACATTGATATTATAGTCACATTCTTGGTTTTCTTTACCTAAACCTGTCTCCAGCATTGACGACCATTCAAAGAGGGACTGAAATTTTTGTTATAAAATTGAATTTTAGCGGCTTTTATTTTGTGGACTACTTGATTATGTAACCTACGAAACATTTGATGGTGAATTTCTAATCTTTAACGTTTCCATACGAACATACTGTATGTATGCCTGATCCCGTTGCAATATGAGTAAACGAATTTCATTATTAAATCAGAGGCGTTCACCATGTCTTACAGTTTTACATCTTAGAGCTAGAAGAACATGTGATAATATTGGCGCAAAATTTTCAACGATTTAGTAAAATGTTAAAGTCATTTTAGTAAGTTACTTAATGAATAAGAAGATATCTCTTAACATTTAACTAAAGTTAAAATCACAAAATGGCTACTTTAACTTTTAGTAACTTTATGGATCCTCACTTTATTATTGTATTCTTCTTCTGCTCCATTAAAACAGCAAGCTTTTCGCTATTTAGTGAAATGGAGATTATTATTTATAAAAAGGAAATTGAAATAATATTATAAAATAAATACGAACAGCAACTAGACAAAGCAAGATGTCACTAATAAATAATTAACAAAATAAATTGTAAGTTGTCACTTTGGTTTCTGACATTTCAAATTATTAGTTCCGTTCCCTAGATTTAAGTCTGTTTGTTTTGTTTTTCTCTCACGAAATGTAATTGTTTGGCCGTGTACAGATACACCGTTTTTAAAAAAAGGGAAATAGCATTTTATTAAAGGAAGGAAAGATATATGTAGGTTCATATGCAAAAAGATGAGTTTCAACTGCTTTCTCCCTTTTCTGAAATCTTTCCTCGCTTGGTACGTATCAAAAAAAAATTTAATATGATCTCATATCTATCTATGCGAGACAGTTCTTGCTTTGATATGCAAAAAGATGATGAAATGATGGATTATGTGAGATTGATCTCACAAATATGTAAGTATAAGCATGGTTTTTCTCTTACTATGTTTGTTATACGGTTGTGAAAACGGCTTTTTTAGTGGATTTTGGCTTGTATTACTTATTATATCTTCAACTAAAAAATGAACAAAAAGTTACCTTAATTATAACTCAAGTCCAATGAAAAAAATATAAAATACAAGCCCACTATTATTTATTTATTTATTTATATATATTATATTTAGAGAGAATCCTGAATTGAGCAATATTGAAACTCTAAAGATTATATACGAAATTAAATGTTCGCATTTCGCAACTATTTTTCAGTGCAGAGTGCGGATTGCAGAGTGCAGTTCGGATTGTGTATCGCGCAGTGCAGAGTGCGGAGTTCAGTGTGCAGATTGCGGAGTGCAGAGTGCAGAGTGAAGAGTGCAGCGTGCGGAGTGCAGAGTGCGCCGCGCCGGAGCAACCAACTTCATCCGTCATTTAATTGTATGATTTTTTCTATCGGGTCACGAATGATATTTTGTTGTGTTTTACTCATAATGCTAAGTCGATTTTTTCTGAGATCGTTGTCGCGCTCTGAACAATCTCTGGTCATCATATGAACGAGAAAGGAAACACAACTTTGAAGCTCTGAAGAAACATCTTTTTTTTGACAGTTCATATACTCTGTTCCGAACGAAAAAAGAAAAACGCCTATTGATTTACATCGCTGAGGCGTAGGTTCTATTTGTTGCTTGCCCACAATGAGTTGTACAGCCTTTTGTATATTTTAATTAAAAAAAAAACAACCACGGGGTTATTAGGCATTCACTTTTTTTATTTCCAATATTTTTCTTTTAATTAATAATTTTTTCGCCACGCAAATAAGCACTTAAAGCTTCAATATTTTTTTCCGGTTCTTTTTTTCTTTATAATATAATTTGAAATGTCAAAAGTGCTGTACGTGAAAATTTAAAAATAGGTGATCTCTTGCAGCACCGTTTGCAGTTACAGTTGCGTCGCGTTGTGTTCGTAACATTGAATTTGTGTGTAGGTATTTAATATTTTGACAGCTATTCCAGCTGAATTTTGTTCATTGCAGTGTGTAAGAAATGTTTTTAGTACGCTGGCCGTAACGCCGTGACATCGGATTTGAGTGCATCTACTTCCATTGTAGAATTTGCGATGCATTACTCAAGTTGTGATTCCCTTATTTTGACATCAGTTATATTTGTGTTCACAAGTGACTATTTGTTCTCTTTAAATTGTTTGGATACAAAATATATGATAAACTACCTTTGTTTTGTAAGTTTGTCGTCTAATTTATTCATAACTGTTATTCATCAGTCATCGTATTTGCTTTCAGAGATGAGAGAACCTACCGGAGTTCGAGGTGAGTTAGTGATTTTTCCCTTAGGTTTGGATGTCTTTCCTCGTCTGCAGGTTTGAGTCAATATTTATAAAGTTCAAAAGCGCAAACAAATATTTTATATAGAAACAATTAAAAAAATTGAAATTTTAATTAAAAAAGCATTTATTCACTGAGAGCTCAACATTTTCGTACGCAATATTTGTTTAGCTTTATAATAACAATGAGAACATTTTATTTATTATTTTTATTTTTAAAGGTCTGAGACATAGTGAAGAGGAATTACAGCAAGTAAAAGCTTTAAGCTTTGTAACTTTCTCACAAATATATAGAAAATCAGGTTCGTACAACCCAGTTATGTACTTTTAAATTGTTTGTTGTAAGGTAAACCGTTTTTTTTAACATTCGTTTGGGTCGAACTGTATCTATAGACAGAAATTTACATGCAGCTATTTTCATTGGCAAAATATTTAAATTTTAAAAAGTAGATTTTTTCTATTGAATCTGCAGGTAAGATAAGATAAGTAAGAACATTTGTATTTGTATTTTCAAAATTCTGACCCGCCTGAATATCCCCGTAGAAATTTGAGAACAAATAAAATGAAACTGAAAAAAAAGGTGAAATAAAACAAAAATAGCATAAAATTCTATATTCATATATATACTTCTGTCGGTAATGTTCCATTTTACTAACATTTGTATTTGGTAGCAGAATTTTTTAAAACATATACTAGGGTTGAAGATGGGTAGGTTGGGCTGAGGAGGGACTTATTCCGACAGTTATAATTCGACAGAGTAACGATTTCCCAAAATTAATTTCTATTCTTTTTTTAAAGTGAACTACGCTAAGGAATATTCGATGGTATTTAAAAAGGTTACTATTAAGCCTCTGCTTATCTGTTCTGTGTATCTAAATGGGAGGAGAATAATAATATAGTTGTACCTACACAATTCAGTTTAGAGGCGGGATATTGATATTACACAATTCATGCCGCTCCAAACAAATCCTGAACACAAGTCATAAGATAATTTTTTTCACACGATTTTAAAATGGTATTCTAGTACGTATTTGCAATATACAAAATATGTCATCACTATACAAGTACCTATGTATATATATGTAGATGAATTTTTGTCCTCCGAAAAGTTGAATACATTTTCGTTATATACCTGTTGGAGAATTTTTATAGGTTTTTATGTTTTGGCATTGTTTGGAGTTGGGTGTTTTGCGATTGAACTTGCTTAACCTTAGCCCTCCTCAAACTTATAAGTTATAAAGTTATAGGCTTTCTCCAACACAGATTAAAGTTTTGTCGTTGGCAAAATAACTCTTCATTGTATCTCCATTCTCCATGATACAACCTTCACCAGACATCCTCACATCCCACATAAATTAATTTCTAAGTTTTCGTTGGAATTTGAACTTTAGATGAGATGGATCTGTTTCTATAGATTCTAGGTTGAATTTAAAAAAAAAATATTTCATCCATGAACAACCAATCATCACCCTTATGTTAAAATTTCATTTCCTAATGTACATATCTGTCATTGACATTTTACCAATTAGCTTCATTATACTATATACAAAATGTAACCTATAGGCTATACCTAAATTTAAGATATTAAAGATCATTGTGAATTAAGAAGTCCAATCGTTTACTTCGTCTCCTGATCGGAGTTGACCTCATCTCTTCAGGCACCGACACATCTCTGAGATCTCTAGTTTGTAGCAAAGTAAATCAATTTGCATTTAAAAAATTAATTGATTATGTCGTTATTCAATTCATCCCGATTACAGAAACCAATAAATAATTTTGTAAGAGTTTCTAATTAGTTAAATTGTTTACAATTGCACATAGAAATAAGGAATAAGTTAATATGTCTCTTTTTGCCCGCTTTATTATTAAACATTTTCAGATAGAGGACATTTTTAAATGTTAATTAACAAAAAATAAAATCGTACAGTCATATAAAAATAATAAAATAAAAAAACTTCCTAGGAAAATAAAATTCAATTTTCTAATATGTAACATAAATTATGTAGCATATATTTAAAAATTGATAATGAAAATAAATTAATAACTAATAATTAAAATTTAAGTAGTCAAAATAAATAGATATAATATATTTAAAATATTATTGAAAACTATTTACAAAAACAAAAACTATATAGTATAAATAAAAAAAATGTATTTTAACGGAAGTCAATCATTTAAATAATGATATTAGGCGTGCTTACAAATAAATTATACTAACAATTAAATTATATGTATTCACAAAGACTGTCGTTGATCTGTCTTTTTTTTCAAAATGGCTGAATTGCAGTTCAAACACAAAATCATTTTAGCTTTTATAGCGTTTAGTCGGCACTGTCTTTCCGACAAGATCTGCCCAGCTTTTGAAAAAAGTCTTTCGCAAGGAACCGATGTGGCTATTAGAATTTAGAATCAGTTAGTTCTTGGGCAACAATGGCGAGGCGTGGGACCATGTAGCTGCTGGTGCAGTGCAAGAAGACCCGTGGAAATAAAGTGGGTCACATTTACCAAAAAAAAAGGGAATTAACACCCCCGGGCTTTTTTTCCTTTTGAGAGTGGAATTAAGACCCAAACTTAGTTGGATTCCATATATCCAACTTTGCTTTAAAATATTTTTCAGTTAATGATTTCAAATCGAAACGATTTTGAACTTTTTTAATAGTTTTTCTAGAGTTCCAAGGATTTCAACTCCCTTTTTGGAGGCTTTGTACCGCTCATGCAACTCCGTTGCTCCGCCTAGAGTATGTATGGATGGAAAACCCAAGAAAAAAGAATTACCTAAAACCCACAGCTTTTGTTTCCATTTCAAAAAGGAAAAAAGCCCGCGGGGGTTATTTCCCTTTGTTTTGGGAAAGAAGACCTGTGAACTTTATTTCCGCGGGTCTTATTGCACTGCACCGTAGCCGTTTCCTTGCCTCCACTTCAGATGGTCGTCTGTCCTATATGGTTTAGCAAGATCCACATACCGGTTGAATTCTGCCATAGCCCTGCTTCGTCAATTTCCCAGTGGTTGATATCCAGCGGCTTCCCTATAGAATTCAGCCCAAACATCATCTTCGTCGCATAAGTCGCTATTGCAAAGGTTCAACTCAGCTCCTTATGAGTTATGACTCAAGATTGCTAACAGCTTCGCATTTAGCTTTTCAATTACATTTTTAAAACATCTGTAGTGTATTTCTTTTTTGAAAAACTCTTGTACACGCTTTCGAGGCCATTAGCCAAGGGAATGACGAGTGATGCCGTTAAATATTTTTCGCCGGATATCTGTTTTTTTGTTTTCTCCATTGGCCTTAAAATTTGACAAAGCTGCGGAATAAGTTTTCACTCGTCAACCAACAAATAGAATTTCGTTGCCATGTCCATTAAATACTCCCGTGAAATTGGCCTCCCTAGTTTCAAAAAACTGATTTATTTTTAGAGTTCTGGGTAGATTTGAAAGAGTTCTAGAGTTCTTGCCCAAAAATAGCAATAGTTCCGTGTAATCTTGGCCAGAAATAGAAAAAAACGATATGGTGGGCCAACTTCCCGCATGAAAAAGAGTTCTGATAAGAAATTTCGGCTCTTGATGAAGAGTTCTGGAGTTCTCAATGGGTTTTGGAAATAGTTCAGCAAAATTGGAATTTAGAAAAATTAACAATAATGGGGGGGGCAAATTCACACTTAGTTTTTTTTATTTTTTCGGAATTCTGTGGAGTTCTGGATAGCCCCATAAGGGTTCTAAACAGAACTCCAACAAACATTTTTGTCCGACCCATACATAAAAAGTTATAGGCTAAAATAAAGTACCAATGCTGAAGGGGCCAATTTCATAAATAGTTTTTTATTTTGTCCGGAATTGTGGAGAGTTGTAAGGAGTTCTGGGTACCCCCTCAAGAGTTCTGAACAGAAGCTGACCAATTTTTGTTAATGATAATGATGGTGAAGATAAAGAATATTATTATTATGATAATGATGGTGAAGATAAGGATTATGATTATTATGATAATGATGATGATGATGATGATGATGATGATGATGATGAAGACAATGATGATAATTACTATGATAATGATAATATTAGTGAAATGATGATAGTGATATTGATGATGAAAATGATAATGAAAGTGATAATGTTGATGAAGTTAAAGATGATGAGTATTATGGTAATGATATCGATTATAATAGTGATACTGATGATGATGATGATGAATATGATAATGATAGTGATGATGAAAATAATGATGGTTATAATGATTATGATGATGGTAGTGATAATGATGATTATAATGAATGTAAATTTAAATTTGTCTCTTGTATGAACTTAAATAGTGCTGAAACTTTAAGCACATTCCTTGCTGGCATGAGTTCTAGCGTACATAATCAAATGCGGTATTAGTGTAGTTAAATGTGAAACACGTTTTGAAGTTGAACATAAGTCATCATATTCTTGCCAAATATGTTCGTTCAAAGTGAAAGCTGTGTAATGACCTCAATTGTCGCTATCAGAATGATTTATATAATTAGCGACTCCCACTTATTTGAAGACTTGGCCATTTACCATAACTAATATCGCGATAGATTTTAATAAACATGTTTTTCACAGATCTACGGGAAACACTTGTTTATAATTTTTGCACGTCACAATTGAAAGGTCTATCATCAAAAAACACCCGAACTTTCGAGAGTTTTCTGTCTTGGTCTGACATTTTGTACATAGCGCAGAATTCTTGTTTTCTTATATTATGTTGTCAATTGCCAATTGCATGTATTCATACCCTTGTTGAAACAACACCTGAATATCGATTGGAAGACATGGATACTTTCTTATACTGTTCGTAGATTACAATTCGAGCAAATCTGAGTTGTGGAGTTTGATAGGAATGCTTTGAGGAAGGTTTCAAAAAGGTGAGGAAATCAGGCTCAAAAGTTTTTTTGTAGTCATAGTTTTTTTCAAGAAACTTAATTCATATAAAATGTCAAATATTTGTTTGAAATGTTTTTTAGTTATTTTTTCTGTTGCAAGAATTTCCAAAGCCAGTTTCGTCATAGGAAGGTTTGCTTCTGCCATTGCTGATTTGAAATGATCTTCTAAGGAAGATGCGTACATTAATATAGTCAAAAACGCATCAAAAGCACACGTACTCGTGACGAGATATTTTACCCTTTTAATTTTTAGTTCACGAGAACACAGGCCGTTCGGAATTAATAAAAAAAAAACATTTGGAATTTGAAGCGTTGAGTCCCAATTTGCTACATCGCTCAAATAATTTCTTTTCCTAAAAGAAGATTCCTTTGGAGCAGAGGCATTTTTTATTTTAATTTTCATAGCTCCGTTTCTGGAGTACTGTGCTCGTAATGATAAGGAGAAACTTGAATATCGGGAATTGATATAAAAGTGGAATAAACATAGCGTTCAGAATTATTTTATGTATTTTCACTGAAATTTTGTGAGATATGCAAATTATAATTTCCTACGAAAATAAATAATAAAAGAAGTTAATGTTTTTCGTTTAAATATTTAAGAATTTTATTTGCGAATTAAATTTTTTCACAAACGTATTGCCGGTACTTTGCTTAATTAAAACGCGCCTTCGAAATTCAATATGCTAAGCTGCCAAATAAAAAAAAAATAATAACTAGAAAAATTAGAAATTCTAAAAAATAATTTTTTGAAATTCATTTTGAAAAAAATGTAATTTCGTGGGTTTTTAAGTGAAAACGGATACAGATATTTCTTTTCTTAATTGAATAAAACCAAATATTGCATTAATTTTCTTTCTATACTCTGTTCAATTTATATTTGCAGTACAGGGAAGATAGGATATTTGCCTTTTAGTCTCACCATTATGGAATTCAATAAGCTATCTTCATTTTAAAGCTCTTACAGGGTTGCAGTAGTGAGCATTTAAAATTGCCGCAAATCTCACAAAAATATCGATAGAGTTACCAACTATTTATTAATACAGGTACGCACATTTTATAATCAAAAACAATGATATCCTAAATAAACTTAATCTATCTTTTAGCCAACAATTTGTATAACTGCATTTAAATTTTTAACTGTTTTTCCATACATAAAAGGAAAACCTAAAACATGAAAACAGAAAAACACCAAGCGTCAACACTTTTTTCTCTAAAGTAGAAATATTTGCTACCAAAAGCTCTAAAAAGCTTAAATCCTGAAAGTTACATTGCAATAACCTAAGAATATGCCTTTTTTTAGTAAAAACTGTCAACAAGGGTTGGTTGCAGATTTGCGATCAGTCTCCCTCCTTTCACCCGGGGAGCAGACAGGTCATGGAGGGATGTTCGTGAGCTCAAAGAAGATTATACAAACGAAGAAGATTACACAAACAATTTAAAAGTAACTCAGTGATTCTGTTTCTTATTTCAGTGGCAATTTCTTAAGTTAAGGTGCCGTGCAAGCAGCAGCAGGCACCAGTGTTTTTGAAAAAGCTCTCCCATAAGGCCTGTACTGCAAATATAAATTGAACAGAGTATAGCCGCCATATTGTCAAATCGCTATAATGTTTTATTGTTCTAGAGCTGCGATATTAATTACTTTTGATATCGAGCTCTGATACCAATTAAAGATTTGCTCTCTTTATTTCTGGAGCTACTTTTAACAAGATGTCATTTTTCTGGTTTTATATTTTCTTTAATGAAATAAAAAGGGTGTTTCAGAAATTGAAAGTCACGGGAAGTGGATAATTAATAAAAAAAAATTGTTTTTATGAACGATGATTTTTATTTCAAGAATATTTTATTCCAAAACTGTATTTTACAACCTCGGAATTTTCTCAAAGTCTCAAAGCTAATTTTTACAAACGAAATTGTTATCAAATAAAGTGTGTATAACTCGCCCGCCATTTGTAAAAAACACTTCTTTTAATAACGAATGTGACGAGAACGACACATCAGGCAGAGTGAAATGAATTAATTTATTTTAAACTGGTTTTATTTTTTCTTGTTTAAGTAATTATTTTCTTCGTATTCAAGTACCTATTTAAAACCCATGTGTGCTAGAGAATTTTTTAGAGAGGTTTCATATACAGCTTTATATCCACTCTGTTCAAGAATTTTTTTAAAACTTGAAAATGCGCATGCGCTTCACGAAGTATTTGTCTGAAATATAGTAATTCAACTCCACAGTCGTTTTTTGTGTAGCTCAATAAATGGTATGTTTTGACATTTCAGAAGATCATGCGTTATTATTTTGGACATTTGTTGATAGCAGCTCTACAATGTCTCAAAATTTTTTGAAATTGAGAGTTTGCTCGTTAGTAGATGTATGAAGTGTTTATGGAGCATATTGAAGCGTTATAAAGTTAATGGAGCTAAAAGTGTTCTTAAATTTCATTTATGGATCAAATTGAAAATAAAATGTAGAGAGCTGTGAAATACACTTTTACAGTGCTTAGGATTTTACTACCTTAGATCTGTAGAAGAACAATTTTGCTTCTAATAGCTCCAACGATGTTACTTGGGCCGTGACTGCCATATATTTGCCCATACTCTGCGATGTGCAGCAACCGTTGGTAACGATTTTTTACGTACTTCCCGTGTTTCTGTGACGCACTGTTCGTAACTTGCAGGTATAAGTGTCCTATAAACCGTGTGCCTGCTTGGTAGCTCATAATTCCCTAAATGCAGTTTCTTCGACAATATGGAATGGTTGAAAAATTTCCAAGCAAATTTTCGTCAATGATTTGTTTGCTTTTAGGGGTTACGTGTTTTGGTATAAATGCAGACATTTGTGTTTGACGTGGCCGAACAAGAGAACGTATGTACCTACTTGTATTACATCTTCGGCGGGTACATTTGGTACAGTACCAGATGTTGGTACAGAAGCAAGAGGCATCCTTAAGGCTTAACCCCATGTCCTATATTTCTATAAATTGTTTTCTGATCCAATATTTAACACAACAATGCTACTGCTGGTTGAAAGTTCTGACTGAGTATCCTGTAAAGAAATGTATTTTGAATTTTAAACATTCGTTACAAAATAATAACCTAGGAAGGTAAAACAACTCTTCATATAAATTTGTATTTATTTTACCATTGAATCAGTGTTTTTATCTTGCAATATTGAGAAAGTCAGCAGCATAAATAATTACATTAGTAATTCGTATTATCTACATAATTCAAAAAAATTGCATATTGCCTTTGAGTTACTTGCAACTCGAATGCCACTAAAGCAAATTATTTACGAGGAATTTCTACGATTTTGACATTACTTTTTTTTTATTGAGCAAAATAAAATAAAAATCAAACGTCAATTGGTTGAAAGCGCTTTCGTTTGGCCTTCATATTGGAAAAACTGGTGTAAAAAGTTTTTTTTCGAAATCAATAAGATTAGCAATGAAAATTAAAATTCTGTACAATTTTGGCTAACGTCGAATCGGATAAAATGTTGACGTTTCCATGTATGGATTCAACTCATAGGTGTCAAAAATTCAACTTTGTATTAAATTTAACGTGATTTTAATCTAATTCACGCACGACCTAAGATGCTTTTTACAAAGAAATTGAAAATAAAAAAAAGTTACAACTAAAAATAGAAGAATAAAAAGTTGCAGGGGCAAACAACTTTAATTTCCGGCAACAAAGTTGCCTTTCCTAATAGCTGGCTTTATATTAATTTGTTTACTCGTGTGAAATAAAAAAAAATGAGGAAAAAATCTCCAAAACTTGTGTCTTCGTTTGAAAGGCTACAAACCTTGAAAATTAAGTTTTTACTCTGGCGGATATGTGTCAGTATCACGGTTGCCACTTTGGTAATCATTTTTTCACCTGGTCGCATTATCGTTTTTATTCCATTTGATAATTTTTAGTAATGGAGTGGATAATGCTAAGATTTTCAAAAAATCATAATCTAAACGATAATATGGAAATATTCGAATTTTGGGAAAAAGTAATTTTTCTTAAAAATAGTTTAAACGAGTTTCGAAATTTAAATACTTTTATTTATAATTTGATGTCTCTTCCACAAAGAAAATTTTATGAATTAAGTTAGATTAAAACAAAATTAAGGAATACACTTAATTTTGACACTAGTAATAATATAATGCTGGCCAGAGCTTCAAGATAAAAAAAAATTCTATAGGGTTTGGACTGTGTATGCATGACCGTTATAAATTTGTTTTCATATCTATTGCGGCTGCATGTTCGTTACATGTTATATTTAGTGTCTGTAAGATTCGAAACTTGAATTTAAATTTTTTGTAGCTGCAAGTTAAAAATAAAAAGTCAATTAAAAGGTTATTGTTACCTAATTAGAACATTTTTAATAAAAAGTAAGTAGGTAGGTACTCTGAAATATTTTTTTAAAGGAAAAACTATTACTAAAGCTTACCAATTTGTTCATTACTTTAGGAATACAAAACTGCAAAGTGTTGATTGAAATATCTGAATATTTTGAGAAAAAAATATCAACGATCAATCTATTTCACTTGTTTAACAGTGACAGGAATGGAATCCGCACATGCTATTTAAAACATAAAAAGCACATAGAGTTTTGTATAGGGAAGTAAACGACTATTAGATGGGAATTAATAAAAAAAAAACTGAATAACGACAATATCGATGTCGACAGGTGAGTAAGCTTATATAAATTCATCTTTAAATATCAAACATTTTCGCATTAAAAATAATGTAAATGAAAATTGAAATCGAAATATTTCTGTATTAAAAAAAATTAATACACCTCTCTCCGTTTTAGGGCACTACCTGTTGCTGTTTTGAATTATGTCAAGGAAATGTTCGGAATTTTAAATTAAGTAATTTTTACCTAAGAATTGAAGCGGTCCTTCGCCAAAAGTTAACCTTATTTATTCAAACACATTTGTATAGAAATTTTTGTTTATTCTATATAGATCTCAAATAAAATAAAAGTTTTGGCATGTGGCGCTGCCGTCTGCCAGATTGACTTGTTAAATTTTCTATAACAGAGTTGCTGCGGCGGCGGGCGCCATGACAGTCACGGAAAGACTAAGATTCGAGCATGAACTAGAGCACACAACACCAAGACAATGGAGAGTTTAGGAGGCAGATCAAATTATGACGTATGAGATTGTGAATTACCTCTTTTATATAATTTAAATGTTGTCCAGAAAGCTGTCAGGAAGGGAAATATAACCAACTGGGACAGATTATGGGGAAACATTTATTTGAGTCCGTGGACAAAAATAAAAGCCAGACACTCAAATACAAGTAAACATGTTCGTAACATTACATTAAATAAAATTTGTATCACTTATTGCAGTTCACGAATAGGTCCAAATTTACAACGATTTGCAAAAACAACTCCGAAATACTCTCTCCTTAGATGCGACAGAGTCTGTTGCATAGAAAATCGATCAGCCTAGTGGCAAAAGTAACCACTGTTTTTAAGCATATTGTGCACGCACATCGTTCATTTAACGTAAGCCTTATAGGAAATAAATTAAAACTACATACTTTCCATTGCTTTTGGTTTCAGGATTGGCTACAGTCGGGTTCAAAATACCCAAAGAAGTCATTACTGATAATATGGGAAGAGCCTTACAACAGGGAACTTGTATGACATTCAATACAATGTCCTTCGAAACATACAATGACAAGTGCCCATTTAAACACGCAACTCAACACGGATGTAGCCCACCTTATCCATTTGGTAACCAGATCACAAGTCTAAAAAAGTTCAAGAGGTTTTCAAAAGATGTGTAGAGTTTTTGACAACAGTTAAAAACTTGAAACATTTTTACGAATTTACAGAGAAAATTTTCATTCTATCAAATCAAAATTTTTTGTTAGAGTTTTGACAGATTTAGTTTTCCCTGTTATAAATTCCCTTGTTAGACGAATGTAATGAACAGTTATTTTGAAAGTAATAAGAAAATTGCATCATCAGCAAGATCTGAAACATTGTTTCAACAAAATAATCTCTTGAAAGAACATTTTTGGATTGCATCCTACTGCAGAGACATCGAAAAGGTTTTAAAAAACGGTAATAGCTCAAATAAACAAACAAAGTAGAAAAATTTCAAGCATTGACCACAGCATTTCACAGAGAAATGTAAAAATAAAACATGTACCAAAAACCACGAAATCGCGGTTAACTGGAGAGTATATTGAAACTTATGAAGAAACAAATGAAAAAGAAATTGTAAAGCTGATTGAAAAATCTTCTTTAAATGAATATTTCCAAGAGGTTGATAACATAGAAGTTCGTGATTAAACTGGCGAAAGTATCCCATCTTCATTCACTAAATAAAAAGAGTGTGCGTACTTATGTACACGCGCTAGAAGTAAAACTTCTTTCACGACAACAGGGCAAGTATTTTTCAAGTCCTACCACTCAGAGCACCCGATTTGAAACTCAGAACCGTTGCAAAATCGTGACGCTGAATTTTGTAATTCGTGACTGGAATTTGTATGTCGGTTTGACATGTCACTGACAGCTCCATAGAAAAAAATTTTTTACCCCCATGCCGCAAAAGAAGTTTTACTTCAACAACACCCAATGAGCGAGAGACACAATAGATTGCAGAATATTTCCATGCAAAACCAATAAACCTACAACTATACATAATTTATGCTTCCTCGCATTAAATCGACCAATGGCCGAAAATCTAACACAACAGAAAAAAATCCTCAGAAATAAAATTCTTCCCACAAAAAACCCTTACTCGAATTCACTAACCATCTTAACGAATATATTAAATGCACGAACCATTTGTATGTCGGTTTGACATGTCACTGACAGCTCCATAGGAAATTTTTTTACCCCCATGCCGCAAAAGAAGTTTTACTTCAAAAAAGGAACTTACATGTTACTCCAGAGGAAGAACTGTCTCAAATTTCTACAACAACCAAGTCCATTGATAAGAATAAAGTTAGATCAATTATTAAAAATGGAAATATGTGCAATGCTCCGAAGGTATGTAAAAAAACGACATTCAGAAATACTTGCTTTTAAGCAGCACCATTTGCAATATCAATAATTTAAAACATTCGTAAAAGGAAACAAATATTTGTTATCAAAAATCATTCTTAGTCCTAATACATATATGTAATACAATACAATTAAGAATAATCTATGTTTTATGTAATTTTATAACCATTCCTTACTTAATACCTTTGTATATAAACACATTAGTAATCTCATGGAACAGAAAAAAGTAGTTCGGAATCGGCTCATGTAAGGCCCTGCAATCGCCACAATCTGACTTTGGAGAGATAAAAAGGCGGGAAGAAGATAAGTAAAATAGAAATAAAGATTATATTAAAATTATTCTGACAACAATAATGAGACTAAGGTAGGGTGTCCATAATTTAAATGAAAAAAAGAGAACATTTCCAATATGCAAACATAACCAAAAAAAAACATCAACCAAAAACGATTAAAATAACGACTTGTTCACAAAATATTTTATTAATTTATTAAGAGGATAAGTTTCAGGTATAGAAGACAGAAGAGTTTGAATTTAAAACAGTTTCGAAAACATTAATCAATTGGCGTGTTCAGAAAAATGAGATCTCAGAGATTTTTCTCACTCAAAAAGTGAGCAAGCGAATCCAAGATTTTTTTTCCTCAGAGTTTTGACAGTAAAGCTGAGAAATTTTGCTGAGGAATCCTGTTCAGGTAACTGAGATTGCTGAGATCTCCGAGATCTCATTTTCCTGACCATGCCTATTAATTCAAAAACAATAGTCACGCTGTTCTGATTTCCATTCCGAATCAAATCCGTTAACAGAATATAAAAAAAAGAAATTAGAATTAGTAGAAATTCACACAAATGCACAGAGTTTCAAACTAAAGGAACGCACCTTTTTAGCTGAAACAACATTTTTGAAATTTTTCCAATTCCAAATCGGATATAAAAATTCCAAACGTCAAGAATTTTCAATCCGATCGAAAATCAAAGCACACTCAATCCGCAAGTATTGAAAGCGAGAATTATTTCAAAACACCTATGTTCTTATTTATAAACGTTGTCTAACATTAGACAACTGCCTAACTTTGGAAAATGTTTTCAAAAACCTTGTTTATTGTTGTCGTATAGCTGCCTAACTTAGACACAAGAGTAGATTGTCCAAACCGAGAATAATGTGATATTTATTTTAATTAAATAAAGCATATTTCCACCAATTTGAAAATAGTTAGACAGTGTCTAAGTAGACACAAATCTAATAAGTACGACTGCTAGAGTTTGAAAACGATAGGATTTTATGACCGATGGGAATTCAGAACAGGGTGAATGTTATGATTCTTAATCTGAAGTTTCATATTTTTGAAAATTTCTTATTTGTGATGGGTATTTATTTTCATTTAAAAATATATTGTAAAACTTTTGAAAGTTTTAATCCTTCAAACTGTAAGCCACTATTAAAATTGACTTAACAGTTCCCAGTTCCCACTTTTAAACTGTTATTTTCTTCTAAAAAGAATGCTCCACGTTCAAATATTTCTGAGGAAAACAGAAAAAAAAAACAAAAATTTTTTAAAAACTTCATACATAATTATATTAGGTATGTTCCTTTGGCCTGCATCATCTACTGTTAAGTACTTCTGGCTCCGTAGTCAAATAAGTTAAAAGCACTTCAATAATGTAGATACGAATTGTATCCACGCAAAAAAGCAGCACTATCAGTAAAAAGAAATTACATATATAGTAAATTACTGTTGTTGGTGTTTCTCTAATCAAAAACAATATACAAATACAAGCAACAAAAATTACATTTATATTGAGGTTAGATTTGTTGGCAAAATTAAATTACTCCATTCATCATCTACTAGTAAATACCAAGAAGAAACTTTGCAGGGCCCAATGGAACAGACCTAAAAATAATAATAAATTCGGAAAGAAATTCAGAATTATTTGAAGAACAAAAAAAATTAACCCTTTTTTATCAGACACTGTTTTCCGAAAGTCTTCATTTTTTAGTTCCACATTCTCTAACATTTTTCAAAATCAAATATTCGCAACATCATCAAGATCATCTAATGAAAATTGAAGTGTCCATTTTTCTATGTACTTAATATATTTTTTGTAACAATTAATGCATTTTATTTCAAGCATTGTACTTCACTTTCAACCCGCTTTTATTTAAATTGTTAAGGAATAATTTAGGGCTGAGTGGAATACATTTTTTTTTTTGAGAGAATCTAAAATTGTTGAAACTTCCAAGTTCCAATGGTGAATTGTTTTCAAAGTTGAGAATCACATAAAATTTGAAAATTGAAATACAATTAATTTTGAAGTTCATTTGTGGAAAACCTATTTTGTATTTCGAAAAAGAGACTAAAAAGAGGACGTGCAAAAAAAAGATAACAAAAAAAGAATTTTATGAAAAAAGAGAGTGTAAAAAAGATCGGAATGGAAAAAGAGAACATGTTCTCTATAAAAGAGATGTTCTGGAAACCCTAGACTAAGGGAGATGGTTGAATCAGATGTTTTTGACGTGGCATAAAGCAAAATAAGGGGAAGAAAATGAAATTTTTTTTGTCCTATGGACGACGATTACGGTATTCTGCTATTTAGAGATAGGGGTATATATATAGGTTTAGGTATAGCTATAGGTATTGATAGAGTACAAAAATCTATATTTGATGCAAATTGAATATTTTATTAAAGCAACGTTGTTAAATTTCACAATATGTGAGGTAAATACAACGTTGCTATATTTGGCATTATATTATGCTTTTTCTTATAGGTAGGTGTAGGTAGGTATGAATTATTGTTGTTGGGATTTATTTATCGTGTTAATAATTTAGGGAAACTTCAACGGTTTTTTAGCAAAGTTTTTGCTTTGATGAGTAGGTATGTGTTCGAGTAGGCTGATATTCCATATGACATTATGTCTGAAAATTTTATTTTACTCAGTTTTAGTGAGAGTGCGAACAAAAGTGGTAAATAGTTAATATTAGTGAATTTATAAAAACATTTAATTTGAACGGAAAATTAGTGTTAGTGGATTAGTTTTTTTCAAAACTAATCAAATAGGTATCTGGAGTTTTGTTCGTGCTGCGCTGGAAAGGAGTGGGGCGTATTTAAAAGTTTTTTAAAAACTTAAATCCAATATTTTTTTTTCTATTACTAAATTTTTTAGCTTTATTAGTGCTTATAAGCAGTGTTTTTAAGTTTTATTTTGTTTTTATAAGCAGTGATTTAGGTAGTTTTTTTTTTTATTAGTAAGATTCAGTGTGTGGTTTTTGTTTTAGTTCAGAATATTTAGTTTTTTGTATACATACCTAGGTACCTATAAGCAGTGTTTTTTTTAGTTCAGTGTGTTTTTTTAAAGTGTTAGTGAATAGATTTAAAGTTAGTTAATTTTGATTTTGCTTTTTTACAGAGCGTTTAGTTGTTTGGTAAGTAAGGTTTTTTTAGTACATAAATCAACAGGGTGTTAGTGCAATTTAAGAGTTAAAAAATTTAGTTTTATCTGTTTTTTTAAAGTGAGTTTAGTTTCTTTTTAAAATAGTTTTTTTTTTTTATCTTTAAGCAATAGGGTGTTGCGACACATTTTTTTATTTTATTCAGATTTTAATAGATTTTTTTTTCAGATTTTAATAGTTTGTTTTTTAGTTCTTGAATCAGAGATTTTTTATAAAGTTTTTATTAGTTTTTTTTTTAGATCGTTTTTTTTTTGAGATCGTAAATTTATAAAGTTTTTCAACACAGTTTTTTTCAAATTTTAATTGTTTTTTTTTCAGTTCTTTAATCATAGAGTTTTTATACAGATTTTAGTAGTTATTTTCGAGATCTTTAATTTATAGCGTGTTACAACACAGATTTCTTTTGACTTTTTTTTTCTGTTAATATAACTTTTTCAACATGGTTTTTTGTTGTTATTTTAACTGCGACGAGCAGCGAGGTTCGCTATGTTACTTTTCATTTTTCCAATTACCAACTGAACATCGAAGAGAAGTTTGGATAAAACATGGAAATGTTACGAACATCAAGGCTTTACCGAAAAAGTCCTTTATGTGCGAAAAACATTTCCATGCCAAAGATGTTAGCGAAAAGTCCACTTTTAAAAGTCTGTCCAGGTACGCCCTACCCATATCTTCTCCATTTGTTTGCAGGTGCTCCGATGTATCAAATGACGCATCATGTCTTCAAATTATGGAGGCGTATAGGGCCTGGAAGCAGCCGACTTCAACGGTCACCTCTGCAATCCAGGTCTCAGAACCAATACCTCCACCTCCACCCCCACCCCCACCTCCACCCGTACCTTCGAGCCCAGCTTTATCCTTGGTGAATATGGCTGCGAGCTCTGCTTATACCTACATCAGGGATTATAAAATCCCTGAAGTACCCTCTTGTTCAAAGGCTTCTCCTTCACAGTTTCCCTCTCCAGGATATCCATCCTACAAAGCGGTTCCGGTAAAAAAAGTCGAAAAAGCTTCGGTATATCCTCGAAACATTCTCGACACACCTATTAAACAAATTCGAGACCCAGAATATAGGCTGAAGACACTTACATGGAAGACTTTTCCGAAGAGCTGCGGACCTTTATTCTGACGCAGTTATTTCACAGGCCGAATGCACCCTGGGAACCTAAAAAAAGGACTTGTTTTTGAAGTTTTCCTTTAAGTCCCCAGCGTGTTATTCTTTTATGAATAGCTCAGGTTTCAAGCTGCCATCGGTAAGCACCATTTACCGATAGCATTCCGAGATTCGTCTCCCAACAGAGCTCAGTCCAAGAATTCAGGACCTTCTTAGGGACAAAGCCAAAGACATGGCATCTTTAGACAAAGAATGCGTTTTGCTATTTGACGAAATGGCTATTAAGAAAGAACTAGAATACAACATCCAGGACGACATGATTTTCGGCTATACCGACTTTGGGGAGTTCGGTAGACATGAAAAAATTGCGTCAAAAGTGATGGTATTCACATTAAGATTAAACTATAGCCAAGATGTTGACCACTATTATCGCAGGGGAGATAAAGTGTGGATTAACTGTTGTTGCAACAAGTTGCGACCAGGGCTCCAGCAACGCTTCGGCTTATAGCAAGTTAGGACCCCGCAATTTCATGGATGCCACGCCATATGTAGAGATAGAGAATCAAAGAGTCTTCTTACTCTATGACTACCCTCATATGTTCAAAAGCGTGAGGAACATTCTTCTTAAGCATAGAATTATAATAGGAGATGAAGTGGTCGATTGGAAGATCCTTGAAAGAATTTATGAAGAGGACTCGAAAGGAATCTTTCAAGTTCTCTTCAAACTTTCAGCGGCCCACATCAAACCAGATAATTTTGATAAGTTTTCGGTCAAGTTAGCGACGCAGGTTTTCAGTGCCAATGTGTACTCGGGCATAATGTACGCATTAGGTACTAATTTTTTTTATCACAGACGAGAATAAGAATCTTGCAGGGTCAACAGCCAATTTTATCAAAGGTATGAACAACCTTTTCGATAATTTTAACACAGGCAAACTCTACTCGAGAAACCCAAAGAAGCAAGTCTTATCGGACTCGACAGATACGTTAGATTCATTAAAGAGCGCACGGAACTGGATTTCTACGTGGAAATCCTCTAGTTCCGTGACAATCCCCCCTTGCTTTAAAGGGTTATTTTCTGCTTTCTCATCTCAATACAGATGTAGCAGAAAATTTATTTTCAATGGTACGCTCCAATAGAGGTTCATATGAAAGGAATCCGTCGGCTTGGAGATTCATTAGGAATCTTAAACTGATTATTTTAAAGCACTTGACTTCAGCGGACCATTCTGGGTACCAGGACGCTGGGGCCGAACCGTTGATTCTGGTAGCTGACCTTGATGCAAATGAACCAGAAAACGAATCTTTATACAAAGACTTCGTGTATGAAGAACCAGCAGTGGACAATGCTGGTGAAGACATTGAAGGCGAAGACCACAAGCCAACAGACCAAGGAGATAAGGAGTCTTCATCTCTGCAGAAAGGTGCTTCTGTATATTACGCTGGGTTTGCGGCAGGGAAATTGAAGAAGAGGTTGAATTGCGAGGTCTGCAATCAATTTATGATCTCAGAGGATGAGATATGCGAAGAAAGGCAAGCAACTTTGCTAATTAAATTGCGAGCATACCAAACAATAACAACACCTTCGGAGTTTGGAAAACTGACAGTTCCTTCGATCGGTTTCAAAAGAACTTACAGTATTCTGCAATCGATTTTCATGGAGCAATTCCCAGCGATGCAGGTGAAAGACAAAATAGTAGAAACATGGTTGCGTAAAATCATGGCACTTAAGGACAGGACAGGGCAAGACAGGGTTTTATCAACAAGCTGCTCAACGGAGCATCGGGAAGCAATCACCAAATTTGTATTGATAGGACTGATCATTCTAGATCTTAGGAAAATCAACAAGGCTATTAAGGCTAAAACAATAGCAAAAAATGTTTAGGTTTAGGTTTTTAGGTATAGGTTCAGGTTATTAGGTTCAGGTTTAGGTTACTAGTTTCAGGTTTAGGTTATTAGGTTGAGGTACAGGTTGAGGTTTAGGTTCATTTTCATATTATTATATTATATTATTCTATAATTATACTACTATATTATTTATATTATTATATTTGTATATTATTATATTAGTGTATTATTATATTATTATATAAGTATATTAAAAAAAAAAAACAAAAAACCAAAAAAACTAGTATAGAAAAAAATGCATGCAAAATTCATTTAGTATAGTTTGAAGTAGAAATAGAACGAGGATATCTCCACTTCGAGATACCTCACTTAAAATATTGCATGTAAAATTCACTTAGTAGTTTGAAGTAGAAATAGAACTTAAAATAATGCATGCAAAATTCACTTAGTAGTTTGAAGTAGTAGTTGAAGAGGAATAGGCCTACTGGGGAAACCTCAAAAAAAAATTCGCATCTAGTATTCTACCCCACTGGGTGATGTGGAAAAGAATACAGGCAAAAGTTTTAAGAAATTTAATTGAAGAAAAAAAACACTTCGTGGTTTTCGTTGTATTTTTAAAATTTAATATATTTCCCTTATCAATTTTGCTGCACTTTATGGTATTCTTTACAAAATACTTTGAAAAACGTGAATTTTCTTTCTTCAATAGGTAAGACATTACATATCAAAATTTTCAAAAAAAAAAAAACAAATTTTTTGGATACATGAAAAACAACAAATTGTTTGTTCTTTTTTGAAATGTGTATATCAATTAGTCTTTGAAATTGGTATACAAAATGTTCTTCTTTAGTGCTTGAAAAATTGTTTTCATACATAATCAATTTTTTCCGAAAAAAATAATTAAATATTTTCGAAAGACTTTTTTCCCCGTGTATTTTAGTCGGTTTTCAAAATTTGCAAACTATATTTTGATTTTTTTAATTTTTACAAAATTTTGTAACTTAAAAAAAAACAATTTTTTCCGAAAAAAATAATTAAATATTTCCGAAAGACTTTTTCCCGTGTATTTCAGTCGGTTTTCAAAATTTGCAAACTATATTTTGATTTTTTTTAATTTTTATGAAAATTGCCTATACCTACTTACACAAAAAATATTTTTTCCGAATAAAAATAATTTTCTTGAAAAATTGTTTTTACGGGTACCTATTTGAATGGAACAAATTCCCATTTGTTTTACTTTTTGGAAAAAAAAAATATTTTCTTCACGGGTAGGTAGGTACCTACCTATTTCAATTGGTTTTTAATTTTACAAACCAAACTTCTCTATTTTTTAAAAATTGTTGACACAAAAAAAATACTGTGCGTTTTGTAATAGAATGAGGCAATTAATAATAAAACACCTTGTAAATATATTTGTTCATACGTGCATATGTACCTATTTATTTGGAATTTATTTTCCATACCTACTTCAAATTTGTCGAAAAACTAAAAACACCCTATTTTCCTCGAATGGCATAGTGGCGATTTTATACTTTTCTTCGATGAATGAAATAATACATCATTTATTTTCATTCCTTTTGAAACCTTCCCCTATTATAGAAATGCCATACAAAATAATGTGCAAAATCGATAAATTGTTGTTCCACTTCAACCTTCCTAAATATCCTATACATTCTTCTCGTTCTTCTTTTCTTTCTTTAACCTTATTTTGTATTCCTCTATCTTTGATTATCTGCTCTTTCTCAACTCTCCAATCTCTTCACTCTCAATTTTCTCTTGCTTCAGAATCGGCTCTGTAGACGTCGCGTCATTCGTTCCTCTCCATGGGACTACTATAGAGTTTATATACAAAGCTTAATACTGAAATAGTTTGGATAGAAAATTATAAAAACAAAAACTTAATCAGCATTTTCCTAGAAAAAAAATTGTTTTTATGTGGAATGGACCAAAAGACAGCTATTATTCACGCATTAAATAATAAATAAAAATAAATTGGGTGACAGCTCGTGTAAAACCAGGGCCTAGTGACTTAATAATCTCAACCATTCCTGTGTGAGTGTTACTGGCGGGAATGGAGGGGATCAACAATTTTCGGCACTTTTTCATGACAAGAGGCGCTCTTATGGAGGATTTGTCAATTCCTCGTAAGAGGCAGTAGCCCGTTAAAAACATTTCTGCTTTTTTAAGGTGGCATAGGCTGGGAATCGAACCCAATACCTTCGTCGTAATAGTTCTGTCTGTTACTTTCGCATTAGGATGTTTAATTGAAACCCAAGATGCTTACCAGAATTCTTCCTATGCGGATAAAATCAAAACTGAAGGCTTAACTACATAAGCCAAAAAGTACTGAAGTACAAAAGTAAAAATATTTTTTTTACCGCTAGCGCCGTTGTTTTGTGAAAAAGAATACACAAATTTGTTTTTAAACCAAAATTTAAGCTTTCTGCATCATTTTTAGAAGTTTTCTAGTCAGAAAAACTATCACAAAATCAATTTAAAAATTTTCACTTTTGCACTTTTTCACTTTTTTGGCTTATGTAGTTGAGGCTTGAAGCAGATAATTTCGAAACCAGACTAAATGAACTACCAGTTAACTTAAATATTCGCAGTCAAAAATTTGTTTAAACTGGGGCTATTGGTTTCATTGATCCTTATATACCAGGTCGAATGGTTCACTACGTGGCTTTTTGCCGCTTAATAAAATCATCTTGGCAGGTGTGAAATTACTTATGCAATGAAAGAAAAAACATGAAAAATGCGGGTGGCATTTGGTAATGAATGTACATATATGTTTTTTTGAAACACATTTTTACATTTGGTCTTTTCTAAGTAACATTAACATTCATCCATTAGTTAATGAAGCCAAATATTAATATGTGTTTCACAATTCTTCAGTTTCAAAATTTGGTTTTTTGTAACAGTGCTATTTCTGTTCCTTCTATTGAGTAGTTTAACATTTTGGTATGTTAAATATTATTTTAATGTCTTAGTAAAATCTTTTACCTTTATGAGCGCTTTAAGAATTAAAATAAGAATAAAAATTAATGCTGTGAATAAATTTAATAATTAAATAAATCTAAAATATTTTTTAAAAATTAAATTTTTTTCACATTAGAAATGTTTAAGCAGAGACAGACCTACCTGCTAACAATGTGAAAAAATCAACAGAATTTCAAAAATATGAAACGCCGCAAAGACAAAGAGGACAAAAATTCAGGGGAATAGACAAAATTATTGCTTTCATGCTTTGTTCTTACTGGTCTGACGATTGAGGAAACAGAATACGAAGATGATAAAACAAACACAAAAAAAATAAGAAGTTTTAGTAGGCTAAAGCTTTCCAGATTTGCTTGTGGAGAAGAGCAAATTTAAAAAAGAATACCGCCTGCTTTATTCAAAGTTTTAAAATACATAAATGCTTTTTTCATTTCTAATGTACTTCAACTATGCTGGAATGGCAAATCGGGTAAATTTGTAATTCTTTTTTTCCTCTTTTTCTTTCAAAAGAGCATTGGGCTCTATCAAAATAAATACGACGAAGTACCTACTACATATTATTATTTGAGAAGAATTCTGGAAAAATGGCTGCATGCTGATGCTGCGCCCATTGAATGGAAAATCTATAGTTTTAATTTGAACCTTTGTGTGTGCTATAAAGCGGAAAACACAAAGTTACTTTCCTGTTAGTGCTGACTCCGTTACGCTACTATACTTTCGATTGTACTTTGACTGACGTCTGTCATTTTGGTAATCAGCTGTTAGAAAATTTGTTTGTTTTCATTTAAAATTATTTAAAATCAATAATTTTCCCAATAGACAAAAAAAAATTTAATTAAATAGGAAAATTCACATTTTTACATTTTTACCAGCACAAATATTTATTTATCATTAAAACAATTTTTTTTCACAAATTAATGACTTAATTTCTGAAAATTCCCGCAAACAAAAAACCAACTAAAATATCCGTAGCAAAAAAAAGTAGAAAACATGTCGCTTAAACATATCCATATCAACAAAAAGTAGAAAATATTTCAACTTTAACAACTGCTTTTGCCACGTTACGTATATGTTCCATTTTCTTTCTGTATGTCAAATTGGAGGTTGACCGAAAAAGCTATATTGTGATAGGTTGTTAGCGATTCCCATGGTTCAACTTTAGACGTCTTTAGACTTTGTGTTTTCCGCTTAAGTCCTTCTGTTCTACGAAATTGCGTTCATTCTTTGTTGATACAAATTAAATATATATTTGTGATTGTTCTTTATTTCTATCACTCATGTTTCTTAACTCTACGCCAAACCCTTAATGCTAGTACATACTTGTGAATCATGTCGTGAATCCATACAAATTTGCATTTTTGTTCACCTGTGAGCGTGCTCGTGAAGCCATGACAAAAAGTGGAGAGTTTGCGTTCACGAGCGGTGAACTACATTCGCAAAATGTACGGGAACTCTTTGATTTTTGGTGTAGCTTTGACAATTTGACCATAAAAGCTGCCAAAGTCAAGCAAATCGTGTCAAAAATTCACTTTCTCCACTGAGGGTTGTTCACTACACGAGGAAGTATGTACTAGGCTTTATTATTAACAAGTTGAAGTTTGATAATATAAATTTTATCTACTTCAGCAAAAGCAACATTTTAAAATAGGTGATTAAAATTCGTCACTATAATGCAGAACTAGTCTAAGTCCAAAATTTCAAAATGATTTTTTTCTACGTCATAGGGCGTTTTTCTTTTTTAGTTCAGAACAGAGCCTGAACTGTCAAACAAAAGATCGTGTTTCTTTTTTAGCTCAGAGCATTCAGAGCTCCAATTTTGTGTTTCTTTTTTCGGTCTGAGCATGTTCAGAGCGCGCTCTATGAGCTCAGAATAAATTGATAGAGCAGACGAAGTTGAATAGCTGAACACAAAGAAAATGACAACTGTGAACAAATAAAAAAGTGAAGCGTGTTCCTTTAAATAAATCTGAACTCTCAGAGCAGAGCACGCTCAGTTCAGAGATCGCTCAGAGTATGTTCGGAGTGTTCAGACTCTGTTCAGAGCTCTACTCTGAACTAAAAAAAAAAACTCCCATAACGAAACTTGTGTTTCGCGCATTTTCTACATATTCCGAATATTCCTATACGTACAGTAGTTCCTTCAGAATTTTAATAATAGAATACACATAGTATCGAATGTCAGCATTTTACGGACTAAGGTTCTTCTTGAATTTTTTTGTAAATGTGACATAGGCTAGTTCTGCAATGTAGTGACGAATTGAACCCATGTTTACGAATTAAAATTTAAGTATGGTTCTAACCCTTAACCCACATGTATATATAAAACCTTTAACATGATTACTTTATTAAAAAAAAAAATATGTTAAGCTAATGATATTAGGTTTGTTCGATGTCAACTCTGGGCGCACTGGATCGCACTGAACTCGGTCTGAGGTGTTTTAAAACGCAATGTGTTTGATGTGTGTTCGGGAAGAGCTCTGAAGTCTGAATGACTCACGAGATCCAGGTTTTTTCTTGGGGCAAGAATTCAGAGCTGCCAACATTCAAATCAGATGCTGGCATTCAGGCAAAAACAAGTGTTGATGATAAATTTTTTGGTAAATATGAGTTGTTTTGTTGATAATTTTTGTTATTTATTTGTTTTCATGTACATAATTAAAGTCTAAATGCTCTATGAAACAATGAAATGAGCAAAAAAATCAGATGGTGAAACTTGTAGCACTGGAGCGTTCGATGTAAGATACAAACCCGAGAAGTCCTGAGTTTTTTGACAATAAACTGACATTCCCCAAGTCGCCCTGGGGCAGAGAACAGCGAACAAACATATTGTTACCTGAAGTTGCACATTATAATTCACTTAACACTTCTAAACAGCTGAATAGTTATGAAGCGCATAAATTTTTAACTTAAGAGTTCACTGAGAAAAAATTTAAACATACAAATGAAACAGAAAGCCGCACACATGAAATCCTAAACAAAACAATGTCCAAATGGTTTTCGCAAATGACCGAAAAGAACGAACAACTCACAGGGCGGATTCTTCTTGAAAAAGCTCAACAAATTGGTATTAGGTTTGGCATTCCTGATTTTTGCTTCCATCATTCGAAGCCGTAATCCAATTTTGAATTTTCATTTTTACATCAGGTTCACCAAAAATTACTTAAACTTTAAAAAAAATTTACCTCTACACACATATAATGGTATCTGGTAGATGGCCATTGGCCAAACCATATTAAACTTAAGAATAAAAATAAAAAAGAAATTGTGAATTTTAAGCTATGAATAAAGTTTCCAATTAACTAACTAACACACATATAATTCTTACTTCCAGCATACCGACTTAAAATTTAATACACAGATTAGTCGTGTATTGCTTGTTGAACAATATTATAAATAAAAGTTATTTCGATAAATAAAATAAAAACATGTGCTAAATCTGTTCATACAACATTTTCGGTAATTAAAGCTTGTAGTGTTTCCCCCACCGACTGCACAATTGGTGACCTAACCTACATAACTAACCTTACTTTATTTTTTTACTACATCCAACAAAATACAGCTACAATAACTTTTCTCATTCGTTTACCAACCCACTAAATAGCAGGCACAACGTCTACCCTGCGTATACTGTGTGCATGCATGTAAAAGTAATTAGTAATTTTAATGATCGAAATAAACATTTGCCCAGTGAAATATGCTCGTACATTATTTCATCTATATATGAAGGTTTGTAATTCCCTCTACGTCAATCAAGTTATAGTCATCATCATATAACATTTGGCCTGGATGTGTAACTAATACTAAATTGCAGTGGTAGTAATTTTCATAAAATATTTTTGTAGAACCTTTCCACTTCCATGATGTGTGCGCCATAACACTATTAGTAGGATAAAAATAAATAATTAGATATAGGTACCTACTCGTACTCTAAAATAATTATAGGAGTAAGAACTCCGCGATTGCATTTAACAGGTTCAGTTTGTTTAATTAATACGAACCCTTCCGCCACAAAGCAGACACCATCGTTAGTTCCTATAATTCCAACAATCACATTCAAGTTTTGTTCTGACAATGAGTTTGATATGGATAAAATTTCGACCGATACACATTTTATAAATTACCAGTTGTTTTTTATAATACAAATTCTATCTACATGCTACTGAAACAAATCAGCCATGTAAAAGACTTTAGCACTACTTGATTGGACTTTTTGAATTATTGATTCAAAATAACTTTTATCTAGAATAACGAAAACTACCTTTTTCTAAAAATAACCTGGGCTCTCAACGTTTAAGTTTTAAAACAATCGTCGTTTTAACGATTATATTAATCGACCGCGACGTCGAAGCTTTGCTTAGAGTTAAATCACAATCGTATTGTTCAGACGAATGGTTAATTTTTTAATTTTAAACAGTTTGAGAACAATTCAAAAGCAAAAAAAAAATAATTTTTCATATTAAAAAGTTGTCTTCTTTTAAAATTCGAAAAAAGGATGTAAGTATGAATATATAATATTTAACCAATTTGGTTTAATTAATTTGTGAAATATTAGCTTTTAGGTCACTCACGCCAAGGCAAATGGAATGCCTATAGCCCGTATGGATGAACACCCTGAAATGGAAAAAAAAAGTCTTCCCTAGAACCTCAAAAAGGTAGACGGAAAAGAAACAAACTCTGCGTAGATTTGGCAGAAATGCTTTATGTGATAGGTCTACCAACCTGAAGCTGCTTGCAGAAAGGTTAATCCACAGAATAATTAATATAATTCTATCTTCGGTCTTCATCACACTAAATTTAAATTTTTATTATAGATTTGGATTGACTTCAAGTACCGGGCAAAAAAAATTAAGTCACAATTTGTTATCAACAAAACAGGAGGTAGTCATCTGACGAAGTTCCAATTTCACGACTTGAAAAAAAGGCAATCCATACGGCCTTCCTTCGTACTGTTGTGACAGGCAGTAGCTGCAATTGCTTTGGAGCTACTACAGTTTTGGACGAGGAGATGGAGAAAGCTGAAAGTGAAAACACCAACTTTGAAAAGGTGATGCAAAATATTTGAAGTCTTATTTAATAGTTTTCATTTAACAGATGAATAATTATCCACTGCATAAGATTTTATGTAGCCTCTATGTAACATTGCATAAATTCCCATTTATAAAACATTTCCCTTCCCTGTACAGTTATACATTACCAAAAGGAGGAAATCTATTACGTTTTACTTCCAAAACTGAAAAATCAATCTCAGCTGTTCATTAAAAAAAAAATTTTTTTGCTGCGCTGCCGGTTGGGATCGTTATAATTTCTTTTATTATTATTCTGATTATTGTTTTTTGTGTATTTTTGTGTTGTTTGGAAATAAAGTAAAATATTGTTGGCTGCATGGCTATAGTGAACCTATTAAATTTTTAAGTTATATTAAATGATTTCTTTGGTTTGACTATGACAACTTTACAATATCTTACTTTATCATTACCACTTGCAGAATCGATTGCTGCAAAACTTAAAATTGGTTTTAATAAATCCGGGAAGAACCCGTGAGTTTAAATTAAAAAAAAACTATTAAATCTTCCCAACGATGGGAAAAGCACATAAACAAAATAAAATAAGAAAATAGTTTTCACAAATAAAAAAATAACAAAATAAATTGTAGGTTGTCACTTAGACTGCTGACATTCCAAAAATTAGGTCCGTTCCCTAAGTTTAGGTTTGTTTGCTTTGTTTTTCTTTATGAACTGTCATTGTTTGGACGTGTTTAGATGCCCCTATTTTAATAGAAGGGAATTAGTAATTTACTAGTTAGTAAAACGAAAAATAGGATTAAAATTTTGGAAGAGCTAGTAAATTACTAAATAATTTAGCAATTTGCTAACTAGTAAAATGTTAAGCCCTTAACAATAGGTTGTTTAAAATTTTGCGCCATTGTGTATTGTATATTTCATTCACTCACAGTGTGTTTTTATTAAGAATATATATCTATTAAGGTGGCTCTTATCTTCGCAATGTCTAAAATGATTCTACGTCCTCCCCAGAAAGTGATCCAAAATCTTCAAATTTCGCACACATCTTAAGAAGGTACTATTAAGAGCGTAAAAATTCAAATCCTCCCTAGAAGTAGAATCAATTAAAAAAATATTTCTATTTTTACTTTTATGGTGCAAATATGCTGGGAATCCGGATTCGATCACTATAACAGACCTTCAGCGTGACTACCTTAGCCACGTTAAAAAAATTACACAACATTTTTGTGTTTACTTTGTACAAGTACATAATGGTCATTTTTAAGGGGGTAAAAAAGAGAAATTCCAACATCGCCGAAATAAGCGCTACCCCAAGTTTTCATGTCCAATTTTTAAAACTTCTTGAAAAAAAGAACAAGAAATAGAACAGCTTGAGCAGCAAAATAAAAAAATATTAATAATGCAAATGCATATAGGTTTGATTCATTTGTTTCGTTAATTTTCGTTAATTTATCGGTTTTTGTTAATTTATCGGTTTTGGTTTTGATCATTCGGATATATCTTTTCCCATTCTTTACAACTGAGAAAAAAATGGAAATTTTCCAAATATTCTCTTCCTTCTTCATCTTCATCAACCATATAAGAAGATAAGCTTCCCGAAGGGTAATGCTTTGAAGAATTTGGAGAATAGACGCTTTTTAAACTTTTTTTATTTTCTGAGATTTGAAGCCCCTTTTCGTGAAAAACTTAATGTTGGTGCCCATTTCTGCTTCCCCTTATATAATTGTAACATGTTATTAGTTTCCAAACTCCCCCAAAGTCCTTACTCATCTTCTTCCATACATCAGACGATACTGGTGGTAAATCACTTGTAGTGAAATTACCAATGTAGGAAGAGATAACCTTCAATATCTCCTCGATTTTAAGCATAGGATTTCGGCCAGTAATTTTGTAAGAAAGTGTCTATTACAAATTACTAAAAAAGATGTTCGATAGTTATTGGAAATTGTTTGTTTGTTTTAATAACTATCGAAGTAAAAACCAGAGCTAAGTTTCGCTTGTTTTTGAAATTGTCGATAAAACTATTTTTGTTGATTTTTTTAATAAAATCTCATATTAATTCTTGTTTCAAACATGAAAACAGTTTTCAAAATAGTCAAAATTATTTCTTTAATAGTTTCGATAGGTCCCCTAAAACTCCCCTTATATCATATTCTACGAAGTAATTAACTCTTTGCCAAATTTAATTAGAATCCATCAAACGGTTTGGTTTCAAACATACTTTCACATTTATAATATAAGTAATTAGTAATAAGTAAGATAAGAAGATTGTAATTCTTTTTAATATTACTTTTCTTCCATTTAAATAACTTAAAAGGGTATTTCGTGCTTCTTTTGTATTTATACATTTTCCATATATTACAACTTGATTGTCATCATATGGATTCAGAGCAACAGCGCTAGTTAAACAAAACAAGTTTTCAAATTGCTAATATCTTGACAGTCGATCATTAGCGCGACTCTTCTGAGATAAAAACGTTTGATTTCAGGATGCGATGTTCTTTTTATACAGTCTCAACGTGAAACCAATGCCATTATAATATGCGCAACCTCTACGCGAATAAGAGTTTTATCGGCCGAGTATTTATTTTTTTTATTTCGCCAGAGCCATTAGAAGCACTAATCAACATAATTTTTAAGTGTCATATTATTGAACGAACGGCACGCCCAAAACAAAATGGCGCGTCGATAGTCACTAACAGTTTTAGGTGGAGCTTTGATTCTGTCTAACCAAAATGTAATAATCCCATGACTTTCTGTGATCATTTGGCTGACAGGGACTGTTTTGTGTTCAACATTGATTGTAGCCGTTTATAAAAAATGTGGCGTTTTCTTTTTCTCAAATAACTCGAATTTTTTTTATAGATTTTCCGATGGCGTCTACAGATATTTCGCCTTTGTCACCTATTGTCCGCAAGGTATACAAGTATTTGATTGAATTAGATAGTAGAGAAATGTATGCATCCGAGCTCATGAATTGCACCGTGCGTCGTACTGATGATCTGTTGAAATTTTTGGTTTCTTTTTATAACATCGATTTTTTCTTTTGTTGGTTCTCTGCTCAATTTGGGCGTTTTCCATTTTTATTTGTCTATAAATGTTGTTGGAAAAGATATTCCAGATATTACAACTTGATTGTCATCATATGAATTCAGAGCAACAGCGCAAGTTAAACAAAACAAGTCTTCAAATTGTGAAGCTGCCTGCAGTTAACAATTAGATAGGAAAAAATGATCGCAGAGAAGCTGCCTTGCCGCCACGGGCTTACCAATATTAACTAACCAAAAAAAGATGGCAGACATATCCGACGAGGAGGCAGAAAGTTCACGCCATAGCCGCGAAGTGGGATGCGATTAGGCTTACCATCCGTCAGGATTTCGCCTGACGCGTCAGGCTTTTTATGTCCAATCAGGCTTTGGCCAGGTTTCGTCCTTTATCAGGCTTTTTTATAATAATCGCAAAAAATACAATCGTTAGAAGAAAAACGTTTACGTAAATTTTTCATTTAGTTGTCACTTTTTAGAAAGACATAAAGAGTTGTGCAATAGGGTGATTAATAAAAACACCTTTTTCGAAATTTAACTGGGACCGGTCGAAATTATGAAGCTCAGATTAAAACCAAAAAATTGAGAACAAAAAAATCAAAATCGAGCTTCCTACTAGCGCTTTTTCGATAATTTTGCTTGAAAGTCTTTGAAAATCGGAATTTTTCTCAAATGTTAAAAGCTGCAAACTTTTTGGGTTTTGGTGCTAAAAGCATGAAATTTTCAGGGGTTGTTCTTATTTCATAATTTCGAAATTCGAGAAAGGTGTTATTTTGAATCACCGTATTGTGCAAGATATGATACATATTCCTGAATGTAGTGAACAGTCAGCGTCAGTCAGTCAACGTGAAACCAATGTCATTATATGCGCAACGTCTATGTGAATAAGTGTTTTATCAGGCACAGTACTTATTTTTTTATTTCGTCAGAACCAATTGGGAGCACTCATCAACATAATTTTTAAGTGTCATATTATTGAACGAACGGCACACCCCTAACAAAATAGCGCGTCGATAGTCAATAACAGTTTTAGGTGGAGCTTTGATTCTGTCTAACTAAAATGTAATAATCCCCGTGTCATGACTTTCTGTGACCATTTAGCTGACAGGGACTGTTTTGTGTTTAACATTGATTGTAGCCGTATATAAGAAATGTGGCCAGTTTTCTTTGCCTCAAATAACTCGAATTTTTTTTTTTTTTAATTTTCCAGTGGCGTCTACAGATATTTCGCCTTTGCCACCTATTGTCCGCAATAATTCTCGGTATACATGTATTTGAATATTTTATTGAAATAGGTAGCACAGAAATGTATACATCCAAGCTCACGAATTGCACCGTGAGTCGTACTGATGATCTGCTGACATTTTTGGCATCTTTTTGATAACATCGATTTTTTCTTTTGTTGGTTCTCTTCTCAATTTTGGCGTTTTCCATTTTTATTTGTCTTAACAAATTACAAATGTATGTTGGTTGGAATATCTTATCCAAATTTCATGCTGCCTCTTATTAATTTTTCTAAATACTTTTCGGCGCTTACTTCAGATAAATCTTTACCAATAATTGTTCTTTCTTGATCTTTTATATTAGTGTATACCCTTTCATGGTATATATATATACTAATACGTATATCGCAAGTTTTAATATCAAATCAACATGTTCCCCTTCTTGTGGTTTCTCTTTTGCGTAGCCGTAAATTTTACTACATACCTACGAATTTCTTTCACGATTTCATTTCATTGTCCATGTCCAATTTAATCCATTATGGGCATTTTTTTTCCTCTACGGCTGTAGTTTGTCTTGCAAACAATTTATGACAAGGTGATTTGGCCAACTTCAATGCCAAAATAGTTTTCAGGTAACCATTGATTGACAGCTACCGCCAGCTTTAATTTCTAAGCCTTAAAATTAAATAATAGGTAGGTTGACCGTGCATAGAATCCGTAAAATCCATAGAATTCGTCGATCCGTTGACGGATGAATTGGGTGTACCAATGAATTCGTTGTTTTGACATCTTTAATTCCCACGTTTTTAATAAATAAATCGGAAAAGGCAGACTTCAAATTGCAAAGCTTACTACCTAATACATAACTATTTATTTTTGTTTTTTTTTCAAAAAAACTCGTAGAGTATACATACTTTTCTTTTAAAACTAAATTAGATTAGCCTTATTTATTAGATTTCACTAATACTCGTTTCAACCTCGGAATAGTTAAACCGAGTCGAAGCACTTACTCCGTCATAACGCCACGTCAAACGGTTTTAGCTACACCCTCCTTATGTCAAATATATTATCAAAAAAAACCAATCTCTCTGGTTATTATAATATGGGATTAAACGAGTTTTGTACTGCAACTAAAGCGTTTAAAGAATTTAAATCATTTATAAATGCAAAATAACTATCCATTTTGTCTTACAATTAGTAACAAACGGATAAAAGAAACTTCTTCTACACTCCTTTTTAGTTACTAAATGTCATGTCATTTAGATACTAAAACGGCTTTACTACGGCTTTAATCCTACTATGTACCAGTTTTAGCTTACTCCGCCTCTAATAATCGTTTATTTTTGTATAAATAAGTTTTTCAGTAAAGTCGGAGTAAATTTACTCCGTCGCTAAAACGACTTAATAAATAACAATTTGTTTGACGCGGCGTAAAGAAGGAGTAAGTGCTTCGACTCGGTTTAACTATTCCGAGGTTGAAACGAGTATTAGTGAAATCTAATAAATAAGGCTGGATGTGTTTTGTTGACCTTCTTAATGTTCACATTAGGTAATGCTCATCAAAACTCTTTAGCTTTCCAGTTTCATTAAGACATTTTGGATCGGAATGTTGGCACTATTTGCTCGGGTCATCTGTCATTTGCCGCGGTATAAAATAGTGTTTCGAGATTTTAAAACGATAAAGTAGTGAACAAAGCTTATTAAACTAAATAAAGAACTGAAATAAAAGTAAAAATACTGAACACTTGTAATACTTTATTTTGAAAAATATTAAACAACATCCCACTGAGTATTAATACAAAGTGGAAAAGAATTCCATGCTACTGCCAAATTTGTGAGAGACCTTTTTCTTTTAATTTTTGACCACACACAACAGTTTAATTTAACCTCAATAAAAATGTGATGAAATGTGTGACAGAATTAGAACCATTTCTAAAAATTCTCATGCATTAACAGATGTCAAATCGTGTAGGCTGGGAATATCATATTTTGTTTCCACACTATTATACATGATTTGTTTCACACTTTTTTGACATGTATTAATACATGTGGGATAGTGTGAAAGGGCTTTTATACTCGATTTCACGCATTCACGCAGTTCAGTGGTGCCATTTGATCTTTTTTGGTTGTTGGTTTTTATTCACCACATGAAATGAAAGTTAAATTTTTGTTAATATTATATATAAATGACTTTAAATGTTGTTTATGTTGTAGAAATTATAAGTTAGTTATATTCTTTAACCCTTTCTTGTTCTTGGTTATGTTTTTATTTTATAAATGAAGCTAAAAGCAAATTTGTGGTGAGTATAAATTATGATGTTTACCCAAAGAACTGAATTTTGGTAGCACTGACTATATGTTGTTGATGGTTTTTCGGCATATTTCGTGCAGATGTAAAATTTTTTGTTTCATTTTTTGTCTCTATATTTAATAAACAAATAGAAAAATTTTAATAAAAATTGCTAAAAATTTTTCTTTGAATAAATACCTTTATAATGAACACACCTCGTTTGTTCGGTACTTAAAGTTGACGTGTCAAATCAACTTAATGTTTTCGCGCATGTCATGAAGTGACGTTTACATTATTTGTTAAATTGTTTATAAAATACTAGTAATTTGTTAAGTTTTGTTTGCAAAAAGTGCTAATTACCTCGTAAACTAATTACTTGAAGTGTTTATTTAACAAAAAACAAAAAGTTATTCATAAAAATTTCATGTGTCACATTTAATGTTTTTATAGGTTATATTCAATAACCTTTTTTCATATTGAATTTGAATTTGTGTAATTTCGTGTTAATATGTTGTTAGATGTTTCAAATTGGTTTGTTCTATTGTTTTTAGTGGTTTAATTTAACAATTTAAACAAATTAGTGTGTTAGATTATGATAACAAATAGAACAAGTGTATTCTATTGATAAATCAGGGTCAAGTGTATGTCTTTGTAAATTTGTGTTAATTGTTATTGTTTATTATAATTATAATTGTTAATTATGTTTGCTTATTATAATCCTTTATGAATTTATCTGATTTTTTTTCTTATTTTCAGATTCTACATATGTGCTTACTACATAATGAAAACGAAGAGCATTTGTTGGTGCTCCATTGGACATATTGTTTTTTTTTTATTTATTTGTTTACCTTTGCCTTTGGAATTAATAGGGTAAGTTGCGTGTGTTTTCCACATTAAACACTTATTATATTTATACCTTATTTTTTTTTTCTTTCATGTTCTAGGAGTGATTTCAATTTATAACACCGAATGTTATTGGATTTATAACTAAATTAACAATAAATGTATCATTAATCATATAATCTATAATTAATCTTTCAATAAATGTACGTTTAGATAATTTAATTTTAATTCATTTTATTAAATTCAGTTTAATTACATGGTTTGTATTTGTTTTATTTTTGTTTGTTTGTGGAGTTAATGCGGTGATTCAACAATATCTATGTATTGAATATGATACACAATCAGCCTGTGAAATGAAAAAATTGTAAACTTCTTACTATATCTACGTGTTTACAAGATTTAACACAGCACCGCATGTTAATAAAGTATTGCATGTATGCACTATATTTATTTTTATTTCACTTTTGTACATAATTTAATAAGTTTTTAAAAATATTTTAATGATTTAAAATCTCAAAACACATTCCTTAAAAAATCAGCTAAAAATTTCCTTGGGCGCCCCAGCATTTAGCTCTAACTGCATGCCGATGCTGTGTCAATGCATTTGTATTTGTATAACTCACACTTTCTTGAAAAAAGCCCCACAGCGAATGCGTTCATTGAAAATGGTTTACCAAAACCAATATTACTCTGTTCGAATCTTGTCATATATGATTTAACAATTGTGGATGATAATTTTTATTAAAATTATTTTATTTGCATCATCGAAAATGTATTTCGTTATGTTTTAATAAAATAATTCGCTGTATAATTTTAAACCTTCATACAAAAGTTATTTTTTCAAAATATTTTCAAAACTACCATACTCACCGAACATATTTTCCTGGAAAACATGCAAAGATACCAACATAACAAGCAAATTCATTGGAAAGTTAATGTTCACATTAGAGTTACTGAAGTTTGAATATGCTGTTAACTTGTTGTTTTTGCATTTGAATGTTAAAAGTTGGCTTAATGTGAAAAATTTCTTAATGTTCACATTAGAAAGTCAACAAAACACGCCTACTAAAAAGTAAACTAACCTACTAGGGCGAACAAAGAGGCACATAAAACACATCTTAACGAGTTCAGACTTCAGAGCACAATAGAACACCCAATAAATTATTCATGGAACAAACCTGTTATTGACAACTGATGTCACCGGTGACCGCACTGCCGAAGAAAATTTAAAAGTTAGCTACTTTTTCGCGTCCGGCCAATGCGTTACCTATGGGTCGCTTCTCATAAGTCATAATCACGTGTGTATTTAATCGAGTTTTCAGTTTTACGCATCGATCCCAGGGCCAATCTTTCGTCGGTTCTGTAATTATTGTGAATAAAAATTCATTTCGTTTTTGTCCGTATGATATTTTATTTCTATTAATTAATGTTAATAAGTGTATTTATAAATACAGTAGAATATCATTACATATTAATAATTTAAAGACTTTTCGACGGACTAATATCCTTGTTGGTTTTCCTATTCGTTAATATTATAAGTCCCCGCAGCAAAAACTGAGCGCAAGCTTTGCAACCCAGTTTTTTCTGAAGTTTTCCGGCTGCAAACCCCGCGTAGTAAGTAGCAGCTGCTTTTTTTAATTTTTCGGAAAATTCATCCTCTTTGTATGTGTATCTTTTTCTAGGATGTTAACCTCCATTTCGTCATCTGAAATCTGAATCCAAGTCTTCTTCTAGAGTATGTCAATTTGCTATGTAAAATATTATCTTCGATTTCCTCTTCAAAATCGAAATCTTTATCTTCTACAGAATTATTTTATGACCCTCCTTCGCCACCGGCTATTGTCAATAGTGGCTCTGCTTTAGCATCTTTGCACCCCGAGTGTTCGGCCGAAATATAATAATGGAAGATAATTTGTTTCAGATTTCGAATAAATATCTAAGCCGAAGGATTTCTCTAATAGGATCCTCTATTGTAACGAAATATGGAAAACAAATTCTAAGCTACATCGGTATTTAAGTGTGCGAGCAGGAAGTAGCAGATCTGTACAATCCCAATTAATCCATTAAAGCAAGGTGGGATTGTTACTTTACTGCTGGACTTCCAAATCCAAAAATCCACTCCCTTGTTTCTATCAATTTATTCAATGTGGCCGTTGCTTAAGAAAACAATTCATGATTTGGATTTCTTGAATAATGCTGACCCGTATTTAAATTGTCGAATAAATCCTTCACTCTTTTAATGAATTTCGCGGTTCCTTCATCTACTCTACTTGGTCAGCATATCCGTCATTTGTTTGGTGAGTCCCGCCGGTAATCTAACTTCCGAGTGCCATTTATTTGGAGAAGCACGTAAAATAGAAACACAGGAAAAGCCTTCATAAGGAAGCTGTTACAAATGGTTTGTGAGATGCCTGTCCACAAAAGCCTTCAACAAGCTATTTTGTTTTGAAATCAAGTGCGAGATTCTACAAATTCAACAAGGCTTGTGTACGAAACCCTAATGGAAACTTGATTGTCAGGTGCATGCGCGGGAGGCATTAGTTTCGATAAGTTGGTTTAAGCGAAGTGATGTTAAATTGTTTATTTTGTGCAAGGTTGATACCAGCGGTGCCACTTTGTTGCAAATGCAGTAGATTATATTTTCCCCAAAAAAATAATTCGACTGCAAAAAACCAAATCTACTGCACTTTTTTTTCAAAATATATACCTACTTTTCAACTATTTCAATTAAATCATTCACTTGTTTTAATGTTGGCTTCATTTTGTATGCCTATTTTTCAAAAAAATCTTCATAGTATTAATATGCATAAACTTTGTATTTTTCTTTTTTTAATCTATCTGCTGAGTATTTATTTTTTGAAGTGGCAACGCTTCTGGTCGATACTATCATAATAGAATCTTCTATCATGCGCATGCGCGGGAAGCATTGTTTTCGATTAGATGGTCTAGACGAAGTCATGTCAAGTAATTTTATTTGTAAAAGTCCTGTGTATACAAGCCAGTACGAAGATTATTTGATGTGCTGTCAAGCGCATGCGCGAGAGGCAATTTTAATAGTTGGTCTTAACGAAGTGCTGTCAACATATTATAAACCATGTGATACTTCGTATGGAAAGCTGTTAAGCTGTGAACAGTGAACATAACAAATTATGCCTGAATGCGGTGACCATGTTATATATTTTTATACGAACGTTCTCACCATTTTTTTCTAAATTAAAAAATGACAAGTACCGACAAATTATCACATCAAAAGTTTATAATATGTATATGATACACTCCTCGTCAACTGAATACGCATAAACATTTTTTAATATACTTTATCCATTTTTTCCAAACAGTGATGGTTATTATGCCATCTGTTGATGCTAACTATTCCCTTAAGATGTTAAGCAGATAATTCCGAAAGAATTATCCAAAAACAACCGTGAATTTTTCTTCAACCACTTGCAAAGTGTTTTATATGCAAAGTAGGAGTTTTTTTTTTAGTCAACTGAATAGGTACAACGCCATTTTCTTCGTTGTTTATAAGTTTTTTGGAGTGCTTGACAGTTTAAATTTTAGTGTTTTCAGTAAAATTTAATTCTTGATTTCAAATTTTAAGAAAAATGGGTAGATCTACGTGTCTTAACAGTGTTGAAAAAGCTAAAATCGATTTACTTAGAGACCAAGGCCTAACTGGACGTGCAATAGCTGATAAAGTTGGCCGAAGTTTTAATGTAGTTTATTCTTACTTGAAAAATAAAGATGCATACGGCAAAAACATGAAGGGAGGTAAGAAAACAGCAACAACAGCAGCTGAGAGACGAAGAATTTTAAGATGTGCATCAAATTCTTCTGATTCTGTGGCAAAAATAAAACAAAAAGTCGGCGTAAACGCAAGTTGCTCAACAGTATTAAGAGTAATCAACAACTCAAGCCATCTTAAACGAATGAAACTTAAGAAAAAACCACCACTTGACGAGAGACGGAAAATGTTGCGATTAGATTTTTCAAGACTTCACATGAGTTGGAAAAAAGAATGGTATCACGTGGTTTTTTCAGATGAAAAAAAGTTTAATTTCGATGGCCCTGATGGGTTCAACTTCTATTTCACGACTTAAGAAAAGAAAAAAGATTTTTAAAGCGCCATCATAGTCGTGAAGGAGGTGTCATGATATGGGGAGCAGTCAGTTATTATGGAACAGTTGAGCTCGAGGTTGTAACATCAAGAATGACAGCAGCTGGGTATAAAGTAATTTTGGAAAGAAATTTTCCTAAATTTTCTAACATCTTTGGACCCATAAACTGGACCTACCAACATGATAATGCGCCTATTCACTCAGCGCGCATAATAAAAACATGGATAGAGGAGCAACAAGTGCAGTTGCTTCAATGGCCGCCGTACTCACCTGATCTAAACATCATAGAAAATGTCTGGGGGTTGAAGGAAAAACTCACGGTTGTTTTTGGATAAAACTTTGAAATTCTGTTATTTATATGTTACGAAAATTTTTACCATCAACAGATGGCATAATAACCATCACTGTTTGGAAAAAATGGATAAAATATATTCAAAAATGTTTGTGCGTATTCAGTTGACGAGGAGTGTATTATAAGAAAAACTTAATTTATTCTGTTTGCAACGAGAAAACTGTTTAAAAAAAAAAAAAATGGATACAAAATTAAATTAAATTTTCAACATAAAAAAATTGGAAGTTAAAAGATGTTTTTTTACAAAAAGCAATCAATGCACTTAGAACAATTGTATTTTAAGGTGTCGAAATCTTTTTTTGGTATTTACTTTGTTACTGTTTATAGGTTACTTTGAAAAATTAATTGTTCTAAAATAAATGGACAGGAAAAATTGTGAACTTTATTATAAGTTTTTATAAGTTTTTTTTTATCAAATTAAGACATTTGTACATAAAAAAAAATAAATTGCAAAAAAAAACACGACGCACGTATGGTCACCCTCAAAGTATTTTAGTTCAACAGGCTCATGAAGTTTCAACGAAGTTCTTAGGAAGCTAATTTCGGTTTCAATTGTTTCCGATTTGATACTTTTTTAAATTATAGAAGATTAGCCCGATGTATAAGATGTCTGACTCTCAACCAATACGTCTCGGTTCAACTCTCATAATTCACATTAAGTACAAAAAAGGTTTTTCTCCTTTAAATAATATCCTCATTTCGTTTCAGAAGAAAAAATAGCTAGGACCACCCAAGAACAATAAACCAAGCAAAAAAATTCAATAAATTCACGAATGTAAGTTATTTTATTTTATTTTCAATAAAAAATGCCTTCTAGAAGGCCTTAAAAACGCTTCCATAAGATTTAGTAGAAGTAGACTGTAGATTCAAACCTTACAAATGCTCTAGGTTAAAAAGCACATTTGTAAGGTTTGAAACATAGCGCATTTGTAAGGTTTGAATCATATCTGTTCCTATACGGCCTTAAAGAAGTCAATTGAGTATCTTCTATCAACTTGCATATGATTGTTTACAGGCCTTTCGAGCTTCCCTAGTGGGCCAAATGTACCTTTCTAAGGCCATATGCAAGCTCTTTTGCTGAATTGGAAATTACTTCGAAATACCCTTATAGAAGTAAAATTGTTAGTTGGGCTGGTGGCTCGAAGAAAAGTTTTTTCTAAACGCGAAAAAGTTATTTATAAAATTTATGCAACGTTGAATAGAGGCATTTTAAGCTATACGCGTCTAAGATGTGTACGAAATTTGGAGATTTTGAATCACTTTCAGAGAAAAACGGGGAATAATTTCAGGCATTGCGAAAATAGGAGCCATCTTAATAAATAGGTACATATATCTTCTCAATAAAAACACACTGTGAGTGAATGAAATACACAATTCTTTTAATTAATCAATAAACATGAATTTTTTTTCAAAATATTTTACTTTTTTTCTAAAAAACACAAAAAACAATAATCAGAATAATAATAAAATAAATTATAAAGATTACAACCGGCAGCGCAGCAGAATTGTTTTTTTATGAACAGCTGGGATTGGTTTGTCAGTTTTAGAAGTAAAATGTAATAGATTTCCTCTTTTTGGTATTTTTTTTGACACAAGCCCTCTATAACTATACCATATAGTACGTACTAGTAGAGCAGGTACTCTATGAACTATACAAGGAAGGGAAATATTCTATAAATGAGAATTCATGCAACCTTACATAGAGGCTACATAAAATTATGCAGTGTATAATTATTCATCTGTTTAATGAAATCTATTAAATAAGACTGTAAGACGTGTAAAAAGGTAAATAAAAATGTAATTAAAAAAGTACCTATGTAAACAAAAAATAAACAAATCCGATAATTCAATTTTAATTTAATTTTATAATATTTATCCCACGCGTTAAGTAATTAAATTGCAATTTAGATTTAAATAAATGAAAAGAAAGTAGCTACAAACGGGAACACCCTATGGATGTAAGTATAAGAAAATGGTTAACTCGTGTAATTAAAAAAAAATTATAGCACTTTATCTTTTTGTTGGAATTAAAAAAAAACACAATTTAATCACATAAATTACCACAACTTAGACACTAGGTATGGTTTTTGAAAGAAGACAAATTAACACAATTATAGGCACTATGTTCGTAATTAGGTTAAACAAATTAAATTTTATGTAGGTAGGAAGTTTAAAAAAATATTATTATTGAACACGCGCATAAAGGTAGTAATTGTAATTAAAATATAAAAAAGACCAGTAATTTAAATTCAAAACCAATAAAAAATTAAATGAAATGCAACAAAATCAGAAACACTACAATCTCAACTGCACGAGAAGCAAATTTGCGAATAAATAACGGTAAAAAAAAACGACAAGCCAACATATATAGATACATAATATACAAAAAAAAGGTAAACAAAAACTTGACACAAAAGAGTACAAAAATGTATGTCCATTTTAATCGTGAATTCTCAGCTAAATTGTACTTTTTTTTCCCGCGAACTCCCTTACCTATTCTTCATTTTCCGAATTGTCAGTACTCTCAAAACTACACTGCATAACGGAAGTTGGACTTATGTCCTGTAGGTGTCGCTACTATCGCACCTCGCCATTATAGTAATATAGTTTTCAATATTTCTTTTATACAAGGGTATCATCGTATCATCATTTTCATCACCATCATCAAAAAGCAATATGTACGTTATAATGAAAATCGTTATTGACGACGTCATCTGGAACCGCAATGTATGGAGCCTAAATGTTAATCGATTCAAATCTAGAATCGTAGTATTCAGGAACGGTGGTAGAAGAGTGCTAGCTAAAAAATGGTACACCAACAATGGTTAAATAAAAATATCAAACCAATATAAATATCTTCGCGTTATCTTCAAGTATAATAGGAAACCATTCTTTCATTCCTTACAACATTAAAGGTTCACCTAGCGTACATACGCAAAGTGAGGCCATTGCCTTTCCACGTAACCGTCTTCAACGTTTCTTTCTAAAGCTGTTATCGAGAAAAATATTTATTAAGCCTAAGAATGGTCAGGCCTTTTCCAAGAACCTCATGTAGATTTCAGTTTCGAAGCTCCATGTTCAGAATGGAATCGCATCCATAATACACTAAATAACAAAGCTATCGGAAAAGGAACGGGTCAATTTTTTCTTGGTTAACAAAGCTTCGCGTTTTATAATTTAGTTCTCATCTCATGTGCTTAATGAAAAATTTCAAGTCGATCATAGTACATTATAGGTACAGCAGTAAGTTCGTGCGACCCAGTTGTGCATTTTATTTATTATTAAATTCAAAGTCAATAGTTTAGTTGAATACATCAAAAGCTACATTATTGTGTCTTTCTTACAAAAAATATTTTCCAAATCGGTCGTAAAAAAACAGTTTTTATAGCTAAATGGAATTAACTCCCCAATAAATCATTCTTCAATGGCCATTCCACTATATTTGCTCGATATCATCCCTATAATATAAGAAGTATAGTCCGTCATAATATTAAGCTAAAAAAGACCTTATGAAATGCTTATATGTAGTTTCAATTGCGGTACATACCTACATATTTCTCTTAGCCCATAATGGCCAAAGAAGAATTTCTGATTTAAAAGCAGCATCTGGTATCAGGCTAAGACACATCTCTTAAATAAAAAATAAAAATAAAAAAAAACCCTACGTATATCTTCGTTGTCACGTATGCCTAAGTAAAATCCTTAAGAAGACCCATAAAGTGACGACATACCCATAAGTTATAAAGTATAAGAAAAAAAAGGAATAACGGCAGTTCTGACAAAAAATGCCACTCAAATGTCCTTTCTACACACACTCACCTAACCTCAATCCCCAAAAAAAAAAACTGTCATCGTTGTTCTCGTACAGTTTGGCGAACCAACTTATCAAAAGTAGCTCTAAAAAAAGTTTCATTTTTTTTTCTTCGTTTTTATTCTTTCTTACAATTTTAACATTTTTCCGTATATTCTTTTGAATATTAGAAAATTATGTTATTCAAGAAAATACAAAAAAAAAATATGAATCTAAAAAATTTACATTTTGAAAATAATGTGATAGCTCTGGCGTAAAAACTCCTGCGCTTCCGGTATTTTTTTACCCGCCAGTAGTGGAAGTGGCTAAGGGTCTGGAGCCACGTACTCATCAGGCCACATATTTTCTTCAACAAACGCTTTTTGTTAGGAAAAATTCTAGAACGGAATATCTTCAATAGATCTCAAAAAAATATTTAAAATTTGTTTTGTTTTTATTTCCTTAACAATTATTAATTTTAAATTTTTAAACATTCGTGCGCTAGCATAAGAAAAATGGAGTTATAAGCTCATTTATCCAACTTCTACTTTCATTTCCGCGTTTGCGAAGAAGTCTCGGAGATTTGTGTACAATTTGGTGAGTTAACTCTGAATTTAGTGAACAGATATTTTTGATGTTTTATATCTTCCTAGTTTATAAGGTGGATTCGAATGAATTCTTAACTTAGTTATTAGTAATGGCCAAACCACAACCACGCTTCGGACGCTCGGGCTTTTGACAGGCTTTTCACTGACTTTACGATATTTTACGATATCATGTGTCATAAAGCGCAACCTTAGGAAGTTACAAAATGTAATGTAGCTTCAAACCTCGGGCGTTGAGATATGAAATAATAAGTTCTGTTTCCTTAAAATAACACTGCGCAGATTCTTCGCAGATAATAGGGAACTTAAAATGTCCCTGTTTCTATGGTTTCAATTAGGTACTAACAACAATTGAAATAAATAGCTTTGCTTATGAAAGTATTTACTAATGTCGATGTTTTCTTTTTGATTTCAATGAAATATGAAACAACCGTTTTAGAACATTGACACAATGCTAGCCTACAAAAATTTTTCTTCAAGCATATTGAACTTTGACAAGTAATTCGAAGAATGACTTTATATTTGCAATCGGGATGTGAAAAACAATTAATTATTATTACAATTATTATTATTAATAGTTGTATTTTATTTTCCTAGATCAAATCCAGTGCCTATACAATTTGTAACTCTCGCATCAATTAAATTGGTCAAGAAACATTGAAAAATGGAACAAAACTCATACGAGATGTTTCAATTTTCGAAGATGAACATGTTGGTCTTTTCTCTCTATTCAAGAAATGTAAATTTTAATCTTACATCCCTTTTTTTGCAGTACTCTCATGAAGATGAATGTAAATCCACCATTATATGGTTTTCACAAAATCTCGGATTTCGGCAACAAGATCAGGAAATCCGTTCACACCACACGTAAACTAGATTTTGTTTGACATTTTAAACAAATTTCATTATTGAAGAAAACTATCGAAAAATCTATGCATTGTAGTTAGGTAAAAGTCCCAAAACAATTACCTACACATATTTAATTTTTTTTTTCTTTCTTTTCCTATTGAAAAATTCACAAAACGGAATGAAATGCCTCTGCCTGTGAACACTTCACTCAAAACTGTAAGGCGAAGAGATAAAACAACGATCCCAGTGACGACGTTGTTTTATATTTATCTCTTTTTTCCATTTGTTTGATTTATTTATATCTACTCGTATCTGTTTCTTTACACTACTGGCGCCATTTGCAAATCAAAACAGTCATCTACCCGTAAAAGTCGGATCTTGTATTGTTTTTCCTAACACACAAAATAAGACAAGTGAGAACTCGGCATTACAGGTACAAAAACCAGAGAAAATTCATTCTCCGGAACCAGACAAAAATTGCCTAAATCAAACAAGTCCAACCAAACAAGGGTACTTCCAAAACAGCTGTTGAGCATCAAAACATTTTTTTTTTTAATTTTAGAGTGAAATAAATTAAACACAAGCAGATTTCATTCTAAATATGATTTATTTGTTATGTTTTTATTGTATCCAATTAATAAAATCTTATCTACAAAGGTGAATGTATCTACTGGAATAATAAAAACATGCAAATTAATTTCCAAGAATCCATAATATTCAATTGAATCTGGATGTTGAACCACAATTTAACAAACCACACGTACATAGGAATAATTTAATTTTTAATACAGCAATTGTTGCATTTAACACTTATTTTAGTCACTCACACACAAATATTCCAATGAAATAACAAATTTTTGTATTTTTATTTTAATAAAAACTTTCACATCCGAAAGAAATGGAATAGCAAATAAAAAAAATTGATTGTTGTTTGTTGAGCTGTCAAAGCGCGACCAGAATAGAAAATAGATCTATTCGGGCGTTGCGCTCCGGCTTACGATATTTACGATCTAAAGCGAACGCGAAGCGTGAGGTAACATTTCAGATTGCTTCATTAAAGCCCGCATCACACGACGCTTGTTTTCCTGCTAGAAATGCTTGCTGGCTTTCGTGCTGGTTTTGTTGCATGGTGTGGTGCTGGATGTTTTGCTGGGGCTGGATTCGCTGATAGTTTTTTGAAATTTCTTGCGAATTTGCACAAATTTTCACAATATTTTTCTACACAAATTTTCACAAAAAATGCATACATCTGATAGAACTAAATATATAAATTTATGAAATCACATTTAATTTTGTTTGAAGTTGAAAAAACTATTAGAAAATAAATGAAAAGGAAATAGAAAAAATGACATTTGAAAAAATACATGTACCTTTTGACGTCTGCTAAAATCCAGCAGCAAAACAAGCAAGAAAAATAGCACCGGTTCTAACTTTGAAATCTAGCAGCGCTTCTAGCAGCCAGCAGTGACGCCATTTTCCAGCTCAATAGCCAGCCCGAAAGCCAGCAAGCTTTTCTAGCAGGAAAACAAGCGTCGTGTGATGCGGGCTTAAGAGCCCATTGTTTCTATTCAATATGTCAAAGTCAGAGCGACCTGACGCGTGGTTGTGGTTTGGCTATTAAAGCTTTGATTGCAGCATAAATATCGTTATTTTCAACGCCAAAAATGTATAGCTAGTTCTATGAATAAGAAGCTCTATTTTCCTATGGTCGAGGCGCCTGTAAGCCTTTATCCGCCCTTGTTGACCGCTACCGCTGCCGCCGACATCAAGAACTGCTTTTCTTTTCTTTTATATTTTTTAACTTGAAAAAATAAAACTAGAAAATCACTGAAAGCCGTAAAAAAAGATCAATCTTCCACCCTTGCAAAAAGGGTAACTGATTACCATTTAAATAGAATTCATTATATGTTATGATGACCTTTTTCTTTTTTTTTATTCCATTTTTTCGGCTACAAAAAAAAATAAAGGTTTTGATTTATCTCTGGCGCAAAGACATTTTAAGGGAAAAACTATTCCGGTTAGCTCGATTCGAGAGAAACATATATACATATACAGCCATATATGAAAGTAATGTCTTTTTTGTGGGTCCATCCGTGGGCTTCATGGGAGCTCTTTGAAAAGTATAGGTAATTCTGTTGGTTGGCCTTTTTGTTACTTAACTTTTCTTCTTTTTTTTTTTTTTTGTGAGCTATCTTCTTCTCTGGAAGTTTGGGACGAATGTGTCGTCATCGGGTATAAATTATTGGGGTAATTTTGTTAGGCAGTGATATTAAGGTTTGTATTTTGATTAAGGAAATATTTTTTGGGGTTGGTGTTTTGTATACGAGTACCTACAATACCTACATGTTGAATATATGTTGATTGGGTAGAGAAATTTAATATTTTTTTTTTAAGGACATGATATATGAGCAATGTTATCTAAAGGTTCAACGGTATTTTGATTAAAATTCGGTCAAACGAATATAATCTATCTTGTTTTGCAGGGGGGAATTGGTATGGGGTAAACAATCCTTATTTTAACTTTGTTCATTAATTAATTCAGAAAAAAAAGGAACAGTTCCCGGGTACGTATTTATATATAAGTAGTATGGGCACAACCAAAATTTTATTAATATGCATTCTTGATGAACCATAAAATATGAATAAGTTGCTTGTGTTTATTTATAGAAGGAAAATTTAATTTTCTTCAGATCTCTATGTTTATGTATATTTTACATTTTTGTTTGAATAATCGTTTCGAAAGTTAATTTTGATGGTACTCAGCTGCCTTTATCTGGGCGACCGAGCTACACTCAGTTACTTTTAAATTTTTTTTTGCTTTTGGTGAAAATTTTTTTCGGTAGGTATCATTTTGAAAGTTTGTTATTATATGAAATAAATTTGTATTATTAAAAATAAGCTGCATCGGTACGCACAACATGCCAACAACATGCCAAGCACAATCATTGGCGATTTTAAATACACTCGTGACTCGAAAAAAGTCCATAGCTTGATACTGGAGACTGAGTCTGTTATAAGTGGTTCCATTCCAAAGGTCTTATAAGAAATTTCACCATTAGATAAAAATGTATAATGTTACAATGTTTGTATTTGTTAAATTGGTAAAATTATTTCTAGTTATAAAAATAAAAGCTTATTAAAAGTTTTTTGTCTCGCCTTCACGGAAGCGAACTCATCAATAACTTAACTTAAATCTATTTGCCATGCTCTTCCATTTTCAATAGATATCAATGGCCGCGTTCAGGTTGCACTAGGATAGTCTATCTAAGATACTCGAGTATCCAGTATGTTTCTGAACGCAAATCAGCTGAATTTTTAGGATAGCTTGAGATTTATTTTTCGCCAACAGCTGCTTCGTCATCAGCTGTGATTTTACAAGGGTTTACAACAACACAAAGCTATCCAGATCGCTTTGGATACAAACCTGAACGCGGCCAATGATAAATTGCTGAGTCTACTACTTCGTAAGTAGCCCTACCATCCGTCAGGATTTCGCCTGACGCGTCAGGCTTTTAATGTCTAGTCAGGCTTTGGCCAGGTTATACAAAATATAACACATAACAACAAAGATTTTTTTCCGGGAAAATAACTATTATTATATGTAGATAATCGGCATCCTGAATCTGAAAATGAAACCCATTTTCATCCATCAGCTTTAGTTTTTGAGATATGACATACGGATTCTCCTATGCCATGCGGCGAACAAAAGTCTTTTCCTTGAAAGTTGGTCGTTTGGCAGATGGTCATTAGAATAAATCCTTTTATTACGGTTTTTTGAGTTAATACAATTTAAATTAACGAGGCAAAAATAACAAACATCGTGGGGATTTTTTGATTTTCGCCAGTTCATTGGGGTATTGAGCTTCAAAGAACATCTTGTTCTACTTGACCATAGTCGCAAACTAACAACACAGTTTCGACAAACAGTTTTAGGGACCCAGAGCTTGTACAAATTACACATTTGCATTTTGAAGTAATCAAAATAAGCTGTTTTCACGAATTCTGTCACCAATTTTTTAAACAATTTAAGCCTCATTCACCGCCAATGTTACAAAACAGTGTGGGATATTAAAACAACTTTTCCGTGATGTAGATATTGTTATAATTTCTTCATAACTAGATATTAACACCGTACCAAACTGCAAAATGTGCGACTACTCTACTTAAAATACAATAAAGCTTTGTAGGCCAAACTAAAGCTGATGGATTAAAACGGATGGTAGATTTAAATTTACCGTTTTTGAATATAAGAGAAAAACAAAAAAAAAATTCCGGAAAATTTTAAAAAGTTAAATTTTGTAGGTATGTGTAATCGTTAGAAGAAAATCGTTTACTGAATGCTTACAAATCGAAATGCTTGTAAATCGCACTGAACACATTCATTTTTGTCATTTAGTTGTCACTTTTTAGAAGGAGACAAAGAGTTGTGCAATAAGGTGAAATGCATGAAATATTCAGAGATTTCATAATTGGATTTTTTTCGTCAGTTGAAGTTAAGTTGAAATTATTAAGAAAGTAAGATTGACCTGAACGAAGCTAACTTTATAAGGTTAAAACTGATTCTCCGTTGGGGGCCCCCGTTGGTCAGGGGCCCCGGGGCATTGCCCCAGTTACCCTAATGGAAGCTACGGCCCTGTATACCTGCATCAAAGGCCAGCATATTATGAATGTATTGTTGTTTTTGACGCCGAAGATTCTATATAGTGTTCTGAAATTTATACATTTATCCCAAACGCCATCCACTACGGCCGACTGCTATGGCGATGTGTATGTATCCTACCTACATAATGTCCTTTCGTGTTTGTATAGAATTTACCTGGATCTTTGAAAAAATCTTCATAGATAGGGCAAACATGATCAGCATGTATTTTGTAAAATAATGTTTTATGCATGTTATTTGATGATATGACAAATTCCATTTAAAAATAATAGATCAAATTCTATCTGATCTCCAAAAAGTCAAGGCTTGAATGTGTGGGTACTTAAAAATAATAGATCAAATTCTATCTGATCTCCAAAAAGTCAAGGCTTGAATGTGTGGGTACTAAAACCTTGACTTTTTGGAGTGACTTCTGTGTCCCCTATAAATTAGGAATAAGGTAATGATGATAGTGTTGCTGTGTCTTCTTTAAAAAGCTGCTTAATTGTAGGTAATAAAGAAAACTTTTCTGAACCTGGTCCTTCTCTAATTCAAGAAATGGACTGTGTTCACAGCACGACAGGTATCTTAAAATTTTCCGATTTCTTAGTCTTAACTCCTGAGGCATAGTTAGAAAAAAAATTATTAAAAATCAACCGCAACACTTACAATGCCATGTAATGCCTTTTTTAAAGCCAAAAATCCATCCATTAATTCCGTTTTTAAATTAAGTGTTTTTTATAGAATAGTTTTGGAAAAATTAATTTTCAAACTCAAATTAAAAAAAAAATGAAGAACATTTTTTTCAAAATTTTACATTATTAAGTAGTAATTTTGTTTTTAATATTCAATGCTCTTATCAATTTGTATTCAAACACTAAAATCCAGATTTAAAAGGTCTTCTAGTTTTTGAGAAAATCGAAAATTTCACTCGATTCGATATTACATTGCACTGTCGCATGTGTGTTTTCTCTGTCGTACGTGCATGGGGTCAGGCACTGATTTTCGTGGCGTATGCGACAAAATGATTTTGGAGGTAAACCTCTATAGTTTAAAAACTAAAACCGACTGAACAACCAGTAATATCTTAATCAAAAGAAGATTTTCCACACAAAATTATATTAAAATTGGAGAAAACTTCATCGGTCATTTTCTTTTTTATTTAAATGTGAAACTTAAAATGCGATTTCCCAAAATTGATAAAACGGCATAATATACAAAAAAACAATTCTCGGGCGACGAAATGTTAAACGGTAAATTATTAAATACATATTACTTACTACAAGATGTTCAAACGATAATCATAATTTAAAATACATTTCTGCTAATATTCATTAACGGAATTTAATTTAATTTTAGTGTGTGTATGCGACAGCGATGGATGCTTACTTTCTTTTGTGAATCACTGCACCTACCTCCTCATATTTGTTACGCAAATGCTTGTAGATAAGAACAAAATTTGTTGTTATTTGAATTTATTTTGAAGCGCATTCGTAAGCACCTTTCTCACAGTAGCAAATGAATGTTTAAGGATTATAATGTCCGATTCTTATACGTGATAGTGATATAGTTATTTCATGGAACCTCTTGGCAGTGCATATTTTTCCTTAAATTAATACAAACATTGAAAAAAAACTAAATATAGTTTTATATGTACATACATCGTTTAGTAAATTAATGTTTCATATAAGGATATATTTTTAACACTTAAACTATTACAATATTTCGACTTCATTTACCTACCAAATAAAAGCTCTGCAGTAGGTATCTACTAAAACTAACTCACCAAAGATTGTAAAACAGACCGAAGCTCTTAAATTACCATTTAAAGTGAAACCATCAACATATTGTTCCAAAAGTAAACATCTCCATGATGATCACCATATCTACACCACAAAAGCATAAACTGACATTTACGCATCTACGAACAAACACAAAAAATCATATGCTCCAATAATTCGATATACAACTTGGAACATTGTAACTTTTAATGCTCTGTCTTCCTTTTCTTGTCTATTTCATCAAAAAATAATCCCACCAGGATCAAATGAGAATAGAAATTTTCAAATTCTCGTTAACCAGCTAGCTATATACTCTTATCCTTCTCTGGGGTACCCATGTATATATTGTATGTATTTTTATTTATTGAGCTGGACAATAAAATCCAACCCTTCTATATATTTCTGCTGGGCTTTGAGCAATACAATAATGAATCCCTTTCTATTATATATGGTCTTTTCAAAAAGCTATAAGCGAATAAAAACTTCGTATAACACAAATGAGATTGCCAGAATGAGAGCGAGCTGAGGACTGAACTAAAAAACAATGGGTTCATAGTGAATTGAAGCTCCTCTCTGCAATGCAATGTCATTGTGACTTTAAACCTCCTGAATTGTCAGACATCCTGGTGGTGGCATGCAATGTCAAACCAAAGGGCACAAGCAAATGAACAAAAGGATCTGCTGCTGCAAACTCACTTCGGAATACGAGTACCAACCATGTACCACCACATAGCACAACATTCCCAACGCATTCTCAACTGACTACACTATATATCTACACACTGATGTCGTTCACAAATGAAATATAATCTCGAACTTCCCGCAATTCATTTATTCAATGTATCCTCGCTTTCTCTGTCAAGGATGTTTATGAGAATAGAATGGTCCTGAATATCTATCCTATATATAGGTAGAATAGTATAAAATAACAACAAAAAACATCTACACATGAAATTATAATCTATATTGTGATCTTGCATTAAATAGGAAGGCAGCAGCAAAACCACATTTGGCATACCTACACACCTACACAGAACATTCAAACAGACAGATAGACAGACCGATATTCTCATAAAACGATGCACTTACAAAATGTGCTTTTGGGAAAGACTCGCGATTAATCAGCGTCTCATTTAGGAAGAAATAGTCATTTCCTAAACAATACAACGACTATACAAGAACGAAAATATATTTGCAAATGAAAACAATGGTAAACTTTAGTTTTAAATTTTCGACTGCAGGCAAATGTCCGCAAATTCACTTGCTTCTTTGCTTAATACAAATAGAGTAGGGCTAACAAGAAACAGGCAACCAATTTTAAAGTTTTGAATAAATTTAATACTAATTAACATACTAGTCGTGATTTTATGGTCTTGAACTTTGCAGATAAATTGAATATCGCATTATAAAGTCAGTCCCCGCAGAGCCGTAAAAATGGTTCGATTTATAATAATACTTCTCCAATATTAGGATTTAGGAATCCAATCCGATCGACATTAGTAACAGGAGTTAACTCGTGGCAGTTAAATGTAATGGTAATGACACTGTTATCAGGCCATTTAGCTGCAATAATTTCCGAAGCCATTTGATGACCCAGCGGCCAGCTCACCTGTAGGCCTTTTGAATACAACAGATACATCATTTTCTATGCGGTTTTCATGGAGATTACCAGTTCTCTTGATATTCTGCTCTTGCAAATGTTTTAGTAATGGTAAGCAGTTGTGTTAACTTGGCCCAAAAACAAGTCCGATTTTTTTGATTTTTTTGTAAAGATGACCAATTAAATGACCATTTTTGATAACCAATTAGAATGGAATTCCAAATCAATCAAAACAATAAATTTGCAGAAATCAAAAGATTTAAAGTTCTTAATGAACGCTTTGTTTTACCATGTTAAGGGCATGGCCTTATGACGCGGCAACGTTTTTGGTTATACCTACCCAATTATGATAATAGTCCAAAAACTTCGTCTTTTTTGTGGCAATTTCTTTTCCAAAACAAAACTTTCTATTTTTCTGAGTGCGTGAAGTTAGCCCCCCTTTTTTGGAATTTGCTATTTTTGAAAGTTGTTCCAGGTTGTTCCCGATTTGTTCCGCATTGTTCCAAGTTTTTTTTGAAAAATATTCAAAAATGGGGGTTTTAGAGCCAAAAACCGTTTTTGACCTAGCCCCCCTTTTTTCGAAAATCAAATTTTTGAAAATTGTTCCAGATTGTTCTAGTTGTTCTGAACATTGTTCCAAGTTTTTGGACCCCTATGTTCAAAATTTAAAAAGTTATGGGCAAAATTCGAAGAAATTCTTAATTTTGAAATTTTTTTTCGAGTTTCAAAAAGTGTTCTAACCATTATTCCAAAAACTCAAAATTGTAGGACGTGTATTTTTAAAGATAAAACCTTCCGAACATTTTTTCAAAAATCCAAAAAAACGGCTCTCTAATATTTTATTTTTATTTAATGCTTTGACTTTTGAAACCTTATGATAAATGCATGTATTGGAAAAAAGTACTGACCTTATATTCTTAGTACCAGCTTAAAAACTAACTTTAAAAAAACGTCTCCGATTTTTTTAACTTTTCAAAAACACCCCTGTCCCCCCTTTTCCAAAAATCCAAAATCTAGAATTTGTTCCAAGTGCAGAATCTTTCAAATCCAATTGTTCCAAAGAATCATCAAAAAATATTGAAAACTGAAGATTTTAAGCCCAAAAAACACTTAAATGAAAATATCTTATTATCCTTCATATTCAAAAATTTGTTCCAGGTTGTTCTAGGGCTCTTCTAAATTGTTCCAGACTTTCGTTTCTTAAAATTGATTTTTAGCATGAAAAATTTCAAAAAAAAACATTCTCTTAAAATGCATTGATGATTCTTAGGAACACTTGGATTTGAGGGATTCTGCACTTGGAACAAATTTTAGATTTTGGGGAAAAGGGGGGGCAGGGGTCTTTTTGAAAAGTTAAAAAAATCGGAGATGTTTTTTTAAAGTTAGTTTTTAAGCTGGTAGTAAGAATATAAGGTCAGAACTTTTTTTCAATACATGCATTTATCATCTGGAACAACTTCCAAAAATTTAATTTTCGAAAAAAGGGGAGGCTAGGTCAAAAACGGTTTTTTGGTTCTAAAACCCCCATTTTTCCAAAAAAAACTTGGAACAAATCGGGAACAACCTGGAACAAATATCTGCCAACCGTGTGAACTGACAAATTTTTCATTGATAGGTATTTGGCTGATGTCAGAGCACTGACAGATCTGACAATATTGTAAGATCGTCTGACATTCGTCTGTACTTAGCTTAACTCTACATATTTCTTTATAAAATAACATAAAAAAAGAGGCTGGTTGCGACCCACACTGGTAAATTCCCATTGATTCCCTTAGAAACTAAACACCCGCAGTCGTATTTAAATTTAGACTTTTGTCTTCTTAGACACTGTCTAACTTTTTTCAAATTGGTGGAAATATGCTTTATTTAATAAAAATAAATATCACATTATTCACGGTTCACAATCTACTCTTCTGTCTAAGTTAGGCAGCTATAAGACAACAATAAAAAAAGTTATTGAACATATTTTCCAAAGTTGGACAGTTGTCTAAAGTTAGACAACGTTTATAAATAAGACCACTGATGTTATTTTTTGTAATAAAGAAATTCCTAATTCAAATTCTTCAAAGACCTTATCAGGTGTTCAATATGCGATCAAGTGAACACAAAAGTTGGGGCGTATATATTTTTCAACTGCTTAACTAGCAGAATTTTGTATTTAGAAAAAAAAACTTCAATTGATTTTCTTGCAAACCCTATCAATTGTTAGTTACATCATTGTCTATAAAATAAAATTGTTCCGGAGTCGAAAGCATTGTTTGTTGTTATGATACTAGATTATATTAGATTATAAGAACTATTTTTTTTTTAACATTGTTATCGTTAGATTTTAACGAAATAAATAAATAAATAAATAAATAAATAAATAAAGAGATATCCGTTCGAAAAACACATAGTTCTATTTTGAAATTTTGTTGCTTTAAAACAAACTGTAAATTGAATGTTTTTACAAAATTTATCAGTTGTTAACAACGTCATTGTGTGTAAAATAAAATTAGTCTAGCTTCGAAATCAGTGTTTATTCTCAAGATATTCGAGCCGAAACATGATTTTCTACAAATTTTTTGCATTTTTTTAAATTTAAAATATATATACATATAAATAAAATATATATGTATATAAATAAATTGGGTGACGTGACAGCTCGTGTAGAACCAGGGCCTAGTGACTTAGAAACCTCAACCATTTCTGTGTGGATGCATTAGTGTTTTTTAACTCACTCTATTTTGAAAAAAGCCTCTTTTTTTTCCTTTTTATGCCCGTTCCTCTATTTCTTCTTCTAAGAAAACAAATAACAAAGTGATAATTTCCTAAAGATAAAGCATACTTTAAAAAAATAGAGAAGCGTTTTGCTGGTTTTAAAGTTAGAAGACCTCATTAACATTAAAGTATACTTTATGTCGTTTAAAATTTAAAGAGCCGACTCTCATTCAAAAGTAATTATTTAGAGCCGACTCCCATTTTAAAGTAGATTTAGAGCCACGTTAAAATGTCTAAAATTTTGCGCCATTATTTACCTAAGACCCTAAGTGTATGTAGGTTCATACTACTTTTTATCTGAAGTTCAGTTTTTAGGGTGTAATGCTAATTTCACTATCAAATTAGACTGCGATTTTTAAAAGATAATTTTTTTAATGAAAAGTAACAATCTCTCTGCACTCTTGAACAATAATTGTTCAAGATTCAATAATCATTTCTAATAAAATTATTCAACAACAAACAAATCATTCATTCATATGTATTTTATTCAGTCTTATTTGCTTTGATTTAATTTAAATACTATAAAATAACTTTAAGAAATTATAATTGTTAAAACTTGCCATCAAAATTTTAATATACCTTATACAATTAATCTTATGTGAGATGATAACATTTGTCACTCAATTGCTTATCTTTGTTATCTTTGTTATCTCATTCGTATCCTCGCACATTAGCTTCGTGAACCAGACAATCAATATGTATCGATCTTTTTTTGAGTTCAACCGGCAAGCTGTAAGCATCAATTTGGTAATCTGTACAATATCGAACAAATCTTTTATCATCATTATTATAATTGAATATATTACATACATTATATATATATATCAATTTTGTCTGGAATTATATTAGCCGTGTTTTATTATCAACGGATCTAGATCGGGATCATCTTTTAGCACGTAATACAACAACAACTTTGGATCCTGCTCTGTATCTGGATCTATTTTAAATATCCGAAAATAAGTTTTTACTCTGGCGAGTAGACGGCTCTTTAGTCGGTAGGGAGTACAAACTGTCGTGTTAAGAAAGAAGACAGTATCTACATGAAAAATAAACAAACATAAGAAAGAAAGAGATGAGTATACAACACTGTTGTCATTATGGATCTGTATCGTTTTATTTTTATGGGATGATCCTGATCCAGATCCGTAGATAATAAAACACGGCTATTGTATTCATTAATCTGAACAATTATTCTTTTATTGGGGTTCTAAATCTAATAAACCTACAACTGATCGTTTAATCCAAAACAATAAGAAAAAGCAGAAGCAGAAGAAAGAGCGATAACTCTGAAATTTCACCTCAGCATATTTTCCAATGTCTGCACTAATATGACGGACTTGATCTTTAGAAAGCGTATAGCAACTTGCCAGCCAGAATGTGTGTAAATAATTTTACTTAGCATTCCTTATTCATTTGCAGCCACAGGGTGATTCCAAAATAAAATTGATTAATATCAGCAAATACACAATAAAAATATTCGGCTTGGTTTATTGCTTGGAAAATCTAAAGGAGCAAAATTGACATATTTAGGTTGGATATGTTAGGTTACTTTTCACTCGATGATTAAAGCTTCCCCCACACCAACGCGAATTTTCGGTGGCAGCGACAAAAACAACAATTACAACATGTGGTTGTCAATGAAAACATCACGCTGTTTTTATTGTTTTCGTCGTCGACACCGAAAATTCGCGTTGGTGTGGGTGAACCTTAACTCCGTAATAAATTATTTAAGTGACCATTTTCTAAATAAACGATTTGATACATTTGGGGCTCTTTGTTTGTTATTTGTAATTTATGTAGATACTTATTTTCTCCGAATAATTTTTTTTTTTTAATATTTGTACTGTTTTTCATAAAGGTATGGTGATGGGTATGAATATCAAAATGTGCGTCGCAGGAGAAGTAAACAAATTATTACTATTTGACCTAAAGTTAAAAAAGTATACAAAATTATACCAACCGTTGAAGATTTTTGAACAAAACTTGTGTTGAGATTTAGCTATTTCAGCGAGTCGAGTGAGATGACTCGCCTTACTCGCCGACTCATCTCATTTCACTCGCAAAAGTGATTTAGCAATTAAAGTGAAATGAGTAAACTTCGAATTTAATTTCGAACACTTAAATGTCAAAAGTGAGTACACTCTATGTGTTATTTTGGACGGAAATAAGGAAATGTAAGCATCGAAAATGTAAAAAAAAAAAAAAAAAAAAAAAAAATTTCTTCAAAACAAATAAAAAATTTGTTATCTGATGATCATTATCATTGATTTAATGAAATTATTTTAATTTTATTCCTCACCATATTTTTATTCGTGCTGATATTTCCCACTACTTTAAATTTTTCAACAAACTTAACTATTTTTTGTTCACTTCCATTTACGAATAGGTGTGACAAAAGAACACACAAACTTGTCCAAAAATGTTAATTTTATCAACACATACACCAACTCGCCTTCGGAAAACCCGGCGAGTAATTTGACATTTCATTTCACTCGCCTACTCACTCACTTTTACTAGCTAAATCGATTTTTAATGAAAAGTGACTCATCTCACTCACTCGCCTCGATTTCGAATTAGCTAAATCTTGTCATTGGTTTAATCGGATAGGTTCTTAAGAAAAAGAACACGTTGGGAAAACCAGACTTTCCAGAAAGTTATTTTCGCAATATTTTCTGCAACGAAAACGAAATGACAGCTACTTTATTTTTTGCTGAATCTTAACATAATAGGTATACAAATTATTATTATTTTTTTGTTTGTCTTTTTTTTAAGGAATCACCCAGTTCAAATAATGTAAATACATAATTTCTGAGATGTCCCACACAACGACTATCTACGAGGAGTTCAAGTACAAGGACGAGAAAATGACGACCAAAACAACTGTGCCGACAGTCAAAAGGAATGAGTATTATTTGCTGCAATTTTATATCACAAGTTATTGTGGTGTGACTGCTGCACAAATTCTTACACAAATCCCTTACAATGTTCATTTACAATTGTCAAATCATCCTGTGTGCGACGACGACGAGTAAAGAAGAAGAAAACCTATATATGTATGTATAAGCAACTCGCAAGCTCAAGACCAAGTCTAATCTGAATTGCAAGGACGAGACGAGAAGGTATATAAGTTTGTTCTTAGGATATGTCTGTCCACCCGAGGCGCGCAGATGATTGAGATGCTTTGTGCGAAAACTCAAACACTCCAGTTGCACTCTGATCTCCCGAGGTGGTCCACCGCAATTTCGTGTTTAGCTTATATGTATATAGAAAATAGCAGGGCATTATATATTATCGTTCTTCCATCACTTCCAAAAATACAACGTTCATTTCTAATGGATTCAGAGACATTTTTGTTTTATTTATTTTATTTTGTTTATGAAAACATGGCTCCTTGAAGTCAAGGAAGACTTCCCGACACCACAGTGTCACCGAGAGCTCGAAAATCACTCTGGGACATGCCAGATGCAAAAGCCAAAAACACCAAAGAAAACTTCTATTCCTCTTTCGATCCATTCATCTATCTTGTAATGGAAAAGCGTGTGCATTTGTGCGTCTTCAACTTCTCTTTGCGACAGAACAAATATTTATATACCATATATCGTCCTGCGAGAGCAAATCGACTGGGAAAACATCTCGTAATTTATAGTTTGCATTTGCTCTTCATATCCACACGTACATTTACATAGATGTGGGTTTATAAGTATTATTTGGTTAAAACATACATAGAAATATTTATCTTGATAGTCAAAATAATTTAGAGAAAAGATGAAGCTTAAAGAACAGCTGAGCCTCTTTATTCCGAATCTCATAGAAACATTTTATTTCGAAACAAATTCGCCGAAGGAGTTCAGGACTTTGGAAACATTTTGGACAATCAATACAAAAAAAATTGTTTCAAAAATAGCTGCAGTTTACCAGACACCTTCATTCACTTTTTAATAAGCGAGGACTTTGTATAAAGGTGTTGGAGTGTGCCACCTCTAGGTATACTTAATTTATTGTTGATTGAAAACTGAAACTTTGCATTGCAAGAAAGTCCGAAGTAAAGAAATTGTACTGTAAGTAAATACACAGACTTACAACAAACATTTATTGAACATGGGATTAAGAATATTTACACACCATGGGTGGTCATGTTTATTTAGAAATAACACCAACCAATGGCACCTAACTGTGTGGTCCTGTGATGAGAATAACTTCCTTTAAGATGTGGACACTGGACACGTCTTGTTTAATATAATGTTTCTTGCTATATTTGCCAATCAGGCGCAATGACATAAAATAAATAAAGTACGACACCAACCACTGTGAAACGATTGTTTTATGAATAAAATCAGAAATTCTAAATGATTTATTTTTTCATGACCAAATAAAGATTTTCTAAAGGATAAAATATACCCAAACATAATTTTTGTTTGTGTTGTATTGAGAGTGAAAACCACGGGGATTGAAAAACTAATATACATTTTCTTAAGAACAATAAACTTGATCAATGAACTTATGCATAATTGGGTTTTATTTCAATCAAAGTATTGATTAAAAACACATTTCATATAAAAACATTGATTAAGAGTCCGAAAATACCACATGCTGTTATTTGTATCGAAAAGAATATTTTCAGAAATAAAGTTTGTTTGTTAAAATATACCTCCCTACAAGTATATTTGTCGCCGTTTAAGACAGGGACCTATTGCGGTTAAGAAAATCATAGAAGTACCTACACCTCGTGACAAAAGTGCCTTTTGTAACTTGGGTGAATTGATTAATCAAATGCTGACCAGCAGAGTTATCAATTCAAAACTGGGCGGCTTTTCTGCCAGAAGATTTGTCAGTAGAGGTACGCCGCAAGGCGGTGTCCTATCTCCCCTTCTCTGGAATTTGGTCGTAAATGAACTTCTGATATGCCTAAAGGAGGAGAGTAACAGTGTGAATGCTTATGCAAGGAAAAAATCCCAATACCTTGAGTGAACTCTTACAAAACGCGCTAAATAAGCTAACAAACTGGGCAGATCGCTGTGGACTGGGTGTCAACCCTCACAAAACTGATCTTGTCCTCTTTTCTAGGAAATACAAAATTCCCCATATAGACCCTAATACTATCAAAGGTGTACCTTTAACTTTCTGGAATGAAGCAAAATATTTGGGTCTTATTCTTGACAAGAAGTTAAGCTAGAAACCTTATATACACGAAAGAGTTAAAAAAAAACCACTGTGGCACTCTTCTCATGTAAAAAGGCCATCGGCAATAAATGGGGTCTCCATTTTGAACTCATTGAGATCATAGATCACTCCCAAGTATCACAGATTACACCACCCCACAGCTACAGTTCCATAAAAACTTTCAGATTACCATCTCTCTGGGAGGACCTGACTTTCCTGGAAGATGAATCGATCCACTTCTATACTGACGGTTCTAAAACTGATGACGGGGTTGGTGGAGGTGTATACTCAGATAGGCTGAAACTAAGTCTCTCCTTGCGTCTTCCCAATCACTGTAGCGTGTTTCAGGCGGAACTTTTGGCGATAAAAGAAGTGCTGTCTTGGCTCAAAGAAAACGTGATATCAACCACAGATATCCGTATTTACTCGGATAGCCAAGCAGCCATTAAATCTCTGGATTCTGTCTCTACAAATTCAAAAACTGCCCTTAATTGCTGATCAACTCTCTTGGATATGGCACAGCAGTTCAACAGTCACCTTTTCTGGGTGCCGGGTCATAGGGACATTCCAGGGCCCAGGCAATTGCAAAGCAGACGAACTCACCAAAAGTGAAACTTTACTACCTATACTGTCAAATCGGACAAATATTGGTATACCCATAGCTACTTGTAAACTTATGCTAAAGCAAGATGCAATAGAGAAATCAAATCTTAGGTGGAGTAACATTGCCACATGTCAGGCCACAAAACAAATCTGGCCTTTGCTGGATCTGAAGCGTTCTAGGAACTTAATATTTCTAAGCAGACTGTACATTTGCTCCGTCATAGGTGTCATTACTGGACACTGTCTAATAGGCAAGCATGCAACAAGGCTTGGTGTATTTTCTAACGACTTCTGTAGGAGTTGTATGGACGAAGAAGAGGAAGAATCGATTCCTCACCTTCTCTGTACATGCCCTGCTCTATCTCAAAGACGTAGGCTCCACATAGGAGAATTCTACTACAATGATCCTAGTGATTTGGCAATAGTCTCGCTCGATCTGATTAATAGTCTCGCTCGCTTCGTAAGAAGCTCTATCACAATGGGCCTAAGTGTGTCCAGCGTTATGCTGACAACCACATAAACCTAACCTAACTTCGGATGGAAAATCCAATTCAGTTCAATTAAATTTAATACAATTCAATTAAATTCTTTCTTTTGAAGCATTCTGAGCAAATTGGGTTTTCAATTTACTGTTAACCCGTATAAGCATTGAGGATTGTTGCAGTAAAAATATTCACACATCTGTTTTTGCCTTAGTAGGTTCGTAAGGTACCACAGATTTAAGACTCATTCTAAATTTCTAGAACTAAGGAATTACCATAAAATTGTTTTTATCCGAATATTTATTTTGTTTACAAAAAAAAGCCACAGACAATCATTTTGGGCGACACATTTATATAATTCCAAATTTCGAATTTCTGAATTCATAGTTGCTTTTTCGATACCAGAAACCTTTTTATATGAGAGCTTCCGGTACATTTAGTTTCTTATAATATAAAAACATCAAATGAAATGAGCAACACACAATAATTCAAAAACGAAATTTTCCAATACAAAAAAAAAAGCAGAAAATACAAAAATATATTCCATCATTTGCAATAACTTTGGGATGGAAAGAACATCGCATTGCATTCTTATTCATACCACATGCTCGAATTCAATAAACTGCATTTTTCTTATACAAAAAAAGAAGAAGAAATAAATAAAAAAAAATGTGTCTCTCTAAGCCCAGAGTCACATATAAGACCCTGAGAATATAGAGGCCATCGACGAGCAGCCAAAGCACAACCCAAGACGATTCAATTGTTGGTGGGTATACATGTATACAAAAATCGAAACCCCATATAAATATAAATGGCAATAATTTTCCGATTAATTCCACTCAAGTGATTTTAAAAACTATTTTCCCGCATAACTACTCTCCCATATTACGTATCACCATCACCGTCAATGGTGCCTCCTCTCTCTGCCAGAACTAGAACCAGCACGAACGTTATAGAGTCGTAACCCCGACAAAGATGTCCCTGAACTACATATTTTTTACCATCAGGATCAGGATATCGGTATTGCATAGAAAAAAATTGCAAAATTCATTTCAAATGCAATAGATGCACAAAGTAGGACCTACACACGTATAGATGCACATCATGTGCAGTGCAATGTGCAAGCGAACGTATACATATTATAGAACCTTCCGCAAATATACACGAAAATCTATTACGTAATATCTACTATAGAAAAGAAGTGCAGCATCCCTTATCCCGGCCACCGTGTTGTTGCAGAAAGTCATTGCCGCCGCCGCGCCGCCGACGCCGCTGAGCAGCCATCATCCGTGCCGTGTAATGTTTCCATTGAATTCAGCAGGATTGCTGATTGAATTCTTGTCGCACGTTTGCAACTGCATTGTCGTTTGACTGACTAAAAATACAAAAAAAGAACCAAAGATGACGATGAGAATACAATATAATATAAATTCTAGAGAGAATTGGCTGCTTGTGTATACATACCAACTACTACCTACGGATGCACCATTGCACATTGCATTCGAATGAATCCTGGTGCCCCCCAATCTGGGGAATATTGAAAATTACCAATCAACTTCGAAGCAATAAATACGCCTGCTATAGCTGATATAGTTATACATATCTCGATGCTCTATAGCAAACATACACACATCAAAATGTTCAAAGCAGGATTTGATGAAAAGGTATGTTGGAAAGTAGGTGTAGCTGACCAAATGGAATTCTACATTGATTCAAGATATACTTTATAGCTTGGAGTACAAAAGAATATGAAAAAGTTTAGTCTTTGCCACAAAAGCTTCATTTAAAAGCGGGAATTTAGATTTGTAAATATTTCTGTCCAAAACTTTAAAGTGTTTTCATATACATAATATGGCTAACTTGAAAAAAAAATCAAAGATTCTAATCATTAAGCTCTTTTAACATGATGTTGGGATAGGAATTCACATAATATTCAAATATAGATCAATAATTTGGTTCAAATTGGTAAAAACGTTTTTTATTTAAATACTTTAATGAACTCTTTATTGTAAATAAATATCAATGCTAAAGATGTTAAAGCCCCCTTCAGAAGCCGAACGCATGAAACGTTGGCAATCATCACACGAATGACACCAATCGGTAAATATTATAGCAAAATGTTTTGAAAGAAATAGGTAAAATAAAAGTAAATTTTCAGAGTCGCTTAAATAGATTACAGGACGCGGCGAATCGAATTCTTCAAATTACGCAAATTGTGGATCTCGTTGATAGGGCAACAAGAATCAAGCGTAGATGGTAGATAAATCAAATACGAAGCACTCAAGGTGACTATGGAAACCTGTTGCCAGAAATCCTTCAGTACGACGAGGGTAAATTCTTCCACTACACAAGGATTGAAGTTCCCCAGTTCTACTACTTGCTTAATTTAGTTAAACCCTATTTGACTAAGTTTAGCAACAGACAAGGACTTCCGGAGGCATTGCGGCTGTTTTTCACACTGAGGTAACTGGTCAAAACCATTTCGATGGTCCCGTGCAAAACTATACTAAGTGCACATAGCATAGTTTTGAGTTATCGATATACTATAGACAGCCCTTTATTTAAATTATTTTAATACTTTTCCTGCGAATCTAACAAGAATGCCTTGAAAACAGAGGTCAAATAGGGCTCAGTTTAATGCCTTATTTCGACATTTATACCAAATAAAAAAAACATTATTTTAAATAACTTAAAAACACTTATTTACTTAAATGCATTTCGGAAGCTACCAAACAAAATTAAACTTTAAACGTCTCTCCTAAAAAATAAATAAATACACTAAATATTGTTTTGCAAAAAACAATCGAAACAACCACCGATTGGCTAAACGATGCTTCCAACTTTTACGAATGTTGGAATTTTCGTCATTGTTTGGGTGCAATTGATGGAAAGCATATTACCATCCAAGCACCGAGAAGTATCGGATCGCAGTACTTTAGTTATAAAAAAATTACAGCATTGTTTTACTGGGAGTTGCAGATGCCAATTACAAGTTTACTTATGTTCACATTGGTGCGTTTGGCTCCCAGAGCGCAATGGTGGAATTTTTACTAACACTACGCATGGTATATTAACGGAAAGAACAGGGATATATTTTTCAGACCCATCACCTTTAGCTGTAGGTATCAGATTCTATAAGCATTTTAAAGTTACATGTAAATTGCGACCCAAAGTCGAAGTTCAAAATAGTTGTCCAAATAGAAATTTGCTTACACCATCTTTTAGTTGGTGTCGGATTGGTTCTAAATTTGTTTCAAATACAAATCTTATGATGCAATTAGTAGCTCTATTAAATATATGTATAATCTAAAAGTATAAAACCATCACTGTGGGTCAAACCGTTTGCAAAACTCATCACAGTCCAATTTAATTTTTTTCAGAAATTCAATGAAATCTGAAAAAACGCAATAGTAGCACTATTAAATACAGAATCTCGGATTTAGTTTTTTTATATTTGTTTTTACAAGAACTTTAAATTTGCCATATTTTGTGGTAGGAGACGAACCATTTCCACTAAAATCATATTTGCTGACACCACTAAGTGGCAGGTACATGGAAGACAGCAAATTTTCTTTTTAACAAAAGACTGTCCAGAGCACGCCGCACCGCGCGCGCCGCATAGTGGAAAATGCGTTTGCTATATAAGCATCTAGGTGGAGGATATACCATCGAACAAAAATAGCTGAACTAAACACAGTAGACAGCATTATAAAAGCTACTATTGTTCTGTACAACATGCAGCAGCATAAAAGCAGCAGAGACACATATGCCACAAGTATATTTGGTGATAGGCAGAACGATATAGATATAATTTGGGTTAATGGGACCTGGAGGGCTCATGTAGCCATATCACAGTTAAACCCAATTCCGGCAACATTACGTTTAGGACCAAGAATTGTTAGGGCAACGGCATTGCAATACCGAGAATACTTGAGAGAATGGAACTGCAATAATTTAATAAATATATATATATTGCAAGGAACCAAATAAGTGTTTTTATTGAATTTTATTTGAATTCATTGGTAAGAAGTATGAACAAGTCTTTTTTATAACGTAACTTAAAAAATCTTAAAAATATTATTTTATAAGAACACAAGCAAGAATTCAGGTTTAACATTTGAGATCTAATATGATATCACATTAAAACAAAAAATAAAAATATATCAACTATAAAAAAAAACATAAGACATATACAAAATAAAAAAATCTTTTGTAAAGGGAACTTTCATTATTTACAAATTAAATTCCCAGAACACATTCATCATATTTCTTATGAACTGAGTTTTAACTTCAGGATCCATTTCTACAGCCTCTTTTGCCATAAAATCAAATATTTTAAAAAGATTATGTCGCAAGTCTTCTGGCTCCGTTACTGTCAGCACTTGGGGTTGGTTTTTCTCCGTAATCTGCGAGGCACTCTCAGTTGCTTTTCTTATAGCTTCTCTGCTCTCTTCAAAAAATGATTCCCGAATTATATTGGCTGTTTTCGGTTTGTTTCTACTTCGATCTCGATATTGGTTGAGGTTTCACCAAAATCGTGTGCTGCTGAAGGAGGAGGATCTGCTGTGGGTGATGGCAAAGGAGAGATGCCATTCGATGATTCATCCAATGGGCTATGGGAAACACGCTGTCTCAAGAATTTCAGTTTTGGAAGCAAAAACCAAGATCTGTAACTACTTGCTCCAACTCCAGATCTTATGCGATTGCCTTCTTTCTTTTTTCCCGCCTTAGTTTTTCTTTTAAAGCTCAAACCTCTTTTATGTTTGTCTTCCACTTGAGTCGGGAAAATGTTTCGGTATTTGTTGGTAAATTCTTTTTTTTTTTTTTCCTGGATGATCACTACCAGAGCTTCATCATCAACTTCTGCAAAAAGAATGTTTCGTATAGAAAACAATTTAATTAATTTTAAATAAACAAACCATTCCACACGTTTATAAATTAATATCCATTTTTGAAATTATCACTTCAAAACATAGCGACAAAATGAAAATGAACAAGAGACAGAAATATATTTCCCATTGACTTTTTATATATGTGGACCGCTGGTCGAGTCGGATTTCCATACAAATGATGAAATGAAAATGGTTTCCCTTCTCTTTAGTGACAGAAGTTATTATTTTCAGTGCCACTTTGCCTGAACAAGCTTTTTTCCATTGAAACTACGGACTTCTGTTGTTATTTCTTTAAAAAAAAACAGAGCCATCTGTTTCAATAAAAAATTAAATTTTGACGTTTGTCATTTTGCGTTTTATTATTATAAAAATAAAGGTTATAAAAAATGATGTCTCAGCCATCGGTACTCGGTAGCATCGTTAGATATAATTATTTCTCAGCCATCGGTAGCATCGTTTTTCAATACAAGAAAACTAGCAGCATCGGAATTAATTTTTTCAAGCGTAAAGCATCAAAAACTAGTTAAGTTTTGTGAAGAAAAAAAAACATCCCCAAAAAAAAAGTTGCCACACCTCAAAAGCAATACACCGAGGAAGAAAACTACATCAATCCAAGCGGGTCAGTCATCGTCAACAGCATTCGCCTGCAAAAGCAAACATCACAAATATAGAGAGTGGCATGAAGACACTAGTCAAACAGTAATCCAAGATCCAACGCTACTCAGACAAAGGCTGTTCAGCGTATGCTGCGAAGAAACTTCACCGAGTCTCATTTGGCTCAAATCAAGCGTTTCTTTTTACTCAGATGAAAATGTGGAACTACGGATCGGCTTCAAAATAGGATTACTTCCAATTAGTAGTAACACCAAACGGCGAAGGTGTTGCGCACAATAAAATGCTACAAATTGATGAAGATAATGTTGTTCTTGAGTCAGCCCTTTATAATGCAATGAATCCACAGGTTATGATATGACTGAGCGCCTTAAAAAATTTCAACAGATTTTATTAGATCGCAAACGGATGAGCTAATGAACCCAAAAAACCGCGTGTCGTTTGTATTTGACAAAGCCACGAGCTGTCATTCATGATTACTCAAGTAACATGCCTTTAAGTCCAGAAACTATCAAAAAATCCCACCAGTTTTGTAAAGAAGGGTTCTTATCTTATACAGATGGTTTCTTATGTTCATAAGCTGGTGAAGTAAGCATAATAAGTAAGGCGGGGTAGGTATCCCTACCTTTGACTGATTTAGAATATGATAATGTGATGAGACTCTCGGCAAGATGCCCCTTATTTATTTTCGATTCGTTTGGAAGGTAATTTAGCAAAGCTTAAGATTTCTAAGTATTTGCGAATTGATATAGTTAAAGAAAGTATCAGTGAGTAATTTGAAGAGCATTTATGTAAATAGTTTAAGCAAAAGAAAATCTAATATTAGTTTAGTATTAAACTTTTTTTTGAAAATAATGTAATTTGTTCGGCACACAAAAAAAAAACTGGCCAAACAGAGCAGACTCACCTCATGCAATATAGGCTGCACAATTGCAGCAGCACCACCAACAGCAACTGCACCAGGAACACAAACGTCCAACAGCCAAGCAACAGGCAACTACATCAAATAATAAATCTCCAACGAGATAAATGTTGAACGTATTCCTCTTGTTTGTTTGTTGAATTTTCCTTTTTTTAGTAGTATTAATATTTAAATTTGTACAAAAAGAAAGTTTTAAGTAATAATACATAAGTAATTTTAAGAAATAATTGTAAGAATTAAGAGAAATGCCGACTTGGGCGAAAGACAATTTAAGAATGAATAAAAATCAAAGTTAATAATGACAGGAAAGGCCGGAAAGGAAGATAACAGAAAACCTGTCTTTTAGAATACTGGGTTTCTGTTTCTTGTGCCGGAAACACAAAGTGTTTGGGGTGTTCGTGCACATTACGCATGGCCGCGCCGTGGATCGAAGCCGCGTTGCACGGCATCGGCCACTGAGCGGTGACAAGTCGTAATGCGTACGAACATAATGAAACAATTTAAAATAATAAAAAGTTTAAATAACATTACTTGTTCTACAAAACAATTTTAAACAAATTTTATGAAGAAGTTAAAAAGAATTGTTGAATTGAAGGTATGGATTTATTTCAAATACCGAAACTGTGGTGTTAATTGTTTTTACTTGTTCTATCCAAATATATTTTATTCAAATTTCGTAAAATGTTTGAAGTAATATTACACACCTGTATTTTTTTTAAATATATTTTGTCACAGATTTGTTTAAGTTGTAGAGATTTGTCAAAGATTTTTTTAAATTGACATTGATTTATTATAATTTTTAAATAAAGAATTTTTTTTGGTTGAACATAAAACACTATATATATAGTATTGTATATGTTATTGTTAAGTAAAAGTAAAATAATCGAGTTTTTCTCCTTTTTTCGAAGCACTGATGTAGACTTTAAAATATAAATTGAAGTTTAATCTAAAATATACATAAATAGTAATCTTCATAAATATTTTCTTTTTTCATATTATTACATTATATTTTTTCATTATATTATTTTGAGGACAATTACCTGAATTTGTCCATTTATTTACTTACTATCTATAAAAAAACACTATGAGGAATCATTTTCTTTCAAATTTATTGCCCCATAAATTGTACAATTTTGTTAAATTTTTATATCACAAGTTTTTTATGGTCATCTATATTATTTTGTTTGGCTATTAAATGCAGTAGTACTTTGGAAAATTGTTTGATGACTTCTTTTATAAGTTGATACTTATGATTATTTACTACATCGCAGTCTAGTATATGGCTATCCAATTCTTTATAAATACAACTTAAATCTAAGTTCCTAAGACTAACTGGGAACTATTAACGTATATACATTTTTGTTAGTTAAATAATGTTCTTTTTCAAAAATTAAGATGCATTTCCTCACAACCTTACAAATTTTTACAGTATCTTTATGGGGGTATCTAAGAAAGCCTTTGGTTTTTAAGGATATGAGTTTAGAACTACTTTTTTCCAAATTGATTAAAAATTCTTTGCATTTCTTGCAATTCAATGTTTTAATAATTTTAAATTCAACGAATCCACTGAAATATACGATTATCTCTTTCGAGGGCGAATTATTCAAGGGGGTATCACTCAATTCTTTAAAAATAAGAAGGTCGTCATCCTTTTGTTTCCTCAAGTCTATTTGGTTTTTTAGGTCTATTAGAGGATGCCGTTTAAATATTTATGTCGTCGCGTCGCATGCGATGCAGTTTGCTTCATCAAACGAACGAAATTCGTTATGAATAAGAAGGCTTTTGTATGCTGAAGCAAACTGTGCTGACGTTGGATTATTATTAAATCCCACTCTTGATCTTATGCTCGAGAATAGTAATTCCAAATGACAATTTATGTATCAAAATATAGTTTCAAATTTTGTTTTCTTCTATATGCTTTTTATATAGGTTTTTTAAATTTCTCATATCCACTATGAAACTGATGGATCCAACTTTATTTTTTGACTTGATAATGTTTTCTCTTCAAATACTTAATCCACTTATATAGTTTATGAATGTATCCAAAAATTAAAAATAGGGGTTTTATTTTCCTCACATAAGAGCTTTTTGAAGCCAAAACCAAATTTTGATTTTGAATTAAGGCAATCAAAAATGCTATTAATGGTTTTTAAAAACTTGATGGTTGCTTCGCAGCCCTGAAAACCAGTCGCCTGAGACTCAAGCAGAAACATAAGAGCATTTGCTGTGCTCTCGCTTAGTGTCTCCGCTGCAAGCTTGACATTCATTATTTTCGAATGCCAGTTTAGGTGTCATTGGTTTATTTTATTCGCAAAATGAAGTTCTAGCTCACCCTTGTAGTTGAAGAGTTTCTCAATGTACTCCCATTTAATGGGCTCTGCACTTTCATCAAGGTAGGGTATACTTTTCGTACCCCAAGTGTTTCTGACAAGCTTCAAACAGTGACAAGCATCAAGGAATATTTAAATTTTGGCAACCACTTTCATGATTTTCAAACTTTGGTTCGAAGTTTTCCAAAGTAGCTCCCAAGTGCTTTTTTATTCCTATGTTCCCAGGGTGACCATCAAATGTAAGTCCAATAATTTCAACATTTGGCTCTTCGAGGAAACTGACGACTTGTCTCGTAAAGCTTGCCTTCTCTGATGAAGTTAGGCCATTGCATAGGAAGTATGCCACTGGAAGTTTCCATGCACCGTTCATTCCCACAAGTAAATACACCAGAGCTTTCGTTGAAGAAAAATTTGTACCGTAATCAATGGTGCCGACAATTTTTTTTCTTATATCGTCCCATTGAATATGTTGTCTGAAAGCCATTTCGTCCGTCATTAAACATGCCACCACTTTCCTTTTGAGCTTTGAAAGGAATATGCTTTTAAGTTTTAAGACATCTATTGATTTTTCGGTGCAGCCAGGACCAACTTCAGTTTGACTGTACCATGACCTCAAGGTACTCTCCGCTGGCAAATTAGTTTTTGAAAGTGATCTTACGTACTTTTACGCCCGTGGACTATAAAAATGCAACGCGAGTGCAAATGACCTAAGGTCTACGGGGTATTTTCCACATACTATCCCACCTCTCAGAACCTCGATCAAACTATTGTCATATTAATAAAATATTATTATATTAATAATAATATATTAATTAATATTATATTAATATAAAGGTCTGAAATTTTATTCAGGCTTATAATTTTATTAAACGCAACTAAAAAGCTAGTGCCATTGAAAATCAAAGATATTTAAATTTTTTTGAATCAGTCTAGTATACCATATATTTTTTTTTTCTTATCAATCTTCATATAACTCTGTTCTGAATGTTCTGAGCTGCACTTAAACGACTAGACTTATCGTGAAGAGTTTTTTTCTCTTATTTTGATTTAATTAATGATAAATTATTATTATATGTGATCAAAATACCGTACGACCATAAGAGGGCTTAGAGAAGAGGGCTCCTATCACTTCCTCTGTGAATGCCCCAGCCTAGCTAGAACCAGAAAGACAGCTCTTGGAAAATACTTCTTCGATGACCTGGGAGAAATCTCGTTTTTGCCACTGAGAAACATTTCAAAATTCATCCAGAATTCGAGATGGTTCAGGGAGGCACCCAATACATAAGCTCCTTCCCTTCCCTAACTTTTCTAACCCTTCCCTATAACCTTATCTCTTACTCCCTGGGGAGCACAATGGATACATTGAGATCCGAGTGAGGTAGTTTGGCTTGCCGTGCTATCACCCCTCTTAACCTAACCTAAGACCATAATTCTGTATGTCATTATACTGTAAATACAAAATTCTGTACGTCAAAATACTGTATGGTCAAAATACTGACTTGCAAAATTCTGTACGGCAAAATACTGTATTTTTAATATAGTTTTTTTTTTTAATTTCCTCAATAAAAAAACACATAATCAAGGGTGTTTTTTTAGACGTTTGGTTTTCAATCTGGCAATACTTTTTTCGGAGTTGGTCTTTTTGACAGCTGTCACTTAGTTTGGTTTGCCATTTCATAATGAGACTTACTCCTAGTGATGGGCGCATTCGAATGATTTTCTCGATTATAATCGATTCAAGCAACATCTCGAGATGTCTCGATTCTTCACTGCAATCATTCGAATGATTTACCATACCGATTATACCTACCCACTTACTATTCTAACTTGTAAGTTGTAATCGTAAGCGCAATGAGTGAGATGAGAACTCGAACTCAGAACTCGAGAAATAAGAACGAAATACAGCAAGAGAAAGATAAATAGACATAATCGAGAACTCGAGAGTCAAGACGTTGATTATTTGTGTAGGTTACGTCATACGTGTATTCATTCAACCACTTGAGTCAACGCAGTGAGAAGTACGCATAACTAACGAAATAAAGAGCCACACATTTTTCCGAAGCAGAAAATAAATTTTTCGTATTTTTTAGAGGTTTTTTAATCCATCGTCATATACTTTGAGGAATAGATAATATTTCGTTCCAAATGTCAAAGGATTGCCCTAAAAAAGCATTTTTCCACAGCGGAAAAAATTCAAATTTTTGGTATTTTTCAGAGGTTTTTTAATCCATCGTCATCGTAGCCATCCTTCGATTAAATTTAACAGTTGATGGTTTGACAGATAAGTGACAACCTATATTTTGAGGCATAGGGAATATTTCGTTCCAAATGTCAACAGATTGCCCTAAAAAAGCATTTTTCCAGAGCAGAAAAAAAAACTCGATTTTTTTTCCTATTTTTTAGAGGTTTTTTAATCCATCGTCATCACAGCCATTCTTCAGTGGAATTTGACAATTGATGGCTTGACAGATAGGTAATAGCCTTATATTTGATGCATAGATAATATTTCGTTCAAATGTCAACGGATTGCTCTAAAAAAGAATTTTTCCGGAGCAGAAAAAAAATTGTTTTTTTCCTATTTTTTAGAGTTTTTTTAATCCATTGACGGTGTTCACATTGGACTGAAAAACTGGATTTTTTTTTACCGTTTCAGTATTCACATCTCTCTCCCATTCCTTCATTGAAGTGAGATGTGAATACTGAAATGTCAAACAAAAATCCACTTTTATAGTCCAATGTGAATACCGTGATTGTCATCGTAGCCATCCTTCGATAGAATTTGACAATTTATCACCTTCATGATGGCCATTGGATGGAATTCGACAGATAGGGGACAAATTTTATTTAGAGCTCGAGACTTGAGAGCCGACGCCTGACAGTAAAAAATAAAAATATGAGGAGAGAAACACAAAAAATTGAGAACTCGGGAGGGACACTTGCTTATTTTTTATGTTGGTCGATTCGAGTAGACAACTGCTCCCGAGCTCTCACTGCTTCTCGAATGGTTGAATACAGATTACAGATACACTGACACAATTTGCTTATTGTTTATGTTGTTCGAGTACACACTACACACACAACTGCTCTCGAGCTCTCACTGCTACTCGAATGGTTGAATACACTAATACAGATTATAGATACACAACTCACAAGCAATCAACGTCTCGAGTTCTCGATCGTCTCATGATTTCATATAAATGCGAAAAGGGGTAATAGAGTGAGGAGTCCTTTCATATGAATTGGCTTGGGTATGGTATATTTGAGTTGTTTTTGTTTGTGCATTTGTTGGAAAATTTTTTTTGCGTTGTATTACATATGTTACCGTTTTGTAGTTTACTTAACTTCCTATAAAATTTCAATTTGGCATAGTAGAAGAGAAGTAGGATTGTTTTGTGCATTTGGATTTCGTTTTTGGAATAGTTTTGGCTTTTATTTATATGGTAATTAATTTATTATGTTGGTGTTGTTTTAATTAATGTATGGTTTTTAAATAGAAATTTATTTAAATTTCAAATAAAAATTCAAAATGAAACCAGGAGGTAAAGTATCAAATGTGTGGAAATTTTTTCAAAAAGATGCAGTTGCAAAGGATTTTGTCCCTTGTTCAATATGCAAAAACAAGTTAAAGTTTTTTGGGAACACCACAAATTTAAGGAACCATCTTGTTCGCATACATCCCATCCAATGGAGGGATGAAACAGGTGCTGAAGTAGTTGAAGCTACTGTTATTAATTTGGATGCTGGTGGTTCTAGTTCTAGTACCTCAAATGCACAATCACAGCAGGATGTCCCTACCATAAGTGGAGTTGTTTCTGAAACAAGTTCCAGAAAAAGACCAGCTGAAGATGAGGAACAAAGATTACAAGCACAAGTGAAGGTAAGCCAAAAAAATATTAAACAAATGCGACTCTATGGGGTAAAGGAAAAAGAATTATCACAAAATGAAAAAGAGAAAATTAATAAATGTTTGGTGAAAATGATAGTCACTGACTACCAACCTCTTTCAATAGTCGAAAATGTTGGATTTCTTCAATACACTAACATGCTTCAACCCATAAGCCACCTAATAGAAAATCATTGACAACGACATTGCTGCCAAATTTGTATGATGAAGTGGCTGTTAAAATAAGGAAAATGTTGTCATTAATAGATTTTGTGGCCGTTACAACAGATATGTGGAGTTCAGACAGTAACAAATCATACTTTACTGTAACATGTCATTGCAATTTTAATGATAAGTTATATTCACCTGTTCTTGCTACAAGAGAAATGCGTGAATCGCATACAGGTTCCAATATTGCCAATGTGTTGAGTGGAATTTTCCTCGAATGGGATATTGCTGACAAAATTGTGACGATCGTGTCAGATAACGCCGCAAATGTAAAAAAGCTATCAACGAAGATTTAAAAAAACACCACCACCCCTGCGTAGCCCATACCCTTAACTTGAGTGTTAACGACGTAATTACTGCAAACAAGGGATTTTCGGATTTGCTGAAAAAATGCAGGACATTGGTGGGGCATTTCAAACAAAGAGTATTGACAACAGAAAAGCTTAGAAAAGCTCAAGAAAACTTGTCACTCCCACAACTAAAAATCAAACAGGATATTGTCACCAGGTGGAACTCCTCCTTTATAATGCTCGAAAGATTGCTGGAGTTAAAAATTCCACTTTCAGTGGCAATAACTGATTTGCAAAAGCACCAGAGTTCTTGGCTCCATCTGATTGGGAAACAATTCAGGGCTGCATTGTCCTTATAAAACCCTTCGATAAGCTCACAAAAGAGCTATCGGGCGAAAATTTTCCAACCCTTTCACTCATAATCCCTCTAATAAGAGGTCTTCAAGTAAAAATGAATGATCAAATGCCTAAAACCGATATTGGAAAACAACTCCAAACTGACCTATCAATTGCTGTCCATAGACGTTTGAGTGTATTTGAAACAAGCAAAATTTCTGCAAAGGCAACCCTTATGGATCCACGACTAAAAAAAACGGCCTTTGGTTCGGAGAAAAATGCCAATAATGCTCAAAAGTGGCTAAAAGAAGAGCAAGTGGCGTTTTCTCAAAACAAAATGAAGCTACTAAAAGAAAAGATAATGATTCTACTCCCGTGAAGTTGGCCCCCCAATTTTAAAAAAACTGATATTTTTTTAGAGTTCTGGGTAGATTTGAAAGAGTTCTAGAGTTCTTGCCCAAAAATTGCAATAGTTCCGTGTAATATTGGCCAGAAATAGAAAAAACGATATGGGGGGCCAACTTCACGCAGCCCCGCTTTTTTCATGAAAAAGAGTTCTGATAAGAAATTTCGGCTCTTGATGAAGAGTTCTGGAGTTCTCAATGGGTTTTGGAAATAGTTCTGCAAAATTGGAATTTAGAAAAATTACCAAAGCTGGCGGGCCAACTACAAACTTAGTTTTTTTTATTTTTCCGGAATTCTGGGGAGTTCTGTTAAGAGTTCTGGGTAGCTTCACAAGAGTTCTAAACAGAACTCCAACAATTTTTTTTGTCCGACCAATACATAAAAAGTTATAGGCTAAAATAAAGTACCAATGCAGAGGGGGTCAATTTCAAAAATAGTTTTCTTTATTCTTCCGGAATTCTGGGGAGTTCTGTTTAGAGTTCTGGGTAGCCCCCTAAGAGTTCTAAACAGAACTCTAACAAACTTTTTTGTCTGACCTACATATACAAAGTTATAAGCTTAAACAAAAAATTATGTAGGGGCCAACTTCACACTTCTTTTTTTTTATTTTTCCGGAATTCTGGGGAGTTCTGTTTAGAGTTCTGGGTAGCTTCACAAGAGTTCTAAACAGAACTCCAACAATTTTTTTTGTCCGACCTATACATAAAAAGTTATAGGCTAAAATAAAGTACCAATGCAGAGGGGGTCAATTTCAAAAATAGTTTTCTTTATTTTTCCGGAATTCTGGGGAGTTCTGGGGAGTTCTGTTTAGAGTTCTGGGTAGCCCCCCAAGAGTTCTAAACAGAACTCTAACAAACTTTTTTGTCTGACCTACATATACAAAGTAATAAGCTTAAACAAAAAATTATGTAGGGGCCAACTTCACACTTCTTTTTTTTTTATTTTTCCGGAATTCTGGGGAGTTCTGGGGAGTTCTGTTTAGAGTTCTGGGTAGCTTCACAAAAGTTCTAAACAGAACTCCAACAATTTTTTTTGTCCGACCTATACATAAAAAGTTATAGGCTAAAATAAAGTACCAATGCAGAGGGGGTCAATTTCAAAAATAGTTTTCTTTATTTTTCCGGAATTCTGGGGAGTTCTGGGGAGTTCTGTTTGGAGTTCTGGGTAGCCCCCCAAGAGTTCTAAACAGAACTCTAACAAACTTTTTTGTCTGACCTACATATACAAAGTTATAAGCTTAAACAAAAAATTATGTAGGGGCCAACTTCACACTTCTTTTTTTTTATTTTTCCGGAATTCTGGGGAGTTCTGTTTAGAGTTCTGGGTAGCCCCCCAAGAGTTCTAAACAGAACTCTAACAAACTTTTTTGTCTGACCTACATATACAAAGTTATAAGCTTAAACAAAAAATTATGTAGGGGCCAACTTCACACTTCGTTTTTTTTATTTTTCTGTTTAGAACTCTTGTGAAGCTACCCAGAACTCTAAACAGAACTCCCCAGAATTCCGGAAAAATAAAAAAAAGAAGTGTGAAGTTGGCCCCTACATAATTTTTTGTTTAAGCTTATAACTTTGTATATGTAGGTCAGACAAAAAAGTTTGTTAGAGTTCTGTTTAGAACTCTTGGGGGGCTACCCAGAACTCTAAACAGAACTCCCCAGAATTCCGGAAAAATAAAGAAAACTATTTTTGAAATTGACCCCCTCTGCATTGGTACTTTATTTTAGCCTATAACTTTTTATGTATAGGTCGGACACAAAAAATTGTTGGAGTTCTGTTTAGAACTCTTGTGAAGCTACCCAGAACTCTAAACAGAACTCCCCAGAACTCCCCAGAATTCCGGAAAAATAAAAAAAAAGAAGTGTGAAGTTGGCCCCTACATAATTTTTTGTTTAAGCTTATAACTTTGTATATGTAGGTCAGACAAAAAAGTTTGTTAGAGTTCTGTTTAGAACTCTTGGGGGGCTACCCAGAACTCTAAACAGAACTCCCCAGAATTCCGGAAAAATAAAGAAAACTATTTTTGAAATTGACCCCCTCTGCATTGGTACTTTATTTTAGCCTATAACTTTTTATGTATAGGTCGGACAAAAAAAATTGTTGGAGTTCTGTTTAGAACTCTTGTGAAGCTACCCAGAACTCTAAACAGAACTCCCCAGAACTCCCCAGAATTCCGGAAAAATAAAAAAAAAGAAGTGTGAAGTTGGCCCCTACATAATTTTTTGTTTAAGCTTATAACTTTGTATATGTAGGTCAGACAAAAAAGTTTGTTAGAGTTCTGTTTAGAACTCTTGGGGGGCTACCCAGAACTCTAAACAGAACTCCCCAGAATTCCGGAAAAATAAAGAAAACTATTTTTGAAATTGACCCCCTCTGCATTGGTACTTTATTTTAGCCTATAACTTTTTATGTATAGGTCGGACAAAAAAAATTGTTGGAGTTCTGTTTAGAACTCTTGTGAAGCTACCCAGAACTCTTAACAGAACTCCCCAGAACTCCCCAGAATTCCGGAAAAATAAAAAAAACTAAGTTTGTAGTTGGCCCGCCAGCTTTGGTAATTTTTCTAAATTCCAATTTTGCAGAACTATTTCCAAAACCCATTGAGAACTCCAGAACTTTTCATCAAGAGCCGAAATTTCTTATCAGAACTCTTTTTCATGAAAAAAGCGGGGCTGCGTGAAGTTGGCCCCCCATATCGTTTTTTTCTATTTCTGGCCAATATTACACGGAACTATTGCAATTTTTGGGCAAGAACTCTAGAACTCTTTCAAATCTACCCAGAACTCTAAAAAAATATCAGTTTTTTTAAAATTGGGGGGCCAACTTCACGGGAGTAATGATTCTTTATGGAATCATTTCGAAGAGAAGTTAGCCCAAGTTCAGCCCATCATAACTCCTGAAACAACAGTGACTTTAATGTTGAGGCAGTATCTTGAATTACCCCATTTACCGATTTTAGGTAACCCACTTGAGTTTTGGAAACTTCATAAAAACACTTTACCAGAGCTCTATACATTATATTTAAAATATTCTGCCATACCTGCTACATCCGTACCATCTGAACGAGTTTTTTCCAAGGCAGGTCAGCTTACAAATGAACGCAGAAACCGTTTATTAGATAAAAATTTGGACAAAATTATATTTCTCAACAGTTATTTTTCACAAAACGAATCGTTTTAAGTTAATATTTTAGTGCTAAGAATGCAATATTAATTTTTTTACTTTTATTTCTTACTAGAGAAGTCAATCTTATTTATTTATTTATTATCTTTAAAAAGTTCTTAAAAATTCTAAAATGAAGACGTTGAGCTAGAAAATCGAATTTTTGTTCTGTTTTTAATGAAAATGTTCTTGGTTCCTTATAAGAAAAAATATTGCTCTGTGATATTGTTAATAATTGCGAAGTATGTAATCTTTATTTTTTACCTTTTTTTTTAACTGTTATAGAAGTCAGTATTCCATTTATTTATTTATGTTTAAAAATCCTAAAATGAAAAATTTGGATTAAAAACTAGTTGTTTTCTTTTTATAGAAAAGTTTTTAATGAATTAAATTATTTTCTTTTTTATATTTTGAATAAAATAATGTTAAATACATTTTCAAATTTTTAGTTTTTTTTTAATATTTTTTATTTATCGAACAAAGCGAATCTACATACTTAAATTTTAAAGGTTTATTATTCCAATTTTGTACTATTTCATATCTCGAATGATCATTCGATTATTGGAATCACTTGAATACTAATATCTCGATTTTTCAAATCATTCGATTATGCCCATCACTACTTACTCCTGAACAACGTTTGCAAATTTATTACCCTAATAATTGTTCGGTTCGCGGGACGCATCGCGCGCTGCGTCCAATATTCGGTCGACATAACCGCCCAGCAGAGTAATTCGAGCAACCATGGATCGGTTTCGCAACACGTTTACTGTAGTGGATAATGCGCATCCTCAGACACGCCGTACAGTGCGCACCGAAGATGCTTATGCTGCTATGGAGCAGAGTATCGAAGAAGACCCGAATGAGGCCATCCACCATCGTTCGTTCGTTCGTTCGCGCGAGTTAAGCTGTGGTAATTGCGACGAAGGAAAAAAACATGTTTTTTATTTTATTTGTGTATACAAAAATTCTTTATTAATAATATATCTTTTATCAATTACACAAGGTTTATCTTAGCACTATTATAATATTCGACGTAAGTCTGGTTCTGAGGTTTTTCACTCGATCTTATTTATTTGAATACTTATACTGTACTAAGGAAGATCTTGTTTTGTCATGAGCCTATATTTATATGTGCTGTGTTCATCCCTAATGATGAAGCCATGATAATTGTTTGGGAATTTCCAACGATAATTGTATTGTTTGCATCTGGTCAACGTATGGTATCTTGTGAGATAGCGATGATATTTGGGTTGCTGTTTATGGTGCGAATTGAGATAAGGATGTTGTTTGCTGAAATTCGTTCGGCCTTAGTGGATTTTTATGGTTATATGGTGGTTCGGTTTGGGTTGCTGTTTATGGTGCTAGTTGAATAAGGATGAAATTATCAAATATTTTACATTTTGTACAAACTGTACTTCTAGGGTATTAACTCGCGCAACAATTGGAGCTGGGGTCTCTTGGGAGCCTCGGCTGGAATTTATTCGAGCCAGCCGTGGCGGCCACTTGCCCTAAATCATTTTTAAAACATAATGGCAAACCCTTATCTTTATAATAAAGCTAAATTCTTGGCCATAACATTAAATTACATACACGTCTAAGAAAACACCCTTTACTATAGTCATAGAGTACCCATATTATCTAAAGAACCGACCATGGCTTTTTCTCTTTTATCCTACAAGCTCCACTGAGAGATTTTATCCACAAGGGTGAGCATGTGTTAGTTGCCCAATGCATTTTAAATGGAATCGCACCAACACAATGACACTGTTATGGATTTTGTGTTTTTAGTATGAAATGACATGCCTGTCATTGATTTTAATTTGAATTTTGAAAATCCGAACATTGGATCTAAAGATATAAGCATTTAAAGAACGCAAATCGGGTGTTTTTCATCTTTTTGAGCCACTGGCGCCAATTTGTTATTGTATCAACGATTCACACGTATTCAGGGACAGGGAATTTAAGAGAGTTTTCTCTTACTGAGCTCAAATAAAATTTGATGGTTTTAGGTGTTTTAGGCAAGGGGGGTACGAATCGGTTCTCTAGATAACACAGGTAAGGTACTCTATGCTTACGGTGACCATCCGTTCATTATAATAATGAACAGTTCTGTATATTTGAAGACGATGTTCATTATGAATTTTTTGTTATACAAAAACACATAAAAGTTCTGTATTTCAGAAGTTGTTCAATATTTATTCTGTATTTCGTACAAATTCTTAAAAGTAATAACATTAATATTAAAGCAAAATTCAATAACAAAACAAAATAATAATGTTAACGTGCCCTAACCGATTAAAAGAACGAACAAGACATCTAGTAGAATTTTATTTTGTCAAATGCTCCTACAGAATATGTATTAACATTAGAAATGTTTAAGCGGAGGCATACCTACTAACAATGTGAAAAAATCAACAGAATTTCAAAAAAGTGTAACGCCGAGTAGAGAAAGAGGGCGAACGTCAGAGGAATAGACAACATTATTGCGTTCGTGCTATGTTCTTTGTTTACTAGTCTGAGGAAGCAGAATACGAAGATGATAAAACGGACACCAAAAAAAGTAGAAGTGTTCGTAGGCAGGGATGGCCACTACAATTTTTACGTTTGCTACGTAGTTTATTCAGTTAAACGTAGTTAATGAAACAAATTGTAACAAACTTATGTCGTTTTCCATTGGACGTTTGGAAGCGTACAGAATCAAAGAGAACTCTTCTGAAACCATTCCATTGGCAAAAAAAACGGTCAACCGATGCTTCTCAGAAGAAAATTTCGCTTCTCGATTTAAAATCAGAATCCACTCAAGAAGCACTAATACATTTAAGCTATAACTTCAAAACAAACTCACTCAAATGTCAAAAGTAAACATCGGACTCTGTTTGATTGTATGCCTGTTCCATACATGAAATGTTCACGATGATTCACCAATACAATGAAAAAAATTCTAAGTTGAGTAGAAGAATGCTAACTTTGATCTGTGATCTGTCAGTTGTAACTTTGAATGTTGAATTTTGAGTTAAAATGTTCAAATTTTTATTAAAATTTTATTATTTCTCTAAATTTACTATGAATGTATATGAAAATGTAACAATTTGTAGTAAATAAGACGTGTAGTTTATTAAATTAACTACTCGTAGTTAATGATGTAGAAAATGTAGTGTAGTTAATTCGGAATGTGAAGAACAGCAAATTTAAAAAAGAATACCGCTTGCTTTATTCAAAGTTTTAAAATACATAAATGCTTTTTTCGTTTCTAATGTACCTCAACTATGCTGGAATGGCAAATCGGGTAAATTTTTTTCTATTCTAAATAATATTTGGACAAATGAAAAAACCGAAATGAAGGTCGAAACTGTAAAATCTATTTTAACAACTAAATACAAATTACGAACTCAGTTTTATAGAGTTCAAAGAATAATTTAAAACAAATCAGAAATTAGTGAAGGAAATTTGCCCTTCAGAAAAATATCAAAATCCGTAAAAATGAACTGTGTTAATTTAGTTGTTTTATCTAAGAGTTATTTTGTTTTTTAAATTTAAGTTTGATACAAACAATTAGATTGAATTTGTGTACCTTCTCTTTTTAAATTAAATAATTTTTCTGTAAATATTTTTTTTTTATTAAATGGAATAATTTAAAATTGAATTGAATTTTGTTTTTTTTTCACCTGTTCATTATTTTCAATTCTAAAATATGGTCACCGTATCTATGCTACTTGACATCACCCGTACATTTTGAGCATTAACGCAGAGTTGAAAAGAGAAAAAATCAATCGTTTTTCGCATTGATGTGTGTATGTGACTTATTCGCGACTAATACATGCTTTCAAGCTTTTAACAGTCCGATGCCATTGAAGGTCCATAACGATGTCTTTTTTTTCTCTTCAGGTAGAAATATTCAAAAGATACTTGGTCATATTCGGTACCAAGTAATGTGGGACTTGTACCACACTAAAACCATCAGGAAATCTGGACCAATCTTTGAAAGATCGACAAAAGATTTCTATTTCTACAAAATCGCATTGGGGGAAGTTTTAAGTTTTCAAACTTTCCCACCGCTTTTAGACCATCAGCTCATGAAGCTTGGTTCATCTTGATCTCCGAACATTGTCTAGTATATTTAAAATAGTCTCCATCTCGGAGTTAGAATGACTATGCAATCGCTTATTATGTGATACAGCGTGTTTTCTAACCACTTCTGTAAACATTTCTATTTGTAGGGCACGAGGTTCTAATATACCAAGAGGCATCTTCTATTCCATGAAGGACTTTTTTTTTTAATTTTTGGATGGTCTCAGCATTTTGTTTTCTTTGTACAGCACAGTTGGATGCCATAAGTCCAAACGTTTTTCAGTTTTTGGTTGTATAGCTTTATTTTGTTCTCGATTATATAGGTCAGAGTTCTAACCTAGTAACCAATACATTTTTTAATATTTCAAATTTAGTTCTTCTCTTTTCTTTCTGATGTGCTCTTTCCACTTTAGTTTGACATCCAAAGTCATTCCATGGTATTTGACAGTATTGGCATAAGCGTGCAGCATTACTGTTGATATAAATTGGAACATTAATAATCTTTTTGTTTGTAAAGTTTATATGAGTTGATTTTGTTTCATTTAGTTTGATACACCATTGTTATGTTCACAACACATTCATCAGGCACTAAAATAGCAGTATCATCTGAAAATGTGGCCATTATAGCATTAGTGTCAAGAATATCCCAAGTATATAACAAATACATTGTTGGTTCTAGGAAACTTTCTTGTGGTACACCGGCTTCAATTTTATTAAGTTAAGAATAATCTTGCTCGTACCGTAAGGCGTACTCTAAAGAGTCGGTCGGTTACATAAGATTTCAGTTCTTTATAGAACTGCCTTTGGAGATATTTGCAGTTTGTACTCAAGTCCCAATTGCCAAACCTTGTGAAAGGCTTGAGCAACCTCTAGAAATAGACCGGAACATACTTTTTTTTCTTCAAGTGCCTTTTCAACAACATCCGTAATTCGATGCACTTGGTTTATCGTGAAATGTTTAGTTCTGAGTCCAAACTGTTGGTTTGGGATTAGTTATTTTTTTTCTATTTTGCTAAGCCTTTTCAGGAGCAGTTTTTCGAAAGCTTTTGTCATAATTGGTATAATAGATTTTGGCCTGCAGAAAGTTACTCCTATTTGTGGCTTACCTTGCTTAGGAATAACAATGCCGTCTGCAATTTTCCAATGATGTGGTACATATCGGAGCTGAAAGAATGAGTTTATATATTTTTATTATAACGGGTGATTTTTTAGCTGGTTTGGTTTTGGCAACACTGGTTTTGACAGCTGACGTGTGTTTAGTACCTTGTGTCACTGTCAAACAGCTTCAGTTTGGTTTGCAATTTAACCATGGATCGTCTTACAAATGAACAACGCTTGCAAATTATTGAATTTTACTATCAAAATTCGTGCTCGGTTCGAAATGTTCATCGCGCGCTGCTTCCATTTTATGGTCGGCATTCTCGACCTTCTGAGCAGTCTATTCGGAAGATTGTGACCAAATTTCGCACTAAATTTACTTTGTTGGACATTAAACCACCAACACGTTTACGTACTGTGCGTAGTGAAGAAAATATTGCGGCCGTATCAGCTAGTGTGACAGAAGACCGCGAAATGTCGATTCGGCGCCGACCGAGCGATGATAACAAACTTTTTTTTGCCCGAAATGGAAGTTCTTGACTTGCATGATATGTGGTTTCAACAAGACGGTGCCACATGCCACACAGCACGCGAAACAATGGCGCAATTGCGAGGCGAGTTTGGTGAACAGTTAATTTCACGTTTCGGGCCGGTCAATTGGCCGCCTAGATCGTGCGATTTGACACCATTAGACTATTTTTTGTAGGGGTATGTCAAGGCTAATGTCTATAGGGACAAGCCCGCTTCGATTGACGCACTGGAAGCCAACATCCATGCATTCATTCGTGAGATACCGGCCGATATGTGTGAAAGAGTATGCCAAAATTGGACTCAGAGGATGGGCTATCTGAGACGCAGCCGCGGTCAACATTTGCATGAAATTATCTTTAAACATTAAATTGCAAGGTTCAAACTATCGATTCAAATAAATATTTCATTCATTTTTTCGAATTTTTTGTGTTTTTTTTTTTAAAAAGTTCTAAACCTCTTAAAAAATCACCCGTTATATTTGAGTTTTCTGAATACTAAAGCATTTATTTCATAACCTCAGCAGTCAGCAGTAATAATGAAATCACACGCACTTTTAATGAACGCTTCAATGAAATCGAAAAAAACTTTCAAAAACAACTTAAAGGACTTGAAAAAGATTTCACTGAAATTAGTTTTTAATTGTGAAAGTAAGCTAGTAAGCTTCGAAAATCGTTGCCGTGAAATTGATTCAATTCAAGATGATCTTTCTGTTTTTAAAGCACAAATTCTTGAAAATGACAACACACAATTGAAACTTCAGATGGATGCACTGGCGCGAAAAAGTATTGCAGCCTGCAGGGGATATTGTTCTCCATGGAATCCCCTTTGTTGTAAATGAAAACCTCGACGAAATTTTTAACAAATTTTGCACTAAAATTAACATTATTCCGATACGGCCTAATTATATACTTCGCACTACACCGCAAAACAATACCACCTCTAGTGCGATCATCGTAAGACTTGCACATGAAAACGATAAGAATTTTGTGCTTAAGAAAGTTACTGAATATTACAAAACAAACTCTCGATCAGTTACTTTGCATGACCTTGGATTTTGTCATAGTAATAAATTCGTAAGAGTTTATGAAAGCTTAACTAAACAGAATCATGCTCTTTTTCGTAGGGCAAATGATCTACGAAGAAAAAAGCTCCTACATTCGGTGTTTACCAGGTTTGGGAGAGTTTATGTCAGAGAAAGTGCGAATAAGAGGCCGATTTGTGTTACAAATCTGAATCATTTACAATCTACATACTCTATGAAAACTGATGGAAGAGAAGCTGATGCATTTTGTGAAGATGCTGCCCTACCGCTTGTTGATTCTGGAAGCAATGTTGCTGTTGTTGTTGCTGATACTGTTGATCGTGAAGTTGCTGCTGATGGAGGTGTTGCTGGAGACACTGCTAATGTTGTCAATAAAGAAACTGTTGCAACTGAAGGTGTTGCTAGAGACTTATTATTTTAAAGCTTACCAAGTACGTTAAAATAAATTCTTATCATTAAATCTAGGCTTTGTTTACAATGTTAATGTTATGTAGCTATCTGGAATTATAATTTGAATTTATTGTAGATGCGGATGTTACTAAATAGGTATTAAAAGAATTAATTATGTTCGAATTTGAATTTTTTATTTTGGAAAACCTATTTTTTATTTCATTAGTATTATGTACTTTATTTTTTAATGAAACTTGTTTCTTTATTTTTATTAATATTAATTTCTATCGCATTAATATTACTTTTTTTATTCATGATTCTTATTTCTTTACTTTTATTATTATTATTAATATTTTCTTCACTTCTAAACTTATTATCTTGTTATTATATTCAGACTTAATTTTAAGTAGTAATTATACAGAGTTTTCTTCTTCAAAATGGTGGGTGAGCTTTAATGAAATAATTAGAAATAATGTTTGGTACAAATCCTGATAATATAAGATCTGTCTTCAATGTGTTGTGTGGTGCGCGTCGCGGTCTTAATGTATGTCACTTAAATGCTGGAAGTATTCGCTCTAAATACACTATTCTATTTCAAATGTTGTGCTCCAAACTGGATATTATAATGGTTTCAGAATCATGGTTGAACGAATACATTTCATCCCAACTTGTTAGTTTCCCTGGTATGATCGTCGTACTCGAGGTGGAGGTGTGTGCATGTATATTAGAGAAAGTATTTCAACAAAAATTATTTATTCGTCAAGCAAGTCGGTTTTAGAATTCTTATGCATTGAACTACGTAATGGCAATGAGAAATGCGTTTTGGTGGTCGTGTACTGTCCTCCATGTACGTTCAAAGAGGAAAATTTATTCGAGTTGGAAGATACCTTGCTTAGTCTGAATTCAAAATATATGGATATTCTTATTGGAGGGGACTTCAATGTTAATCAACTTGAAAACTCTACCACAACACGTTTGTTTCAATATTTTTGTGATAGATTGAGCTTATCTGTTGTAAACAAACTTTGGCCAACCTGCTACCAATCTGAGGTTAATCCTTCACTCATTGATCTATTTCTGACAAGTTCGAGGCGTAAAGTGTTGTGTAACGACCAAGTGAGACCTACATCCGAGTTTATACATGACTTTATATTTTGTTCATTTCAATTTGATGTTAATAACTCAAGTGTTCCCAAAACAATAAGTTATAGATCTTTTCGTTCGTTCAACTGTACAAATTTACTAAATAATGTTGGAACTAACTATTGGAACAATATTTTGTACTCAGTTGATGTTAACAACAAAGTTTTATTGTTCAATAACCTATTGCTAAGGCTTTACGATGAATATGTTCCAATTGTCACCAAGCAGATTAAGAATTTAAAGTTTCGTCCCTGGTACAACAGGGATATTGAAGTACTTATTCGGGAGCGAGAGCGATTTTTTAAGAAAAATAAAAAAAATCCTTCTGAATACAATAGACGTCAGTACATTTTTGCTCGCAATAAAGTGACAGCTCTTATACGCTCTTGTAAAAGAACATTTTTTCTTCAAAAGCTTGACATTTCCTTAGGTTCTAAAGTTCTTTGGAAAAACCTGAATGAAATAGGTGTCACTGGTAATAAAAATTTGTTAAGTTGCACTCTGAACCCTCAGATAATGAAATCATTTCTTGCCCCACCTCAGTCTAATTCAAGTTTACCTTCAATCGATAATGAAGCTGAAGGTATTTTTTCATTTAACTGTGTTGATGAAAGCAACGTGATAAATGCTATAAAACTAATTAAATCCAATGCAATTGATTTTGCCCATTGTTATTCCACCTATGAAACACATCTTGAATACTTGTATTTATAGCAGTGAATTTCCTGAAGAATGGAAATAGGCAGTAATTATACCTATACCAAAAAGAAATAATCCATCAGAACCATCTGTTTTTAGACCTATTAGTTTAATGTCATTTTTTGGTAAAGTTTTTGAAAGGTTGAAAGCTGATCAAATTCTTGGATTTGTTCAAACAAGTAACAGTCTATCTAAATGGCAGTCCGGTTTTCGCAACAAACACAGTTGCGAATCTGCTGTTGTTAAAGTTACGTCAGATTTTCGCATAGCTCTGGATAGAAATCAATTAGGTATTATGGTTCTCTTAGATTTCTCCAAGGCTTTTGATTGCATTGACCACCAAATTTTGATTTCTAAATTAAGTAATAAATTCTTTTTTTCGAGAACTGCTCTTAAACTTTTAAGTAACTATCTTATAAATCGAGTTCAAAAAATCACAACTCATCAAGGTACTTCTAGTCCATATTTTGTTAACTGCGGTGTTCCACAAGGATCTGTTCTTGGTCCCCTTATATTTTCATTATTTATAAACGATCTTCCTGAGATCGTTCTTAGTTGCCACATTCATATGTATGCGGATGATGTTATATTATATATGTTTCGTGACTTGGCTTTGATGGAAGACTGTGTTGTTAGAATTAATGAAGATCTACTCAGCATACAACAATGGACTGATTCTAATAAACTCAACCTCAATCCGTCAAAAACGTTAAGTATGGTTTGCTCTCGTAGTCGTGTAAATCTTTCTGATTTTCCTAAAATTATTTTAAATGGACAAGTAATTGAATATGTGAACAAAATTAAGTATTTGGGTTTTAAAATTAATGATAGATTAAGTTGTTGTGATGCTGTTTCTGAATCTATAAGACGAATTTATTTCGGCCTTCGCTCTTTAAGGTCTTCGTCACACATTTTGAATCCCGATATGAAAAAACATCTTGTTAAAAGTCTTATCCTACCCTTTTTTACTTTTAACTGCTCTGTCTATCCTGTTCTTGATTCTGAATGCAAACGTAAACTAAATGTTGCGTTTAATGACTGCCTGCGTTTCATTCACAATATCCCAAGATATGTTAGTGTATCGAACTTAAATTCTTTGTTGTGGGGATTAAGCTTGGATAAGTATCTAAAGTTTCGTAATATTATCTATCTTCACAGCATAATCCATAAAAGGCTTCCAGTGTATTTGGGAGAAAGACTTCAATATGCCCAATCACAAAGAGGCTTGCGATTGATTGTGCCGCGATTTCTACATACCATTGGAGAGCGATCTTTTTTTGTAGCTGCTATTCGATTGTGGAACAGTCTTCCAATCGAGTTGCAGAGAATTACTTCACCAGCCATTTTTAAGAGGAAAATATTTTTGCATTTTTTAACTATTAATTAAGATTTCTACTTTTTGCTTATTTTAAAATTTTTTTTTAATTATATTTTTATTTCTATATATATATAAAATTATTTCTTTTGTAATGAATGTTTATATAATTATATTTTGTAAATTTGAGACACTTGGTAAGCTTTGTTTAGATACTTTTAAAAGATTTTAATCTTGTTGTATCATGTAAAATTTATAATCGCAAATACAAATACAAATACAAATAAGATCATACCCGGGTGCTTCTTTGTTTGATAACATGTGTTGGTACATGCTTCTTACTTCATTGAGCGTGACGAAGGGAATTTCTAATTCATCTGTTTTAACAGAAAAATGTAAGTTATTTACCGCTGCGCTTACTGGGAAGGGCTTACAAACACTCGAGAGATGTTGTGCAAAGAGTTCAGCCTGCTATTTCAGGTTTGCAATCCATTTTACGTCTCGTAGATTTAAGGTGGTCAACCCGTGACCAAGTGTAACCTTGCCGAAACGTCGGGCAATTATAAATCGAAAATAATTTTGATAATTTGATGAGCTATAATAGATTTTATGCCATTTTGAACAGCTTTCACATAAATGACAACAGCTTTATTTCAAGAGATAATAAAGATTGACTTTTCAAGCTTCGGCCATTGATTGACTTTTTTAATGAAAATTTTTGCATGAGACAAGATAAAATATGGTGCTATGGCTAGTCTATGATTTTATTTAAAGGTAGAAACTCTATATTAAGCAGTATAATACCATAAAATCTATCGAGGATACAACTTGTAGTGCTTATCTGCTTAACATGGCTTAATTTTCTTGATCCAAGGAAAGGACCAGAAGCTGGAAAGTAAATATAAAAAAATATGTAGAATACCTAATAAAACAATGAAGAGGAATGGGAATTTTTTTTTATCTTGGAAGAGTGTGAGAAAATTTTCCCAAAATGGAGGAAACTTACAAAAAAGCTAAGAAACGCATTGAAGCATTTTTTGTCAAAATTTCAATAATACATATATCAAATTTTTAAAAGGAAAACCAGTATTCATATTATATATTAAAATATAAAAAAATTATACAAAATTTTAAAAATACAAAAATGAAAAAAAATTAAATAATAAATAATAAATAAATAAATAAAACCTGGTTCAAAGCAGGGGTTTTTCGAAATTTCAAAAAAACAGCCATTAATTGAAAACCGTTATGATTCAAAATGGACAAGTTATAGGTACTAAATTCTGAGAGGTCATGCCCTGGCCTACCACCAGTTTCAGTTTAGAACATTATCATGGGACATTTGTAAATATTATTCAAAAATAAACTCATATAAAGCTTTAGTAGGTGGCCTTTATCCGCTTACTTATAAAAGTTGGCTGTTGGGATTTAGTTTTAAAAATTAAATTACAAATTTAATAAAATATTTTTTATTAAAATCAGGTGACGTTTTTTTGCAGGAAATTGGATGTACAGGCTAAGTCAGCATTTGGCAACGCGACGCCATGAAGAAAAGAATTGATATTTCCGATCGATAACAAGGAGCAAAACGGCATAAACCATCTCAAAAGAAATAATGGACTTAATTTAATTCACTCTGCATTAATACTTTTTTTAAACAATAGTTATACTCATGTTCTTCCATATTATATTATCAATTACCAATACCCAAAAATTACCGAAATATACAAAATAACATTTGTTTGGCATATTGCTGCGTAAATTTTAATTTATTATTCTTGCGAAAATAAAAAAAAAACTCAATTATGTTGTTGAAAAATAGTTCAAAATAATTTTCTTAATTTCATGCTCAAAAACTCCTAAAAAAGCTTTTAAATTAAACTGTGTAATTCGCCCCTAGTAGAGTATAGAAATAAAAAACAAGAAAAATATTATTAGTATTCAAAATATCTTACCCTAAAATCAAATATAAACCATTTATCTTCCAACTCTTTTTTGTTTTGTTTTTTCCTTAAAAACATTTCTTTCTTTTTTTTTATTTTGTTTTGTTGGAGTCAGAAAATTTCCTTAAGAAAAAGGAGTCATGGAAATGCGGAATGCCTAAAAGTTTTTACGAAAATTAAAAACGAAAAGTCACCCACCGCGTGCTAAATTAAAAGAAACGTCCGTCCGTCCCTTCGTCGTCGGTCGGCGCTGTATGTCGTCCTTCTCGTTCTCGCATACCAATTGCTCAAGAAAAACTCATTACTCAACTCGGGGTATTTTTTCACATAACTGTGCAATGTTATTCAAATGAGAAAAATAAACGACGAAATGGGGCTATTTCCTTTTTCCATATATTTTTTGTTAACTGTTTTTTTTTATGAATTTTGGTGCTCTCAGTTTCAAACCCAAATCAACTACGTATATAAAGATACGGTATGCGGACGCTAATTACCCGGTTGGCAGATGGTGAACCATTGACCGAAGGAGGTGGAGTGGAGAACGACAAGCTTTAAAGTTCTTGTAAACCGAACGCGAACTTGGCATCAATTTGCTTAATATCTCGCTTGTCCGCTGCCTGTCCAACTCGATGTATCATTTTCTTTGGCCGGAAGTGTTGAAACGAGACAAAATGGCATGCCAAACCGTACCGTTATTCACAGTGGATGCGCGGTGCCCTCTACTTCGATAATAATTAAACTAAATTAATGAAATTTACAAATTGATTTTATGACAGGGGGTGATCAATTTAAGGCCACTCACTGCCATTAAGGTCGTTATTCCATTATGTACGCTAGAGCTATATAGAAGGACACACAATGATGAAGGCCCATTGTCGGTGTGTCGGTCGGTATATGGTGTTGATGCAGGACCATTTTGTGTGTCTCTAATGGAGGGATGCTTTGATGTATAAGGCATCATCGGCGCGGAGGCAAGAGGAAGTCAATTGTCTGCTGAACTGTATAGCGCTGCCAATTTGGAGGGATAGTTATTTGTGCATTTGGCATGACGACAATGTATACGACGACCAATCATTGATTAAATCAGTGATGGAATTTTCGGTTAGAAGCTTTTGATGGGCCTGTATTTTTGTTTTCTCTTTTTATATAAATCAATTGAAATTGAAATTTTAAACAAAATTCTGTTTTTAGATGAAACCATTGCACTTTAGCTTGATGGAATGGAAAGGCCTATTGAATTTATTTCACGGTCTAATTATTCTCTGCTTGGCAAAGGTATAATTCGTTTGTGGTATTGACTAAATTGAAAAAAAAACTGTCATAGTAAAGTATGCCATAGATAAGTATAGGTACATGCAGCAGATTCATTTTCAATAATAATTCTCAAAACGGAGTCAATTTACATGTGAAAGTTATGATGGATTTAACAAAAAAATTTAAGTAGTTTTTGTTAATTCCATAATACATAATAGCAGACTTTGGTCGGCTATTTAGGGATGGGTTCGTTGATATTATTCAATGTTTATGATTTGTTTTCTTTAGAACCAAAATTAGGTGGTTTAAATTAATCCGTTGACTACTTGAATTCCAAAAGACATGATAATTATGCAGTTCGTTCCTTATATGCCAAGTAAAATGATCAAATTGCATTGAACAATGGTTACCTACGATGTTCTTTTTCTTTTAGATTTTGAAATATTAAAGTAAAAAGTAAGAGATAGTTTGATCAAAAATTATCAAATTGTCATTTGTTGTCATTTCCAACGAAAACCCTAATAGCAGATTTAGACTACTGACAATTTTTCACAATTTCTTGCATTTTCTTAAGATTTATAACTTCATCGCGTTAATGGTCTAATCTGTAATGTTGTTCGTCATAAAAACTGAAAAATGCAACCAGGGGTGGACTGGGAGTCAAAGGGCCTCCAGGGACTTTAATGAAAGGGCCACAAAATAGTTAAATGAGTAGAAGCAGTGAAAAATAATAAGCTCCGAAAACGACGATAACAAATTTGTATCGTTGTGTAATTGAAGCCAAAAATGAACCACCGGGAAAAATATATGTTGCCCGGTGGGCCAGTCCACCCCTGAATGCAACTGACATAACACTGGCCTCGCTTAAGTGAAACAAAATTTCACTTCAGCGGAGACGAGATAAGTGAACAAAAAATTTTCACTTAAGCGGACTTAAAATTCCAAAAACGGTTATGACATATTAGAAATTCAATTATCATTTTTGTGATGGAGGCATTATGCATTATGCAATAAAACTGCATTGAGTACAAAAATAAAAAATATAAAATAAATGTTAAACTAAACAGCATCAAATTACTCAATTAAGTAGAATGTATATTAAATAACTGAACTGTATGAGTATTAAACTAATTCGAAGTCGATAATCATACGAATTCTGTATTGAATTAAATAAAAAAAACCTTCTTGAAGTTCTAAAACAAGATTTCAGATAGGTGTTATTCTCTTTGCAGACCCACGGTAGCGAAATCACAAAAATCCCGAAACAAATTTTTTAACTCTGAAATAAAAACACCCGCAGAGATCTATTTTGGATATAAATTTCTTTTAGCATTATATTTTTTTAATATACTCAATATAGCGGGGATTTAACACTTGGTGAAAATCGATTTTAGTTAGCATATTGTTAAATTAAAAATAATTTAATAATAAAAGAAAACACTTGATTTGTGGAAAAATCAAGTGTTTTCTTTTATTATTAAATTATTTTTAATTTAACAATATGCTAACTAATATTTTTTTAATAAAACACTTTTTTATAAATATGTTCTTTCACAATTTGTTTGGTTTATACTTTTACTTTTTTGATTTTACTTCACTTATGAAAGCAAATTAATTAATTTGAAAATTAAAAAAAAGAAAAATAACATGGATTTGTTCTTGAACAACATAAAAGAAATTGGACATCCGAGCCGACGACCTTGATGAGAACGTTACTGATGGGCATAATGTGCAATTCCGTCGCAGCCATGAAACTTGCTGGTTGCGATTTTACGAATAAGTCTCAACTGGCAGCACCTCTTCTTTGGAAACAATACGTCCACTCAGGGAATCTGATAAGCACCTTCTCTGTTCCTTGCAGTTTCTCGATGATAATTGGCACACGAACAGCATGGAAAAACTGAACCTCGGAGGTGAGGAAACATCAGTATGAATACACATTCATGCAAAACACTGTAAATATAAATTAACACAATATATTAATTAGTTTAAAGAAAAAATTCTAAAGACTGTAAAAGAAAAAAATCTATTGAATAAAAAAAGACACGACTCATTTTTCATTTTTTTTATTTATGAAAGATTTCTTTCCACTTGCAAACTGTTGACTTTATATTTATTTATTTATTAAACGATTTCACTTGAAAATATTCTATATTTATTATTATTTCTAATAGGAATTGTTATTTTACTCACTTCAGCTCCGGTTTATTTTTCCCAATCTCCAAACTCCAATGATGAAAATAACAATGACAAATTGACAACTGAACCACAGAATAGAATTTTGAAGCAACAAGCAACTGTATTCTATTTACTGTGAAAAACCGTTGCATCTTTTCAATTATAATGTGAATGTAAGAGCGAGATGATTGTAACATTTCGATTCTGCTCGTATTCTCTTTGAAATGTTTTGTATGCCTTATTTACTTGTATACTTTTTTTATGCAGTAGAGGCGTAAGGAAAAATACAAATCATTATCATATATCGGACTTACAAAGGGGAGTAAAGGAGATACCGAAGTAAATAGGATTTTTTGTTTGTTTTTGTTTTCGTCTTACGGTTGATGAACAGATTTTTACTTGATGGGTTATGTGAGAAAGTAACATATGTTTCATGAGTAGGTATGTCTATTTCCTTGAATTTTTTGCCGAAGTACAAAACATTTTTTATAAACATTAAAAAGATTGAATTTACGAATGGAAACCATTTAAATCATCAAAATGAAATGAAAGTTTGTCATAAGCAGCACTTACCAAATTTTCGTAGGTACGATTTTCCTTCAAATTCTTATAGGTAAGTGCTAGATACAAACGGTTATAATTTCAGTTCTACTTGCTTGATTTTGATGATTTGAAAGTACCCTAGTCGTAAATTAATTCTTCTATGTATATGTTTCTATATAAAAATAAATATACGAATAAAAAAAAAGAAATGAGAAAAAATCCCAAATTTGAGTATTTTCGTTAGTAAAACGCAGTACCTCAGAATGAAAAAAATACTTCCATATGACTATTTTTTTCAAATTTTGTCAAAACTCAAAATAGTTTTTTAAAACACTAGAGGACATCATTAGCGACTATAATACGTTTAAATAATAAAAATCCAGTAATAACTTTTGGAATGAGAGCTTGACATAAGCAGTGCTCCCAAAAAAATCGAAAAAAGTCAATCATCGATCTGCAAAGACAACCGCAATCGGGGTAAAATTTTAATAAAAGAGGTCCTATACAGGGTGATCGGTATAAGGTGCATCAAAAAGCTAGAGCGAGTAGGTTGGGTTAAGACAAGAAAAAAAACGTATGGGAGGGGGTCTATTTCCCCCCGTTTAGGCGGGAGAGACAATTTTCTAAAAATTGACTTAAAATGGAAAAAAATATTTAAAAACAACGGTTAAACTTACAATGCCATTCTATACCTTTTTGGAAAGCCAAAACCTCTTCCTTAATCTAAAAAATGAAAAGTACTTTTTTTCCAAAAAAACAACAACTTTTTTTTGGTTTTCCCAAGTTTTATCTGCTTAGGTTAATTATTATCTCTTTTTTATTTTTTATTGCATACCATTCGATTTTTAGCAAATATTAAAAAAAAATTAACTGGATTAAGTTGATTTCACCTTTTTGGAAAAAAGTATTTAATATTTTTTTTTTTTATTTATCAAAAACTAAGATACATTTTAGCATCCGGTTTTTTGTTTTTTTGTTTTTTATTGAAAATTTATAAGAGCATTGAATTTTGAAAATAAAAATTATACTTAATTACATAAAATTTTGAAAAAAATTTGTTTAAAATTTTGAAAAAAAATTTTTTATAAAATTTCGAGCTTGAAAATTAATTTTTCAAAAATTTTTCACTAACACAACTTAATTTAAAATGAAGATTAAAGAAGCGATTTCTGGCTTTCCAAAAAGGTATAGCATGGCATTATAAGTTTAACCCTTATTTTTAAATAATTTTTTTTTCCGTTTCAAATCAACTTTTTAGAAAATTGCCCCTCCCATACGATTCTTTTCTTGTCCAAATCCAACCTAAACGCCCTAGCTTTTTTTCACACCTTATGCAAATCACCCAGTATATTGTATATAGATAAGTTAATATATTAAAAATTATTTTTTGAAAAAAAACCGCTCTAATATCAGATGGTATCTTCATTTTTGAGCCAAACTTTCTTTTTGTTTTTGTAATTTTATTTAATTAGACATTATACTTACGATAATATTAAAATTCTACAATGAGAATTGGATGTTCCTGGCTTCTCATCTCAAGGCAGCCGTTTTTAATATTCTTGATGAACTTTTTTCTCTCTCATATACCCTTGAACTTAAAATAATAAAAATAGCATGCTGTATTCTTTTCCACATCACCCAATCGGGTAAAATACTAGACGCCTTTTTTTTAATGAGGTTCCCCTATAGGCCTGGCTCCTAATTACTCCATGCTACATGCTACTAGTTACTACTACTATGCTACAAGTTACTACTACATAAATACTTTAAACTACTAAAGCTTTTTAACTACATATATACTTAAAACTACTAAAGCGTTTGGTTTTTTAAACCACTAAACTACTAAGGTAATGTGAATGCGAATTTCTAATACTTTTAACTACTAAGACATTTCAAATCCCTATTTCTACATATTGTATATTACTAAAAACTTAAAACTACTAGGGTATTGAGAAAGCATTTTACTATATACTACGTTTTACTACAACTACATATTTTTTTGTTTTGTGTTTTTTTTGTTGTTTTTGTTTTTGTTTTTTTTCTTAAAAATACTAAGAGTTGCAAATAAATCCTATTTAGATTGGCAGTGCCCAATACAAAATGACGAAATTTAAAGGAATCTCGTCATGGAGTCGTGAGCGCTACCAATCTAAACAGGTTAATAGTGCGCATGCTTTTAAAGTACAACTACACATACATACATAAAAGTACTAAAGCGTTTTTGTAAAACGTAAAATAATACAATATCACATAGTACAATATCTCGTAAAATAATACAATATCACATAAACAATACAATAATAATATAAAATTAAATATCTTTTAAAACGCGACAAGAGACAAGAAAAAAAAGACAAATCCCATAGCCTACAAACAAATTATGTACCGACACTGACAGTTCCGATCAACAATTTTCTAGCATAGAAGCCAAAACCACGGAGGCAGATTGAGATAAACTAAACAATATTCTCGCGTTTCTGCTTATTTCATTGAAGAAAGAAAAAATGCAAGAATGAACATTTAAATGAAAAAATATGGTAATTTATAACACAGAGTGAGTCTGATCAGAACGACTCTGATCAGGAAAATGGCTGAACATGACGACGGAGATAAGTCTGATCAGGAACGGCTCTGATCAGGAAAATGGGTGAACATGACGACGGAGATAAGTTTGATCAGGAACGACTCTGACCAGGAAAATGGCTGTGCATGACGACGGAGATAAGTCTGATCAGGAAAATGGATGAATGGAACGATGGAATTCAAAAAATACCAAATAACTATGACATGAAAGAATAAGAAGAAGGACCAAAGTAAGTAAGCACGAAAAATACCAAATACCTGTAACAAATAATAGAAAAAGAAAAGAATATCCCAATGTAAAAATTAATGAAATAATTTTAAACTATTTTAATCATATTTTGTTGACCTTTATTTTGAGGTCTTTGTTTGTTTTTTTAATTCCAAACTTGATTAGCCCGATCACCTCCCTATGTTCGATATTGCAGCTATGTATTAAATTCATATCGTCTAACTTCATCACATCTTTCAGCCATGTTTCTACTAACCTCTCCATTTGTTTGTCGTTCCATTACTTGTGCATTATAAATTTGTGTCATTCTAATAAACATTTATCCGAACATTATCGACGGAACTGTAAGTTTTCCAAATTCTGACGGGGTGGTGATACCATCATAAGGTCTTAACTTTATTAGTAATGTTTGCTCTCATGTCCCGTCTGTTTGGTCAACCATATATTGAGAGCAGACATCGCATTTAAGTCTTTTTGTTAACTTCCATGCTGCAAATCCAGCGTAGTATGTAGAAGCTGCATTCTCAAGTTTCCCTGAGAAATCATTAGTCACACTGCAACTGTGGTCTATTCATCATCTTCTATTGGAATGTCCAAGACAAAGTCTCTGTCATCTTCTAGCTCACTTTCGAATTGTGCGTCGTAGTCTGCTCCCTTCAGTAATGATTCTGCACCTGCATCATCATATCCTGAATGTTCAGCTGAGCTTAGATTCTGAAAGATAATCTGTTTTAGATTACGAACGAACCTCCACGCCAAAGGTTCTCTTTCATAGGAACCTCTATTGCAACGGACCATCGAAAAAAGGTCTGCTCCTGGTTTTTGAGACGTTCCCACATCTTAATGATCCCTAACAAAGTTTGTTGTAGTCCCTTAAAGCAGGAAACTTGTGAGAACTGGTTGATCGCCATGTGGATATCCATTTTCTTGCGTTACTTAGGCATTCAAGGGTATCGGTAGAGTCCGATAGTACCTGTTTATTAGGGTTCCTGGGGTAGAGTTTCCCTGTATTTAAATCATCAAACAGATCATTCATCCGTTTAATAAGCCTAGTTTGTATGCAAACCATATAAAATTCCAGAATGCATATTATCGTGGAAAATTTGTGTGGCCAACTTAACAGAATATTTGTCATAATTATTTGGTCGAACATGAGCCTGAGTTAGTTTATAAAAAAACTTGATGTATCCCTTTTTTGTCTTGGTCATAAACCTTTTGGATAATACGCCAATCAACAACATCATCCCCTATATAAATTTTGTGACTCAGCAATATGTTCCTCACACACTTGATGAGATGGGCATAGTCGTATATAAGGAAAATACTATGATTTTCGAGATCTACATATGGTTCAGATAAAATAGACGTGGATGGAGTAAGTTTATGGTACGCCGAGGAGTTATTTGAACCTTGGTCACAGCTTGTTGCGACAATAGTTAAGTCACAATTTATTACTCCCGTAATAGTTGTGACCAACATTTTTGACAAAACATCTCCGTGTGGATTCCCAATGTAATAAACAATTGTCTGTTTCCAATTTTTATTTAAACACCTGAGAGTGAACACCATTGCTTTAGAGGCAATTGTATTCTCCCTGCCATACTCTCCAAAGTCGTTGAACCCATAAATGATATCATCTTTGATATTGTATTCGAGTTCTTTTTTTATTGCCATGTCATTGAATAGCAGTATGTATCTTCTCCATAGCTGTCATACTTTTCGCTTTTTCAGTCAGCATGTCAGATATGCGATTGGTAAAACCGCTGGCAGCTTTAACCCTACACTCAACATAAAACTATAACATTCTGGGGATTTATAAAAAAAATTTTGAAAACAAATCTCTTTCGTTATTGGTCCAAAGAGTATTATTTTTATGAAAAAGTTGCGACATGATAAAATTGCGTAACTCATCTGTTGAATTTTCCAACTGTTTTTCAAGATCTTTTTTTTAAATATATTCCCGATTAAGTCTTTTTTTTCGGGTAGAATAATTCGAGGTGCGATAGGTTTTCGAATTATTTTTCGCACTGATCTGTACGACTGAAGTCTAGGCGAAGGGCGAGGGAGAAACGAGTGAAGAAGCAGGTACGTTGGGCAAAAAATAATCTTTAATATAGGTTTTTTTAGAGCTTGCAGCCATATTTACAATGGATAAAGATGGACTGCACGGTACAGGTACTGGTGTAAGCTCGGAGCCTATAATGTCAGAAGTAATCGTAGAACTAGGCTGTTTCCGAGACCTACATTCATCCATTAACACTGTACACGCTCTAACAGTAACCTCCTTTTTGTACAACCACATGACACTGAAGATATGGACAAAGCGAATTTGCTTAAATCTTTTCGAAAAACCCCGAATTTTTAAATCCTTGCTATAGAAATGGTTTTCACACATAACTGGTGCCTTTTGAATTGACGAAACCATCCCATGCATCAACCAAACTCCCCTTCTGTGGTTCGTTGGGAGCGTAATAAAAGACAAAAAGAAAAACTTAATTGCTGTGCATCGCAGTTTGCATAAACACACCTCTTAACCATGTTGTCAAAACATATAAAAATATAGAGCTCTGAATAAATACTAATAATATACATATATATAAATTAAAATTTGTACAGCCTAGGATTTTATATAAGTAATAATACAAATAAGAAACTAAAAACTCACTCTCTCCTGTGTTTATTGAAAATAAAACACAAACCTGTTCCAAGAAAATGTGATTTTTTTTAATCCTTAAACCACTTAGTTAACACTTATTGGGAGGTATAAACACAACTTGTAAAAATCAAAAACTAAAAAATTAAAAAAAAAAAAAAAAACAAGAAAAGAAAAGAAAAGAAAACAATCAAGACGAGAAATAATTTTTAAATAAAAGTTATCTTTTACTAAACAATTATTCCTAACACAAATAGGCAGGGAGTTATCGGCAAAATTATTAAAATCATAAACCAAAAAAAACTAAAAAAAGAACAACCAAGACAAGAAATGAAATTAGAAAAAAAATTAAAATTGTTCATTGGAAATAAACACGTTTAAAATATTGATTTTTTAAAAATTTAAAATTAAAAAAAAAACGTTTTTTAAATAAAAACAATCACTGATAAAGGAATAACAAAGGAAAAAGCTAAAAAGTGGGTCAGATATCAGAGAAAATAGATATTTATCAGGGAAAATAATAAAAAAGTTTGTCAGTTTTTAATAAAAATATGTATAAAAATTCAGGGGCAAAAATACCAAGCACTAATTAAAATTTTATCACAAAATCTGCAATCCGATATTCACTTCACCTTTGATATACTGATGCAAAAAACCGCCGAAAGATTGTATAGAAATATATTTGTGTATATAATCTCTGTTAACAATTTCTGTTAAATAACCGTTAAAGCCATATAGTAAGATGACGTAAATTCCCTGGTTTATTTTCCATCCTTTTCTGTTCAGCGAGCTAAATATCCACCCAACCCCTTCCTCTTCAAAAAAAAAAACCAAATCCCATTTAATGAAAAAAAGCAAACAGTTGTTCTTGTATATTAGGTACTACATCTTATTCACAAATTTAATATACCGTGCTCTCTCATCACTATTTTTGACAATTCCGAATAGAAACAGAAACTGGGAGCATAGTATATAAACAATATTTACTGGCAGCATAATATATCAACATATTGCAATATATAAAAAAAGATAGAGATTAGCTCGATAGAGGCGCAACAATCGAATGTTGTTCAAAATAGTACTATAGGTTTTATATACAACGATGGAGGTGAAAAATAAAAAGGAGTGAAAGCGTTCAGTAAAATTTTTATTCCGTTCTTTTGAAAACATGTTTCAGGTTTTTCACGCAGGTTTCGCTTAAGCGGAGTGTTTTATAGGTAATTGTGCGGACAAATGAGTACGGGAATGAAAAAATTATTTCAGATAAGCGGGTTGTTCTCTCAAGCTGGTTCCTCTTAAGCGGGTTTTACTGTTTATGGAAAAAATGTTTGAAAAATGCCGGGATACCTACTTTATTTTTTGTCATTTCAATCATTCAACTTTTACTCAACGTTAATCCAACTCAACTTGCATAATAGGTATAGTATATTATAACCCTTTTTTTCTAATTAAACTTTAGGGGCCAGTTATAGCTTTCATTGAAAACGATAATTGAAAATTTTAATTGTCAATTTTGAGGCCTTGAGAAAGGAAAATCAGTGTTTATTTATATGCCAAAATGAAGGTTATGACTCAATTATTATATTTACCCTAAAAAAAAGTTCATTTTGACCCAAGATTTCGCATAAAATAACTTTTATTTTTTCAATGATTGAACTACCTTACCATTGATCATTGAAAACTTTAAAGTTATTGCATGTGAAAGGTTGGGCCGAAATGGAAATGTTTTTTGGATAGAAATAATAATTGAACCATAAGCTTTATATTGGCATCAAAATATTAACTTATTTTTCTTTCTAGACGCCTCAAAATTAACAATTAAAATTTTCAATGATCGTTTTCAATGAAAGCTATAACTGGCACCTTAGTGAGGGTTGCGAATTTTTGAATTTTTGAATTAAAAAATCTTTAAGTCATAAGCTAGTTGATGACTTATGAATTAAAAAAATTTAATTCATAAGTTAGTTTGTAATGTAATTCACAAGCAAGTAAGTGACTTATGATTTAAAAAACATTAATTTACAAGCATGTAGGTAAGTGACTTATGTAATTCACAAGCAAGTAAGTGTCTTATGAATTAAAAAAAAATAATCATAAGCCATTTAAATATTCTATAAAATATTGATTTTTATTCAATTGGGTTATGACTTATGAGAATGCATAAACGGCAAATCACACAAAATTATTTGAAAGCTTGTGAGCATTTTCGTTAATAATTATGTAGCCCAAACAAGCTTATGAATTCCAATTCAGTAATTAACTTATTAATTATTTATAAATAAATTCATAAGTCACTAGCTTATGATTAAATTTTTTTTTAATTCATAAATCTTTTACTAGCTTATGAACTAACTATTTTTTAATTCATAAGTCACTTACTTGTCTTTGAATTAAATTTTTTTAATTCATAAGTCTCTTACTAGCTTATGAGTTAAATTTTTTTTAATTCATAAGTCACTAACAAGCTTGTGAATTAAAGACAAGCTTAAGCTAACAAGTGATTTAAGCTTTTGCACCCCTGCTTTAGATAAAACAGACAATATTTTTCAAAAGCATCCTTAGTGAATCAGATAATAATAGGTATTTCGAATTTAGGAAAGAATCACCCAGTGATGATCCAAAATAGTATCTATAAAATGTAAATAAAATACCTATATATATTCAAATACATAGTATACAGATTAACTATTTTTATAGGGATCACTACGTTTTCCCGCGATCGTTTTCCCGTGTAACGTTTGCCCGCCCATTTGAAAGGTAGTGTTTTTGCTACAATCCCGCAGCACGATATCCCGCGGAACGATTGCCTATATAATTTTCCACGGGATTGGCGGCGGGATAGGCAATACTAATTAGTACTTTTTGGCAATACTATTTTGCATTTATATTAAATATTTTATGTTTGTTAAAATATTTAATATTTTTTTTTTTCATTTCAAGCATTTTTTTATTTCATACGCTTAAAAAGGCATTTTAGCAATTTTCATAAAAAAAACTACCAAATGATAAAAAGAAACTTTTCATACTCTTAACCTCGCACCTACCCCAAATCCTATAGTGTGCCAAGCAGGGTGGTTGCAGGGGGGCAGCATGCCCCCCATAAATACCTCACCTTGACACAAGAAAAGACTTTTGTGCAAGAAAACTACTACTGAAATGAATTTTGTTAATGCGCTGTCGATTTGTATTGAAAAAAGTAGGAATCGGCGGGAAAACGTTACACGGGAAACTGTGATTCGGGATATCGTTCTGAGGGAAAACGTTTTGCGGGAAAACGTGATGCGGGAAAACGTGCCGCGGGAAAACGTAGCCAACCCCTTTTATAATATAAGCGAAACAATGCTAGAATGTCTTACACTCTGACACTGCAACATTGAATTTAGGAATGATTTAATGCATTATAATGATTAATGTCGAGTGCGTGAAGTTAGCCCCCCTTTTTTGGAATTTGCTATTTTTGAAAGTTGTTCCAGGTTGTTCCCGATTTGTTCCGCATTGTTCCAAGTTTTTTTTGAAAAATATTCAAAAATGGGGGTTTTAGAGCCAAAAAAACCGTTTTTGACCTAGCCCCCCTTTTTTCGAAAATCAAATTTTTGAAAGTTGTTCCAGATTGTTCTAGTTGTTCTGAACATTGTTCCAAGTTTTTGGACCCCTATTGTCAAAATTTCAAAAGTTATGGGCAAAATTCGAAAAAATTCTAGCCCCCCTTTTTTCGAAATTCTTGATTTTGAAATTTTTTTCGTGTTTTAAAAAGTGTTCCAAACATTGTTCCAAAAACTCAAAATTGTAGGACGTGTATTTTTAAAGATAAAACCTTCAGAACATTTTTTCAAAAATCCATAAAAACGGCTCTCTAATATTTTATTTTTTTTTTTAATGCATTGACTTTTGAAATCTAATGGTAAATGCATGTATTGAAAAAAAGTTCTGACCTTACATTCTTACTATCAGTTTAAAAACTAACTTTAAAAAAACATATCCGATTTTTTTACCTTTTCAAAAACACTCCTGCCCCCCCTTTTCCAAAAATCCAAAATCTAAAATTTGTTCCAAGTGCAGAATCCCTCAAATCCAATTGTTCCAAAGAATCATCAAAAAATATTGAAAACTGAAGATTTTAAGCCCAAAAAACACTTTAAATGAAAATATCTTATTATCCTTGCTCTGGCCCCCCTTTTTAGAAATCCAAAATTCAAAAATTTGTTCCAGGTTGTTCTAGGGCTCTTCTAAATTGTTCCAGACTTTCGTTTCTTAAAATTAATTTTTAGTATGAAAAATTTCATTAAAATGCATTCGTTTAAAATGCATTTTATTTCATTAAAATGTATTCGTTTAAAATGCATTTTATTGAAATAAAATGTATTTTAAACGAATGCATTTTAATGAAATTTTTCATACTAAAAATTAATTTTAAGAAACGAAAGTCTGGAACAATTTAGAAGAGCCCTAGAACAACCTGGAACAAATTTTTGAATTTTGGATTTCTAAAAAGGGGGGCCAGAGCAAGGATAATAAGATATTTTCATTTAAAGTGTTTTTTGGGCTTAAAATCTTCAGTTTTCAATATTTTTTGATGATTCTTTGGAACAATTGGATTTGAGGGATTCTGCACTTGGAACAAATTTTAGATTTTGGATTTTTGGAAAAGGGGGGGCAGGGGAGCATTTTTTTGAAATTTTTCATACTAAAAATCAATTTTAAGAAACGAAAGTCTGGAACAATTTAGAAGAGCCCTAGAACAACCTGGAACAAATTTTTGAATTTTGGATTTCTAAAAAGGGGGGCCAGAGCAAGGATAATAAGATATTTTCATTTAAAGTGTTTTTTGGGCTTAAAATCTTCAGTTTTCAATATTTTTTGATGATTCTTTGGAACAATTGGATTTGAGGGATTCTGCACTTGGAACAAATTTTAGATTTTGGATTTTTGGAAAAGGGGGGGCAGGGGTGTTTTTGAAAAGTTAAAAAAATCGGATATGTTTTTTTAAAGTTAGTTTTTAAACTGATAGTAAGAATGTAAGGTCAGAACTTTTTTTCAATACATGCATTTACCATTAGATTTCAAAAGTCAATGCATTAAAAAAAAAAAATAAAATATTAGAGAGCCGTTTTTATGGATTTTTGAAAAAATGTTCTGAAGGTTTTATCTTTAAAAATACACGTCCTACAATTTTGAGTTTTTGGAACAATGTTTGGAACACTTTTTAAAACACGAAAAAAATTTCAAAATCAAGAATTTCGAAAAAAGGGGGGCTAGAATTTTTTCGAATTTTGCCCATAACTTTTGAAATTTTGACAATAGGGGTCCAAAAACTTGGAACAATGTTCAGAACAACTAGAACAATCTGGAACAACTTTCAAAAATTTGATTTTCGAAAAAAGGGGGGCTAGGTCAAAAAACGGTTTTTTTGGCTCTAAAACCCCCATTTTTGAATATTTTTCAAAAATAACTTGGAACAATGCGGAACAAATCGGGAACAACCTGGAACAACTTTCAAAAATAGCAAATTCCAAAAAAGGGGGGCTAACTTCACGCACTCATTAATGTCACACTTTTCCAATTAATGAGCACATTACTCTCGATAATTTAAAAAAAAATATAAAAATAACTGTCCACTGTCCAGGACCGCCACTCGAGAGATTAAACAAGCGCTTCATTGTTACTGTTAGATATAGTTGCACTACTTTCCCAAACCATCTTTTGTCAAGTAAATACATATTCTCTTTGGGGTACAAATTTCATTTGAAATTGTATAAGTCCAGGATATTTATCTATACATTTATCTAACAGGTGTTATTCGACTTTTAGGAAAGGCAATACGTAGGGAGAGATATGATGTAGATAGGCACTTGCATGCATATTAAACATGTTCAACTCAGTTTTTGGTTAACTTACTAACCTTCTCTGAACAAGCCAAACAATCAAGTAACATTTCAAACGAGTTATTTGCACAACCCTCCCATAATAGCCTTCATAAACTTATCCCACTGATTTAACTTAAAAGATTTAATTTATTCCCAGCAGGTATTTTCTCAGTGCGGTGCTGGGTGCACAAAATGTTGTTGTCTGATTTATTAGACATTCTGTGGAACAGCATTTTACGACCGCCCATAAAGTATTATCATCTCCACGGGAATGTTAAATATCCTTTGCATCATCAGCTTAATTTCTCAACAAATTTCTGTTTGAGGAAATTTATATTGTAGTTAAGTTTAACACCACCCTCTCCTTCATATTTATATTCTATGGTTGTATATCTCCTTTTATATACCTACCTACATACGTATTATCCATGATAAGTTTAAAATGTTCATTATTTTCTTTTTATTAAACAAAAAAATTTAATTGCACATAAAAGAAATTAATGCAATTATTATATTATTATATGGCATGCGTTGCGTCGTGTCGTGTCGTAATAACGTACTGTACATGTTGTGAATTGTGAAAGCTCATTTCGTTGAACCATTAAATTGGGAACTCTTTTTTTGTTGCATATTATTTGAGTTTTCATTTTTTTAAAATTTTTTTTTATATTGGTTAAATATTTTTAATAACACTGGAATGCTCAACGAGATATTTATCAGAGATTAAATATTAAAAGTCCTTTATTATAGAAATTATTATTATGATTTTTATAGCAAAGGGAGTAGCAGGCATGTCGGCATATTGCCCCAGTATATCAGCAACAACAATATGTGTGCGTGGCATGTTGCAGGCATGTAAATTTGTTGGTGCAGATGGTAAAAAAAAGGTTTTATATAATGAAATAAACGACATGTCCACTGGATAGGACATTTCGAAATTCGAATACCAAGGCTGAGCTCCCTCTGTTTTTAGGGTATGAATAGGCTATTTAAAAAAAAATAGAAAAAACATGTAAATCACTAGTGGATTATATTGGTATTATAAAAAAGACATATTCGAGCTTTACAATGCTGTTAAGTACTAAATCATTATAATTATAACATAAAGGTACCTAATATGTACCTACTTGAACCGAACATGACATTTAATTGCGTTTTGTATGGGCACGAATACTATATATCATTTTAAATATATGTTAAAAAAATTCTGTTTTTTAAATCCGTCGTATAGGATAAAAGAGATGGTGGTAGCCCACTTTTAATATCACTTATTCAAAATGAAATATTTATACTTAATTTAATTTTGTCATTTGAAATCAAAGTAGCAAGTTATATTCGTCGCATTGTCAGTGATGCGTTTTTTTTCTATAAAATGTTGAAGTGTCAAAAAAATGTTAGAATGGCCACTTTGGCCATTTGTGACCAAATTTGGTCATTATTTTTTCAATTGGTCGCATGGTCTTTTTTATTCTATTTGGTAAATTTTTTGCGAAATGAAAAAAGAAACTCGACTTTAAATTGTATGCAACCTAAAGTGCTTTTCTTATCGTCTGATGTAAAGGGTGCATTAATGTGTTTAATTGAACGCACTGATTACACATGCACGATCACTGAATGTACAAACACTGAATGCATTCATTTCCTTTATTTGATTTATTGACATATGACTGGAAAACTCAAAATTGTGTGATTAAATAAATCTCTTAGACCCTGTTTAGATTGGGAAGATTGAGTCCGGACTGGTGAGTACTGAGTGTCATCGTGGTTACATTTTAAGCGATGGTGCGCCTCAAAACACATTGAAACAAAAACAATTTTAACATTGCACACATTGAAACACCAACAAAGTAGACTCGTGAGTCCGGTTTTATCTTTTCTTCGTGTCTCACGAGAGTCCTCACCCCACACTTGCCGGCGGCACATATTACAGATCAGTTTGTGATCGTTTCCACTTGTCCAAGAAAAACTTATCGAGATGCTTCGTTAGAAAAATAAACTTTCTTAGTGAAACTGCTCCAGAGTATATTAAGTGGCCATCTGGACCAGAGCTTGTTAGCACAAAGACCGATTTCGCCTCTATGATTTTATTCCAAACGGAGAATTTATTTTAGGCGACAAAGAATATCCATGCTTTAATTAGTATATTCCACACTTTAGCTCCAGTTAGATTAGGTATATGAGATCGTACCTATTCGGACATTGTTTTATTTTGCATATTTTCTTTTATTTTATTTTATTTTATTTTATTTTATTTTATTTTTGAAATTTAATTTTATTTTATTTGGGAAATTTGTATACTTTTTTTTTAGAAAAGTGAATAAACTTACATAGGTGGAGTGGGCTGTACTATTTTCTACCAAAATAGTTCGGACTCAAATGTAAGTTCAGTAAATGACGGGTATAAGAAAGTCTCATATAAGAAAAACACGCTTATAAGACAGACATTCCAAAACACACTGCACATTCCGATTAAGACAAGTGTTAAATTTACCTCTTATAAGAAACACGTTTATAAGAAAAACACTCATAAAAGAAACTTATTGTGATACAAAATCTCATTCAATACATAGAAAAATAAACAATAATAAGAAATTTTCCCGTGTAAACATCAAAATGATGCGCCGCCTAACTTTACAAAATTTCTGAACCCATCCTTATTGAATTGTCAAAGAAGTGACCGATTGAAGATGATCGAGATAGAAAAAAGCCCACCACATTCACACATTCCACAATGTCTCTCTCTTTGTAACTGCCGGCTAAATATTGTTTATTGTTTCTATAATAGAAATTTTCTTTCATATATATCCATTTTTTTTGTATAAGAAATTTTCTTTCTTATATCAATTTTTTTATATAAGAAAACACGGATATAAGAAAGGAATCCCTTGGATTTTTTGACTTTCTTATATCCGTCATCTACTGTATTTGTTTAACTCAATCGATTATACAAAATTTTCCCGTCACCAGCAGTGACGAAGACCTTTCAGATGATGTGCACGAGTTGAGTAGATGCCAACATCTTCCACTCTGTATATTCCAGAGTTCGATGTATCCAATTGGGAATTAGAGGATAATATCCCACTATCCAAAATGGCATCATGCTCAAGTAGAAGTGCGAGAGCTGAAAACCCCTTATGGAGCGATGGGTTTTTGGAAAAAGACGACAGTGAAACCGCAATGAAACTTTGCCTGATGAAATAAGGAGCTTAGATACGCCAACACAATTCTTCAAGTACCTATACCTGTTTACTGACAAAATGTTCAAATACATATCTCGAACAAGAAACAATCAGATATTCCTGTGAAAAACGTCCCTAAAAGATTTCCCATATCACAGCCACAGCGTTCCCGAAGTGACATGATCATGCTTTTTTGACACGAAAATTTCATCGTGGCACGGTGGTACGAAAAAATTCAAAGTGCGCGCTTTTCAAATTATTATTTTTTGGTTCAAATATTTGATGAAATTTACTCCAATTGGAGTAAATGACAGAAACTGTTATTTTTGGGGAATACACGAATAGCGGAAATGATTTTTTTTTAATTTGTTGTTGTATTTCACCCAACAATTGAATTATAATTTTTTTTTAATTATTTGCGTTTTTTTCCTATGACAAAAAATGGCACAGTTTCTTAAAAAAATTGACACGGTAATTTTTTTTGGGTGGCAACGCTGCACAGCAATAGAGTTTGAACAGTTCGTTGGGATAAGACCTTACATATCCATCGTACAGTTACCGTCAACAAGTTTTCATTGGAATGAAAGCCTGGGTTACCCAAAAGTGAAACAAATATTTGAAGCAACCGGGAGAAATAAAACAGTTTATAACTTCAACACCATTTCCACACACGTACCAAAAGGTTGTAGGAAACTGTCTAAGTCCTGTAATACTTTCAATAATCCAAATCCCGAAACATAAAAAAAGTCGCGTCCGAGTCAGCCGCGTACCATGCGCGTACCAATTCCTATTGTGTATCAAGCTTAACAAAAAAAAATCTCAGCGTGGGATAGGTTCTGAAAATGATTATCATCAATGTTCCTAGCCGTCCCGTACCGAATGTTAACTTCCGTTTTATTTCAATTCACCTTGTTACAGGAATTTTTATTCGGCTTACTCGTGGCGCGATCAATTCTTTTCATTTTCAACGTTGGCCGTCACACAACGTCACGTCGGCTGTCTAAACTTTAGTTCCCCACCTCAAATGTGAAATAGTATAAGTATACCTAATTAGGAAACGTTTAAATGAAATAAAATAACAAAAAAAGTAAATAGATAGCAAAAGAAAAAGTTCATACCCTTTTTGCAAAGGAGTGGCCAGCAAAAAAATTAGAGAAAAAGAAATTGAGCCGAGGAGTATACATATATACCTACAGGCTGTGTAATTCTAATTAGAAAGTTCCTATCGGAAAATTTCTACAACGAGATATAGGTAAGACCTACCCCCTTTATTACTAATAAGAAAAAAAATAACAAAATACAAAAAAAAAATAACATTTCCTCAGGAATCTGTAGCCCGATTGTTAGGCATATGCCTAGGCCAGATAGAAATATCTGCATAATTCGTCGCCCCGAACAGTAACTCGTTTAGGTAAGGATTCATTGGATCAGAAGCCCGATCGGTTGTAACATACCAATTTTATAGGTCGAAACCCTTCACCCACGTTTCTTACTTTCCAGAGTTAGGAAGGTAAACTCTTTGTTAAAATAAAAGAAGAAAGGCGTCACCAATTTTGTTGGTATAAAATCCAAGAAGAAAACATCACTTCATCTTGGTGTATCAGTTTTTTTTTATTTTTCTTGAACGTTTTTGGTTTGAGAAAAGGTAAGATCTTAGTTGTGTCCGGCAGGAAGGAACTGCATTTATTTATTTTCTTGAAAAAAGTCCCAAGGCTCTCGTAGGATCTCATATCCTGTAGTGATAGGATTTCATAGAAGTGAGAACCCACGTCATCGTTGTCACAAAAGGACCCAGTCGCAAGGATTAGTTCCTGAAATCCTGATATAAGAAGGGTACCTAAAACAAGAAAAAAAAAAAACAAAAAAAAGCAAAAAAAGTGAAAGTGAAAGTGAAAAGAAGGTTTGATCTTTACATAAATAAATTAAAAAAGAAAAAGAAGAAATCTCTGGGAAAGAAAAGTAAATATCGCAATCTTTGAAAGTAAAATACAAAAAAAAAGTAAATTATCTGAAAAGAAAGAAAGAAATTTTGATGAAATAGAAAAAAGTATGAATTACCTAAATAAAAAGTGCTAAGAGAAAATTTCAAGGACATCTTGATTAGAAAGTGGTAAATGAATTAAAGATTAGTGCTAAAATAAAAAGAAAAAAAAAGAAAAATTAGTAAACTGACACTATTGCTTCGAGTAAAAAAAGAATTTTGATTATGATAGAGAACAAAATAATACGAAAATAAATAAATAAGCAAAGAGTATTGATTAATAAAGAAAAACTGATTCAAAGTTTTTTTTTGAAACGTGAAGTGATAATTAATTTTTTTTTTTAATTTTACGAAGCTAAAGCAAAGTAAGAGTAAAAGGCAACTTATAGAAAAAAAATAAAAATAGATTAGGGTTAAATTTCAAGGAAGCAGTAGTGTAGTTTACTCGATTTAGGTTAAGATAAAGTTTTTTTTGAGCTTATGATAAAAAAAAAAATAATAATATTTAGGATTAAGGATAGTAGTGTAGTTAAGATTAATAAGACATTGTAACAACACATCCATCGCAACTGTGTTAGCCATTTGAAATCGGTGTTTAAAAAAAAAAAAAAAAGTGAATTAAGTTTGGTGTTGGTATCGCAACCTACGTCATCGGGCGTTAACGCTCCTACTTATATATAATTTAAAATATAAAATTATCAACAATCTTCAATAAACATACAGGTCATCAAGCTGCTGTGCACATCAACTTGTACCGGTGAGTGGTTTAAATTTTCTCTTTTCTTAATATTTATATCTTTTATATACGGGTGATTTTTTAAGAGGTTTAGAACTTTTTTTTAAAAAAAAACACAAAAAATTCGAAAAAATGAATGAAATATTTATTTGAATCGATAGTTTGAACCTTGCAATTTAATGTTTAAAGATAATTTCATGCAAATGTTGACCGCGGCTGCGTCTCAGGTAGCCCATCCGCTGAGTCCAATTTTGGCATACTCTTTCACACATATCGGCCGGTATCTCACGAATGAATGCATGGATGTTGGCTTCCAGTGCGTCAATCGAAGCGGGCTTGTCCCTATAGACATTAGCCTTGACATACCCCCACAAAAAATAGTCTAATGGTGTCAAATCGCACGATCTAGGCGGCCAATTGACCGGCCCGAAACGTGAAATTAACTGTTCACCAAACTCGCCTCGCAATTGCGCCATTGTTTCGCGTGCTGTGTGGCATGTGGCACCGTCTTGTTGAAACCACATATCATGCAAGTCAAGAACTTCCATTTCGGGCAAAAAAAAGTTTGTTATCATCGCTCGGTAGCGTTCACCATTGACAGTAACGCTGCGATTCGCATCATCTTTGAAGAAATATGGCCCAATAATGCCGCCGGCCCATAAACCGCACCAAACAGTGGCTTGCATTGGTAGCTGTTGCAATGCTTCTGGCTGATCTTCACTCCAAATGCTGCAATTGTGCTTATTTACGTACCCATTCAACCAAAAATGAGCCTCATCGCTGAACACAATTTTTCGATAAAAAAGCGGATCCTCAGCCAGCTTTCCAAGAGCCCATTCACCAAAAATTCGGCGTTGTGGTAGGTCGGCTGGCTTTAGTTCTTGCACCAGCTGTATCTTAAAAGGCTTTACGCCCAAATCCTTCCGCAAAATTTTCCACGTAGTGCTGTAACAAAGGCCTAACTGCTGGGAACGGCGCCGAATCGACATTTCGCGGTCTTCTGTCACACTAGCTGATACGGCCGCAATATTTTCTTCACTACGCACAGTACGTAAACGTGTTGGTGGTTTAATGTCTAACAAAGTAAATTTGGTGCGAAATTTGGTCACAATCTTCCGAATAGACTGCTCAGAAGGTCGAGAATGCCGACCATAAAATGGAAGCAGCGCGCGATGAACATTTCGAACCGAGCACGAATTTTGATAGTAAAATTCAATAATTTGCAAGCGTTGTTCATTTGTAAGACGATCCATAGTTAAATTGCAAACCAAACTGAAGCTGTTTGACAGTGACACAAGGTACTAAACACACGTCAGCTGTCAAAACCAGTGTTGCCAAAACCAAACCAGCTAAAAAATCACCCGTTATATTAAACAAAAAAAAAAAGAATCAAGAATATATAAAGGAGAACAGGTCATAAGAACGCAATCTAGACAATATGATAGTTATATTTACAACAACAACAAACAAAAATTAACTTATGATATGACTTTGAAAGCTTTATTTTGATTTTATTGGTAGGGGTGTAAAAGATAACCAGACTAGGTTCGGTAAGGACTAAAGCAGACTTAATTTTTTTTTTTAAATTAATCAAGTAAATTTTCAGATTCGGTGTTAGCGATGTATGTGGATGCTTTTATGAATTTATAGTTAAATAGTTTTAAGTTATAAGAGTGTACAAAAAAAAAAAAAAACAGAAAAGGAAATAAAAAAAAAAAAATGATAAATGATTAAAGTTCAAAAGAAAAATAATCCATTTTACCTTTCGTTTGTTTACATTTACGGAGTTTAACATGGAGTTGTAAAGTGGTGAATTAGGGGAAGTAAATTTGGATAGGGGATAGAGTTCCTTTAGTGGAGTAGAAGGGAAAGTCAACGACTTTCCTCTTTTCGATGAGGGCTATTACACCAACGTAGAGCATCAGTAATAGCATAGGAGTATTTCGCTGAAAATTTTTTTGGTTAGCGGTAATACTGAAGGGTGGGTTAAGACGGGTCAAGGGGACACGACCACCTATGTTCCCCCCCTTTAAGTGTGACAGTCGATTAAACCAGAATAAAAAAAGAAATTATGGGTAACTTATTAATTCGGGTCCTGCCGCTTTAGAAAATGGAAAAATATATCCGGTCGAATTCCACCAGAGACTTAGGCCTGCAAAAGTGACACCGTCTATTCGCGAGCAACAACAACCCCCCCCATCGACGAGCTATGCATGGCAATTATCAGGCCTTCGGTTGCTAACGCGGGTGGACACCCTTTTTGACTCCTGCCTGGACGGGCCAACGGTTCTGTAGACGTCGGTCCTAGAGGTGGGATAAGGCGAAAGGGAAGGGGACTTTGAGGAAAGAGCAGAGTGTTTGAGAATTATAATTGTTTTTGTTGTGGGATCTTTTCTGATACCCTGCCGATTGAACATTCGGTCCTGTTTATTTGTCAAGTATCGTAGTTTTCAGAGTTCTCTCTTTCCTCAAGAAGGTGACAAAAAAAAATGATAAATTAAAATTTTTGTTCTTTGTTAAAATTAAGTTTTTTTTCTTGAAAGACTTGGTTTCATTTTCTCATCATTTAGGTGTAGGTATGCAAGTGGGCATAGAACTATAGTCATTCTAGGACTCACAAGGTCTCCTTAACGTTACAAGGTCAGCCAGGACATGATCCTCTTCACAAAATACGACTATTCTTGGACCAAACCAGGCAGAGAGTTGTTACTGTACCTAAAGAAGAATAGGTACATGGCATTAGATGCGGATATCATACCAACAAAAATCAGATCATGTATGCGGCAATACAACCCAAAAAAAAACAAATAATTGAGGATATACAAATTTTGTTCTTAGTTGTAGATCTGGGTTCAGCTATCACTTTAAACTTTATACTGGATCTCAAGGTCCTGTACAGTTAGTAACCGATTTGCCAAAAAATAATACAAAAATTGGCATGTGTTCGACTTGCGACAGTTACTAAAGGCGTTTCTGTAACTTTGACAGTCGATAATTTTATCGAGCGGAACAAATTGGACTAGACAAATTGGAAATATGTGATAAAATGGTGTTCTGTAAGAAAAAAACGCAGTTAATTTACTCTTGGTAAACGTCAAATTTTATCACTTACCACCAAGCAGTTGATATACAAAAAGTACCTATAAGAAAATGCCTGAAGCCAAAGAGGTAAACAAATAAATAAATAATAAAAAATCCTATTTTTTACATTATTTTATTAAAATTTTATAATTTTAGAGATCCTCCCGAGTTACCGGAAGCCAGAAGCATATGCTTGTAGATTTTAATACCGAAACCAAGCCATTTGCAAGAGATTCTCCACCTTAAACTCCAGGCAGAATAACGGCGAAAAATGGGAGCTGTTAAGTGCACAGCTGAATGCTCACGGACCGAATATAAAAATAGTTGAGCAATGGAAAAAGGTATATATGTATACAAAAACAAAAACAAAGTGAAGCACCAATTTTTTTGTTGATCTTGTTTCGAGGAAAAAATTTTTAATTTTTTTTTGCTTTAGTGCTGGAAAGACATCAAATCGTCCGTTAAAAAGCAAGCAAGCGAACATAGGGCGTTCATGAATAAAACTAGCGGTGGGAGCACAGTGGACGGACTTCGACCGCTAAGTGACTAAGAGGAAAAAGTTTTATCCATAATAACTATTGATGCCATTGGTGGAGATGGTTCATCCTCAGAATAGGGAATAGAGTTAACAGACTCCGACTACGATGTAAGTACAATTTATTCACTATTAAATTGAATTCCAATCTAATATTGTATGTATAGAATATAGAAATTGAACTGAAAAAAGACAATGAAGACAAGGGCCCTAAACTTTCAAAATAAAAAAAAAACTCAAGATATTGGTTATGCAAATGTGTTCGAGGATACACGAGCAATGCATAGCTCCATCGAAAAAAAGCTGGACGTAGTTTTAAAATTGAACAGAGAAATTGCGGATTTAAAAAAAAAACTGGTTTTCGAATTTAACAAATATTCCAAAAAATGTCCATATAAAAGTAATTTGGGCATTTGCTTTAAAACTGAAAAATGCCGAAAATTACTCTTATATACAAATTTTTTGGAATCTTTATTCGATTTGAAAATGGTTTTCAGAAACGCTTAGGGGACTTAAACTGAAACTTAGAACCATTTCAACCATCCTTTTAAAGCTAATAGTTTTGAAACGACAGCAGCGTGGTATATCTACCAATTTCAAGAAATGTCTTAAAAGTATTAGAAATTTCTTGAAATTCTTAGATATGCCACGCAGTCATTTCGGAACCACTTGCTTCATTTGTATGATTGCAACGGTTCTGAGTCTTGATTTGAGTCCTCTAAGTGGATCTTAAAACCATTTTAAATTACAACCGAAATTTCGAAAAAAAACTTCATATCCAGCTAATTTTAAGAATTTCGTGAAAAAATCATGGAATTCTTGAAGTTGTTAGATATACCACTCTGTCATTTCCAAACCACTTGTTTTATTTGGAAGATTCAACCGGCTCTTAGTGTTGATCCTCTTATTAAATCTTGAAACATTTCAGAATTAGAACTAAAGATTTAAGATGAGTAGTTTTAAGATATAAAATAATGTCTCCAAGAAAACGAATGAAAGCGAAGGGAATGAATGAAATTCAAAACGACAATTATTATTTAGATTTTTTCTTTATTTTTTTTTTTTTTTTCTGGAAAACGGATGCCCTTAACTGGTCACGGATAATAGTTGCACCTCTTAAGTGATTAGTGGGTTGTTCCGTGTATTAGATTTCTCCATCCTCTTCGTTTTGACTGGATGGCGCGTCTTCGTCCATCATTGCATTTATGATCTTTCCTGCAGACTGTGGGGAATAAAATAGCCCCAGTTTGAGCCATCGAAATAAGGACTTAAAAACGCCGTTCAACGTTTCAACACCATTGCGTATGCGTGCCTGGACAGTGTTGAACTGCCTATCATCTGAATTTGATGAAGCGCGGTAGATGGTCATTATCCATGGACGAAGTGGATATCTGGATTCTGGAATGTCCTTTAAAAAAAAACCAAAACTGGTCAAACGCTTAAATGAGAAATGAAAATTTTTAACTACCTAAGAGCCATGAATTATGTCCTCTGGGTTCCCTTGCTTCATATCTTCTTTTTTTTAATACCGTATTTATTTGAGAAGCCACCCAAATAAATGCGTCTTGCGCTGCACCTCCAAATCTTGCAAACACTCCTAGGATTTTCAGATCGAAATCACATATCTAAAATTAAACATACAAAATAAGTTCTTAATGTTGATTAAAAATTATCTTATTTGTTTACCAACTTTACATTTTAAGAATGAAAACCCTTTCTGTTTTAGTAACAGGCCTCAATATTACAGCTTGGTTTTTGTATCCGCACGTGTGTGCAATCGATAGCTTCAATCACCCCATAGGAAAGCCTGTTTGTTCAAAAAACCTTAAATAATTAATAAGAAATTATTAGTTTTTTTGAATAGCACTTATTTCTATATAAATCTACCTCCATTTAATGGGTTCGTATTCCTCAACACTCGGGAACTTTAAGCGGAAAACACAAAGTTACTTTTCTGTTAGTGCTGACTCGGTTACGCTACTATACTTTCAATTGTACTTTGACTGACGTCTGTTATTTTGGTAATCAGCTGTTAGAAAATTAGTTTGTTTTCATTTAAAGTTATTTGAAATCAATAATTTTCCCAATAGACAAAAAAAAATTTTATTAAATAAGAAAATTAACATTTTTACCCGCAAAAATATTTATTTATCATTAAAACAATTTTTTTTTCACAAAATAATGATTTAATTTATGAAAAATTCCGCAAACTAAAAATCAACTAAAATATCCGTAGGAAAAAAAAGTAGAACTTTTACAACTGCTTTTGCCACGTTATGTATATGTTCCGTTCTTTTTGTATGTCAAATTGAAGGTTGAGCGAAAAAGCTATATTGTGATAGGTTGTTAGCGATTCCTTTGGTTCAACTTTAGATGTCTCTCAACGCTAGCACAAAAGTAGCTTAGTGTTTTCCGCTTTATCCATTTGTTCATCAAATGGTTCTGAAGCACACTATAGATCTAGATATCATAGATCTGCTCATTGCGGCCGAAAAATCATGCCGATGTCCCTTTGGTATAGAAACCTGTTTCAAAAAAGTGAATTGCTGAGCAAACACGTAAGGGGATAGGGATGAATGGTTTCCTCTATCTCTGGGGCAAATACGGACGTATTTCATCCACCAAAAGCCCGAATACCTTCCGAAATCGTTCCTCATGCATTTCAAAAGGATTCGTGTTATCCCAAAGCCTACGCCTTTTAACACTCATTTTATTCCGGCGTTGGTTTGCTTCCTCCAAAAAAAACGTACATTATCTTTTATTTTTTTATATTATTCACTTTCAAACAAATAAATCACGGATAAAAGGAATTCTTATTTCAAATTAAATTTGTTTGAAGGTTTGAATGAACAACAACACTTGAGTGAGCTAGCACCAAGTTTTTTTTTTATAGGCTGGAGTTATAGCTATTTCACGACTGCCACGCCGATCATCAGACTCCTTTTAAGTGGTGCTTGGTCTTTGTTCAATTTTAATTGAAAAAACTTTCTATGCCCAGGTAGGACTCGAACTCGGACCAAGCTCTCTCCGAGCCATATGCATACGCATTGCGCCACCGAGGTCACTTGATCAAGTCGGTCCAATTTTAAGTTTTCTTGTTTTGACAATTGCATTTAAAACTAGCATTTTTATTAGCCACACACAAGTTGTTGTTGTACATTCGGTTTTTTTCTTTTTTCTCCGTACTCAATTTATAAGTCACACGGTAGCCAAAGATCTATGCCATGCAAGCCAAGAACAACTGATAAACGTAGACGATGCTTTTATGTCATGAATAATAATATACAATTGAAAAAATTGAAAGGACCTGTTGCCATTATATCAACCCAGGACGTTCGATTAGAAATACATAATTCATAACAGAATATGTTTATAAGAGATTTTGATGTTCACGTTGAATAAGCGTGTGTCTTTCTCTAAACCCCCCTCCCCAACGACCGTTTTTGTAAAATCCCTTTAAATCAAAAATAAAATTTTTTAAATTTTAGTTACTTACTATATAAATATCTCTCAATATTGACGATTAGGTACATGTCATGTTGGATTTCGGATATTTCCATATTGGCAAATATTGAGGTAGTGAAAAAACAAGTCCAAATTATTTAGCGATTTCATAAAAGAATTTTCATCATATTTTTCATCAAAAATTAATGATCTGATGAATAAGCAAGTTACTTTTGTTTAAGTATTTCTTCGCTGAATATTCATCATATTTTTCACCAGAGTCGTCAGTCCAACTGGTGAATAAGCAACTTCCAAGGAAGTAGTGATTTAGTTGTGGAATTTTCATCGAGATGGTTGCATGTGCACCCCGCCAATGACATGCCCATGTTAAAATCCTCGATGTATTCCGCACGAAGGAAGCGGGTGCTGCTCCCTATCCTCAAGGAAGAAGCAAGACATTCACCATTGAATTTTTATAAATTTCCCACTGGGTACCTACCCTGTGTAGAGTGTAGTTGTGGTTTGTGTATTTTTGTGTGATACTCAACTCGTTCTCATTCTTGTGTGGTTGGCTTTGGCTGGGCATGTGTGTATTTCGTCTTGTTTTGTGTCTACGTAGTCGGAACTATGGACATGCCCAGTGGGAAATTTCTAAATATTCAATGGTGAATATCTTGCTTCTTCCTTGAGGAAAGGGAGCAGCACCCGCTTCCTTTGTGCGGAATACATCGCGGATTTTAACATGTGCATGTCATTGGCGGGGTGCACATGCAACCATATCGATGAAAATTCCACAACTAAATCACTTCTTCCTTGGAAGTTGCTTATTCACCAGTTGGACTGACGACTCCTGTGAAAAATATGATGAATATTCAGCGAAGAAATACTTAAACAAAAGTAACTTGCTTATTCATCAGATCATTAATTTTTGATGAAAAATATGATGAAAATTCTTTTATGAAATCGCTAAATAATTTGGCCTTGTTTTTTCACTACCTCAATATTTGCCAATGAAAAATATGATGAATATTCAACAAAAAGTTCACTAATTGAATGTTACTTAGTTATTGATCAGCTTAATATTTATTATTTTCGATGAAAATTATGATGAAAATTTAGTAGTGAAATCAATAGGGAATTGGGAGTTGCTTAATCGCTGAATATTTAATTCATAAATTAGAAAAATACTTCTCCTAAGTTGGAACGATTGAATATAATTCAATTAAAAGGTAAGTGACCTAAACTCCAAAATGCGTCTCTAAGACGTAAATTATGGTCAATTTTTACCGACCCTTATAAAAACCAAAGCATGAACATACTGTGAATTTTATTTTTCTAACTGAATTTTTTAAATTAGATATACACAATGCTCAGTTCATGATAAATGTCTAATGAAAGGATACATTACTTTTCTTCACAGAAATCCTCATATTGATCGCGTCAGGTAAAGGAAAGGGTAGTTTTCATTCTTTTCTTGCTCAGGGAAATAACAAGAAAAAAAAGAGAGCGTCGTGGGAGAATTATTTTTTCTTCTCTCTCAAAGTATACTTTACAAAGCAGACGAGTGGATCTAGACAACGAACTGTTGAACTTATGCATTACTTGTCAACGATTGAATCATCGCATAATTTTACTTATTAAAATAGTATCTTTTAATTCCGCATTAAACTCACTTGATTTTTGTGTACCAGGTAAAAGAAGGGAGTGTTTCGACATTTTGCCCATTTACAAAGCAGACAATGTGCATAAAACCATGAACTGGTGAAACTATGCATTACTTTACAGTAACTAAATCAGTGCTTGCTGTTTCTTCGAAGAATTGGCATTTGAATTCAATGTTGAATTCAGCTAAATTTTTCAGTGAGGATGAAATTTCCTACTGGGTGTTTAAATTCAGTTTTAGGAACGAGTGGAAATGTATCCGATGAAAGACATAGTTCCTGGAACTATTTAGGTCCGGAACTACACAACTCTATTGTCAGAGCACTGACAAATCTTACAATATTGTTAGATGTGACAACCATCTGCACTTAGCTTTAGGCCTTATTACCCCCACCTACCTTATATCTACTTATATAAACTTTTATTGGTTATTTACTAGGTCAATGTTAAAACTATTGAAAAATGAAATAATACTATGAAAAGTTATGATTAAATATTAAGTTAATATTAAAAAACTATTAAATAATTAAAATGATGAAAATATTAATGTTGATTGAAATAATTTTTAAAAGTAATGAATATTTTTTTTTTTCAATAAATAACTTCAATTATAATAATACTAATTTACAAAAGCTTTTTCATTTAAGCTTTCTAAGGATATTTTAAATTTGGTCAAGCTTGAACACTTTGAATATGGAATCATTTATCACGATATGATATCATAGTTCAATTTATCTGTGGAAAATAAAAACAACATTGATATTTTATTGCTTGCATATTTAATTTTTGCTTGTTACATCAGAACATACACCTTTTCTTTAATAACTTTTAGTGTCGATAAGTAAATGAGGATTTACTAAATTTTTTTTCTGCAACAGTAACTGGTCTTAGTTTGCAGTCATCGTACTCTTCCCAGAAAGATGGAGACCGCATGCAGATTGCCGTATAGTGACCCATTTCACGGTTCATCTACTACTGGCTCAATAAAATTTACCAATCCCCTTAAGCTATAACTCCCATTAAAAATATGCGTTTTGAGTATTGCAAGTTGTATTTCCAAGGGGGCTGCATTTTCAGTAAATAAATCGAAGAGTAGAATGTTTCCTGAAATATTAATAAATATTTTGTGACTCTTTCATAAATTTCAATGTATTTATTAATTCAATCTATAGCTTTTAACAAATTTTAATAATTCTTGTTTTAAGGTATGTAATATAATATTACGGAAGATATACCTTACTTTTAACACTAACCAAACTCTCTCGATTCAGTCGTTATAACTCCAGTGCAATTCTTTTTTTGTAAACATTTTCTTGACTCTTTCAATAAAAATTCCGTCACGAAAGACGCATCTCCTATTGTATGCAGTAATTTAACATTACGGCTCAACGTATAAAGAGACCTTTTTATTTTGGTGCAAGAGGAAATCTCTTGCAAAGATGCTAAAGGGCCAACATTTGTCTCGCAGTTAACCAAAACGAAATTATCTGTTTCCGTATTCACAAAGGTTTGCCCCGATAAAATAATTGTCCTTTTTCGGTAAGAACTTGCTTTTATTCCGTTTCTTTTGAAAAATTCCAAATTAGTGAAACTTCAGATAAATATTTGTGCCCAGCTATCAAATGCACAAGTAGTTTATAGTGATATTTTTTTTTCCATTTATTGTGGTTGCCTAAAAAAAAAACAATTACAATACAATTTCGTGTTTTCTGTTTTGAAAACTATGAATTATTGTGTTTGAATAAATATTTTTATTATTTAAAAAAATATTTGATATGCATTAAAACCTGGCTGTTGTTGTGTAAATAATGTTAGCTCTTTCGATACTATTAGGCTACATAATGTATGTCCCAACGAAATTTCTATTACAGTTTTTGGTAGTTATTCCGAAATTAAGCGAAATAAATTAAAACTGTGCAATAATGATCATAAAAAGTGAAAAAAAAAATATTTTTTTTATTCACACATTAAAAATTATGTAAGTGAAGATTTGTCGTATATTATAAGTTTTTGTATCATTCTTGTTAACTTGGTTATGTCCCAATTGTATTTTTCACCATATTATGTGGGACACATACATATTATATTCCCTTAGTTATTTTGTATAGGTCAATGCCAAACGGATGCAAAAAAATGATATTTTGTTTAGGCTTCACGCCTTTAAATCTTTCTTGAAAATACTAATAATGGAGCAAAAAAATAAAGAAGTTTTTTTTTATTACCTGAAGCTTGAAACAATTTCTATTCTTTTAAAATGGAACGTTTATTGGTTTATAAAATAACAAATGTGTGTTGTCTGTAGAGGTGCCCGTATATTTGGCTCCCTTTTTTTTATATTTTCACTTGTAATAAGTCCCCGCCAATTCTCCTCTTTTCTAAGTGCCAACATGAACTGTGTCGACCAAAGATACTGTATTATAAAGATACAAGCTGAAAAACGTCTGGCTTACATAAAACACGCCCACATATTCAATTGGCGTCCATTCACCATGAATTATTTGCACACATTCTCACTCGGCGTAAATCCACCACCATAATTTCGGTTATTTTCAAATCTCAATGGGTATGTTCAAAAAGTATAAGAACGGCGGGAACGAATTTACTAGTGCTCACTGCACCTTATATGGATACATTAATTGTGGAAACAAATTCTAAGTAAAGATTTATTAATTTGTTTGCAAATTTATATTCTTTTCTCTAACGCCCATATTATTCGCTCCAGATTGAAACTTAATTCGGGATGTATTTACATTGAATTTGTATTCTTTACCTCTGGATTTTAGTTTTAATCTGAATGTATCGAGTGAATAATAATTATATGGTTGTTAATTTAAGACCGCACCCGGCAGAATTGTACTTCAGCGGAACTTAACTTCACGACTTATTTGTAGGAAATTTTATGATCTATGTATATCGCACTAGGCAACAACTGAACTTCACGGCAAGGCGCTATGCGGTAAAGTTGATAATCTGAACAACTTTGTCGCGAAATGAAGTTTCGTTCAGTTTCTTGCGAAAGTAGTGCGTGCGGTGTCGCTGAAGTGTAATTCCGCCGAGTGCGGTTTTAACTTTGTGATTAGATTTTCAACGTTGCCGCATAGTGCTGCGCCGTGAAGTTCAGTTGTCGCTTAGTGCGATATAGCTTATACAATCTCATACAAATAATATTTTGGAGCGTGCGTCGTGAAGTTCAGTTCCGCTGAAGCGCAGTTCTCGAGTGCGGTCTTACCTTTATTATTTTAACATAAAAACAACAGTTAATCCTGCTTTATATTTGGATCTTCTTTAATCGACTCTGGTGGTTAAAAGCTTTTTTGTTTCGAAAAACGTATCTTTTGTGTAAAGAAAAAGACATCGAATGCATGCAAAATAAACAAACATAAGAAAAAACAAAACAGATGAAGGTACTTTTAACTTTTGTTTTTATGTTAACTACTGTGAGTAATTTAGCCGATTATGTGGAAATAAAATGCAACTATACTAAAGTGTATGAATTGGATTAAAATTTCGATTAAATTTTGACGTTTTCACTTTTATATTCTTCTCATACCGCCATATAATTCACGCAATATATGCAGATGTAAACTTAAGTCCGGATGTATTTACATTGAACTTGTATCATTTACATCTGAATTTAAGTTTTAATTTGTATGAATGGAGTAAATAGTATGGCGTATAGTGTCAAAAATAAAACTTTGGATACAAATTAACGCGATGTTATTCCGCTTCACATAACGGCGTTTTTATTAGATTTTGTACTAGTTAAACAGTTTCAAACCAGTTGGAAATATGCTAAATTTGACTAAATAAATTACTACATTAGCCAAGGTTTAGATAACCGAGTCCGTTGTTTAAGTTAGATAGCTCTTAAATATCAAATAAATCAGACCGATAAAGTCTATATATACGTCCGTAACATTTGAATAGCCTCAAACATTAAATTTCTTACATTCAACTGTTTTTGATACTTCTTTGATTTATTCATAAGAACATTTATATTTAAAGACAAGGTAAGAGAACGGTCTCTGAGATTAAGACAATTTTTTAACAAATTTCGTAGAGTTAACTAAATTTTCTGTGCTTGTTTGTTTGCAGTCACTAAAACGCTAATTTTTTTTGTAACATTTGAATAGCCTCAATTAATTTTATTCCACATTGTAAGCTATAATTTGGCAGCGTAGGTCTCGAAAAGTTATCAAGAAGTAATAAAACAGTTATGCTTAGTGATTTCTTCAATTTGAAAGATTAAATCTGCAGAAAAGACTCTGTTCGGGTCGCTTTGGTTCCTTTTAATTTCTTTTAATTTAAACAAACTTTTATTTTACTTTACTCTCTTTATTTTAGTTCATTTAATTTCGACTATAATATTACTTTAATTTCCTTTAATTTTAAATTTATGATGGTGGTGACGGTGGTGGTTGTGGCGGCGTGGTCAACTTGTGAAAATGTAATGAATAAGTATATGACATGACATAATATGTATTGGATCTTGCATTCGGACCGGGAGGCAATGAAACAAACAAATTGATCCCATCATGGGATATGTTCGAGGAGTAGGTTTTTTATGGTACTTTTTGAAAGGGTTTGTGTGTTTCATTTGGCTACGCGGTTGTTCGCGCTTAACGTTTGCCAAAACCGAGGCCTATCGGAATCAAGGGCCGACGAAACGTTTTATTGGTCAGAAAATTAAATAAAGTTTCAAATTGGTATGCAATTTCTTAAAAAATCCGTTAATGAATGCAAAAAACTACAAAGAACGAACTTTTTCAATTCTATCTTATCTATTAATGACGAAAATAATATGATAAGCCTCCAAATGCAACCACTCTCTGAGAACATCAAGACACGGACCTGGGTTAGAAGTAATCCCAATGACCTTAAATCAGGTTATGAGAAATGCCGGACACCTAAAGCACTTAATGCTGATGAAAAAACCTCTGTTTAACAATGCGCGTAAACTATACCAGCTTAATTTAGCACGATGCCGAAACCAATGAAATGCTTAAGGCAGCAACCATTCAAAAAATTGGCAAAAAATGATCTTTTTAGTTGAAGAGAGTCCAACTTAAATTGACCGGATGGATATAAAAACTACTTCCATGACTTAAGAAAAGAAAATTTGTGTTTTGATCGCTATCATAGCCGTGAGGAATGATTTATGGTATGGGGATACAGTACCATTTTATGGCACTGTTGATTTAGATTTTGTAGACTGTAAAATGATATCCAAATAATATAATACCTTATTGGAAATAGTCTTGCTTCACTTTTAGTGTATTTTAAGACTGCTACCGATTCCTTTTGCAGCAAGACAATGAGCCGGACCACACACAGCTTTTATTAAAATGTTGCAAACATAAAATAAACAGCAATTATCCTTACCACCCTACTCTCATTAAAAATTTGTGGAGTTTTCAAACACGCATGGTTTATGGAAATGGAAGGATGGGGTTGGGTTCGATATCCCGCTTTTTATAATCCCGTTTTTTAAAATCCCGGTTTTAAAATCCCGCTTTTTATAATCCTGTTTTTTAAAATCCCGCTTTTTCAAGATCCCGCTTTCTATAATCCCGTCTCTTATAATCCCGTTTTTTATAATCCCGTTTCTTATTATCCCGCTTTATCAATTAAAACTACTTGTTTTAACTCCCACCAAAATTTCGTTGGGACTTAGTTCATAAATTTGGGAGTTAGTTCATTTGGGACTTATTTCATTATGAAATAAGTCCCAACGATTTTAATAAACAGTGAGGTATGTATGGGGGGGCATGCTGCCCCCCTGCAACCCCCCTGCTTGGGCACACTATAGGATTTGGGGTAGGTCCGAGGTTGGGTGTATGCAAAATTTCTTTTTATCATTTTGGTAGTCGGCAGTTAGTTCCTAAAATGCTGGGAATGAGCTCATAATTAACCAAGTTTAATACCCAAATTAATTGCGAAAAACGGGATTGGCGGGATTTGGCGGGATTTTAACAAGCGGGATTTTAATACATTGGGATTATGAATAAGCGGGATTTTAGAAGACGGGATTTTAAAAAAACGGTATTTTAGTAGACGGGATTTTAAAACTTTTTTTTCGGGATTTTCGAAAAACGGGATTTTAAAAAGCGGGATTCTGATACGCTCCCGGAAGGATGTACACAAGAAAAGTAAAGTTCATTGAAACCATCAAAGTGGCAAGGGCCAACATTTCGTCAGATTTTTAAGGAATCGCTTGCGATTGTTTAAGAAATCGAACATTGATTTTGTATGATTCCTTAAACGATCGCTTTTTTGAGGTAATTCAAAACAAGGAGGGCTCTAAAAAGTTCAAAAATATTGTGTTTAATCACAGAAAATAAATAAAAATTATTTTCTAAAAATTAATAAATTGGTTTTTATATCTACTAAATAAATACTTTGAGGCTATTCTAATGTTACAGCAAATAATACACATTTTTGTGACTGTTAACAAAACTAGTTGAGGAAACGGCTTTTGCTTTTAGAATTTAGTCAAAACTTCTCTTAATACTAGTAACCATGTTCTACTTTGCTACTCAATACAAATTTTGTAATTTTTTTTATCAAATCAGAAAAATAAAAGACTGAAAAATCAAAAAAGTGTGATACCACCTTAAGTAATGGCTGTAAATTTTTCCGAGGTGAATTAAAAAAACGTCAAAAAAAATACTTGCTCGCTAACTGATTTGTGAATGTGCTCGGATTGTGGTTGATGAATATTTTAATCGTGCAGGTGCTCGAATTTATAAATCAAATTTAAATGGTTTTTTTTTTTTTAAACAAAACCCTCGCTTTGTATTTAACTGCAAATTAAATTATACTAACCAATTTAGTGCGGGATCGCGATATTAAATAATTTAGTGCGGGGTCGCGCCTATGTACAATTTTCTTTTCATATTTCTTTTTCCAGAGTTTATTTTCAGATTACCCAGCAGATGCAAAACCAGAGGACAACAGCGAGGTTTGTTTTGGTTTGTTCAATATTCAACCACACATTCCGCGCTCCTGATAACAGGTAAGGTAACAATTATTATTTTTTTATTTATCTATTATTATTATTAGTGACACTACAGACCAATTCTAACCTCCAGACAGCTCGCTGTCCCACTAGCTAGTTTCGAACGCCAAGCTTGTTGAGGTCCCCTCCACTTGCCTGCGACACAATTGCCCTGTTTTGGTGAGAACACAGCTCAGTGAAATACAAAAAATCAAGAAAACGCTGTGGATCGAACTTAACGAACAGTTTTATTTTCGTAATTAAAATCTGAGTCGAGATATATTTCTGCTTTTCTGATATATTGGATAAAATATCAAGTCCAATTTTGTAAATATAGTTTTTTTTGGAATTTATTTTAAAACTACTTTTTTTAATGTGTAATTTTGTTTTTACTAAAAGCAGGGAAATATGGCGGCAACGTCGTGGTCTCCCTATCTTTTTAAAGACACAAAGAGTTTGCGATAATCATTTTACTAATGAAATGTTCGCAAACTCTAAAAAAAAAGTCGTCTTACCCAATGTGCAGTACCAGCAATTATACATGCTAAGGAAGAAGAAAAATTAGTTAATGAAGAAATAATTATAGGTATTCTTATAGTTAAAAAAAATTATTCAAGAAAGTTATTAATTTTAAGACATAGGGCAAGAAGAACATATTGTGTTCGTAGAAGAAGTATTTCAAGAAAAAGAAATATTTCAAGCAGAAATAGAAGAAGAAAAAAAGCAAATAGTGGAAGAAGATCTTTTGTATCTAGAAGAAGAAATTCCCACAAATTTGCTTATTACTCGGGTAAGTAATGCGCACACATCAACTTCATCATATTTACGAAACAATCCCGAAAAAAGAACTCTTAAAAAATAGCTTAAAAGTGGCGCAGAGAAATCTGATAGTTTCTGAACGCCGAAATAGAAGTCTTGAACGGACTGTTAGGGAAAAAGACGATTACATTGTATTATTAGAAGAACAATTTAAAAATCTGAAAACTAGGCTAAAGACTGCTAGGGATAGTTTTGAAAAAGATTTAAAGGAAAGTTTGTCCGATGGACTATACGTTATCGTAACAAATTTTAGAAACAATTCGAAAACTACCCCAAATGGCTTTAGGTACTTTCACGACATGAAGTTACTGGCACTTTCAGTAAAATTTACTTCGCCTGTAACTTACAGATTAATGCATGAGGCTTTAGGATTGCCATCGGACAACCCCCTTCGTTCATCTATTTCCCATTGGCCGAATCATTCTGGCAATATAGACTTTAATATTAAAAGTTAAGAACTTAAACTAAGCCAGGCTCCTGATATGTTTATGTATTGTTCAATTTCATTGGACGAAATGTCTTTAAAAACACATTTAGATTATTGTAGAAAAACTGATAGAATAATAGGTTTTGAAGATTACGGTTCTGATGAGCATAGGACACAATGGCCTGCTAACAACGTTTTAGTAATCATGGTCCAGGGAATTGCTAGAAGGTGGAATCACCCTCTCGCATACTATTTAGTTCGATCCACATGTCCGTCTGATATGCTTAAGGACCTTCTGTTCAAGTGCATAAATGCCCTTCAAATTAGTGGTTTTATACCAGTGCATTTAGTTTCTGACCACGGGGCTAATTTTCGGGGCCTTCATCGAGAACTTGGTATTAACAGAAACAAGCCATATTTTGAGATCGGCGAAGGAGAGGCGGAGAAGCAAAAAATGTTTTGCTTTCATGATGTACTTCACTGCATAAAAAGCTGCAGAAACTGCCTCTTGAAAAGATACTTGAAGGTCGTAAAATCCGGAAATTGCGAGCAGTTGAACTTTTTAGAATTAGATAGTTTTTGTTTTTAAATATAAATGTGACTAACCAGGCTTGTTTATTATCCACCCAAGAGCCTTTAAGTAGTATAGCAGTCAATATAACTGAAGATGTAGGCATACCTAATTTCTTGAAAGAAAATAGTTTTGCATATGTCTGCGGTTGGCTGTACCGTAAATGCTACGAAAGTCACAATTGAGAGTTGCCATTATCAACTTTTAATAGTTCTGATTCCTCAATATGCTTGATATTTACAGGTTTTAAGCAATTCGATGGTTGCAACCTACTAGCTCCCTCACCAAACTTCGTTGAGTACGTTTAAGATTTAGAAGAACAGTTTTGCAATATTTTTGGTAGTATTGCGCACGAAAACGATGTTCTTCAAGAACTTTTAGAGGTAGTAGTTTTATTTTTTGTAGTAATATGACACCAAATTTCATTTTTAGGTATTATATTTGGGTTAGATTTCTTTTTATTTTAAGGTTTTGGAATAGGGATTTCTTTTAGAATGCAAAATGCATACCTCTTGTCTAAATATTGTCTTCAATACAATGTTATTATGTATAGAAAATAATATTTCGGTCTCAGGTGTTATAGAAATGCATTAAAAATCAAATTAATTAAATTCGTAAACAATGAAAAACATTTAAATTATACCACTTCCGTGGCTTCATCTGTTTTTATTGAAGTTCTTAAGTATAATTATCATTTTAAATTTATATAATAATATTGAACGATATAGAAGAATGGATAAAGGCACTAGAGGTTGCGAGGTGGAGTAAGGAGGGACGGATGGGAGACTTGTACCCCTTAGGGGATGCAATACAACACAATACAATACAATACAATATTGAACGATATACATAAATCTGTTATAATTTTTTATTTTTTTTTAATTTGCATTGTCTTACAAAAACTACGAAATTACCATAATAAACTAATTTGAATGTAAAATTTTAATAAGCAAACTGAATTAATCATGAAACTGAATGAAAATCATAAATATCCTATTTTAGATAAATAATAAAAATATATCGACGCAATTATAATAATACTATTTACATCCCGGTTGTAATAATTTTTTTAGCCATAGAATAAATAATAATAATAAAAAACAATAAAGAGATACAACTTTTTTAGTTCTTATTTACAAGTATCCTGAAAGGACGGCGGAGTTTATTTCTTTTCCTTCTCAGCAACAATTGTTTCCTTCATGGACTCCACTTTGGCGACAATCTTCAGTGTCGGTCCCAATTTCATGCCCATGGCATTCACCAAATGGCTCCCCTTAAGCAGCAATATAGTTTGCCCATTGATTCCTTGCTGGTCAAGGTCATGGACATAGTTGAATCACACTCATCGCACACTATCCAATTTAGCATCTTTGGGGATTCTTCCGGCGCAGACGCTCCCAAGGATGCAGTTTTAGGCGTAAAAAAGTTATTTGTAGTTGCAGTTGGGAAACTAAACTCCATCGGTTGCAGTTTCTCAAATCTCGGCGAACATTCAACTCCTAGTTTCACTGGTGTAGTCAATTCGGTGTTCTGGCATTGAAGATACATCAGAATTCTGTTCGCTGACGACTTTCTCTGTAGGGCACAACTTGTTGAACAGAAACATTTCTTTTTCAGCTTGGATTTGTGTTCAGCCTTGCCGCAAGTTTCGCATTCGATCATACCTGTTGTTTATCGACTTTCTGTTGCGCAGCATGTTGTTGGATAGCTTGGCCCAACGTCTGTCCATTTTGTATTACTATTGGCTCATCACAACCATTCTGAAATAAATAAAGTTAATTGTTCAGTTATGTTAATACATGTTTCTATACAATTTGAAAACTTACTTATTGCCTGCTGAAAACCTTGTCTGCTGTCTTGGTGGTCCACCGCGACGTTGTTGACCGCCCTGGCCAACTCGTCGATGTCTGCTGGATTCAACATTTTCGCTTGAACCCTCTCCACCACTGAGCCCGCCATCACCGCTCTGATTATTCACAGAGCGTCTTTGTTGACGTCTTGGTCCATTGAAGTTAATATTGTAGCCACGTCCACGGCCTCCATCGCGATGATAATTTCTTTGTGGACGTTACTGCTGCTGTTGTGCTCCACCGTCAGTGGCCTCATCTTCTTCGTCTCTGGTCTCCGGTTGTTTGTGTTTAGGCGCTGCTGTGGGTTGCGACGACAACGATACAACCACGAACGATATGTACGTTTCTTGTCGGCAGCAAATTGGCTTCCACGCACTGGCTCACCTGATGGACCAGTCACATTTGCAGCTTCATTTCCCTTCTCTCAAATCACTAGATCAAACTCAACCAGCTCGCCATCGCCTACGGATTTTACAGCCTTGTTTGGGTTGTTCTTGGCGATAGCACTTTATGAACGAACACAATCTTCCTTAGTATCGTTTCGGTTAGTAAAACCATAGCCACTCTTAACATTGAACCACTTTTCAATTAAAGTCACTTTGGTAGCTATTAAAGAAAAACAGAAATGATAGATTAGAAAATGTAAACAAACTTCATAAGGAACCCAGGTACTTCAATCTTATAGGGCTAGTAATATTTATATTTTTTAGTTATTTTTCTAAAAACATTTTTTACCGAAAAAACGAAGCACACGAACCAAAATAAAGTACTCACCACAGCATATTAATAAAAAAAATCGAACTGTCAAAACAAATAAACTCACCGCATTATATTGTTATTGCAATTCACATCTATTCATCGACACAAAATGAAATTATAAATACAACAATGTAAACAAATGGGTTTTAGAGGGTGAAAATACAGTATCATTGGCCTAAATCTTCACTGAAAATAATTGTGTACATAAAATCTATGAACGGCGGTCTTAGAGCTAAAATAGCAGATTTTCTCCGAAAATTCATGAAAAAACGGTCATAAATTTCATGAACGGGTGTTGTTTTTATGAATCTCCATTCCTAAAAAAATTTGTATGGAGGAATTTCGTTTAAAATCACTGATCATAGTTTTCATGATTTTATTTATACGAGCATGAACGGTTCATGCTCTGAAAATTGCACTTTTTTATGAAAAATACATAGAAATTAGGAATACAGTCCTAAGTTTTGTGGATGGTTCTTATAAACCTGGTTGCATGTCTCAATTCATGTGTTTAAGGTCTATTCCTATAATTTATGAATCATGAACCTGGATTTTTAAAGTCTTCATGTATCAATTTCATAAATTTAATGCATTTATTCCTAGGTTCTATGAATATCAAATAAATGAAATCGGCAAGAGCATGAACTGTTCATGAAAATTATGATCACTGGTCTTAGAGAAAGTTCTTCGATAATATTTAGAAATATAGAATTCACAGTGTATTCATGCTGTGAGTTTTATAAGCATCGGTAAGCATCGACCATAATTCGCGTCTTAGTAGGGTACGACAGCATCTGACTGATGAGTCCAACTGTCGTACCTGCGGGCAAAACACAATCTTTGGACCGGAGATCACTCGAAATTATAAATTATAGCTCATCAGACTTTATAGGTAAGTCGGAAATTATTTTCATTTAATTTGCAGTTTTTAATTTGCAGCAAAATTTTATGTTTTATGTATTGGTTTCATAAATTTTGTGAAAAATTCATGCGTTGTATGACAAGGTATTCATAAAAATAATGAACCATTCATATTTTTTATGAAATAAAACATAAAATAAATGACTGAGATCATATGCTTTAGGTAAAATTTTCATAGCATACATGGACATATTCATAATTTGCATGTATAGTACCTACAGAAAATTCACTTTAAATGAAATTCATTCATATAACTTAAGTATACAAACATTGGATTTATGAACATCAGATACATAAATTTTATGAATAATTCATGAGCCGCATGACTCGTTCATACTCGTAAGAATCAATTCATACAACTATACCTAAATCGTATAAACGCGATGTTTGGCTCAATTTTTAAGTATGTGTGCATTAAAAGTAGGAAATTTTTCATGAAAATCATGTACCTTTTTGGTTCAGTGTTTAACATACTTAAAAAATCAAAATATATTTTATACATTTGGTAAATGAGATCAAAACAAATGTAAATGCAAAAACAAAAATGCTTAAAGTCTTTATAACAAAACATTATTCCTTTGTTTAACAGCCATCAGGGCATTCAAAATTGTCTTTATCATCCGCTGATAAGCCGACGCACTTTTCAAGATACCACTTTCCACATTTATAACACTGCCTCATGTCAGCCATTTTGTAATTTTACATAAAAATACTTACGATTGAATATAATGATCTCTTATTATTTGGACCGCACAACCACCTCTCACAATAAATGACACAACACTGATGACGATAAGCGAGCGAACACGTAGCGACAAGTCTGATGCGTCATTTGTGAGTGTTGGCTACATAGTAGGCTCGCCGTCAGTATCTGCTTCTATTTTAACTTACTATTTTTAAACTAAGTCCTTATTACCCGCCCCTACCTTATACTTACTTATATAAACTTTTATTGGTTATTTGCTAGTTCAATGTTAAAATTATTAAAAAATTAAATAATAGTATGAAAAGTTATGATTAAATATAAAGTTAATATTAAAAAACTTTTAAATAATTGAAATGATGAAAATATTAATGTTGATTGAAATAATTTTTAAAAGTAAAGAATATTTTTTTTCCAATTATAGAAATATTAAAATACAAAAGATTTTTATATATAAGCTTTCTAAGGATATTTTAAATTTGGTCAAGCTTGAACACTTTGAATTTGGAAACATTTATCACGATATGATATCACAGTTCGATTTATCTGTGGAAAATAAAAAAACAGAACCTACAGTTTTTTTTAATAACATTTAGTGTAGATAAGTAAATGAGGATTTACTAATTTTTTTTCTGTAACAGTAACTGGTTTTAGTTTGCAGTCATCGTACTCTTCCCAGAAAGATGGAGACCGCAAGCAGATTGTCGTGTAGTGACCCATTTCATCTACTATTGGCTCAATAAAATTTACTAATCCCCTTAAGTTAAAACTAAGGCTCAACGTGTAAAGAGACCTTTTTATTTTGGTGCAAGAGGAAATCTCTTGCAAAGATGCTAAAGGGCCAACATTTGTCTCGCAGTTAACCAAAACGAAATTATGTTTCCGTATTCACAAAGTTTTTCCCCGATAAAATAATTGTCCTTTTTTTGTTTTTAGCTATTTCTTTGGCAAAATTCAAAATTGGGGGAACTTTAGGTACCTCGAAGTTTGATCTGTCGATCAATAAACAAATAAATATTTGTGCCCAGCTATCAAATGCAGAAGTATTTTATAGTGATATTTTTTTTCCATTTATTGTGGTTGCCTAAAAAAAACAATTACAATGGAGTGTTATTGTGTTTCAATAAAAAAAATGTATATTTTTAACAATTTCACGTTTTATGTTTTGAAAACTATGAATTATTATGTTTCAATAAATGTGTTTCTTATTTAAAAAAATATTTTGTATGCATTAAAACCTGGCTGTTGTTATGTAAATAATTTTAGCTCTTTCGATACTATTAATCTACATAATGAATGTTACAGTTTTTGGTGGTTATTCCGAATTTAAGCGACATAAATTAAAATTGTGAAATATTAGGTGTAAATGATCATAAAAAGTGAAAACAAAATATTTTTTTTATTCACACATTAAAAATTATGTAAGTGAAGATTTGTGGTATATTATAAGTTTTTGTATCATTGTTGTGAACTTATATGTCCCACTTGTATTTTTCACCATATAAAGTGTGACACATATGTACATATATTCCCTTAGTTATTTTGTATTTGCCTGTACCAAATAAAACACTTGGCTGACTCTGAACATAGGTGAATGCCAAAGGGTTGAAAAACTGAAATTTTATTTAGGCTTAATGCCTTAAAAGTTTGTTTGAAAACATGTACTAATAATGGAGCAAAAAAATGAAGAAGTCTTCTTTTATTACCTGAAGCTTGAAACTATTTTCATTCTTTTATAAAATAACAAATGTGTGTTGTCTTTAGAGGTACCCGTATATTTTGCTCTTTTTTTTTAATATTTTAACTTTGAATAAGTCCCCGCCAATTCTCCTTTTTTCTAAGTCTCAACATGGACGGTGTCGACTGAATAGACGAAAAGTCGTTTTCGATATCTTTATATTCAAAAGAATTAAATGTATATGCCAAAATAATTTTAATTAATTTTAAATTAAATTTATTGATTGATAAAATATTGCTATTTGTATAATTGAAAATGTATTTGAACTCGTTCGTTGTTGCCTGAAGATCAAGTCGGTTTAAAAAGTTTATTTGTAATTATACAAATCTTTTTTAATTTTTATTTATTTTAAAATCTCCTCAAACATTTTTTTATCATCTGAAATTTTTTCAGAATTGTCTTGATTGTGATGGTTTCTTTGTCTTTAAAAAGACTGATTTTTATTTCGTAATTCTTTGAAATTAAAATGATACAATTTAGAAAAACAATTAGATATAGTAAATAAAATGTAATGCAAACAATAGTATACTTGATCAAATGCATTGAACGCCCGTAGTGCAGATTAATTTTACTTACTTTATGTGGAATATGAGACACAGCTTACCTGTGAAATGAACAAAAATAATTCAACCGCTTATTATGAGTGTTTTCACAGGATTTAATGTAGCACCGCATGTAGTTTTAAATTTTTTTTTTAATGGAGTATAGCATATATGTATTCACTTTATTTAATTTTATTTCAATTGTTTATTTAATTTACAAAGATTTTTTCTTTTATCTTGACGATTTAAAATCTCAAAACACATTCCTCAAAATATCAGCTAAAAATTAATTTGGGCGCCACATGATTTAGTTGTCTAACTGCATGCAGTGTTGTCAAATTTAAAGCCGTGGTAGATTGAGCCAAAAAATATTGGAACTGCAACATATTTTGTCAAAATATTAAATACACACAAAATGAATGCTACGAGCAGAATGGAACGCAACTACAGACGGAGCTGCAATCGGAGCCTCATTGGTTCCCGAAATTTTAACTTTTCTCTCGCAGCACTTTTGACGTTTCAATTAATATGAAGAAAAAAAGAGCCGTAAAAATATAGCACTAAAAACTTATTTGTGTCGCGAAAAAAATTATTAATTAAAAGAAAAATATTGGAAATAAAAAAAGTGAATAATAAACTAGTGGCTGTTTTTCTTTCTCTTTAAAAAATACAAAAAGCTGTACAGCTCATTGTGGACTGATAAAAAAACGACTTACTGGCTGAAAACTATGGATACGGAGCTGCAACTGGAAACTGCAACTGAATAGCTGTTAAAATATTGAATACACACAAATTCAATGTTATGAACACAAAGCAACGCAACTGCAGTCGGTGCTGCTGACGGTGCTGCAAAGGTTCACCAACTTTTAACTTTTTCACGTGCAGAACTTTTGACGTTTCAATTGATATGAAGAAAAAAAGAGCCGAAAAAAAATATTGAAGTTTTTAGTACTCATTTGTGTCGCGAAAGAAAATATTAATTAAAAGAAAAATATGGGAAATACAAAAGTGAAAAATAAACTCGTGGTTGTTTTTTTTCCTTTAAAATATGTAAATGGGCAAAAAATTCGCGCTACCTATTGATAAACACTCTTTTCCCCTTTTCCAACTTATCGCTGATGGTGAAGAAGTCATAAGAAATGTTAAAGACGAAAGAGAACAAGAAATGACCCGATCCGAATTTAGTAATATGTTGCACTCCTTTCAAAGACACCAACAACAAGATCAGTTTGCAAAGTACATATCGAAGGTACACAGTGATGCGGTTTCATTTCTAAAAAGAAACAAAAACATTATCATCGTACCGGCTGATAAAGGAAATGTGACTGTAGCTATGAATAGGTCAACGTATGAAGAGGGAATGATGAAACTATTGTTAGACAGCACAACTTACAGAAGCCTACGTAATAACCCAACAACAACGCTCCAAACGAAAAACAACGAGCTGGTGAAATGGCTTTACACTAACAACATTATAGACGTCAAAGATAAGAACAAAATGACCACCTACACCGCACAGGTCCCCTCTATTTATGGTTTACCTAAAATACACAAAGAGAATATCCCACTGCGACCCATAACATCTTCAATAAAATTACCTTGTTATGAATTGGCAAAATATGTAGGCAAGATCTTACAGTCTGCGACAACAAATTCAGTCTACTCAATTAAAAATTCTTTTGAGTTTGTGAAAAAAGTTAAAAATGTCAAATTATTTGAAAATGATGTGTTAGTTTCATTTGACGTAGTATCTCTTTTCACAAACATTCCGATTCAACTCGTCACGAATATTGTTAAGAAGAGATGGGAAACTATAAAACAGAATACGGTGCTAACACTGAACAAATTTCTTGAGATTCTTGACTTCTGCCTCAAGGAAAATAATTACCTGCAGTATAAAGACACTATATACAAGCAAATTCATGGCATGCCAATGGGAAACCCACTCTCCCCGACTATTGCGGATCTAGTTTTAGATTATCTTCTCGATGAACAGCTCTCTAAAATTGAAAAACCCCGTTTTCTATCCAAGTATGTTGACGACATATTCGCGATAGTAGATCACCGCAAAATCAATGACACACTAAAAGTTCTCAATGAATTTCACCACAAAATCCAGTTTACCATCGAAAAGGAAAATAACAACTCTATAGCATTCCTAGACGTCAAAATTCACCGACAAAACAGCAGACTCCTACTGAACTGGCACCAGAAACCAACAGCATCAGGAAGACTCGTTAATTTTCGGTCTAATCAGGCCAAACACATCATCATCAACACAGCTTCGAATTTAGTACACAAGGTCTTCACGTTGAGTGACAAACAATTTCATCCCGAAAATGAGAAAATCGTTACCAAAATTCTCAAGGAAAATGGCTATCCAGATCAACTCATTCGAAGTTTAATACTTAGACAAAAACATAAAACCTCTACGAACACAGAAGACACTGCCAACAAGGGTATCTACAAAAGTATGGTTTATGTTCCCAAACTTGCCGAAAGCTTCAAACAAAATGTCGCGAAAAAAACAAAAGATGTTCAAATGGCATATAAATCACACAACACCCTCGCGCCACTTTTTACCCGTTTAAAAGTCAAACCCGATAAAGAAAAATGTACGGATGTGATTTATAAAATCAATTGTCTCGGAAACAAAGATGAGACGTGTGACCTTTGTTATGTAGGAACCACGAAGCAATTTTTAAAACAAAGAATGGCGAATCACAAATCCGATTTAAACCGGGACAGCTCCGAAAAAACAGCCCTAGCCACACACAGCATTGAGAAAGGACATAAACCAGATTTCGATGGCGTGAAAGTTCTACAAAGAGAAAGCCATATTTCAAAACGCTATACTCTGGAAACCCTTCACATTTTGAACACCGCCAACACAATGAATAGGAAACAAGACACCCAAAATATATCCGCCGTATACTCCTCTCTCGCTTCCTCCAAAAACGCCAAATAACGACAATACTTCAGCAATAGAAGTGCTTTTTCTTTTATTTTGTCTATTTATTTATTTATAAATAATAATTTATACTCATTCTTTTTTGTAGTTTACAAAATATTATGTCAATTTGATTTCAACGTAAGTTATTCACCACTAAAATTGATTTTGTAATTTTCTTGGCATACATGTTATCTTTAATTGTTATTTTATACTGTTTCGAATAAAGATCCCCTGAAGAAGACAGCAATCCCTGTCGAAACGTTGGGAACAAATCAATGTAACTTTGTTTCATTGCAAATTCCAGTGACCAAAAAAGCCGAAGGAAGAGGATTATCTCATCCACCAACAAACAAATTATATCCAATTTGGTCAAATCATTCAATCATAAAAAGCTGTACAGCTCATTGTGGCCAGATAAAAAAACAACGTTCGATATTTTTTGAAAGCAGCTGCACATCCGATTCCAGTTGCAGCAGGGCATTGTGTTCAGCCAGTTACGACATTTTTTGAAAGCAGTTGTAGCTCCGGCTCCGATTCCAGTTGCAGCTGGGTGTTGTGTTCAGTTAGTTACTCAGCCATTTCCAATCATGAAGCCGTAGATACTATCACTATTTGAGATCAATGGAACAGGAAGAGACATATTCTGATTATGCGTGTCTTCAGTCCGATTTTACAAGCTTTTAGTATATTTATATTTCTACAGGCCTGAAGTCTGTTAAGAAGTTTTAAAAAAATTGACACACCAGTTTAGGCTGCAGTCGAAAGGATATACAGAATTGCGAGACTCACTCTTTTCAACTTCGCTGAAATTTTATTCACTGATTTCACGTGCGCGAGCGGTCCAACAAAATGCAAATTATTTTATACCATACCATACCTTCGAATATAAAAAAATATAATTTAAGTAAGAATTAACAGCAATAATAGAAGTAGCTGACATAAACGAAATATTTTTGCAAAAAAAAAACACAATTTGTAAAATAAAACTGAATGAAGAATATACAAACTAGTAAGCTATTAGTATAAAATGTTTTATTTCTTTATTACTTCTTGACTTTGACTGACCCTGATGACGTTAACAACAAAATCGCGGAGAAGAGCAGTATTTTTAATAATTTACATTTTAAAGGTTTAGCATTTATAATTTTTTATTCCTTGAATCAAAGAGTTATTTTTCCAATAAATCAATTTTAAAATTTGAAAAATGATTGATTGCTTGTTTAATTATTTTTTTTTTAAATGTTGTAACTTTTATTATGATATAACCACAAATAATTATATAATATAACAATAACAATGTATTTTTTCCTTCTCTTTAATTTAAAGAAAAAATAATTTTATTTCTGTTCTGTTAATAATTAATTAATTATTAATGTTTTAAATATTTGTATGTTCATTTTTTTTTTTAATATTTATATTAATCAATATGGCCATACCTAATTATTTAATCCCGTGTAATTTTTTCCTATTTTATTTCCATTTGTTTGAAAAATTAATATAAATATCCATTCCTATTTATTTAGTCGCGTTTTTAATTTTTTGCATTTTTATTTATTTTCTTTTTTTTTTAATATTAATATTAATTTTATATAATTTTATTAACGGATTACCGAGTTTAATAAATTAATTCAAATCAATTGAATTTTGTTACACCCTTTTATTGTCGGTGGATCTGTATCAGGATCATTTTTCAACACGTAATCCGACAAAAACTTTGGATCCAGATAGAGAGCAGTATTCCAAATTGTTATTGTATTACGTGTTGAAAAATGATCCTGAGCCGGATTATTATTATTAACAACAAAATTCAACAATCTATACAGCACCGCAATTACACACAAAAGAAGACAACCACAATAAAAATACACCACAAGTCAATAAATAAAGCCCGATGATGTATGAACGATAACCGAAACGCGTAGCTCGTAAATTAAAAATAAATTATATGTTGTCAAAACTAAAAGTATTAAAGAATTATAATATAATACAAAAAATCCGAGTTTTATTTTTATTTATGTTAAAAAATTTAAATCGACAACATGGAGACTGCATCAAATATAAATATAAAAACAGAGTGACTGGATAGATACAAAGTTAAAAATGACTGTCGGTCACAGACAAACAAAGCCCTATGTTACATTAGGCAGTGCGGGTAAGCAGTGATATTACTACATAATGAGTAACTAAAGAAACAACAAAAAAAAGGAAATTTCATTTAATTTTATAAAAGAAAAACGAATTAAAAGAATCGAAACAAAAAAAATTTAATTTAGTTGAGACACGAAGAGTCTATAGTAATTGACCGGAGAAAAGAAAAAAAAGAATACCAATAAGAAGACAAACAAATTAGTTAAAGGTTAGTTGAGGGTCTTTCTTTTTTTGGTGAGGCAGTGATGGTGATATACCATACTATTTGTGGTCACCGATTGTTTTTGTTGTAGTTCGGTACAAATTAAGAGACCAAGGGAAGAATTCCAATTGAAGACAGTTCGGAACAGATACTAGGGTGATTTACCATTTTTATTATACATACAAAATTATGTTTCTGAAATTTTCTGAGTTTTTTTTGGGTGATATTTAAAAAAAATTATGTAAATAATCAAGTAAGTTGAAAGGAAAAATAATAAATGGAGACTTTTGGTTTCGGTTGGCTTAAACTAAGAAGGGTTTCCGAATCACGAGCTAAATGGAGTAAATGTCACCTCAAATAAAAAGAAGAGCGCCATTCGGTAGTCAAGGTCTGCGGCCCGAAGAAGGCCAGTGCCTAATTCCAATATTGTCTTCCCCGATATTCTTCACATTTTGGCAATAATATTCCGTTACCTAATATAAATACCTACATATAAAAAAGAAATTATAAAAAAAATATTAGAAAAATACAATTAAAAAAAAACGATCTTTCTAGAGAAGAATTCAACACTAAAACAATTTAAAGAAAAATTAAATTCAAAAACAATTAAATTAACTAAATTTTCGAATTTAACGAAAATAAAATAAAACAAATACAAAACTATATTATTATGTGTGTTTGAACTACCCTTCTACCTTAATTAAAAATAATAAAAGAGAAATAAAATAAAAGCTTTAGGTATTGATAAAATGACTAAAAACAAACCCTAACATCTATATCGTCAACAAGGTATGTGAATGTGGGTTATGTTTTGTTAACCACAAACGGTACTTCCTTGTTAAACAATTAAAACATTTCCATGTTCAACTAAAACCGCATTTTATAAATTTATGTTTAGCAGCGAATATGTTAGCTGAAAACTCAACTCCCCCGTCGAGAGTATAGTGTTGAGTTAATATTTGGCTTTTAATTTAAATTAAAAACGAACAAAAAACAACCTCCACCCTGCGCTCCGGTGTAAATATTTTTCAGGAAACATAATGCGGTAATATTCCCTCTCACACGGAAAACAAAAACAAAAATTAATCACAACACACAACTCATTTTATTTTGTGTCCCAACTCCCAATATTATACGAAATAGGTGTTGCTGAAAGTCAACATAAAAAAATCACCTTTCCACCAACCAACCCCTCGAGAACTCCGTAAACGATCCGAAAGAACAACTTTTCTAATCGGTATAGGTAAACAAAACCCTACATAGAGAATGGAAGTGTGAGAGGAAAACATTCAAACCAGGTGGCAAACATAAATTTCTTTGCTCCACAGCCGACAGCAATGTGGCCAGTCATTTTGGCAAAACAATAATAATCCGCCAGTTGCAGAACATTTTAAGTAGAGCAGAGGAGTATTCATTCAGAGAAGAGTCCCCAATTTGTATCCTAAATATACATCGAGAACAGTGTGCACCATAATGTTCTTGTTTTTGTTATTTCCTAGTCTTCTGGCACAAATAACCATAACGGTCAAAGTGGAAAAATAGTGCGTGTGCAAAATGTTCATGGTTTGCAATTTCGATTCAATGGGTTTTTTCTTCTCACACCACAAGTCTTGTGGAAAAATAAAATAAGCAAAGCAAAACAAAACAAGAAAACTCTAACGCAACCACAACAGGAAGAGTAAAAAGTACCTCCTCGTATTGGAATTTCTTGCCTTTGGAAAACACGACGTAAGTTCCAAATGTCTTAGAAGTATATAAATAGAATACCGTGAGCAAAATACTGATAATAGGCGGTGTTGCCATTGCATTAATGTTTAAGTTTCTGAATTGATAATGAGTGAATTATTTTGTTCATCTGTTACACTATAGGTCTTAGTTAATCAAAAATATGAAAAAAGTATGTGTTATTTTTTATACCACCAGCAACAACGTGTGTGGAAAATATGAAGCTGTAGACTGTATCTACAGTGACATTGAGCTAGTGCTAGCCAAAAAAAGTAAAATATCAACATCTCATGTTAGTTCACGAAGAGCGGATGGACAACAATACCCCGACCCGAAAAGTCTTTGAATTCTCAACCGAGGGACGACGCAGTAAAAAGGAATAACGTGACTAAGATGGTGCACGCAAGTGGGAGAAGACCTACTTGAAGTGTAAAACTGGAGACAATTAGCTAGGAATCGAGCTGATTGGAAGAAACTTGTTAGTTACGCATTGGTCAGTGATGACAGATGAGGTTTTTGAAAATCCCACCAAATTCAAAAAAAAGTGCCAACATTTTTGTACTGGAAAAAAACAAACAACCTTTATTTTCTAAAATACCTATCAGGTACCTATAAGAAGTTTTTATGAAAAATGATATATGTGATTGAAATATTGAATACTACAATTGTGGTAGATCTACATCTTTTTTCATGATTTTTCAATTCTACCACTTCTACCCCGGGAATACAAAATTCAACCACTATTTTCCCATATATACGAAATAATTTGAGTAGATTTTTGAATCTGTATTAAGCCGTGAATAATGGGGAATATAATTATTTTATAGTATAAAATTATTTATACATATAAATATACATATATAGTATAAAATTATTTATACATATAAATACTAAGGAAAAGCTTCCCAACGTTCGTTAAAATATTTCATGAATAAGGAAAAAAAATCTAAATTAATTTCAATTTTTAAGCAAGAAGTTTGATCGCTAGTAATATTTGATGTTTCAAAACTGTCAGCAGGCTCATTTATTAACCTTATGGCCGATTTCACGAAGGACTTTTTAAATATTTAACAGGCTTCTAAACCATAAAATGGGATATTTTGGTTTCACCAAGCACTTTTAAATTAAACACACTCCTAAACACCCTTATAAACTAAATGCCCATTTTTGGCTCATTAAATTTTAAAAGCGTCATTAAAATGTCATGAGATGCAGTTAACAAGATGATATATCAGCTGAAATTTGCAGAAAAAAAATTTGAAACATCTTAATTTTCAATTTTTGGAGATACAATATCAATTAGCCCATTTTTTATTTGTGTAATTTTTGCCTCTTTCTCTTCTTTTTATATGCGCAGTCATTGTTAAATTTATTTGAAACTCACTTTACAAAAGCCTTTCGGCATCGGCCCAATGTTTTTTTTTTTATTTTGAAGAAGTTTAATATTTTGCAATTATTGGCATTTGTTTCAATACATAATGCTTTCTCTTTTTTTCTCATACATTTTGCTTATTAGAAAGAAAAAAACCAATTTATTTTTCCAGAGATGTGAAGAGAACTCGATTTTATCAAAAATTTCCCTTTTATAGATTGATGAAACTAAAAATATTAAAGGGCCTGATAAAATTTAAGAGGGTTATCGATAAAAAGTGCTTTTAGTGTTTGTTTATGAAATTAGACATTAATCTCATAAATAAAAAAATTTAAAAATCGCGTGAGTAGTTCTTTGAAAAACCAAATTTTTTATATACATAGATATGTATATGTATGTACAAAATTTTGAAAACATTTTTAAGAATAAAAATTGGTAGGCCGTTTTTTAGTATTTAATAATGCGGAGTTTAAAAATTAATTTTTAAAAAAAATCATCAAATAACTTTGAAAATTTTACAAAAAATCCAAAATTTGTTCTTTGAAAATTTTGATATACAATAATATATTTAAACTTAAAAATTAAATTTTCCTCAACGGTTCTTAAACACTTGCATGATATGGTAGGTATTGTTATTTTTGGTCCTAAAAATAAATAATAGTTTAATTTAAAGTATTTGAAATAAAATGAAAAAGTATAAAGTCATATATTTTGTTGCTTTTTCACATATTGTCCGTTTACTTTTAGTTTTAATTTACGGTGTTAAAAAAAATATAGAAAATGTAACAAATATATTTAAATAAAATGTTAAGAACAAAAACTTAGCTTTAAGTTTTTCTAAATACAGTGCATTCTCGATTATCGCAACTAATTAAAACAAGGGTGGTTGCAATGACCGAGGTTGTTGCAATAACCGAGTAAATAATTTTTTATTCTCAATTCGAAATGCAAAGCGAAAATCAGAAAACCAGCACTTATATAATATATTTAAAGCATTAAGTTTTTCAATAACACATAAATAATAAGAAACAAAACAAAAATAAGTTAATTCATTAAGATATAAGTACATAAATACATATGTTTAGTTCTCTATATAGCTATAATTATTTTCTTTGGAAAAAATTGGACATTTTTGTTTGGATTTTTAAATATTAATTAATATATTAAATATTTCCGCCATTTCTCGCAGTTTTTGAAGACTCGACATTTGTTCAATAGGTGCTGAATTCTGTTCAGCCCATCGAATTTCTGTATTGAAAGCTTGCATTGCAGTTTCAGCCTTTACTTTGGGAGCAGGAATCTCAACCTCAGGCCCACTTTACTTTGGTATTTCAACTGTTTCAGTGTCTTATAGATTACCTCATTGTTATAAATGGTTTCGCGTACCCAATCATACAAGTCTTCATTCGAAATGGATTCATGGACTAAAATTTCAATAAAGAGAGTTGTAATGGATTCTACGACCGTGTGTTCATTGATAATTTGAGATCTAAATGTGCTCAAAGGTAGCTCATTTTCATCTTCCCAATTATTATGAGAAGCCATCAAAACATTCCAACACTTTTTGATTGGATCTGCCTGCAAAAGTTGCACTTATCGAGTTAATTTTTTTTGAAGAGTTGCGATTACTGCGTCAACAATGATATAAATTCAACTGTTGCGAAAATCAAGGAGTTGCGTGAATCGAGAGTTGCGTTAATCGAGAACGTACTGTATGTAATTATAAAACCAACCAAAATTAATTATTTATTAGAAAGAGTCAAAAAAGAGTGAATTCAATTGTTTTTTACTTTTGATTTAAATTAATATTTTAATAAAATAAATAAATCTGTGGTAGTAACATACATAGTTACTAAGACAAAGTTTTATATTATGTCGAAAAAAAATAAAAATCTTGTAAATATATGTTCTTGGAAGGATTCCAAACATTCTATATGGAGTCTTTCTTTTAAAAATAAATCTTGTGGATGAGAAATTGGATGATTTTGAGTGAAATCATAAACATTTGAAATTGTATCCTGAAAAATTAACATAATTAAGTAGATATTGGATTTTTGCCTAAGTACCACAGAAGTATTTAATTTTTCTGCTAGATTTGACAACATTTTTTATTTTTGCAAGTGTTGGGTAATTATTAATAAATAAAATATTTTTTCAATCTACCACTATTTTTTGGCTCAATATACCAGGGTTTTAAATTTGAAAGTGACAACACTGCTTGCAGCATCTCTTTACATAAATACCTTCACTCACTTGACATTTGCCCCATCCCACACTGATCTTACAAACTTTCATGATTTCATTGTAGCTTTCAACATCCACTTCTATCACTGCAGTGAAGTAGACGCTTCCACAAAGCTATAAATTATATCTCAGAATTCTTTAAAAAATCATTTTGCCTACAAATGCATGATATAAACCAATTTTCTTCAATTTGGTCCGAGATGTAAGATATCATATTTCTCGGTTTTTGATTCATCACTTTAACACAATAATAAATAATAATTTTATAAGAGTCGGTAATCATCGACCATAATTTGCGTCTTAGAAGGGTACGACAGCATCTAACTGATGAGCCCAACTGTCGTACCTGGGCGAAACGCAATCTTTGGAGTTGAGGTCTCTTGAACTTATTAATTGCACAGTAATTATATCCAAGCTTATTTCTAACATCACTAGATAATTTTTCAATAGAATTTTCATAATCACACGACACTTTTATCGCTCCATAATTCATCTTTTTTATACCTAACATCTGAATACCAATAGTGGACGGATTTACTTTTGATTTCATTTCAGATTTTGTTTTTTCCGCACTTTGATGTATTTCCTTTGGAGTCACTTTAATTTGAGATATTTTCTTTAATTCATCTGCGTACGATTTCTTTTCAACCGCACTGTTGTTTCTTTTCCACTTTTCCAAAACTCCTTGCCTCCTTTGCGGAAAATCCAAAATCTAAAACTTGTTCCAAGTGCAAAATCGCTCAATTACAATTGTTCCAAAGAATCATCCAAAAATATTCAAAACTGAAGATTTAAAGCCCAAAACACAAATATCTTATTATCCTTGAAAATTTGTTCCAGGTTGTTCCAGACTTTCGTTTCTTAAAATTTTATTTTTAGTATGAAAAATTTAATTTAAATGCATTTTAATTAAATAGTATTTTGGGTCAAAAACCCCCATTTTTTAATATTTTTCAAAACAAAACTTGGAACAATACGGATCAAATCGGGAACAATCTAGAACAAATTTCAAAAATAACAAATAGGAAAAAACGTTGGGCTAACTTCACAGACTTAGTCTGCACGCAAGTGCGATTTTAATAAAAATCTTGTCATAAAAAATTATCTTCTATTTTTTAGCGACTGAATATAGTGGCTCGATTGAAATTGCAAGTGCGTTCGGCAAACGAATAGTTAAGTGTTAACAAATAATTTTTCAAAACATTATGTATTTATAGCAAATGCGTGCATTCTCATTAAAAGTAAGTTATATTTTCCCCTCGTAAAAATGCGTTTGGAATATTTTGTGATTATTTTCTACCATTTTGGTTGGAAAACCCTTAAATCTGGGAACTCTGCCCATACCGGATTGTAGTGCCACCTATAGTAGGTAATTAAGTAATAATATTAATTTTTATTTTTACCCATTCAGATTCGGAATCAAATGAAAATGTTAATTATATTGTTAAACAAAATATTTGTATTTCCCATTGGACGAATTACAGTTTTTTTTTTTATTATCGGTAATTTCAAATTAAAATATAGAATTTAAGTCTATTTTTGCAGTAGTTTATCAATTAAAACAGATATTTTGTGCTCTTTAAACTCTTGAATACCTTTATGAAGGTTGTAAATGTACTTTTATGGCATTGTTGCATTCGATTTCAAATCAAAATTTAATTCTGTAAATAAACCAAATAAATTTAACATTTTTTTTTCTTCAATAAAGAAGCCCACACTGGCATCACTGTTTCAAATTGTGCAACCAACAACCAAACAAATTTTAATTTATTTTCCTTTGTAATACATTACTTTCGTATGGCATCCATTACACCGCATTCCATGGTGGTATAGTGGTGGTGGTAATGGTCGTAGAAACCGCCGCGAGTGTAATTTTCATTGTGTATGTATATACATTGAATATAACTCCGTTCAGTAGCAATACTGCACTGAGATATATGTTGACAATGACAATTACAGTAGCAAAAATGGTCACTTCTGTATTTTGGCGATAATTTAGGCGATACCGTAATAACCATTGCATCTGCTGGCCGACTTGGTTTTCGACCTCATATGCCGCGAACTTCCTCCCGCACACTACACTCACACGACTTATTTAAGGGAAAATAATTTTTTGTTTGTTTTGGTGGCGAGTCGTGACTTATGAGGACATAAATTCGGATGTTGGACGTTGCTCGCATTGGGCGCCACTTACTCATTTACTCACAAACGACCCATTTATGTTGTTTCGAAATGTACACAGTCATTCCATATAGAGTTTGCATTTTGGTTGTTATTATATTTCGTGTGTGTGTTCTTGTTTCGTTATTTTTATTTGGATCAATATTGTTATCAGTAGATATACATATATTGGAAATAATGAATGCTGACCTTTAACATGCACACATATTATTTTCCACAAAATTCACAACATAATTTCTGCAGATATGCTAACCAGCTGTCACTTTTTTTTTTTTTTTGAGTTCGATCCTTATGAATGTGGCTTATTGACGGAGAAAAACATCCAATGGAACGCTCGTTTATTTGCAAAATATGTAAAATCATGGATATTATTTTTGTTGTGTTTGCTTTTATTTTCATAAAGAATGGACAGAAAAAAACTGAATTAATCGAAAGACAATTGAATGGATATTGAGAGAAGTCACTGTGTATCAAATGTGGGTATCATAAAAATGTAATTAAGTTGCAAGGTATAATGTAACGATATGTAGTAAAAGTAGGTATAGGTATATTTCAGTATAGAAGAAAAAATCCTAAATGAATGATATGATTGATGGACATGTTAATCGTGTTGTGGCTCAAATCAATAACTGTCAAAATAATAATTGTTTTTGTTTAAATTTATATTTCGTTATTTGAAAGAAAACAAATATTTAAAAAAAACCTAGGTTAAAATAATTGTATATATGATGAATATTCAACAAAAAAGTCACTGAGTGTTACTTAGTTATTGATCAGCTTAATATTTATTATTTTCGATGAAAATTATGATGAAAATTTAGTAGTGAAATCAATAGGGAATTGGGAGTTGCTTAATCGCTGAATATTTAATTCATAAATTAGAAAAATACTTCTCCTAAGTTGGAACGATTGAATATAATTCAATTAAAAGGTAAGTGACCTAAACTCCAAAATGCGTCTCTAAGACGCAAATTATGGTCAATTTTTACCGACCCTTATAAAAACCAAAGCATGAACATACTGTGAATTTTATTTTTCTAACTGAATTTTTTAAATTAGATATACACAATGCTCAGTTCATGATAAATGTCTGATGAAAGGATACATTACTTTCTTCACAGAAATCCTCATATTGATCGCGTCAGGCTCAGGGAAATAACAAGAAAAAAAAAGAGAGCGTCGTGGGAGAATTATTTTTTCTTCTCTCTCAAAGTATACTTTACAAAGCAGACGAGTGGATCTAGACAACAAACTGTTGAACTTATGCATTACTTGTCAACGATTGAATCATCGCATAATTTTACCTATTAAAATAGAATCTTTTAATTCCGCATTAAACTCACTTGATTTTTGTGTGCCAGGTAAAAGAAGGGAGTGTTTCGACATTTTGCCCATTTACAAAGCAGACAATGTGGCATTGTTGACTGCCCTCTACCTACACGCATTACGCACCGATTGCAAAGACAGCATCCCAGTGGGAAATTTCTAAAAACTCAATTATGAATATCTTGCTTCTTCCTTGAGGAAAGGGAGCAGCACCCGCTTCATTTGTGCGGAATACATCGAGGATTTTAACATGGGCATGTCATTGGCGGGGTGCACATGTATATAGATATAGCTATTTCAAGGGGTGCATATATTATATATATTATATTATATTATATTATATTATATTATATTATATTATTTTCGATGAAAATTTAGTTGTGAAATCAATAGGGAATTGGGAGTTGCTTAATCGCTGAATATTTAATTCATAAATTAGAAAAATACTTCTCCTAACTTCAATTAAAAAGTAAGTGACCTAAACTCCAAAATGCGTCTCTAAGACGCAAATTATGGTCAATTTTTACCGACCCTTATAAAAACCAAAGCATAAACATACTGTGAATTTTATTTTTCTAAGTGAATTTTTTCAATTAGATATATACAATGCTCAGTTCATGATAAATGTCTGATGAAAGGATACATTACTTTTCTTCACAGAAATCCTCATATTGATCGCGTCAGGTAAAGGAAAGGGTAGTTTTCATTCTTTTCTTGCTCAGGGAAATAACAAGAAAAAAAAGAGAGCGTCGTGGGAGAATTATTTTTTCTTCTCTCTCAAAGTATACTTTACAAAGCAGACGAGTGGATCTAGACAACGAACTGCTGAACTTATGCATTACTTGTCACCGATTGAATCATCGCATAATTTTATCTATTAAAATAGAATCTTTTAATTCCGCATTAAACTCACTTGATTTTTGTGTGCCAGAAGAAGCCGAAGGGAGTGTTTCGACATTTTTCCCATTTACAAAGCAGACAATTTGCATAAAACCATGAACTGGTGAAACTATGCATTACTTTACAGTAACTAAATCAGTGCTTGCTGTTTCTTCGAAGTAGTGGCATTTGAATTCAATGTTGAATTCAGCTAAATTTTTCAGTGAGGATGAAATTTCCTACTGGGATAGAGTATAGCAGATACATACAGGAAAGGAACGAGATATACGTTAATCGGTCCGACCTCTCATCATGCAAATAGTTCCTCCTTTAGTTCCATATCTTCGTCAAGTACATTGCATATAACATTTCTTCGTAGTTCCACTCTTATAGGTATGGAGTGGAGTATAGTGCATTTGTTGTAGTTCCTTCATGTTCGGCTGAATTTAAATCGGTCCGATGCGATCTCGAGGTTTTACTTCCTTTCCCTTTAGTTAGTTCCATACTCATTTTTAGTTCCATATCCATCCAATCCATTCTCAATCCAATTGACATAGTTCTTTCTTTTTCTTCTGTATTGTCTGTTGTATTTTGAAGTTGAATTATTTGTTTACTGTTTAGTCTTGTTTTGTTTTGTTTTGAAAAGTAAAAATATTAAAATATTTGCATTGGAATATTGGTAATTTTAATTTATTTCTTGTATTTAGTTTAGATGAAGTTTGATTTGTATTTAGTTATTTTGCAAAGGGAATTAGATATTTGATTTAAGTAAAGAAATGTTATTTTAAATTCACCTACAATGGAGAAGCCAAAATAATTTGTTTTGAGTCACATTTTTAGTGTGTTGGTATGTGCTAGAGCTAGAACGAAAGGATTATTGTAGGTATTTGGTTTGTTACGGGCATACAACAATTTGCAGGGGTCATAAAGATTTACGAATGGATTATATTGAAATTTTGAAGAACTTTCCTATGAGCTTCTTGCCATTGTAGATTTTCTAGAAACTAAATCACTAATGAAAATTTAAATATCTGAATTTGAGACGTTGAGATTCATTCATAACTTTGATGCCAAAATAAAACTTATGGCTTAAATAATATTAATTGAGTACCTAATATTCTTATGCGAACGGCTTGGCTAAACAGAAATTGTTTCTAACTAAAATAATTATTCAAGTAATACCTAATAAGCTTAATTATTGTGTCATAATGACTAATTTTGCTTTTTAAGCGTCTTAAAACCGTAAGTTAAAATTTTCAATAACGAGTTTCAATGGTGGCTATAACCCTATCCCTATCAAATTGTTTTATGCTCGAAATTGAAAAAAATCGTATTAAAAATGAAAACTTTTTAATAAATATCAATCATACGTTGACTGAGTAATTATTTTAATTAAAGGCTCAATGTTTTCTAAGCTTTGAAGTTTGTACTTTTTTTGTTATTTTCCTAACTTACTTTTTTTTATACACATTAAAATGTTTAAATTGGAAAAAATTTATTTAAAGTTCTTTTGTTTTTTTTTCTACCGGATCCGAAACGATATCTTCCCATATTATATACGTCATATACAATATCGTGTAGTTTCAAACATGATAATTCATCTATATTAAAAGAGATGAAAAGTCATGTCCGTTAGTATTGTGCCTAGTTCAATTTTAAATTCTTCTTTGAGAAGAATAAGCTAAAGAATATTTAAATAATTCATTTCAAACTGAACATTTTTTTATTGAATTCCCTACGTCAAAACAACAAACAATTGAATAATAAAGATATTCTTTAGTCCATTCTAATTAGAATGAAAAGAACTATGTAGGTATTTTTATGGAACTATACCAACAAGCATTAACAAGTAAATTGCTAAAATCTTAATAGTTCCGCGGACATGGTTCCAGGAACTAGTTCCGATGAGGAAAAGAATCGTTCCATGTCCGTTCCGCTCTTGGAACTGTTTTGCGCAACTCTATCTGACAATAGCTGCCAATGACCTGAAAATATCCAAATACCTTTCAATGAAAAATTGTCTGTTCACACGGTTGATAGATTTTGTCCCAAAGTCTTACAATTTCATTGTCTGATGGTTAGCTGACAATTCTCTGAATGAAGAACATTAAAAAAGAATTGGCAGAATATTATGAAAAAAACCTTGGAAATCAAATTTCACCCAATGTGAAATAAAACACGCGAATTTACATAAAACAGTTTCACGAGGTATGTTTCTTGATTTTCTATTTTGGGTGAAATTAATTTACTTTATTTTTATTACAGCGAGTCGATAAATAGAAACAGAGAGAAAACTAAAAACCATTTTGCTTTATTTTATCATAATATATAATAATATAATACTTTTATTTCGAGGCATTGCAATTCTAATGAAACCAAAGAAATCATATTGCAATATTTTTCTCAGAGGAAGTGCAATATCTGGAAATTTAATACCTACTTTTATTTCAAGGCATTGCAATTCTGATGGAATCTAAAAAAAAATGCTTAGTAAACATACAAATTTTAATTTTTAAAATAATAACAATTGTATTAGTTAGTAGTGATTCAGTGCTCAATAAAGAAAGATCAAAAAAATAAATTATATAAATGTTTTTTTTTATTTATAAAAAAAGATAAAAAAAACATAAGTCCCGTGAGCCCCTGGTTTGCAATTGTGCAAATTTGCGATGCATTGGCAGTTAAGATATTTAAGGTTTCATTTATTGTTTGTACCAAAAGATATATCTGGTAAGGAATTGCCTGGTTTTATCTTTTAAACGATCTGGAATGATGTTGCTGATTTGATCAAACGTGAGTTGTTTTTATATTTTATAAATCCCTCGGATAGGGATTTATTACATTGTCCTCTTTTGTCGCTTGTATGCTTTGGCAGAAGTCTCATTTGGGATGACATATAGAACCTAACCATTATCATAGGAATCTTACTTGGATTTCTCATTTTCTATGATTCCAAATATTATTGGGTTGGCCAGACGAAAGCTTGTCGCCAGTTGATGTCAAAGACGATGCAGACTGGTCATTTTAGAATTATACATAACTAGAATTTAATTTAATCCAAATAATTAGAATACATAAATGTAATATTTATGTATATACAATGATTATTATTTTTTTTTAAAGAAAGAGGAATACAAATAAATAAATAAAGATGAAACTATGAAAGGGTTTAAAAAAAGTTTAAAAAAAGTAAGTTAAAATAGTAGCAGACACTCATGGCCAGCCTACTATGTAAATGTAGCCAACACACACAAATGACGCATCAGACGTGTTCGCTTGCTCATCGTCATCAGTGACCAGTGTTGTGTCATTTATTGTGAGAGGTGGTTGTTCGGTCGAAATAATAAGAGATCATTATATTCAATCGTAAGGATAATGGTATAATGAGAAGTGCGTCGGCTTATCAGTGGATGATAAAGACAATCTTGAGTGCCCTGATGGCTGTTAAACAAAGAAGTAATGTTTCGTTTTTAAGACTTTAAGCATTTTTATTGCATTTAAATTTTTGATCTCATTTACCAATGTATGAAGTATATTTTGGTTTTTAAAGTATGTTAAAGACTTAGGCCTTATTACCCGACCATAGTTTAATATGGCCTATTGAGAAAGTTTTTAAAAATGTTGAATTTTGGTTTTGTTTGAGGCAGAAGTTGCCATGTTATGTTATATTTTTATACTATTACCTATATCTGTTACATCAATATTAACAACAAAATTTGTTAATTTTGATAAATAGTTTTTGTTTTCTTTCAAATCTCCCTTATTACCCGCGCCTACCTTACATATTGAGAGTAAAAAGTGTTTTAATTTAAATTTAAATCCAGAATAGCTATACCTACCTACATTTTCAGAAATCGACTCCAAAATTGTGAACTTTCATTAAAGCTTGGACGGTATAAAAAAACACCAAAATGTTGAATTACAAAATTCTGTAAATTAAAAAAGAAAACTTGTTTTGATAATGAAAAAAAGTGAGACATATTTTTCTTTTATAATTTACAGAATTTTGAAATACAGTGTTACCTATGGATATACAGAATTTTAAGTTTTCAGAATTTTGAAATAGGAACCTACCTACAGAATTTTGGAATAAGTATGTACCTACCTATACCTACAAAACTTTAGAAACCGAAAAGAAATTTTCTTACAGAAAAAATAAATATTTTTTAATATTTAAAACAATCATACAGAATGCACAGCGAAAAAATAGATGAGGGGCCCAACTACAAATTAAGAAAAATAAAAGATAAATCAAACTTGCCTGGGTTTTATGCTATAATGCACAGCGAAAAAATAGATGAGGGGCCCAACTACAAATTAAGAAAAACAAAAGATAAATAAAACTTGCCTGGGTTTTATGCTATAAAAAAAAACACATCAATAAGCAAAAACTAATCTTAAAATAGCGAAAATATAACATTTTAAAGAATCGTTAGTAATTTTGAAAACAAAAATTGCAAATTTTTGCAGCATAATCCGAAATATCGCAACACTGCTTGACGCTTCCCGCTTTAAGATAGTGAAAAGTAGCAACGTTTCGTTGATTGTTTGATTTTTCACCATATAATAAATTACAAATCTACCTACCAACCAAAATCTTGCAAGAAAACAATATCAAAATAAATGTAAATATACACCTACCTAGGGAAGAGAGGGGCACCTTTAAACACATTTTGGTTTAGAGCCTTCAAAAACCCAATGTGATGGAAAGAAATGTAGTTAAAGTTTAATTCAAACCCATTTTTGATTAAATTTTATAAAGATTGATATTTTATTTTTATTAAAATACGAACTAGGTCCTTGTGTTCAAAGGTACCTTACATGTGGGGCAGGTTTGAACATACCTGGGTCCTGGGGCACTTTTGAACGGTAGTATTTATCAATTTCGTTTGTCAAAACAGACATATTTAAACCGAACGACGTGGAAACATATAACATTAAGAAAAAATGAATAAATAAATAAACACTTTATTTTAACACAACACCTTATTGTTTCACACACAAAAAAAAAAAGTAAGTTAAAAATAAAAAAGAAACTTACATTTAACGCGAATGCATTTCAAACGCTTCTTTGGCGTTCATCATCAGCACTAACTCGATTGCGTAATCTGCATCATATACTTTGTTAAGCATCGAAGAGTGGGTATGTGAAATAACGGACATAATCTATACCAAAGAAAACAGCGGTGTTCTAATCTCGCCTTCTTCTGCATTCAAGTTATTGTTTTCTTTTTCAATAAAATAACTCTCATATGCATCCAATCTGTTGCACTTGTTTACATGTTTAATCAAACTAATGCTGTGCTCTTTCTCCCCAATTCCATGACCTTCAGTTACAATATGATCGGCAAAGGCTGATTGTTTTAGTCGGTTCTTTTTTGCACAATAACAATGCTCTTTATACCTCACTTGTATACTGCGTTTAGTTTGGCCTATGTAACGTCGTTTACACACACCACATTCAATAGCATATATACCAGATTTTTGTTCATCAACAACTTTATCTTTCGTAGATGCAAACATATTTTTAAGTTTTTGATTATTACAAAAAACTGGCACAATATTGTGCTGTTTCAAACGGTTTTTTAATTTGTTCATTATTTCTGGAACATAATTGAAGACTTCTCTTTTCATTTCATTTTTGACTTCTAAATTACTTTGTCTAAATAATGTTGTATTTTTATTCTGAGACATTTTTTTAGCGTGTTTTTTGATGATAGAATCAATAAGAAACTTTGAATAACCATTTAAACCAGCCACTTCAACTATATAATCGTATTCTTTTTTATAGTTTGCTAATGAAAGTGGAAGATTAACAAGACGATGCACCATAGAATGGAACGAAGCATGTTTGTGTTGAATGGGACAATGAGAATCACTAGTAATCACTCGTTTTGTACTGGTGGGTTTGTGGTACACTGCGATATCTATATTTACAGATTTTTTCGTCAATTCCAAATCTAAAAATGCGAGAGATGATGCTATTGAAGCATTTAATGAATATTTAATTGAAAATAATGTGACAAGTGAAAAAAGATCAATTTACACAAAAGCGGCTAGAATGTGTATGAATCACAGTTTTTTCCAATTTCGTGGTGAATTTTATAAATCAACAAAAGGTACTAGTATCGGGAATCCACTAAGTCCGTTTATTGCCGAAATTTATATGGCCAAATTGGAAATGAAATTGAAATCAAAAGGTATATTACCAAAAGTTTTCTATCGTTATGTTGATGATATTTTTACAGTGCTGAATGAGTCTGAAAGTGAAAGTTTTTTAACTATGTTAAATAATCAATGTGAATCCATAAAATTCACAGTTGAAAAAGAAAAAGACCAAAAACTCGCATTTTTAGATTTGGAATTGACGAAAAAATCTGTAAATATAGATATCGCAGTGTACCACAAACCCACCAGTACAAAACGAGTGATTACTAGTGATTCTCATTGTCCCATTCAACACAAACATGCTTCGTTCCATTCTATGGTGCATCGTCTTGTTAATCTTCCACTTTCATTAGCAAACTATAAAAAAGAATACGATTATATAGTTGAAGTGGCTGGTTTAAATGGTTATTCAAAGTTTCTTATTGATTCTATCATCAAAAAACACGCTAAAAAAATGTCTCAGAATAAAAATACAACATTATTTAGACAAAGTAATTTAGAAGTCAAAAATGAAATGAAAAGAGAAGTCTTCAATTATGTTCCAGAAATAATGAACAAATTAAAAAACCGTTTGAAACAGCACAATATTGTGCCAGTTTTTTGTAATAATCAAAAACTTAAAAATATGTTTGCATCTACGAAAGATAAAGTTGTTGATGAACAAAAATCTGGTATATATGCTATTGAATGTGGTGTGTGTAAACGACGTTACATAGGCCAAACTAAACGCAGTATACAAGTGAGGTATAAAGAGCATTGTTATTGTGCAAAAAAGAACCGACTAAAACAATCAGCCTTTGCCGATCATATTGTAACTGAAGGTCATGGAATTGGGGAGAAAGAGCACAGCATTAGTTTGATTAAACATGTAAACAAGTGCAACAGATTGGATGCATATGAGAGTTATTTTATTGAAAAAGAAAACAATAACTTGAATGCAGAAGAAGGCGAGATTAGAACACCGCTGTTTTCTTTGGTATAGATTATGTCCGTTATTTCACATACCCACTCTTCGATGCTTAACAAAGTATATGATGCAGATTACGCAATCGAGTTAGTGCTGATGATGAACGCCAAAGAAGCGTTTGAAATGCATTCGCGTTAAATGTAAGTTTCTTTTTTATTTTTAACTTACTTTTTTTTTTTGTGTGTGAAACAATAAGGTGTTGTGTTAAAATAAAGTGTTTATTTATTTATTCATTTTTTCTTAATGGTAGTATTTATAATTATTTTTAACAATAAATAATCAAAGTATAAACGCATATCTATTGAAGAAAATAATAAACTGTATGAAATGAATAAGTTATTTATGAAGAGCTCAATATACAAAAAACTTTACTAGTATTTAAAATCTTTTGAAAGGTTTAACTCATTATTTAGAAAGTAGACTTTTGAAAATAAATAGAATAAAACAAAGCTAAAAGTCTCTTTGAAACTTTAATTTTAGTGTCCATCTGTTGAGCAGAGAAAAAATTTACAAATTTTTTTTCAATAACTAGTTTTAAACCTGTTCAAAGGTGCCCCGACCGATTCGTTCAAAGCTACTTCACCATGTTTAGCAACATAAAATTTGGCCATAGCTATTACACCTAGTACATTTACCAAAAACTTTAACTTTATGTTAATGAAATGAAGGTTTGAATTTAATAATAATTTTTCAAAAATGAAAAACCTTAAGAACAAAATTTTAAACTCTTAACCCTAGTACGCAGATCGCGCTAAATTTTAGCTTCCATACAAAATTCTCTCCAAAATTTAGCTCAGCTAAAATTAAGGAAAGCATTTTAGCCGAAAGGTACGCAGCTCCAGCTAAAAATTCAAAAGTTTTTTTTCTTACTGTACATCACATATCTGTCAAAATTTAGCGCACGAAATAATTGTTCGGCACATTAATTCTCAAGCTAAATTTTAACAGATTCTGTAAATCTTGAATTTTGTATGAATTGTGTTTTGTGAAAATAAAAATTGAAATGGAGGAATATTTCGGAATAAACGATTTAACTCAGCCAAAGAAAAGAATCCATTTTACTTGATAAAATTTAGTTGCAATAATAAAAAAAGATCATTGAAATGGTTGAAAACAATTTCATCTCAGAGAACAGCTGCTTTCTTTTACATATTCTCCACAACGCATGCTCTATGTCAAAATTTAGCAAGGGTTTTTTGCTGATGTTTGGAGAGAAAAGTGGGAGCTAAATTTAAGCGCGATCTGCGTACTAGGCTTTACAAAAAAAAATATTACAAAAATACAATTTACGCAATAAAACTGTGTATTTAGCTACTGTCGGATGAACTTAATAGATGTACCGCAAATTCGTGTAAAGATATCGCTATTGCCATGCTTAAAATAAATTTTAGGTTTTAATATATATATTTTTTTGTTAATATTTTACTAGCCATGTTCAAAGGTACCCCGCGTTCAAAGGTGCCCCCCTCTCCCCTACTTACTATTTCCTCTTTACCGCTCTACACTTATGGCAATAGAAACAAACAGATTTGTATAAGTACGAAAAAGATAGAAGAAATATTTGTTCCATTTTCTTTGCCTTATTCTCGCGAACAGCTGACTCAATTATGTCCTTTACTCCCCTTTATGTTTGCAGAATTTTAATATTAGATTCTTCTCGCTCTTACTACTTATTCTCGATTCCTTATCCTACCCTTAGCTAAGTCTCAATAGTCTTATTTGAGGCGATCTCATATTATGTTCAACTAAAAAATATTTGATACTATAGATTTTGTATACAATGATGTACCTATGTACGTATGTATTTTCGTCATCTGGACAAGCTAACTGACTAAAATTCGCTTGTGTTGTATTTGTTTTTATTAGAAAATTGTGTTCTCAATTATATATCTACCCCCAAGATATCAAAGTAATTTAACTTTAACTTCATTTAAATTTCAAAACGAACAATAAATTTCAAATGCATTCCCGAAATACACAAACTCGTATTTTCTGTATAAAAAAAATTTATTTTTTCTAAGAAAACAAAAAAAGTTAAGAGCAAAGGACGAAATGAAGTTGCCAAGTGAATACATGAATAATGATAATTTCTGAATGGGCCATTTTAATGCTGATGCTCTATCAAAATGCATTGGTATGCAGTGACAACGAGGAGATAGGACATTTCTTCTTCATTATTTTAAAACCCATCAGCAGTCAGTACCAAACCAGTAGTAATATCAGGAATATAGCTGAAGTCGCAGCCAAAAATACTTCTACAAGCCTCCTTTGGGCACAAATAAAAGTAGGGGACGAAAATAACTTGAATCTCTTAGCGCGCGTCCAACGTAAACAATATTCCATTTTATGTGGCTTAAACTGTTTGGAAATAGAATTCCACAATGGACACTTTGGCAGTGGCAAAGATGTGTTAAGTAAACAAAAAAGGACTTTTGGAAGGAGATGCATTTATTTATGAGAGAGAAGTCGATAAAGATAAAGTTGGTTTTATCACCTTTTGGCAAAGCTAAATTAAATTCAATCCCAGTGAAAAAAGGATTGAGAGGAAATTTGGAAATTACAACAGTTGCTATGAAGTGGATTAGAAATTCAATTTTCAATTGAAGAAGAAAGTCTAAGTCTTCTATCGTTTTCAATGTCAAAGGAAAATCTTGGGTGTTTGCATTTGACATTATTTGTACGAAAAGGGATTTAAGTTTGCAGATTTCAAGAAGCTAAATAAATTTTGAGACAAGAATGTTTTCTCTGGAAAAATAAAAAACAAGAAAAAGAAAAAATAAAACAATTACTGTGGGAAACAAATAGTATTGAGGGCAACAGAAAATTGTATCTTATAACTAAAAAAACACAGATTTGGTAGCTCTTTATGCGGGATAAATCTAATTTGAACTCATGAGCTTGTAACTACCACCTAACCTTCAAGTGTCACGTTCCGTTCATTGGCAAACCGATAGACATTGAACTGGAAATTAAAAAGAAAAGAGATCGACATTTTTCAGTGGAACCTATTGTTTTTAGCAATAAAGTAACAAATATTGTTGTCTTAACTGTGTGGATTCGGCAATTCCTGCCGACTTATAATACGCAAACACGAATGTTTAAAAAATGTAAGCCACTACGCCCTGGTCGCTGTCTCTTGCATTTAAAACTTTAACCTTAAACTATGTTCCCTATGCAAACGAAATACTAGAAATTCCAACATACAAAGTATCTGAGTTTTTCCGAAAATAAAGTTAGAAAAACCCCATTTTAAAGCTGTTTCCATATCCGGTTCTCTCAGAAAAACAAATTTATATAAGACAAGTAACAAAAACAACATGAGCCTGATTCAATGACAACACATTTGAACCAAAAAAAATGTCAAAAAAACTAAACTTTAATAAAGAAAACAAATCTACATTCACAGAAGACAATAATACGAAGGAGTTGTAGTCATACAGAGTAGAATAGTTTCTGTGAGTAAAAACTTTCTAAATCTCATTTATCATGACGTCTTGCCAGGGTATTTCATTGCTGCAGATTCCCGAATCCCGAAAGAAAATTAACGACATAAAAATAGTCTTCCTTCTTCGTCTTCATTTGGTGTGGCTGTGTGTTTGTGTTCAAACTTAAAAAAAAAGAAGCTATGATGCTGTTACTGTTTCTAGACCTTATTCTCCAATAGTTCGTATATATATATAGTGCCATGCACAAAATGGAACTTCCATTATCATTCCATCAAAACAACGATGGGAAGCAAAAGCATTTAAAAAATAATAAATACCCTGTTGGTGCAGAAATAGAAGCAGCTGCAGTTTGTTGCAACGCACGGATGAACAAAATGACAACAACAAAAGCTCTATGTTTGCTCTAAAAATATACATATATATAAATGCCGGTATGTGTACACAGGATGTCTGTCGAGTGTCCTGTCGCTGTCATTGCGCCCAGCCATATAGCAAAGGACATTAATCCTTCGTTCCGCCCTTAGACTCTGAAGTAAAAGTTAATGTAAATATTGGAGTAGAGAGTAGAAGCAGTATAGAAGTAATACGTATACTAGCGTCCTGCGAGACATACAATATGACTTTCCGTCAAGCTTACGTCATGCTCTTTATATATCCTCGTCGACATTTCTTCATTTTAAATTGTCAAGGATTTGCACAAAGGATATGATATAGCTCTATGATGATTGGTGGTGGCATTAGAATTAGATATATACACTGTAACCAAAAAACAAACCCGACCATTTACTCAGTTATAGTTCAAGCCCAGCCGGACTCATACCATTTATTTATGCAGCCAAGAGCCGTCACCACAGGACTTAGGATGACATCTGGTCAAAACATTGCCTGTCTTAATAAATCAAATTCAATACAAGATTATGTGACAAGACTGTCAGACAGACATAAGTTACTATATCGTGTTTGCCATGGCATTGCGAAGAGTGTGTGTGGTGTCCTTATGACTATTTGGTTGGTCATCGTATATTAAGAAAATACTTATCATTTCCATTACTCTTTTTGGCAAATAACGGGTGATTTTTTAAGAGGTTTAGAACTTTTTTTTTAAAAAAAACACAAAAAATTCGAAAAAATGAATGAAATATTTATTTGAATCGATAGTTTGAACCTTGCAATTTAATGTTTAAAGATAATTTCATGCAAATGTTGACCGCGGCTGCGTCTCAGGTAGCCCGTCCGCTGAGTCCAATTTTGGCATACTCTTTCACACATATCGGCCGGTATCTCACGAATGAATGCATGGATGTTGGCTTCCAGTGCGTCAATCGAAGCGGGCTTGTCCCTATAGACATTAGCCTTGACATACCCCCACAAAAAATAGTCTAATGGTGTCAAATCGCACGATCTAGGCGGCCAATTGACCGGCCCGAAACGTGAAATTAACTGTTCACCAAACTCGCCTCGCAATTGCGCCATTGTTTCGCGTGCTGTGTGGCATGTGGCACCGTCTTGTTGAAACCACATATCATGCAAGTCAAGAACTTCCATTTCGGGCAAAAAAAAGTTTGTTATCATCGCTCGGTAGCGTTCACCATTGACAGTAACGCTGCGATTCGCATCATCTTTGAAGAAATATGGCCCAATAATGCCGCCGGCCCATAAACCGCACCAAACAGTGGCTTTTTCGGGATGCATTGGTAGCTGTTGCAATGCTTCTGGCTGATCTTCACTCCAAATGCGGCAATTGTGCTTATTTACGTACCCATTCAACCAAAAATGAGCCTCATCGCTGAACACAATTTTTCGATAAAAAAGCGGATCCTCGGCCAGCTTTCCAAGAGCCCATTCACCAAAAATTCGGCGTTGTGGTAGGTCGGCTGGCTTTAGTTCTTGCACCAGCTGTATCTTAAAAGGCTTTACGCCCAAATCCTTCCGCAAAATTTTCCACGTAGTGCTGTAACAAAGGCCTAACTGCTGGGAACGGCGCCGAATCGACATTTCGCGGTCTTCTGTCACACTAGCTGATACGGCCGCAATATTTTCTTCACTACGCACAGTACGTAAACGTGTTGGTGGTTTAATGTCCAACAAAGTAAATTTGGTGCGAAATTTGGTCACAATCTTCCGAATAGACTGCTCAGAAGGTCGAGAATGCCGACCATAAAATGGAAGCAGCGCGCGATGAACATTTCGAACCGAGCACGAATTTTGATAATAAAATTCAATAATTTGCAAGCGTTGTTCATTTGTAAGACGATCCATGGTTAAATTTCAAACCAAACTGAAGCTGTTTGACAGTGACACAAGGTACTAAACACACGTCAGCTGTCAAAACCAGTGTTGCCAAAACCAAACCAGCTAAAAAATCACCCGTTATTATAGGTATCGGCTATCCTTATATAAATATCTGTGTAAGTCTGATATTTGAACTGCCTCAGATGCGAATGGAAGACTAAAATTTTTATTAGTTTTTATGTCAACTTAAGTGTTGACATGTCCAGAATTTTTAAGTTACAGGTATTAAGGTTTAATTTATTCAAACTACATATTTGTGTTTCATCGATGGTTACAATTCCCTGATCTTACATTTTTCTGAAAATAACAGAAAATGAATTAAAAGCACTTGAGGGAGGATAAATATTTTTGTCGTTTTTTATCAATAGGGGTAAAGCCGTAAAGGTATATCGAAATAGGTGCCTACAAGGTATACAAAGTTATAAAGTATAAAAAAAGAAATTGAGTTTGGAACAGAAAAACATTCAGACAGGTAAATGGAGACTATCAAGAAAACAAAATGAAAAAAAGAAAAATGTTTAATTTTATGCACATATCTCAAAAACTGACGATAATTTTGATCTTCAACATTAGATAGGCTCTTGAAATCGAGGTGTAATAAAGACAATAGGGTATACAAATGATTGGGAATTTCAAATGATTTGTATAATTTAGGGTTTATGAAGACGGAATCAATTCAATTACCGATGTTCTAAATTCGAAAAGTATATTTCACACAGTTGTTGCTACAACTCACCCATCTATTGTGTCAGCCAGAGCCGGACTTGGCAACTTAGATTTTGCCCGATGGGCCCCTGGGCAAGCAATAAGTGCGTGAAATACCATGCCGTACTTTCTGTTCGTCAAAAAAAACTTTCTCATCGAATTGCATCTCTAATTTATCAGCTTTTGTGGCCCCAAAGGAATCAGATTAATCCCACACAGCTCTGTTAGTGGCCCCACAATGAGGATAAACTTTTGAGTTCCCACAAGATTATTTTAACTAAAACTATAGTTTAATTATTATTTAGCTGTTGTATGCCCAAGGTGGTTCTACGGAGGCCCCACAGTATCTACAATTAGACAATTTAACGGGAAATCATCGGTAAACTCTATAGGTGCCCTAAGTTCATTTCATTAAGAGGAAAACTATCTTCTTAAATTGGACTTCCAAATTAGAACTTTTATACGCTCAAAGCGATCATAAGAGGCCCCTAAAACTATATTTATGACTCTTAGAATAAATTTTGAGTGGTTTGGGACCCCACAGTGCTTTCAGGCACTCTAAACGAAGCTAAAGTTAGGCCTCCCACACTAAATATTGAACTGTTATGGACCCATTGGTAACCTAAGGAGGTCTATATGTTTTTGAAATAGGTACTTTCAGTTCATTTAAAGGAAAGCTTTCACAGAAAATATAAGGGCCACAGAAATAGAATAGAAAAGTTACCAACGATATTTCGATTGGATTTTACGATTGATTTTCGAAGTTTCGTTAGAAGTTCAATTATAAAATTTGCATTATTTCAGCAATGTTTTCAAAAATCAAATAACAGTATTTTCGTTTACTGAAATACATAATAAAAATTTCGTAGCCGACTGTTTATGGCTTCAATTATACTTAATGATAAAATTTGGTTTATATTCGTTTTCACTCCTTCTACTCATTTTCAGGGTTGGCCGAATTAACTTCACTACATTTCCTACATCATTAACTACGCATAGTTTATTGAATAAACTACACGTCTTATTTAATACAATTTGTTACGTCTGCTACATACATAGTAAATAATAAATTTTGTGGTGTTGTCTCCATGTTGTATGGTTGTATGGAAAAATAATAGAATTTCAATTAAAAACTGGACATTTCCACTCAAAATTCAAACTTCAAAGTGACAGCTGACAGATCATTTGACATTTGAAACAACGTTTTCTACAATTTGTTTCATGAACTACATTTAATTACGTTTAACTACATAACTAAGTTTAACTACATAAACTGCGTAGCAAATGTAATAAATGTATTTTATTCTAAAAATTGAAAGTTCTAAAAATTGACAGTTCGGCCAACCCTTCTCATTTTGCTATTTTGTGACATTTTGACTACCAGTCCGCCACTGATGTGAGCGGTTGTGGAATGGTAATTTCCAGAGGAGAGTCAATAGGAGTGCACTCAATATAGCTCCATTCAAAAATCTGTTACTTCTAAATTTTTAAATAACGAAAATCAAAGCTGAAAGTTAATACTCGCACTTAATCTGAAGCGGTCGGTCAAAATCATTCAACTTTTGAAGTAATATCGTCGCTTGAAAAGCAAAGTCACATAAGTCAAAATTTGAACTTTTTAGCCAAAAATTAAACTACAAATTATTATGATTATCCTCAGAATAATTAAGATATATAATGCATAAATATGCATATAAATAAGATATATTCATCAAACAAACATTTAAAATATTTGTACATGTTGTAAAATTTATTTTTAAAAAACTTAAATAAACAAAAAAAAAATAGACTTATGTCACTTTGCTTTTCAATCGATTATATACTTTTTAGAACTCCCGGCCTTCGGGTTTCAAGGTCGAGCTTCAAGATTTTGCGTCAGGCTTCAGGGTTGGGCTTCAAGGTCGGGCGTCAAGGTCAATTCTTAGTGACATTCCTTGGTGATTATTGCCGTAAAAAATAAAAGTACGAATTTCTATGAGTTTTATAAAAAAATAAACTAAAAAAAGTATAAAAATTATACAAATTGTAAAATTCGTAGGAATTTGCAGTTATTAAAAGTTGGCGATTAGACATGCATGCAAATGTAGTCCATTTAACAAAGAACGGACTTGATCCAAAAATTGATTCAAATATTCTATAACAATATATAAAAGCTTGACTAAATTTAAAAATTTGATTTAGTTAAAATGGTTCTTACCGCAGCTCTGCAACGTACAAAATAATTACAACTAAATTGCAAATGATATTATCATTTACATTTTGTGCACAAAATTAATTATTAGTTACAACCGCATATACCTAATTGTTAATTACGATAAACCAGTCTGATATCATTGCATTCACAGCAATGTATGGCCAAAATATTTGCATAATTTTACAATTTCACCAGAACTATGAGCTTAAACATGACGGAACAGAATATATAACATCCCGTTAAAAATTAAATAATATATTCCTATACCTACGAGTATATAACCCAACTGAAAATGATAGCCAAGCTAAGAACCACATCTGTCAGTTGCCGTTGGTCCCCGCACACTGTATTATGTGCATAAATTGGAAACATTTTTGGAAATGCGTTCATTTTGCTCATTTTTACTTGCAATATGGGGGAGTTATAATACATACACACATATATAAAGAATTTACTTACTATTTTTTGGATTCGCAAAAAAAATATCGAGTTCGAAAAGCTCACGGTTTGTGAATTCTGTTTTTCTTTCTTCGTCTTTCTGTACTTCAGCTGTTTACATCCTAAGCCACTGCACTGATTTCTTAAAATTCTTTTATTTATTTTCAAAAAATTATATGAACATTTATTTTGTAACTGCAAACCCTATGCGATTTAAAAGAAAGGGCCAATCCATGCGACGCAATTGTACTCTTATTTTTTTAGTTTAATTTTTTTGTTTTATTTTTCATATTTTTAGTGGGAAAGGTACCTACATATCATTACTGTGGACTGACGTCTCCCAACAACGCTCAAGTTTCTTAATTTAAGTTTGAAATTAATTCACACTTCTTGCGTGTTGGTGAGAGCTGCAATGCAATACCCAGCCGCCCCCATCAGCATTGGGGATCCGAATTTCAATATTGCGAAAGTTTTGTATTTTTTTTTATTTTATTTTTACTCCCGTAAAATGAAAACTGGGATTTTTGAAATAAGAATATTATTATTATTAGCTATGTATATAGAAGGCAAGCTATTTTTTTCTTCACAGAGAATTTGTTGGATGGTTATGATAAGTTTTTTTTCTTACTTTAAGCTATGATATTGGAGTATAGAGTAAGAGTGGTATATTATTATGATGATTTGCTAACTGTCAAGTTCATTTGATATTTGAAACTTTGAAAGTTTATTTTTTTTTTTGGCTTGAATGTTTTAAGAGAAGCATATTACTTGTAAGCATGCTAATAGAAATACCTATATCTTTTGTCTACATAAATAAGTGTTTTGGTTTGTTTTATAAATAAAAATATGAATTGAATATAATCGGCCTTATCACAGGCCCGTCGTAATAAAAGCCTGGATTTTTCTTAAATTAAATTTTAAATATTCTTAAAATATAAGTAATTAGAAAATTTAATGGGTTATGTGGGTTTGAGTTGATGAGACATATAATAAGGAACATTGACTTTAGGTGAAAGGTGCCCTTACGTATGGTTACTTTTTTAGCGTTGCTTTTGACACAGGCCCTCAGGGTTCCATACTTGGACCGCTACTGTTTTCCTTTTACGTCAATGAATTTCCTTCAATTATCGAAAAATTTTCTTCTCATATGTATTAGAGCTCCCTATATTACACGGATATTTAAAAATACGGATACCCGTGTTCTTATAATATCCGGATTTGAATCCGTGTATTTCGTGTATCCGTGTATCCGTACGTCCGTGTGTCCGTGTATCCGTGTACCCAAAGATCCGAGTATTTTAAATAATCCAATGATCACTGGAGAGGGCCAAATTTATGGGATTTTTTTGATAAAAATACGAAAACGACTTGGTAGTCGAATCTGTCAGTGGGTTTAAATTTAGAATTATTTAATTTTTTCTTTAAAAATCGATTTTTTTTGGAAAATCACCAAAAACAAAAATCTATAATATCCATTTTCCCTCTAAATTTTGAGCTTGTAAGCCCACCCCTTGAAAATATAAAAATCAAAAACCATTCCGTGTATTAAGAATCCGTGTAATAAAGATCCGTGTATGCTTAATATCCGGGTACACGGATATTAAGCAAATAAATACACGTGTTTTAAGACGGATTTTTATTTGCGTGTAATAATTACACGGAGTCCGTGTACCCGTGTTTTTCAAATACACGGACTGAATCGTAGGCTCTAATATGTATGCGGATGACGTCCAATTGCATCTGAGCTGTCCTCTTGGAATCATTGAGCATGGAGCTTTTTGTGTAACTGAAGACCTAGAAAAAAATTGCTAATTGGTCAAAGTGAAATGGTCTCATCATAAATTTTAATACTTGGTGAAAATTAATCATAGAGATTTTTTTAAAAATATGATTAAACTGCAAATAAAACCAGGTTTTTTGATTTGGAATAACATATAAATGCACTTGTAGGTAAGGTCTCTGGAGTACTTCGTACCTTATGACTCTTTACAAGTAATACACGTGTTTTGACAGCTGTTACTCAGTCATTAAAACCTGTTAAATTACCTGTATTACTTGCAAAGAGTGACATTAACTCTATTTTTTTGTAAAATATATTTCTTTTTACCTCATTATTATATTAGGATTTAAAGAAATAAAAATGTATCTATCTATTTAAAAAAAAGGTTTAATAATGCCAATTTTAATGTACGGATGTGTGTTCCGAAAAATGAGATTTCAGAGATGTTCTCACTCAAAAAGTGAGCAAGCAAATTCAAGATTTTTTTTCCTCAGAGTTTTGACAGCAAAGCTGAGAAATTTTGCTGAGGAATCCTGTTCAGGTAATTGAGCTTGCTAAGATCTCCGAGATCTCATTTTCCTGAACATGCCTAATATCACTTTTAATAGTGCAGTGCGTTATGTGTTTGGCGTAAGTCATATGTCTCGTTTTGTAACTCGTTTACTGGACGTCCTTTGAATATTATATCAAGTTTTGGAGTTATTTTAAAATATATTGGTTTTATGCCAACTTCAATTATGTTTTGACAAAATTAAATTTGCAAGCTCAATAAGGTTTAACCAATTAATTCATCCTCGATGTTCATTCTTGACATCCAACCCTCAATTTTTTTTATAAATTTGGCCCGTCCGTGGAATTCTTTACCCCGACGCGTATTAAATAAATACAAAACACAGGAAATATTAAAAAGGTTTTAAAAAAATATTATTCAGGAAATTTATAAATTGAATTAATTTAAATTAACTATGTAGATTGTAATAACGTAGATGAAGATAATTAGTAAACTACTTCTATATGAAATCTAATTTGAAGATTTCGGTAGTTACTTTTTTTGTTTGAATTGATATTAATATTCGGCCCTATCGAGGTAACCGTCGGAGCGGAATTCTCTCCGATTTCCTACGAATCGGAGACATTTTGCTTCGAGGTAGCTCTCCGATCAGCTGATCGGAAATTCTGTCCGAAGAAATTCGACGCATGCCATTTACTACTTCTAATGGTTGTATTTTTGGCAGATACAAACAAAATTTTTCCGATGTCCTCCGACAAGTTCTTGTTGCGGAAAATGGTGGTGGTGATTTTTTTTTTTAAGAGATAGTTAATTAAAATGTAAGTAATAAAGAAATAAACTTTATTTATGATAACTTATGTTATTTATAATGGACTTTTCGTTTTTAGGCAGAACGAAAAAACAAGTCCACCAGCAATATGAGCGGATAGTGAATCTGCTCAGCGAATATCGCGACATTGCACAAAATTAGAATTAGATTAGAAGATAAGTTTACTTACACCGCGTCAGATAGTTCGCGTATATTGCTTTCGTTTCGCAATGTTCTCCTTTTTTCTTTATTTCGTGCCCTTAGCCCGTTGAATTCGGAGTCCAAAAATAATCCTACACTATCCATTTCTTATTTATTATTGCTTGTATTAAGTCAGATAAATTTATTTATTCTTTTTTAGACACTTCAAATGGAAACAAAAAACATATGTTTGGAAATAGGGAGGCGACGTTATTCGATAGTTTTGATTTAAAATCGGTGCATCCAATTACATTTCTTAAAAACGCTAGCGCATTAGAATTTAAAAAATTATTTTTGATAAACAATAAATTACACTCTCTGAACGATTTGTCGTGGTTTAAGACGCTTATGGTGTTTATTTTATAAAAAAATATCTAAAATATGTCGCATTTTCGATATATTGGCTAATTTGCACATCTCTGCCTGAAATTTATACCCATCGCAATGCGTCGTTGAATTTCTGTAAAATTTCTTCCGATGAAAGCTACCTCGAACTGAAATTGAATTTCCGACGGGAGAAAATTCCGCTCCGACGGTTACCTCGATAGGGCCGATTATTTTTTTTTTGCTTATTTTGCTCTACTGTTAAAATTAGCTTATGACTAGATTATAAAATATTGAACCAAAATTTTAAAGGTATTAGCGTTATACAACTTAACAATTTTCTAACTTTAAAGCTCTTTACTAAAATGTTCATAAATTTTTTGAACTATTGAACATATTTTCTTAATAAACTTTATAATTTATAAGACCCTAGGTCTTACTGGCATTTATATGTTTGTGTTGTTGTTTTTAAACTTCAGATAAACGCGCCTTAAAAGTGACAGTTCATGCAAAAAAATTAAGCAAAGATACCATTTTCATATTTTTAAGTGTTAAAATGATATTTTGAGTTAATATATATGATACTAAAAAGTTAAAATAGGCATTGAGTGATTTTAACTTTACTAAAATGCTAAAAAGAACGCAATATGCTAAATCGTTTAAAATTTGGAAATTCCAGTTTTTAGCCTAGAACCATACAAAAGATTCTTTAACATCGTACTTAACCGTATAAAATTTTACGCATTGTACATATCTTACAGTTATTAAATAAATTTAAAAAAAATAATTTTGGTAAACTCAAGACCGTCTAAATCTATTTCTATTTTAAATCAATAATTTTATTCCATAAATCCAAGTGGAATGGAATTTATTTTATAAAAATCCATCATTAAAATCAGAATGAGAAAAAAAAACAAAAGTTTTTATTTTATTTTCGTATCAATATTTGGAATTTGGCGCCACAGCTGGAATCCTTTTTTTTAATTAAAAAGGGTTGTTTCCTTGGAAATCAACATCCAAAATAAAACCAAGGGATATTTCCTCGAACTGATTGGATCTAAATCAATTAGTTTTTAAAATCCTTTTTCATAATACAATCATTTTTCTTGTTCTATTTTATTTTATTTAACGAAGACAGCTTTACATAAAACTATATGTAAGTACACTCAAAATATACAATCGATTAGTAATAAAAATAGATTCCGACGAGATGATTCGGAAAACGACCCCTGAAGAGAAAGTCAAAAATCAAAAGTCTATAAAGTAAATCCTTCCACTTGAAAATATTCTCATCTCATAAAAACGATTGTTTTTTTTTCTTTTAATATCGAAATTGAAAGACCTTCAAGAGAAGTATAGGAAAGGTACACATCACCATTCACCGCCCTTAATTTTGCTCGCCAATCACTTTGTCTTCAAGCTCTTTCGACAAACATAATGTATAACTGTGTGTGAGCTGTGCTAGAAAGACTTTCTCTCTATATCTCAGAATTTATATTTCGTCCACAGTTACTTGCTTTGCTGCAGAAGCATCAGCAGCATCAGAGAAGAGCCAGAACAGTTTTTCATTTTCAGCCCTTTTCAAAACATATACTGGCTTGGGCTAGGATTTCACTGCACTGCGATTGTCTTTGGATGAACAAGAGACGATAGCATAAGGATGTCTTCAGATTATTGTCATTATTATCGAAATTCAATTGAATTTGCCAACCATGCCCGTCCTTCGCCAAGCCCCGCTGCAAAGAGTGAGCTGACTAAGAAGAAGACGATGGCGACATTTTGTCCTTAGAAATTGGATTCAACCGTTTTTATTATTTTCTTTTTCATTCTTTCGTTTGTTCGTTCTATAAATTTTCAAAAGCCGAAGGAGCTTGAACATGGCAGGCAGGAAGGCAGGCACCAACCAGTATATACCAGCACTATACCAGAACTACGGCACCCTGGGCTTGAAAACACTCTTAACATGTATCAAGTGAAGATTCCCTATTCTCGAACACTTTATGTGCTCCACTTGTAGTTCTTCTTGTGTCCTTGTTGAAAATCAATTTCTTTCATTGTCTGAAGTGTTCTACAGATCTTGCGATTTTTTTTGCATTCCATTTCCCCCCTTCCACCATAAAAAAAAACATACCTATTTGTAAGAGAAGATTGCTTCATGTGTCTGTTTGATGATGGCGTCGATGAGGGGTGGTTTATTCTAAGGACACATTTAATCTTTCAATTCATCGATTTGGAGACGATAAGAATAGAATCAGTGTAAATGAATTGTTGAATGCAATATATAATTCCTTCCTTACTTATGCTTGAGGGTGTGAGCAATCTCTATTGCAAGCAGCACCAGTTATATATAAGATGTTACAATGTTTGTTTATATTTTCGTTATATTTGTGAGTGGATTTACCTGATGGAGGATTTGAGAAAAAAATATTGGAAACGAAAATTTAAGTTTTTTGGTATAAATTTAGGAACTGGGGAAAATTTTCCAAAATCCTGGAAAACGAAAACGATCGAACGATATCGTTTTGGCAATACCCATCTCTATCACATATAAAAGGAAAGAGAGGGACAGCTATTGCCAAAACGATATCGTTCGATCGTTTTTGTTTTACGGAATAAGGCCCCTGAACTTTGTGGGTGATGCAAAAATTCAAACTAGAATTCCAATAAATAAAATCTGATAAATAAAATGAGAGAATAAAAAAATCTCATTCGCCAGTTTTCCAAAAAAACTAAAACCCCCCTTGATGTTATCTTCAGATAAATCCTTTTCGAATAAATGTTAAATCCAACTAAACTAGCCTCATGGCTATCATAATATTATCCCTTCAAACTCATGCAGTTGTTAACTTATTTTCAACGAGCGCTTGAAAATGATTAAATCTTTTTACTTTATATACGCGTATGTATAGGAATATCGCAAATTTCCATATAATTTCCTCATTGAATTCAAGGACCATGAATATTTTCCGCCAAAAAAAAAAAAAAACTAACACCCCATCACTTTCCAGTCATGTGGTTTGGTTGGGTTCTGTGCAAAGGCAAACCATCAACCCCCAACAACACTGACTCTAAAAAAAAACAACATTTTTCATTTCACGGGTATGTAAATTCCATAATCCTTTTCACCAACGCTCAAAATTATTTTTTTTGATAAATTCATTACATAAATTTCAAAATATGCAAAACTAAAAGTGCCCAGGGTTAGGCACCACATCACATACACATACCTCCTGCACACATACAGTACATACACACACACATTAAAAAAAAAAACAGTTTCACCAAATCCCAAAGGGAGATTTCTAAACTTTGAATTATCAGCGTGTATGTTAGATAGGTATACAATCCCCGGTACAGCCGTAAAACTGTCTCCGACACACATTATAGCATCAAACAGGATATGCAAAATACCAACGTGGAGCCATTATACCCAGTAGTAGCGAGGTACCACTAAGCTCCACCACAACACCCAGTAGCGCTGCATTCGTGTGTTATTGAAAAACTTCCGGGGAAAACAAATGTGGTGGTGAGAGTGTAGTGAGAATTTATATCTACATATCCGTATCTGCGGTGGCGGTCGGTAGGTAGGTATAATGGGGACAAACAGCATTAAATTTTTCGAAACACCAATTTATTTGAATTTTTATCGGATAAATCGTAAGGCTGTCACTGCGTGCATTTTTCATTGGCAATTTGTTTGAAATTTTGTTCTATAGAAATGACGGGGCACATAAAGGTGCATAGATCTATATAACAACCCACTCTGCAAAGTCCCCTCCCTATTTCAAAACAAATTGGCTCGATTTGTGAAATCACCAACAGACAAACTGAGGGAAAGTTCGATGAGAATAATGTGACTTTTGGAGAACCACCGTAAATTTTGGGAAGGATGACGACATCAATTCAAGTCCATTTCAAGAAAATCAACACTTTCTCCTTCATGTTCAACTTTTGAGTTTAATTGCTTTGAAATTCTCAAGGACCAAAAAGGATAAGAATTAAAAACTTTAACTAATACCCTTCCACTGTACAAGGTTCTGGTGAAGCTTATATTCCATCATGATTTATGATTTTAATTTCTTTTAATCTGATTAATCATTGCATGAGTGCATTTCTAGATGTAGTACTATTACAGACAGGCTCTAAATTAACTAAGGAGTTGGCCGCAGAAAAACAGGGTCGTCCTTGTTAAAAAAAATATAAACTATATAAAATTGGTGAATTTCACCTAAAAAATTGATGTAAGAAGAAACTATTTTTTTTAAATAAATCAGAGACCACAAGGATTCTTTTTTAAAGCTGTAAAGTTGTCAAGTCAAAATAATTATATTCTTTTTTAAATTTGAAGTTCATTTGGCTCAATATCCTTAAGATTAATTACCCTTCTTCACTTATAATATTGGAGGCGACCGACAGATTATCTACATATTAGGCGTTTTTTTACAAGCCCGGGGGGAATTGGATTAAAAAAACGACGTCGATGCTAAACAATTTACATGTTAAATGCAACAACAATTCATCCCCTGCGGGCTTAGCTAATCCCAGAGATTTCTCGGGGATTAACTTAAACGCGCCGAAAAACTGTATTACCGTTGTGAATTACATACATGTTATAGATAGTTTGTATGAAAACTCCATTTTGTTTCTGTGATGGCATCGCTATCGTTTTTTCCGCTCAATAAATCTTCCTAAGATCGTCAGCGCTTTTAAAGTTTCGGTGAAGCTAGGGGGTTCTACCTCTTCTTCATTATTGTCAACATCTTCCTCACCTTCTTCTTGGTCTTCATTATTTACTTCGGCTACTATTTCCTCCTTCGATAAAAATTAAAACTCCATTACATTGGATATTGTCATCGCAATGGACATAGTCTTCAAAAAGAGTTGGTTCTATTGGAACGTCCCATATTTCTTCGACTATGTCTTCACTGCCTTCTCTATCTTCAGCAGAATCTACCTCGGAATCGAAAGGCATCCAGCCTACAAAAATAAGAAGACAAAATAATGATAAAAGTCTATAAAAAATATGATTTAGTTAATCTTTAAACATAAAGAGACATACCTTTCGAAAACAGTTTGATATCGCATCACGTTTCACAAGCCACCAAGCTCGTTTGACGTACCTATATGAGAGCGTTGAGAATTGTGATTGATTTGGAAAATTGTTTTATTGTTAAACCGTTCTCGATTGCAAGCAATTTTTTTCGGACTATTATTTGACGGTAATAGGCCTTAAAGCAGTGAATTATGCCTTGATCGAGTGGCTGTAAGATCGAAGTGGTGTTCGCTGGTAAGAACCCAATTTTAACACTTTCTATTTCCAAGTTGTCAACATGCTGCATTGTCGACAAATAATGAAACCTTTCTGTTTTGTCTTATTTTTTCATTATCAAATTCTTTAATCAAATTAGTCCATAAAGAAGACGTCATCGATGCTTTATTTTGGGAATAATAACGAAGTGGAATCGTTTTTCCTTTGAAGCACCTTGGACTCTTGGGTTTTCCGATGGTAAATACTTTTTTGAATGTTCCATCGGCATTGCAGAGAAAAAGAAGAGTGAGTCGAGATTTATCAATTTTTCCACATTTTTCCAAGATGTTACATTACTCGGAGATCAGATTTGGCAAAACTTCTTGGTGATATAGATTAGATCCTGATGCATCTGCGTCAGCCACCTTACCTTGAAATTTCTTGTACCTTATATTTTCTCTTCGCTTCCAGCGCCAAAGCCAGCCACTTGTTGGTTCAAAGTTTTCATTTAATTTAACAGCAAACTCTTTAGTCTTGTTCATTAGCTGAATTCCAGTGATTATTGCATTTTGAGATCGCATTTGATCAAACCATTTAGTAAGAACTTTCTCTACTTTTCGTTAGAACTCTTCCGCAAACGTTTTCGTTTAGAGTTTTGGTTTTCTTGTGCAGCTTCTTCAAACTTTGTTTTGTTTTTTGCCACTCGATTGATTGTAGGAACATCGCATTTAAATTGTTTAGCAATTTCTATTCTTGATTTTGTTTTGCTTCCAACCAAGCGTAGGATTTGAAGTTTTTGCTTAATTGGAAGTGAAGTTAGTTTTCGGCCTTTTCCAGGCTTTTTTCACAATTCTTATGAATAGAAAATGAAAACAAACTTTAGTTTTACCTTAACAACAAAACAAAATTACAAACTTTGACAGTTTAAATTTTTACATCGACAGCTACCCAGTCCATTGTAGTAGATTAAATTATTACTTTTTTATATTTGAATTTTAAAGCACGAAACACAAGGTAGTGCTACATGACAAGAAGCATTTGTCTTTTTCTGATGATTTCGGTTGTGTACTAAAAAGAATTTTTTTCAAGTAAATTTCAATAAAAGCATACAAAATAAAGGTAATTAAGCGGGGAAGGTAGTTAAGCGAAAGGTACTTATTAGATAAGTTTTACATGAAAATATCCTCAAAATTTTGGTTCTCAAAAAAAAAAGGTACTTATGTGGGATAGGCACTTATCCGGGTTTCACAGAATTTTAAAGAAAAAAAAAAAATAGCCACGAGTTTATTATTCAATTTTTTATTTCCAATATTTTTCTAAAAACTAAAAACTTCAATATTTTTTCCTGGATCTTTTTATTCGTATAAATTGAAACGTCAAAAGTGCTGCACGTGAAAAGTTAAAAGTTCGCGAACCAATACGGCTCCGACTGCATTTAATTGTGTATTTAATATTTTAACATGTGTTCCAGCTCCGACTCCATCGCAATCGGATTGTGTTCAGCCAGTAAGGTGGAAGGCGCAATATTAAAAAATATTACTTAGATTAAAAAAATGTCAATTTAGGGTTGTAAAGGCTTAAGATCTTTTTTTAGCGAAAGCTCTCGTCAGTATTGGACTTGTGAATTGAAAAATATTTAACTCACAAACTCTTTAGGATTTGTAAATTGAAAAATATTTAATTCAAGCATTATGATGATGCAAGTGTGGCTTGTTGCATGGATCATGGCATATGTTAGTAAATAAAATTGATCGTTCATAGCTCAGTTAAGATAATGCTCAGATTAAAAGTGATAGGATTTTAAAAAAAAAACTTTCAAGTGCTTTACAGTTTTTGGAGATAAAAATAAGTTTTTGTATTACATAGATTTTAAAATAGTTTTAAAAGTGAAATGGCTATATATTATGACTAAATGGATTAAATTTATTTGGTCTTAGTACGTGCTAAATTAAAAAGTAAAAATGAAAAATAACTTTTATGTATTTTTTTGTAATTATCTAGTTCGCTTAATTTTAATCATATAAATATTGTTTACAAAACCTGTCATCATCAGCAGATATAAGTTTCGATTGATGTAAAAAAAGATATTGAGTGTTTTTCGAGTTAATAGTTAAGTTAAGATTAGGTAAAACAGTAAGAAAACAATAAAATGAAATAAATTAAAAACTAAACGGAGTTTACATTTTTGGCGGAAGGCTTTCGATGTAGACGGTTCCATATTTTGCTCTTTATAAAGAAAGTCTTATACTATTTGTAGATCTGTTCTCAGGTTTAAAAACAAAATTTGTATGCATACATTTATAAAAGTTATTTAACTGAACAGTGAATAATTTCATGAACAACCGCGTTTTATTATCGGTTATAACCCATATGGTTCACCCCGATATAATAAAACGATACGGATACGCATGAAAACAGTGTTGCATGCTCATCTCTTTTTATCATATGTTTGTTTATTTTTCATGTAGATACTGTTTTTTTCCTTACAATACAGTTTGTACTCCCTACCGACTCAAGAGCCGTCTACTCACCAGAGTAAGTATAAGTTCTTCTTTCTGATTCATATAAAGCAAACCCCGATAGAAACCTAGATCAAAATTTGTTTTATTTTACGTGTTAAAAAATAACTATAGCTTGAACCAAATCAGTTGGCCATTCTACTGCGCAGATCTCTTTAAATTTCTTTGCTCATCTCTTTAATTTTAAAAGATACCCACAAATCACTGAAAAAAAGAAAAAAAAGATGTACATTCCAACGTTGTTGTCATAACCGCTGCTGCGATCATACTGAAGCACTAAGGAGGGTGAGTTTTGTTTATAGCTTCGCTCAGAGTAAATTAGAAATGGATTTCCAGCGATGGACTTTCCTTCATTGAGAGATGATCATGGAGTAATTTTTTTTCATAGCTTGATGTCTAAAAAAGTATTTCATCTCTGGTGGGATAAAAGAAAGAGATTTTTTAGGTGTAAACTTTACTTCGAAAAGTTAAGATTAAGAATTTTTGATTTTATTTTTCTGGAATTTCTGAACGATCAATTAGAAGGATTATTAAGGAATACGAAGAGACAGGAGTTGCGAAATCACCAAATAAAAAAGTACCACATACGAAGTGGAAAACTGGACTAGACGAATTTGACATCACAACTATTCGGCGTATAATGCATAACTTCCACCAGGAGGAAAAGATGATGATATCTTTGAAAATGTTAAGAGAACGAGTCCAGGAAGACTTGGAGCTTAACTTAAGTATTACGTCTCTCAACAGGATTTTAAGAAGCAACGGGTTTAGCTACAAGAAAACGCAAAACAACCGGAAACTTCTTTGTGAAAGAAATGATATTAAACTCATGCGAGTGAAGTATCTGAGAAAAATCCGGGAATACAGATCAAAAGGATATGACATCATTTATTTGGACGAAAGCTATATTCACAGCTCACATACAAGGCCAAGGGCTTGGACTGATGACAGTAGCAGTGGGTTGAAGACGCCAATTTCAAAGGGACAGAGGTTGATAATGGCGCACGCTGGTGGTGAAAAAGGTTTTGTGAAAAACGCCTTACTTTTATTCAAATCTGGAACGAAAACGGGAGACTATCACGACGACATGAACTTCGAAAATTTCTGCAAGTGGATGCAAGAACAGGTTTTGAATAACTTGGAGGAACCTTCAGTTATTGTAATGGACAACGCCTCGTATCACAATAAATTAGAAGAAAAACAAATTACTTCTGCTAGCAAGAAATCCGAGATGATACAATGGCTAACCGAAAACAATATTCCGCATACTATACAGATGTTGAAACTTGAACTGTATGAGATAATAAAACGACACCGAGTTATACACAATCCAAAGCATAAGATTGACGATATTATTCACGATATGGGACATGAGGTTCTACGTTTACCACCCTATCATCCTGATCTCAATCCCATTGAAAATATTTGGGCAACTGTCAAGGCAAGAGTAGGCTCACGAAACACAACATTCAAAATATACGACCTAGACCCGTAGATAACAAAACGCGCCTAATGGCAATTGTTTCATTTTCTATTTCCAAATCAGGTCCATCTCCTTCCATATTTCTTTCGGACATTATTTCGATGACTTATGCTCCGATACACTTAGCTGCTTGATTTTTGTTAGGCCGTTTATTAAGCTGCGGGTTTCCGCTCCATAATTTACGCATATTTTTTCTTCTGAAAATAGAAAAAAAAAATATTGATAAATATTTTTGTTTTATATGTATGTTTCTGTTACCACATCGGCCCAAGTCTTCCTCCATCTGTTTAACAGTTTTGTTTGCTCGTTCTTACGCAATACGCATTATTGACCAGCGTTTTCCACGCATTGTCTCTTTGGTTATTCTACTGAAATAAATCTACAAAAATCAATCAAACCGCGATAAAATAAATAAGTTTTTGTAACTGTCATGTGCAATTTCTTAACTGACTTATAAAAATCTTTATAAAAACTCCTTTTGTCCTTGAGTCTCACTTACCTTTACTTTTTTTTTCAAAAAATCTCCATATCTTCCATTTTTAATATTTTCACTTTGAAGATTCACCATCGAATAAGAGCGTAAAACCAAAATACTCATGAGAATGTTTTTGACGTTTGGTTTCATTTTTCACAGAACGAGAATAGTGAAAAAGATATTTGTTTCACGTTTTCACAAAAAAATAAATTGAAGATTAACTGATGTACAGCAACCGGATCGTGCAATTGATAGCCAGTATTTTTCCTAGACAACAACCCTATCCGCCCGTAAGATTTTTCCGCTTCAGTTATTACAGCCTGTTATGGTGCCATTAGCCGCGTTTTATTATCTACGGATCTGGATCGGGATCATCTTTTAACACGTAATACAACAACAACTTTGGATCCTGCTCTGTATCTGGATCTATTTTAAAGATCCGAAAATAAGTTTTTACTCTGGCGGGTAGACGTCTCTTTAGGCAGTATCTCATGTAAAATAAACAAACATAAGAAAGAAAGAGATGAGCATACAACACTATTGTCATAGACGTATTATATGGACTGCTAGTTTCATCCTCGCCATGGCTCACTTCCATTGTTTTGTTTGCATAGGTACGTTAGAAGTTGTGCAAATTCGTAGTGAGTTAAAAAGGTGAAAAAAAAAACAATCTAAAACAATTAAGAAAACTTGAAAATTTGAGAAAAAAAAACTATTAAACAGTTGAAATAAAACAATAAAAATGAAGTGTTGTGTAGATAATTGTATCTCGCGATATTCCGTTTGTGATGTAAATTTTTCAGTTTTCGGGAAGTTGTTTTGCATTAATTTGCTAAAATTCTTACTTATTTAGTTTTTTTTCGAAAAGGTACGTGCAATGAAAAGTGGATTACAGCAATTCTTTTCTTAAACGGGCAAGAACTATGCCTTTCGAAAAAAAGTTTCAATTTGCAGCACGCATTTTGAAAAATGTTTTTTAAGGACTTTTGCTGGAATAGTTAGATTGACCGAAGACGCTGTACCAACGATTTTCGCAAACTCGTTTGAAAAAGAAAAGTAAGTATTGTTTTTCTTAACACTAATTCTTTTCGAATGTATAATTTTATAAACAAATAATTATAATTAGAATATAATTTAATACTACATATTATATGTATTTTAAATAGTTTAAGAATTTGTATTAAAATTACTCTACAGACCTATGTTAAAAGTTTTAACTTCGAGAAAAGTTGGTGGCAAATATACAGTTGAACTACCGTAGTTCAACTACAGTCATTTGCATTGTTGCTGCACTTTTATAGCCCAAGGGATTATAATTACATGAGACAGTTGGTACCCATGGAGTTTACTGTTTACCACCCAGCACCCAGTACTTTGAGATCGTGGTATTCTAAAACTGACGTTTCAGCAGGGTTTACACATAAAAGCCTAGAAGTTTTAACTTTTAAAGCTTTAACTATGGGAAGGTCAAACAAAAAAGTTGTCGCTGGTTTGATGATGAACGGCCATAAGGAAGCACTTGCAATTGGACCAAAAAAAAATGCTCCGTTGGAACTATTGACTTAGGGACAGATTTTAATGAAAATGAAGACCTTCCTCTTTCCAAGAAGGGTGCAATAATGGAGCTTGGAAAGTTCCCGTAGCATATTTTTTGATAAATGGTCTTAGTGCTTCCGAAAAAAGCCAATTAAACTAAACACGTTATAAGTTTTTTGTCCATTTAAAATGTTGAAATTAAAAGGCTGACGTTTGATGGCCACCAATCAAACATGGGAATGGTCACTGAAATCGGAGCGAACCTATAATTAAGCATTTGGAAAACTAACAAAATTTTCATTTTCCTGAATGCTTGTCATTGTTTGAAATTAGTTCGCGTTGGAAGGTTGAAACTGGGGAAGCTATCAAATGGGACTATTTAGAGAAACTTGTGCAATACCAAAATAAGCTTGACCTCCACTTCGCCAATAAATTGAAAAAAAAAGGACATGAACTGGATATCGAAGATAATGAACGTTAAGCTTGCTGCAGAAACTTTGAGCGAAAGCAATGCTAATACCCTTTTGTATCTTCCGCAAAGTGAAGAAGAAGAATTTGAAGGTTGTGAAGCAACCGTTAAATTTCTTAAAATTATAAATGATACATTTGATTGCCTAAACACGAAATCCAAATACGGTTTTGATTTTAAGAAAGGGCTATGCAAAGAAAATCAAAAAGAAATTTTTGAGTTTTTAAATAAACGTATTAATTATATATCAAAACTAAATTTTGGAGAAGTCAGATTTATAAATTAAAAAAAACAAAAAGGCTTGTAGGCTTCATTACTGGCATGAAAAATTTTAAAATTATGTTCCAGACCTATGTAGAAGAAACACAACTACCGGAATATATTTTAAGTTACAAAATGTTAAAAGATCACCTTGAACTTTTCTTTGTAAGTATAAGGTCTAAAGGAAGTTGTAATAATAACCCAACAGCTAGTCAGTTTACTAGTGCCTATAAGAGGCATATATAACTATAACACTACTGTGCAATCTGATTTAATCAAAATTAAATCAAAGAAATGTTTAAGGTACCCTCATAGGGATACCGTTAAAATTTGCAAATCAGTGCAAAAAATAATATCTTTGTTATAAAAATAAAATAAAATAAAATAAGTGTGATGTCTTAGACAACCATAAATATAATTTAGTGATAGAAGTAATTTCGATTTGTTCAAAAGTACTTCTACACTATATTGAAAAAAAATAAATGTTGAACAAAATAAAAAATCTGTTAGCAATAAGCTGACAAAAATTGTGCAATTTATGGGGCAATAAATTTTTTAAAAGTTGAACGTATGTTTTTCTTCTTAACGGTTTTCAGAATATGACAAATACTAATTACAAAATGCATTTTAATAAATACATGTGTGTATGTAAGAAAATATTATAGCAATAAAAAATAGGTAGTATATATATCGCTGAATAAGATAATGAAAAGAAAATCATAATAAATACAAATTTTAAATATCAAATTTACAACCTTACCTAATGTTGACGTTAAGAACGACGTCAAAGAAGAAAAAACGTCAAATACAACAAAACAGTCGTCGCAAAATCAATTTTAATGAAAGGTCTAACCTCATTGGCCAGCCAATAAAAAACGTCGTTACATCTTTAAGTCAACGTAAATTTAGCCTTGCGAAGATGAGTTTGGTTCTAGAAGTGGAAGGCAGCGGTCGCCGCCCGGTAACAAAACAAATTTTAAAACGCATTAAATTTTATATTAAAGTTCAATAAATCAATAACAAAAAGTAAAAAACTAAGTGTTTCTCTGCCAGTAAATACTTGGCCATTTACTTAATCCAATTGCCGCCAGAACATCTTTTAAGATTTTTGTAGTTTATAAATTAAATCACCAAATTGCGCCGCTGCCTTCAAACAAAATCAAGGTTTTGAAATTTCGTGCAATTAAACCATTAATTGATTAAGTGATCGTCGAATTATACTGACTGCAAATAGAGCAGCACACGAAGAAGTTCCATTTGTCTGGAAAAGAAGCCTTGTCATTTTTTCCTGCTGCAGCTTAAGCCAAGCTGCAGTGCTGTAAGTATTGAAAAAAGTTTTCACAAACAAATTGCTGCCTTTTGATTCATTGCTGACAGGTGCCCTCAGTATCGTACGAGGCCAAACACCACATCCTCGACGAATGATGCACACTAATGAAAGAAGTACCACGCCAAGGGAAGTGAGGAAGAAATGTTTAAGTTGCGGAGAAAATCACCATTTGATAGATTGCAGTGTATTTCGAAGCCTGGCTCTCAACGATAGATGGAAGTTGATTAAAGATAAACGCCTTTGTTTCTCATGTGCTAAAGCGGGTCATGGAACAGCTTTGTGTCGTAACAAGAAGAGATGTAATGTAGGCGGTTGTATAAAATTTCACCATAAATTACTCCACGAAAACTCAACACCTACAGTACACCAACACCCAGAAGCAGATCCAACGACAGCCCAGCCATTAGTAAGGATGCACACTTGCCAAGCACAGGTAACTGACGGTCAACTATTTCGAATCCTACCAGTCATGATAACAGGTCCAAGAGGACATATAAACACCTACGCCATGTTCGATGAGGGATCATCAATCAGCATTGTGGAGGAAGCAGTTGCTAATAAATTGGGCCTCAAAGGCCAAATGCAGCCGCTAACATTACAGTGGTACGGGACGAAGGTGGTCACTGAACCCTCAAGAAAAGTCGCCCTTGAAGTTAAAGGAGTTGGTCAAAGTGACACAAATTTCTATCTGAAAAATGTCCGTACAGTAAAGAACCTAAGTTTGCCGAGCCAGTCTTTTAACAAGTGCGATTTCAAACATTTAAAAGGTGTGCCAGTCCAAGATTTAAAAGGTGCCAAGCCAGCTTTAATGATCGGTTTAGACAACTGCCATCTTGGTATCGCCAGTGATGTAATCGAAGGGAAATCTAATGAACCAATAGCTGCGCATACGAAGCTAGGTTGGCTGGCATACGGACCTCTTTGTGCTGAACAAAATATCAACCCAATGGTGCTTCACGTAAGAGAAGTCAACAATCTTGAAAAGTTAAATAGTATAGTGCAGTCCTACTTCACAACGGAGAATTTTGGCGTGCAGAAACCTGAATCACTTTTGGAATCCGCTGATGATGCTAGAGCTAGGAAGACTTTGGAAGAGACTACGAAGAGAATCGGAAAACAATTTGAATCTGGTCATGATAAATTTCATATACCCGACAGTTACCAAATGGCTTTGAGTCGTTTATTCAACATCGAAGCCAAGATGAAAAAAGATGCCGACTTTTCTCTGAGGTATAAAATGCAAATGGCCAACTATATTGAGATGGAGTATGCCAGAGAACTTTCACCAGAGGAATTAAGACAAAGTTACAGCCGAGTCTGGTATTTACCACATTTTGGGGTCGTCAACCCTCAAAAGCCAAACAAGCTTCGCATAGTTTTCGACGCTGCTGCCGAGTGCCATGGAGTCTCATTGAACTCAATGTTACTTAAAGGACCAGAACAGGCCAAGCCGCTCTTGACAATCCTATTTAAGATCCGCCAAGGTGTCATAGGGGTAGCTGCAGACATTAAAGAAATGTTTTCGCAAGTTAAGATTCGTATTGATGATCAAAACGCCCAAAGGTTTTTGTGGAGATGTGAAGAAAACCAGCCAATACGTACATATGTGATGTCGTCGATGATATTCGGTGCCGTGTATTCGCCCTGCATAGCCGAGTACATCAAAAACAAAAATGCCGATTCATTTATAGACATTTTGCCAGCAGCTGCCAAGGTCATTGTGGACAACCACTACGTGGATGACCTCGTTTGCAGTTTTAATAATCAAGTTGAAGCGGAGGTTATTTGCCAGGAAGTAAAGAGAATTCATTCCGAAGGAGGATTCATGTTAAGAAACTTTGTTTCCATCAACAAAAGGACACAGACAAAGCTTAACAACTCATCATGCAACGGTCATTCTGCAGTCGAATTGGAGTCAAAGGAAGCCGGAGAAAAGGTACTAGGCATGTACTGGAATACAGAGGATGACACATTTCGTTTTCGTCTAACGTTTCATCGAATCAATGCCGAAATATTAGAACTTTCAAAACCACCTACGAAAAGGGAAATGCTTGGAATTATTATGGCCGTCTTCGATCCGTATGGATTTTTAGCAAATTTCCTGATATATTCCAAGATACTTCTTCAGTAAACATGGAACATTGGAATGAGTTGGGATGATCAGTTGCCAAACGAAATTTTTTGCCGATGGAAACTCTGGTGGACAGAACTGAAGAACCTCAATGAATTTCAATTGCCTCGTTGTTATGCGCCTAAAATACCATACGCCGATAAAATAGATCTTCATATCTTCACGGACGCTAGCGAGAGTGCATTTGCAGCTGTCGGATATTTCCGAGTTCAACATCAAGGTGAGGTAAACGTTGCATTTGTCTCTGGAAAAACAAGATGTGCTCCAAAAAAGATACTTTCCATCCCACGTTTGGAACTACAAGCAGCAGTGCTTGGGAGTCGACTGCAAACAATGATTCAAGCAAATCATAACATTCCTATCTCCAGAATAGTGTACTGGAGCGACTCTAAGACTACAATCTGGTGGATCAAATCATCACAACGACTATATAAGCCGTTTGTTGCGCATAGGATAGCGGAGATTTTAGAAACCTCGGATCCAACGGATTGGCATTGGCTTCCAACCAAATTGAATGTTGCAGATGACGCCACACGAGCTACTAAGCCACCAAAGTTCATCAACAATAGCCGATGGCTAACTGGACCTGAATTTTTGCATCTTCCTGAACAACAATGGCCACCTTCTTTAGAACTCGAGCCTCCAGATAAACTTCAAGAAGAAGTTCGATTGAAAATCCTCCACATTCATAAGGCAAGTAACTTAATTGATATTAATAAATTTTCTTCTTTCAACAAATTAAGAAGAACAGTAGCATATATTATACGAAGCAAAACATGGTTAAGCAAATCAAGAGAAAATATCGCAGCGAAACAAAGAGGGGATCCAGTCCAGCGGTCTTCAGCCAAAAATCGATCGGGTTTTACACTAACGGCTAACGAAGTTTTAGAGGCTGAAAAGCTTCTTTTCAAGCTAGCTCAAAGGGATGACCTGTTTGACGAAATACAATGCCTAAAAGAGTGTTTGCCAATACCAAGGAACAGCACAATTTTTCAACTCACGCCATATCTGGATGAAAATGGATTACTTCGCTTGAACGGACGCATCAATGCCGCACATTGTCTCCCTGCCGACGCCAGATGCCCCATAATCCTGCCGAAACTCAATTATCTAAGCCAGCTGATAATAAAACATTACCACGTTTCTCTTCATCACCAGAATGATGCTCTAACAATTAACGAAATCCGTCAACGATTTTGGGTACCACAAATCCGATCAACTTTGAAGAAGGTAAAGAAAAACTGCCAAAAGTGTAAGCTAGACCGAGCCAAACCTGTGACCCCGCTGATGGGACAGCTGCCTTCAGATCGCGTAACGCCTTTCGTCCGGCCTTTTACCTATACCGGCTTGGACTATTTTGGGCCATTGAACGTTGCTGTGGGTCGTCGAAGAGAAAAAAGATGGGTGGCACTCCACGTGTCTTACTACAAGAGCCATACATTTGGAGTTGGCCGCCGACTTGTCTACAGATTCGTTCATTTTATGTCTGAGAAACTTCATCAACAGAAGAGGAGTTCCGGTACGGATCCGATCCGATAACGGGACAAATTTCATCGGAGCGCAGCGCGAACTCAAAGACCCCCAGTTCTTCGACCTTGAAGATATTCAAAATGAAATGACAAGGAAAGGAATCGAATGGAAATTTAATTGCCCACTCAACCCGAGTGAAGGGGGAGTTTGGGAGAGGATGGTGCAATCGGTGAAGAAAATTTTGAAAGTGACACTCCAAGAAGAGGCTCCAAAGGTAGAAACTCTTCGAAGTCTATTAATAGAGGCTGAGAACATCGTAAACTCCAGGCCTTTGACCGAACTGCCAATAAATTCAGAGGAAGATGAGCCCCTGACGCCAAACCACTTCTTAATCGGATGTACAAACTCAACGCAAACGCCCAACCTTAATGATTCGCCAATTTGTAGTCGTAAACAATGGAAGATTGCACAACAACTCAAGGACAGATTCTGGAAAAGGTGGATTTTGGAATATCTACCGTTACTAACAAAACGTAGCAAGTGGCACTACAACAGCAAGCCTTTGAAAGTGGACGATCTTGTAGTTATCTGTGATGCAAGTCAACCGAGGAGTAAGTGGCAACGTGGCAAAATTGTAAAGGTGTATACTGCGAAAGATGATCAAGTACGAAGTGCGGATGTGAAAACAATGAATGGAATTCTACGCCGCCCTGCTTCGAAACTAGCGGTCCTGGAAGTGAGTGGTGAATCTCCTTGAGGATTCACGGAGGGTGGGATGTTGACGTTAAGAATGACGTCAAAGAAGAAAAAACGTCAAATACAACAAAACAGTCGTCGCAAAATCAATTTTAATGAAAGTTCTAACCTCATTGGCCCGCCAATAAAAAAAGTCGTTACATCTTTAAGTCAACGTAAATTTAGCCTTGCGAAGATGAGTTTGGTTCTAGAAGTGGAAGGCAGCGGTCGCCGCCCGGTAACAAAACAAATTTTAAAACACATTAAATTTTATATTAAAGTTCAATAAATCAATAACAAAAAGTAAAAAAATTTCACCATACTGTAAATACTCCAATTTGTTCGTTTAAGTGAAAGAGCGAAGACACTTTTTTATAAATTTATTAGCTTCAATGTTATGCCAAGCAACAAGTTGATTTGCCATTAGTTGACACATCACAGGTCCTGATGATAGATAGTTGAGCGAGAAGTAAAGTTAAATTAGCATCATCATATTTAAATGCTAATTCACATCACTGCATGAGGACTCATTGGATCACAATCTTCTAATTCATCATGTTGACCCCACAGTGCCGAACGAAGTGAACAAACTGAAACAAAATATTCTTCTAAAGGTCATACATTCAATATTTTGATTGCTTCTTCTAAATGTTTAAAAATTAGTTTTGTTCCACCAATTGATTTGATCATCGGGCCGTCAATTCCTTCGACTTCAACTTGAATTGAGATTTTTTAACTGTATTTCCAAATGATATACAATCATCAAACTTTCCAATATGCATTGTTGAATTCATTTGCAATTGGTATAATGTTTTGAGAGAGTAGTCATTTATTCCTCGACACTGGAAAAAATTTAACACCACCAACAGATGGCGTCTGAAATTATTGAAATAACTTATTATCTTTGTTACTAACTTCAAAACTTATAAATACCTACTTTTAATCTTTCTAATATCTGAATCCTTGGTTGCTTGCAGTATTAGATTATTTTTAAGACCAAACTCAAATTTAAAATGACGACTATAAAAAAAATTCTAGATCTGCTACACACTTTCCTTGAGGTTTAAAGCCAGCGACTTTTCAAAAAGGCATTTGGGTGCATGAGATTTTACTTGCGCTACTTTAGGTTTTAAAATAAGTTTGCTGGTACTTTACAACTGGATCTGGTTAAGCCACTGTTTAAACAACTGACTACAATTAAAAAACAAAATCATATGAAAATTCCAAATAAAACTTGAAAACGGAGTTCTGAGTTTAAGGAAAAGAAAAAGAAATATGTTGATCAATTTAGTAAATTGTATATCCTTAAATAGAAACCTATCTTATTGCTTTCTTCCGCCGCCATTAAAGTTTGAAACTTCAAAACAAACTGGGTTTCCAAACTTAAAAAGGTAGATGTAAACAGCTTCGATATGAAGATTTTCTTTAGTTCATTTCTTGGCATCTGTTATGAGGTTGCGCTAGTACCTATCGTTTTTTGGCGAAAATTTTTTCCCAAATATTGTATGGAGCTGACACTACACTGGCGGTCCATATTTATACGTCCATGACTGTTGATGGGATGATCTGAATCTAGGTCCGTAGATAATAAATCGCCACTTCCGCTGCCACGCTTAGCTTTCAATTTCTCCCAAAAACTTTGTGAATTAATTATTTTTTAATTCAAAATCAAAAAGAGCTTGAAAATTAAATCTTTTTAAATTCAGTACAAAAAGAGGTTACGAGTTAACGTTTTTTAATTCATAGCCTCACAATCCTGCATAGTATTACTTTTTTCAAAACTAAAAACCCATTCTTTAATTCTGTTTTAAAATTAAGTTTTATCAATTCTAGTCAAACAAAAATACGTTTCCTTAAATTTGACTATTTCTAGTTTTGATTTTCTCAAAACAAGAAGATATTTAAGCATCTGGGCTTTAGTGTTCCACTAAAAATTACTAAAAGCCTTGAATATTAAAAACAAAAATATAACTTCATAATGTATCTATAGTTTTGAAACAAAAAAAATCAGTTTCAAATTTTCTTTTTTTTTTTTTCAAAATTTTAAGTCGCACGCAAACGCTTCTTGCCTCACATATAGTTACCAACTCTACGATCAATACAATTGAATAGAAAGCGACAGTAATGTTTGTCTTAACGGCATTCCCTTGACTGATATTTAAATATGTATGTATATTGTATGTCCTGCTTACCTATGGAGACCTATAAAAACTAATTGAATCGTAATCCATTGAACAAAGACGTCAATTCATTGTCGCTATCCTCATATCCTCATAAAGGGTGTTTTTCTTAGACGTGTGGTTTCCAAGAAGAAATAAAACGCACATAATTTAATGTTATGTCCAAGAATTTAGCTTTATTATGATTTGGGGCAAGTGGCCGCCGCGCCGTGGCTCGAATAAATTCTAGCCGAGAGGCCCAATTTTCTACCACTTTTTGCAGCAATTGGGGCCGTATGTCAGCAATAAGGAACCAAATATTCTCTTCCAAGGCGTCAATCGTCTCGGACTTATCTGCGTGGACAAGCAACTTCACATAACCCCACCAAAAATAGTCCAGCGGTTTTAAACCGTACGATCTTGGAGGCCACGCCACAGTCCCACGACGTGAGATAATGCGCTCACCAAAAGTTTCCTTCAATAAATTGATTGTTTTGTTGGCTGTATGGCATGTAGCGCCCTCTTGTTGGAACCAGAGGTCGTCCACATCAACATACTTCAAATCAGGCACGAAAAAGTCATTAATCATAGCTCTTTAGCGTTCCCCATTGACTGTAACATTATGGCCGGCTTCATTTTTGAAGAAATATGGACCAATGATTCCCTCTTCCCATAGAGCAAACCAAACAATGACTTTTTGAGGATGTAACGGCGTCTCAACAATGGCTTGTGGAATATACGACAAATTTGCTTATTAACGTACCCATTTAACCAAAAGTGAGCTTCATCGCTGAACAAAATTTTCTTGTGAATATCGAAATCGGTGGCCATCTCGAACCATTATTTTGGAAATAAACTCGCACGATTTGTAAATCGTTGTTCAGGAGTAAGTCTATTCATTGTCAAATATCAAACCAAACTGAGCATAAATCAAGTGACAGCTGTTAAAAAGACCAACTCCGATAAAAGTATTGCCAGATTGAAAACCACACTGCTAAGAAAAACACCCTTTATATACAACAGCATTACACCAGCAATTACGGTTCTTCTGTGCTTCTCGTGCTTATTGATTTTTGTACAAGAAAATATATAAAGTGGCGTAATCTTTGATTTGAAGTTAGACATGACGTTAAAATATTTTTCTCCAAATTTTTGTTTATGAGATTAAAAAGCGAAAGATTAAACAACGAAATTCACCCCATAAAATGTGCGAAAAAAACAGGGGCCAATTTCTATCACAAGGATCGTTTTAACTTTTTCAAACTGAAACTTTCTATATATGTTTATGTATGTTTGTGTGTGTAAATGTCTGTGTATGGAAGCATTGGAAGCATTAAGAAGTTTTCTACCAAACATTTGCAAATTTCTTTCATTTTTGTTTTTTGTTTTTATTTTGCAAAAGCCAGCGGAAACATCGTCTATCCTTGGACTGAATGATGAATGTATTTGAGGTGCGTTGCATTACTAAAAAGAAAGCAAAAGGAGGACGACTTGAACTTAAAATTTCTGCCTTGCACTTGCACCTTTCATTTCGTCCTGGTTCCCTTGCAAAAATTAAACAGGAGGAGTGGTGAGTTTAATAGGGGTAGTGTAAGGACGATAAGTTGCAGGTTATATTATATAGCAGAGTAGCGCAGGAGCAACAGTAGCAGCAGCAGCAGCAGGACCAAAGGAGCGCTTTCTTTTTTGCTGACGTTAACTTTTGTTTGAGATTGTGGAAAAGTTTCCGTTTCTAGTTAGTGTTGTGTTAGATCCTTCAAGCATAAATAACACGTTGAAAGAGTTTTGTGTTAAAAAATTTAAGTAAACACAGTATCATGAAGTTGAAATTTAGTTGTGTATGCAGGATTTTTTTTCTGTATGTACCTACTTGATTTTTATTTATATTTTGTAAACTTCTTTTTCTGTGTAATTTTGTGTAATGTGAGTGCTTTTAATCATTTAGTTTCGAAACAGAGATGCTTTGTGAGTTATTTTTAACTTAAATAGAGAACGATTGCGTACTGAACAGACCACATAACCTAACTGATGACGTAGATGTATATAATTATAAGGATAACATTTTTTATGGGATGTATAATTTCAGAGTTAAAGCGCTTAGAACATTTTTTTTCGAGTTCTTTACGATTTTAGAATTCGTTGAGGAGTTCAAACTGATGGTTAGGAAGCACTAATGTAAAACTGAGACATTTTTAAGAATAAACGAACTTTTTGCTTATTTTGAAAAAAGGAAAAATCTGAGAGACTCCTATTAAATGTTCGAAAAACAACGGTTTTTTTAGTTGAAGAACTCCAAGAGCTCATATCAGTGAAAGATAAATTTAAATCTCCAAGACTTAAAGAGAACGTTAGTCATAAACTGCCTATTGCACAACTTGATAACTCTCCTAAACAAGTATGTAGAAGGGACAATGATGTGTAGATTTCAACTTCATTTGCAGTTTGTCAAAATATGATTTCATTTTTCCATGATGTTGAGCATTGGTTATATGCAAAAAATACTCATTTATATTTGCATTAAATGTTGTGTTTGCAAGACAGATTAGATTGATCAGGCATTTGGATGGATATGACAATCGAACAGGCAAGAACTGTTATTATTAATTCCTATTAAAATGAACCCTAGGAGTCACATACCTTCAAAACATTATCTTCTCATGAGATGGAGAATTTTACTAACATCATCTGAACACCATATTAAAATGGGGCTCAATCATTGATTGGTTTTCAAAACATCAATTTTTTCCAGAAGCTAATTTAATTATGAGTATTAGCTCCGGAATTGTGGGAAGCGACCAGGTCAATTGTCACAGGGCTCAAGAAGTTGGGTTGACAGAAGTATCCAGAATCATCGGTGATACGTTTGGAAACATGTCAATAACTTCTTGAAGGTTGGGGAGAAATAGATTGCTGTCGACCTACTCATCTGTTCAAAGAATGTGCATAGCCAACTAATATCAAGAAGAAAATTTTAAGTGAAGATCGATCGATCGATGAAAAAGACGGTTTTTGGTGGGACTGGGTCGACGAGATAATAGAAATAAATCACAAGATCATACTTGAAACTGTGGAGTGAAGGTTTGTTTAAATTTGTTCCCATAATGAACATTAATTTTAATAATTTTCTTATTTATATATTAACATTAATTTTATTTTTGAAACCTTTTTTTTTAATCGCGTTTGAAATTGTAACGGAAGAGTCCCAGAAGAATCTGCAACAAAGAGGCAGAAGCGGTTCTGGATTCATTCGTATCTGCAACAAGGGAACTCCAGTGGCGCATTTGTGACAATTTTTGGGGAAATTGGTGCGCTTAATGACCCCAGCTGTTTTTAAAGTAACTAAGAGTCACTTCTACTCAGATAGAGGAACTTCTAGCTCTAGTAATCCCAGCAATTGAAAAGCAGCATTATATTCGTTAACCCGATACCTCCCAAAATGCTCTTAGTTAAAACAATACGGTGAGACCAAAACTAATAAGCCTAAATTAAATAAAAAATAATATAACTTTTTATTTTGTACAGATATTGAACAACTGGTGAGTCATTTGCTACAAATACTTGGTTTCTGTAGAGCACAACATATTAATGGAAACTACGAAAGGCATTACCAAAGCATTGCGTCCAAAAGTCTTCACTTAACGGAACACCGCCGCGCCGTCGAAACATTTTTTAGGAATTGCCAATCAGTTTGAATTTTTCAAACTGTGTTGGAGCTCTTGACAGCAAACACATTATGGTTCAAGCACCAGCAGTCAGCACATTATGGTTCAGAGTTCTTCAATTACAACAACAAAATTTCTCCATAGATTTGATGGTGATATATGACGCGAATTATTTATTGACAATGTTTGATGATGGAGCGGCAGTGAGACAAGTAATGGTGGAGTGTTTCAAAACTGCGAATTTGGACAGCAGTTCTATTCCAATAGTCTTACCTTACGTAAGTGCAATCAAAATTTTGACTTGCGTTTTAAACTATTTATTTTCTCTAACTTCAGACTTACAACACTCGGGATATATCATAGAAATTAAAAAATGCTCCTTACGTGATTGGTGACGAATTTAGCCTCACCACCAATATATTAAATATAGGAGAAATCATTCCTTTTAAACAAACATTTTCAACTACAGGCTAAGCAGATCAAGACGTGTTATTGAGAACCCTTTTGGAATTTTGGTGGCTAAATGGAGAATATTCCGAACTCCAATAAATATCAGCCTTCATCAAACAGAACCAATAGTTCAGAGTACCGTTTGTTTGCATTACTGGCTGCAAAACCATTGTGGACAACAATTCATTGAACCTGTGTTGGTGGATACGGACATTCAAGGCCATATTATAGGAGGGAGCTGTAGATCACAAGAAAATAGTCTTCAAGGACTACGGTCACTTTACGGAAATTCTCAAAGTGTAACCACCACCAAGTAAGAATGCTTTGCGCGGGTATTTGTGAACGAAAAAACGGACGCTTTTTCATTAGGAAAAAGGAAAAACCAGGTAAATAAATAAATATTTATTTAATTGAAAATAGTCACATTAATTTCCTCCCTTTGTTTCTCAAATGTGTTCTGCGGTATTTAACACCCTGGAAAAGAATGGGAATCTATAAATAAAAAAAGAACCGCTGGAGCACTCATGCAATTTTGTTAGCGGCTTGAAAAGGGGGCGCGAAAAAATACAAAATCAGGTACGGACTGCTGCAGTCTTAAGCTCCGAAAGCAGAACTTTAAAGCAACAAAAATAATGAAATAGTGGGAGATCTGGTATTCTCTCTTCAATCTCCCGTACGTTTTGTTCTCTCGTCTCCAATTATTCTACCCTTCTTACCTCAACCTTCAGTTCTCCTCTCTCCTTTTCCCCTCTTTTTATTTCTTCTCTCATCTTTCCCAGTTCCTCTTTCATATCCACTCTCATCTTTTTCATCTCTTGCTTCACTTCCTGTATTACATGTCTGAATTCATTTCTCATCTCCATTAGTATCCTCTCTAGATTCTACTCTTCTCTCTCTTTCTTCTGAAGTGATATTGGAACTTTCATACTTGCCTGAACTATTTCTATTCCTTCCTCCGTCTCCTGTTCCACTCCATCTGTGTGTTCCCTTTTCCTTTTCCATAGATCTATACGTCCCATCGATCGCGTGATCATATTTCTACCCTTTGACAGTCTTTCCAAGTTTGTCGGCCTTCCTCTCCTCTTCGATTCTTCCTTGTTATTTGCTCCTGTTTTGTCCGCTATGTTATCCGTTGTCTCCTACTTTTATTTATTTATTTAAAAATATAAAGATAATTCTTCTAATTTGTACCTACACTTTCCTGTTTATTAAATTTTTTTTTTTTTTATTTTTTTTTTATTTATTTTGTTCATTTATTTATTTTATTTTGTTTATTCATTTTTTTACTTTATTTATTTCATTTGTTTTTTTTATTTTATTTATTTTATTTATTTTAATCTTTTTAATTTATTTTATTTATTTTATTTATTAAGCCCCTTCAAAAGGAGAGCGGATGCTCCTCAAAAATCACGAATAGTTGTTGTAGTTACACTTTATATTAAATATATAAAATATAAAATTGATGAGGGTTGGCAACACGTACCGAAAAAAAGCTTCTCTTCTTCAATATTTAAGTTCATGGATAATTCCTTTCCAAATAATTAAATGAGATTTTTACTCATAAAAGTATCTGTTTTCAACTATATTTGTGCATTTCCTTTTTTATATAATAAAATTTAAATGAGATTTCCTTTTTTTTGACAACACCTCCTAACAATATTCACAAAACAAAACAATTTATTTTGTATACAGTTTCGTAATAAGTGTTTTGATTTGAATAATATAAAATTAAATATATTGTAAATGTATAGATAGATATACTTCTCTCTTTCTCTATTCAATCTGATTAATATTTAAATAATTTACTTTTCTGTTGAATTCCCTTGCTCGATAAGTTCTGATGGGATGATTCAACCTTTACTGTCCCTGTGTGTATGATACAGCAAAACTACATTAAATAGAAAATTTTCTAACGAACATTGGATGCATTTCCAATTCAACAGATATCCTTTCGTTCTTTTATTTTCTTTAAGAAAATACAAAATAGAAATAGACAAAAATTGCATCATCACCATCATCATCATCATCAGGAATAGTATCAGCAATAGAATCATCCTCAGTGATGTTGTCCCTTCAATGAATTTCTTCCAAGACTCTTAAATTGTGTTCACAAAAAATTATGGGATATTTAAAATTTCAATTTAAAAATTAATTTTTTTCGAGACGAATGAAAAACGATTTCAATTATTTTCATTGTATTAATGAATTTTTCAAAAAAAACTTTAAGGTTCTCCCAAACCAACGCGAAACATTCGGAACGACGCGACGCACGACAACATTGTCGCGATGCGATTATGTGTTTTCACGTGCCGACTGCCGACAACATTAGAAATATAATTTAATCCAAACAAGGTCATGAGAGCCCAAGATCGCTGCTCTCCAATTGTGCAACGAATCATTTTCGATATTTTTCTTCCATATTAATTTTGCAATTCATTTTATATTAAATGTGCTGACAAACTGTAATTATTTTATTATTCTTAGGTATAATGTTTTATCAACGGAATTGTATGAGTAAGTCTTAAGTAAGATTCAATAAAATCAAGTTGAAAAACGAAAATTTCTTCTAAATTTTCTTCTAAGCCCAAACGACTAAGATGAGAGCGACTTTATCATTGTCTTGTGAAAAGATACTCTTGCAGATCCCTTATTTTTTGGTGATGAGTGTAGAACAGCAATAAATCTTGGATACACTAAAAAGAAGTTCCCTTATTACCGGAACTGTGAAAAAAAAACTATATTTGTATCTATGCACTTTTAAACTAGTCTATAAGTATTGAAGTCACATATTTGTTTTTATCCCTGTTGCCAATAAGGATAGCATAGATTTGGACCCAGAGTGACTATAATGTACGAGCATATATACGAGTATATATACCTACAACAAGTGAAATGATGGAAATACAACTCCCTTAACTTGTGTTTCAAATCAAATAAGACTGATTACCCAGAACTCCTTTAGCTGAATTCAATGCATCAACCCACACGAATAGAAGATCTACTACTGCGACACTGAAGAAATAAGACGATGAGCAGCAGAATGGAGTAAAGTTGTAAGTTCTTCAGACAAAAAAAAAACATTCTGAAGAAAAGTCCTTGATTTTCGTTCATTTGTTATACTTCGTTTTCAATTTGGAAATGGATATGACTATCGTGGTAGATCTTAATGCATGCCGTAAGTTTCCTTGGCGTCTATATGAAGCATGCACATCTCAAGGGAAATGGGTTCATTTAACTGCATCGTTCTTGAATTTAGAACGTAGAACAGCTTTAATAGGTGAATATGGCGCTCTGCCAAAAATATCATAAAATCAATAGAAACTATCAAAGGATTTATTTATGCGAAAGAAGATATTATTTGTATGTATAGTTTTGTATTCATTTAATATTATAATACTTTATCTAAAGATTAATATGTTGTTTATAATAAAAATTTAAACTAACAATTTGGGATACGACTAATATCAAAATGAAAAATTTACATTAATTACAATTTATAAATACACTTATTATAAATACTCTTTCAATGTATGATGTATTAAACAAAGAATAAACTAGAAAGGTAAATATAGCAAGCAATATAAGTTACAAAATATTATGTCATCGAAGAATGTGCGAAGCCATTTTTCTTGAAAGTAATTTGATTATTAGTATTTCGAACTTATCCCATAACTGAGATGCGTTGACAAAGAACTGTCAATCTGAAGTATCGTGCATTTTTGACATGAAAATTTCATAGTGGACGAAAAAGTCCAATATGGCACATTTTTCTTAAGCTTCCCCCAAACCAACGCGAATTTGTCACGGCGACGCACGACGAAAACAATAATAACAACGTGTTGTTTTCATTGACAACCACGTGTTGTTATTATTGATTTCGTCGTCGTCGCAGCGACAGTTTCGCGTTAGTTTGGGGGAGCCTTTATTTATATTTTTTTTATTTCAAATAAAACGAATTTTGAAAAAATATATTTATATATTCGGGCCATACACGAATGTAGAAAATTATTTCTTCCAATTGCATTATGTTTTTTTTTTTTTTAATATACCTAAGAATTTGAGTTTTTTTCAAAACAAATTTGGATCTAGGTTTCTATTGGGGTTTGCTTTATGGAACCAAAAATGAATTCTTACTCTGGCGGGTAGACGGCACTTCAGTCGGTAGGGAGTGCAAAATGTAGTGTGAGACAATAAGACAGTATCTAGATGAAAAATAAAAAAATATAAGACGAAAAGAGATGAGCATAAAACACTGTTTTCATTTGGATCCGTATCATTTTATTATATCGAGGTGAACCATATGGGTTATTGGTGATAATGGGTGGGTTCAATAAAAATCGCCTTACATCTGAATTTTCAGATTTCGGAATTTTCGGCAAAAAAAATCTGAAATTTACATTGAACGTACCCAATAAAACGCGGCTAATGGTAAGAAGGCTGGAGCGTTTCGATAATACATATTCCTAAAAGTATTATTAGAGTTCTGGATTTTGAGAGATTATCAAGTGAAATGCCATACATACCTATATATTTTTGGAGAAAAACAAAATAATAATTTAGACCATATATATAACTTCTGACTTACAATTTAGATACAGACAATTGGGAAACAAACAAAATGCACTTATTTTTCTCTTCAATATTTATATTTTTTTTCATTCTGTTGAACGTAACTTATCAAAATATTGTATAGGTAACAATTTTCAGAAACATATTATGTGCCCCCACCATCAAGTTATGTTTGTGTAGAATTTTCTACGAAGCTAAAGCTGTCATCTATGGCGACAATGGAAAAATACAAACACACATATCTATACACCAACAACGCTGCCGACGCTATATTACCTACTGCTGGTTAAAAATAATTTTGCAGTCTACACACGTCATCCGAACCAACTTGAAACTCAAGTACAAGTTAAAAAAAAAAGAAAAAACTTCACAGTAGCGAAACAAACTAACTTAATTTCAATAAGTCAACGAAACAAAAATTAAAAACAAAGCAAACAAAAAAAAGAAAATTGAAAAAAAAAAAATCCATTTGGAAATGCAAACGTATGCAAATGAGTTTTAAGCTTTCTCTTCTTTCCACACAGAGTGATAGTTAAATCGCATGAGTTCCAATTTGGAGTTAAAGGATATATAGCAAGCGCATTACTTACATATACTCGTATAAATATTAGATATATGTGTGAATATAAACCTGAATGTATTATGTTGTGTGGAAGTTTCACTAACATATTCACCTAGCAGAACGCACCAAAACGCTTCAACCGAATTATCCTTCAAGCACTTGAAACATAAATTACACACGTAACTATCTAATTACTTTACAGTACAGCTGAAAAGAGATGTGGTAGTTGCGTCATTTTGGGCTTAAGAGTTCCAATGCTAGTATTGCTATAGTGCCACAAAATATCGCTTCGTTTGTGCTGCGCTAGTTAAAATTCTTACTCAGGGATGAACTTAATCATACAAACGATCTGCAGAATTGCACCGCTCTCTTTTGTATATAACTTAATTTGATCCAATTTAGTCTAAAGGCAGTTTTGAGGCAGCCAAATAGACGTCAAATTCTGTCCAAAACTTTCCGAGAATGCACTCAGAGCGTTGACGGCTGCCAACTCTGTTTTAAAAAATTTAAAAATGCTACCTTTCTCAGCCATCTATTTCTCGTCATTAAATGGGATTGAGATAAAGTACAAAGACGTCAAGAAAAGTCGGATGTGGCGGTCCAATGTAAACAGCATCTTAAGCTGAACGTTGACGATCCGTTGTCTGGTGTGCATCAAATTTTTGGTGATATCAGAGAGTCAACGCTTTGCTGCGTGCTTTGACAGACATCTACTAGTTAGTGGGCCTTCTCCATTGGAGCGGGATTCCCTTTGCGAAGGGACGGTAATGCTGCGCGTCGGTGACCCCGACATATGCATTCGGTTGCGGCCGGGTTTGAGTTCAGATCAGTAACCCCCGGACATAACAATAAAGAATGTACCTATACAAATTTCCCAATTAAATATTCTTGCATTGTTACTTGACCATTATTTAATTGAATTTGTAGCGAAGGGGCCCATTTCTTCACAAATTGAGATTCCGGTCCTGAACAATACAAATAAAAACTAAATAACTTTCAACTCGAGTAATCCGAAAAGCAGAGATATTTTCGCCCCGAATTTGGATGCCTCCTGCTTCCAATACATATGCATGTCACAGCTGCCTTGTTCCTCTGCTTTAGATTTAAGATATTTTTTTAACCCTTGCAAGCCTCTTAGCATTGAAAGTTTTACTTCACATCCCACATCCACATCCAGTGCCATCGTTTTTCCTCGAGATTTCAGAGCCGGGCGCTAAGAAAGTAAAATTTAGAGGAAACAATTTTTTTCGGCGAAACTTTTCAAAAGAGCTCTATGCATTGATATATCTATGTATGTACATTACATGTCTATACATATCAACCAGTGAAAAAGGAGGCATACAACGTTTTTATTTTTTTTTTGTCAAATATTGTGTGTGTATAAACCTCGTTGCTCGTTACAGATTTCATTTGCATATTTACTAAGGCTCAGATGCAGCAGAAGCAGCAGCAGCAGATTCATACACGCGAGCACAATGTCATATCCCATCATGAGCAAATGTATGCACGGGCTGAACTGATAGAGGATGATACACAAGCAGTGTATACATTTTGTGTCGTTAAGCACCTCCTAGCCCAACATACTACTGCGTCTGCATCCCCGCTAGTCCAACCCTGAAAATCGCAAGTGTGTGTACATTTGAAGTTTGCTGAAAAGTGTGGTTAAGTATCCATTGCTTGAGGGCCTTTTCCGTTGGTAAATTTACATAACTAATAATTTTGCAATACTACTTAGGTGCAGGAGGTGCTCTATATATACATAGCTGCTGATTCTACAGAAGTGGATATAGTAGAGAAATGTGCTAATGGTCCTGGTGCTGAGATTTTCGACTGATTCTTCTTTCTCCTCATCCCGAACCGAAGTGGTTGATGTAATTGGAATTAGATATAGGGAACAATAGCGAGAACATTGTTTCGCGCAATGTTTTGACAGTATATGGGTATAAGGTACCTACTGTAGGTAATATTGTACAACGATTTCGGACCGGCCTCGATTTCCACATTGTCCATGACCACATTAAGGGATGATCTGAATGTGAATTTATTGAAAATTAATTGGAAAGTTTTGGATGCAATGGGCGTTGGCGTTGGACTGTGACTTCTTTTGACAAAATTGTTTGCGAAATTTAATTTACAGTTTTATAAACTGCAAATTTTTAAGTTCACTGAATTTTATTCAATATTGTGAACTTCTATACAATAGAAGTAGAAAGTAATGAAACTCAATTCGATTGCCAACCTTTTGAAAAAAAAAAATTGAAAAAAACATTGAACATATAAACTTAAGTTAAGAGTCTTGTTCTCTATTTATATTGTTTTGAACTATTTACTTTTTAAGTATACAAAATAATTTAAAATTTTACCAATAGAAGTAAAGTAATATAAAGAAAGTCGCACTATAGCGCTTTTTTCGAGATGGCGGACGGCGAACTTTATAGATTTAGATTTTCTTAGCATTGTTTGTAAATACTTTGGCAAACTTTATTGAACTTAAGTTACAATTTTTTGTTAATCAATTCTTGCAATTAAAAAAAAACGCTTCCTTTGTTCATCGAGCTATGATTTTTGCTACAAAAACTAACAAAATGAGCTAAGGTATTATATGAGCGTTTGGTCTCCAAACAGGACAATATTTTGTTTGATGTCTAAAAACTAAAAGCACTAAAGTTCGATAGACTCATCTACATCGTCATTGCTTTATTTAGAAACGTATATTATATTTTGTGCAGTTGTGTCGTTAATGACTGAGCAAGGCTGATGTACCAAATTTTTTTTGTTTGGGTTCATTGTATGCTCGCAGTTGGTTGAATTGTAATTTAAAACGAATTTGTATGCTAAACATGATTGCAATTTTACTTCAAAAATTTGTTCGCTATTTTAATGATTTTTCGGTTGCTTATAGATGATTGGTAATTTTTAATTTTGTTGTTGTTTTTTTTTACAATTTGCAACACTGTAAAAGTAACTCTGATCGATTGTCACGCGCTGGGAGTCTGTGAATGGAAACTCCAAGCATTAACCCCCAAAGTATTAATTGCATAATCTAAGAACTTCAAAAGAAGAAATTCCTAACAGTTACTGCAATAAGACCTAAATTTGAAAATGAAATAACTCTTAAATTAAGATGAATGCCGGTGCCGCCATAGGTTTGTTTGTCTTGCGATGTCCCTCAGAAAAATTCAACAAAAGAAAACAATTCATGAACACATACAAAAATAACGAGTAACTGGCTGAACACAATACGACGGAGCCGCAGCCGGACTCGGAGCTGGAATACATATCAAAATATTAAATACACACAAAATCAATGCTACGAGCAGAATGAAACGCAACTGCAGAAGGAGCTGTAGTCGGAGCCGCATTGGTTCGCGAACTTTTAACTTTTCACGTGCAGCACTTTAGACGTTTCAATTTATATGAAGAAAAAATGTTCCAGGCAAAAATATTGAAGTTTTTAGTGCTTATTTATGTCGCGAAAAAAATTATTAATTAAAAGAAAAATGTTGGAAATAAAAAAAGTGAATAATGAACTCGTGGCTGTTTTTTTTTCTTTAAAATATTCAAAAAGCTGTACAGCTCATTGTGGGCAGATAAAAAAAAACGAAGAACGACATTTTTTGAAAGCAATTGCCGCTGTTCCAGTTGCAGCAGGGCAACTGCTTTCAAAAAATGGCTGACATGCTGAACTTGGTGGTTCAGAAGTCAGTGGACAATACGGATATGCTTCCTCAGCTAATAGCTGCAGTCAAAAGGATTGTCACTTGGTTCAAGCAGTGTGTTGTTGCGAGTGACGAGTTGAGAAAGCAGTCCGACTTAAAATTGATTCAGGACATATCCACCGGGAGGAATTCGACATTTTATATGTTGGAGAGGTTCCTCAAATACAAGTGCACCATCTATGATTACTGCAAAATGGAATTGACTGAGGTATACGAAATTCTGCGAACAATAGAAGTTGCTACACCGGAAATCTGTGGTGACAAATTTGTGACAAGCAGCAAAGTCATACCCATAACCCGAATGATTAATTTGAAGATTTCAAATTTAGAACCGAAAACCACCATTGGACAACAATTCAAATTTAACATTTTTGGAGGTGAAAAAACGATTGTTGCTAAGCGAACACGTCAGCATTTTTGCACTCTCTACACTGCTCGACCCACGATTCAAAAATATTCATTTTCAAGATCCGTTGACATGCGCAAAGGTCATTAGAGCAGTAAAGGAGATGATAGCAAGTATGGGGCCGCCAGTGGGTGATATGGAAATGGGTGTTTTAAACACCCAAGAAGGCACCGAAAATCATTTTGATTTGTGCACAAAATTGTGCAGAATAAAAATAATTTTACAGCTGAGAATTCACTAGGTCAATGCGAATTGAGTTTTATTTTGACGAAAAGTCTACTTAGTTTAAAAACGGATCCGCTGGAACAGAGGGGCAACGATTTTGTGTCCAATTTTCCCAAGTTGAGAACAATCGCTCTCAGATACTTAAGCTGCGTAGCAACATCTTCCTCGTCGGAGCGACTTTTCTCCAAGGCTGGCTACACACTTAGTCAACAAAGAAACAGACTAAAAGGAAAACTCTTGTCCAAGAATTTGTTTATGTAATCTATCGACAAAAAATTTTGGGAATACAAAATTAATTCACCTTAAAATTTTAAATGTCATACGTACATATTTCTTATTCAGTAACATAATGGTATTATTTTGTATTCATCAATAAATTTAATATTAAAAATAGAAAACATAAATATCAAGTTTTGTTTATTTACTTAAAACTTGCCAGCTTGGACCTAGAATTTTTCGGACTTTGTCTGTTTTTTTGAATTCGGCGAAATTGAATTTTTTTAGCTCCAAATATAACGGTATCTGCAAAGCTACCATACAACCGTTATGAAAAATGTAATTTATTTCAGGATTTTGATAAATTCTTGTATACTGGTGCGTTGATCAAAATATTTATTCAGGAGGTCCTTTTAATTTTTAATAATAATATTTTTAGGATTTAATTTTTTGTTTTTGAAAAATCAATACATATTTTGAATTGAAAAAAATCTAATTGTGTTTGGAAGATTGTTCTTAGAAAATGGCTTTAGGTATTTTTTAGCTCCATATTTGTTGGGTGAAATGTAGTAAAAAGAAAAGATGAAACATGTGTAATAAATTCTATTCGTATTTGAAAGGTTATTTTAGGAGATAACTTCAGCGAATTTTGTTCTCAAAATTTCGCCAATTTTAGGGTGAAATGGGGTAGAATCAAAAAGAGGTATCCGATTAAAAAACAACTATCTGTTTCAAAGATTATTCTTACGAAATGGCGTTCGCAATTTTTTTTTTATTTTGATATTTGTAGGATGCAATGGGTCAAAAATAAAAAAAAAAAATATTCTTAGAAAATAACTTAAGGGTATTTTTTTCAGAATTTTTATGTCTGTAGGGGGAAATGGGGTAACATCAAAAAATATGTATTGAATTGAAAAAAATTTAATTGTGTTTGAAAGAAAAGGCTTTAATATTTTTTTTAGGTGTATTGTATACACCTCAAAAATAGGGAGCATTTAGTTTCCGCTAAATTTGTTATGGGAATGCTCTCAGTTTTTGTAAAAATTCACGACTTTTACTTTAATTTTCATTGTCTTTGGGTAACCGTTCGTGAAAGTGCACTATAAATTGTCAAAAATATGGAAATTTCTGTTAATAAATCTAATAAATGTAAAAATAAATTGAGCGTGGATGGATATTTTTTTTATTTTGAAAATATACATAAATGTAATAATTACAACTGGGCATGTGCGAATCAAATAGAAGATAAGTGTAAACGACGAGCAGTGACATGGGTTGAAGGAAATGTGCATGTTATTGTGAAGCACTCAGGCCAACATTATCATGAGCCTCACGCAGTGGAGAAGCATGTGCAAAGAAGAAAGGATTTTTGTTGACGAAGATCACGACAAGGAACAAGATGTGCCTCAAAGAAGTTATGTCTCCGATGCATTGTTGAGGCAACCAACAGCAAGTCAATCGACAATAATATCCAGTTTCCAAAACCAATCGGAATTTGCTGAGAATAGGGTTAAAGGAGTTCGGTTGTCAAACGCAATTCAAAGATTCCCAACCTTTCCAGATTGTGGAGAATGAGGGATTTAGGAGCTTGATAAGAATAGCACCACTGTTATATAAAATGCCTTCAAGGTTCACATTTAAAAGAAAGCTGGAAAATAAATTTGAAGCTCTTCCAAATGTATTCAAAAATAAACTCCGAAAAGTTGAGACACTGACCCTAACAACGGATATATGGAGTTCTTGCTGACGCCATGCCAGTGTAGATGTTTTCACGGAGTAACTGAGCGCTTTTTGGATTTGGACACCTTTAAAATAGAATTGTGATTCAATCAGGCCAACATAATCATGAGCCTCATGCAGTGGAGAAGCATGTGCAAAAATCAAATAACATTGTCAAAACCTAGGCAAAATCTCCCAATTAGCCAGATAGTCCAACAATCTGTCATTAAGACTCCGGTAAATAGTCGAAACTACCTTCCTACTAAAAGTTCCCAAAAACTAAAAATCTAAATCCCTTTAAATTTATATGTCCTAGAAGGTGAATTGTTCATTTTATCTAAACAATGGCTGTAAGGGGAGCATATTATTATTTTAGGAACAAGATCTTCCCTCAAATTGTTGGAAGAGAGTGATTGCTGGATGATGGATCATGGATGGAACATGCGATGTAGTTCCAACAATAATACAGCAACTGTTTTCCATCCATGGACGAGTGGGTCGACAAACAGTGCCTCTTGTATTGTCTAATGAGCAAAAAAACACGTGCCCTCTACGATTTATTTTTTTCTGAACTGATTAGAGATGCCAGAGAATTTGGTATTCTCTTAGCACCAACGCGAATTATATGTGACTTTGAAAAGGCGATTTGTCATCAACCAAATTTCACTTTCCTGTCGCTGATCTCAAAGGTTGCCTTTTTCATTTTGGCCAAATAATTTGGAGAAGGGTACAAAAATAGCAGTAAGATAACAACGTGCATTACAATTTTAAAACGATTTACATAATCTTAATTTGAATTGCAGCTTAGTAAAGAAGTTTGGCAAACTCCGAAGACTTTGCACTACATGTGCGTATAATTAAATGCTTGGCTTTTGTGCCAGTTGCAGAAGTGTCTCAATACTACGCAAGTTTGCGTAGAATTTTTGATGACGATGAAGATCAACTAAAGAGACGATGCCATCGTCGGCTTAAAGTGTTAGTCGGTCGGAGTCAGGCAGGGCTATACAAATATAAGTGATCTAACTGCCAAAGCTGAGGCCGAGAAAGAATTAAAATAAAAACAATTAATATAAAAAATAAACAGATACAAAGAATTTTAAAAAAAGAGAACACACCTTAGTCATATTGGGTTTCTGAAGAGAGTAGCAAAAAATATTGTACTCTCTGCCTTTGCTTAAATGTTGTATTTTTTCAGTAGATTATGTTTATATTATAATTTGTTGTTATATTTTTTATTAAAAATCGTTAATAAAATCTTTCTTAGATATTTCTTGTCAGTATTTTGAAAAGCAAAATTTTGTAAAACGAATCGAAAAAAGCATATTTTTTGTAATTTTATTTATTTTGAAAAGCAGATTTTTAAAACCAGAATTTCGATTATACTACTAGTAATTTTTAAAGCCATTTTGAATATCAACCAAAATTAAAAAAAAATACAGCTGATTTCAAGAATTTCATGAAAAACTCGTATGAAATTTTTGAAGGCGATAGACATCCCACGTTGTCATTTCAAAACTACTTATTCTGAGAATTGTTTTAAAATTCATTAATTATGTATTTTGTATAACTATTATTTATTTCTTTTATTTCTTCTTAAGCGACTAAAATTAAAGCTTGTAAACGTATACATTTATAAAATGATTGTTCAATTTTTAAAACTTGGCTAAGATCTAAGGATAACTTGATAATAAGTCAGATAATGTCAGCGAAATTTATTTTTTAAAGATAATGGCAACTAATATTTTTCTATTTGTAATTTAATAACTTTTATGTTTATATAATTTAGGATTTTTAAATAAGACTATGTTTTTTTATAAAAAACCATGCCGCCCAAGAGCGAAATTTGGCAATACCTATTTTGAAAGACTTGTGAACTCTATAGCGAAATGTAGGACATGTTCTAAAGTTATAAAAACATTTGACAATACACCCAATTTAAAACTACATGTTTTAAAAATGCACCGCCATTTGATAAAAAATCAAAAGCAAAACAATAAAAAGTCATAGAAAGAATTTTTGTTGACGATGATCACGACAATGAACAAAAAGAGCCTCAAAGAAGTTATGTCTCCGATGCATTGTTGAGGCAACCAACCAGTGTTGCCATTTTGGCATTATTAATGCTAGATCTAGCATTATAGACGAGAAAAAAGCATTATGTAATTTAAAAATTATGCCAAATGCTTTTTTAGCATTAACCGAATTTATATTGGCATTGTTGAATGCCAAAATTGATTTTCAATCATTAATTCATATACCTGTAAAAAATATTTTCAAAATAATATATTTTTATTTTCGATTTGGCTTTATTTCGCTTTTGAAAACGAATTAAGGCCAGTTTGGCTATATTTCGTTTTTGTGTTTTTTTTTCTTTCCAAAAATGTGCAGAACTATGATTTATCACCCAGCATAAACAGTGATGCCAATTTGGCTTTATTTCTATTTTCAAAACGAATTAAGGCATAATCTGAAATTTTAACTTATTTTGTTAGGCCTTACTTCATGCCACCCATTTATGACACTTAGGGCCAGTTTCACAGTGCATATACTTAACAAAATAAGTGGCACTTAATTTTCTCATTTTGGCACTTTAGGAGCAGTTTTAGGGCCAGTTTCAGAGTGCACACTTAACAAAGTAAGTGGTACTTAATTTTCCCGTTTTGGCACTTTAGCCGCAGTTTTAATACCTGAGTAAATGGATCTTAAGTGGCCAACATCGGAGACTTAAGTGTCAGTTATTCCGATAAGTTTACACTGTGAAATTGGGCGTTAGTTTTCCATATTTAGCACTTAATAAAAGACACTTATTCAAGTGTGAAACTGGACCTTATTTATGAAATAATAAATTTTAATTTTGCATTATTACAAGATTTTGTTCTTTGAATCATTGAAATATAAGTTTGGTAAAGGCAAAATTTTCTACGAATGGATTTTAAAATCTAGCATTCTGTTTTTTGAGCTCCCATACGATTTAGCATTATGGAATTTGAAATCTAGCATAATGAAATTTGTGATTATGGCAACACTGCAACCAACAGCAAGTCAATCGACAATAAGATCCAGTTTCCAAAACCAATCGGAACTTGCTGAGAATGGAGTTAAGGGAGTTCGTTTGTCAAACGCAATTCAAAGATTCCCAACCTTTCTAGATTGCGGGGAATGAGGGATTTAGGAGCTTGATAAGAATAGTATAACTGTTATATAATATAAAATGCCTTCAAGGTTCACATTTAAAAGAATGCTGGAGAATAAATTTGAAGCTCTTCAAAATGTATTCAAAAATAAACTCGGAAAAGTTGAGACACTGACCCTAACAACGGACATATGGACTTCCTGCTGACACCATACAGTGTTGAAGTTTTCACGGAGTAACTGAGCACTTTTTGGATTTGGAAACCTTTAAAATGGAATCGGCTACGCTCGGCGTTTATGAAATCGATAAGTCCCAAACAGGTAATTATAATTAATCAAAATAAATCAGCTAATAGCTTCAGTCAAAAGGATTGTCACTTGGTTCAAGCAGTGTGTTGTTGCTAGTGACGAGTTGAGGAAGCAGTCAGATTTTAAGTTAGTTCAGGACGTATCCACCAGGTGAAATTCAACATTTTATGTGTTGGAGAGGTTCCTGCAACTGCGTCCACTCATATAAACAATATCAAAACCTGTCTTACAAATGCGCAATCTAATGATAAATGCACAAGAGGCAATGGAATTAACTGATATAGGTATGCGAAATTCTGCGACCAATAGAAGTAGCTACACGGGAAATCTATGAACGAATTTATGACGAACAGCAAAGTTATACCCATAACCCGAATGATTAAATTTAGATCCGAAAGCCACTATCGGACAACAATTTAACAACTTTTTCACTGGCTGTCAGCTCCCGAACGGACCGTTCCACTAAAACGATCCACAGCAACCCCACCACAAAAGAAACCATCGATCGAGCACCTCGCCCCAACATTAAAAAAAAAGTTGACCGCACCAGCCACCACACCGCCGCGGCCGTACAGACCGCCAACTTCTCGACAAAGCGCACATATCGCCACTTCATTACCAGACCCTACCATAAGGTGCCGGACCCAACCAGGAACTAGGAAGGGTAACAACTAATAAGCAAGCAACCGACGAGTCCTTACGTTTCAACCTAGTGAACAGGCGCCGTGTAAGCCGAGTGCCTTCAGCAGAAGATGCAGCGCTCCTTTCACCGCCGTCCTAGTACCATAGCAGCCATCTACGAAACCCCTTACCGTGCGATTCTTCTCGTCTACTGGTCGAAGTACCGCCGACCAGAACTGTGTTGCGGTGTTAGGGGAAAAACTCCACCGTAGGCAAGGCCATTTACTGCTTATCGCTTGTAAACAGATCAGGGCAGTCCGCTGTCTGCACTTCGACTCCAACACCTGCAGCGGTACGACCCTTTTGAGGGAATTTCTTCAAGAGGACCACAACATCGGCAGTCCTTTCACGTCCACCAGCCGAGGGGAAAAGTGTCAGTACATACGACTAAATAAAAAACGGACGGAAGCCGGTCTGCGGTTCAAGGGGAGACAGGCTCATTGATATAAAGAAGTAGGATTCTTTCTTTAGGTACATTTTTTTTTGCATCGTTTCAAGTTTTTTGCATAATTTTCGGAAAATCACATCTCCTGGCCCTACCCAACGTGTCACTACACAGGCAAGTAGTTCTTATATTATGGAAGTATTAAGTGCAAAATAATTTATTGTACTTTGTATTGTTTCGTGGAGGCCAATACAGAGAAGAATGAATCAAGACTATTATATGTCCCTAAACAGCCAGAATGTTGACAAATTGTTCAAATCATTTATGGTTTGCGATGTGCACTTTCAAAAAAGCTGTCTTATAAACGTTGGACCAAAAATGCATCTTAAATGTATCGGTGCCGACGGTATACCAGCTATATTTCTGAAGAATTGCTCCGACTTCGCTTTGCTTTGCTTATTTAACAAATCCCTTTCGGAGGAAAACTTTCTTAATGAATGGAAAATCTCTTATCTTGTGCCTATTCATAAATTTGGGTCTAAGAATCTAATAGAAAATAATAGAGGTATTTCCAAGCTATCAGCAAATCTCAAGTTGTTTGAGTGTTGTGAAAGCCAAATTATAATTTTTAATTAAGAAATCTATATCTGCAGCATGGTTTTGTGTCTGGGCGCTCTAAGACAACAAAAATTCGTTCTATTTTCAGTTTATATCATAAAATCCATTGAGAAAAAGAGTCAAGTAGATGCAATTTATAAAGACATTAGTAAGGGCTTTGACTAGGCAAACCACTACATCCTATTACCTAAACTATATCTATTTGAATTTAATCATATATCATTGGTAGGTCTCAAAAAGTTAATATTAATAATTCTTTTTAGAGATCTATTGAATGTAGTTCGGGTGTGCCTCAGGGTAGCCATTTGAGTCACCTTCTTTTTAATATCTTTATTAATGATATTACATATTCTGTAATAAAATATTCGCAATGCCTTCTTTATGCAGATAATATTAAATATGTAGAAATTATTAGTGTGGAAGATTGCTACTTCAAACATTCTGGGGCCAATTTCACAGATCATGCACGTCATACATTGTATGATTTTGACAGCTCTGATACATCAATTCTGTTTCATAGAATTGTTGTATGATCGTCTGTCATACCTTCATCATAACATCGACTGGAATATTTCCAATAAGATTCTGTTTTACAGAATTTTTACTTCTATTGTATGACTAGAAAGTATGTCATTGATACATTTATTACATCAGAAAAAATTGGTTTAGGACGTGACGCTGTATTATTAATTGACAAAAAACCATGCCTTCCAAAAGAAAATATAATAAAGTATGTTTCTGCATTTATTTATGTTAGTTATTATTAATGAGTAATTACAATAATTTTGTTTTCATATTTTTAGACAACGAAGGACTTTCAACTCCTTATATTAAAGGAAATTTTGGAGTCGAAGTCGGTGCTCTTCGGCAATTTTTCTATTTTTTATTTTTTTTATAATACAGATTTTTTTTATTTTTGAAATTTGTTTGTTTTGCTAGATCGCGTTTGGTATTGGTACGGTAGACAAGACAACTCTGAGCCAGGTCCAGAGCGTTGGATTAGTCTCATCCGCAGCCGTCTTAAGCGGAGTGCGTGCCAAACTAAAGTCAAAAACATCTGCTTAGGCTTATGGAGCTAAAAGTAACTTTATTGGAGGATACCATTTATTTAAAAAGGCTTAAATGCTACGAAAAGGAGATGCTCTTGGGTCTGCATCAGAGATTAAAATGAATATGTTCGACTTTGTTCTATTCTATTTTTCCTTATGTTCGTTTATACTCGATCGTTCTGCCTCTATACTCGCAAGTCATTTTATTCACAAATCAAAATACTCACGAGAAAACTCAAACAAACTGGTCGAACTCGTTTGTGTCGTTTGACTTCACAAAGCGAGTAATGAGTATACTCGAAAAAAGGTGGTTGATCGTGAACATCATCCAATATCGTGAACACATCTCGGGTCGTTTGTAGATTAGGTAGATTTTAGGTACATGTTTATTTGTATTCGGTATTTAGAGACGCTTGGTGAATTGAATTGAATTTTATTGAGACTTATAAGAAAATTTTACAGAGTACAATTCAGTATATATATTTACTTAGCAAAGCTTTCTTAACTGCGGCTATAATGTATTGTCTGCTCTATCTAGTTACATTTATGGGAAGCCTCGTGGCTGTCACTTATAATATATAAAATATATAGTCATTCTGCTCTTGCTCAGGAGCAATGTTTCAGTTACGTGTTGGCTGTTGCAACGGGTAAAAAATATATACATATATACAATACCTACAAATACCTTACAAACTAATATGCCATAGAATTCTATATGAAATGAAATCTGTTTTGCGTTGTTTTTTTTTTCTTTTTTTTTTAGAGCGAGAGCTGAATATAGTTAAATCTTGTTATTACAGTTTTATAATGAAAAGAACTGTTTCGATTATTTACATTCACTTCTTTCACAGTTACATTAAAAAAAAATTGCTGGCAATGAAAACAAAGTTAAACAATATGTAAAAAAGGTCACAAATTACATTAAGACATTAATGATTTAACACATTACAAATAGATTATTATTTTTTCGATTATTTTGATGATCATCACCTTTGTTTAAGATGTTATACCTATGTTGTGAAAAGTTGAAGATGATGATTAATCGTCCATTCTTTTGACATCAATTTACCCATCTGGGTACACAGGGTGATGGCCTCGCTTGGAGAATCTGCCAGCTTGCGCTGAATCTGTTGCTAGTAGAATATTTGTTCTAGCTGTAGTCCGTTGTAACGGTAAGCGGAGTAACGGGGTTAGGTTCCAGTTTGGTGACGATGAACAGGAACTAAGTTGCTGTAGATAGAAATTTCCATATTACCGAGCAGGCATCCCCCTCCAAGGAAACTGCCTGGTAGATCGTTTTGACGGTAAACGGGAACGGTATAGGCCTGGCACGAGGCTCAGGAACTAATCTGTTGCTGGAGAAGCCTCTCCTGATGCCATGCAGGAATTTCCTCCCCAAAGGACTCTGCTTGGTGGTGTTCACAAGAAAAACAACCGGTTTCTATTTCTATTAGGTATACTCGAAAAAAGTGGTTGATCGTGAACATATCTTGGGTCGTTTGTAGAGTAGGTAGATTTTAGGTACATATTTATTTGTATTCGGTTTTGGTGGTTTTTAAATTTACAGAAGAAAAACTGATTTCTATTTCTATTATGGATATGAAGTTATTTACTAACTGGTTGGTTTTTTTTTGTATTGTTTTAGTAGGTATGATGACAGAAAATTTAATTATTCAACTATGTGGATTACATTCATAATATTATTCACACGACATAGGAAAGTTTGAGAGAGTGCAGTTTTTGGACAATTGTTTTTAACTGGGAAACGGCTCCCTTGAAAAACTAAAGTTTAAAACGTTCATCATAACGAAATTATTATTTAAATTCGGAAAAAATTTGTATGCGTATTGCGTAGATATGTATGTACCTACGTACCTACCTACTACCTACCTACTACCTACCTACTATGTACTATAGGTGCCTAAATTTTTTTTTATCTATTCAGTTTTTTTAAGGATTGATTAAATTCGCAGAATATGTAGTGATTTTTTTATTAAGAAATTGAATCCGGAAACTATCAACAATTTGATGGTCGCAAATTCAAACTTGAAAATTAATCCTATTTCATTGGATGGTGGCGACACGTTACATATCTAATAACAATACTTTAAAAAAAATTTCATAGTAGGTACCTACATTAAATATTAATGATTTATTTATAAGTTATATATTTTTATTTATTTTTTTTTGTTTAACGTAGGTAGGTAATCCTATTTATTTTTGTTCATTTACTTTTATTTCATTTCATTTTGTTTTCATAATATCATGTCCCTAGTTCCTACTTAGCTTGATTTATTCAATAAAAAAATGTTAAACAAACTAATAAGGTATTTTTATTTATCTTAAAAGATCATAATCCAAAAACATACTGCTGCTTAAAAATCACAAAACCAACCACCAAATTTCGCACAGCAGAGTTTAGGTTATCCAATATCCACCGTCAACCTCAAATACACAATACACACTACACAAACAATCGAGTCGAGCACATTCGAGCATATCGATCGTGGACACTTTGTTCACCGTCGCTTAACTCGTTTTTATTCGAACCAATTTAACTCGGTTGCAAGGTATACTCGTTCGTATTCGGTTGATTTGTGTGGTGAATCACGAGTCATCATACTCGTGGCCAGAAAAACTCGTAAACATTTTCCTTGCGTTGACTCTGTTTGTTTGAATTCGCTTTTTTCGAGTGAGTATTCGATGTTCGTGAACATTACTCGACTCGTTTTATTCTCTGGTCTGCATCAATCAGGTATTACTCAAAAGATTAATATTGCAGCGTTGTCCAAGTCCGATGATGACAAGTGACCAAAATTCTTAAAACATTAAAAGATATTGAATTTTTATTAATTTAATTTTTTTTATATAACCATAATTTTTTTAATTCATACCTACTTTTAATTTAATAAAATATAAGGCATTTAGAGTAAATTCGGTTAATGTGGAGTAGGCGGTTAATGTGGACCCCTCCTACAGGTAATTAATTTTTATATTTTATCATCAATAAATACAAAATAAAGAAAAAATAACTGTAAATAATAAGATTTTGATATTAAATAAAAAGTTTAGTCAATAAAGCCAAAATACCTAAAAACCTGGAACGTTTAAGTGCATAACTTTTTTTTTCCAAAAATTTAGTTTTTATATATTGTTTTTACATTCAAAACAGAGACTCGCAAATATTCTTTAAATCACAATAGAGAAGTTTGCATAGCATGAAGTTTGCCAAGAAAAAAAATTATATGGTATGCCCCCCTTTGAGAAAAAAGGGGAAATTTACTACACAATATTTAGTTGCAAAGAAAATAATCAAAATTATAACAATGTTAACGAATTTCTTCTAAAATGATTGATTAATAGGTTTTATTTCATTCATAGGTATAATGAATAACTTTTTCTTTGATTTTTAGACTTATATTATAAAAAGTTTAATCGAGGTTCTAAGAGGTCTAAGTATATGTGGAAAATACCCCGTGCACCTAATTTAAGAGCATATCAATATTATTGATTCGAAAGCAGAGATTTGGAAAACTTAAACACCCTACAGAAATTTTAAAAAATGTAAATTTGTGTGGCTATTCAGATTCCTATATTTTATCTTATTGGTTTTATTCGAAAGTCTTAATAAAGTATTTTCATCGCGGTAAGGGTGTCCTGGAAAATATTTAATGCTGTTTTTTAGTATAAATTCAAATGAAACTTATTTTTTTTCATATTCCCTGTGTTGTGAATTATAGGATTAAGTTCATACTCAGATATCCGGTGGATCTGTCCTTTTTTATTACGTGCATGTATGTATTTTTATTAGGATTCAAAAGGCCCTTATCTAAAGCCCTTATTTAATTTATTTCAAACTCTGGAAACTCTCGTTTCTCATATGGTTCGTTGGCCCGACCATGGCCATCCACATAACATCTCATACAATATCATGGTGCTTCATATAATCCAAAGTTATACAAGACAATTTATGAATTATTTTTTTTATTGCTACAAATCCTTCAAACTTTATGGGGCACTTCATTCAGAGCGAGCTTATGAGACTTCCTTGCCCGATCTCTCCTAAAAGTATGCAACAAACACACATCGCATTTTGATACATATATTATATGTGGGTCAGATGTTTATGCAATAAAAAGTGAAATATTTATATTTAACGGTAATTTTTGTGTTCTTCTGTGGTGAAAAGACGGCATGGGTTAGTATTTATTTTTTTCTTCAAGGACTGCATGATTTAGAATATTGAGCTTCGCGCACAAATTTGTAGCTTATATGGACTTCGATAATCTTTAATGTATTACATCATATACAGCTAAATAAATAGTCGGATTTTAGGAGGTATCATAAAATTTCGAAATGGCGCCACTGCGTGTTGCGATGTGGGGATGCGGAGTTTTTTTGTGGGACGTGCGTCGTCGTGCTCGTGGTGTTTTTTCATTAAGGGTTGTACAATAAGGGTGAAAATACGGGAATTACCATCGGAGATTGGGGTTGCAATAAAAGTTAAAAATTTTACAATTTCACTTGCATGATACTCGGAGGTGTATGCGATGATGATAACGTTGACTTTCCTCATAGCAAACATGCTAATTATGCAAAGTGTGCATAAGGGCGCTAGAGATTACACTGAAAGTCGTTACTCTCCTTCGCGTTGTAAAGTTTGGTTTTAAGTTTCTAACGACAACGATGACGATGCTTTTAGCAACATCACAGAGCAAAGACAGACCGAAAGAGAGAAGAGATAGAGATTGGGTAGAAGCCCTGAAATGCAAATGTAATGTGGAGATAAGTTTTCGAGCTATAAAGTGGTGATGTCTCATAAAACTGAAACAAAAAAAAACAAACACAGTTGATAATTGTGCAGAGGAAGTTGTTTTTTACGAGTAACGCGTTATAAAGTTTTCACTATCTGCTGATGATGAATCTTTAAAGTAAGTACCTTCAAGTGATGTTGAAGATGATTGCCAAATTAATTGCTAGATTTATTTTTTGTTTAACCTGCGATGTAGTTTGGAACATGATGGAAGAAGAAGGAAGTCGTCTAGGTAAGAAATCAAAGATAATCTTATTTTAGTAGAAAACGACTCTAATGGTTTTGATAACAAGTCATGTTAGTTATAGGTTAGGTAAGGTTAAAGTTTTGCCAGCAGAAAAACATACCACGCATGAAGCTATGTATCAAGGAAACTTCCTTTCAAATTGCTTAACCACTTTGATTTCCTTATGAAGCGGGCGTGACAACTTTTTATTGTGTTAACTAGGTCACTATTCACTATAGGATATTCTACGGAACCGAGATACAGATAGTCGGACCTGAGACAAGAAATGTTTGAAATTACCATCGCGATATTGTCAAAATATTAAATAGACACAAAATCAATGTTACGAGCAGAATGGAACGCAGCTGCGGAAGGAGCTGCAGACGGAGCCGCAATGGTTCGCGAACTTTTAACTTTTCACGTATAGCACTTTTAACGTTTCAATTTATATAAAGAAAAAAGAGCCGTAAAAACTACTGAAGCTTATTTGTGAAAAAAATTATTAATTAAAAGAAAAACATTGGAAATAAAAAAAGGGAATTTAATAAAGTCGTGGCTGTTTTTTTTTTTTTTTTTTTTAATATACAAAAGCCTGTATCTACCTCTTATTGTGGGAAGATAAAATAATGATGCACGGCATTTTTTTAAAAGCAGTTGCAGCTGCGGCTCCGATTCCAGTTGCAGCAGGGTATTGTGTTCAACCAGTAAAGAAGCACACGTGAATTAATAATGTCGAATATAATAAGAGCAACCATCGCTTGAAATAAGATACTTAGGTATACTTAAGTAGTTTTAACTTATTAACAAATTGTTAGAAACTTTCGAAAACGGACAATAAAGACAAAGTTTTTAATCAAAATATCACTTGTTCCGCCTTCTTATTTAATCTATGAATTTGAACAAGTTGTTGATATAATCTACGGAGGTATCAACCCAAAGTTGGGCAAAAACAATATGTCTTGCTGCAGTTTTGTTGCCATCCGGTTTGTGCAATATGGTTCAATTTTGTCGGTAAGGACCTCTGTTGCTTGGACGATTTTGGAATCCGGGCAAACTGATTTTAAAAACCTTGGCAAATGATCCATTATTAATAAAGGTAGATTGTGCTCTGTAATGAACGCTAAGCATTTCATGAGCGTAGTTTTTTGGTTATCCATATGTGGGGCTCTAGTAAAAGCTTCTTCAATTCTAGGCACATTGTCCAAAGCTTTAACTTGTTCCAAGTGGAAGGCACTATTTCCATGGCGCTGAAGGTTCCATTTCTTTTTGGTAATTGAATTATTACAAACTTTGCAAAAAGCCTTATTTTTTTCAAATTTAAGCCATTGAAATTCATCCAGCCACCCTGGGCAAAGCTGCCGATTTGATGTTAATCTAAAAAAAAAATTATTTTAATCAACATTTTGTTGTGAGGTCGCGCACTAACATTGTATACTAAGGTACATAAACATACTTCTTCTTTTTTGCAGTGTCTAAACATAATTCTTCACATTCCAAGTCCGTAGATTCTTCATCGGATTCAATGTCACCCATGACCCAACTAACAATTTTTCTTCTATAAGGTTCATTCTTGATGTTAGTACTTCTTTATAGCTTGTTTTGGACTTGTGCGTCAAAGCTACAAATTTTGAAAGCTTTATTCTCGAATTTAACTTCAGTTAAACCTATTAGAGGTGAAATAGGAAGCTAAAAACAACTCTTCATATGTACAGTTTCGTTAATTCCTCGACAAGACTTCCAGAAATTCGTTTATAGAAGCACGGGAAATAGTAGCAAAGAAAAAGTTTCCATACCTAAAAATGTGTAAAAGACCTGCTTACAAAAGCCTTCAACAAGCAATTATTTGTTTAGAAATAAATTGTGGGAAACCCGCGCTTAAGCAAGAAGTATTGTTTTCTATAAGTTGGTCTTATCAAGTGATGTCAAAAAATTTTATTTGTAAAAGTCCTCCAAGCAAATGCTCGAAACAAGCATAATATTGTACTTTTTGTCAGGCACATGAGAGAGAAGCATTGTTTTCTATAATTTTGTCTTAGCGAGGTGATGTCAAATATTTTTGTTGGCATAAGTCATGTGAACACAAGCATAAATGTATGTGATGTTAGGCGCATGCGCAAGAAGCATAGATGTCGGTGGATTTGTCTTAACGAAGTGACGTGAATTAAGTTTATTACTATAAGTCTTTTCAAAACAAGCCCCACACAAGCTTTAATTTGTCAGCTGTCAGGCGAATGCGTTAGAAGCATTTTTCGATATTTTGGTCTTACCGAAGTGATGACAAATAATTTGCGGTCTTAATTAATTTGTAGTAACAGTATCTTCAGATATGAATTAGTAGAAAAAAATGAAACGTGGAAAAATGCACTTTTAAGTATGTTCATTTTCGATTGCCAAACTCTATTGCTTCCTGCGATGAGCTGTGGTTAATAGTGGTAAGTATTTGCTTGGTATGGGACATTTTTTTTTCGACAGGCATTTGATGTACATGACAAACCTTTTTTGTTTCTGTGGAAAACTTCAGCTTTGCATAAAAAGCTGATACTTCGTATGGAAATAAATTGCAAAAAAAAATGTCAAATATGTATGTTGATGAATATGGTATGACCGTATTTGGTTTTCAGAGTCATCGGTAAATAAGTTGAAAAATAGTATAGGTAAATACAAAATGTGAATATTTTTAAATATTATTATTGTTTTTGACAAGAAACATTTGAATTGCAAAGTTTCTTTCAAAAAATAATTGTAACAGACTTGAAAAGCAATCATCAGTGAGCACTATAAAATTATATTGGGATAAAACTTTAATCGTGTGTGAATTTGATTAAAATGTCGATTAAACTTGTTCATGTTTAATGAAACATTAAACATGATTATCTGAGCCTATTCACACACGGTTTTAATTTTATTCCTAGTTCAATTTTAGGCACAAAATTATCATAGGTTTGTTTGATCAATTTATTAAAAGTGAGTTAAAAAATTTTTAAAAAATGCAAGTTAATGAGATATTTTGGGAATCAATTTGCACATACGTATACTTTTAAAAAAGCGTTCTTTAAAATATTAACAAAAAATAACAAAGTAAGAAATTACTTGGAGACAATAGCCTGCTGCAAAATCTTGTAGAATGCTTGTTAAGGAAAGTAAAAGCCTTCAACATTTGTTTGTTGATCTCCGATCAACCCGTATATGGATGTTCCAAAGCCTCTCAAGCTTACCAAGTGGGCCAAATATGTGCTTCTAAGGGCTTATACAAGCAATTTTGCTGTATAGGAAATAGCTTCGATAGTCCCTTATAGAAGTAAAAATGTTAGTTGGGCAGTATCGCAAAAAAATATTTATTTGGGGAAAAAAATTTTTAAAGGAAATTCAGATGCTTACTTTATTTGCACCTCTGAAAAGTTTTTTCTTTTTGATGTCGATGGCGTGTTCTCCGAAACTTATTTTTGTTTTAACGACAAACCTTTAGAAAAAAACATAGTCTAAATACATTTTTAAACTTAATAAGCAAAGGTACATACCTATGCATTGCAAAAACAAAATTTTTAAAATACGAACAAACCGGGAATAACAAATTTCGTAAACAATGAAATCAAAACAAAAAATTTTTGACAGATGGCAGTAGCTGGTAGCTTTTCTTAGCTATGTTCCAGGTAATTAAAAACGAATGCGTTCAGCGTTATTGTAAGTGGAACTAATGTTGCTTTATAAACGCTGTATGAAATATATTTTTGTTTTAAATATTTTAATTTACTATATCAAAACAAAGTGCCATATTTAATATTTGAGTGCCACAGTGCCATTTAAATGAAAAGGTGCCATAAGTGCACGATCGTCCCACATCGGCAACGCTGCCTGCAGGTATTGTGCTATCCGATAGAGGATTTTTAATTAAAGGAGCCGTCAAGAGGAGAGGAGCAGAGTTAAGTACACCTGAGTTTCTTCAAGGAAAGCCACAGTTAAACCCAAATTCAGTTGAGTATTCAATCAATTTAGCACTGTTAGAATACATGTTGGAAGAGTAATAGGAAATCAGCACCAAAAGTATAATATTCTATCTCATTTTCAGCCAATGACTACAATTACCAATAGAATCAACGAAGATGAAGTTTTCCACGACGGTATTGTGCGTACTCTTGTGCGTACTTGTTTCGAGTTGGTAAACCTGACTCCTTCAGTAATATCTTCAACTTTATATAATTAAAAAAAAATTGTGACATTTAATAATTTTTTTACTCTTTTTGTGTAGTAGATATAAGTGTATTTATTTTTTAAGCAAACAACAAGTTCTTGTATCTATTTATTTGTAATTTGTTACAATCATTAACTTAACTTAACTTCGGATTTTTGTATTTATTTTTTTCTTTAGTATGTAAATAAAAACAAGTATAATATAAAATGTATATTTGTATGTAAACACAACCCATAATTATTAAACAAAATCAAAGAAAATAAGAGTGTGTCATTGTACTTTATGGAAGGAATTATTATTAAGAAACAATAAATAAGTAAACGAGAAGAAAAAGGTGTAATGAACTAAAATATTTACATTACTTCTTAGAAATAGGAATTAAGATACATCAACAACTAAATAAAAAACAAATATAAAGGGAAATACAAAACTAATTAACATTTTCAATATAACTTCATAGAAATAACAGAAACAACCATAAAAAACGAAGAAATACTATAAATATTACATATACCATCAACTTGAAACAAATTAATATATGTGAGAAAATATACACATATTACAGGTACAATGTAAATAGTTATAATTACTGGTGGTGGGACTTTGAGAAAAAAAGGCTATTAATTCGGGGAGTAATATATTATAGAAGTATTTGTCGCTCTCTAGCATATTAAGTCCCGATCTACTTTTATAACAATTTTGTTATTTGGTGAAAATATGAAAATATGCAAAAATAACCAAATTTGACATTTAGAATATGTATTTGCATCTGCACTTCAAAATAATACTCATGTTTTACATTCATAACATACTCTGAATTTTTTTAAATGCAGACATCTTTTTTTTAAATTAAGTCAATATCCTCCCCGTTTTTCAGTCTGAATGGAGATTTGACTTCAACTGGGGCCTTTTCACAGCACTTACATACAAATATTGCATCCGTAGTTATAGTTATTCTCCCTATGCGAAGTTTTTGCCAAATGTTGTCGGGAGATAAACTTTGTCAGGTTTTTTAATCCTCTGAGCGAATTGCGATGAAATTGAAAACATTCTTATTATTCCCTAATATCAATAGAGCCTCTAACCTCTTTCCAACAATGTATATATTTAACTTTGAATAAATTTGCAAAATAAAATTTTACGAGGAAGAAAGTGTGTTCATCACTTCTTTCAGATACGAATTCATCGTAAGAGGTGGCAGCTGCTGGGAGATATTCGTTTTTAATACTTTTCAGTATATCTAATGCCTTTTTATCGTCAATTTTAAAAACTCTAATAGACATTTTTATTTTTGAAGGTTTCTTCTTAAAATCAACTGCTTTGATCTCCAAAGTCCCACTGAAGCGTATTCTTAACTGGAGCTTTGCGCCAATAGCTTGCAACGTCCGTAACTGATAGCTAAAATTTGATATTTTATTATACCTAATGTATTTCAATAAATTGTACTTATGTTGTGTTGTGTGTTGTTGACAAGTGTATTGTGTATTTTGTAAATAATAGTGGGATTGTTTTTGGATACATCTGAGGATAAAATGATGATGTTAAACTATTAGTTGTATACAAATGTTTTATAACTTTTTAGATTTACATTGGCTCCTACTTCAAATTTGTATCAGCGATTTTTCATCCAAGTGAAAAGTTTAGCATTGACGTGGCAAAAAGAAAATGTTTTCCTCAGTTAAACACATGATGAAGTAAACATTAGGTTCATTTCATTTAAATACTTTAGATAATAATGACGAGAAGCTAGCAGATCACTATAGTAAACCGTCCCCTTTGATGCACGAGAGCTAAACATTAAACGTAGGTTGATTTTTATAGCCTTAGAATACAAACACAATTTTGGGTGAAACTGTAGAAAATTGTTACTTATTTCTTTAATATATCCAATTTCTGAACATAACATACCAGTAATTCCAAACAAACCCACCTTCTTTGGACTTTGTTAACTGGGCTTAAAACAGAAAAATTGTAGGTTTTAAGTCTGTAGGTATAACACGTTATTATTACAAAATTATTTTCTTCAGGCTTAATTTAATCCCCAGATAAAATTAGAACCCATCAAATAGCATCCTCCTGCTATAGACACTCTATATTGTGCCTTACTTTTCCATAAAAAATTTACTCAATCCCCAATCCGGGTTCTTTAAATCCTCAAAAATCCAACTTTTGCCATTTTATGTTGAATTTAAGATATATGTTTATATTGTACCTATATATATACATAGTACAATACATTTCAAGGCTTTTGTCGTATTACATATCATAAAAAATAGCTTAACAAAAAGTTGTACGGTCATAAAATTAAATGTCGCGATTTCTTCTGTATGAAGTAAGTAAGTAGTGAATCCCTGCTATATTCATATATATAAATTCAACCCAGGATACACATGGTGCTCCGACATTATTTCATCTCCGTTGGGAAGCTTTGTGGAAGCAAACATAGGCAATTTTTCGTTTTGTCTCGAAAGAGGTGGGGGAGGGGTTGAAGAACAATAATGATATCGCGTTTCTCGCGAAAGATACTTTTTTGTTGCTTTTGAAAATGGATATCAGGCGTAAGGATAAGCCACCAAGTGAGTCTTACATTTCTAATATCTGTGCTTAGCTTCAATGATAAACGTTATGAAGCATTTTTTTAAACTCGTAATCCCCACGTGGATGCATGGCCCATTATTTGGCTGCTGGATATAATTCATATATTTTAGTGATTTATTCCTTATGTAGGGATTCCTCACTGTGTCTGTTTGTTTTCTTGTCTTAAACAAGGCTATCTGTGCCTCTGCTGGGCTGGAAACTGCCTTGGAATATATATATTGTTAACATTGGCAGGATGTTAATAGACATTTATTAAGCACACTTATTGCCATCAACAGAACAGAACAGAAGGTAAATAATATGGAGAAATTGATATGAAGTGTTCCCAATGTAAAAAGAAGTGAGATTTATTTTGTGTAGGTACCTACAGGAACACCTGCCTACACTAAAAGTTACTGGAGTTATACAATAAAATAGATTTTACATTTCTCTGGTCTGATTTCTTGATTTCAAATGTAAAACAACAGCTAAGTTAATTTTCAATGTTTAAAAGTTGCATAGACTTGTTCTGTATGTACTTAGAAGCAGCTGTCTACATAAATTTGCCACTTACTATAGATTACTACCTACCATGTCGATTATGGAACACGCAATATTAGCTTTTGAAAGCCAAATGCTGGCTGGTAGATTGGACGTTTGACTTTGTCCCGGCAATAGTTCCGCAGCTCTTCTCTGGCTTCTGTCCGGAGACAGGGATATGGTGCCCCTCATATATTGCTTGAAGAGCAGCAAATTCAGAAAGGCGGATGACGAATTTTGGTAGGGATGCGCTTTCGAAAAAAACATTGCACTGCTGCCTTAACATATGGCTACATCTTTCATTTGGGCCAAATTATTTGGAGGAGAGTCCAAAGCTTTGGATTTGCAGGAAAATATGACCAGGACGAATAGTTTGCATTAGATGTAAGATTGTTGAAGACTCTCCCTTTTATGCCAGAAGAAGAAGTTGCAGAGTATTTCAATGTAATAAATCGCTCACTGGTAAATGTAGAGTCAAATCCACTTTACCAATGGTTTAAAACCCTTACATTATATGGGGAAACGACTTCTAGCCGACCGGAGCTTCTGCATTTTCTACGAACGCAGAATAGCTTGAAAGCATGGCATGGGCACGGTGGCTAAAAGTAATTCGATTATAAAAGCAAGCAAAATAATATATCATTTCCTTTCGTTTTTTTCTATTTTAGGTAGTGATACACCAAAGACATATTTTAGTCTATAAGCTTTAAGTTGGCTTAGACAAACAGTCAATTGGGAACAGACAGACAAAATAAGACTATAAGACTATACTGTAAACAGTTTTCTTGATTAAAGTTTAAAGTACCTGCCTGGTCTGATTCAGGCTCCCAAGAATTTTAAATCCCTTTTTGGTTCCTCTGTAACGCACTCCCAACTCCGTTGCTCCGCTCCTAACAGGTAAAAATAGGCAGTTACACTGGATTCAGCACACTAAATCATTTAGGCCCTGTTTTTTTAGTTCGAGATCATCCCATTTTCGGAATTAAACGCTAGTTGACGCCTGAAACATGTTTTTCAGTCTATTAAGATTCCGAATTAACTCTGGGTTAATTTTGGATAAACTGAATAGATATTTCTGACAGATATATGTCAAAATACCTTAGAAGAAGAAATAGAGGAACGGGCATATCGAGGAAAAAGTGAAGCATTTTTCAAAATAGTGTGAGTTAAACACACACAAATGCATTCACATAGGGAAGGCATGCAGTAAGACAACAAAATCATGGAAAGGAATTTTTAGCTGTTTTTTTGAGGAAAGTGTTTTGAGATTTTAAATCGTCAAAATAGAAAAAAAGCTTAGTAAATTAAATAAACAAGTGAAATAAAAGTAAATAAAGTAAATATATGCCAATCTTCATTAAAATAAAAAAAGAAAATTACATGCGGTACTCCGTTAAATCCTGTAAAAGCGCCTATAATAAGCAGTGCAATTTTTGTTCATTTCACAGGTATGTAAACTGTGTCTCATATTCCACATAAAGTAAGTAAAATTATTCTGCATTACGGGCGCTCAATGCATTTGAGCGCCTTGCCATCGCCAATAAAAGCTAATTCGACCCTGGGTGAAAATTTCAGCATATCACATTTCAAAGTATAATTGTATTTTCAACAAATTTGCCTTTTTTATAGCAAAATGCTGTGAAATATCAATTTTAATTTTTAGGGTAATGTATTTACATAAAAACATCACTTCACATTAATTTATGTGGAATTTGAGACACGATCAGCCCGTAAAATGAAAAGACTATTTACTCCATAATATAGGTGCTTTTACACAATTCAACACAGCACCGCATGTTGTTTTATATTTTATTAAATAAAGTTATCGTTCGATCGTTTTCGTTTTACGGAATTAGGCCCCTGGAAATATTCTTTCACATACTGCCGCATAGTTTCGCCCTCTGTTTCTTAAAAAAAAAAAAAAAACAACACTATATATGCCAGTAGGACCTAGGGTCTTATAAATTATGCAATTTTAGAAGGAATAGAAGGATAGGATAGATTTTTGTTGGCACAGTAGATTGAGAAATAAGGTTTTGATTATCTCATTAAATCCCAGGGGTGGCGTTCAGTTGAGGGAATATAGAAAAGAATGCTGCCTAGACTGGGGACCGAACCCACACATTCAGGATACCAGTCAAGCACTACTTCCACTGCGCCGGGGCCAGTGAAAGCGCATTTCAATAGTGTCACCGTCGGAATTTCGATAGAATTTTGACAACTTAAAATTAAAGTCCCTCGGAAGTCGGAGATAACTCAAATTCAATTATTTTGGAGGATTAACTCAGGCAATAAAAAACTGATCCAAAGTGTACCAAATTTTATTAAATTTCGGCAAGAAATTATTTTTGTGGCCAACACGGAACAAAGTAGGTATCCAATGTTCACTGCGCCGGTCAACGTGTAATACTACATCCTTATATTATGTTTCATTTTAAACATGTCCCCCCCTTTTGTAAAAATCCCTTAAATCATTCAATTTCATTAATCAAAAATAAATCTGTACTCTGTCACACAACGTCACCCTTCCCTCATTCAAAATTATAACAAATGTCCCTGCCAAGGCAACTGGTTAACACCATATTCCATAATATAATTTACGCTTCTGTACTATTTGTCCGAGGGGAGTAGAACGGGTCAACCTATATAGTCGTTGGTATACCTATGTTCCAAGTAAGTTACAGCTTAATTTGAATATTTATTGCTTTCATGTCCAACTGTTACTTATACAAAACTCCGTAAATGTAGTGTCACATCTAATAGTAAAATATCCAACAAAAGTTAATTGATGAGAACCTTTGAGCTTCAACCAGACTGCCCGGCCAGGAGGGTGCGATTCGTTCGTGGCAAACCGACCTAAATTATAGTCATCGCTCAATTAAATTCCATATTAAATGATGGACAAAAGTTGTCAAATCATTAAGGAATAATTATTATTCAGAAAATTTCCTAAACATCCTGTTTCCTGTTTAACCTCGAACAAAACAAAATAAAGTCCGTTCTTCAGAGGCTGATTTAAAATTCATTATAACAATATACATATAAATGAACAAGGAAAACTCTGACTTGAACTAGAAGTAGGTATGTACAGTATTAAATTGTTTCGCACAAAAATAATCTTACCTAAATAACAATAACTAAATATATGTTGTCTTTTTAGGTCCTTTTGTTGCTAAATTGATTAATTTATAAGGCACAAACATTGAAACACCGCCTGCTTCACCTGAAGACTTTAGTCCATCAAAAGCATAAGCTTCTTAAATGGCATCCATGATGGGATATAAATTCAATGGCAGATGGGGCAAGAACTGTCCCAAAGTAACAATAACAATAGAAGACCAATTGAATTGATGGGAGGCTGCAAGGATGAAACTGTTGTCATCGCAGGCCTTAACAGTTAGTGTTTTGATTAATGACTCTATTAACACTCAATTTTTCAAATCCAAATGAAAATACAAAGAAGTGATGAATGAATTATAACAAGAGTGGTTTTATATCGACGAGAAGGGGAAGCAAATGTTTTGTGGTCATATGACGTAGGTATAATAAACGAGCGTCAAAATCATAAAACGGTTTTAAAACTTTATTTCTGCTTTTCTATGTAGGGGTGCAGCTTGTGCGTAGCAAGAATTTATTAAAAAAAAAATGCGTGTGATTGATTGAAAATTATATCAGTATTTTGTATATATTCAGACTCTTCTATGGAAAAAGTTAGGCGCTGAGGAACCGTGCTTCGATTCCATGCATAACGAAACACTTTAGCAAGGCTTACATACCCTTAACACCTTCAACACTTAGAAGAACGGTCATCCACATGAAAAGTAAACAGGTTTACAACAAATGAAGTAAACAATTTGTTTACCAAAAAATTTACTGTCAACAACATACCGATCGATTGTAATTCCATCATAAGTGTCAATCCTTTGAAATAATTTAAAAGATCATTCTGCTATGTGCCTGCATTAGAATTCGGAACTTACAGTTTAAATTAAACTAATTAATATAATTAAAAGAATTCAATATAATTAAGAACAAATTGATTAAACCTATTTTGAAATTGATTCAAAATAGCTTTTAACGGCCTTTAGTCCTACAAAAATTTGGCGTTTTGCCCCGGCGATCTCACTTGGACTCATCAGTTGACTAGTTAGGGCCTTTGTCAATATGAACATATTAATCACACCGCATTGATTCGTCTTTCACAGGCGTAGAAGCCAGCGCAGCGGTAAGAAGTTCCCTCACACAATACCCGAAAAGAAAAACGAAAAATTCAGCGATCCAGTTAGTAATAGTAGTAGAGTTACTTCGGGTAGAAGCAGCAGCGATAGTGACAGTACCTCTATCAGCGATGATGATGATGTCAGTTGACAATCATAACCGTGAATCTAAAGAGGAGGAAGCTGAAAATGAAAACGAATTAAAAAAGAATCCTTTTAATTTATTATTTGCATCTGTGTTTAGCAGTTGCGTAACTTTATTTTATTTTTGATATTTAATTTTTTTTAATATTCTACTGTAAGTGAAAACGCAAAAAAATTGTTTCCAAAACTAATTTAAAGCATGCTGCTAAAAATTTAATCATAGAATAATATTTATTTTTTATATAAAAGGATTTGTTAAATTTGTTTGTTTTATAATAGACATATTATATTGATCAGAATATTATGTATATATATTGTTTCAATTTAACATAATTGGAGACAAAATTGTGGTTTATTTCTTAGACAAAGGATTAAAGAACGAATAAATTAAACTGGACAAATTTACTTTTGTGTAGTGATGGGCGCATTCGAATGATTTTCTCGATTATAATCGATTCAAGCAACATCTCGAGATGTCTCGATTCTTCACTTGAATCATTCGAATGATTTACCATACCGATTATACCTACCCACTTACTATTCTTACTTGTAAGTTGTAATCGTAAGCGCAGTGAGTGAGAAGAGAACTCGAACTCAGAACTCGAGAACTCGAGAACCCAGCAAACATTTTAATTCAGAACTGTATCATAAATGATTGAAATAAGTGAACAAAACCTTCGAATCTGAATTCATTTCTAAATCGATTTGGGTCCAAACTCCTGGGTAACGAAACACACATATGAATCTTTTAAATGATTCATAAATGATGAATAAATACGAATAGAAGTGAATCCACCCAAATTACTTGTTTGAGGAATTACTTGTGTACGTTCACTTTTATTCACCTACAATGAAGGAGAATCGAATCTCAATCATTTTTATCCTGCAAGAAATTCCACACAAACCCCCTCTTCCCTTCATAACGTAAAAATGATAGGCTCTTGAAACATTTTCATATTTCATTCACTGAAAATGAACATTTATCGGATGATATTCTTCATTTTTGCTGAATGTTAAGTGAACATTCACCTAAATGTTTGCTGGGAAATGAGAACGAAATACAAGCAAGAGAAAGATAAATAAATATAATCGAAAATTCGAGAACTCGAGAGTCGAAACGTTGATTGTTTGTGTGATTACGTCATACGTTTATTCAACCACTTGAGTCAACGCAGAGAGAAGTACGCGGAAAAAACCAAATAAAGAGCCATATATTTTTCCGAAGCAGAAAATAAATTTTTCGTATTTTTTAGAGGTTTTTTAATCCATCGTCATCGTAGCCATCCTTTGATGGAATTTGACAATTGATGGATTGACAGATAGGTAATATCCTATGCTTTGAGGTATAGATAATATTTCGATCCAAATCTCAACAGATTGCCCTAAAAAAACATTTTTCCGGAGCAGAAAAAAAAACTCGATTTTTTTTTTTGTATTTTTTAGAGGTTTTTTTCTGTAGCCATCCTTCGATAGAATTTGACAGTTGATGGCTTGACAGATAGGTATTGATCTATACTTTGAGGCATAGAGAATATTTCGTTCCAAATCTCCACAGATTGCCTAAAAAGGCATTTTTCCCGGAACAGAAAAAAAACTCGATTTTTTTCGTATTTTTTAGAGGTTTTTTAATCCATCTTCATCGTAGCCATCCTTCGATGGAATTTGACAGTTGATGGCTTGACAGATAGGTGATGATCTATACTTTGAGGCATAGAGAATATTTCGTTCCAAATCTAAACAGATTGCCCTAAAAAAGCATTTTTCCGGAGCAGCAAAAAATTCTGAATTTTTCGTATTTTTCAGAAGTTTTATTTAATTTATCGCCTTCGTAGCCATACTGTGATGGAATTCGACAGATAGGGGACAAATTATATTTTGAAGCATAGAGAATATTTCGTTCCAAATGGACTGCAATACAAAATCAAACAAGGGAAATAAATTTTATATTATTTAAATTTCATTTTTAAAATGTAAATTGTATTGGACAAAATTTTTTTTTATCGAACAAAGCGAATCTTAATATTAAATTTTAAAGGTTTATTATTCCAATTTTGTACTATTTCATATCTCGAATGATCATTCGATTATTGCAATCACTCGAATACTAATGTCTCGATTACTCAAATCATTCGATTATGCCCATCACCACTCTTGTGTTAAAAATTAAATCAAATACATTTGTTTTTCAATATTAAGTGAATATAAATAGATTTAATAAATTCCGCTTTTTTCACTCGGAATTTTTTTCTGATCCTTTTTCCTTTTTTTTTTTGCTTTCCGTTTGCGGACATCAAAATTTGGCAAATCCATTCTATCCTCATGCTTGAGCGGAGAATTTTAAATATTTCAAAGCCACAAAAGGCGCGCAAATAAATGCCAGTATGTACTTTGAAAAGTGAGCAGCCAAAACTGAAAAGACAATTTTAATTTTATAAAAAAAATTAAATTCTGTTTTTGAATTTAGTTACTCATTGATCCCGGGATGAAATTAAATATAATAGAGATCACGTTTGCCACTCTGGGAAAAAAATTCCTACAAAACATTCTAAAAAAAACCTACAACTCAAAGAAAAACCTACCAAAGCAAAATTCATATATAGAAGGCATCGTTAAATAAAAAAACATAAAAGCATACACATTAAAAATGTACATTAATTTTATTGTTTCTTTTATTCATTACTTAAAAAAAAAGGAGGAACTAAAAACCTTAAATTTATATTTCAAATTTGTAGGTATTTATCTCTGTATTAAATACCTTACAATTAAGAACTTAAATAAAAGGCTCAACAATAAATAATAAGAAGTATAAGTTTAAGTTTAAAAACAATTTTTCGCCGACCAGCCATAATGAGAATTATTTTTGTTGGCAGCAGCCAACTCCAAATCCAGGCTTATTGCTAAGTTTGGTTATTTTTAAGGACAAATCAAAAAGAATTCGTTCTGCTGCTGCCGAACTGTGAGGCAGAGTCAATAAATTAAAGGCGAAATTTGTCAAAACTCCTTCAATCCATTTCGATTTTCTCCGACTTTTTCCCAGAACTGATTAATGTCTACTGTAGAGTTTAAATTGGTTTAAGGGGCGTTATGGTAGACAAACTTTTTAAGTTTATATCTTTCAAATCAAATCTCGACATAATCTGATCTAACAATTCAAAGTAAAAATTTCCAATATTAGATTTTATCAAAATTTTGTTTGAGTTTTGTACCTTACATTTTAAAGGGTGATTTTTTAGCTGGTTTGGTTTTGGCAACACTGGTTTTGACAGCTGACGTGTGTTTAGTACCTTGTGTCACTGTCAAACAGCTTCAGTTTGGTTTGCAATTTAACAATGGATCGTCTTACAAATGAACAACGCTTGCAAATTATTAAATTTTACTATCAAAATTCGTGCTCGGTTCGAAATGTTCATCGCGCGAAAAATTGTGTTCAGCGATGAGGCTCATTTTTGGTTGAATGGGTACGTAAATAAGCACAATTGCCGCATTTGGAGTGAAGATCAGCCAGAAGCATTGCAACAGCTACCAATGCATCCCGAAAAAGCCACTGTTTGGTGCGGTTTATGGGCCGGCGGCATTATTGGGCCATATTTCTTCAAAGATGATGCGAATCGCAGCGTTACTGTCAATGGTGAACGCTACCGAGCGATGATAACAAACTTTTTTTTGCCCGAAATGGAAGTTCTTGACTTGCATGATATGTGGTTTCAACAAGACGGTGCCACATGCCACACAGCACGCGAAACAATGGCGCAATTGCGAGGCGAGTTTGGTGAACAGTTAATTTCACGTTTCGGGCCGGTCAATTGGCCGCCTAGATCGTGCGATTTGACACCATTAGACTATTTTTTGTGGGGGTATGTCAAGGCTAATGTCTATAGGGACAAGCCCGCTTCGATTGACGCACTGGAAGCCAACATCCATGCATTCATTCGTGAGATACCGGCCGATATGTGTGAAAGAGTATGCCAAAATTGGACTCAGCGGATGGGCTACCTGAGACGCAGCCGCGGTCAACATTTGCATGAAATTATCTTTAAACATTAAATTGCAAGGTTCAAACTATCGATTCAAATAAATATTTCATTCATTTTTTTGAATTTTTTGTGTTTTTTTTTTTTTTAAAGTTCTAAACCTCTAAAAAAATCACCCGTTATAATGTTTCCAACAAAAACTTCTTCAGTCGGCAAATAATTATTTGTATCCCTATATAGTTAATTTCTTCTAGAGAATTGTTTCTTACACAATTTTTGTTTATAAAATTACTCATTGCCGATTTGGAGCTAGAAGGTTGCAATTGTTGTATTGTTTATGAAAACAAAATACAGGCTATCTGACTAGACGGGAGTGGATATTCGCAAAAATGATTTTGATAACACTTCCGATAAAGCGAACCACAAACATAAACCAAGCTGTTTTCATTAATGACTTCATCTTCACTTATGTCGCTGGATAACACAATCTGTGAAATGCTGTCGGGATCAACATCTTGCTCACACCTCAGCCAATCTATATAACCTCTCAAATTTCTATTTGACGAAAAAACCTCAAATAACCTATACTCTTGTTCTACGCTACAATTTCCCCCTCTAACAATTTTTAGGTAGGTATTGGATGCACCAAATCTTCTAAAAAGCGCTTTGGAACTGTATACACATAGGGCGGGTATTGTTTCCACAGGTGCATCTAATCTTCCCGAAAAAATTTTCAAAACAATCCGATTGAGTAAAAACTCAAAGCCAGATGTTTGTAGATGTTCCCAGAGTGAACGCAAGAACGGTATATTTAAAAGCCACCCTTATATAAAGGAAAACTTCTTGGTAACATCTTTGCATTCTTAATCAGTGCTTATAACGCACCGTTTTCTGGTCAAACTGCAAGAGTTTGAAAAGCACCATAAACTCTATTGCTAAAAATCTGCGTTGCAAGACGAACTTTCATTTTGTGCAGGTTATTTCCACAATACAAATAGAGGAGGTCGTTCCATGTAGCTCTATCTTGTTCCGAAACAATGATATCATTTTGAAGCACACAATTTCGAGCACTTTTTAGGAACTGCTGACCTCAAAGTATGGTTTATCAGGACTGATGTCTTGCACCCTGGCCAAGCCCCTATAGTTCGAGCCCTGGTCACAAACTAACTACACTGGGCATAAATAATTGCCTTGCAACGCAGATTTAGCCTTAAATAAAAGCTTTTTTTTTAAATAAAAGAAGGTCAACTACTCCTGACAAAATAATAAGCTAAGGGATGTTTTCACTTCTTGGCATTGCCTTGAGCCATTATAAGTAAAACACTACTTGTGGAGAAAGCTGAGTGGGATTCATCATCGCCAAAGTCTTCTACACCTACAACTAAATCTGTTTACCTTTTATAATCAAAATGAGTTTGCAAGGACATTTCGTCAGCTGAAATCGAATAGTATTTATAAATATCTGGCAGCTGACTCTCACTCATTTTTAGAACTAAGCTTTTTACATTAAAGTCTATATTACTTGGAGTTTTCGGCCAAGTTGAAATAAAATCCCTTAGAGTTGTTACGGATGGAAGATCCAGCAACGGCTTTAAGAACCTATGTGCAACAGGAGATATAGATAGAATTGAAAGTGCTAACATTTTGATTTCACTAGTATACCTATGTCGTTGAGGAGGTCTATTAAAATTCCTTAAACTATGTTCTACTGTATTATTAATATCTGTTGGCAATCTTTCTGAATCCAAGCTTATTGATTCAATCTTATTTCTTAAACTTTCAATCTCCTTTTTCACAGAGAAAAGCTCACAATCCCTGAAATGAATAGCTTCCTCATAATCATTTTGCATTTTTATAATTTTTTCCTTTAGTTCTAAGTTTTGTTTTTTCAAGTTTACCTTGGAGTGTTGTTTGTGTTTTTCAACGCAGAGTTCGTCTATATCGCGGATTCCGTAGTCCTAAAAGACATTGTATGGTAACCAATATCTTCGAAACTGGGAACTTCTGCCGTAGCCGTAGGACTTACATCTAGAGAATTTGGGGTAACAGAATCTAGCACAGCCAAGCCAGGAAGATGTTTCTTGTGTACATTTACATTTGAAAAATGTTTATTGCAGACCCTGGTACTTTTTTTCAGTTGTGCTAGATTCACGGGAGAAACTAAATAAGCAACAAAAACAAAAAAGGGGCTTATTCTATTGTTATCCATCCTTAAGATTATTATCAAAATATAATATGTCTTAAGACTACATTTTTTATGATTAAATTAATTAGTCTTTAAGTAACTTATCTTAAAGGGAATGGAAGGGAATCACGAAAGCTATATAAGCAAACAAAATTCGTATAAGTAAAATTTTTTGTTGATAAAAAAGGTTAGGTATTATATAAATTCTTTGTGGTAAAAAATATTTAGACTCAGGAGTTAATTGCCGGCTTAATTCAGTATTTCCAAATTTAGCGGATTTTTAGTAAGTTCATTTGACCATTCCAGCAAGTGTGCAATATGCCCCAAGTGTTTATTTACAATAAATTTGTATGAAATATGATTTTAAGTTAAATATAGTTTTCGGCTACCATTGCAAGCTATAAACCCGATCTAATATATCAATACCTTGTATCATCCTGCGGACATTTTTGCAGCACTTCAAAATCTGTGCATTTTAGAACACAAAAAGGTCTTCGCTTTGGAGTGCTATGGTTGGTGTGGCAAGTGGTGTTGGCTCATCTTCAAAATAAATATGTTAATATGAGGATATTTTAAAAATCCTTTTGATTTCATTGAAATGAATTTGGAATTTACATCACAGTTATTTAAAAAAAATTTTTGCAACTCGTGCAGCTAAGTGAACTTATAAGTTCTTTCTCAACGAAACCACTTATATACACAATAATTTCATTATTCTCATTATTTATAATGTATTCTATTGGAATATCATCTGATTCTATATTTATATCGGAATCTGAAGAGGCAAAGTTTGGAAAATTGGGTTCTGAGAATGTTGAGTTTTTATGAATAAGAAGTCTTTTGTTTTGTAAGCTGATACAAACTGTGTTGCTGTCGGGTTATTGTTAAAAGCTCCTCTCGACCTTATACTGGAAAAAAAATTCCAAGTGGTCTTGAGAAATTTTGTACTTAGGACTTTTTCTTTTTCAACATATTCTTCGTACAAAAACTTTAAATTTTCCGAAATAAAGTCAATGAATCCAACCTTATTTTTTGAGTGTATAGTTTTTGCTTGTCCTATCTTCAGATCAGAAATATAATTAATGGATTCATTGAAAAATTGAAAATTTTGAATATAATATTTAAAGCAGAGTTCTTTTTTGAAACCATATCCAAATCTTGACTTGCTGTTGAGGACATCGAAAACATTGTTCATAGTTTTTATAAACAAAATTGTTGCATCACAGCCCTCAAATTCTTTTACTCCGATTTCCAAACGGAATGCCAAAGAATTCGCTGTACTTTCACTCAAAGTTTGAGCAGCTAACTTTACATTCATGATTTTTGAATGCCAGTTTAAATGGTTTGCGTTTAATTTATTAGCAAAATGAAGTCCTAAATTGTCTAAATATTCTACAAGTTTAACAATAAACTGCCTTTTAATTTGGTCTCCATTTTGATCAAAAAATATTTTTTATTGTACCCCGAGTGTTACGAATAAGTCTAAGACAGTGATATGCGACCAAAAAATTTAAATAGTTTTACCATTTTTAATTTGAACTCATGGATTAAATTCATTCATGCTACCACCCAAATGCTCAATCATACTTATGTTTGCTGGATGGCCATCAAACGTCAGTCCTACGATTTCAACTCTTGAATTTTCCAAAAACCAAAGCACATGTCTTGTCAAATTAGCCCTTTCACTTGAACTCAAGCCGTTAAGAAAAAAATGCTACTGGCAGCTTTCACGAACCATTCAGACCAACCAGTAGATATATAAACAAGTGCCACTTTTCCTGGAGGTAGCTCTTCTGTAGAAGATATGTTGGTCCCAAAGTCAATAGTACCAATATATATTAACATTAGAAATGTTTAAGCGGAGGCAAACCTACTAACAATGTGAAAAATCAACAGAATTTCAAAAAAGTGTAACGCCGAGTAGAGAAAGAGGGTGAAACGTCAGGGGAATAGATAAAAGTATTGCGTTCATGCTATGTTCTTACTGGTCTGAGGAAACAAAATACGAAGAAGATGATAAAACGGACACCAAAAAAAGGAGAAGTGTTCGTAGCAGGGATGGCCACTACAGTTTTCACATTTGCTACGTAGTTTATGTAGTTAAACGTAGTTAAATGTAGTTAATGAAACAAATTGTACCAAACTTAGTTTTAAATATATCAAATGATCTGTCAGTTGTAACTTTGAAGCTTGAATTTTGAGTTAAAATGTTCAAATTTTTATTCAAATTTTATTTTATTTCTCTAAATTTACTTTGTATGTACATAATGTATATGAAATTGATGAAAATAAGACGTGCAGTTCATTAAATTAACTACGCGTAGTTAATGATGTAGAAAATGTAGTGTAGTTAATTCGGCCAACCCTGTTCGTAGGCTTTCCAGATTTGTATGTGAATAAGAGCAAATTTAAAAATGAATTTTTTCAGTTTTAAAATACATAAATGCTTTTTTCATTTCTAATGTACCTCAACTATGCTGGAATGGCAAATCGGGTAAATTTTTTACTAACGTCATGTCATCCCGTTCGATATGTTGTCTAATGGTCATTTAATCTATCATTAGACAAGCAACTAATTTCCTGTTTAGTTTTTTCGGAGGAAATGTTTTTTAGTTGCAAACTCCCTAAGGCGAATAATAACTTTATTTACATAAATAAAAATTTTGTCAAACTATATTGCTGCCAAAGATACTCCAAATAAAGATAGGAAACCTCAGCTGTCTGATTTCCACGTAGAGGTGAGTTTCACGGAACGACGACCGATTCCCAAGAACGCTGCTGTAAACCGGAACACGAGTGAAGTTGGTTACTAGTAGTTCATATATAAATATAATATGCCAATGGTTTAAACAGCTTGTAGGCACGATTTCCTCTTGAAAATAAAGTCTGTGGCTAAAATTGAAAATAAAAATGACCAACTGTACAAAAAAATGACCAAAATAATTTAAGTAAGAAATATTTGTAAACACAGAACAATGAATACTTCACATTTATTTCAACATATTCTTTATAGTAAACAGATGAAATATTGTTTTTAATTATCTATATAATATATAAATAAATATGTAAATGTTCGCATAAAAGCAACACACGCTTTAATGAGTTATCAGCATCATCTGAGTATAACAGGAAAATTATTTCTCAGAAAAATTTCTCAATTTTGCTGTCAAAAAAATTGGGGAAAACAAATTTCAAATTAACTTGCTCAATTTTGCGCACTGTGAATTGCGGAGTGCAGAGTGCGGAGTGCAGAGTGCAGAGTGCAGAGTGCAGAGTGCAGAGTGCAGAGTGCAGAGTGCAGAGTGCAGAGTGCAGAATGCAGAATGCAGAGTGCAGAGTGCAGAGTGCAGAGTGCAGAGTGCAGAGTGCAGAGTGCAGAGTGCAGAGTGCAGAGTGCAGAGTGCAGAGTGCAGAGTGCAGAGTGCAGAGTGCAGAGTGCAGAGCGCAGAGTGCAGAGCGCAGAGTGCAGAGTGCAGAGTGCAGAGTGCAGAGTGCAGAGTGCAGAGTGCAGAGTGCAGAGTGCACAGTTGTTGAGGTTCCTTCGAACTTACTTGAGTGACGGGATTTAAATTGTCCAATTCATCTAAAAGCAACGATTTGTAACTAGTGTATGTGTCTTTTGCTACGGTTTAAATGTTCTTCAAAGTTGATATAACATCCTTTCAAATCATCAGCGGAAAGACTTTCTTCGTACTGCTTTTGAATGCTTAGCAAATTGGTTTCAAGTAAATCAAGTCGTGTTGTGACGTAGTTTTTCGTCCGACGTTCAGGACTTACAGTCTTTTTAAAATTCTCGAAATCTTGCGATAACTGCCTACAGCTACTTTTAAAAATTTTCGTAATACTCATTCTGTAATTTGATATTTATATGTGTATTTAAAAAATATATTAAGGAAGTTAAATTGTAGTCACTTTGATTTCTTTGAGTGTACCAGCTGTCTGCTTCAACTGCCTCTTTTACTGGATGATGAAGTTTCTTCACTTTGTTTTTAACTTTGTTTTATTTTTAAATTAATTTGTAAATATTTGTAAAGAAAAGTTTATTATATCTTTTGATATTAGTGACCTTTATAACTATACAAACTTTTGTTGAATGGGCTTCAGATCAAATGAAACAAATATTTTATTTTTGTCACAACTATTATTAATTTATTAAAAATATTAATTAGTGACATGGAATACCACAACAGCAACAAAATAAAAATTAAAGAAATATTACAAAAAAACGCTTTCCCGCAACAAATCATAGAAACCTTAATAAAACTTCAAGATCGCACTACCCAACCACCAGAAGAAAAAGAAAGAGAAAATAAAATTTACAAATCCTTCGTTTATATTAAAGAAATATCAGACAGAAATTGTCTAGATACTGATAAATATAAACTAGCTATGAAATCAACAAACACAACATCACAACTCTACACTAACCTTAAAACAAAAATAGACAAAATGGAACATTCAGATTTAATTTACAAAATTAATTGTAATGGAAATTCAGACGAAGAATGTAACCAAATTTACATAGGAACAACTAAACAAAAACTAAAAAATAGACTGGCAGGACACAAATCCGATATCAAGAGCAACGCACCACAGAAGACAGCACTGGCATCACATTGTATTGCTTTAAAGCACTATTGTATTGCTTTAAAGCACTATCCCAATCACGATAACGTCACAATATTGCAACGAGAAGAAAACCAAAACAAGAGGATGATCATCGAAACTTTGCATATAATCAATGCTGATAACACAATGAACAGAAAAACCGATATGGAAGACGTCAGTCCTCATTATAAGCACTTGGTGGAGAAGAGGAAAAGGAAAAGCTCTGCAATATGATCTGTATGCGCTTTTGTTTATATAATTTTTCGTGTTATTTGTTGGGCATGTTACTTGTCAGTTAAACTTTGTACTGTGTAGACACAAAATAAGTTTATTATTTAATATAAATGTAACAACAATTATTGTAAGTGATTATTGTATTGTGAATATTTTGTTAACAATTTTTTAACATATTTATCAATGCTAATATAGAAACCATTGTTCACCTGATGATGTCCATATGCATGGGCGAAACGTTGTGACAAAAATAAAATATTTGTTTCATTTGACCTGAAACCCATTCAACAAAAGTTTAGAAAAGTTTATTATATTATTTTTAAAGTCTTTATTCATTTATTGTTTATTAATTAAAATATTAAATTTATGAAACGCGACAAAATGGTCGTCACTCAGTTCTTTTGTAATTTCAGAAATTTTTATAACAATTAACAAATCAATGAGGTGAGAGAAAGATGGTACTGGAAGCATGAAGAAGAAAGAATGTGCAGTGTGTGAAGGTGAATCTGAGACGTGAGAACATGTGATAGAAAGGTGCAGGTCAGGTGGTGATGAAGGGATGTCAATAGGGGAGAAGATCAGGGATATAATGGACGAAGGAGGGAGGGTGGAAGAGTGGATAAAGGCACTAGAGGTTGCGAGAAGGAGTAAGGCGAGAGGGATAGGAGAGTTGTAACCCTTAGGGGAAACAATACAATACCTACAAATCAATTCGCTTTTGCGGTCGCTCTTTCTATCCGACTCGAAGGACGAAAATGTTTGGTGTTCAAACCAATTAAAAAAAACTTGCAATTTCTTACTATAAAAATTCCCAAAATCGCTATCAAAAAAATTCCGAAATAAAAACACATCTAAAACCTTCAATATGTCTGCTTGAGAAGTTAATTTTATTCAGTTTCAGTGAGAGTGCGAATTAAAGTGGTAAAATTTCAGTTAGTGAATTCATTCGAAATTTAATTTGATTGGAAAATTAGTAAAATAGTTGCATGGATTTTTTTTTTCAAAATTAATCAAATTTCTGGAGTTTATATCATTAAATACATTTCTGTGTTACATTGTATTATGGGTGCCAGAGGCATATGGTGGAAAGAAAATCGGTTCATACAACCCCATTTGAACATGTCAAAATACTAAGTCACCACCACCATCAGAGGCAGCTATACTTCGTAACTTTATGAAATACGTATGGAGAACCAGGCCACCAACTCAACACCGTTAACACTGCTATAATATCGAAATGATGTATCCAATGACACAGCATATCTTCGTATTATGGAGACTCGGAAGCAGCCGACTTCCACGGTCACCTCTGCAATCCAGGTCTCAGAGCTAATACTTCCACCTCTACCCGTACCTTCGAGCCTAGCTTTATACTTTATGAATATGGCTGCGACCTCTTCACATACCTACATCAGGGACTATAAAATCCCTGAAGAAGCCCCTTGTTCACAGATTTCTCCGTCACAATTTCCCTCTCCAGGATACCCAACGCACAAAGCGGTACCGGTGCGAAAAATTTAAAAGGTGGCGGTATATCCCAGAAACATTTTCGACACACCTATCAAACAGGTGTGGGACCCAGAATATAGGTTGAAGAGGGACTGGATACCCACATGGAAGGCTTTCCAGAAAAACTGCGGACCTTTATTCTAGCGCAGTTATTCCACAGGCCGAACGCACCCTGGGAACCTAAAGAAAAGGACTTCTTTTTGAAGTTTGTCTTTAAGTCCCCAGCGTGCTATTCTTTTATGATTAGTGCCGCCGGTTTCTACCGATGGCATTCGGAGATTCGTTTGCCAACAGGACTCAGCCCAAAGATTCAGGATCTACTAAGCCAAGGACATTACATCGATGGATTACATCGTTTGACGAAATGGTAGTCAAGAAAGAACTCGACTGTAACATCAAGGACGACATATTTTCCGCCTATACAGACTTCGGCAGAGGTGAAAAAAAAACCGTCCAAAGTAACAGTGTTCACATTAAGTGGCCAGTTATAGCTTTCATTGAAACTCTTCATTGAAAATTAAAATTTTAAGTTTTGAGACACTTTTAAAGCAAAATCAGTGATTATTTTGATGCCAATATAAAGCTACAGAGTTAATTATTATTTTTTGTCAAACAGAATTTTCGTTTTGGTCCAAGTTAATACTTGAAAGGAATTTCTTTATTTTAATGATTAAACTACCTTACCATTGATCATTGAAATCTTAGAATTGTTTTTATGTGAAAGGTTGGGCCAAAATGAAATATTTGTTTGACTAGAAATAATAATTGAGTTAACAGCTTTTTACTGGCATCAAAATATTTACTGGTTTTACTTCCAAAGTGTCTCAAAATAAGAAATTAAAATTTTCAATGATGAGTTTCAATGAAAGCTATAACTGGCCCCTAAGAGGACTTAATAGGAACTGGAAGCAGACTATAGTCTATTAAGTTGGATCACCCAATGCCACAACTTAAGCGAAGATGTTGAGCACGATAATCGCAGGAGTGATAAAATGTGGACTAACTGTTTTTGCAACAAGCTGTGACCAGGGCGCCAGCAACGTGTCACCCTATACCAAGCTAGGAACCCCAAATTTCATAGATGCCACGCCGCGGCCGTATGCAGAGATAGAAAGTTAGAGTTTTCGTACTCAATGACTATCTTCATAATTTATTTTCAAAAGCATGATATATATTTTATTGCAGCACCGAATTATTGATGATGTGATGTGGACGATTGGAAGATCCCAGAAAAGATTTATGAAGAGGATGCGAAAGGAATTTTTCAAGTTCTCTTCAAACTTTCTAGGGCCCATATCAAAACAGCCTCAGTTGAAAAGTTATCGGTAAAGTAAGCGACGCAGGGTTTCAGCGCCAATGTGAACTCGGGCATAATGTAGGCATTGGGTATTAATATTTTCAGCACTGACGAAGATAAGAAGCTTGCAGAGTCAACAGCCTAATTCAGCAAAGGAATGAACAATCTATTATATAACCTCAACACAAGACAACTCTACTCGAGGAATACAAATAGTCATATCGTATTCAACAGATACCGTAGATTCACTGAAAGACGCACGGAACTGGATTTCTTTAAAGGATCAAAGCGAACTTTGTTGGTAATCTGCCATATCTTAATACAGATGCAGCAGAAAATGTGTTCTGCATAGTACGTTCCAATAGAGATTCTTATGAAAAGAAACCGTCGACTTGGAGATTCATTAGGAATCTCAAACAGATTATTTTCCAGAAATTGTCTTCAGCGGACCATACGAGAGCGGATACGAGGACCCTGGTGCCAAACCGCTGTTGTAGGTAGCTAACATCGATGGGAAAAAAGCGGAAAATGAATCTTCATACAAGGACTTCGTGTATGGTTTGTAAAATTTATTTATCTGACTTGATTTTTAAATAATGTTGCAGGTGTATTTCAATAAATTTAAAAAATTGTGATACATACTAATTTTTTTATTTTTTTTTTCAATAAAAAGTAATTTTTTCCCCAAAAAATTATTTGATTTTATTGAAATTTTAATTTTTTGGTTAACTCCAATTGGTATAATTGAATGCGAAAATTAGCTTTTTTTTAATTTTCGCAAAATATTAAGTTTTTTTTTCGAAAAAAAGTAGTTTTATTTTTTTGAAAAATTGTTCTTACATACGCGTAGTTTGGAAATTTGCATGCGAAATTCCACTTTTTTTTATTTTTACAAAATTGTTTACCAATAATTTTTTTTCGAAAAATAGTTTTAATGAGTATTTCAATCGATTTTTAAAATTTGCAAACCAAATTTTCTTTTTTGAAATTCTCTTATAAAATTTGTTTTTTTCCAAAAAAAAAAATAATTTAATTTTTTTGGGAAAAATAGTTTTCGTGTGTAATTCAATCGATTTTTAAAATTTGCAAACGAACTTTTGATTTTTTTTAAATAAATTTTTATAAAGTTTGCTAATCAAAAAAAAGTAAAGTAAAAAAATAAATCTTGTCATCGATATTTCGTCGCCGTACTCGTGCCCAAACGAAAGTCGGTTAGGTCAAATAAAAATTGACACGACAAGAAACCTTCTAGATATGATGTTTTATTCTCGGATTTAAGCAGACAAAATTTTTGACACCTTTATTTTCTGCACCAGAAGTTTTAAAATGGGTTTACTTTTTTTCCTCCTTGAAAGTAAGGCGCGTGGGCGAATGGATTTTAACCTTTTGGAATTTGGATTTTTGTTTTTGAAACCCATCGGGGTTTCTAATTAGATAGGTTCTTTCCTATACGAGTAACTACTCAGAGCGACGATTTAGATATTTCTATCTATGCAGGTGGCCAGAAGTTTCGGCTTTTGGACTACTTAGTCTTTACACGAAAACAAAAAGGATTCAGGGAACAAATTGCTTGCTTTTTGAACACTTTAGTTTGTCCTTTTGGAAATCTCGATTCGGAATTTCGTTTCTGATGTCGGAACAGAGAAAATAGACGACCCGAGCATATGCTATACCATTGGGCTACCGATTTCTGAGAAAAATAATTTTTGTATGTTTTGTTTTTCTCTTAGCAAAAAGAGGGTAGGGCCTTTATTTAAGTAGCCTGTAGGTAGATAATCTTTGGCACACTTTCGTGTTCTCTTTTTTTTATGGATCACCAATCCTTAGCAAGCTATACTCTGAGCTGAGTAAGTTTTATTTTATTTTGTTTTGTTTTGGGAATATTGTGTGGGGGTGATATAAAAAATTTAAATCATTAACCATATACAAAAAAGGGTAATAAACGAATAATTAAAAAGAGATGCTCATATGAGTAAATCTCATTTAATTAGGTATTTGGAATAGAGTATCCACATAAACCTGAACATTTAAAAGAGATGCCTTTTTTAGTACGTAAAATTAAATAAACCAAACTACAACTGAACGAAATATATCTAAAATAAAAACAGGGAATAACGTCAAAAATAAAAAAAAAATAAACACTTCAATTGAAAAAAAAAGAAAAGAAAATACAATTAATTTTGAATTTGTACATCCATGGTTGTGTCAACCTTCAACAAATTTTAATTTTTTTTTGTGTTTTATATAAAGAATTTATTTTATTTAAATATATGTAATACTATATGGTAACCTAATACCAATTATTTATAATAATTTTTTTTTGTTTTTTATTTTATTTTTCTTTAAAAGGCCACAGTAAAAATTTATAAGAATATCTTTCTAAAATTTTGTCGATATTTACTCTTTCCATTTATCGGGAAGGGACTGACTTTCTGACATTTTGTTAAAGTTTTATGGGAAGTTGGAATTCTTTTAATTCAAATGTGTAGTTTTTAGCATGGAGCAATAAAAGCTCACAGGGTCAGAGGTGGAGGTGACCCGCTAGAAGGATGACGAATCGGTAAGCTATAGCGAACAACAAGTTAGGGGCTGCTGTACAATATTGGAGAACGTGACTGCGCAGTCATGGTGGTATCTTTAGGATACATGGGTGAGCAAATCCTCCAGAGAGCATCAACATCCTTGACTCTCTCCCCCTATAAGAATTACCCTCCTCCCCTTTAGTACGAATTCGGATTCCGGTTTTTTTTTTTCTTGAACATAATTTTTTTAATAATAATTTTTACAATAATCCAGCATGAAGTATAATTCGTAATCCCAGTCTAGTGCTACGGTGGCAAGAACCCCCCTCCGACGAGCTATGATGATCTTAAGCTAGCATGCCTAGCTGTCGTAGCCGCCCTCTCCTTCCTGGTGCCAGAATCAGCCTCATGCACCTGTAGGCATGGCGTTGTAATGGTGGTAAGGGAAGGAGAGGTTAACAGTTTTCAGACTCGGACTATGGGCTTGGTCTTTGTTACCTCTACCTGGATAGCTATAGAAACCATGACTGGGGAATCCGGCCGACAACACCAGTGGTTCGTTGCATGGCTTAGCTACATAAAGTATGTATTTGTGTTATATTTTTGGTCTGTTTTAAAATTAGTTCTACTTAAATGTTTTGATTTGATCGTTTGATGTATTTTGTAGTGCAGTAAATCTAGGAAAAAAGTGAAGGATGGATCAGATTGATCTTTTTACTGAATCCCCCCTTCTTGCGCCACTTTCGTTTTTTAAATCAATTTATTTTAGTTCCTATTGGTGAGAGAAAAAACAAAAATGAGTAGATACAAAATATTTAGTTTGTAATTTCAAACATTTATTGTATTGTGACTTGCCTGTAGTTATGGCCTGGAAAGTGCTGCATAGTTTTAAAAATAACTTCAAAAGATGAAGAAAATGATGTTTAGAAACTTTGTCGTTTAAGGGAATAACAACAGAGAGTCAAACCATAAAATTACGGTTCCGCAATATTAGGGCCTATGAAAAAAGACCCCAAAAGTTGAAATAAAATACAATAAGGCCCCAACTAAAAAAAAAAATAATTTTGTCCATATTTGTAGTTTTTTTTCTCAAAAATGAAATAATACTCCAATTTGTTTTTATTGTATCACAGTTTACTAAGGAAAATGAATGTATGTATGTATGTTCTCCTTGTACACTGACAAAATTGTTACATCCTACCTTTAAGTAAGAAGGTGAGTAGGTATACCAACAACAGAACAAATTGTACCAAAAATTAAAATTTATTTTTTTAAATCCAGTTGTTTTTCAAAATAATAAAGGAATGATGGGAAATTATTACATATTGGAATCCATCAACAAAATCCTCGATTTTATATCTCGAAATGCCATGTAAATCATGTGTGGTGGCAGCAAAGGAAGAGCCATTATTTTATGGAAAGTTGATGACGCCGATTTTGAAGCTTACGGCCTGACAAAAATGGAAACATAAAAAATAGTTGAAATTTAGAATAAGCAGCATTTTATTCTATATAAAACACAAATTCTTACAAGCATTAATTTAGTTTGCGGGAAAGCATTTTTCTTTTTCTGCTCATAATGCGTCAAACATTTGGTAGGTTCTTTAGCCTTTTACTTCCACTACAAGTATCCCTCCAGCATCTACACAATCATCTTTAATTTTATTTAAAGCCTTCATGGTTATCATGGTTGTGATCAACATAGTTTTTTGCCTTCTCACATGTTCCCTCTGCAATAAAACTTATCTTGCCTTTTTTTCTCTTAAATTATTAAATATTATTTTTTTATTCTTTTTTTAAATAAAGAAAAAAAAATAGGTCGGATTTCATTTCAATCAAAATAAACTTAAAATAGTAATTCGTAAAAAAAAATAAACTTAAAATAAAAATTTATTAAAAAAAAAAATAATAATTCATATAAAAAAAAATTACTTTGGATTATTGGGCTTAGGCTGTCTTGTGTGGGGAAAAGACAACCCTCTTCTTCAATTGTCCGTAACTTAGGATGGCTTAATAATGCGGACGTCGATCTTTACAAAACGACGCTACACGTGGAAGTGCTGTCGTCTGACTGGCTGAACACAATGCGACGCAGCCGCAGCTGGAGTTGGAGGTGGAACATCTGTCAAAATATTAAATACACACAAAATCAATGCTACGAGCAGGGATGGGACTTTTTTAAAAAATGTCCGAAGTAGATTTGGAAAAAAAACGCAGTAGATTCAACTTTTTCGCAGTAGATTTTTATATTTTGAAAATAAAAATAAGAAATAACATAAATAAACATAAATAATTAAAAATAATTAATTCTTAATGTACTCCCCATGTTTATATTTATGAATAAAGAATAAAGAATAAAGAAAGAATAAAGAATATATTTTGTTTTAGCTCTGATCGTTCAGGCTTCAAATTTGTGTTTCTTTTTTAGTTCTGAGCATGTTCAGGCACGCTCTGTGAGCTCAGAATAAAATAGGAGAGTAAACGGAGTAAAATGCTGAAAACAAACGAGATGACGGGAAATTAAAAAAAACGTCGTCAAAACAATAAAAAATGGCGGAATAGGCTGGTTGCTCTAGTGGAGAAGGTAAAATAATAATAATAATAATAATAAATAAATAATTTATAATCATGACATTTCAGTGATTAAGTTGTTTCATAATTAAATCAGAGAACTCTGAACATACTCTGCTTAAAATTTATTCTGTTCGCTCAGACTTTGCTCAGTACTCAGCTCAATCAGCTCTGATCTAAAAAAGAAAAACGCCTATTGAATGATTTTTTTTCGTAAAACCAAAAGTGCAGTAGATTTAATTTAAAGGCAGTAGATTTATTTTTCGAAAAAAATGCAGTAGATCTACTGCAATTGCAGTAAAGTCACAACCCTGGCTACGAGCAGAAAGGAGCCGCAATGATTCGCGTACTTTTAACTTTTCACGTGCAGCACTTTTGACGTTTCAATTTATATGAAGAAAAAAAGAGCCGGAAAAAAATATTGAAGTTTTGTACTTATTTGTGTCGCGAAAAAAATTATTAATAAAAAGAAAAATATTGGAAATAAATAAAGTGAATAATAAACTCGCGGTTGTTTTTTTTTTCTTTAAAATATACAAAAAGCTGTGCAGCTCATTGTGTTTAGATAAAAAAACGACGTATGACATTTTTTGAAAGCAGTTGCAGCTGCGGCTCCGATTCCAGTTGCAGCAGGGCATTGTGTTCAGCCAGTGAATCTCGAGTTGTTGAGTGAATTAGGGATGGTGGTTATTACAAAATAACTGATTTTCGGTTTCTCCGGTTTAAATTGTTGGTTTTAACCTTACAAAAAAACAGTTTTTTAATTAACCGGTTTTCGTTTTTTTTTTAGAAAAGAAGTCGTCAGTTATTTATTTTGAAAATATAGGTATTTCTTAAAAACTAACATTTATATCTTAAAATAATGTTGCACTTGTCAATATAAGGGTAAGTATTTTGCCCATCAGAGCTGGTCTTTTAAAAACAAAGTTTTTTAAAACTAATGATATTAAATTGTATTGGTTTTAAACTATGTTGCATATTTGTTAGCAAATGTTATTGGTTTAAAAATGAAAATGTTTTTTCTAAGAACACTTTTTTTTATTTGAAAAAAAAAAATTTTAAAAATTTGTACTTCTTATTATATATATTAAGAGTTCTGAACCTTTATTAAAAATTTATATTGGCCAGTATTTTTCGTTTAATCGGTTTAAAAAAATCTTTCAAAGACATGTTGGTCTGTAAGGCGGCTCCTCTCATCGGGCATGACATCATTCAAAGACGAAACTTATCTTTCCGAAGCCACAGACAGTTTTCCAACTTCAGATAAGTATTGCTTTACCTCTTGGCTTAGACTACACACGGGCTTGCTAGGAACGAGGGGGCTGCGGTATAGGTTTTTTTAAATCTGGGATCTGACAGTGAAGCCTGGCATAGCAGAGAGTTCTGTAACACTTTTAAACTTCTTTCTTTTAAACTACTCAAAAGCTTTTGGCTAAGAAGTTTTGCCGCACTATATTTTGGTTTGAGTTTTCTTAAATTCTCTTCAATAATGCATAGTAAGGGTATAAGGAGACTTCCGGTTATGTAGTAACTTCCCGAAATCTCGTTTGTGGCTTCATAAAAAGGCTTTAACACGTCTAAGCATTCAGACGCCAACTCAATATCTGAACCAGATAATATCATCCTTGGTGAATTTTTGATGGTTGGTCTGGCTGGAATTTGAGCAATTGTTGGTGATAGTTCAATGAAGCGTTTTAGCATAATATGGTAAGTCGAGTTCCACCTTGTGGTTACAGATTGAGCTAAAAGCTTTATATTTCCTCTGCTATAAAAATTTTAAAGTACCTACAGAAATAACCGATTTTTTTTCACACGGTTATTGGGTTATAGAAAAAACACCGGTTTTAACCGATACAAAAATCATCGAAAAAACCGCTTAATCGAAACGAAAAAACCGGTTTCGGTTTAAACTGGCCGGTTTTTCCCATCCCTAGAGTGAATGTTCTGTTATTTCGATGCTTACGAATGGATAGTAAGGAGACTGTTTTGTGACTTTACGCCTCTCCCCACTTGGTATTGGTGCGTTGTTTGTTGGAATTAGTATCGAAAATTTAAGGTCTTCCACTGGCAAATCAGCAGGTTTTAATGCCTCTGGTGGCGTAACGATCAGCAGGTTCTACGCCCCTGGTGGCTTTTTTAGAAACAGCAGGTACGTCAGCAGGTTAAGTTCCTGAGGGCTCTCGGATCTGCAGGTACTTCGGCCCTGGTGGCTATCGTAAACCAGGCAAAGGCACTGGTAGATCAAGCAAGTACTTCAAACTAAAGACCCCTTACCACGAATTGAGGAAAGTCAAAAGAATGAAATGGCTTAAAAGAGCTAAATGACCGAAACGTCTTCACTTGACAGCAATGTAAGCAAAACTGATTTATATATACATAATTATATCCGTTTAGTTTATTATTGCTTTATATATGAGCATGACCGAAAGTGTGATTTAAACCGTTTTGTGGTATTTGCCGTAAACACATAGTGTGATCTTTATTAAGATGAAACGTGCTGTGCTGTTTGGTGAGTTAAAAAAAAAATCGTAGCATGGAATGCTTAGTTACATCATATTTTACTAAATCTTTGTACATTGATTTTTGTTTTATATATCATTTTTTTGAAATTAACCTACAGTAATTCACTGTTCTTCCTGCTTTTCCCAAAAACTTTTCATAATTCATAATAAAAGGTTTTTAATAAAACATGTTATTAAGTTAAACGCTTAATAACATTTCGTTATACTGATTGAATCGGATACAGAGTGCCGAATCTTTTCTCTTCAAGATTCTTTATCACCTCAGTTTTACATTGAAACATGATTGTTGGGGTCACAATAAGCGGTATTTTCAAGCTCTGGGCCCTCGGTTAGCGGATTTTCATTATAATTTTTGTGAAAAACAATGATATTTTAGCGTAAAGTAAGTAAATTATACAATATGAAATAAGGCCCCAAATGGTTTTACCCATCACCACCACAGAAAGTATGGTTTTTCATGGACGCTCAATTATGGTATGGGGAGGTATAAGTTCCGAAGGGTGTACGGAGTTGGCCATCGCTGATAACCGATTAAAAACAACGCGATACGTTGAGAAGATCCTTGAGGAACACGTCTTACCCTATATGGGGTACGAGCATTTCCTCTTTATGCAGCACAATGCACGACCAAATGAGGCACGTTGCGTATATGAATACCTTCAGGGCACTGGTATTCAAAAACTGCGGTAGTTCGCCCGCAGTACGGATTTAAATCTCATAGAGCATATCCAGGACATACTAAAAAGAAAGATAAAGTGCTCATCCCTACCCCTACAAACACTGGACGAGCTCAGGAATGGCCTGCACTGGCCGCTTGGGAGAGATTATCGCGAAGGGATATTAAAAACATTATCCAGAGTATGCCAGATCGACTGCAGGCTGATGTATGGCCAAGAGGAGGGAACACACGATACTGACACGTTTCAAAACCCCCCAAAAATACGTAATTTTTGATTTTATACTGTTTTTAATTTAAATTTTTTTTTGTGGAGAAAATGTTAAATTTTAAATTATCGTTATAAAAAATAAAGTAAACCTTTGAGTTATCTTAAAAGGGCTTAAAACAATCAAAATATGCACATTTAACATAATTACAATCAAATCATTAACAAAAAAATATTTCAGGGCGAGTTACAACAAAAATCAAGTTTGGCCAAGATTCCGTGCCGCTGAGTGTATGTACATTGTCAATGCATAATATTATCAAATTACGAATTTAAGATTACCTTGTTTCTGGTTTGATAGAACGATAATATATTTTATTGGAAATTGAATTTTATTTCGTATTTGATTTGATATCAATCACAATGATGTAGGTACCTTCACTTTCACTTAGAATTGTATTTATTTTTCTATCGAGTTATCAATTAATTTTTTTTAAATTTAAACCAAATAAAAAATATGAAAATACTTTCCTTTACCTTTTCATCTTAGTGCCAGTATTTTAAACTTTATAACTCAAAATAAAATAAACAAAGTGGAACTGAAAATACAAAATAAGACGTAGACGTACAAAACTTTTTTTGTTTTCCAAATAAATTCGAAAACAAAATTCGGTGTAGTGTTGTCCCTTTCTTCTGTCAGTTTGCTTTTGCTGAATGCAAATGATCGGTGCATTTTTCTAGGTAAAACGACAGCCTTCAGTAAAAAAACCCGTGGAATTGAATTTTTTCGGAGAAATGCAAATTTTCAGAAGTTTTCGAATGGAAATCTTATTGAATTGATAAAAAAGGGCCAATTAGGTCCTTTCAAAAAAATGGTTGCCACGGGTCCCGAACACAAACGCTGCTCCGAACCGAGCGTAACCTGCGCGCTCGATTTAATAAACGCTATTGAGCACTGAACTGTGATTGCATTTTTTTTTTAATAAACTGTCTAATTGTCAGCTTTGCATTTTGCTTGTTTAATTGGTGTTTGCTTTCAAGAATTTTCTTTTCAATTATTTTAAGTGAATACAAAATGGAAAAAAGCGATTATTTTAAAGGAAGCGTTAAATTAGTTATTTGCACTGTTTTTCTGCGCGCTTAAGTTAAGCCCCGAGAATTCTCTGCGCTTAGCTAAGCCCACGGGCAATTAGTTGTTGTTGCATTTAATATGTAAATTTTTTAGCACCAACGTTGTTTTTTTCATCCTGTTCACGCTCCATATTGCACCTAATTAAATTCCCAACTATTTTGTTGATATAAATATTTTGAATTCTAAAACTAATTGAAACCAAATCTCTTTTATTAAAAAACTAAAACTTTGTTCCATTCAAATGAAATAGTATTATGAATTTTGTACCATTACTGTACCATCTTTGCAAACATTAATTGATTATTTATGAACAAATCCAAAACATAGTATTATAGTAAAAGAAAACTGCTGTAATGCATTTACGAGGAAATAAAAATATGGTGAATCGCTCTCTTTCCTGATTGACCACCCATTCGACAACATCGTCTTTGAATCGATAATTAATTTAATAAAATAAATATATCTAGTATTCGAAGTCCCAAAAACTCTTGTGGACACATCCAATTCCACCTGAGCTTGCAAAAAAACAAAGCTATAATTTCATTATTTCTATCACTTTATAAATTATTACTTTATTTTTATTTTTTATTTTATCGAATAAAGTATACTGTACTGAAACATTTTTGCAAATAATGACAAAACTAAATAAAGAAAATGAATCGGCTCAGTTCTCGCCATTGAAATTCCAGAGCATCAGAGCGTCTTTATTTGACTTTGCCGAATTCAAACAAATTATTACAAATTATTAATTTTTTTGCCATAAAACTGGCGGAAATAATGAATAAAATCCATGTATTTGATGACATGCAATTACACGAAGTCAAATAATGGTGCTGTGATGCTTCCCAGAGTTAAGTTCAATCAAAATTTACAAAAATTGTTCAATTCGTTGGCCAATAAACCGAAAAAAACTAAAACAAAAATGTTTTTTTATTCAATTTATAAATAAAAAAACGAACTTTTTCGAATGCCATCTACTGTGGGTTCTTTTCATATATTTGAATTAAAAAAATTTTTTTTGTGTTTGGCGTCTTTTTTAGTAACGAATGTCCCAAAAGTGCTGAGATTTCTTGGAACAATTTCCTGCGCCAGAAAGGTATGGAAGTGACAAGTAGCAGTCTATACGTCAATGCCTACACTCGAATACAACCATGCGGCCTCAACGTATTAGCATGTCGACTGAGAGACTAAATAATTTATCTTTTCTGGCATTCGAGAACAAGCAACTTGATTTGTTAGACTTTTAAGATTCAGTGCACTAAAAAATCACAAAGTAGTGCAATTATTAAAAACAAATAAATAAATGTTATTGTTAAAAAAAACACAAAAATCGTGAGCGCAGTTCACATTATCTTAATTTTTATTGACTTTTAATTTGTCTCCTTTTTTTTTAGTATAGTTTTCATATAAGCGAAAAACTAGTGCAAAATGCAAACGCCTAGGGGGGGTAAGCCCCCTAGCCCCTACGTTGCTACGGCGCTGAAGGAGAGAGGGATGAGATAAGAAGAAAGTGTAGTAAGAGACTTTTAACCCTTATGGGAACCAATGCAGTACAATAATATTAACTAATTATCAATATAGTATTATATTATGAGTATTTTTGATTTTTTAAATAAAACATAATTTCAATAATGCCTTCTTTTTGTTATCTCCGGCTTTGATCTTAACTGGTCGATGATTTTTTGTCATTTAAGAAGTTTTATTTGATAATTAATATCTTCATCCTCTTTCGTTTCCGTTGTCATCGTCACTGTCGTTAAACAGCACGGGAAGTGAGTTATCCTGTAATTAATTGATTGATTAGTTTACCTTTACCTTTTCTAAAATGATAAAATTGTGCACAACACAGCAGGCTACTATCACATAGACGGCGAGATCCACATCGATCATTTCAAGGTATTTTAGCTTTCGAAATTTCCCTTTTATTTGACCGAAGGCGTTCTCAATAATTACTCGTGTGGTACATAGCCTGGTGTTGAATGACTTCTGTGCAGTCAGTCTACCATTATTTTTAAATGGAGTCACAACTTCATCGCTGTTCGGGTAAGCACAGTCACCAATAATATGGTGGTTGGTGTCGAGCAGCGATGAAGGTTTGGTGCCAAGTCTTCGTCCCAATGGGCTCTCCCTGGAAAACCATTTTGGGGGGCCTTCAAATTGATGGGGACTTTTGACAGTTTCTTAAGAACGCAATGAGAAGGCTTTATACTAAAATCCAGCTTTCCGTCGATATTTTCCAAGTCAAATGTTTTATTGACTGGACTTAAAGGACCATGTTAAGATTGGTAAAATTGAGGCCAGACCATGGAGAGTCTCATCGTCTTTAAATTTGAAACTTCGAGGCTCCTCAAAATACATTCAAACAACAACAATTTTGACATTTCGCACATTGAAACAACAACAAATTAGACTCATCATGAGTCCGGTTTTATATTTTCTTCGCGCCACACAAGAGTCCTTACCCCACACTTCTCTTGCCTATGCACTGCCTTGATACCGGACTCAATCTTCCCAATCTAAACAGCGTCAAACAGTATTTTACTGAACTGTATATTTAGCTCCCTCTACATTTCACTAGCAAATTTCATTTGTTTTTTGATGTCGAAGTTTTGGATTTAGTATCGATGTATACGATGTTGTATATGCCTTAATATTGATTATGAAACAATTGATGTTTTATCTTCCAACATCGATATTTTGCTTGCATGTCGCCATAGGGATACGTTACAGGATTTCGTTTTCCCGGATAAATATATTTTGATATGCACCTAGTTGAAACTCTTCAAATTTTTCCTTGCTCTTATAAGTCTCCTGTGAGAAAACTTAAAAATGTTTATTCAACATCTCAAGCACGTTACGGGATTTTTCTAACCAGCATTAGCGTTGGTTATATTCGTAAACCTCACATTCTATACCAAATATTTCAACAATATACAGCCCTATCATGAATTCCATCGTAATCGGAAACTTTTCCGAATCCCGAAAAAAACTTTCTCCGAATCCGTTCGTAATGACTATTGGTATGAGATTTTCCACTACGATGGAATCTGTGATAGTTTTTTTTCGGGATTCGTACCAAGTTTCCGATTACGATGAATAGGGCTGATATACTCATAGTTTATAGGTACAAAATACAATATGCAGTTATGTATGGTATTCTTATTGAATTTCTGTTACAATACAAGCCATTCTTCCGGTGTCATCTTACCTCCCCCCAAAACCCAATTTACTCTAATTTAGGAAACGTATACGAGTGCCTACATATTATTATGTATTCTATTTGTTGAAATTGTATATAACATTAGAATCAAAAGCAAAACATCCTCTTCCCAATCAATGATTATGATTAATATCTCGTAAAATATGAACTTTCCCATAGGAGGAGATAGAAGGCACTAGGTAAGTAGTTATTTCAAAATAGTCCGCATTGTTTAATGGGGATATCCTTGTTAACTGTCTAATATACTCAATAGCAACACCATCAACCCATTTATCAACACCTTCCGCAGCAAAAGCTAAATCGAACTGATACCACTTTTCCACCCACACACACACACACACACACATGGGATGGACAGGACAGGGACACATAATATAACACATCTGCCCAATGTCGAGAGCTCAAAATCTCCGCTGCAATTACGTATGCAAATGTTAAACCCCCGCATCACATAAAGGCCGATGCCGAGGCCATAATGCAATTCAATTAAATCCAGATATTCCAATAATAATGCGTGCCACTTGTCGATCTGGAAAGCAGAGTACCGACGCACACAATAAATCAAATTAATTGCGCAACAGAAAGACGAATATTATGCAGAAGGACGATGGATGGATGACCGTATGTGAGATAAACCAACCAACGGACCGACCCCGTGGCATGGCGTAGGGCTTCACCCCCAAGCAAGAAAGTTCGAACATACAAAAAACAAGCAGCAGGATTTGTAAGGCAATAGTTGAGCTTGTCCAGCTCAAGATGAACCATGCCTGACGCCTCAGACTCCAGGTCCAGAACTCCCACAAGGTGATATACAGGAAATTGAATAAGACTTCCGCTTGGACTGAGTTGCTCTGATTCCTTCCATTCAATTTGTGAGTACAGGGATATCCATATACCCATAGGAACTATCCAAGGAACAGTGCTAACCGCAACGCACAGAGCAACAGAAGCAGCAACAACTTCTGTGAGAGCTGCATTCGAACTCCAAAGACTATATAAGAAGTTGATGTTGAATGAGTGTTTGTGTCAGTGTGGGTGGACTGACTGCAGAAACAACCTCCAGGAGTGAGCCTTATTTCATCGGATGCTTATTTTAAGGAAACCAGATTAAAATGTGTTCCAATTTATTTCGCATTGGACATATCAACCTGTGGTGTCTTCGATGGGATTTTCGAAGCTATAAGTAACAAGGGATTTGGGAGTTGTTATAAAACAACAACAATCTTAATGTAGGTACATTCATGTAGGTACTATATATTCTGTTGCAGGATGACAAACAGAGGGAAAAAGACTTCCGCAAGGATCAAATCTAATACAAATTGATGGGCAAATAATAAGCTGATCCTGTGGCATTGACCACACCCTATGGATTTCTTTTGTTTCCTGGTTGATGTGGTTATTTCATATGAGAATATAAGGACATCACTTTGCTTTGTGCGGATGTTGGTTAATGCATATAATATATTGGATGGAATCATAATGAAGGAGGATAATATATATTTATCATTCATTCAGGACTGATGGTGAAAATGTTAATTAAGTTGATATACATACAAAGGGCAATAACAAACACAGAAGTTGTGAATTTATCTGACAAGGGGTAGAAAGGTGTCGTAGTCAACGCGCTACAACTAAAGCAATTGGCAGTTATTTGTAAAAATAAAAAAACTGACAAACCGATTTATACTTTTTTATTGTTAAATATTTCTATTTTAACTTGATGCATTAGAAAAGTATTGGTTTCGTTTTTAAACGAAATTGACATTTTGATGATTAAGAAGTCAAAAAAAAGATTGGTTTCGTCATACCGTCAGTCGTATCGTGCGTCGATCCTGGCGATCTATAGTTTTCGTGACCCTAATCAAATGAACCAGTTTGAAAAGATTCTGGATGCGACCCACACTGGAAGCTTCCCATTGTTGACCTTCGAAGACCTCATCAGATGTTTAAAATTCAATCAATTGAAGACCAATGTTTTGCCAACCAACCAATTTAATATTCAAAAATATTTTTTAAAATATAGTCGAATTTTCTTTTCCAAATAAAATAATTTTTAATTCAAGTAGTTGTTTAAGAAATCAATCAACAGAGAGAACCAAAGACAGCCAACGAGTAGGAACATATCTCAATTATTTCGAACAATCCATCTGTACCATTCCAGGAACTCTTTAAGTTGACTTGTGCTTTTGATAATTTTGGTAAACTTATTGAAAGTCATTACCTACTTATAATGCTTTCTATATCGAATTTAAGTACGATTTGAGCTTTTTTAATGTGTTGTAAAAAATGTTTGCAGTTGTATTCCATTAGGATTATTAATTTTTTTTTCCTTTTTTTTATTCTGTAAAAACCAAACCAGTAAAAGTAACACTGGCGTTGGTTGGGGTTATTTTTGACCGGAAACTCCGGGAATTTGATCTAATCTCCAGGCTCCGGGGTTTGCAAACCCATTTCTCCGGGCCTAATGTTTAAATTATTTTATTTCATTCTTGAACGCATTCCTTAGCACAATCAGACTTCGTTCAGATTTGTACCCATTAGCTTGGAAGCTATTGACAACAATTTTTGATAGGTATATCCTGAGTTGTGTTTGCATCAGTGATATAAACTGTTTTTACACAAGGGATAACAACAACACAAAGCAAAAGTAAAATTCTACTGGTTTGTGAAGTTTATTCGAATATCGAATAGAATTTTCCATTTTATTTTAACTAAAATTAATTTTTGGTTCAAGTTATTTTTTGTTTTGCTTTTCATTTGTAGCAAACTTTCTTTTATTTGTGTTTTTTTTATTATTCTGGGAGATGTTATTCGGAAGTACCAAATGTAAAATATAAAAACTAGGCTACTGCAGTTTTTTTTTTTTTTAATTTCTTACTATACTATACATAGCAATTATATAAAACCCAAAAGAAAACAATGCTTATGTTCACACCAGTCGCCCCTTTCAAAAAGTGTTTGTTTTCTCCATAACTAGGTTTTTTTTGCCTCTGTCAAATTGACGTATGGTGGAATTTCGGAATTGACAAATGACTGGAAAATTTAAAATGTTTTGTGTTTAATGGATGTAGGTACCATACATAAATCACAATGTTACAAATGAAACTGTATTAAATAATATCTTAATAATTGCCGTTTTTTTATTAGAATTGATCTATATGGATCATCAAATAACATACATAACAACAACAACACATGAACCTGCTCTTTATCGCGCTCACGTTTCATGATCCGAAAGCAGGCTGCTGTTTCTCCCTACTGTGAGGTTGTTTTATTTTCCCAGGATGATCCATATTGATCATGGGTCATAAAAAAACGGCTAGAACGATACTTATTTTTGATCTTTGTTATTCAAACACATTTTAAGAATATTTACACTTAATTCAATAAAGTGCTCGGCTTCTATGAATATCTTGCATGATAGCATTATTTTAGTGAAATTTCTTGAACATACAATTAGATGAATTTACATTTCAAATATAAACATTCGAACATACACTTTGGACATGTGAATTGTATATCGTGTATGAATATAATACAGCAATGGCAATCACCAAAATTGCAATTTAATATAAATCGCAATCATACCTAATGAACAAATACTTTATACTTCTCCTTGAACTGGCCGCACCAACACCATACTCCTCAAACATTATCATGCAGAGGAATAAGCTTTTAAATTTCAAATTAAAGACAAACCATTTGCTGCCGCATTATTCACATTAACACACAAGAACTCGTTCCTTGATTTCTTAACGGATCGATTTCCTATATTATCATCTATGTAGGTATATCTCGTTCAGGCCCAATCACAATTGCCCAATCCTCAAACACAAATCACTCAGAGATATTTATCTTTCACTTCACTTTGCAGTCAAACTGCATTCAGCCCATACTTGTGTATAAATATGTATGTATACAACATATAGGTGCCTCTGTATATTTTATGTGAAAATATCATGGAATCCACCATCCACGGACGATGCCACACTCAAGTTCGAGCTTTCGTACATATTTATCCTTTAACTTGATTAAAATTGTCTCATCGGATGAAATCTCTCTTTGTCTCTCTGGTAAATCTTGCTTTTCTATATTTGTACTGTATCCAATATTCCAATCTGTGAGACACCCAATAACATTGTTGTTTCAGTTGCAAATACAAAACGAGTATTGAGTGTAATATCTTTCCCGCCCTCTTTGATCTTAAATTTGTGTGCCAATTGGATTAAAATTGCCTTAAATTTTATCCGAAGATAAATTTTTGACAGTAATGAGGTAAATCTGTACGCAGAAACATCAAAACTTAGTCTCTTACCGCCATAGTAGGTCTTCACTCGATTCATCCAGATTAAAACTTTAATCCGGATGTTTTTAAATTGAATTTATATAATTCAAATCGGGATTTAAGTTTAAATCTGGACGAATAGAGTAAATAATATTACGGTTAGACTAAGGGCTTAGACCGTACGTTTGAACTGAATTAAAATCAAGTTGAATTTTATCCAAAAAATTGTTTTACACTTATGAGGTGAATCTACCCGTGGAAACGTAAATATGTATTTAATTTTGGATAAAATTTAGTCAACTTTGAATCCAATTTATACTCGGCCTTAGCTTCATAAGTACGTACGCCTTTGTAATGGAAGACTCAACTTAAAAAAAAAGGATATGTTACACCCAGAGACAATATATATTCCCTTCTTCTCCTTTTTTGACCTCAACCTTATTACACCCATATGAAGGTGGGGTAAAATGAACCTTTTACTCCAACCCCCAGAAACATATTCTTGTCTATAAAAACTAACAGTTGACAACAACAAAACTTATATAGTATACGAAAGTTATTTACTTTGAAAGCCAATTTTGCATTTTAGGTTAGGTATGCGTTATGCCGTGTCGACTTTCATACACCAGGAAACATTTTGAAAAGGATATCTAACCTCCGTCTAAGTTGAATTTAATATGTTAGTTGGCACAACATGTGGCAAAGTGGCAACAAATTGGAGCGGGTGACAAATTGACTCTTTTATTTTGTTGGCATTTTTAGTCCTTTAGCTTTAGTCGGAGCAAAATTCTCTTTTTTTGTTAAATCTTTTGTGAGTGTTGCCCTGCCAATGTTATGCTCATTATCATTAACTTCAAACCCCGTTTCGTTTCGTACTTACACCGAGCTGGAAATTTGAGCCTCCTGTGATAAAAGATTTAAAGCAACAGTGACAGCTGCTGCTGTTTTGAACCTGGAAATGCATATAATGGTGCTGTTGGTCTGGTGTGCAAGAATATGGTGAGTTATTTTTATTTGAATTTTATTGGGGAGGTTTAATGGCATTTGTGCGTTAATCGCAAAGGGAGCAGCCATTATTTATAGCGCCAAGGGTGTGTGTTCTGATGTCTAATGTGGCTCTTCTTGCGAATATGTGACTCTTTGTCCTCTGTATTTATAACGAACAACATCATCAGGTGTAAATTACTTAACAAGCAGATGGAGAGGCATTTGATGAGTGATAAAGCTACTTTTGTTGTCGTTGAAGCGGGTATCTAATAATTGTATGACCTGGTTTTTGGGAGGGAATTGCGAGGGATATTATAAATGATCAATATTTCATCGCATGCAAATTAATGGCATTGTGAGGGTTTATACACGAAGTAACAAATACCTCCATTATTTTCCTTATGTATTTAAATGTCTTTAAGACTATCTAGCGTTTGCAGCTTAAATGTATTTTCGAACTAGAATTTGAACTTGACGTTTTTGTAAGCAAAAAATGAGTTAAATTTCTTGACGTTTATTAAACAGATTTTGTGCAAGCGATTGCATATTTGACGACAATGTTATCATCGTTAAAAAATGACGATCAAATTGACGTTGACAAATCAACGTTTTCAAAAATGGTCATATGCTGTAATACTATGTATATATCCTTGAAATTTTACGAAATGGTAAGCCTTGTTATGCATTTAAAGGAAAATATTGAAAATTCAAGAGGAGAACCATTTTTAAAAATTGTTTCTTTTGATTACTTTTTAAAAATATTACGATTTTTCTGACTCCACCCCCATAGAAACTTGTATACAATAATTACTTGAGTTCTTTAGAAAAGAAAACAAAATTTGAAACCTTTATTTGAAGCTCACTCCTTTATAAACATACAAGCAGTTCAACTTGATTTGGTTCAACTCGATTGCGCACTGTCAAGTCGCAGATCTAACTCGATGGGGTACATTCGTACGTGGGCCACATTGGGACACCCCCATTTACTTAACATATTGTGTAAGTGAAGATAACCTTCTATTGTGAACTAATTTCTGAATTGCTTTTAATCCAAACTCCTGGGTAGCGATACTTCACTTATGAATCATTTAAATGATTCAAAAAAGCTCATCAATTGTGATCGAAATTAATGTTAGGAAACGGCCAGCTTTTGCAAGAAAGTTTTTAATGAAGCCACGATCATTCTGGGAAAAGTTTATTTGGTCCGATGAGTCCAACTTTGAATTGAAAAACTGTAAGGCCAGAAAACGAGTTTTGTGTAAAACATCCGAAAGACTCAGCAAAAGGTGCATACAAAAAACCGTAAAACATGGAGGTGCGTCAGTTATGGTTTGTGGATGTTTTTCTTTTAGTGGCGTTGAAAATATTATCAAAATCGACACCACAATGACGGGTTATACTTACGTCAACATTGTTAGTGAAAACTTAGCTTCATCCGCTTCTAGAATATCTTTGGAAAGTTATATTTTCCAACAAGATAATGATCCAAAGCATACAAGCAGAGTAGCTATGCAGTTTTTTGCCAAAAATAATGTTGACGTATTAGAATGGTCACCTCAATCTCCCGATCTTAACCCTATAGAGTACATTCTCCCAGCATTTAATTGACAAAAATCATAACTACACTGACTTCGACAATAACCTGGAACTACTTCATATAATTCAATTAATAAGTTCAAGTGACTTCAACTCCAAAGATTGCGTTTCCCCAGGTAGGACAGTATCTAACTGATGAGCCCAACTGTCGTACCTGGGCGAACTTATTAATTGAACTATATTCAATCACTCCACCTAAACAGGAGTAGTTTTCTAATTTTCTTCACCTTCGTTACCAATACATATATGTAAAAAAAGGGAAAATATTAGACGCCACAGAAAAATTTGAGATTTATAAAGCCATTAAATTAGAACAAGACAAACTTCTTAACGACAAATTGACACTTAAAAGTAACCCACTATAATATGACACAGCAATTAAAAATATGACAATTGACAACTAGAAGAAGACAAATAAATAACCCATAAAGCTTTAATTAATAACAAAAAATAAATCAGTTTCCAACAACACAACAGATAGCATTGGCTTTGATTTGACATTTACACGAAACGCGTCGCTGAACAATGTATATGTATTATTTTAATTAAAAGTTGTGAAAGTTATTAAATAACATTAAAAATTTAAAACTAATAACATATATTTTCTTTTATTTATCAACTATATACAGTACCTTTGGTATATTTTGGAAGAAAGGGTTCCATTAGAACAGCGTCGTAATTTACAAACTTTTTGGGAAAACCTCCAAAATGAATAAGAGAGGATTCCTGATCAAATCTTAAAGAATCTGGTCTGCAGCATGCCCAAACGTCTTACGGTCATTATTTAAAATAAAGGACGAGCCACTATCTACTGAGTTTTGATCTTTTCTGAAGCTGAATTTTTAATTTATGTTGCGATTTTTTTAATTTGCACTTTATTTTGTCTTTACTATTTTCCTTCAAAACTGCAATATTATTTAATTTATAGCCTTAATTTTGTAAATAATCCTTATTAGTGGGGCGGCTTAGTTAAATAATTGTGCATTTTGTGATAAAAGCATAAAATTTTTTTCATTGTTGGTACATTATATGAATATGATTTTAAGATATTGGGCCACTTCAAAATTCCGCCCCTTTAGGTAGGAAGGGCAAATTTAAAACAAAAATTACATAAGATTGAAAAAAAAAAACATTAAAAAACAACGGCAACACTTACAATATCATGCTTTACCTTTTTTTAAAGCCAAGAACCCATTCTTCAATTCTGTTTTCAAATTAAGTTATTTTAGTGCTTAGTTTTTTAAAAAATTATTGTCAAACTCAAAATTTTGAAAAAATATAAAAAAAAAGTTTATTATGATTTTTTTTGCAAAATTTTACGTTATTAAGTACTAATTTGATTTATCTTTTTCGATACTCTAACTAACTTTTAGTCGAGTGCTAAAAACCAGATACTCTTAAGTCATTTAGTTTTTTAGAAAATTGAAAATTACCATAACTACTTTTTTCTTAAAACCGTCATTTTTGAACATAAACAATGGATTTAGACTTTCTTGTTTAAATTCTAAAATTGGTCCAATCGATAAAACTATTAAAGGTCATGTATTTAGTTATAAATTTTTTAAAATGTTACTTAATAAGTTCGATAGATGAAAAAAACAAATTTTCACAACCACTCCCCCTCCACGCCTTCAGTATCATAATAAAATCACAGAAAACCATCACTTTTTCAGTCTTTTTCCTTGAACATCAATCTGGTATATGTATTTTAAGTTATTTTGCGACTTGTAGAAAACAAAAGAAGCTAAAAATATGATCTCATGGTATTTTTGTGCATAACCGACACCATTAAGCTCCAATAAAAACTTAAAATTCCGTTAGTTGTAAAATTCTCAGTTTCTTCGCGCAGTACAGCGCAATAACCCCTTAAATTCTTCTGAATAAATTTTAAATTTGATCACATACAAATTACTGGTACCACTTTTTTTGCGATGAATACCTTTACTGAGGGGGGGGATTGAGAAAGTGTTTATTTTTCAAAAGTTTCATTTTCAATTAAACCGATTTATTTTCGATCCGCTACAAATTTTGCGAACGATTTTTAACTTATTGAGACAAGAAATAAAGTACATATGGGGCTGATGTTATCGGTCCGCGGAAGACCGCAGAAGCCGGCAGAGGTAGGTAGGTAGGTTGAAATGGCGGTCACGAGCCACCTAGCTTATTGAGCCAATTAGAGCTACAGTGCGTCGTTTTGATACCATAACTCATAGGACCTATGGATGGAAATGGTATGGATTTTTTGAGTCTCGCAGCAACATGCCACATTGATCAGATTGTCGGTTGGCTCAGAGACTAGGAAAGATGTACAGTGGCTACTGAGGTTTATCCTAGAGCTAGTGCGTTTCGTTAAGGAAGGAGATCAAATCTTTGATCTTCCTCTCAGAAAGTTCGTTAAGGTCACGGAAAAAAGCTTTACCAAGTGACTGAGCTCTTTTTCTGGCCAAAGCGGAGCATTTACAGAGGAAATGAATGACTGTTTCCTTTTACTGCTGGTCCCCGCAACTACGACAGTGATAATTGTGGGGAATATCTAGCTTCGCTGCATGCTCTGCGATTGGCCAGTATCCTGTTCATGTTGCAACGACCTGGCTATGTCGCGCCTGGGTCTGCAAATTAAGTCGTTTGTTCGGGATTTACTATAGGTGGGCCAAATCGGTAAGAAAAATAGAGAATGTATTGCCCTTCATGACTCCAAGTGGAATGTTGACTGTTTCCGCAAGTGAGCCATGAAGGGCCGAACCTTGCCTGGCCAGTTCGTCAGCCCGCTCGTTTCCCTCTCCTTGAGATTCACATTTAGGCTGGCGAGGTCATCACGGCATTGCTGCACCAATTTGGAAGACGATGCAGCTGAGCTAATGGCTTTAACAGCTGTCAGGATAAAGGTATTTCGGTATTGGTTGGGGTTTTGTTTGAGTACCTTACATGCTTCTCCAATTGCTAGTAATTCAGCTTGAAAAACACTAGCAAATTTGGGGAGCCGAAAAGATCTAGAGATATTTAGAGATTCGGAAAATATTCCTGAACCAACCCCACACTCCATCTTTGAACCATCAGTAAAAATAGTGAAACCCCTTTTCACAATATCTTGAGAAATATAGGTCTGACAAAAAAAATTGTGAACCCTTTTTGTAGAAAATTTAATTCTCTACAATTTTGGTTAAGACTTTTAACCGTTAAATTGGAAATAAAAAAGATATAGCCAATAATCGACGAACATTTTCTAAAAAATTTACTTTAAAGGGTTATAACTTTTGTTCTAGCAGTTTTATTGAACAAACACTCCGCATATTTTTTGTAGACCATTTTATTGCGAACAATTTGGCATATCCAGTTTTTAAATTCCATTATTCTACAATGAGTTAACACCAAGAAGTAACACTTTTTTTATTGTTTTTTTTTTATACCTACAAGGTGATCCGTATAAGGTGCACCAAAAAGCTAGAGCAAGTAGGTTGGGTTAAGATAAGAAAAAAATCGTATTTGTGGGGGGTCTATTTCCCCCCGCTTATGCGGGAGGGGCAATTTTCTAAAAAAATTGACTTAAAGCGGAAAAAAAATTATTTAAAATCAACGGTTAAACTTTAACTTTTTGAAAAGCCAGAAATCTCTTATTAAATTTCCATTTTAAGATAAGTTGTTTTAGTGAACAGTGCCTCTCACTGGTGCCACACCCTCTACTCGCCCACGTAATTCGCACATGCCGTCAAATAATCGTGTAGAGTCTTGTAGTCATACTGGCAGATGACCCTTAGCAGCCTTTCATTGGCCTGAGCATATTCGGCTCTGGAATAAAGGGGCAAGGAATCACCAGCATTTAAACGTTAGAACACAGCGTTCACACGCACATGTTCGAGCAGAAGGCTTTCCAACAGCTTATAAATATTGGGATGCTGACACCCAATAGAAGCCTGGAAGGCCTTGTGCCCAAGACTCCACACTATTATTTGTCCTCGGAAGATTTTGTTTGTTTTGTGCTCTTGGCTCTTGAAGTTCCACATGTCCAATCTGAGTGAGCGTTTTCCTCCCCCTTCTCAAAGTCGATGAGGAAATTCCTTGGCTGCAAATTTTCCATTCCGTTGACATCGAAAATCAAATGCAGAGCGCGTACGTAGGTTTCTTCCGATTTTTTGGGGAGCAAGCAATATCTGCACGGGAGTACCTTATTTTGAAATAGCCCGTGCACTACCCAAAGCTGGAAAAACATTTCCGGGCAAACTTTGAAAGTGCCATCCAGCAACCATGTTTCGCACCGTGCTAGTCTTCTTCGATGCGATAATGAACCGAATATTTAAATTCGGTCAACATAACCGCTGCCTGTATCCGCCAGCAAAATATCTTCTTCGCTCACGCAAAACCGCCTTCTGCAGCGACATCATGCTTGGCCCACTGATTATGGACGGTGCGGAAGCTCCCTCTAAAACTCTTAAGACTAATGGTCTCGGAGCTTCAGAAGAAGTGGTGGGTAGTGCAGGCTATTTCGCAGAAAATGGGGGAAGGACAGTTGTTCACTTAACACAACCACATTAGTTTCTCTTGAAACTGCCATTCCCCGACATTTTTCGGTCTGGAATTTTTGGCACCTCCAGTAAGTTTCCATCTGCCCCTTCCTATACTTAACGTACATGAAGCCATCATGGTGAAGTTTGGGTTCACCATGCTAAGAATTCACAAAAGTTGCCATTTTAAAATTTTTGAAAAAAAAACATTGTTCAGAAATTACCAAAAACACTGCTTTCACTTCAAAAGCTCTCAAGAGGGGAAATTATACATATAATATTTTATAATTATTAATTTCAATTTAATTATAATATTTAAAAAAATATCGGTTAATTTTTGGCCCCCACATTTCCACCTTGAATTTCTCATTCCCCTTAAGTCCTAAAAGACTCAATTTTGGTAACCATCGAGATTTAATTCAGGGAAAACCCCAAAATTTGTTTGGTTTCCAAAATTAAGAAGGGGGGCGTGATACCTGAAAGTGAAGATACAGTGAAGAAGTAGGCGAGCATTATTTCTTAGCTCCAGTTTTGCTTTAACAAAACTTGAGGGGAAGTTCTAGAAAGCTGAAATTTGGTAAAAATTTAGATTAAGTTCAAGAGAAGCCCCTTAATATTTTTGGTTCCCAAAATTAAGAGGGGGTGCGTGACATCTGGGGAAGTGAAGAAATAGGCGAGCATTTCTTCTTAATTCCAGTTTCTCTTTCCCCTTAAGTTAAGTAGAAATCTGAAATTTGGTAAAAATTCAGATTAAGTTCAAGGAAAACCCTTAAATTTTTTTGGTCCAAGAGGGGGGGGGGGGGGGGGCGTGATATCTGGAAGTGAAGAAATAGACGAGCATTATTTCTTAACTCTAATTTCTCATTCTCCTTAACCTCGAGAAAGCTGAAATTTTGCAAACATTGAGATTTACTGGAGAACCCATAATTTTTGTTTTCCAAAATTTTGGGGGGGAGGGGTGGCAGGAGTGAAGAAATAGGCTAACATTTAACTGACGACAAGTTTTAATTTAGTTCTTGGAAAACCCATTAAATTACGTCCTAGAAAAACCCTTACTTTTTTTGTTGTTATGTACCTACCTATTAAAATTAATGGCAGGGTTATTTTTTTCCAAAAAATTATGTTTTTTTTGTATTCTCCTTTTGGGGGTACCTATACCGAAAGTAAAGACAAATTTTTTCCAGCAGAGAATAGTCATGATAATAAATTAAGTAATTTGGACCTACAACTTAGATAGGTACCATTGAGGTTTATTGCTTTGACTGATTTTAATTTGATCTTAATTTTGGTAGAATTTTTTCAAGAAATCACTAAAACTAGCACAAAAATGAAAATCTTTTACATTATTCCTTAAACGCATAAGAAGTACAATTTCAGTAAGAAAACCGCAAAAGGAAAAACACAAAAACCACTCCCTAAGATATAAAGTGAATTTAATTCATTTTTTTTTTTCTTTTAATAGAGATATTTTTTAAATCAACTTTTTTTTTGACATTTTTAAGTTTGAAATAATAGATTTAGACAGTTAATAGAATTTGATAAAAAGATTAATTCCATTCTTCTTTTTTGAATCACCACATCTTCAACATTAGGTACATCGATTTCAACAAAGGTAATCCGTTAAGCCAAGCCTGCAGTTATTGTGGCCCTCAGCCACGTTTTTAACCGTCTCAAAGTGAAAAACAACATTCTGCAGAGTGCAGACGTCACTGGTAGCACCCAAAGAACTTCAATTGAGTTTGTCAAATTAGGATACAAATCCGGATTGCAAGAACGGAAGTTTCAGGTAGGTATATATGTACCTAGTTGTTTCCACATTTATTTCCAATATCCTCAATTAGATAAATTTCATTTTTTTACTAAGCCTATAGTACTCTCTATGAGATCTCGGAGATTTCAGTAATCTCAGTTACATGAACACTGAACAGGATTCCTAAGCAAAATTTATCAGCTTTGAAGTAAAAATTGAAAAAAAAAGATTCGCTTGCTCTCTTTTTGCGTACAGAAAATCTCTGAAATCTCATTTTTCTGAACGTGCCAAAATGTACGGCACCATAGAAAAAAAATCTTAGTAGATAGTTGTGGAAAATTGTGACATTAATTTGTCAACCAATTTGTTTTGCACAAATTATAAATTCTGAAATTTGAAAAAATCATTTTGTATTGTCATCAAGGAGCTTTTTCAAGATTTTGATGACAGTTATGAGTATTGGAAATTCAAAACTGAGAATTCATTATGTGAAATTTGGAAAATTGTAATCAAGTGATGTACAAAATGTACACTTAATTCTACATACATATATTAAATTAATTTTTGAAAAAAGCTAGGCAAGAAATATACATTTATGTAATTGTTTCAAAAATATCATATTTCAATTTAAATTTTTAAAATTAGGTATGTATTTACATATACTAGTAAGTCCAGTCCTCGAAACTCGAGTGCTAATAACATTATCGTCTAATTGACAAACTTCTAGAAAATATATTGTACTGCATATATTGTACTTGTATATACTACAACTGAGCGTCTCAATGGGTATATATATTATACTATATATACATACATTATTATTTATATTCTATTATATGATTATATGATTTTTATTATATTATATAATATTTTGATTTGGGTATATATTTTGTTTATGAGTGCAATAATTCAGGTGGTTTTTTCAAATAGAAAATAAAGAAAAAATGAAATATGTGAAATCATTTTGAGACTTTTGCCTGATTGCAAATGAGCTTGGGAGGGGCTCGAGTCCCCTTAGCCCCCCCCCCCCCACTCCAAATAGTACATTAAATAAATCATCGACATTGGTAGTAGACGTGATCTATAGGAAGGTACCTACGACTAGAACTTAAGTAAGGTAGGTAGGTACCTATATAGGAATCGATAATGAACCAAATTGTAGTTTTTCTTTTGTTAATTAAAACCATCCCTATACCTGCGTATATAATATTCTGTTACCTATTTATTTTCGACTTTAAGACATTATATTTATAAGATCCGACGATTAGAACATAAGTTAAATGCTTCGAAAAGAAACCATATCGAAACCCCCATAAAAAATAATTTTCCCAAAGCCACATACAATAAGAACCTACCTACCAAAACTAAATTGATTTTGTATTCACCACTGGCACATGTATGTAAAGTACCTAGGTTAGGTACACCTATTCTCTTTTTTTTCCATATGATTGCACCTATCTCCCCACAGCCAAACTCACAAAACACAAAAAAAATGGTTAACCTATATAAATAGGTAGCACCGACATTATAATATTCCATTTATTAATCTATCTGCATCTACATACCTATAGTAGGGTGTCCATAATGTAAATGAAAAAAAAGAGAATATTTCCAAAAAAAACTCTTTCTGCAGCAGCATGTGACAAATTAAAATTGTACTAGATGCCTTGTTTGGTCTTTCAAGCGGTTAGGGATGTAAGCATCTTCATTTTATATTTTATTTGCCATTGAATTTTGCTTTAGTATTTATGTTATTGTTTTTAGGAATTTGTACTAAATACAGAACAAGTAATGAACAACTTCTGAAATACTGAACATTTATGTGTTTTTGTTCAACAAATAATTCATAATGAACATTGTCTTCAAATACTGAACTGTTCATTATTATAATAAACGGATGGTCACCGTAGTCATACCTAACCCATATTTGCAAAATATATACCTACAACAATTTTATCAACATCCCAGTAGGAAATTTCATCCTCACTGAAAAATTTAGCTGAATTCAACATTGAATTCAAATGCCAATTCTTCGAAGAAACAGCAAGCACTGATTTAGTTACTGTAAAGTACTGCATAGTTTCACCAGTTCATGGTTTTGAGCACATTGTCTGCTTTGTACTTGGGAAAAATGTCGAAATAATCCTTTCTTCTGCTTGGTACAAAAAATTCAAGTGATTTCAAAGCGGAATTAAAATATGCTATTTTAGTAGGTAAAATAATGCGAGGATTCAATCGTTGAAAAGTAATGCATAAGTTCAGCAGTTCGTTGTCTAGATCCACTTGTCTGCTTTGTAAAGTATACTTTGAGGGAGAAGAAAAAATAATTCTCTCACGACGCTCTCTTTTTATCTTTGTCTAACCAAATGTTATTGAAATAGGTGCTGAAATACAATCGACTATTTCATAGGTTACAAAATGTTATGATTTCTTTTGTGAGAAATAATCAATCAAAGAAGCGACAAAAACTTGTAAAACTGCAGAAGAGGAACGTTTTAAAACAACCCTTTCATTTTCTTGGTACAATAAACTCAACTGAATTCAATGCTTAATTATAAATGGTTATTTGTATGGTGAAAATCATGCGAAGATTCAATGGACAAAAAGGCGTACATAAAAACATTTGCTGGGATTTGAAATCGAGTCGCATACCTTGTTTGTAACCAAGAAAATGAAAAAAAAACTCAAAACATTTCGCACCACAAAATGTTAATGAATCCTTTACGGAACTCGAAGCTACTTTTTCAAACCGAAAACATGCGATGATGAAAACTGTACTTTCTTTGGTCGTCTCTTTTGTATAACCTTCTTTCTGAAAACAACTCCTAAAATAACCCTTTCTTGTGCCTCACACGTTAAATACGAGGATTTCAATGAAGAAAAAATAGATCATGTTATCGTCTGTACTTTCCTTTTTTTTCTCTATTTGCTTCCTATACTCTGTTCAATTTATATTTGCAGTACAGGGAAGATAGGATATTTGCCTTTCAGTCTCACCATTATGGAATTCAATAAGCTATCTTCATTTAAAAGCTATTATATGGTTGCAGTAGTGAGCATTTAAAATTGCCGCAAATCTCACAAAAATATCCATAGAGTTACCAACTATTTATTAATATACGCACATTTTATAATCAAAAACAATGATATCCTAAATAAATTTAATCTATCTTTTTCCACACCTCTCTGAAACACAATAGCCAACAATTTGTATAACTGCATTTCAATTTTTAACTGTTTTTCTATACATAAAAGGAAAACCTAAACATGAAAACAGAAAAACACCAAGCATCAACATTTTCTCTAAAGTAGAAATATTTGGTATAAAAAGCTTAAATCCTGAAAGTTACATTGCAATAACCAAAGAATATTCCATATGAATTTCCATCAACTTGGTAATGGTAACTCTGATTCAAGTATTTTTTTTTAATATCTTAAGGGTTGGTTGCAAATTTGCGATCAGTCTCCTTTCACCCGGGGAGGAGTTAGGTCATAGTGGGATGTACGTGAGCTCAAAGAAGATTACACAAACAATTTAAATGTAACTCAGTGATTCTGTTTCTTATTTCAGTGGCAATTTCTTCAGTTAAGGTGCCGTGCAAGCAGCAGCAGGCACCAGTGTTTCAGAAAAAGCTCTCCCATAAGGCCTGTACTGCAAATATAAATTGAACAGAGTATGACTATTTTTTTTTTTTGTGGCTCGTGTCGTAGTTTTTTGCCTGTTGAATATTTGGGATAAGTTATACCTCTCTTTTCTTGAATATTTTTGTTTCATTGTCATTATCTGGTTTTTAGTTTTGTCCCTTTTTTTCTATAGCAGGTCACGTGCCATAGTTTTTGCCTGGGATTAATTATGTCTTCTTTTGTTTTAGAAAATTTCATTTCAAGTTTGTTTTCCATATAGATCGGATGTGTTATTGTTTGTTCAAGTCAACTGTTTTAAAATTGTTATTCACGAACATTTTTTGAGTGCGTTGCATTTAAATTAATTAATCTTTTACTTATTTCGAATTAAATTGGTGAGTTTATAAATAAAAAGATGACTGGTTTTAGTAAAAGGCATTTAAAGCGCTTGGTCAAATAAGAAAGGGAGTTCTTCCAAAAAAAAAAACTGAGAATTTAGAAGTAGAAATAAAACTATAAACGATACACATTTGGAAGATAACAGGTTTGAGGAAAATGTTGAAAGTGTTGATAGTGAAGTTATTCAGGATTCCTACGATTTTAATAACGAAATCAAAAAGTGGTACGTAAGACATAATCCTTCACGGAAATGTGTTGAAGACATACTTAAACTTTTAAGAAAAGAAAAATTAAATGTTCCATTGAGTTTAAAAGATTTTAGGTTCAAACGAAGAAGCTCAGCTTATATTGAGAACTGTAGCGCCAGGTAATTATTGCCATTTTGGAATAGTGAAAATCTTCAAAAGGTAGCAGAAAAACTTTCCGGGTTTGATGTTATTAATTTAATTTTAGGGATAGCAGGCTTACCGTTATTTAAGCAGTTCAAACGAGCTATGGCCGATATAAGGATATATTTCAAATATACCTTCCGTGAGCGTATTTATGATAGGAGTCTATTTAGGTTCTTCGAAGCCTCGTAGCGTAGATACATTTTTTCATGATTTCGCTGAAGAATTTAAGTGTCTTCAACAAAATGGGTCCATGCTTCATGGAAAGCTGATAAAAGTAGATTTAAAATAAGTTTGTTCGTGTACTTCTCGGACTAAATCTGGCAAACTGTCAAATTTGGAGGAGTGGGGATGAAATTCTCTCAAAGAGAAGCGAAACTGTCTGAGAGTACACGAACGCCTTAAACCAAAATATTTGCCAGTTTTTAAATGTCCACAAAAGTAAACAAAAGCAAAAAACTAAATAAAGCGACATTATTGAAATTTCCATTATAATTTCATATTCTTTATTAAATTTGATAATGAACAAATTAAAATAACATTGTAAATATTTGCAAATGAAAAATACACACTAAACAGGAACATCACGCAATTTATTTTTTAGTAATCCCAAATTCTATGAAGAAATTATAACTAAATTAGACAGAATTTAAAAAAAAAACACTGAATTAAAGTACACTCCACAAAATAAGTTTCTTAAATTACCTAAATATTTTGTTGATTAATTTTTTTTATCAAACAGTTCACTAATTTATTAAAATATTTCACTTTTGTAAATGAACAAATAAAAAAAAAACTTCTACCAAGATAAAAAAAGTAAACAACAGCCATTTTGTATTTTTTAGTTGTTCTTTGTCTTTCAGACTGGCTTCCGACGGAAAACAGAACTTACCAGTTTCTGCCCGAAAAAATTTCTCGGGTAAAAACTGGCAAGAAGGGGAAAGGGTAGTTTTGGGTAGTTTCTGGCGCGTAAGCGAACGGACCTAATATTTTGTCTGTGATGCTCCTACCAGAGCCTTTGTTTGCGGTACAAAGTCACACACTTCATTTAATGGGTGCTCAAAATGTGACCAAGTTGGTCACACTATAGAGCGAGTAGTTACGTATAGTACTGTAACTGGAAACAGAAGGTCTGATGCAACATTCAAGGAAAGGACTCATTCAAACCATCACCAAACATTTTTTTTGGCAAGAGAAAGCGTCTAAGAAGCAATCGGAGTTGGAATGGTTTCCCAGTTGCCGCTCGATCCAATGCACCTTATAGATTTAGGGATTTCAAAATAAATATTAAATGCAATTTTTCAAAATAAAACGACCAAACAAAAATTAAGTATAGAAGCCAGAGAAACTTTGTCTCTTAATATGCTTTCCCTGGCTCCTTTTATTCCAAGGAAATTTTCAAGAAAACCAAGATCATTTACTGACCTAGCTCGATGGAAAGCTACTGAATTTCGACAATTTACATTGTATACTGGTATTTTTGTTTTGAAAGACATTGTTGATAGTGATATATACTATAAATTACCGCCCCCAAGTAAAGTGCCGCCCGGGGCCTGAGCCACCCTTGCCCCTACCACGCTACGCCACTGATTGGTAAAAGAGAAAATAACAATAAGAACACCGTAAAGTAACCTTGAATGGGCAACTGTTGTAAAGGCTCTTTGAATGGAATCGATAAGGACCACTATGAGTGCAGGTGTTATGCAATATGCACTAACATAAACTGTTATTGTTTTTTGTTGTTCTCCGAATAATTTGTTTTCTCTTTTGCATGTTCTTACCAAGGAAAGCTATCAACAAGTACTTATGAAGCGATCAAAACATATTCCAGGGCCGAATCGTGTCACGTACATCAGGGCGCCAATTTGCGAACATCGTTCGACGGGGCGGAGAATGTTTGACATACGACCTATATATGTATATTTATTATTTTAAAGATACTAATTGCACACTAAACAAATTAAATATGTATGTGTAACACTTTTAAATATAAACTACGGCTATTGTGAACTAACCATTTAAAAACCAACGAGTATTATTAGCCCAATGTGAAATTTCTTGTCAAACTAATGATTGATGTATTCAATTATGCAAAGTCATCTTCTTAATCTTTTTAACCTTCATGAATAAAAAGATAGTCATTCTAATTCGTATACTCCACACAATATACTATTTTTGATACGATATAATTACATATTTGCGAATTAAAAGAAATTATTTCTATGGAAGTAAAAAAAATTGAGTTTTATTTTTCATTTTTGGAAATTAAATTGGAAATCTGAATTTTAATTTAATTGGCAAAAAAACAATAACTATCCTGGAAAATCATTATTTAATTTTGCGACATTTAAATATGTATATTAAATATTTGATTATTTTGAAACGAAAATAAAATTAAACATTTAACACTTTCAATGTCAATTTTCGGTATGTTCAAATAGATGCCAAGAAAAACCTATATGTATTTTAATTTATATGTAACACATTTAAGATATAAAAAAATGAATGTTAAGTTGTTTCTTTGCAACCTATGAAAAACGTTTTTCTTTAACGTTGTTCATAACAAGTATGCATGTTTTTGTTACTTACAGAATCGGTTTAGCTGTTAAAAAATATATGTTGTTAAAATATTTCTGTTACTTGAATATTTTTCCAAAAATTTGAAACGGACTTAACTAGCATCGTAGTGTTAATTTTCGATTAAAACAAAATTTTATCCAAATGGTTGGGGTAGTTTCCGATATAAAATATATGTATATGCAACTCAACGTTTTCTGGTCTACAGGGCTACGGCCCTAGATATTACCTAGTTAGATAAAATTAGAAGGTTAAAATTACTATCTCAGAGCAAAATTTCAAATCATTAGTTATTACGGCACTCAGCACCTCTCACTGGATAAAAAACTTGGGTTTAAAATATTATTTATGTAAACATAATATGTACAAAATTGTATCTATACTATAGGAGCCGTTTCCGAAAAATAATAATAAAATTGGGCGTGGCAGTGTAAATTATAATACAATCTTTTTTAAATTTTTTTTTTAAACGGGCAGTTATATAACTTTCATTGAAACTCATAATTGAAAATTTTAATTTTGAGTTTTGAGGCACTTAAGAATCGAGATCAGTCTCGAAATGCATCCAAGTAAGCTTTCAATTTAATTTTTTGTTGTTTTAAGTTAAAATTAATATTGAAACCGACTCGTTGTGTGATCAATAAAGTGTTTTTGTTTTCTCTGTTAACTAAAATGGAAGCTCAGCAACAACCTATTGACAGAAATTTTTCAAACGAGACACGATAAAAAATTAATTAATTAATTTTGTCATTTTTCTGCGTATTTAGAAATTGTGAAATGGACGATTCTGAAATAAAATGTTAGGTTTTACTTTGTATTATACATTTTTCTATATATATAAACCTAATATTTTGCTTTTCATTTAGCCCAAGAAGAAATTGGACTATTCCAGAAACCAATGCCTTCCTAGAGGCATACGAAATAAACTAAAATTGACATTTTCAGTTTTAAAGCAAATGCCGCATTCTCTGCTCCAGTTAGCCGTGCAAAGATTATCGTATGTTTGTTTAAAACAAACAAAAATACAAATAAAAACTTAGAAATTAATTTAGGAAATGACAAACACCCAAACAGGATGAAGCCAATGCAAATTTCTTAATTAATTAATAAATTTTACTTACATCTAAAACTGACTCCATTTTTGCCCTTGATGTTTATTTGTTTTTTTAATTTTAGTTTTTTTTTTCATTTATGTCAGTCTCAAGTGCTACCACAACAGAGGACACAAATTCGTTCGTTGATCCAGACTGTTTTATTTTCACAGTATGATCCATATGGATCATGGTTCATAATAAAAAACGGCTATTAATTATATCTTACTTATTGTTTCCCACTCAAAAACCGAGCAAAAGTAGTAGTGTCTACCTTTTTCGTACATTTCATATTTGGAGCATTTGTATTTCGAGCATTTGTATGTATTACGAGCATTTATATTTCGAGCATTTTGCTTTTCGTGCATGTTATTCGTACATCTGTCGTTGAATTCATTTTGTAGTTCGAGCATTTTGGTTTTCGTACATGTGCTTTTCCTACATCTGTCTTTTGAACATTTTGTTTGAGTATATGTGTCAGGTTCCCAAGAAAAACACTAAATACAAATAACAAAAGGCGTGTTTTTTGTAGTGTCATCACCACCCTGCAAGCATACAAGATACAAACTAATCAGCCACGTACGCAGCTTTTAAATAAAAAGAAAACTCGTATACAAAATTGCAATAAAATTGAATAAACATAAAACCATTTTAATTTGAAGTCATTGGTCGTAATTTTTTGTTTTAAAAAATTGTTTCATTCGATGCTAAGCTAAGTCCATATTTGGACTTAAATTATTGTTTTAATTGCGTGTAAATCGCTTTGCTCCGATGTCGTTTTTTTCGACCAATTCTACATGGATTTGCAAAAAACACGTGTAATGCCTCGTAACTGTATCATGATTCCGTTCAAGTTGTAAACCAGTTTTAAGAACTTCTAGGTTCTAAGAACTTCATTAACTATTTTGTTCAATGTTTTTGTATCGCTAATAGCGATTAATATGTTTACACTGTACATGCATAATATTACAATAAAACCTCAATGTTTTTGAAGAAGGATGTTAATACATTCCCAATGTAATTACATAATTTTAATATACACAGCGGGTATTTAAAAATTTGAATTATTAGGCCTAACATATGTACCGTACACGTAGCTTTTAACAAATACTAATTTTAATATAAAATTACCAAGGTAAATATGCGAAAACAAAAGCCTGAAACAAACGTTTTTTTCTTGGAAAATACGGCTCATCGCCAAAAAGATGCGAAGATCAAGATGTATTCAGACTATGGTTATTGACATATACATACCAACTCTGAAAATTGCTTGAAAAGAAAAACGACTGTTTTGTTCCGCTTAGTTGAACTTAGTTGAAATAGCATGGGTGAAAGAATACGTAATCAGATCTTAAAATCAGTGCCGAAAAAATACCCTTTAAAATTTTATTGGGTTTGCATCTGATAATGCTGCGACAATGACACGAAAAAGAGTGACCTAAGAAATGCCAAATATTTGCAACATATGGTTGGTAAGTCATTCTATCGATTTAATTAATCAAGCAGCTGCTACAAAATGGTGCTTCCTATAAAGCGATATTGTTTTAAATTGGTTTAAATGCAGTGCTAAAAGGCAATGTGTTTTTAAATATATTCAGGCTATTTTCGAAGTACCAGAACATAAAATTCTTAGGGCCAGTTTCACAGTGAAGTAAGTGTCACTTAAATGCCAGATATGGAAAACTAATTCCCAATGTGTAAACTTATCGGAATAAGTGACACTTAAGTCCCCCATGTTGGCCACTTAAGTTTCACTTACTCAGGTAGTAAAACTGCGGCTAAAGTGCCAAAATATTTGTTAAGTGTGCACTGTGAAACTGGCCCTCAAACTCAGTTCAAAAATGATGTTGCTTCTCAAATGATTGAACAACGGGTAGTTCTGTAGCATTACTTTTTCAGAGCCAAATTTGAAGAGAATTACATTTTAGAAGATCTAAATAGCCAAAATTTTGTTTATTTAAAGTACATTCTAGAAATAATGAACTATTTAAACAACATTTTTCAAAGTAATCCTCTTAAATAATAATTCATCTAACCACTTTGTTTAAAAAATATTTTAAAAACATTTTTATTAGAGAACATTTACCAAGCACTTACATTGCGCAAGGGGAAAATGTAAATGATGTTTACATAGGCAAGAGCCGCTTTTTATTATTTACGGATCTGGATCAGGCACATAAAACACGCAGATATAGTAGGTACAACAACTTGTAATTTTGCTCTCTATCTGGATAAAGATCCATCATGTTATCAGCACTGTGAAAAAAAACAGCTGTGCACAAAAAAAAAACTAAAATGATTTTTTCTAGTGAAGCAATGACAGAGAATTAAAATAAATCGTATGTATTTCGATTCTTTTGTAAATTTTTTTTTTCAAATATATTTCTTTTAGAACAAAGTAGGAGCTAGGCCATCAGCGAAGCTCTTACATTTCTTCACGCACGGGATATGGGAAGAGAGAAGCTTAGTTTGACCACCACCCCAAATTGTATAATTCACGAAAGTGTAAAGCGCTCTGCTATTTGCGAAAAGGTATATAAAATGCAAGGGTCTTGTCCTCCGGATTTCGTGCCTCCAACTGAAGACTCCAATGCTGAGCGCTCAACCGATCCTGCCCCCACCACCACCCGAGGCCACAATGGAAAAAATAAGGCGCACACGAAGGCTCGCGGAGAAGAATTGGTATATACTATATATATGCCCACCAGTTCCCGTACAACAACAACCATTTATGAAACCTCTCACCGCGGTACGTTTCACTTCATCTACCGATCGGAGTACCACCGACAAAGACACGCACAGTGTTGCGGCATTAGTGATTAGGGCAGACTCCATCACAGGCAAAGCAATTTATATTGCTTTTCGCAGGTCAACAGAGTGCGACAATCTGCCGTCTTCGCTTCGACCACAACGCTTGATGTTCAGCAGCCATAACCACGGCCCCTCCATGCAATTGGTAAAGAATTCTGGAAAATAAAGAAGACAGGAATTACTTGAGAAACGTGCAGAACGGGAAGGGTCTCTACAAGCACGCATTCGTCAACGGGAATGTGAAATGCGTGATGTTCCAAGGCCACCCGGCCAGTATATACCTCTTGGCGATCCTTACGACTCATAAGAATCTGGCTATTGGAGCATCAAGGACAGACCGCCAAGATCGAGAACTTTACAAGTGTGGGAAAGAATGCGTAAACGTGAACGGCGTTTGCGTGAGGAAAAAGAACAACAAAAAAAATGAAGAAAAACAAGAATTTCATGTAATGTTACATGGCAATGATGAACTTGAAGTTTCAGATGGAAGCGAATATGAATATAAATTACCAAAAATTATAAAATAAAATAAAATCAAAGGAGGATTCAACGAAGAAATAAAACGAGAGAATGCGATAAAAAAAAGAAAGAGGAGAATCAGAAAGAAAAGCTGCAGCTTCCAATGAAAAACAGCTCACGAGCTGTGCCTCGCAAGCTGCAGCATCCAATGAAGAAGCACTTATGAGTTGTGCCTCGCGGGTGGCGTTTAACATAAAAAAAACTTAATGGTTTTTTTTTTTAATTATTTATTTTATTTGCCCCTTTGCAAAGCAAAAGACTGCACCTTCCGGCTAGATTGTAGGATACGAATTAAACGAATACCTAACAGATGCATTTTTATTATTACACTTAATAACAAAAATTAAAATTGTTGACTTATGTTTTTGAATTCTTCCCACGATTTGGCTAGAGGGACGGGGGTTTCGGATTTCGGCACGTTTATCATGATTCATGAATCATGAGGAATGCAAAAGGCGTGTACCAATTACAATTGTTTTGCTTTGGCAAAAATGGCGTGCGAATTACCGTTATAAAAATAATGTGCCGTTTGGCAAGGGGAATGTGGGAGGTGTCAGATTTAAAGGTGTTACCTTTACCTGGGACGTAACGTAACTAACCAAAGAAGCAGGAAGAAATCAAACCGACAACATCAAATTATAAAAACCAGAGGGGAAAAGCTTTCAGGGGCTACAACTTTCTTCCGATTTATATAGATTACGTTACGTGGCGCTAGGATAACAATACTTTGACATAAGATAATATTGTATATAAATTCTATAGTACTATCTTTGTACATAGAATCTATAGCACTATTATCGAGACGAACGCCCGACGCGCCACCACACGATCACTTATGTAAATACTTACTTACAAGATTTATGACAGTTAGAAGGACAATTTTGTGAATTTTTTTTTTTAGGTCTAATTTTTATGAAGACGAAAGGGTTGAGGGCTATTTGGCTCTGTTGGCAGTAAAGGAAGAATGTTGCAGGGTTGTTAGGAAGTTGGTCAAATATTTTTTTTTTTAAGCTATGGGTGATATGGGTGATGACTGACTGGTAGGGAAGATATACATATGTATATATATGAAAAAATATACACTTGGTTGCTACTTCTTGAAATTAAGTAAGATTTTCTCGAAAACAGTTCGACAGTTCGATATCTAAATGATATTTTTTTATGGAAATATTTTCAAACAGCTTTAATAATTGTGTACCAAAACTTTCGAAAAGTTTAAAATTTTTTTTGAAAAATCAAAAAAGTTAAATTTAAAACTTCCAGGTGCCGTACATTTCCTTAAATTTTCCCACGGATCACAGAAGCGCAATTTGGGCTAGGCATGGAAGTATTTCACACATTGAGGATTTTCCAAACAAATCCTACATGTGTGAAAAGCACTTTTATGACAAAGACATTATTTTAAAATCTTTGCCAATAACTTCGCAATCTGTGTGCAATTGGACTGATATTTCTGTTGACACTAGATGTCATCGCTTAATGGAGGCATGGAGGAAACGCATGCAGCCGACTTCTACGGTCACTTCTGCAACCCTTATTTCTGCGCCTCTACGTCCTCCTTTACCTACGCGTCCACTTCCACCACTACCTCCACTTCCACCAATTTCACCTCCACTTTCTCCAATGCCTTGCAACCCAACTTTGTCTCTGATAAACTTGGCTGGAAATTCCAACAAAACGTATTTAAAAGATTATTCTCTGCCAGATGTGCCACCTTCTACAAACATTTCAACGTCGCAATTTCCTTCCCCCAGATTTAATTCTTATAAAGTGGTGCGAGCAATAAACCGGCAGTGCATTGCATCCCGCCGTATTTTTCATACACCAAATAAAGAAAAAAAAACCAAGTATAGGCTTAGAGAAAATGTAGATATTCAAATGGAAGGTTTTTCGGAAGAGTGCACATTCATTCTAGCGCAACTCTTTCAAAAGGCGAAAACAACCTGGGGCCTAAGCAAAAGGATTTATTTTTAGGATTTTTCTGTAAGTCCCCAGCTTGTTATTCGTTCATGATTAGCGTAGGATTAAAACTGCCATCGGTAAGTACCATTTACGAATGGCACTCAGAACGCTTAGAGGACTCAACAAGAATTGGAAATAAACGATCGCCTTCTACGTGGGAACTCCATCCGGCGAAGTCTTATCGAAGATTTTGGTTACCATTATTACGGGAGTAATAAAATGTGGATTGACCGTGGTTTCAACGAGCTTTGACCAAGGATCCAACAACGTCTCGGCATACAGACACCTTGGACCACCCCTGTTCACGGAGATTAAGCCCTATGTGGAGATGGAGAATCAACGGATTTTCTTGCTCCCCATCTCTACAAGAGCGTAAGGAACATATTGCTCAAACACAAGATTTATATAGGTAAGATCAAGAGGGAAAAACTTGAGGTTTTTTTTAAAGTCCCATGTTAATCCAAATGAATTTAAGAAGCTGTCAGGTAAGTTGGCCACCCAGGTTTTTAGTGATACTGTCTACAGTTAAATTATGTATTCGTTGAGAACAAACTGCTTCAAAACTGATGAGGAGAGGAAAACCGCCAAAGCAACAGCGAGATTCATTAAGAAAATGAACGATTTGATTGATATTTTAAATACAGGTCAGCTATATTCAAGGAATCCCAATCAGCAAGTGTTATCGGGATCAACTGACACTTTAAACTCATTGAAAGAAGCAAGGAACTGCATATCGATGTGGCGATAAAGCAGTACTCAACAAATCGCACCTTGCTTTTAAGGGTTAAGGCAAACGATAATGGCAATAATTGTGCAGATGTGGGAATATCTCAAGAGCGAAGAGCAGAGCTTTTTCCTACTCGCACACTTGAGCACTGACGTAGCCGAAAACTTATTTTTAATGGTGCGCTGCAATAGAAGGTGGTATGGTATGAAATAATCCCATCGGCTTTGAGATTCATGCGGAATCTAATGCAAATCATCTTCCAGCATTTGTCTTTCTCTGAAAATTCTGGATATGAAAATGCTGGAGCGAAGCCACTACTCCAGGGAGCGGACTATAAAAGAGGGTTGAAAATTCAGTCAGCTGCAGATGAAACAGATTTACAATTTAATAACATGATCAAAGAAAACTTATTGGAGAAAACAAGAGATTTTAAATAGATGAAGACTTGGTGCCTGTAACACAACGTGACAAGTACCTGTCGGACAAGTGAAAAGCAACAACTTGTCCAAAATTCTGTTACACAACGCGATAGGTGTATGAACGATCAAATCTTGTCACGATAAAATATTACAAGTGCGAAATCCTTTGGTTTTGTTCTTTCTGTAACAGAAAGTGACAAGTGTAAAGAATTTTTTTTATATGAATAACACAACATGACTTGTCAGAAAATCTAAATTTACTTGTAAAATAAAGACTTGTCCGACAAGTACAATTTAAGCCTGTAACAGAACCTAAACTTGTAAATTTGTAAGAACAAATAACAACAAACAAGCTGGACAAGTTATTATTCAAATGTAAATCTGTGTGCTAGGTCATAATAAGAATTAATTAAAAATTCATAATACATTAATAAATCGAATAAAAAATATGGCAAACAAAATAAAATTAAAAAACTGAGCATATACATATTTTTCCTAGATACATATAATGGAAATTGGAAAGAATATAATTAACAAACTACATACATGTTGGTTTATTAATAAATTAATCTCATGAGGCAAAAAGTCTTAATGTTGTTCCCCAAAATAAGGATTGGCCTTATATACGAGAGGTTTTTTGGCAAAATTGCAAGAAACGTGCAATTGTTGGTATAAATAGATTATGTGTATTAAATTTACATTAAACATCAAATAATTTTATGTAGGGAAAAGTAGACAACGCAAAAAAAAACAGGTTCGACGGGTGGAAGAGACTGTATTTTAAATACATGCGACAATATTGTTCTCCATCACCACTATTTAAATTTTATAGATTCCTGACCAATGGAAGATAGCTAAAGTCATTCCTATCCTAAAGAGTCCAAATGGTAATGAATATAGGCCTATTTCCGTTCTCTCTTTTCTCTCTAAAGTGTTTGAAAGGATAATGCAAAAACAAAATTTAATATTTATCTTAGAACACAAAACATTCTTTCCCCCAAGCAATTTGGGTTTCGCCCAAACCATAGCTGTATGACTGCTCTTATAAATGTCACAGAAGATATAAGATAGGCTCTGGATGGGGATCAAGTTACATTTTTGGTGCTCCTCGATTTCTCCAAGGCTTTTGACACTGTAGATCATCTTAATTTGTGTAATAAGCTGTCGATGTTACACCATTTTTCAGTTTCTTCTGTTAACTTGTTACACTCGTATCTCTCCGATAGAAAGCAAGCTGTCTCGGTCGCGAATAATTTATCTGATTTTCTTCCCACTATCCGCGGGGTCCCACAAGGCTCAATATTGGGACCTCTTCTCTTTTCCCTATACATTAATGAGCTTCCTCAACAAATCTCAACGTCCTCCATTCAAATGTATGCTGATGATGTCCAATTATTTAAGAGCTGTCCCCTTGGCCTTATCGAAGACTGTGCTGCCTCAATAAATCTTGATTTACAAAGAATTTCATCCTGGTCCGTAAGAAATGGATTGTTTTTAAATCCTCGGAAGTCTAAGTGTGTAATAATCAGTAGGAAGCCTCTTGATTTATCATATTTTCCCACTTTTGCAGTTGAATAATTCTCCTATTGAATATGTTCAAAGTGCTAAAAATCTTGGTATAGTGTTTAATAGGACCTTAAGTTGGGATATGCATATCAATGTGGCAGTTGGAAAAGTGTATGGCATCCTTCGGTTGCTAAGATCTACACAATACTTTACTCCTGTTAAAACCCGTTTAATGCTGGAAAAAACACTTGTTGTTCCTGTTCTTACCTATGACTGCGAGGTATTTTGTAAGTGTGATGCAATTAGTAGACGTAAGATTAATGTTGCCTACAACAACATTGCACGATATATATATGATTTGAAGCGATATGACAACATTTCGACTTTTTCCAAAAGAATTTATAATTTTTCTCTTTTGCGATACAGAACCTTAATTTTGTTGTTTAACGTCATTTAAACACACCAACCTAGCTTTCTCTTTGACAAACTACGTATGTCCCCATCTAATAGATCGGAACAACTTATTTATCCACGTTTTTCCTGTCTGACCTCCGAACGTCAATTTTTCGTCAACGCAATTCGCTTGTGGAACTCCTTACCACGGCATGTAAGAAGAGTGCGGGGCATTGTACAGTTTCGTAAGGAGTTACACATCTATCTGCAATCATATTCTAGCTAACACACTGATTTTATTTATATAAACTTCAATAGTTTTAAACGTTAAATCTTATATCGAATTTTCATTTTTATAAGTTAGTAGTAATTTATAATATTTTTGTTTTTTTATATTATTTAAGATAATATTTACATATTATGTATATATATCTTTTTTTTAAATTAAATTAAATTTTCTTTCTTTATAAAAACATTTTCTTTAAAATGAATGGCTTATCACTAGTTCATAAGATACTATGTCTTAATGTGTAAGCAGTCAAATAATAAATACAAAATACAAATACAAATACAAATAGATTCAGCTGGCCCTAGTTGTTCAAATCAAATCAAAACCAAACAACCTTTACTGCTAACGAAAATGGTCCTAAAACGCGTAAGAGAAAAAAGTGTGAGTGCTGGGACTCACGGTTAAGATGTGTAAACATCAACATTCGTCCAAATGCCTCATAGACCGAGAGCCTACATCAAATTTAGGGTGTGGATGATAGCAAACATTTTTTTTTGGTATTTTTATATAGATCTTAACTTTTCATAAGCAAATTTGAAAATCGGTAATGATGCATGGAAAATGAAAGCGCAGTCCATGTACTATATGGTCTAAGCAACCAACCACATTTCAACCCAAACTGAACTCGACTTTTTGATTTCGTATATAAACACTCAGCGTTTAGTTACTGAGCGTACATAGCGTTGAACGCACTCAATTTTCGTGAAGCTCAGAACAGAGATTATGGATAATTCATAAGTCTGCTATTACACGATGAATCTAGTTGCATGCGCCTTCTTCGAATTCTTCTTTGTTATTTCGTCCGCTGTTTCAAGCGCTATTACACGTTGAAACTAAAGTCAGGAATCTAATTTGACAGTTCTCTTTATTTTTCATTTTCGTGTTGGGCTGTGCTGTGCTGTGCTGTGCTCAAGCAATAAAAAAAATTTTTCTGTTTTTATTTTTGTTTTCATTTTTAGATATATTGAAGAAAGAAAGGTTTGTGTGCCTTTAAATGAATATCAGTTGTTGTATGTTGTTTTTAAAGATGAATTCTCATTTCTGGAAAGCCTATAAGGCTATCAATAACAGTGCGTTGCATCGAAATTTACTCTTTGAACAACAAAACCATATGAAGCAGAATAGTAAAAAACGGACAAGAGAAAAGAGAAACGTCAAATAGTTGCATCGAAAATTTTACTCACGCGACACCGGTCACTTTTTTTCCGTACCATCTTTTCGACTTTTTTTCTCTTTTGCACTTACGTAGTTCGAAAAGTTGCATGCGTCTAGATGCATCGTGTAATAGCAGACTAATCTCTGGCTCAGAATCAAAATAACGACCACGGCTACAAGATAAGAATCACGACTACGAGATGACTGGGCGTAAATTTTAATTTTTTTTTAAATTATGCGTTTTCTAAGTTGACGCAAAGTTTTTCAAAAAATTCAAAATTTACACTGAGCCATCTTTGGCGTCTACTTTAAGGTACATACATTCATACAATGTATGTGATGTATGTTCTGTGAAATAGGCCGCTGGTCTAAAAACAGTCATGTAATTGAAAAAAAGTAATGCAAAGAATACAAAATACGGATAAAGGTAGCTGCAAACAAACGCGAAAGCGGTGGCGATCACGATAAAATTGTGGATGCCATACACATAAATCAAAGGAAAGGCACACATCTACACGATTGAAGTGTGCTTTGATTTTTATATGAGGCATCCACATTTTTATCGTGATCGCCACCGCCATCGCGTTGGTTTGCGCGTAGCCTAATGCTAAAGAAGCGTTAAAAAGAGTCTCGTAAAACTTGGCCCACGACTCACAAGGCAACTGGTCTTCCATCTTATCTTTTTTCGCTTTCGCATTCATTATGTTTGAATAGAGTCAGACGCAAAGAATCATCATGTAATAGGGGCTTAATATATCCTCTAAGCAGCCAACCAAATTTCAACCCGAACTGAACTCGACCTTTCGATTTCAATACTCAACGTTTAGTTACTGTGTGCGTTCAGTAACTAAACGTTGAGTATTGTTGAACGCACTCAATTTTCGTAAAGCTCAGAATCACGATCACGACCACGATCACGATTACAACGTTACGTTACGTTTTCTTTTCACCCTACCGCCAGTATAGATGTTTACACATCAAAAGTGTTGGGTATACATGTACAGAACACGGCAGAACAAATCCTCAAACTCTGAGCTTTCGTATCTTTCTAAGAAACGAAAGCTCATCATTGAAAATCTAGGAATTTCAAAGGCAAACTGGAAATTTCTCTTTTAGAAAAGAAGCTCGGTTATCCTACTTTAGCTTTTACAAAAAGCTTAAGAGAGACAATAACCGAGCAGGGTTTGTGTACCGAAGAAATAGAAGAGTCTACTGCAGCCGAAAAAACAGAATAAAGTGACGGAGAAAAGGGAATTGTAAGTCAGGCCGGTAAACTGCCATAAAATTCAGTGCATGTTTTCCGTGACGGTCAACGAATGCTGCTTCATTAACATGAGGAGCATCAATGTGAAATGTGAATTAATATGCCATCAATGGCTTACGGCACCACAGACTTCTGGCATTCCACCTTTTTCAAAAAAAAGTTCAACAATATTTTACACATTGTCAGGTCAACAAACCTGCTTTTCAAACTCAATGTCATTGATTGCTGTACAAAATTCTTGAATACACCGACACACTGTCATTTTAGTAACACCTATTACATGGTACTGAGCACTTGAGCCAAACCAATAAAAAGCAATCAAGAGTTTTTGGTACACACTTAATGAAGATTCTTTATTAGTAGAGCAGTTTTATTTTGAGCCTTTCTGCAAGATTTTGTGCAGTTGACTTTGACAATCGAAATTTTTCAATAAACAAATGATCAGCAATACCAAAATTTATACGTGGTTTAAAAACTTTCAACCTATAACTTTGTTCAATCTCATCATCATTGTCACTAATAACTATCAAAATCAGAATCTATGAAGAACATTTTTATTTTAAATATATTGTATTTATTATGTAAATATTTATAATTTATTCAGAATTTTCACACTTGTGCGACTTCGACAATTCTTAATTTACTTGTCACAAACTAAGCAAATATTTACAAGTCCTTCTTGACATTTGTCACGTTGTGTTACAGAAAAAAGGAAATTTAGAAATTTCCCACTTGTGTAGCGGGCTATTTTGCCTTATGGTCCTTGCTGGCAATACAACCTCTAGCTCAGCGGTGGTCATGGTTCTTGGACCTATAGCTCACTACAAAAAAAAAGTTTAAATTTGCCAGACTGCATCCCGATGTCAGTGATGCGCAAGAAATCTATTCATTACCCTCCCTACCTGGTTGCATCCCTCGCTAGAGCAACCCCGTTTAAATGGCTTCTTCTCCCCCTCACCCCATCACTCCTTTATCTCAGAATGCTCATCCCTAAGGCGAACTTATTCACATTTCTTTCTGAATAGGTACTTTCATAAAAACTCATGGGTATTTAAAATCATATTTTTAATATGTTTGTATAAATATTTTATTTCATGTTTAAATTATAATCAGAAAATGTATCTTAAAAGTATATAAATTGCGATTTTATTTATATTGGAGTTCAATAAAAAAAAGTATTAATTGGTACAAATACAACGAAAAGGTTACATCACCCTATTGCTGATTAAAGGAAAAATTATTTTTTTTTATATTAAATCGTCTTCGATTTATTCTCAAGTTTGGGATTTCAAATCCTCTTCTTACTTTATTTTTTTTTCTAGTATTTTACTTCACTAATCACTTAATTTGACAATAGTCCCCTCGTTCAAATCCCCCCTCGATCAGCGTGTTATTTTTTTTTGTTATTGTTCGGGTGCGAAGTTGACCCTTAGGTGCTGGTTTAGCAGTAGTGTCCGACGTGGTCGAAAAAAAAGTAGGTTTAATTTCTTAACTACGTTTTATTATTTATTTGGCGAGAACTAACTTCTATGAAGGTTGATGCAAAAAATAGAGTGATAGACAGCAGTCTGATAAGCAGGTAGGTACAAATTTAAAGTAAGGTGAATATAAATGAGATTTAGGAGCGACATCTTTCTGTCGATTTGCAATATGATATTTATAACACTTGTTGGTAAATAAATCTATTACATAATTCTGTCGTAAACAGTTATATATATATTTTTAATGAAAAGTGTTTTAGCAATAAAGTATATAAAAAAACTCACCTCTAAAATCCTGATGTAGTGGCCACTGCAACGGTCTATATTTAGAGCGGAATACCCTTTTTTCTTCATTGTTGCACTTTGTTGCAACTGTATATCACTTTTAAATATATATATATATATATAATACGCGGACTGAGAAATTTTACGGTTCGCGATGTAATACTAAAAAATTAACTTTTCTGCCCACAGATAAAACGAGAAAACCGTCTAATGAAATTAACAGTTTTAGTTTTAACATTAATAATCGAATTTTTAAATTAAACGTTATATACAAAAAATTATAAAAAAAACTGTATTTGGTTTTTGGCTTCGGTGTTGGTTGGGATCGAACCTTCGAACTCTCGATTATCAATCGACGCCGTTACCTCCTATGCTAAGTTGCCTATATATTTTGGAGGGCAATTCGGTCAGTTGACTTTGGCTTTGTATGATATATATATATGTTCTTCGTATATATATATATATATCCCTGCACTTGGATTTCTATTTTGCCGATTTTCCTGCTCGGAGGATAGATTTTCTTTTGTTGACACCGGAATTTCTACCAGCAAACTTCTTGGAAGAATTCTGGTTGAATATAAATTTGGGGGAATTCACCACCACCTTAGGTTTTCCTTTAAATTAAAAAGATAATTTTCTTAGCAAAAAAAAAATCGTTAAAATAGTTTCCACGTTTACCTTAGCAAATTGTTATTACACTTTCTATTGCTTTCCACCAATGGAAATATCATACAAAAACCAATTTTCAATTGAAAATTATACCACTTGGAATTTAGAGAAAACTTATTTTATGGCGATAGCTATATAAAAAAAAATATATGTAAAAGAACATATATGAATAAAGAAAAATTTTTACTTGACTTGAAATCTAATGCCTGTAACCGTCAACTGCTTAGCACCAGAGAAAGTTGTTCTTTGGTTACGCAATATTTCCCCTTTCTATCACCAACCGGCATTGGAAACTTAGCAGAAGTTAAAGCTTCTTTATTTCTTTTTTATAATTTCCAAGATCATTAACCTCATCAAGCGAAAACCCTTACTCTCGAGCCAAATTTTTCAACATTCCCGCAAATTGATCTTCTCCTTAAAGCTGCGCCGAGAAGATCTGCAAAGGTGCTTTTTCGCGAGCCTAGATCGTAAGAAATCTACTACCTTCCTACATTTTACGGTCTAACCATCTGCCAAATTCTTCAATTGACGTTTCCTATTTTTCCATTCTCCCATGTTTGTTGTCATTCGTCGGTGTGTGTCGTCGATCGTCGAAACTTATAAATATTTAATAAAAATTCGTCGCGGGAATATAATAATATCAATTTCGGTTTCACTTGTCATATCATTTCCAAACTTGTCCAAATAAATGCAGGCTTGTCACTTTGTGTTACAGAATTTTTTACAAGTTGCTTATAATATTGCGTATATACTTGTCGCATTGTCGAGGGAATTTTAAATTCCTGACAAGTTTTATAGATTGTGTTGTGTTACAGAATAAGCTTGACTTGTCGGACAAGCATACCCAAGTTACATCGTTGAATCTATTAGATGCAAAACTGTTCTTTTACAGCTCTTAGCTAGCAAAATTGAAAGCTATTGCTCTGTAAAAGATTATTTAACAGCTCCTTTCATTTTATTTAAAAACTATGTTCTATAATTGAAGTTTGAAAACAATTTTAGCTCTATTAACTTTATAACGCATCAAGATTTAAAAATATGCTCCATAAACAAACTTTACACGTATACTATCGAGCAACCTGTCAATATCAGACAATTTAGAGACGTTGTACAGCTGCTAGCAACACATCCCCAAAATACTAACGCATTATCTTCTAAAATGTAAAAATTTAGCATTTACAGAGCTGTACAAAAAGCGGCTGTAGAGCCGAATTACTAATATTTGCACACAAATACTTCGTGAAGCGCATGCGCATTTTCAAGTTTTAAAAAAATTCTATAACAGCTGTATATGAAAATTCTATAGCACTCATGTTATAGGCTGTTCCATACTAGAATACGAAGAAAATAATTATTTCAAAAGAAAAAATTAAACCAGTTTAAAATAAATTAATTAATTTCATTCTGCATGATGTGTCGTTCTCGTCATATTGGTTGTTAAAAGGAATGTTTTTTTCCAAATGGCGGGTGAGTTATAAAAACTTTATTTGATGACAAATTCGTTTCTAAAAATAAGCTTACGTACATTCAAAAATATACCGAGGACCTAAAATAAATTGTTGGAATAAAATATTCTTCAAATAAAAATCTTCGTTCATAGAAATAATTCTTTTTATTTATCATCCACTTGCCGAAACTTTCGATTTCTGAAACACCCTTTTTATTTAATTAAAAAATATAAAAACCAGAAAAATGCCATCTTGTTAAAACTAGCTCCAAAAGTACAGAAAGCAAATCTTTAAGTGGTATGAGAGCTCGATTTCAACAGTAATTAATATTGCAGCTCTATAACAATCAAAAATATAGCTCAAAGTGATTTAACAACTGTATTGAGGAAACCTTCTTCCTTTATGATAACATGGCGGCGAGAAAAAAAATAATGCAATATTTTCTTTTATTCACTAAAAAAAAAGAAATATCTATCCCCGCGCTCTCACTCAAAATCAAACTAAATTGTACTTTTAATTTAACCAAAATAAATTTATTTCGACTTTCAAATTTTTTTTTTTTTTTAGAATTTAAAAATTTTTTAGTTATTATTTATTTTTATTTGACAGCTTAAAATACACAAATTCGAAGGCGCGTTGTAATTTAACACAGTACCCGCATACGTTTGTGAAAAAATTTAATTCGCATTTAAATTAAGCTAACATTTCACCGAAAAATATTAAATTCTTTTATTATTTATTTTGGTAGGAAATTATAATTGGCATATCTTACAAAATTATATAATTTATTTATACTATCAAACGATTCACTTATTCTATATAAGTATTAAAGCGTGCCTGCATTTATGTTTGGTATTATATTTATTACTCAAACCAATACGAACAAACATCTTTCAAAAGATGCTCTTTAAAGGTGTATGACATAGACCTTCAGAGTCACTTGCCACTAATAACGTGCTTCTTAAGAGCAAAAAAGTGATCTCAAACTCAAAGAATTAGCTGCAAATGAGCTCGACTTAAGTTCTAAATGTGTTTCTAGAGCTCATTATTAAAAAAAGGAGCTTTAAGATTATCTCTAGAAGCACTGCTAAAGCCTTTAAAGAACTAGTTGGACAAATTGCAAACTTGTCACGTTGTGTTACAGGCCCCAGGTCATTGTATGTTCACCTTTAAGAAACTTTTCTAGAACCTCTGTAGGTAACTTCTCCATTGATGTTACATAATATGAACCATATCTGGCATAATTTACATAGTTTGAAGCGAAGAAATAAGGAATCATTTCCCTAGTAGCATGTAAATGGAGAGTCCAATCGGCCACTCTTTCAGCACGTACAAAACGCATAGCTATGAGAATTGGTTTTATAAGAATGTCGATCAACAGCTTTGCAGTTCTACTGGTCTTTCCTCCTTCATTAAGAACTGACATCATTGTATAGTAATAAGTATAGGTTTCCAATACTGGTCTGAGAATTTCTTCCGCAATTTCCGAAATTTATTTCCAGTCAACATTTTGAAAACACCTCCAAAAGCTGTATTTATTATCTCTTTAATCCCACTACCAGACATTAGTGTACCAATAGCTTCAATGAAGCTCATGAGTCATGAGCATATGCATTCCACCTAATCTTGGTATTAAATCACTTAACATGTCGGGATTAGGCCACATAACTTTCAATGTAACTCTATACAATTGTTGGTCTACTGTGAATATTGTATAATGTTGGCCACAGTTTTTAGTCAAACGTCGAGCTTCAATTAAAGCACTCATAATAGTAATGGGATCAGATGGTGTCATATCGATCAAAAGAGTGTACATAACTGTTGTAGAAGGTTTAATAGCAAACCTGTCAACCTCTTAAGAGTTTGGTATTGAAACCTCCAAATTCTGGTGTGTCAGGGACATTCAATATATTGTACAAAAACTCGTTGTCCGCTTCATGTGACAACTTGAGAGAAAGAACTGTTTTAGCTAAGACTTTTAAGGGTACAATAGTTTAAAGACAACTTGCCTCAGGCATTAATGGCTGTTTAGGACCAATAAATATATGCAAAGGCACATTTAAGTTGTTGTAATTCACTTCCTCAACAAGAATTATAAAAGATCCAGTCGTAACGAAAATATTGCCACGAAATTCAGACATAAATGTAATAATACCATTTTTACAAACTCCGAATTCCTTGGCAATATTTTTGTCACGACTGGAGATATGATCTTTTTTATTTATTTATTTATTTATTAACTCAGCTAATTGCTAGCTTTAAAGGTTATAATTATATGTACACTTTACAAAATTGAAAAAAAAGTTGATTTAAATTTAATTGAAGTATTAACAGTTTGGTTGAACAAATTAGTATATTTACTGTTGAAAAAATTAAATAATTTAAACATTTTACTGAGAGGAGAAAATCGTTCGTAATTAGTCCGATAATTTGAAATAAATATGCATCCGGACAAATTCCTCAAGCTCCTTTGGGGAATATTAAAGTTTATGCGAGTCAGAAGGTGCAAAGAGTCTATGTTTCCGTTTAGAAGTTTCACAATGAAGACAAAAGGTGAATACAAGCATCTGCTCTCAAGGCTAGGCATGTCTATCAGTTTCAGTCTGTTGTTATAAGGCGGGAGTTCGTAAGGATTTTCCCAACCCAATCCTCTGAGTGCAAACCTCAGAAATCTTTTTTGCACTTGTTTTAATCTGGCTATGTGACAGTCATAGTGGGGTGACTAAACCAGACAAGCATATTCAATAATGGGTCGCACAAATGTCACAAAAAGCTGTTTGATAACAAAAGGATCAGAAAACTGCCTTGACTCTCTCTTTATCCACCCAAGAATTGAATTAGCTTTATTAGTTATGGAGTTGATGTGTCTTATAAAGTCAAGTTTTTGATCAAATAGAACACCAAGGACAGTTAAATCGCCAACTCGTGACAATAATACACCATTAAGAAAATAATTTGCAGGACATACAGATAGCTTTCTCGTAAAAGTAATAGTTTTACATTTATCTATATTGAGAGTCAAACAATTATGAACACACCAATCGAAAAACGAATTAAGATCACACTGAAACTCTTCACAATCTCGAGTATTTTCAATAGTTTTCAAGATTGTAACATCGTCCGCATAAATGAGACAATTGGAATATTTCAGAAGAGACGGTAAGTCATTAATAAATAAAATAAAAAGTACGGGTCCTAAATGGCTACACTGTGGTATTCCAGAGTTAACCTTAAACTTAATTGATTCACAACCATTGAAAAGAACCGAATAAAATCTATCAAATAAATAAGACTGGAGCCACGATACAAACTGTTCGCTAAACCCCATCTTCCTCAATTTTAACAACAAAACTCGGTGTGAGAGTTTGTCAAATGCCTTACTGAAGTCGGTGAAGACACAATCTTCAAACTCAAAAAAACATTAAAAATGACAAGAAAAGTAAATTAAACTTTTACATTTTATCCACCATTTTTTAGAACAAATCCAGAAATGTATGCGGCACTTCCATTCGCTCACGATGTCGCTTTTCTATGCCCTCTTCAGCTGCATTATTCTTCCTCTTCCTCTTCGTCTGGCTCCACTTTCACTTCTAGCAGGTGTTCTGCCACTTGGACGTCAACATCCTCCGAAGAAATTATAGCTGGAGGGTGGATTTCAGGCGCACGAAATAAAATGTCATGAATTAAATCATAGTAGGTACATACACCCAAAACTTTTTTTAGTGCCCTGTTGATTCGTCTTTTATTTTCTTATAATGTCACTTAAGGCCCTTCCATTTGGAGTCGACCTGCTCAAATGTTATATTCACACTAAATTCAATATTTATTTCGTTTGCAATTTTTTGATGAATTGTTTTTTTAACACCATTTTGGAAGCGTTCAAAATTTTACTCCGTTTACTCTGAGCTCACAGAGCGTGCTCTGAACATGCTCAGAACTAAAAAAGAACCACAAATTTGAAGCTCTGAACGTTCAGAGCTAAATAAGAAACACAATTATTTTTTTGACAGTTCAGGCTCTGCTCTGAACTCAAAAAGAAAAAAGCCTATTATCATGATCGATCCACGGCCACCAGAAATATTGTCTGGCTAACATTTTCTTGCGAACAACACCAACATGTGATTCATGAAGGTGAATTAAAATCGATTGCAGTATGTCTGGTATAACCAACTGCTCAGTGCTCACCATAAAAAAGACATCCCTTTTCTTCCGATAGTTGCAATCTTTTATACTTTTTTTTTTTTTATTTTACACTGTTTGGCCATCCGGTTTGGACCATGTTTAAAACATTTTTAACTTTCCAATCTCTATTTGAATCTACCGCTACATTTTCAAATTAAACAATACCAAAACTATCGCACTTAATTGTACTAAGAAGTGAACTATAGTCCCCTACTTCTGTAGGGTATGCGAGGGGAAGACGTGACAAACCGCTGCATTATTCATTAGAGTACCTTTCTTGTACTGTATTTTATATTGATACATACTTAGTATCAAGGCCCATCGATGAATCCGAGCCGCGGTAAATGGCGGTGTGGATGTCTTGGGATTAAAAATTTCTCGTTACAGTTGGTGGTTGGTAGATCGTAAAAGGTTTTCTATAAATATATTAATGGAATTTTTGTACAGTGAAAATAATAGCTAATGCTTCCCTTTGAAGCTGGGAGTACTTCTTTTCCGAAGGGTTCAGGGTACTGGATGCAAATAGAACTGGCTCTTCTACTCCATCTACTATGTATGCGACAAAATTCCACCCATTCTGTAAGGACTGGCATCGCATTGGAGGATTATCTCTTTATTGGGGTCATAGTGAACTAACAACATGTTGCTATTTAAAATCAATTCCTTACTTTTTACGAAAGCTGCTTCGCATTCTGCAGACCAGGAAAGAACAACATCTTTCTTTGTTATAAAGGTCTTTAAGCTCTGAGGACAGGTTCGGAATAAATCGCGAATAATAATTTAACAACCCGATTTCGATTTACGATTTCAGCTGGGTAACATTTTTTGGCTGAGGAGCATTTTTAATTGCATCCAACTTTTTAACACTGGGTTTAATTCCAGCTTTATTTATTAAATGCCCTTAATACTCTATTTCGTCTTGAAAGAACTGACATTTATTAATTTTGATCCTAACTTTGTATTTTTCAAGTCTGTCAAGAACTTTCAGTTCTTCTTAGTTTGAACCTCCAACAATAATGTCGTCGAGATAACACTGTACTTTAGTGATGTTCTTTAAAATTTCGTCCATTATAGACTGAAAAATCGCTGGGTCACATTTGACACCAAAAATCAGACGAAGAAATCTGAAAAGCCCTTTACGGGTATTTATTGTCAACAACTCCTTGCAGTTCTCTTCAACTTGCACTTGTTGATATGCAACTTCCAGATCAAGTACACAAAAACAAGCTGAGTTACTTACTTCCAAAAATATCATCACACCTTGGCACACCTTGGTATTAATAATTTCCAAGTTGATTCACAACAGATAGATTAACCTACCCCAATTTCTCGGACTTTAGCTGTTGCCACAGAATTGCAAGAAAATTCCGTTCAAGTAAAATGTTTATGTAGTCCTCACGAACTGCTACGTGACTAGAGACGTTTATCAGGATTCCTACTGCATTTTCTCTGATTTTAAGGGCCAGTTTGTTCACAATGGGTTAAATCTAAACGATGACTTTCGCAGCTTCTAACTAAATGGCGCTAATCAACCAAAATCGGCTGATTAGCGATTTCCATGATTAACAACTTATATTATCATTTTATATTGGTGATCTAATATTTTGTTATAATTTTATGATTTGTCTACTAAGACAAGCTTAAAGATCCGTATTTTCTGAATGCAAATAAAACTACTTCATTCTTTTCCGACGTTTCGTTGGTTTTTTTCCAACTTTTTCTAGGATTAAGATTTTATTTAGCTGTAAACAAATAACATTAGGTACACAATTTTTTAAATTTTAAACTATTTAACTTACTTTTTTACATTTGTGGATTCAATTTATGTTTGGACCCTCGTACGTCATCTTATCGACTAGAAATGAATTCGGCTTTATTAGTGCTGCAATGCACCGAAAGATTCCATAACTAAGAAAGAATTGTTTTCAATGTTTTTTCGTTCTTATTGATCATCGCAGCCAATGCTGTCACTGTACCAATCTCATTTAAAACTGCTTTCATTTTGCTTTCCGCATGCCATAAAAGATTTTTCAGTACACCTTTTGAAAGATGTTTTTATACGTAAGAAACAAAAATTGTCTTTGAAGGGAATGACTGGATGCACAAATATCCTGCAGTTAGGGATCAGCTGAACTTCTTAATGTTTCCACGAATTCCTTGGTAGCTTCATTACTATTTAAAAATTTTTGTCGGTGAACAACACAAAAACCCGAACCAAAATATAAATCCACCATAAGGACTGAATTTACGCCAAAATTCAAAATAAAAAAAAGTTTTGTAGGTCAAAAAATCAAATCAAATAAACATATGCATTGAATCAAGAAATCTAAAAACGATAACCGATGTCAAACAAAAACAGTTGTATGAGCTCACAAGCGCATACAAATTTTTTTTTTCTATTTTCTCGCATATAATCTCGTTGTTGCCATGACAATTAATGTTATTTCAGTTATCTCCTTTACTCTCATTATCAGAAACAAAATAATCCTCTCTTTCTTTCGCTTTGTTGTTGATTCCTTCTTCATACTTTCCACTGTCAAATTTAAGAAAATCAAAAGCGGATATAGCACCGCGTAACGAGTACGAAGAACGTAAAAAAATCGAGTCCATGATAGTACTATAGGTTTTATATGCAAAGTTAAAATGCATAAAATCGAACCTTAAGGTACAATCAAAGTGTGTTTGCTATTCGATTTCATGATTGATTCATCCAACTGAAATATATGAAATATAGTACTTTTGCGTACGAAATATTTCTTCAACTTCATTTCAAAAAATGACTGCTAATTTGTTGGTTCTTCAAATAATCCTGAATATCATTCCTGAACTGGCCCGCCCCGGCTTCGCACGGGTTGACAAACGCAGGTATCCCAAGAAATTCACAAATTTAGCTAAGCAGGCAAATCACTACGAATACCGAAAAAAGATACCATAACACAGTAGTATCGAAAAATTCTGCTACGAAATTCGGAGTTGTAAAAATTGGTATCACTAGCCCCGAATGAATAGGAAGTTTGACAGATTTTTTGGTAGGAGCTACATTCAAATCTACACATAACAGTTTTGTCTACCGACGTGAATGGGTAAAAATATAAAAAAAAAAACAAAAATGTAAGTTCAAATACAAAATTATTGTGAAAAATATTAATTTTTGTTTTTACAAGGTCCAACAAAGTAATTACCAACAAAACACAATACCAAAGGCTATTGGATTTGCTCCAAGAAAACTCTGACATTGCTCAAAGGTTCACTAAAGTAACAAAAGAGGAAGTCAACGTCTTTTGGGATAAAGTAAAAGAAGAATTAAACAGCCTTGGTCCACCTGTTAAAGATGCCAGCACCTGGAGATTTACATAATGCTGCAAATAGAACCGACTAATATTTGTCTTTAATAGGTAGGTTGGACTGGAAGGAGTATATTAAAAGGAAATTAGTGGAAAATAAAAAAGAAATCAAAGCTACAGGTGGTGGAATGAACAGAATGCATTCTTTTTCCAACCTTGAAGAAAGTGTTATTAAGTTAACTTGTCTTGAAACGTCAACCAGTGGAATCAAAGGTTCTCGTTCGTTTGGCATGAACAGTTCCTTGGAAGATCCAACTCAAGAACCTAACGAAAATTTTAATTTTTGTTTTGATTTTTACATTTTGACATTTGCCAGCTGATTCCGAAAGTCCGAATAAATAGTTTCTGTGTGGCAATACTTTTTCACATTTCGTTCGGGGCTTATGATATGAATTTGTTCGTATTCGTAGCGGAACGAAACGTTCGGAACTTCGCTACGAGGGAGTCTGTGATAGGGGTGCATATGTATTCAAAACTCTTGAATCTGTGAATCCAAGCTCTGCATACATCTATTTTCCTTTTATATCCGCACCAAAAGTCTTTATGATCAAAAACAAAACATACGAATAATATATCCTCAATACTCTGGTAGTCAAATATTGCGGATTTCATAATCGGCATGAGTCAAAATTTTTAATGTATTTCTTAGCCAGCAACCTCCGTTGGCGTAGTAAAATAGAATGTTACCTTATCTCTCCAAACGTCCAAAATGTTTGAAATATTAACTCATAAATAAATTCCAATTAATTAGCTAGCGCATTTCATAATAGTTTTAATAATTTTGACAACAAAACTGAGAAATTTTTCTGATGAAACCTATTTATATAACCGAGATTGCTGAGTTCTCAGTATAGCTGGTGAGCTTTCATGTCCACCAATTGCGCCAAATTGGCCTATTTTTCTAAGAAAAAAAAGTAAACAAAAATACGCGCGTATTTGAATGTGTTAAATTTCGAAAAAAAATCGGTGAATAACTTTCGGAGATTTGAGATTAGGAACAAACGAACATTAACATTTTTTTTATATAGATATTAATACATAAATTGTTTTTTGTTAATGAGTTCACAGTGGACCAAAAAAAGAACCGTTTAAAAGTTGTGACTGTTACACAAGTCAATTTTAATAGTGGATTACAATTTGAAGTATTTAAACTGTCAATATTTGAACAGTACATCATTAAATGAAAATAAATACCTTTAGGTACCACAAATAAGAAGTTTTCGAAAATGTGGAACTCCAGATGAATAAGAGAAATCATAGTAGGTACCTATGAGATTTGAATTATTTACTATTTTTTTCTAAACTATCTAATTAAAACTGTTCCGTCTTCTGTATCTGAAACTAACTGTTTTAATAAATTAATAAATTATTTGTAAACGAATTCTTAAGCTGAGTACAGACGATTGTCAGATCTTACAATCTCATACAATTGTCTGAACACACAATTTTGTCTGACAATATTGTCAGACACGTCATTGTCAGACGACAATCTGACAAAAAATTGTCAGGTATCTTACAATCGTCTGAACACACAATTTTTATCATTGTCAGTCGATTAGGACATTGTTAGACTCATTGGTCATAGTCAGATGTTTTCATTGAAAACATCTTACAATTGCTGACAATTTTTTCATTGTTCGCAATGTCAATGAGTTAAAGAGATAAAAAAAGAGCTGACAATCAAGTTGTCAGACTTTGGGAAGAAATCTACCAACCGTGTGAACGGACAATTTTTGATTATAAGAAATATCGTCGCCCGGGAATTGTTTTGTCGTAAACGCCAAAATGCACTTTTTTAAAGTGGGTATGCAGTTCTATGTTTTCAAAGGTCCTCTTTCCATTTATGAAATCAGATTTGACCTATCATTTACCGTTACTGAGAAAATCAGTATGCATTTGTCGTATATCCGCATGAAATAACTCATCCCTTAGTTTTGTTTTGTCGTAAACGCCAGATCTTGGCATATACGGCAAAATATCCATATATTTTCCCGACATTTTTTTTTAATATTGTTTTGTCGTACGTATATAGGATTTTTTTAGTTAGAAAAAGAATTATTAAAAATCAACCGCAACACTTACAATATCATGTCATGCCTTTTTTAAACCCAAAAATCCATCCCTTAATTAATTTAAGTTCATTTTTTGTATACAATAGTTTTGGAAAAAATAATTTTTAAACTCAAATTTAAAAAAAATTAAGAAAGTTTTTTTCAAACTCATTTTGTTCAAAAATTTACGTTATTAACTAGTAATTTTGGTTTTAATATTCAATTCTCGTATTAATTTGTATTCAAACACTGAAAACCAGATGTTGAAATGTCTTTTAGTTTTTGAGAAAATCGAAAATCTCGCTCGATTCGGTATTGAATTGAACTATCGCATTTGTGTGTACTTTGTTGTATGTGTATGAGGTTCTAACAAAGTACTGATTTTCGTGGCGTATACGACAAAATGATTTTGGAGATAAACCTCTATAGATTAAAAACTAAAACCGACTCAACAATCTGGAATACCTTAATCAAAAGAAGATTTTTCACACAAAATTTTATTAAAATTGTAGAAAACTTCACCGGTCAGTTTCTTTTTTATTTAAACGCGAAACTTAAAATGCGATTTCCCAAAATTGCTCAAATGGTTTATACGACAAAACAATTCTCGGGCGACGATATGTCAACTGTCAGCTAATTGTTAGCTATTGTCAGACCATTGACAGTTCTGACAATATTGTAAGACCTGACAATCGTCTGTACTTAGCTTTATTTAAGTTATTTTTTTCATTTTTGGTTGAGGTTTTTTTTAGGGGGTGTTTGAAAATTGGAAATGTCCTCTTTATTTTAATTTACATTATGGACATCCTATTCTATGTTAATGTTTGTGTTTTTCATTTCAAATTGTCAATTAATAACTAAGCTTTCGTAATAAAAATAATTTGCTTTAGTTGTTTATAAAAAGCATAAAATGTTTTCCATTTGTTTAATTTTATTAAAACATATACATACTCATTTTTGCACACCAATGTATACATATGTTCGAACTCATATTTTCGAAAAATTCATGATTCTTTTTGACAGACACGACATCAATATAAATAAATTTTTCGAAACGCAACCAAGACGTTGGATGCCAAGCTACAGCTAAAACAAGAGCTGGCTACAGATAAGCTTGATGTTATTCAAACTTACATGAATACAAAAATAAAGAAAATGGCAGAGGCAGAAGAAGGAATGGAGGGCAGACATAAAGAGCAGATGAAAATGATTTAACTAAGGAGTGAAAAAAGCTGTAGTATCATATCTTCGACTCAAAGCAAAACTGTTTGATAAATTTTATATTTATACCGTGAAGAAAACGAAAAACCATAAATACAAGTTTTTTGTTTAATGTTTATTTAAATATGGAATTAATTAAATAAGTATTTTATGCAGTATTTAGAACACTCCTGAAAACGAAAAACTTTAGATATTAATTTTTTCTAAATATTTATTTAAATATTGAATACCTAATTTAATATTTCATTTATAGTACATGTGTAGAAAATTCCTGAAAAATAAAAGCTTAAAATATAATTTTTTTCTTAATATTTACTTAAATATTGAATACCTAATAAAAAATCCATGCAGAATGTAAAACATTTCTTCTTATCAGTTCTTGGTTCAGTTCTTGTCTTCTGTTTCATTCTTGTGTTACCTCACCATTTTCATCATTTTTCCCTGGTAAGTATTTATTAACTATTTCGTTGTTAATAATTTCGTCATTGTAGTCCAGGCATAAATTATGCAATATACAAGCGCACACAGTTATGTTGACAACCATGTGATCGGGTTTTCAACAATCCAAAGGAATGTTCCACAATTACACGTGGTGAAGAATACAACACGTTAAATTGCGTTTGTAAAGTTGCGACATGTTTCCATTATTTTTGAATGGAGGAATAAGCCAGCTTCCAGAAGAATATGCCAAGTCCCCAAGCAGAAAAGTTCTATTTGGGAATGTTTCACCCAAATTTTCCGTGGTTTTTTTAAATAACCTGGATCTCTGGAGTACACGAAAATCGTGGAGACTTCCAGGTACACCGCACAATACATTTATGAATTTTTTATTGCAATCAACTTTCCCTTGCAAACATATCCTATTGTATCTTTTTCGGTTGTAGTAACTTTCTCTATTTTCTTTTGGGGCTTTGATTGCAATATGGGAACCATCGATGCAACCTAAAATCCCAGGTATTTTGGTCTTCGGGTCAAACGCAACTGAAATTCTCATGGCGTCATTTTGATCTGGCTATTTTATAAATGAATTACCAATCGAAATAAGCCATTTCGAAGCTTTTTTAATTACATTCCATGCAGTTGAAGGACAAACGCCAAATAAATGTCCTACCTCGCGAAAAGTTTTGGCATTGGCCATGGTACCACAGGAATAAATAAATTTCTTTATCAGCTGCGATTTTTCGAAGACCTCTATTGGGAAGCGTATTCAAGTTTCGGAATCCTTTGTAACGGTCTGAAAAAAGTTTGAAAAATGTTATCGAATTTGAAATAATGTACTTGTACATTAGGATGTTTCTCAATAAAAAAAAAAAAAATTAGGATCAACACCTGAATCAGTATATATATCAAAAATGCCTCCAACGATTTACTTTCGATTCGGTAAACAGATACTTCTAAACAACCCAAGTAAATATTAAAAAAATAATTCTTTTAATTACAAAAAATCAAAGAAAAACCGTTGTATGAAGAATTTGTAATACTTTTTTCAATTCTACTTCAGGTTGTTAGATAATTTTGTTGAAAAATTCCAATGAAATTGTTCAAAACATTTCGGGGAAAATATGAAATAAGTGAGATAAAACTAATGGATTTTTTTTATTTGAAAACAATCAAAAAAGTGTGTGAATGCCCGGACTCATGGTGAAGATATACGTGTTGATTAACTTCATTAACTGTAAAAGAACTTGAAAACAAAATTAAATTAAAATTTTAGCCAAAACATTTCAAATTTCTCTCGAACGGAATTGTAAAAAACCATTGCATATTTGTAGAAGTACAGTGTCCCTCAGATAGTGTACTTTACACATGAAAAATAAAATTAAAAATTTCATTAAAAATTGCATCGTTGGAAAGCAGTCTTACCAATTAAAATTTGGGCGGTTGATCTCTTCAGCAGAAAATGATCTTTGAAGTCTTTGTCGCTATAAGCAGCGATGATAGCTTCTATGTTTCTAACACGTTCATGTTTTTGTATGTTTGAATCTGTATCTGTATCAGATGAAGAAGAATCGTTAAAATATTCTTTAAACGAATCTGAGGACCATTCGTATGATTCTTTTGCATGTCATAACTAAAAAAAATTATAGGTAATATCTTTGTTAGTAATGGATTGAAATAATTAATTTACCTTACTCCTTCTATTAAAAATTGCTCCGTTTTAAAAAATTTAATTTGTTGCGAAAACTATGTGCATTTGTACATATATTTAAATAATATTTTGAAAACTTTTCAATCTGTCAATTTTATAAAGTGATATGTGTGGCCAACTGTGTGAAAAATTTCTGATTTCGGCATTTGTTTCAAAAATGGAAAATGCAGAGACTAGTTTTATATGGACATTTTTCGAAATCTTTGAAACTCATAACCGTTGAAATAAAACTCATGGAGTAAGTGCGGCAAATGTGGCCCACCCTAAACATTTTTTTAAATAAAACCATAAATTTAAGTCTAATTCACTTATTTTTTTTCAAACAGTCCTACAAAATATTTTTATTTCAGTTTTTAGAACAATATGGCCCAGGGTGGGCCATATTGTTGTTGATTGCCGGTATGGCTTCCACCATGTCTTCCTTCCGCCAAGTCTTCCGTGGTTTTGGACTTGGTTTAGACATGTTAGCCTTCAAAATAAAAAATAAAACAAATAAAATTTCAATCGAGAAAACTTGTCAAATATGGCCTACTGGTCATATTACCAACACATGGGGTAGGCCATATTAAACACACTGTGAATTTTTCACTCAATTTAATTTTCAACACACTTTATAAACTTTTTTTTAAATCATAATATTACACAAGTTAAGAAAATATTAAACACAATTTAATTTAAAAAAGAAGTTACCAATTTAACTCAGAATTTAATGTAAAAACACTTAAGAAAAAAAAAAAATGGGTAGAAATTTCTTGGTATTTCAATCGCAATCATTTGGCAGCTGTAATATCGCTCAGGGATTATGGGACCCTTTTTTTGCTAGTTTTCATGTCGAAGGCCAAAGATAAAACTTGTGTAGATTCACATTTGAAAGAATGCTAGGGACTTTTGCTAGGAAGTTATAGCATGAATTTTATGGAAATAAATGTACAAATTCCCAACACTAAAATAATTTGGATTCAACAAAAATACCTATACTTCATCCAACAAAAATAGGCAGTACACGTCTTATGGAAGAGCTTTTTCAAAATCAGTAGCACGCCATATTTTTGCACCATACTAAATTGAAAGAAATCCTCCATAAAAAAGTGTGTGCCCGCCCGTGAATTTTCGATTGTATCTGACGCAGACTCAACGTCCTACTGAGCGCACATCTGAGTGCGGCGTGCGCACTGATTTACTGAATTTCTGTGGCCTATGGCTGCTGCTGCTATTCAGGGTTGTGACTTTACTGCAATTGCAGTATATCTACTTCATTTTTTTCGAAAAATAAATCTACTGCCTTTAAATAAAATCTACTGCACTTTTGATTTTACAAAAAAAATCATTCATTAGACGTTTTTCTTTTTTAGTTCAGAGCTGAGCAGAGTTAGAGCGAACAGAATAAGTTTTGAGCAGCGTATGTTCAGAGTTCTCTGATTTAATTATGAAACAACTTGAGCACTGAACTGTCATGATTATAAATTATTTATTTATTATTATTATTTTACCTTCTCCACTGGAACAACCAACCTCTTCCGCTATTTTTATTGTTTTGACGACGGTTTTTTTTTAATTTCCCGTCATCTCGTGTGTGTTCAGCATTTTACTCCGTTTACTCTACTATTTTATTCTGAGCTCACAGAGCGTGCCTGAACATGCTCAGAACTAAAAAAGAAACACAAATTTGAAGCTCTGAACGATCAGAGCTAAAAAAGAATCTGCCCTAGGATTTTTGCTTCGAGTTATTCTTCCGAACAGCGTTCGGAACGTTTTTCCGACATTATGGAATGCGCAATGTTGTTTTAAGTTGAAGTGCGAGCAAGTGTGTTTTGAAGTGACATTTTTGACATCTCTAATGAACTTTGAACCTCCGACGTCGTATGCGTTTCGGAGAGTTACCCGTGTCCAGTTGGTAACTCGTTCAGCTTTTTATCCTTGGGTTTCTGTTGAGTAGCTTTTGATTTTCGAGCTTTAAAAGAAAGTTTTTAATAATGAGTGTTATCGTGGAGTGTTTTCATCTTTTGCATTTCTTTTAATGAGTTAAAGTTACAAAAGCTAAGCTGTTTTCTTTGAAGAAGAACATTATTCGCGTAGATTTTCGTAGCGCGTGGTCAATTAATGTGAAGTAAATTGTATTTTTGAAAGGTAAAATGTGTTTTAATTTTTATAAATAAAACAATTAAATGAACATTTCTTTCTAAAAAAAGGGCGGTAATCCTACATACTATTCTTTCATATTTGAGTCAATTTAAAATAAACACTACGACAACCCCGTGAGAGCTTTAATGAAGGACAGATTTATACAATCCACTGTAGCCAGAATGCGAGGCAAACGTCCTATCTTGCCCACACTGCCTATTTTTGTTGAATGAAGTATAGTATAAGTTTTAGCGCCCCAAGTTTAGGGGAGAGAGCCTCCAAAAATCAAGTGTGATGGAATTGTAATGGCCTGTAAGTTATCGGCTCTTCGAGGAATGTATTTAAAGTTTAATTTAAACCCGTTCTAGGAGGTATGTACACATTTAATTTAATATCTACTCTCTTCATAAAATTGTATAATTGAAACAAAAAAAAAAAAAAAAGAACAGAAATGTTTTTTACGGGTTACTGCCTCATATGAGGATTTTTTTTCGTACATTAATGATTAATCTATATTAAATCTAATATTGTATTGTAGGTATTGTTTTGGTTCCCCTAAGGGTTACAAGTCTCCCTCTCCTATCCCTCTCGGCTTACTCCTTCTCGCAACCTCTAGTGCCTTTATCCACTCCTCCCCCCCTCCCTCCTTCGTCCATTATATCCCTCATCTTCTCCCCTATTGACATCCCTTCATCATCACCTGACCTGCATCTTTCTATCACATGTTCCCACGTCTCAGGTTCACCTTCACACACTCTGCACATTCTTTCTTCTTCATGCTTCCAGTACCATCTTTCTCTGACCTCATTCCCTAGCCTGACTCTCGCTATTCTCCTTGTTCTGTCTGCCTTCCATCCCGCTTTCAAATATTGTGGGATCCCTACGGTCATTACATCCTTATACCACCTATTATATCTGGATTCCAATATTAGTTCCAGTCTTTCCTTCTCCTGCTCTCTTCTGTCTTCCCATTCTACTCTCTCGTACCCTGTCATACTGTCTTCTCTTCCTTCCCTTCCTCTCTTTCCCATTCTCCCTTGTTCCCATCGGGATCCTCTCTCTCTCTCTCTCTCATCTCCTCTAAACATTCCCTCGCTATTTCACTTCCTCTCCCACCTGTTAATTTCTCTTCATAATTCCATACCCTTCTCCCTGCCCTCATCATTATTTTATCTCTTTTGGTTTCCTCTCTCACCATGTATCCTGGAGTTTGTCATTCTACTCCTAGTGTCCATTTGAGGTACCTCTCCTGCATTCTTTCCATTTCTTGTCTCTCCTCCCATCCCCATATCTCCGCCCCATATCCCTTCACCGTCCACACCAGGGTATCAAAAAGCCACATCTTCCTCTCCCATACCTTCTCGAATTTCCTCCTCCCAATCCCCCATGCTTCCTTCATTACCGCTGCTGCCTTTTTTATTCTGTCCCTTATATCTGTGTATTAAATCTAATATATGTATGGAAATGTGAGAAGAAAAAAAATATTTGGATGCTTTCTGGCTCAGATGAGTGGCATATAATATGTTAAAAACCATTTTTGATTCGCAAAAGACAGTTTTTCGACAATAACTTTTTCATGCACACTTGTCCAAAACGTTTGTCAACAAAAAAATTAAGAATATTTTCAACTATTCAAACTCAAAAACCTAACTTTTTTTTCAAACTGTACATACCTACAAAAGTCTCCAAATAATTTTTCCGACACAAATAATGTTCGAAGCATTATTTTGCTAGACAATTAATGTTGACGTTTCATGAATATCAACCAAAAACGTATTTTCGTTTTAGCATTTCCTACATGTGAATGTAGGGATAAAATTTAGTTAGTCTCGATCGGCGTACTAGGCTTAAAAATAAAAGAAGAAAATAGGTAGGTTACTTTTCGAAAAATAGGAGTAGAGCAAATCGCATTTTCACCATTTAAAAGTGGTAGAAAACGACGAAATTTTCTTGGCTTGAATTTAGACTCTATGATAATCTCTAAAAACAAAAATTCGACGCTATACCTACTTGTTGTAGATATTTAAGATTATTTTAATAATATCTAATAATTATAATTTTAACTACAAGGGTATATGTCTGAAAGACCCTAGATCTTTTAATTGCAACCTACATTGAAACAACATTTCCAGCATTCCACACATTGAAACAACAACAACATAGTAGACCTTTCAATCCGGTTTTTATGTTTTCTTCGTGCCTTACGAGAGTCCTCACCCCACCCTTCTCTTGCCAACGAACTGCTGTGATACCGGCCTCCAATCCACCCAAGCTTAACAGCGTCTTAGGAATGATTTTTCTGATAGTGATAAGCACTTTGTACTTATTCATTGGAATATCTTACCTTTAGGCTTTACATCTTGCTCACAGAAATTCATGCTTAAAAGTCTATCGAATTTCAAACTCACAGAAATGCATTTTATAGCAGTATTTCTATTCCGTTTGAAATGTCAAAGAACCTGAAAGATACGTTAAAATGAACCTTCAAATAGGCAGTGCCAGAACTTGGCTGGGCACTTCTGTTTCCGTTAAGGTAAGACCGCACTCGGCGGAACTGCACTTCAGCGGAACTGAACTTCACGACGCGGCAAAATATTATTTGTATGAAACTGAATGAGCTATATCGCACTAAGCGACAACTGAACTTCATGGCGCGGCACTATGCGGCAAAGTTGATAATCTGGGCAACTTTGTCGCAACATGAAGTTCCGTTCAGTTCCGTTGCTGCAAGTGCGGTATAGCAAGCGTCGTTATCTGTCATTTGTTTGTTGTTGTTTAGCCTTAACTAGATTTTGCTAAATTACAAAAGCAATAATAATAATAATCATTCGTTTTCTCAGTATCGCAGTTTTTTTGTGAAAAAATAATACGACAATATTTTTTTAAACCAAAATTTAAACAAAAAAACAAAATTTAAACAAAAAAAAAAACAAGATTTTGTGTTCGTGCTCGACCATAAAATATGGATTTCGATGAGGAAAAACTCATCATATTAATCTCGACATATCCGGAATTGTATGACCTGCAGAACAAAAGTTACATGAATTCCACAGTGAAAAACACCATTTGGAAAGAAATTTCTCGTGAAATGGGAGTACAAGGTAATATATTAAAGCTAATATATATAAAATTTACATATTGTCGGCTAAATACGTAAAGCTGCTAAGTCTACATTTGGCCGAAACTGAGATTTTGATGCCAACAAATTAAGAAACACATTCTGCACAAATTGGCTTGATCACTTTTGTCCAATATATCTTAGCTGTTCCAGAAAATCAGTTTTTATGTGGAGCCTTTGTAATTTTGTTTCTGTTTTCTCGCTCTCCTGTAAAATTAGCAAAAGTGGACTGCAGTTTCACGTATTTAGCCGTTGATATAATATTATGTACACAGACGTACTGTGCATATGGCAAATATTTTGGATTTAATAGCTTTGTCGTCATCTTAGCTAAATAAACTTTATCTTCATAGTCTATTCTTAAATTCATTATCTATAAAACTTCACCAAAATCTGGTCCTTCCTGAAATAATCGAAATATATTCCAGGATAATGGGAAATCCGTCCTTCATTTACAGACCATACATACAAATGGTAGCCTTGAGATTTTCTAATCCAATGGTTAGCCTATATGTAATGCAAGTTTGTTTAACGGATATGCTAAATGTAATTGAATTCTTTCCAATCCCTTTATTGTTAATTCAGTCTTTTATATAAATAGTTTATCAAATCAACAATTTTGTTTTAATTAGCCAGGTGGCCATTGCATTAATTGTCGGCAACCGAAGAAGTGAAAATGTAAATGATGGACATACTGGGCCCCATTCTCTCGATTGTTGGTCACAACACAAAAACCGACTTCAATATACCCAGTTTTGCCCACGATCATGAGATGATCCAATTATTCCTCGTCCTCAACACCTGTTAGTGACAAATTGTGCAAATTGGTTTTCTTGGAATAAATAGAAAGTGAAATGGGATTTAAATCATGAAATGTCACACATTTGTCGTCCTCGTGGATGAAATTGCTGGGTATTTCTTTGCGCAATATATACCAAATATTGTATCCTCATTCGCAGATCCTACAGCCTTTTGAACTTTTTCTACTTCAAAGACATCTTGGTTTTTTATGGAACTGAATGATTTTTATTTTTGAGTGTCGAGTGTCGAATTTATATACCTGTTCTTGTGAATAAAACATAAGATGCAATGATAATTAATTTTTCTCGTAGCATAGAGTCGATTCTCCACGGAAGTTGTATGTTATATAATCTATAAAACAAACCAAGTCAAATAGTCCATACCATTATGGCTAATTTTACTTGAATATTTAAGTCGTCTTTAAATTTTTTTATTGCCAAGGCCCAATGCCCTTAAAAAATGATTCTCCCAGTATATCGAAAACAAATAAACAAACAAGTAATAAAAGGAGGAGTTATTTTCTAACTTTTTATTTTTTTAAATATTCTTATGTGCAAAAATTCATTCATTTAAATTCATTTAAAATAATGTTAATTTTTTTGAATACATTTTATTAGTTTTGATTGAAAAAAGCGTACATTTTATGCACTTATTTAACCTGGTGGTCGACGACATCCTCTGCTGACCATTTGGTTTTGCCATGGCAGACTACCTTGAGGGGAATTGAAAAATTTTTTAAATCTATCCCGTACCTGGATAGCATTGTTTGCAAAATTGCCTCCGACATTAGGAATGTTCTCTAAACGTAGTTCTTCAGGCTCTTCGTCATCAAATGACACCAAATCTCCTCTCAAAAAGTTATGCAAAGCACAAGTGGCAAGAATGACATTATCTACATGCTCTGGACTCAAACATATCTTTCGACAATATATCCTAAATTTTTGACACAATATTCCGAATGCATTTTCAGATACTCTACGTGCTCGACTGTGTCTATAGCAGTATATCTTTTTGCCAAGATCATTCAATTGTGTTCCAGGATACGGTCTCATTAAGTATGTTTTTAATGGAAATGCTTCGTCTCCGACAATCACATGGGGCAACCGTTCTGTGGTTCCTGGCAAATTCTTTTGGGCCCGGTATGTTTAAACTATTTTTTTCGAGTCTTTCCGCCAAAGTTGAACGTCAGAAGATTCCTGCATCACTGTTTTTTCCCAAATCTCCAACATCCACATATATAAATTTATAGTCTGCATCCACTAGAGCGAGAAGCACCACCGAAAAATATTTTTTGTAGTTGAAGTATAGAGAGCCGCTTTTTGGTGGAGAAATGATTTGGATGTGCTCTCCGTCCAGGGCACCTATACAGTTGGCATAGTTCCATTTTGTTGAAAATTCTTTTTCAATCTCCCTCCATCCCTTTTCATCTGGTAGGGGCATGACTGTTTTCGAGAGGACTTCCCATTTTGCATTGCATGTGGTGTGCACGATTTCTTGAACAGTTGAGTACCCCAAACGAAAAGATTCTGCTATTGTTTTAAATGAGTCACCTGTAGCTAAAAATCTGGAATAGTAGAAATACATAATTTATTATTTTTTATTTTCAGATGTTGTTTGCAAAGATAAATGGAAGTCATTAAGGGATGGATATCATAGGTGTCTGAAAAGACGAAAGTCTAAAAGTGGTGACTGCTACAAATTTGAAAAAGTGGAAATTTGAAGATCAAATGGAATTTTTGACACCATATCTTCTAGAACGAACGACTAAAACTAATATTGAGCGTTCTGAACCGCTAACGAGCGATGAGAATACAAATCCAAATTCTCCTGAGCCAGTAAACCCTTCATCATCAGCTACAACAACGATGTTTACGGAAATGACTGCCAGAAAAAAGAGCCAAAACAAAAAACCTCAGTTGTCCATGTACTGCAGGAGTATTTACATTCTCGTCCAACTTCAACGCAGACTGAGAATCCCATTGACTCTTTTTTTAAAGCTATGGCGAACTCGACGAAAACCTTGCCTCAAGATCTTCAATTAAAAGTAAAAAACAAAATATATGGAATTGTCGCCGACGCAGAGCTGGAGTATTTGGAGAGGCAAAATATTGAATATTGTGTACCAGAAGATCAAGATAATCTGGAAATATTATTGGACTATGAAGTGCCTTCTTCACGCGACTGAATGGTTGCGCTTAGATTTTAAGTATTTATCATTACTTGAGTTTATATTGATATTTTTAATATTAAAAATAAATAAAGTCAGAATTTTTCAATGATACAACTGTAATAATAGAATTGGTAGTTTCCTAGTTAGCATTAGAAAGACATCTTACTAAATGGTAAATTTTTAATGAATGTGCCATGATGAGGATCAATTGATTTCTATTCTTTATTAATACATTTTAAAAGTGAAAAAGTGAGTTCATCAATTCTCAGTAATTGTGGGCCTCCAAAGGTCTTACTGACTGAATACATTGGAGATGAAACTGGAAGTGAAGCCGGAAAAGCTATCAAAATATTAAATGCTCACAAATTCAATGTTTTATGATTTTTGAAAATTGAACTGAAATTGAAATTACTTTTAGATAGAAATTTTTTTTTAATTTTTTAAAGAATTGAAAATGAATTTTAGGAATGGGGTAGGTGCGAGGTTGGCTTTAAATCCAGATTCTTTAAATGAAAAAGAAACTTTGCTTACACCCAACCTCGCACCTACCTCAAATCCTATAGTGTGCCCAAGCAGGGGAGGCAGCACGGCCCCCCATACATTCCTCAAAATTTATACGCCGTAATTTGCTGGGTGCTAGCACTGGCATTTATGTAAGCAAGCAAAAAAAAACATAGAAGTGAGAAGCACTTAATTTCGCGTACGCAAAATCATTTACGCGTACGAGCTGTCGGGTCTTTAGACAGACTCTAATAGTTTATAGTTATACTGATGCCAATTGTACCACTGTATACCAGTTGCCAAATCACGCATTTTTTTTCTAAACACATAAATCACATCCTGTCTCAGCTAAAATATCAGACTTGGCCAAGAAAACTGTCCATATTTCTCTAACACGAACCGCCTTCCGTATTTCCTCTACCTACACCGAACAGAAGAAATATAAAACCATGAGCTCAATCTCCGAAAAATATTGCGAGCAGGAACCGGAATGATGATGTTATATAAATAGCAATACCAAAACATACTCATGGAATCCTTTTTTTACTTTATACAAACCTTAATGTGACCATTAGTTTTTCTTCAACGCCTATGGCTTGTCTAAATTTCGTGTCCTTTTTTAAGAGAATTGGTTCCATAATTCTTTTTAGGTCGTAGAATTTAGTTAAAGACATTCTAAAATAAGTGTGAAATCTTCTTGTGTCTTTCTTTAGCCGAGGTAAAAGTGTATGGTACTCCCCTTCTTCATACCGAGAATTGGGAATATCATGTACCCAATTTCTTTTTCTTTGAATATTTTTAATATTTTCTTCTTCCTCGGCTAGCAAGGAAATTATTATAATTTTTTCCTCAATTTCAAATTTTTCCATTATGAAAACAAAACAATTTTTATAATCTAAATCTGTCAATGTCAAAATTAAAAGGGTTTTCCCCTTACACAATTAGACGCGCACTGTCGCGACGCTGCAGGACAAGTGCGGTTTATCAAAAAAGTGCGCGCAGTGTTGCGCAGTTCCGCTGAAGTGCAGTTCCGCTTAGTGCGGTCTTACCTTTAAACTTAACTGGTTTCTCAATAATTAATTATCTCATTTATAACGGATTCGATTTCAATTTGTTTTGTTTACTAGTGCCACCTATCTAAAGAATGGAACAACTCATAAACTTTTCACCGTAAGACTTATTCAGCAATCAACTTCAGAACTTTCATTTTGTCTAAGCTTAAAGCTTTTAAAAGCTTCCAAAAAGCTTTTTTACTTCTCCAGTGAGAAGCTAGAGTTCTCTTGTTACGTCAGAGTGATTCAATAAAAATAAACCATCTATTTATTTAAAAACAAATTTTTTTATTAAATATTTAAAGCTACCTGTGACAAGGACTTGATTAATAAAGAATTGTTTAGTTTTAATAAAATTAGTTATATGGTTAATTAATAACATTCGTAGAATTTCTGTAACAATACAATAAATAAATAAGCTTAACTTTTCGTTATTCAAATGTTATCTTACCGCAACTGTCGAAGGAAATTGATTTTCTTTCTGCCTTCATTAAGCTTCACTAAATGGTCATCCATAAATTTATTTGTCGATGACGGAAGCATTTCGAAATCATTTTTTGGAATTCGATTAAGAAGTGGATCTAAGACCTTTTCACAGCAATCTATTTTAGCAACTAAAGGTTTCGGTGCTGTGAATACTTCTCGATAAGTTGTAATGGTCGGCTGGATAGATAAAGGCTCCTTGGGACCGTAGTTGTTAAAACGAAAGCTGCAAAGCAAATGAATATAGGTATAGGCGTTTTTTTTTTTGAGAATCTATACATAGTACAGTAAGAATTTTCAAAAAAAAAAAAACACATCGGCAGTAGCCTGGTTTTTTTATTCACATTTAGTAGGTACTATTAAACAATTTTAACTACTCAATGAATACATCTAGATACAGTTCAATTATAATTAATACGAATATCTAAGAACAAATCTAACAAAATCCAATTCACAGTAGGATTTTACTTTTGCTTTTATCGGTGATAATACTACCGGCGGTGTTGTATTTTTAATGCCTGTAAAATCTTACTATAAATATATACTAAAACAAGCCTATTTTTAATTAAAACAAATAAATTTATAAATTTTTAATCACCTTTTATGTTATTGGTTGCGTTTAAAAAACTAGGTACTGAGCTGGCTATTTACTTTTTGAAAAAAAAAGGCTATTGATTTTTTTCAACTATGTATACCTAAGTATTAGTAGTATTTTGGTGAGACTGAGAATGGTGTGAGTAAGCAGCAAAAGTTTTTACCCAAAATAATAATAAACAAAGTGATAATAAGTAATTTGTTATTGTTTTTAGGTATACACAAAGCAAAACAAATGTTGCTATACACTTAAACCAAAACACGGCTTTTATTAAAATTTTAAAAGAAATTCGTTAATTTATAATATTTAGAAAATAAGATGTCATTTCGACAGAAAATCACTCTCGAACTACACTAATGACGACATAAAGTAAACTTAATCTTAAGCGGCCTCTAGACGATGCAATCGTCGTCGTTCAGTTATTGTCAAGCAAAAACACCGGCACTGTTATCTACCTTTGCTACTATCACTCGAACACGACTGACAACGTGCCATTATTTCTGCAATATTCTATCCATTTATTGCCGTATAACGGGTGATTTTTTAAGAGGTTCAGAACTTTAAAAAAAAAAAACACACAAAATTCGAAAAAATGAATGAAATATTTATTTGAATCGATAGTTTGAACCTTGCAATTTAATGTTTAAAGATAATTTCATGCAAATGTTGACCGCGGCTGCGTCTCAGGTAGCCCATCCGCTGAGTCCAATTTTGGCATACTCTTTCACACATATCGGCCGGTATCTCACGAATGAATGCATGGATGTTGGCTTCCAGTGCGTCAATCGAAGCGGGCTTGTCCCTATAGACATTAGCCTTGACATACCCCCACAAAAAATAGTCTAATGGTGTCAAATCGCACGATCTAGGCGGCCAATTGACCGGCCCGAAACGTGAAATTAACTGTTCACCAAACTCGCCTCGCAATTGCGCCATTGTTTCGCGTGCTGTGTGGCATGTGGCATGTGGCATGTGGCACCGTCTTGTTGAAACCACATATCATGCAAGTCAAGAACTTCCATTTCGGGCAAAAAAAAGTTTGTTATCATCGCTCGGTAGCTTTCACCATTGACAGTAACGCTGCGATTCGCATCATCTTTGAAGAAATATGGCCCAATAATGCCGCCGGCCCATAAACCGCACCAAACAGTGGCTTTTTCGGGATGCATTGGTAGCTGTTGCAATGCTTCTGGCTGATCTTCACTCCAAATGCGGCAATTGTGCTTATTTACGTACCCATTCAACCAAAAATGAGCCTCATCAGTCATCGCTGAACACAATTTTTCGATAAAAAAGCGGATCCTCGGCCAGCTTTCCAAGAGCCCATTCACCAAAAATTCGGCGTTGTGGTAGGTCGGCTGGCTTTAGTTCTTGCACCAGCTGTATCTTAAAAAGCTTTACGCCCAAATCCTTCCGCAAAATTTTCCACGTAGTGCTGTAACAAAGGCCTAACTGCTGGGAACGGCGCACAGTGGTGCGAGAGCGGAAAAAAGTCTTTTGAAAAAGTCATATCTATCCTTTTAAACTTTATGTTTAAGTACTCTTAGATAACCCGAGCGTATGATTTAAAAGTATTTTTTAACATATATATTGTATGTTCTGATTTACAAGCCCTCAAAGTTGAAAAATAATTTTACTCAAATCGCGAACCGTATTTTCAACAAATTTTGAGATGGTTTTTTCCGAAGTTCCTTTAAACAAATTCTCTAGCTTCTTAAATAATTTAATTGGTCTATTTTCGATTATCTAAAAATAAAAAAAAATATTAATTATTTATAAAAGATACCTTCTATAAGTAGCCTGAAGCTTTAGTACTAAGAAAAAATGCTTTTTTTTTAACTTTTTGATTTAAAAAAAAAGCGCCAAAAGATACCAAGAAAGTAAGTATGCTAGCATATGCTCCATACATTCATGTTAAAGCACAGAAAAAATCAGCTGCAGATACGTGCAGATGTGGAAGTTATGCTCAAAAATGTTTCACTGAATCGGATTTCAAAAAACTCCGTCTTGACGGTAGTGTTTACCAAAAAGTTTGATTTCTTCGGTATTAATTGTCAGAATGAACTGGTTAAGCCCATTATTTTAAGAAAAAATGTCAAACTTTATTTTAAAAATAAAACAAAATTAATACATTGACCCAGGTCTGAGAATTTCGATTTTTGCGAAACCATTTATTTCTGCCTGGAAAATTTTTCAACTTTCAACTCAATTTTCTTGAAAACAACACACGAAAAATAATTTAGTTTTATGATATGAATTATATGATAGAGCTAAATACAAAATAAAGAAAAGGATTAGGGATAATCCTTTATTTTTTTTTTTATTTTTCAGTAAAAGTAGGGCTGGTAAAAATAAAAAAGGTGTTTTTTTTTTAAGTTTTATTGCTTTGTTTTTGGTGTGTATTGCGTAATTTTTTATTACCTGTAAGGATTAGTAATGGCTTATTAGAATAAAATCTCTTACTTAAATCTATATATATAAAGGATTAATGAAAAAAAGTCAGTATTGAGTTATTGAACATTTGTGCAAGGTGTGTAAGAAAAATTTTTACTCTTTGATCAACCAATAAGTGAAAGTGAAGTGAAATATAATAACAAACATATATAGTGAATTCAATATAATATTAAAATGGATTCAATTTATCTATTTATTTATTTAATTTTATAATATACATAGTTAATAATAATATTTTATTCAAAATAAAAATTTAAGATTTTACTAAAAAAAACTATTATTTAAATATAACATCAAAACCCTCAAATTTTATAAAAATGTCAATAACTTTTTTTTTAAAAATTTTTTCTTGACCAAATTTTGACCAAGCATGTATAAGATTTATCTTAATATGTGTGTCAAATTTCATTAAAATTCGTTTAACACTTCAGATTTTACAGACTTTTTTCCGCTCACCCATACAAACATCAAAACACTCAAATTTTGGAAAAAAAAGGCAATAACTTTTATACTACTGATTTTTTCTTAGCCAAATTTTGACAAAATATGTATAAGACTAATTTTAAAATGCGAATCAAATTTCATCTTAATCCGTTAAACAGTTCAGATGTTACAGATTTTTTTTCCGCTCTCCCATACAAACATCAAAACCCTCAAATTTTAGAAAAATGTCAATTACTTTGTTTCTAACTATTTTTTTTCAACCAAATTTTGACCAAATATGTATAAGATTAATCTAAATCTAAATTGCCAAATTTCATTTAAATCCGTTGAACCGTTCAGATAAAACAGACTTTTTTCCGCTCTCCCATACAAACCGAACCACTGTGCGGCGCCGAATCGACATTTCGCGGTCTTCTGTCACACTAGCTGATACGGCCGCAATATTTTCTTCACTACGCACAGTACGTAAACGTGTTGGTGGTTTAATGTCCAACAAAGTAAATTTGGTGCGAAATTTGGTCACAATCTTCCGAATAGACTGCTCAGAAGGTCGAGAATGCCGACCATAAAATGGAAGCAGCGCGCGATGAACATTTCGAACCGAGCACGAATTTTGATAGTAAAATTCAATAATTTGCAAGCGTTGTTCATTTGTAAGACGATCCATGGTTAAATTGCAAACCAAACTGAAGCTGTTTGACAATGACACAAGGTACTAAACACACGTCAGCTGTCAAAACCAGTGTTGCCAAAACCAAACCAGCTAAAAAATCACCCGTTACATGTATTTTATGATAACAGAATGGGTGTAGGTATAGCAGAAAATATGCTGATTTGAAATTCGAGTAAATCCAGCATTAGATAAGATACCTGGACAAAAAATTTTGAGATATTTCACTTTTGGGATAAGATAGCTGTATGCCACGAATTTTTAGGTACTTCTAATAGTTGACTTCTTAATTATTGAATATAAAAATATGTGAATCGTGTGATATAATCGGTACAAATAGCAGGAATAGGTAGTATAGGGGCTACGACAGTTGTTTTAACTTGGCCCCAAGAAGTGTCCGATTTTTTGATTTTTTTTGTAAAAGATGACCAATTAAAAGACCATTTTTTTCAGTTTTTCTCCTAAAAAAATATTTTTTTTCGAATTTTGAAAGATGACCATTTTGAAAAACACAATTATCTCAAATGACCATCCTTTAGAATTGTTCTAATATTTTTTGAGGAGTTAGAACAATTCTGAAGGATGGTCATTTGGGATAATTGTATTTTCCAAAATCTTCCAAAATTAAAAAAAAATAAATATTTTTTAGGAAAAAAATAAAAAAAAATCAATTTTTTTTTTTTTTTTTAATATTTCTAGGGGTGGTCAAAAAAAGTTAATAGGTGGTCAAAATTGGTCATCTTTTACAAAAAATCAAAAAATCGCACACTTTTTGGGGCCAAGTTAACACAGCTGGCGAGGACATATAAAATTGTAATCCTTACTCATTCATTGGATACGATACAAAGTTAATTTCAGCCTTTGCAACTTGTCGGGCTTCAGATTTAGTAATTATTCCAGATTCTTGTTGTTCTTGGGTTGTCGTTTTTGGTATAAAATAAAGATTAGAATCTCCTAGAGTTCGATAGTGTGATGAACCTGGAGTCTATAAGATAAAAAAAAACATGAAAGCATTTACATACATAAACTGTAAACAAACTTAAGTAAATTATGTACATATGTACATACATATAGATACATACATACCATTGGATTTGCATTATCAAGCGGATAAGACATCATACGATCTTGCCAATTTGTAATTTTAACAGACGTCCCATATTTGTAAGGTTTTTCGTATTCCATTTCCTATATTGTCTTTTAAGTTAGAGATTTAAAACAAAAATACATACAAAAATAATTTACAATTTTGACGATAAATAATATATATGTATGAACTTTTTTCAAGGAATTGCTTTAATTAAGTAGAGACGAACTGTATGAGAAAACGAGGGGTATACCGCATAAGTATGAAAAACAATATTGTATCGGGATTGACTGTGAATTTTATTGTTTTTTATATGTTACCCCCCAGTACCGCAACAACCCTTTTTCCACATTCAAAATATTCTTAGTGGCCTTTTCAAAGTTCAAAAGTTGTAGATTTCAAAATCCTATACCATGGCTAAGAAAATCCAATAGATTTTTTTTGAGTTTTCTTCAAAGAAAAATGATTAAAACAAATAATGATTAAAAAACCAAAGCGCTTAGGAAAGAATAGTAAGGTTGTTTCTGTATTCAAGTAACGCCATGTATAGGTACCTACAATTGTTTCCAAATGGGCATATTTTTGTAATAATAAAAGAAATTTTTAAAATCTTTAAAAATCAGTTATATAAAGTTTTCACCCGCATATAAAGATTAAAAAGTGTATTAACTATGACAGTTCCTTTCGAAATGCAAATGCTGTTTCATTTTTTCTTCTAAACTTGAAGTGAGAATGCTCTCACTATTCTCGAATATTTTACTCAGCGCAATAGAGGAATAGGTGTGTTCGCTTTGCTCAACTATTGGCCCTATGAAGATTTAACAGGATTATTAATTTATAATCTACTAGATTTGAGGATTAAATTTGTATGGAAAATCTTTAAGATTTGATGAGGATTTAGGGTAAGTCTACTTTAATCTCGGATTAGCGGTCGGTGAAATCGTAGTATTAGGCCACTCTGATTCTCATGACCACATATTTATTTAACAGGGTCATTCGAATAAGACGTGACGAGAACAAAATTGATTTTAACATCAAATGCAGCAATCAATAAAAATTGGAATTCGGCGTAAGATTTCAAATATAAAAATTATGGAAATTAAAAAAGAAAGCCGCTCATCTGGATTTTTTCCGCCCCAAATATTTATCGATCAATTAACTATCTATCAAGCACTCTGCAGCTTAAGCGAAATTTGCTTAAGTGAAAAACCAGAAAACCTGAAACATATTTTCAATTAAAATTTTTTATTTTTCATTGAAAAAAACTCTCGTAAGTGAAAAAAAAATTGAATCGAATAGAACAAAAAAATTGCTAAACACTTTCAGTTCTTTCTAATTTTTCACTTCAACCAAATTTGCTGTTGGTTATTCAAACTATTTTATTTAAATTTTTTCTAGGGAACTCCAAACGATAAATTCAATTTTTTCTATCTTTAAATTTGAGCTTAATTTTTAAATCCGCTTAAGTGAAATTTTTGACATTTTGTTGTTTCTCCCAAGCGGAATTAACTGTATACCCCAATTAAACAGTTAGATTTTTTGAAAGAAAAATGTGAAGTCAAAAATGTTGGTCTTGCAAATCTGTCCGTCTGTCCGTTCAGCTGCAGCCTTTAATAGATGGCTCGATTTTGATTAAACTTGGTACCTAGCGTTTTTAAGGCACTCTCCCGACACATTACTTTCTTTTCTTTTTGGAACCAAAAATAACGGTACCTGCCATGCAAATTTTTTTTAGCAATTAATGAAAATCGCATTTTTCTCAAAAACGTACCCACAACTTTTCTTAAAAAAATTTCGTCAATTTTTAATACATTTAGAAGGTTTGTAAATGAATGCAATCTTAAATAACTTCAATAATATGATTGCATTCATTGAGACTTTAGACTTCAGACTTCAAATTATGCAATCACTACTCACTTGAATCAAAAAGATTGAAATCATTTTTATTCCCATTCATTTTACTGCAATCGATTGAATGCAATATTTTGGGAATTCATGCATAATTCTTTGCATTCTTTCAATTTTCTTTTTTTTTAAACTTAATATTTCGAAGACACTAGATCGATTTTTATTAAACTTGGCACCAAACGGTTTTTAAAATTGTCTGGCAGATTTTAAACAAAAAATTATTTGTATACCTAACCCAAAAATAACGGTCGGTACCTGCACTGAACCAAAAAGGTACGTAAATACAATACAAAAATACTTTTGGCTTAGCCAATGCAATAATTTATAAAATTGGAAAAATTATTTATTATTATTATAATTTACTAACTAGTAATTTAAATTACAAGATAATTTACCTTGTAACTAGCTGCGAAGACTATTGGCTCTGAAAAAATTAGCTTTCCATTTGCATTCCAGCTTCCTCTTTCACTTTTTTTTATAATATGTTCTAGTATACAGGGTTCAAAATTTATAAAAATAAATCTTTTTTTAACTATTTTTAATATTTTATTATAAGAATATAGGTGACCATAATTTGAAAAAAGCATTTGGCTTTACATTGGGTTTCTTACCCTTATAAACACTTTAAAAAATTTATTGGGCCAATACACAGTTTATAACAAATTTAAAAATATATGCTAAAATCAATTAAAATTGACATTTATTAATTGTTTATTACGCCAATAAACGTATTTATCAAAATAAAAAAAAGTAGTTTTATAAAAAAAAATTGTTTGTCGCAATGTATGAATTTATTATGTTAAATAATAATAATAATTCCTACGTCCTACAAGCCGGTTATTAATTTCTTAAATAATTAATTTTCAATTAACGAAGTTTAACTGAGCCTAAATATCGAAATATCAACATAAAAATTATTGAGACAATAAAAAAAAACAGTTAATAAAATGACTACAAACGTATTTTTTTCTTTTGTCAGTAAACCACCAAGTGTTAAAAAATCTAATTTTTCTCAGAAACGACACGATTTTGATAAAGTTTGTTTATTGAGCTGATATTAGTCTATTTTATACTAAACCGATATTAACGGTAGTACCTACATCTCAAAAAATTTCTTTTTTATTTTCGACTAGGAAGGTATCTTATTACTGTTTTAGCGATTTTAATAAATTTTTTTATGGAAAAGCTTCGTATAAGTTCAAATAATATTGCATATCCAAATTTCAAAACACACAAATTTTGTATTTTTAAAAACTCTTTTTTAAATTCGATAATTTAAAAACGGACAGATATAATAGAAATGTTTACAAAATTTTATTTTTTAAAAAATGTCTCCAACGATTTTTAAAATATTTTTTCTTATGAATTGAAATTCATTAAAGAATTCAGATGATTTAGATCGGGATGGTTTCACAACAATTTCGAGTTGTTTAATCAATTTAGTAGATAGGTTCTAATTATACATATACAGCCTTATTTATTAGATTTCACTAATACTCGTTTCAACCTCGGAATAGTTAAACCGAGTCGAAGCACTTACTCCGTCTTAACGCCACGTCAAACGGTTTTAGCTACACCCTCCTTATGTCGAATATATTATCAAAAAAAAAACAATCTCTCTGGTTATTATAATATGGGATTAAACGAGTTTTGTACTGCAACTAAAGCGTTTAAAGAATTTAAATCATTTATAAATGCAAAATAACTATCCATTTTGCCTTACAATTAGTAACAAACGGATAAAAAAAACTTCTTCTACACTCCTTTTTAGTTACTAAATGTCATGTAATTTAGATACTAAAACGGCTTAACTACGGCTTCGATCCTACTATGTACCAGTTTTAGCTTACTCCGCCTCTAATCCTCGTTTATTTTTTTTATAGATATGTTTTTCAGGATTAGAGGCAAAGTAAAGTCGCAGTAAATTTACTCCGTCGCTAAAACGACTTAATAAATAAGAATTTGTTTGACGTGGCGTAAAGACGGAGTAAATGCTTCGACTCGGTTTGACTATTCCGAGGTTGAAACGAGTATTAGTGAAATCTAATAAATAAGGCTGATACAGTGAAAGCTCCTATTGCGGACAGCTCCCTTAACCTATATAGGGCATGATCAGCGTGGCAGTCGTGAAAAAGCTATAACTCCAGCCTATAAAAACTTGGTGGTAGCTCACTCAAGTGTTGTTGTTCATTTAAACCTTCAATATTAATATCATGGTGCGAAAGCTTGGCAGCCTAACTGCAAGTGTGTTATCACACAAAAACCCCTTATACAAATTTGAATTAATTCTTGACCCGTGTCAAATCTTTCATACAATCTCCCTCCTTATATGTTCAACGAATTGTTGACTTATAAATCGAGTACGGAGAAAAAAGAAAGAAACCGAATGTACAACAACAACTTGTGTGTAGCTAGTAAAAATGCTGGTTTCAAATGCAATTGTCAAAACAAGAAAACTTAATATTGGACCGACTTGATCAAGTGACCTCGGTGGCGCAATGCGTATGCATATGGCTCGGAGGGAGCTTGGTCCGAGTTCGAGTCCTACCTGGGCATAGAAAGTTTTTTCAATTAAAATTGAACAAAGACCAAGCACCACTTAAAGGAGTCTGATGATCGGCGTGGCAGTCGTGAAATAGCTATAACTCCAGCCTATAAAAACTTGGTGGGAGCTCACTCAAGTGTTTTTGTTCATTTAAACCTTCAATATTAATATCATGGTGCGAAAGCTTGGCAGCCTAACTGCAAGTGTGTTATCACACAAAAACCCCTTATATATAGGGCATAGGCACATCACCTTAATCTAAACTACATTTTTGGCAGGTGGCATACAATTTAGACTGCCATAACTAGTAATATCTATTTTCAAATCATAAAAAAGTTGACGTTTAAATTATTCAGACTTAAGAGCTACAGTGTGGTCGTATTAAGCGCAAATTCGTGCAACCCAGTCGTGCATGATATTTTTTCTAAATAAAACAATATGCTCAACAAATAATCAAGCCTATAAGATAAGACAACTCCTCTTCTTGTTGAAAGTATTTTTGTTTATGGAGCAAAATATTCTATTCTTCGCGTTAATATGCGCAGGAAAATTTAAACTTAAATTCTTAAAAATTGATTTTTTTTATTAACATACAAACAACAGCAGTGGTAACACATCTATGACAATCGTCCGCCCTCGTGACTACCTTTGAACCTATCTGTGGTAAAGTTGGCTATTTGTTTTAAAATATATGTACATGGAGCTCTTTATTTTGTAGCATTTATTGTATAACATTCATAGTATAAATGTCATAAACATCTTTTGTTCTAAACTCTACCTATAAATCCCCTAAATATTGTTATCTAACGTGTATATGATAACAATATTTAGGGGATTTATAGGCAGAGTTTTGATAACAAAACAAAACGAAAACGAGCCCTCCACCATATAGTTTGTCAACGTAAATAAACTATAGAATAGATATGCAATAATAATATAATAATATAAAACCGCAATTAAAACCAAAACGAAAAATAAATGGCACCTTGATTTCTATACTATTACATATGTACTTCGTTTAATAACAAAATGTTATCTACAATAATTAGACTCACATGAACTTCTAATTTAATTACTTATGATATGACTATACATTGTACAATCTACATACATTCATATTTACTGCATGAATGGAAAAACTAATTTTATGCCCATTTTACTTTGGAATGATAAAATACAAAAATAGGTGCCAATCAAATAGTTCAATCACGTTTGTCATTACCCTTAACCTCTACCATTATAAAAATATTCGCCCACTCATATACCCAACCAAGGTCAACTATAGAGGCACTTTATTCAATGAAAATTAATTAAAATATCTCAATTTTTGTTTCTGAGATTCAAAAACTACACCCACCCACATTTCAATTATTGAAATTTAAAATAGAAAACAGTCTCAAAAGTTAATATACATACTTTTATTTACATTTTTAAATATATAAACAAATATAAGAAAATTCATTAAGCGAGAGTGCATTTCCAAAAATTAAAATTTGCATTATTTACAACGAGAACGACAGACTATTTCAAGAATCCGCTTAGATATATTTTTCTATATTTTGGTTGAATGATACGTAATTGCTGCTAATTGCGCGGAAATTAAAATTTTCTATCTATCTTGAAATAGATTTTAAACTAAATACAATTAGGTAGGTACATTCATATCTATGAATTTATCGTGATGTTAAAATTATATCCATTCATCAATATCGAACAAAAGTTAATAAATAAATTATAAATAGAATTGGTTTGGTTACAGTCTGCGCCTGTTGCGGTCAGGCGTTTGGAAATAAAGTTGCCGCAGTAAACCGATTCGACCCGTTTGGCGGATCATTCATAATAATTTGTGTTCATATACCTTCACAAAACGCAACATAAAAAACTAATCATTGAGAAAATGATATAATTACACGGTTTATGGGCGCACACGATATACAATATCCAGTCATGATTGCCACTTTCTGTATAAAATTGTAAAATTAGAAAATAAAATGAACTTTGTATGGGAGATATAAGGTATGTATACGTAAATTTGTTAACAAATGGAAAAAAGTAGAGAGAGGGGGGGCACCTTTGAACACTTTTTGGTTTAGAGTCTCCAAAAACCCAGTGTGACGGAAATATTGGCCTGTAAGTTATCGGCACTTCGAGGAATGTATTTAAAGTTTAATTTAAACCCATTTTTGATTAAATTTAAAGATTGATATTTTATTTTTATTATATAAAGTACCCCACATGCGACGCAGGTTTGAACTTACCTGGGGCAATTTTGAATTATTTTAACATTAGAAATGTTTAAGCGGAGGCATACCTACTAACAATGTGAAAAAATCAACAGAATTTCAAAAAAGTGTAACGCCGAGTTGAGAAAGAGGGCGGCGACACGTCAGGGGAATAGACAAAATTATTGCGTTCTTGCTGGTCTGAGGAAACAGAATAAGAAGAAGTTGATAAAACGGACACCAAAAAAAGGAGAAGTGTTCGTAGGCAGGGATGGCCACTACATTTTTCACATTTACTACGTAGTTTATGTAGTTAAACGTAGTTAAATGTAGTTAATGAAACAAATTGTAGCAAACTTAGTTTCAAATATCAAATGATCTGTCAGTTATTACTTTGAAGCTTGAATTTTGAGTTAAAATGTTCAAATTTTTATTGAAATTTTATTATTTCTCTAAATTTACTTTGTATGTATATGAAAACGTAACAATTTGTAGAAAATAAGACGTGTAGTTTATTCAATTACCTACGCGTAGTTAATGATGTAGAAAATGTAGTTTAGTTAATTCGGTCAATCCTGTTCGTAGGCTATACAGATTTGTATGTGAAGAGCAAATTTAAAAAAGAATTTATTCAAAGTTTTAAAATACATAAATGCTTTTTTTATTTCTAATGTACCTCAACTATGCTGGAATTGCAAATCGGGTAAATTTATAACAGTAAAAGAAAACAATAAACTGTATGAATAAGTTAATTATGTAGAGCTGAATATACAAAAAACTTTAATAGGATATCAAATATTTTTAAAGTTACAACTCATCTATTTAAAAAGTAGACTTTTGGAAATGAATAAATAGATTAAAACAAAAATTTTGAAGCAAACAATCTCGTTGAACCTTTAATTTTATTGTCCATCTGTCTTCGAAGAAAAAAATTAAAAATTTTGTTCAATAACTAGTTTTAAACCGTTTCGTTCAAAGCTGCCTTAACATGTTAAGCAACATAAAATTTGGCCATATAGTTATTATATACCTACCTAACATATTTATCAAGAACTTTAATTTTATGTTAATCAAAATGAAGGTGTGAATAATAATAATTTTTCAAAACTGAAAAACCTTAGCAAACAAATTTTAAACTCTTCCAAAAAAATATAAAAAAAAATACAATTTACGTACAAAACTGCACAATATTTAGCTACTTTCGGATGAACTCAAGAGATGAACCGCAAAGTCGTTGCCATGTAAATATATCGGTATTGCCATGTTTTAAATTAATTTTAAACTTTGAAATATTTTTTTGTTAGGATTTATATTAGCCATGTTCAAAGGTACCCCGCGTTCAAAGGTGCCCCCTCTCCCCTACCTACAAATCTTAGCACACAAAGATGTTTTTAAGTCATTGAAGTCATTTTCAAGGAAAATTAGTTTTTCATTAATTTCATAAAAGTTGCTGAGAAAAAAAAAAAAAAAAACAGAACAAAATATGTGGTTTTAAAGAAGACAGAATGTCAACTTTGCACTTATGTAGGAATTGAATCATTTAATTAACAGAAATGGAGGAAAATAAAAATTTTAAGATTTTAACAAGATGCTTATAAGGAAAAACCGCACTCGGAGGAACTGCACTTCAGCGACCGACCGCGCGCGAAATTTCATGTCGCGACAAAGTTGGTCAGATTATCAACTTTGTCGCAAAGTGCTGCGCCGTGAAGTGCAGTTGTCTCTTAGTGCGATATAGCTTATACAATTTCCTACAAATAAGTCCTGAAGTTCAGTTCCGCTGAAGTGCAGTTCCGCAAATGCGATCTTACCTTAATAAAAAAATCTTTTTAATTAAGATCGTTTTCTGGGGGCGATTTTGTTCGCTCCCCTTACTTCCTGCTATTCTTTTCTAAGAATTGAAAGTTGTTGGAAGACAAAGTTTCCTCATATATCTAAATTAAATAGTGGCCAATGATATTCCTTTATTTTCAAGTAAGCATTTCATGTAAAATTTAGTCGTAAGGGCTCAGTTATAGCTTTCATTGAAACTATCAATAGGTGTGTTTTATTCATTGCTGCATAGCCAGCGCAGCAAAATTTCCCTTGGCAAACAAAAACAATTTGATTGCTGGCGAAAAAGAAGTCAGTAAAAATAAAGATGGCTGTGCTGGCGATAGAGCTTTCAATTATTGAAATGAACGTATAGAGTGAGCTTTCGTTTTATTCAGTCTTGTGCTGCGCTGGCTATGCAGCAATGAATAAAACACACCTAATATTGAAAATTTTAATTTTAAGTTTTGAGGCAGTTAAAATGCGATTATTTTGATGCCAATAAAAAGCTTTTGACTCAATTATTATTTCTAGTCATAAAATAGGCCATAAAATGTTTTCTAAGATTTCAATTATCAATGGTAAGGTAGTTCAATCATTGAGATAAAGAAATTAATTTCATGTGGTTAGGCCAAAATGAAAAAAATGTTTGGCAAGAATTAAATCATTTGTCATCAGCTTTATATTGGCGTTAAAATAATTACTTATTTTGCCTTTTAAGTGCCTTAACACTTGAAATTTAAATGTTCAATGATGAGTTCAATGGAAGCTATAACTGCCGCTTTGTCCCAAAATACATTTCACATTTTTATTAGGTAGGCACCTACCTTTTCTTTTACTTTTCCAACGGCACTATATCAATGTGGTAACCGTGCCAGTAAAAACAATCAAGACATCCGTCATCTATACCACACCACCTTCCATCCCTCAATTTTCAAATAAATACAAACTTGATTTGAAAATTGAAGCAATCTTTTGAACGCCCAGTTGATCAACGAAACACTTTATTAAGTGGTGCAAAATTGCATGACATGAACATGAAAATGACCATTGAATAAAAACATTCTCATGAGAATATGTCGTCATCATCGTTATTGTTAGTCATCAAGAGAGAAGGATTATATCATAACGTCATCTAATGTTTTTTGTTTTATTGAGAGCTTTCAAAATAACATCATTCTCATATGATGTTTGTGTAAATTTCTCTGAATCACCTGACTGATTCATTTTTTTCATGGTGCGAAGAATATTCATTTGTCACCAATCTTATACATTATGAAGTAGTCTCTAGGACTCGAGAAATTTGAATAAATTTTTAGACAGTTAAATGTTGATGTTCGGATGAAATTAGACGTCACTTGTTGGTGAGAATGATTAAGTTTCCATTTTTAGTTGAAAATTGAAAAGCTTTTTCGAACATTTTTCGAGTTACAGTCATGCGAAAAGCATAACTACGTGCATACAAAATTCTATAATTCTATGGGTACATTAAAACGAAAAAGTAATGATTACAAATGTTAATTGGTTTATTTCGTTGAAGTCTACAAGTGAATCAATTAGTCATCCCAAGTTTTAAACATTAATATACCCATATTATTCACTCGATACATCCACATTAAAACTTAAATCTGGATATATTTATATTCAATTTGTGTAATTTACATCCGGATTTGAGTTGATACAGTTAACGCCCATATTATTCACTCAATACATCCAGATTGAAACTTAAATCCGGATGTATTTACATTGAATTTGTATACTTTACATCTGGATTTAAGTTTTAATCTGGGTGTATCGAGTGAATAATATGGGCTTAAGTGACGGTAAACGATGAAAACCTCGCTTCGAATAAACTACTTTTAAATTTTAATGATGTTATAAAAAAACACGCCTGAGTTGCACAAACATGTGTCATATAAACATTTCTAAAGTTTTATGTCGGCTCTAAGACAAATTGAATTAACTAACAATATTAAGTTGGCTTGTTCTATATCACATATGTAAATATAAATTCAAGCACAGAATTACAATCCAAATTTTTGCCGGTTATTCAATCGATATTTTATCAAATCGTATTTAAAACGCTCAACTGTTTTATATAACTACTGACAGATATAAATAAAGACATTTTAGCAATCAAGGAAGTTTTCAAATAAAATATCATTTTTATAAGGCTTCTGACATCCTGAACTTAATATTAAAATTCAAAAACGTGTACGTCAAGGTTATGTTATACACCACTCATTTTTTCACTCATTTTTTAAAAATTGATATGTAAATACATAGATATGTACGTAGTCTAATGTTCTCTTTAAAATTTTATCAGATTTTGTCCAGTATATTTATTCATCTTGGAAATATAATATTTACTTGAAATGTACCTATAAGTAGTAGCGATAGCATCATAATATGTATCTAATGTCCAATGGGTTATTCGGGAATTAACTAGCGAAGTTGGAGAGTTACAACTTCTAGATAAAAATTTTTCGAAAAAATAAATAAAATTAATTTCAAAAGTTTCCCTTAATTTTTATTTTAGATGCCGAAAAGTATTTTTGAAAACCTGAGCAAATTTAGCAATTCTGAAAACGATTCAAGTTCAAGTTGGATTTTCTCAAAAACAAGAAGACATTTAACCATCTAGTTTTAGGTGTTTGATGAAAAGTTGATAAGAGCATTGAATATTAAAAATTAAAATAGTACTTAATAATAATGTAAGATTTTGGAAAAAAATTGTTTGAACAAAATTTTTGTAATTTTTTTGTTTTAATAGTTTGAGTTTGAAAATTGATTTTTCCAAAACTATTCAGTAAAACAATTTGATTTAAAAACAGAAATAAGTGTTTCCGTTAATTTTTAATGATTTTTCTGAAAATTTCCCTTCCCGTCTGAAAAGGGGGAAATAGATCCCCCCTTACATATTTTTGTTCTTCTCTTGACCAAATCTACATGTCCAAGCCTTTTTCCGCATCTTATCCAAAACATAACTGTAGATATATCGTTTAATAGTTGAATTACATCATATTCTTCCTCATGTTACAAAATAGTGGCCAGACGTGTTAATAATTAATATTGAGAGATACTTATAACGGGTGATTTTTTAGCTGGTTTGGTTTTGGCAACACTGGTTTTGACAGCTGACGTGTGTTTAGTACCTTGTGTCACTGTCAAACAGCTTCAGTTTGGTTTGCAATTTAACCATGGATCGTCTTACAAATGAACAACGCTTGCAAATTATTGAATTTTACTATCAAAATTCGTGCTCGGTTCGAAATGTTCATCGCGCGCTGCTTCCATTTTATGGTCGGCATTCTCGACCTTCTGAGCAGTCTATTCGGAAGATTGTGACCAAATTTCGCACCAAATTTACTTTGTTGGACATTAAACCACCAACACGTTTACGTGCTGTGCGTAGTGAAGAAAATATTGCGGCCGTATCAGCTAGTGTGACAGAAGACCGCGAAATGTCGATTCGGCGCCGTTCCCAGCAGTTAGGCCTTTGTTACAGCACTACGTGGAAAATTTTGCGGAAGGATTTGGGCGTAAAGCCTTTTAAGATACAGCTGGTGCAAGAACTAAAGCCAGCCGACCTACCACAACGCCGAATTTTTGGTGAATGGGCTCTTGGAAAGCTGGCCGAGGATCCGCTTTTTTATCGAAAAATTGTGTTCAGCGATGAGGCTCATTTTTGGTTGAATGGGTACGTAAATAAGCACAATTGCCGCATTTGGAGAAGCATTGCAACAGCTACCAATGCATCCCGAAAAAGCCACTGTTTGGTGCGGTTTATGGGCCGGCGGCATTATTGGGCCATATTTCTTCAAAGATGATGCGAATCGCAGCGTTACTGTCAATGGTGAACGCTACCGAGCGATGATAACAAACTTTTTTTTGCCCGAAATGGAAGTTCTTGACTTGCATGATATGTGGTTTCAACAAGACGGTGCCACATGCCACACAGCACGCGAAACAATGGCGCAATTGCGAGGCGAGTTTGGTGAACAGTTAATTTCACGTTTCGGGCCGGTCAATTGGCCGCCTAGATCGTGCGATTTGACACCATTAGACTATTTTTTGTGGGGGTATGTCAAGGCTAATGTCTATAGGGACAAGCCCGCTTCAATTGACGCACTGGAAGCCAACATCCATGCATTCATTCGTGAGATACCGGCCGATATGTGTGAAAGAGTATGCCAAAATTGGACTCAGCGGATGGGCTACCTGAGACGCAGCCGCGGTCAACATTTGCATGAAATTATCTTTAAACATTAAATTGCAAGGTTCAAACTATTGATTCAAATAAATATTTCATATATTTTTGAATTTTTTGTTTTTTTTTTTTTAAAAGTTCTAAACCTCTTAAAAAATCACCCGTTAGAACCCAAATGAGACAAAAAATAAGGCTAAAATAACATATTTTCAGTTAGCCTTACTTGGACAAATTTGTAATGAACACCTGAAACATAAGAGTTTTCATAATTTTTAATTTTCTCAAAAACTATAAGACATAGAATAGAACCCTTTCCAGACGTATTTTGCAACGTCTGACACCTGTCAGACCTGTATATTCCAATTGCAAACAGTTTATAGAACGAAATGAAAAAGAAGCTAAGACTGTTAAAATGAATTTCTTTTTCAATTTTTACGGTTGCAAAAGTGACGCTTACAGAAAAACGCAACATTTCCCACCAGCCAGCTACCATCAAAATATCACTCGAGTTAGTGACGAGTACAAAATATTATTAAAAAACCATGACTGTTGAAATGAATTCTCAAAAACCTTGCTAACTCTTAGACTATATATTTGAGCTTTTATTTTACGATTTTTTTATTATTATTTACCTACCTGTATATTTTGAGTTTTATCTTTAGTTAGACTACCTACCTATCAGTATCTAGTTAAGCAGAAACAACTTCATTCAAGCTGTTCTATACAAGAATACAATTTTCCTAGCATTATTCATTATTATTTTTTTTTAGTGACTGCAGAAAAGGTTTTATTTTATTATTATTTTTATTGTTATTTCCTCTACCATTGCAGGCAAACTTAAGCGCGCAGAAAAACTGTGTTACCAGCGTGAATTACATACTTGTTATCAATAGTTTGTATGAAAACTTGAATTGGGTTATAAAAAGCCTAATTTTAATTGGGCTGTCATACTGAAATTATTGTGGCCAATTTTGGAAAAATGTAGACCAATTTCCGATGGCAAGCCTGGCTTAGCATTTGATGAGGCACGTATTTGCCGAATCCGATGGCGGGATGTTAGACTAACCTATATCATATATTGACGAGCATACCAAACTTGTTCAAAGGAACACCACATTTAAAAGTGCCCGTCTCTCCCTTACCTATATTATTAGCCATTGTATACCTAGTACCTATACCCGTGAATCATAAAAGCATAACATTTTGCAATCGAATCGTGCATTTTATTAAAATTCAATTTTTATATTTTCCGCTTTTTCTCGAGCTTCTTAACCACGTTCTTCTATTTTTTTTCCATTCCACATTTAAACGTAGCTGTAGGTTAGATATACCTACTTGTTAAGCAATTATTATGATTAACAATTTTATTATATGTAGTTCTTACTTTTAACCTTCACTGTAAGCCCGAAAAAGCTTCCAACAATAAAACTTTGAGCTTTTAACTTTTAAACAACAAAAAAAAAACAACACGTTTTTTTTTAGCATCGTGCATCGTCTCCGCCGTTCTGGCTGTGTTTCTTTTTGATGGCCTCATAGCCCAAGTCAAACAGTCAAAGTGCTTTTTTCTTCCACGAACTGTAGACGTGAGAGTATAGACCGTAAACACAGAAGTACGAACGAACGAAAAACAAAAACCCAAAAGATAAACTACTTTTGGCAACAGAAAAAAAAGGAAAAATAAACAAAGAAAACATAATATTTTCTGCGTTAAATTTGTTAAATTAAAAAGTGCTAGCTCGCTTAACGGCATCAATTGATTTTGCGGTTTGATAATATTTGTCATATCTGTATATGAAAGTTTAAAGTTTTTTTGCAAATTTTAAAGTTCGAAGTTCGATTGTCCTGATATCGCGACTGTGAATGGACATCTCGTGTCAAAGTAGCTACCTACCTATTGAAATTTCCCAAAAGTCCTTTTTAAGCGAATAATCAAAATCTCTCCTAAAATAAAATAAAATAAAATAAAATAAAATCCTTGGAAAACGTTAAAATCATAAATATAGCACCTTTCTGCCAACCTACTTGTTCACAGTGAAATGTTATATCATGGATATTTTGGTCACAATGTGCAACGCGTGTAACAGATCTAAAACGTATCCTTATCGGTTGGTGATGATGGTGTGTCCTTGAATGGGTACGGCACCCCCATTCTCCCCTGTCCGTGAAGTTTTTCATTTCATTCATCTATGTTCAGTCAGAGAATCCTTGAAGTGAAAAACAACGAAAGCACATACCTACCTACATATTGTATACCCACATAAATCCAGAAACAAATAATATGTATAAAGTTCCAGGACTAATTTAGTCCTCAACATATTTTTTTGTTTATTTATTTTTTTTGTTTCGGGGTAAAAATTAATTTTCTTTGCAAATCCCCGCGTGCGTGTATGCTCTATTTTCAAAGTGTGTTCTCTTCTATTCCATGTGCCTCTATACAGTGTGATAGTCCTTGTTTTTTTTTTTTGAATTTGCTTTTACCTATCTATAATTTGTATATGAAAAAATTCATTGGTTAAAAAAATAATTGCCATCCTGTCGAAGTTTCTAAGTAAAATCTGTGCAATCTGCACCAACAAGTGGAGTAGCAGTAGTAGTGCAGGTGGCAGCAACAGCAACAGTAACAGCAGCAGCAGCAGGTGCAAGCATATCAAGCGATACACCACAGCAATGTCGATGGCGGTGGCAGAGGACGAAGATTCTTATTGCAAAGGAAGTGATGATAATGTGAGTGCTTTTTTTCGTTGTTGTTGATTTCTTTAAATAAAAGAACAAAAATCTGAATTTTATAATAAGAATATATAGGTATACCTGCCTAGCCTACCTATCTTGTGGATACCCATGATATGGTGGAATAAAAAACATAAATAAAAGTGTAGGTAACTTGTGTGTGGTGTTGACCCGGTTTGCATTATAAAACTTCGCCAATCCTTTTCATTCAGAAAATCCACAATTTATCTGACTTCTATAAAGGGACATGTATTTGATTTATGATAAATTTTATTTAAACGTAGGTACCTTCTTTATTTTTTTTAAACTTATTTTTTTTAAATTTGATTTGAATTTTTGTTTGTTTTGTGGAAACAGGTAGATAAGATCTTCTTTCGCGGGCATATAAGAACATTTTGCAAAACAGTCAATTTGTAAACAAATTATAAGGGGAAGGTACCTACATCAACAATTTTTTTTGATAAAGCCTACATTGTATTATTATTTATTCCTCTCAAAAAAAATATTTAGGTATTTAGATTTTTATTGGTCAGAGAGCAAAAGTGTAAGTCTTGAAAAAGTAATTCCCTCAAATTTGTATTTTTTTTTAAATGTCAAACTTTACAGTTAATCCGTAAAGAGATATATAGATGACGCGGAGTTTTTAAAAATCCGTTTCCGTTTTCACAATTATGAACATTAAATTTAAATGTTTAGATATGGATCTTAAAAAATAATTTAATTTTATACCACGATATCTCTCCCTTTCTTCAACCCACACATCATGCAATTAGCCAATCTACCGTTCAATAAAACACATTTAAGCCATTGCGTTATCTTGGTCAAACAAAATTGTAACTTGAATTCTTCTCATTATATTAATTTGCTTGTTTTTGAGTCAACCAATTTCCATCAAAATTTTTATCCAGAAAATCCTAAATTGAAATTTAAATATTTGAACTTTAAAAAATTATAAGAGAGAAATTTCTTTTCATTTGTTGACCACACACAACAGTTTAATTTAACCTCAATAAAAATGTGATGAAATGTGTGACAGAATAAAGGTAGAACTATAATAGTCGGATGCCGACGTAAGTGGTCGTACGAAACGAAACGAGTACAAAGTATTTATATGGCGTGCCCATAATTGAGGTTTGCTTCGTTTCGACTAATTTTCGTTAACTTTTGCTTTCGGAAGTGAAGAGCGCTCACCGACCGCTCCATGCGTAAGTGAACTGAGAGAATTTTCTTCCGACATCTTCCCACTATTATAGTTCTACCTTAAGAACCAATTCTAAAAATTCTCATGTATTAAAACATGTCAAATCGTGTAGGCTGGGAATATCATACTTTGTTTCCACACTATGATCTATACACGATTTGTTTCACACTTTTTTGACATGTATTAATACTCAGTGGGATAGTGTGGAAGGGCTTTAACGCATAATTCATGTTTTTTTTGCGGTTTCATCATGAAAAGCCTTAGCCCGGCACTTTTTTACACATTGAGCTCTTGAAAAATATCCACTGTTTTAATTAAAATTTTGTTCAATTAATGAGAACCATTTCTGGCTTAATGCAGCACAAAAATTTTAAATCAAGGTTTTGGTGTTGTTTATGGTTTATGATAACGGGCGATATGATAATAGTTGTTTATGATAACGGAAGATATGAAAAAAAAATAAAAGAGCAGTAAGAGAAAGGCTTATTTTGTACCAAAAATGATGGTTAAAAATATTATACTTAGTACCCAAAAAAAAATTCTTTGAAAATATTGATGTCCATAACTTATTTTCTAAAAACGAAAATATCTACAACCGTCTTGTTTTAAAAAAAAATTGTTACTAAAAATTAAAAGAAAAATTAGTACAGTGGTGGTCCAGTATAACGAATGATATTATGTCCAGAGTCAATTCGTTATATCGAAAATTCGTTATGTCGAATACATTTTTTTCATACAAATCTTTAGGTAAATAGAAAGTACAATTGTATTTTTCATTATTTTATTTTATACTTCACTTAAAAGAACAAAAAAAAATATTTAACTTCATTTACATATACCCATACATGTTGGGAATAGACTTATTAATTTTGTTCAAATTATCAACATACATAAATAGTAGGTACATACAGATATTTGTGCTCATAATTAAGAAACAAAATCGTCAATATACATTTGTTTTTTGGGCGTTGAATGTTATGATTGAATTCCATTGCCCGTAAACTTCTTAGAACTAAGACTTTATAGTTTTCAATGTCATTTTGTTCTGCCCATTGGATGCAATTGTCAAAATTTCCGACAAGTTCGTAATGACTCACTCTTTGAACTTCAGTTTCTGAGCTAGCATTTTCATCGCTATCATTATCCACAATTTCGATTTCTTCAACATTGTTGCTTTCAATATTTGCGGGTTGAAGTATTACTGCATCATGCATTATTCGGTTTGACAAGGTCTGCTCTCTATGAAAGCTTTTCACCAGACTCTTTAAGAAGTCGAATTCCAAAGCACTTTTTAAATTTTGTTAGCCAACCACTGCTTGCTGTGAATTTACCGAGGTGATATGTTTTTGGAAACTGCAATGCCTTGGCCTTTAAAATGTTACCATTAATAGGAACGTGACTTTCGCGTTGAGCATCTGTTTACATACACGAAGACGAATACGTAGGACATAAAAAGCAAGCTACAAAAAAAAACACTTGAGTAGCTATAATGAAAAATTGTGTATGTATCTTCCAATATTATCATAAACATACATATAAGTAGAAATTAACACATTTACAGTCAAGTTTCTTTCAAATTTGTAGTTGAATTTTTTTTTTTTTCATTTTCTGAAATTCGTTATTTGTTCGTTATATAGAATACCTAATGGACTTGATAAAAGTGTTCGTAATATCGAGCATTCGTTATATCGGCATTCGTTATACTGGACCACCACTGTATATACTTATAAATTATGTACATACAATTTTCAAAAAAATCATTCCTATTCAATTTGTTTTTCAATATATTTTCAGACTGAAATTTTTTTTTCAAAAACTGATTTAACTTTATTTGATATTTTGATAAGAAAATAAGATATCAGATTTTTGGCTTTAAAAAAGTGTAAGTGTTGCCGTTGATTTTTTATAATTTTGTATACATTTTAAGTTCATGTTTGCAATAACCCCTTTTGCATTAACGGGTGAAGAAAGTCCGCATCTCTAATTTTTTTTTCATGGAACATAATCATAATCATTTACTTTTAACATTTGATTTCCGAACACTCCGCACAATTTTATATATTATGATATGTACCCAAGTACTATTTTTTCCTTTTAATAAAAAAAATAATATTAGTAGTCAATTTTAAGAAATTAGTGATTGGCACTTAACCTCATTTCAAATTAAATCATTGATTTTTTTTCAAAATATGTACATACATATTGAAATATTAAAAAAAAATAATTTTCATCAAATAAATATTGCCTTGAGCCTTGAAATGAAAAATAAATAAAAACGTTTGAAAATACATGTGGAAATTCAATATGAACCCATAGTTTGAAATTTCTAATATGTACTCACTTTGAATGAAAAAAAAATGAACTTGAATAACTGTCTTCAGGTTCTTGTAAAGGTTTCTTAAATAGTGTTTAACTTTCGTGTTTTCTTCTTTTTACCTCCTTGGATCGACATTTAATCCGAAATATTTGTTTTTTTATTTCGAAATTTTTATTTTGAGCAAAACAAATTAATTGACAAAACGTCACAATTTTCCACACCCCCAGATTTTTTTTCCTTGAAATTGATTGATGAACCGATTCATATTCCACTTTCATATTTTGGTACTAACTTCGTGTTGTGAATTTCATACTAATGAACTAGGCGTCACTTTTGTATGAAAATTTAATTTTCACTCGAAATGAGTAAACAAAATACAGAATGTGAAAGTTTTCAAACATCAGTTTCTTCATCTGACATCTGACCTCAGTGATTTTAGAAAACTTTGCAGGTTATGTTTTTAGGCAATATCAACAGAAAGTCGGAACGAAGACAGCAAATTTTCAAAATTGTATCTCTATCAGTTTAGTATCGAATTAACTCCAAATATGTCATTTTGAAATTTATAAATATTATAAAAAGATGTGTTCAATGTTTAGTACTTACCTACAATTGTCTGCTAAGATGAGAGGAACTTATTCAGGATATAAGAATACTCTTCGACAATTTTGTAACTTCCTCACAAACGGCATCAGGACCCGTACAAATATTTTTTGTTTTTAAGTTGAATAAGGTGGGATTTGATTCTTAGATTTGCGGCTTTAAAGTCCAATGAACTATTAAAAACTAATTTTTTATAGACAAAATGAAATTTTACATTATAGACGTCGTACGACCGAAATTTGCTTGACAATTTCAGGAACCTATCTCTGCGATTTAATTGTAGACAAACTGTCAACTCCAACCCGATGAGCTAAATCATCGGTCCAACGGTAACCGCTTGTACTAAAAACGGGAATAATCAAACTCGAGGCACTTCTTCTCCGATTCCCATTTTCCAAAATGTTTTCGTCAAGAATTTTAAAACATCAAACACATGATGATCCCATTTATGCGACCCAGATGTGCATTAATCTGAATGATGGGAGGGGATTATGCTGCTTGCTGGTTTTGGAGCCACAGTTTTTTTTTATATTTTTCTTTTTTGTTTATCCCTGCACGTTTGACCGACTTTGAAGAAGAAGCAAGTTTGCTTTGCCACCAGAAAACGCAAAAAAAAAACAAAACATGAATTCTACGCAGATGCTAAGAAAATGATGAAAATCGTTCGAGTTTTGTGTTAGGTAGGTATGTTTCAATGTTTGTGTGTTTGAATAATATATGAAAGAAAACTGTGATATGAAGAAAGAACGAATAAACGATGATGTGTCATGTTATTCTGCTATTGCACACGAGCGACCTTCGGCGCTGTTCTTCTTATACTTTTGTTATTGTTATCTTTCAAAAAGATTTCGTGCAGCCAGCAGCGCGCCAACAAGATAAATCTGTTTTATTTTTTAATTTTACCATATTTGCATTATAATAAGTTATTTTGTTGTTGTTGTTCGATGTTTACACAATGCAATTTTCCGGGCAAAGTTTTGATATGGACTTTTTACTTGAAGTGGGTGGATTTTTAAGTTGTTTCTTCCTTGAACAATCGATATCTAGGCTAAAGGAAGACCAGACGGCGACGACGACCACAAACAACGACAATAAATTGAATTGACGATGTTGGCCATGAATGAGATCATGAATTTAATTCTTTTGAAGGAAACAAATAAAAACCACTCGTACCTATAACTTTAAAAAAAAACCTATTTTAAGAAAATGCATTAGAAACAGAAGTGCATTAGATACAAAAGTGCATTTGGATTGAAAGTGCAGTAGGAACTTTTCCGCCATAAATTAACTTTGAGTTCTTTGCTTAGAAAGACAAAAAAAGAAAAAAAAAACATCAATGAATGACTATAAAACATATACCTACTTAAAGCTGAGTCATCGATAAAATTGTTAGAATTGACGTAAGTTGTTCGGGGACGCACTGCAACACTTTGCTGGTATAGTTTCGTAGAACGGGCTTGGCGAGTAGTGACGAGGGAAGCGTAGGTATATCATCCATCAACAACAATGTGTGGCGTCTTGGTCTGGTGGTTTATAATCAACACATTTTTTGTTTTAATTGTTTCCACTTTGACATTGGATGGCGGACTTTATATGCGTTCACTGTCAGGGATGGAAATTGAATTGAATGTAAATATATGTATGGATAAAGTTGCCTCTAGGTCAGCTTTTGTATAGTTTTATGTATGGAACACACACAAAGGTACACATTCAAAAAGCTATAGGTAGGTATTTATGGTATAAAAGTGTATAGTGTGACTGGTTTTACAACTATCTTTGAGTAGCTTGGCAGTTAGTGTTGTGTAAAAGGAAGGTACATTTGGTTTCGTGAGTGTACCATCAAGTTGTGGAGGTTTTATTTTGTTTTAATGATGCAGGAATGTGTGATATATGAACGAACATAATATACCTAGTTCTGTTTGACATGATTGTATGCCCTGAGGTGATTAGAATAGTACAAGGTTTTTTTAATCAGCTGAGCTATTTTTTTCTTTGTCTTTTTTTCTCCCCCTTTGTTTCAGCGTGAAGCCAAAAAGTTGTCAGATAATTAGTAGGTATGTCAGACACCATTAAAGTAGTTTTTTAATTATGGTTAAGTTCCAAAAAAAGTAAGGAACTAATTTTGCTTGCCAACTGCATGTATTAAACGGTAACTTGGCTATACCTAATATGCCATTAATGTCAACTTTTCCAATGGCTTTTACCTTGGTGTGTATAAGTTAAATAAAGGTTCACTTATGGTGCGCCAAGGTTTAGGAACTTAAAGAAGTAGGTACTGACAGATTTTCTGAGTTTTTATCTCTATTTTTAATTTAGAAAAAAAAACTTTTATAAGGTGTAGTTATATCATCACTCCGAGCGTTTCATTAAAAAAAACTTAATCGTTTTTTTTATTATTTTTATTTATTTATTAACTTATTTTATTTAACAATTTGTCTGTATTTTATTATTTCTAAAAGGAAGGCCGCTGTCTAAAGCAAAAGGCTGCACCTTCCAGTTAGATTCTCAAATTAGAACTAAACTTACAATCATAAACTTCCTCTTAAGCTAAGTCTTAAATTATATCATTTATGTGTTAATTCACTGTGGGAATGGAATGTACTTGTTGACAAAGTATTCATATTTCATTTTCGTTAGTGAAATATGAATATTTTATTGTGGGTTAGGATAGCAAGAGGGGTAAAGGGGGTGTATCCCTTTTGGATTGGTTTTGCAAGTTAAGTAAAAATGGCGTGGGAAACCGTTATGGAATTTGGAAGTGCCGTTAGGCGAAGGGGTGTGTGGGCGGTATTCGGGGTAACGGTTTGGATGACGTCTGGGACGTAACTGTGTCATGCGGAAAATTTTCAAAATTTAAAATTAAATTTAAGAAAAGTAGGTACTATGTTATCTATTTTTATTTTGTATGCTCTACAAAATGATTTGACAATGTTTTAAAAACAATAAGGGTATTCATGCAACGTCGGAAAAGCACGGTGAACGTGATAAAAGTCTTAAAGTTTACGACGTCGTAAACAAACTTTTAAAACTTTTTTATGGGACATCTTTTCCAACAAATCTTAAACTTTCCGACACAAATTTGTATGTTAAACGAAGATTGTAAACATCGTAAACATGGTAAATTCTTGTAACCTTAGAAGAAGAAATAAAGGAACGGGCATATCGAGGAAAAGTGAGGCAGGCTTTTTCAAAATAGTGTGAGTTACACAAACACTTAAGCATGCACTTATGTGCCGATCACAACAATTTACGCAAAACTTTACGATTTTACGACATTCTAAAGTTTCCGACGTTGCATGAATACCCCTGATATCGTGTAATTCGTGTTAATACATTCTTGCTATCTTACTCTTAAATATTCGAGAGCAAATCTTTGGTTAAATAGCAGCAAACTTCACGTTTGATATTTTCTTGTAGGGCCTGAATTATTGGATGATTTTTACAGAAAAAAAAAACCCTATACTTAAAGTTAATACAAACCCATATCCCCATAAAAAGAAGTCATACTGCTTAAGATGAGGTAATCGAGGTTTCCAAGGAATATTCCAATACTTTCCGATTATTTTTTTGTAAAAATAGAATAAAAATTTTAAGGGTCTGTTTCACATTGTCTGAGTAAATTTCTAATTAGTTATCCGACATTTAATTTATCCTAAAATTAAATCCTCCCATTAAAAAACTTTGCGTTTCACAATGATCAATTAGCTATTCGTTCGTTATTCCAGTTTTCCAGACAAATTGAATTTGACTCATGTCAAACATCGAAGAAAAAATATTTATAATCATCAAATAGTTAATTTTTCATGGTGGGTAATCTTATTGTAACGGGTGATTTTTTAAGAGGTTTAGAACTTTTAAAAAAAAAAAACACAAAAAATTCGAAAAAATGAATGAAATATTTATTTGAATCGATAGTTTGAACCTTGCAATTTAATGTTTAAAGATAATTTCATGCAAATGTTGACCGCGGCTGCGTCTCAGGTAGCCCATCCGCTGAGTCCAATTTTGGCATACTCTTTCACACATATCGGCCGGTATCTCACGAATGAATGCATGGATGTTGGCTTCCAGTGCGTCAATCGAAGCGGGCTTGTCCCTATAGACATTAGCCTTGACATACCCCCACAACAAAAAATAGTCTAATGGTGTCAAATCGCACGATCTAGGCGGCCAATTGACCGGCCCGAAACGTGAAATTAACTGTTCACCAAACTCGCCTCGCAATTGCGCCATTGTTTCGCGTGCTGTGTGGCATGTGGCATGTGGCACCGTCTTGTTGAAACCACATATCATGCAAATCAAGAACTTCCATTTCGGGCAAAAAAAAGTTTGTTATCATCGCTCGGTAGCGTTCACCATTGACAGTAACGCTGCGATTCGCATCATCTTTGAAGAAATATGGCCCAATAATGCCGCCGGCCCATAAACCGCACCAAACAGTGGCTTTTTCGGGATGCATTGGTAGCTGTTGCAATGCTTCTGGCTGATCTTCACTCCAAATGCGGCAATTGTGCTTATTTACGTACCCATTCAACCAAAAATGAGCCTCATCGCTGAAATGGAAGCAGCGCGCGAAAAACATTTCGAACCGAGCACGAATTTTGATAGTAAAATTCAATAATTTGCAAGCGTTGTTCATTTGTAAGACGATCCATGGTTAAATTGCAAACCAAACTGAAGCTGTTTGACAGTGACACAAGGTACTAAACACACGTCAGCTGTCAAAACCAGTGTTGCCAAAACCAAACCAGCTAAAAAATCACCCTTTATATGTTAAAAGTGTCGAGAGGATTGTTTCAAAGAGATGTAAATAATAAGAGGTAAGTGTGTTGAATTGAAGTGTGAGTGTTAGTGAAGAAAGTTTTGAATTTTTAATTGTCAGTTTAATTTGCTAATCGGCACTTCATCTTGCCAGTAAAATACTTAGAACTTTAATTTCCAATTAGACGTATTCAGACACTATGAAACGTAAATGAGGTTGTTAACTGTCGAATAAGTTCCATGTAGCTTAATTGGAACTTTAATCAGACACTGTGAAACAGACCCTTATATATATAATATATATAAACTTTGTAAATTTTATTGAATAATAATTCTTTCTTTTCTAGAATGAATGCTGACTTTGTTCATAACACTTTTTTTGACATGAGCATGGAAATCTTTAATTTATAATATTTTTAGACTGAATGTATTTTTGTTGTTCATTCAGATATAACCCTCACCATTATTTATCTGTGGATTTACTTATACCTATTTCTTTTCCATTTACCCATAAAATGTTTCTTTGTTTTCTTGCCGTTTTTGGTTCTACCTAAATAGTTTCTGCTATCCTTTCAAACAGCACCTCTTCAAAACTCAAAGGAATAATTACATGATTATTGAACTAAGTATGAAATAAATCTATTTTTGGACTGCTTCTGTGGTACGTAGCTCCATCTTCTGAAATCAAAGCTCTCTCACGTCCAAATCCTCAAAATAGGCTACTTATTCTACCACTCCAACAACAACAGCAGCCTTTGTTGAGTGCTCTGGACGAAAACGGAAATATCAGATGAATTGTTGGAATCAGTGGTTCTGAGATAAGCTATACCCAATCCTTATCAATCAACAAATTACCTTACTAACTACCTTCGAAAAAACCTGCGTACCTGAAAAAGCTGCAGAAATAGATTACGAGATTTCTGTCTAAAGAACTGTCAGTGTCAAAATAACGTATTCAAAAAGAACCCAACAGATGGCCTACCTACCCTTTATTAGTATTTCTCAAAGTTAGTTTCGAAAATGGATCTGAGAGTTTTTAGGGCCAGTTGTAAAAATGTGGTTCAGCCTTGGTTCATTGTTTCAACTCACCAATTTCGACGAATTAACTGGGGATCAAAGCTGCAGGTTTTAACATGTAATTCGATGTTATCACATGCTTGAACTAGAGTTAATTTGCCGAAATCGATGTGTTGAAAAGGAGTTTACATTTTCTACAAGTGATCCTCTGTTGTTTAGTTGAAGTTAAAAAAAAAAAATGTTACTTGGATCACCTCTGTTTTTAACTAGATATTCTTCAAGAATTGGAACTTTTGGTTAAACGAATAATTTATTCATAACATTTTTTCTTTTTCCGTTTTGTCATAAAATCAAATTAAATAAAATCGCAACAATTTTTTTCCAGACAATTCACCATTTGAATGTATCTCAAACAACACAGTCCATTCAAGTTGGCGCTAAAGAAAAAACAAAATATTGTAGACGGACCATAACATTTTACTGTCGCCAATAACGATGTAAATTTAAACGCGCACTTTATATTCTCTTCACAGCCACACCCGCGCTCAACTCAACCCACTGCGCCATCAGCTACCGAACCCAGCTTCATACCTCTGATAGACATTTGTGCTATATTTAGATCTTTCATATATACATAGGAGGACTTAATCAACCTGAAATACTTTTTATTGTTTTTTCTTAGGATATAAAATTGTGTGCGTGTCCTATCCTGACGTAATCTATCTGTGTTTTTTTTTTCTTGTCTTACTAGTAGGCCATTAAAAACTCTGATATAATAGCGGACGTCCAGTAGGGAAGTTGAATACATAACTTGAATCATCACTGTCTTCTCTTCTCCTAACAACTTATCTACCTTCTATAGAAACTAGGTCAGCACAAGTATTTTAGTGACATCTTTAGATTTTTTTATATTAGCAGTTTATTCGTGACCTTCAATTTGTAAGATACAAGGGTGTTTATTTTATTTCAAATAAAAAGGGGAAGCACCTATTTTGGTTAGCTTTGCAATAAAGGATATGTTTGAGTGATGATTTATTTTTGAGAAAGGGCTCTGCGGATTTAAATTATAGATGATTTATTTATTTATTTATAGATCATTATGATTAGAAGTTTTCAAAGGCCGCACTCCCTTTGATCTAGGTTTTGAAATCGAAAGAAAATAAGAAAAATACGTAAAAAACAAATTTTTGATTTGATCACAGCGTTGTGCTCAGTGAGAATTCTTAGACATCGGGGATATACGACGTCATCATAGAAAAAATTGACATTCTATACAAACTTATTAACTTAATAACCAAGATGTAATTCGTACCGGTAATTTATGCCCGGCAAATTTCCTGAGTCAAGCTAAGCCAGCAGAGGATTAGTGGTTGTTGCATTTAACATGTACTTACATTGTTTAGTACTGAACTCGTTTTTTTTTTTCATATAATTCCCCCCAGAATGTGAAGAAAGCAGCTAAATTTCCTTAAATAGTGAGATTGTCATTAAAATCGATAAGAAATGTTCTATAAAAATAATATTCGCAAGGTAAGCGAACTTCCAGAGTAAGGTATTTTTATGGTAGGTAATGCATGAATTGTGATCTTAGCTCGCTCTGTAATAGCCAGATCTTAAATTCCCGTAGACCGAAATCTTTTCGAAAAATCGCAACATTAAATCTTCTGACGTTGTGTTTCTAATGGCTTTTTGACATATCTTAAACTGGTAATACATATCAAGAGTTATAGATTTTTTTCACAAGCTCGAGATTAGTATATTTAAAAACACGGATACACGTGTTCTTATAACTATAATATCCGGATTTGAATCCGTGTATTTCGTGTATCCGTGCATCCGTGCGTCCGTGTGTCCGTGTGTCCGTGTGTCCGTGTGTCCGTGTGTCCGTGTATCCGTGTATCCGAAGATCCGTGTATTTTAAATAATCTAATCATGACTGGAGAGGCCTAAATTAATGGGATTTTTTTGATAAAAATACGACATCGATTTGGTAGTCGAATTTGTCAGTGGATTTAAATTTAGAAATATTTAATTTTTTCTTTAAAAATCGATTTTTTTTTCTTCGGAAAATCACCAAAAATAAAAATCTATAATATTCATTATCCCTCAAAATTTTGAGCTTGTAAGCCCACCCCTTGAAAAGATAAAAATCAAAAACCATTCCGTGTATTAAGAATCCGTGTAATAAAGATCCGTGTATGCTTAATATCCAGATACACGGATATTAAGCAAATAAATACACGTATTTTAAGAGAACAGATTTTTATTTGCGTGTAATAATTACACGGAGTCCGTGTACCCGTGTTTTTCAAATACACGGACACTCGTAGGCTCTACTCGAGATACGCAGTCGATTTACATAGATGGAGCAGCAACTTTCGATTAGAGCTGTTTCAATCACGATTGATTCGGTCTTTGTGAGCCGTTTACCAAAAAGAACGATTGATTGCAATCATACTAAACTGAAACAATCAATCCCAATATTTCAGTTTCAGTTTTGTAGTAAAAACTTATGTTTCGTTCATTCCACTCATTCTCAATCAAATCACACAAAAAATAAAGAGACATAAAAGCAAGCACAATCGCAATAAAAGGTAAAAACCCAACCCATAAATGAATAAAACAAAACTTACCACTGCAGCAACACACAATTTGTCCTCAGTTTAATTCTCTTCTCGCATTCTTTCATGTCCTACATTTATGTATGTGTTTATGTTTATTGCACTTATATTATTTGTGTTTGCTCTCTATGTCTTACTCCGGGCATGGGAAATGTTCAGTGTATGTCTTGTACCTATCATTTGATTGAGAACGACATGAAAGAACGAAACATGTATCGTTCAATTGAACGATTGGATTGAATTGGGATCCGTTCATGGACGGCATGGGTCACAATCACAAAAATTTTTTGAGAGATATTATGCATTGTACGTATAAAATTGAATTACTTAAATAAATAAAAAAAAAACATTGAAAGCAAACTTTTGAACACGGATGAAAAAACTACAACTGGTGACGATTGATACTTTTTTCTATTTTAATTTGGTAAGTCCCGTGCCTTTGAACATAATGATTGAAATAATGATTGATTGAAAAGATCGAATATTTGAACCAATCAATCTTGGATTGATTCGATCTTTAAAAATGAACGATTAACAAAGCTCTAATTATTCGCAACCAAAATGAAAGAGAAACCAAATTGATTGAAAAAATGAACGATTGAAAAGAACAGATCATTGAACTTAACGACAAATGAACGATTGAATCTTTTAAAATGAACTATTGACACAGCTCTACTTTCGATTATAGTCGATCAACCTTGAATTTCCTCGGAAAATTGTTAGTCACCTATGAGTAAAAAATAAACGCATTTGTTTTAATGTTTCTCCCAAGTAAACTGGACCTAAGAGCTTTTATAGAACGAAATCTGGTGAAGGATTTGTTGAAAATGTTTTATACGATGTTGATGATCATTAGCATTTTTATTAACTTCCTATTGGAAGTTATTTTAATTGGTCCGATTTGTCAAATTAAATACGTGCGTTTGTGATTTTTTTTTTCGTTCAACGTATGTACCTCGAGAACGAATAAAGACATACACTTCAAATAAATTTTATTTAACAGATAATAACCTCATGAAGTGCAGAAAGGGTTTTCAATAAAATTCAATAAGCTGATTTCTTACTACAGCGATTTAAAAAAAAAATTTTATGTTATTCGGCTTGAATATCTCGAAAACAAACAATACTATCAACTACCGAATAATTTTATTTTACACACATTGCTGTAGCTATGAATTGATAGGGTTTGTAAAAAAAAATATCAATTTTTCAGAAAAAAATCAAAATTACTACTAAAATAGTTGAAAATATAATACGCCCCAACTTTTGTTTTCAGTTGACCGCATATTGAACACCTGATAAAGTCTTTATGGCTGATTCCAATGACGCGTTCGCGATGCGTACGTTACATTTCACAAGCTTTACGGACGCGTCGAGGTAGCAGGTGATTCTGCGAGAATCAGCTGGTTAAAACCAATTGAAGTGTCATACTGCAAATTAATTTAAATATTTTGTTAAATGGTTTTTCAAATTTAAAATGAACGATAACCTTTTTTCGAGAATAGAATTAGTTGCCAAAGTGGAGTTCGCTGCTGTTTCAGCGTGTGAAGGAGTTGAAGAGGAAACCGAAACACCAAGACAGCGTTGGTGGGTTCGCGAGGTGAATCTCAGAAGGGATAAAGAGGGATTCTTTGCCTTAAATTTTGAGCAAATGAAAGAAAACGACCCTGAACATTTTTTCAAAATAACAAGGATGTCTCCACAATCCTTTGAATTATTGCGTTTGTTTGTTTTTTTTTATAATTTGAAGGTAATTTTATAAATTTGTAGAACAAACTATTTTCTTACCTCGAGAAACCAAATTCAAATTTTTTTTAACGCAAAATTCACAGGAGACTATAACATGATAACATGTCAAAACGCTCGCGAAAGTTGAATTTTTTCAACTTTTGCGTTGAGATTCCTAAGTTACGTTGGTTTGTGTACTGCACCAATGGGAATTGGGAAGTTACCAGTTTGGGTCGCATTCAGCCTGTTTTCTTTGTTCAGTTCCAACGGTGTTCAGCAATGGTTCAAAAACATACTACTATACCATTGAACTTTAGTTAATCCGATGAAATCGGAACAAATATTTGTATAATTTGGTGAAGAAAAAAAAAACATACACTGTCGTATTTATAAAGGTTGTCTAAATTTGGACAAGCGTCCAAATTATAGATAAACATTTTTATTTGATGTTTAAGGGCTATTTAACTTAGACAACGGACTTTGTTTTCAACACACTGGCTAATAGAAAATAATAAAATAAAGCATTTTTCAAACTATTTCGAACTATTTTGATTTATTTAGACACTGTCTAACTAGCAAAAAATCTAATAAATACGCCTGACAGTGATTACCACAAATAAAATGGCTAGGTATTTATTAATGTTGATCATCTGTAAGTTAACAACTAAATTGATAGTTAATTAAAAAAAAATTTAACAGTTTGTGGAAAAACTGACTTCATAACCATTTCTCAACTTTTATATTATTACAAGTTCATTTAAATGGCTTAAACAAAACTTGTCGTTACTTAACAGCAAACTCAACCAACTGTGTACATACCGCATCTATAAATTATTTTTGTTTTAAAATTCTGAACTACCTGCGAGCCACACATATATTATATAATATTGTTTATTTTTTTTTTAATTAGAATCAGGTTTCATCAACACGACAATGAAGAATAACTTATTTTAATTTAGGTACTTGTAGAATTTCTCTGCCATTACTCATTATTGAAAAAAGTTATTTCCATCAAACAAGATACAGAAAAAAAAAACAAGTTTATATTCTATATTTTTTTAAAAACTTCTAGCAAAAAGTATTCTGTCTTCTAATGGTGATTCATCAAAGTTACCGGCTGCCATCTAAAATTAAGTCATCAACTTATGTTGTTATGAGTATACCTAAACAAATATTTAATTAATTTTTTTTTTTTCAGAAAGAATTGAATTAATCAAGCAATGCACAAAACAAAACAAAATCAAAATCAAAAGCAGCAACCGAAGACAAATCAAGGTTTTCTGAAACATGACTTCATATGCTTCATCACACATCAATGAGCAATTTTTGTATTTCTTATTTTCACTTGCTCCACTATAGGGCAAGTGCAGTGGTTTCGTGGTGGAAAAGTTGACAGCTATAAATCAAAATGGCTAATATCGTCGCTGTAGATCGAATACCTTGTAACCCAGAAAAGTTAATTTTTCAGGAGAAACAAAAAACTTGATATAAAAGTATTGAGGACAAATAACATTGACCTTAGGCTAACAAGGTATTTTTCATTAGATCCGGAAAGTTGTTTAAAATAAAAGTGCATCCTTACCTAAAAAGTGAATTTTTCTGGGTTACGAGGTATTTGATCTACAGCGACGATATATTACCTACAATTATAGAAAAAAAAAGAAAAAGAATGTATTTTTGCATTAATATTTTTGACTTTTTTAAACTACCCTAGCTTACCTAACTTGCAAAAGAGCAAGTACGTGCGATTCCGTTGAGCATTTTAGCTTTTAGTAATTTACTTTATATCATTTGATACTTTAATCAGTCCAATTATTGCAGTCACTGCATGGTTCACCTTTCAGTTGTCTGTATACAATACATCAATGTAGGCATACTTAATCATCATCACCATATACCTATAGTTATGTTGGCTTAAGTTGAAAGTGTCATATAATAATCTCGAAGGGAGCGTTGCATTTAAAAAAAAGATTTAAAATTAACATAATCTAATCACAAACATCGACCTCGAAATTTTTGTTAAACATGATCAATAGAAAATCTGAACTGAACCGAAAATTTGTTTGTCCTAATTTACCGGAACATACGACTCTAAACAGCTGAACAGATTTCATTAAAACACATTATACTTACAAAGATATCATGAAAGCCTGAGGTGTAAATTTAAAACGTGGTTTTAAACTCTAATTAAATTATATTTATAACTTACCAAGTTTCTCGAACGTGATTTGTTTGTTGGCTCTGCTTTTCTGCTTAATAGACCATTAGGCCTCTTCTACTCCATAGTAATAGTTTCTTAAGAAGCTCTTTCCAACATTTCCTCAATTTTGTTGGTTTTAATCCATCGATTTCGTAGCCATCCTGCAATAGAATTGGACAGTTAATAGCTTGATAGATGGGCATTTATATTGAAATATTTCGATCCAAATGTCATTCAAAAGCCCTAAGATGCCTTTTTCCGGAGCAAAAATATGTTGTCATAAATTTTCGGATTTTTTAGAGACCTAATTTTCTTTCTGAACTGCCCGCCAAACAATAGTATATCGCATTGATGTGAGCAGGAACCTTTTTCACCAAACATTTTTCACTTTGCAAATTTGCACTTTTACAGAGGAAATTATCGTATTGAAAAGTTCACCTATTTGCAAAATACGTTTCACCAAACGCAGATTTGTAAACTGAAAAATTCTTTTCTGCAAAGTGAAAAGTTGGCTATTCGGCTATTTTTTTCAAACATTTCGATGAGTTTACCAAAATCATGAATTTAAAGGTCAATGCGTTGATTATTTTGTGTGACCGTGTAATCACCATGTCAACGCAGTTAGAACACATTGACAGAATCCTCGTCAGAGCGCGTTGATTTCAATTTCAAAAATGTTTTTAGAGGTTTTTTAATCTATCGACATTGTAGCCATCCTTCAATGGAATATATTTATGACGTATATTTTTTGACGTATATTGAAATTTCGATCCAAATATCATTCAAAAGACCTAAAAACGCCATTTCCCGGAGCATGCAATGTAATCTTAAAATGTTGATTTTTTTAAACGATTTATCAACATCGTATGAACATACTTCAGCGGAATTTGAGAGTACATAGCTTGACCAATTAATTATTTTTACATCTTGGGATTGTCAACGCAAAAAATGGTTGATTAGTGTTCGAATGTATGGTCAAGTCGTGTGATCGTCAACGTTTCATGCGATGAGACAGTCAACGTTGACAATAATAAATATATTTTTGATATTTTTGGTGACGTTTAGGAGTCAACGCATTAACGTTGACCGCCTTATCGTAATTTAATTGATCTAAATTGATTCAATCTAAGATTTACTTTGCAACTTTTCAAAATACTAAATCAAAATGCAAAGTTATATGGAAAATTGGCGAAACACTTTTAATTTTAACTTTTCAAAGTCAATAGTCTGAAAAATTGAAAAGTGAAGTCTTTTCTTTTTTCAATTTTTGTGAAACACTGCAATTTTAATTTGCAGGAAATTATTTTTTTGTAAAGTTGCAAAGTGTTTGCAGGTGAAATAGACCCCAGGTTTTAATTGCATCTTTATCGCGCGATAAAAGTTATCGTTATCGCATCGGTTTGCGCGTAGCTTAAGGCGACTTGAAAAATAAATTTATTTTTTATTTTAGTATACATATAAAATTTGTTGCACCTCAATTTATATACACAAACATATTCTGGTATTTTATCTTTACTTAGCCTGCCTCGTGCAAGAATTCAAAAAACACCGAAGTTGTTCATGGATGCTTTGATGAGTTATTATCTGATTAGCATAATTACTTTTTTTTTTTGAAAGTTGCAAAGTGTTTGCAACATGGAGACAACACCACTTTACAATATCATAATTACTTTTAAATTGTCGTTATCTAAATGTTTTTTTATACTATTTACGGTGGTGTTAAATTCATTCTCATCCAATTGATGTATTGCGAAGTATTTGTCAAGCATGATGAGCGTAAATATAAACATAAAAATTTACTACAGCAATAAGGGCGGTATTCACCATGCCCTCATAAACGGCTTTTAAATTTATGAGGCTCATAACTTAAATAATATTTGTGCTATTCACCAAACACTCATAAATATTTTTTGTAGTTCGAAAATGAGAGCGACTCTCTCTTAACCAGGCATACCCAGACTGTGAAGTGTGAAATCAAACTTTTTTCGCACAATTGCATCTCACAAATAATAACAGTAGCAGAAACAACAAGACAAATTAATATTTTGTCAACTCCAAACCTGTGGTTCTGGAGGATAATGGGAAAAATCCATTGCTTTGGGAAGGAAATATAGAAGTGAATTTGGGTAATTTCGATTCGTACGACACGCGCGGCACCGCAAAACAACAACGGATTTTTTTTAGAGTGACGCAGACGCAGTACAAGTGTTTTTTACTTCTTCCTCTGTTTAGACAGGAGGGGCAATTTTCTAAAAACCAACTTAAAATTAAAAAAAAAAAATATTCAAAATGATGGCAATACTTACAACAAAGAATTTAAACTTTTTTGAAAGCTAAAAATCTATTCTTTAATTCTATTTTTAAATTGACTCATTTCTATAAATACGTAGTTTTTGAAAAAATTACAGTAAATGACGGATATAAGAAAGTCTCACATAAGAAAAACACGGTTATAAGACAGACATTCCAAAACACACTACACATTCCCATCAAGTAGGGTTGCCAGATATATTTCGATGAAACTAGTACTCGAGTTTCAAAAATCCGGACTTTCCCGGACAAATGATGACTGAAAAAAGAGTACAAAACGGGGACAGAATAAACACATTTTTATTGTAAAAGAAAACAAAAAATTGTATTAACATTTAAATTAAAATAAATATTTAATTCAAAAATCACATTTTTAAAGTACAAAACATCTTTGATGTATAAAAAAAGGAACTTCATTTGCTTTTTTTTAATAAATAGCCTTTACCGTGCTAGTTGTATTTTTCATTACATCTTATACTGTTAAGTATATCACTGTTGCTTGATATAATCATGTCGTAAAAAGATTCACAGCTTAATTCGTTAAAATTAAATTTTGTTAAAATAATTCCTTTGACGGTCTCAGGTAACAGTTTGTTTCTATCTTTTGTCCACTGCGAATTGATTAAAGAGAAAACTCTTTCCACGTCTGCGTTATGACTTGGTATTGCAAAATAAAATTCTGCAATCTTAATTAATTCACTAAATAATTCTACAGAAGAACAACTCTTGAAGTATTCTGTCCATTTTTCATTTAAGTTTTTTACATTAAAAGAAAGTAGGTTAGCCATAAAACTCTTTATATTGCAAAATTGATTAAATAACTTAGACTCTTCAATATTCACACCTTTTTCTTGAAGATAAAGTACACACGGTTCAACTGATTCCCACGTAACATTCCTCTAGTTGAACTGCATCCATGAGAAAACTTTGAATTCTTCAAAAGGTTTTAACCAGGATTCAATGTATTTTACAGTAACACCATAAAGTTTATTCAAATCATTTTTGAATTTAATAACTTTTTCTTTACAGCCGGATTCACCAAGCTTCCTCAAAATAGATTTAATTTTAAGTGGAACAAAATCGTTGTCGATTCGCTCGTGAATATTTTTAACAATATTTTGTAAAATGTCCACGGTTTCAATAATAGAAAGGTCTTGTTTTTCAAGTTTTTGAATATTGACATTGAATGTTGACATGAGAGAATGAACCAAAAATAAATACGCCTCGCTTAAGTTGTCTTTAAAAAATGTTTGCAATATTTTTGGCGGATTCTCCATGTCTTCGAAATATGCCTTTAGGACTTCGTACATAACCAAAAGACGTTCAACAGCAGGATAGAGAGAAAGCCATCTGGTTTTCGAATGGTATAAGAGTGGTTTATATTCATTTTCAAGAAATTCAGCAAAATCTCGAAGTCTTTCCGTTCTGACTGTGTAGATAGAGAAATAGATTTATATTTTTACAATTATGATATCGATGTCAACTGGTAAAGTATCACATCCATGGTAGATCGCATTATTCAATACATGTGGTGGACATCCTACACCTATCATGTTTTGGTTGACTAAAGATTTTAACTTCGAATAGACATTGTTGGAGCCTTTCCTTTGTCTTCCACCAAAATTGGTATTGCAATTGTCAGCGCAAATTCCACTCACTTTTGATAATAAATTATTTTGTGTAAGAGCTTTAACAATAAGCTGGGCTATTGTTTCAGATTGCTCATTTTTTTCAAAGACAAGATCTAAAAGCTTACATTTTGTTCCTCCATTTTTAAGGTCATAATATCTAATCAAAACTGGAAACATTTTCAAAGCCAAATGGTTGCTTGCATCTGTTTGAACACTTAAGTATGAAATCGTTTCTAAATTACTCAATACCTAATAAAGAAAACGGAGCAATTACATTCGTAACGATAGCTGAAGCTTTGGTTCGTGCACAAGTGAGTTGCTTGCAGATATTAGAGTCAAAATATAATTTTTGATTTAATTTTATTGTACAATCGAGTGAATTAAAAGATTGGTGATGGAAAACTGTATGGTAGGCTATCGTTGCCTCTGCTGCTTGTAAATGTTTTTGATTCGCTGCTGCCGGTCTCCTTTCAAAAATTGAATTCAATTTTGCCGACGCTGTTGACGCTCTTATATTCATGGAATGTTTTGAAGATTTGATGTGTTCTTCGATATCACTTCTGCCTTTATTTGCAATTGATATCTTGCAGTTGCAAATGCAGCAACTCACCTCCCAGTCGTATTTCCCTTTTTTGAAAGAAGGATACTTTTTCTGCAGCTCCTCGTTAAATGAACATTTTCTTCTCGGCATCGTGTCCAACTATAAGTATATATAGAGTGTATTGTGTATGCTTAACCAAAAACACTTTAATTTTAGCGTCCACAAATGTTCTTGAAGAAATAAATCAAATATACACAAACATTCAAGAAGTGAATTGAAAAAGAGCGCAATTCCAAATGACATATGTAAGATACATTTGTTTTGACGTTTAAGTTCTGTTTGTTCTATAATTTTTTTTCTCATGTATTGGATCTGTTCTTTCACTTAATTTTAATGAGACCTCGGTTGATTTTTGTGTAACCATTTAACTAAAAAAAGTAAATAGATACTCAATGGGAAAAAGAGTACAATCCCGGACAATTAACAAAAACGCCCCCACACAGTGAAAAAAGAGTACATGTCCGGGAAAATCCGGACGGATAGCAACCCTACCATCAAGACAAGTGTTAAATTTACCTCTTATAAGAAACAACAAAAAACACTGATATAAAAACTTATTATGATACAAAATCTCATTCATTACATAGAAAAATAAACGATAATAAAAAATGTTCCCGTGTAAACATCAAAATGATGCGCCGCCTAACTTTTACAAAATTATTGAATTGTCAAAGAAGTGACAGATTGAAGATGATCGAGAAAGACACATTGACACATTCTACAATATATCTTTCAGTTACATACAAAGAGCTAAATATTAAGGGTATTCATGCAACGTTGGAAAAGCATCGTAAACGTGTTAAACGTCTTCAAGTTTACGACGTCGTAAACGAACTGTCAAAATTTGTATGGGAACTCTTCAGACAAATCTTAAACTTTAAGACACAAATTTGTGTGCTAAACGAAGATGGTAAACATCGTAAACATCGTAAACTCTTGTAACCTTAGAAGAAGAAATAGAGGAACGGTCATTTCAAGGAAAAATGAGATTTTTTTCAAAATAGTGTGAGCTACACAAACACAAATGCATTCACACATGCACTTATGTGTTGATCACAGCAATAAACATACTTACCATCATTTTCGCCAGATAACTCAAGAATTAATAGATCATTGAAAGCAATTTGTTCATATAATTGTATAAATTTACTTTTTTGGCTTATTTTGGGCATTTTTAAATTGCGGATGACAAATTTTACGAATGTTAAAATTAAATTAAATATTTTAGCTGTTTGACGTTTAACGAACAGCTGATTTGTTTACCATATCGTTTACCACATTTACACAAAATATTTTTTGATGCGTTCATGAGACGTGTGCCGGAAACTTAACGATTTTACGACGTCGTAAAGTTTAAGACGTTGCATGAATACCCTTATTGTATATTGTTTTTAAATAAGAAATTTTCTTAATTCTTATATACATTTTTTTTATATAAGAAATTTTTTTTCTTATATCAATGAATGTTTAGTAAAAAACTGAAAACTGGATAGTTTTATGTCTACAAGTGTTCGAGAAAATTTAAAATTACGAAAACCATTTGGCTATTAGAATTTTATTTCTGTTTGTTATCTTGTACGTGAAGTTATAGAAAGAATGAATGAACGTGATGCTAGAAAAGTTTTCCAAGAAAACTGTTGAGTTGAGATTAGCGTCACCCAAAGCTAGGCTTACCATCCGTCAGGATTTCGCCTGACGCGTCAGGCTTTTAATGTCCAATCAGGATTTGGCCAGGTTTCTTCCTTTGTCAGGCTTATTTATAATTATTGCAGAAAATATAATCGTTAGAAGAAAAACGTTTACTAAATGCTTTCAAATCGAAATGATTGTAAATCGCAGTGAACACATTACTTTTTTTTCATTTAGTTGTCACTTTTTAGAAAGAGACAAAGAGTTGTGCAATAGGGTAGTTCAAAAAAACACCTTTCTAGAAATTCAACCGAGACCGGGCGAAATTATGAAATCCCTGAAAATTGCATGCTTTTAGCAACAAAACTCGAAAAGTTATATGCAGCTTTTAACATTTGAGAAAAATTCCGAATTTCAAGCAAAATTATTGAAAAAAGCACTGGTAGCGACCGCTAAATGCTGTTCGATTTTGAATTTTTTGTTTTCAATCTAAACTTCATAATTTCTCCCGGTCCCGGTTGAATTTCGAGAAAGGTGTTATTTTGAATCACCCTATTGTGCACGATATGACACTTCCATTTTATGACGTATTTTTTTATGTGCTCTTATTTGTGTCTGCTGCAGATTGCAGTTGCAATCTTTTTATCGTCGCGTCATCTTCGTGCATACGAATCAAGGAAAGTTATCTATGAATGTTTTTTTTTTTTATAAAAATGAAGTTTCAAAAAGGAAAAAAAATGTTTTTGTATTTGTCAGGCTTTTTTCTCAAAAATCTGGGTTTTCTTTTTTTACTGTCAGGCTTTGCTGATTTTAGAGCTGGTAACCCTACCCAAAGCGGAGACTCGAAGTTGCTTTAGCGGCACATGAGGACCCAAAAATGGATTTAAAATCCTTGGGGATGGGCCACCCAAGAAACGGTTATCCAAGAACACTATTGTCATACACTACATACCTGCCTGTTGACTAAATATACCCTTAGCAGAGCAATAAATAAATGGAACAAAAATGTGACTTATTTTCGTAACTTCCAATTTTCTCAAAAACTAGAAGCCATAGGACTATCTGGTTTTCAGTATCCGATTGAGAATTGATAGAGGCAGTAAATACTCAATGGCAATTTAGTAGATATTTTATTTCATAATTTTAAATAAAATCAGTAAAAATTTAATTTTTACATTTTTTTTTACAAAATTTTGAGTTTAAAAGTTATTTTTTTTAAAACTATTGATAACAATAACTTAATTTGAAAATATTATTAAAGAAGAAAATTCTGGCTTTCAAAACTGGTACCTATACCTAATACTTTACTCTAGGTGTTGTCGTTGTTTTTCAATATTGATTTTTCAAACGCTTTTTTTATTAAATTGCCCCTCACGCCTAAACGGGTGAAGATAGACCTCCCCTTCCCATAGTAAAAAATGTTCTATAAAAAAAAATGTTATTATTTTTCGGCGCTGTAGGAATCGTAATCTTGCCGGGAATTTCTTGTTTAAAAAACAATTGATGCAATTTTTTTGTTTAAGAACTTAAGTGGAACTTAAGTGGAACTTATATATTTAGCTTTTGTTTTAGTAAATAAAATTATCTGGAATTGCGCAAAGTCAATTGAAATCTTCATCACATCGGATTAATTCCTTTTCTTATTGTAGGTTTCAGGTCCTCTGGAAAAATTCTCCTCGAAAAGTGTCTTTAAATTTCAGAAATTATCATTGTCAGTATAAAACAGTCAAAAGTTTGTCAACTTATGATTAATTCTTATCCAAAGCATAGTACCGGTTCTCGGACTACCACCAGAAGGTTTGTATGCAGTCAAGAGCTTCTCGAATCTCAATTAGCTGCTCGATGCAGAGCCCTAATATCTAAAAATTGTTCAGTGACCATTCACTGCCATCCAGTATTAAATAACTGTGATATTGCAAAGTTATTTCTCAGACAATAAAGATAACTTTGTTAATTTTTCAGATACATATCGATCTTTGTGAATTGCGGTTTAAAAAACTTGTATATGCTGCTTCTATTTAGTGCATTCAATATAATGTTAAAACCTATCTATAAAGAATTGCAAAAGACTTTTCTTCGAATTTAATTAACATTTATTAAAAATATATCAGTGTTCACACACATAGATATATGTATAATTAAATTCGATGTTGTGTTTTGTTTGCGGACTTTTCAAGGCTGACAACTCAATTCTGACCTAATTTAGTGCTCCTGCTTGCGGCTCTATAAGTATAAACAAAGTCCGTAAAAAAATTAAATTATAGCTTCAATTAAAATGAATGTTTATTTATAATGTTTTCGTTTTAGTGTGCAGTGTTTTATTTTATATAATGCAGATGTACCTGCCTATAAAGTCTTAGTAAGGTCGAAATGATTTTTTTTTTGTCTTATTATTATTCACTTCACTTCAAAATAAAATTCCAATAGAAAGTCTTTGTCTATAGGTATCTTGTTGTTAATTTGCTGAAATGTTTATTGAACTTTCTTGGGAATCTATTATGAAATAGAGAAGAGGAGAATGTTAAAATAAATTCATAGACGTCCGTTGGAGAAAGGCTAAGGGGCCATTATTTTTCCCACTTAAATCGAATACTTTGTAGATTTTGTGAAAAAAAGGAACAGTTTGTTTGTATTTACTTTTACATTTATTTTACAATATAGATCTAGGCTGGATTTGGTGCCAGGAAGAACCAGATTGTTTTCCTGTTAAGAAGTTATACATTTTTTGTTTTAAATCCTACACGTTAAGGTTTTGAAATACTTCGATTTAAGAATGACTTTTGGCCATATTTGCAGGTGTTGTATCATCAACTCAAAATGTTCGGCTGAAATCAAGAAATAAAAAGGCAGATAATGTGGTCGATTTAACGTGTTTAAGTGAATAAGGACGATGATTAAGGATGTGGGGTTACATTGTAAGTGAGACTTGAGACATGAGATGTAAAAGAAAGTACATATCAATGTTAAATCATATATTTTGAAAAAGGTTTGTAGACTTTTGAATATTGTTGGAGACTTCTCAAAATAATCTGTTATATATGTAAGTAGGTACTAGAGCTCTCTATTACACGGATATTTAAAAACACGGATACACGTGTTCTTATAATATCCGGATTTGAATCCGTGTATTTCGTGTATCTGTGCATCCGTGCGTCCGTGTGTCCGTATATCCGTGTATCCGAAGATCCGTGTATTTTAAATAATCCAATCATCACTGGAGAGGGCCAAATTTATGGGATTTTTTTGATAAAAATACGACAACGACTTGGTAGTCGAATCTGTCAGTGGGTTTAAATTTAGAATTATTTAATTTTTTCTTTAAAAATTGATTTTTTTTTTTGGAAAATCACCAAAAATAAAAATCTATAATATCCATTACCCTCAAAATTTTGAGCTTGTAAGCCCACCACTTGAAAAGATAAAAATCAAAAACCATTCCGTGTATTGAGAATCCATGTAATAAAGATCCGTGTATGCTTAATATCCGGATACACGGATATTAAGCAAATAAACACACGTGTTTTAAGAGAACGGATTTTTATTTGCGTTTAATAATTACACGGAGTCCGTCTACCCGTGTTTATATTTATATTTATTTAACTCAGCTAAGTACTAGCTTTACAAAGAATTTACAAAGAGTTTATATACAGATTATGAATAGTTGGCAAAAAAAGTTAACTTGAATTTACTCGATAAATTTATTCTTTGATCAAACAAATTGATATATTTATCATTGAAATAATTAAATAATTTAAACATTCTATTTAAAGGAGAAAATTGTTCATAGTTGGTCCGATAGTTTGAGATATGTATGCAATCGGTCAAATTTCTCAGGTTTCTTTGGGGAACATTAAAGTTTATACGAGACAGAAGGTGCAAAGAGTCTATATTTCCATTTATTAATTTAAAAATGAAGACAAAACATAAATAAGAACGTTTGTTCTCAAGACTCGGCATATCAATAAGTTTAAGTCTATGGTGGTAAGGTGGAAGATCGTAGGGATTATCCCATCCTAACCCCCTAAGTGCAAATCTTAGGAACCTTTTTTGGACCAGCTCTAGCCTGGCTTTATGGCAGGCATAATTGGGTGCCCAGACCTGATTTGCGTATTCTAGAATTGATCGAACAAATGTTATGAAAAGTTGTTTTATAACAAAAGGATCAGAAAATTGTCTCTCTCTTAATCCAACCAAGAATTGAATTGGCCTTATTAGTTATAGAGTTTATGTGTTGTATGAACTTAAGTTTGCCATCAAATGACACACCAAGGACAGACATATAGTTTACACGAGATAATGATACACCATTAAACAAATAATTGAAAGAAATTAAAGAAAGCTTTCTCGTAAAGTTCAAAGTTTTACATTTATCGATGTTAAGAAGTAAACAGTTACGAGCACACCAACCAATCATTGTGTTTTTCAAATACATGGACTGAATCGTAGGCTCAGTTTCGTTTCGCATCATGCCGAAGATGCCGATGGTCTGGTGAGTGGAGATTGAATCCCAGCCTCTGCCACTTTAAAACAGAACAATTTTTGTTTCACAAGTATGCACTGCGAAGTCCCTCAGCAACATAGAAGATTTTGTAGACGATGTTAAGGAGATAGAAGCCGTTGGCGCGGCTAAGAGGGTCTACATTTTAAGGACAATGCTGAGGTTCCATTCCCTAGTTGATAAATTCTCAGAAAGTCTTTCAGCTTCTCTTTGAACGTAAAACTCATTATATTTTAAGAATTTCTTACTTTCCGTCACTATTATTGAAGAAAACAGAACTGGTTGATGAGGAAATGGATGAAATATTGCTTTTTCTGGTATGGAGAAGGTCAGTAAGGGAATTTGAATAACTTGCTTGATCTGCTTAAAGAAAAGCCTTATCTGTTACCTAAAATGTACTAATAAATGAATATAGTGCTCTAAGAACTCTAATTCCGGAAGTACAGCATGCATGGCAATCAAAAAGCGGAATTATCTATACACGCAGTTAATCTATTAACTTACTCTTAAGTAACAAGAACTTGTATAAAGCTAAGTTCATAAACTTATGTAAATATTTATGTATAGACAACCTCCTACAAATTATAGTAGGTATATGCAAGTTCTAACGTTCCCTTTTTCAATTAGAAATCACTTGACAGTTGACAACCATTTATAATTTTTTTCCAGCTCCGCACAACAGTAAGTTGTAGATAATATAATTATTGTCTATACAAACAAAGCTACCCCACTAGGTGAATTAAATGTGGTTTATTTGCAAATCAAACGTGAGTTGCATTTAGGGAAATGCGATATGGAATTTCATAAAAATAAATGCACTGTTGTACGTTGCACTGCGCAGTGCTACTATACGCTCAATTATTTGACTGGATAATAAAACAGCACACATGACCGAAGTGCAAATATTTGAAGCGTTTGAAATCGAATGCCGGAATTCATCAGTTGTATTTTAGATTTATGAAAATTTGCATTTAGGGCAATTAATGCAAATAAATTCTAATTGAAAGTTTAATTTATAAATACAAAACAAAACTTGGCATGATTTTGCAAATGACAATTACATATTAATCCTATAACCACTGTTCGTTTATTTATTCTCTGTGGCTTTATTTAATTTGATGTTTCTATTTTTTTTTGACGAATTGCGATCTGTTGAATTATTATTATCAAATTAAATTAGCTTATCTTGACTTCCTCCAAAAAATCCATTGTCTAACCCCCCTTTACGGAGCGTGAGTCGATTTCATCCAGTTGCGACCACCTCAAACCTCGACAGATCTGTGTCTTATCACAATTTAATTAGTTCAATATTCTTCTGCAGTGTTTTTATGATTTTGTTTCCATCTAAATCGTTGAGTGTGAATTACTGTTGGCCCTTGTGCACACGAAGCGTCTCTTCATAGATGCGTACATACTATGATTATGTGGGGTTTTTGTGTAGCTCACGTTTATATTCAATAAAGAAACGGATACGAGACGCAAGCTGCACTTATTCGTCGCGCGCACATTGTGGAAATCGTACGGCGTACAGCGGTTTTGGGATGAAGTATTGGCAAAATTGTGTGGAATACCGTGGGTTCAACGCACATCTGAAAATTCAGATTTCTGAATTTTTTAAACTTCTGATTGGTCAGCTGTCAGATGACTTTAAAAGTCATCTAACTTTTTATGACAGTTGCCAAATCAGAAGCCAGAAAAATTCAGAAATCTGAATTTTCAGATGTGCGTTGACCCCGTGGATTGATTTAATTTTTCTTAGTGGTTTATCCCTTCGTGTGGAGAAGGTTAGCCGTATTGCAATCGTCACTTCATGGCGAAACTTGTACTCGTCCATATGACAACTCAATTCTTGTGCATAAGGCCTAAGTCGTGCATATATTCAAACCTTTTTTATAAGATCCTTCATAAATCATAAATGACTTTCAAGTTAAGAATATAATACACTCCTCGAATCAAGTATTCTTAACCTCATATAACGGCACTTTAAAATGCTCTTGGTTAAAAAAGTAGGCCAATGAAACATTAACTAAAATGAGCCCATTGCATTTCATAATGTAAAAATACTCATATGATGCCTAAAACCTTCATCACAAAAAAAAAGATCTTTTCTCTTCTCTGTAGTGTCCTCGTTTATACAACATAACATAGATATTAATATTTCACTATCAACTTTTCTGGCATTGTATTATATGACTTGTCACGACATAACACTGTACCATCATGAATTTTTTATATTCCTAAATATGAATATATGGATTGTTTTGTACTTTTCACCTTTCATATAATAGTCCAAATTTGACCTCATATATGTAGTATACTTATTCATATTCACTAACATGTCTCGAGAATCCAAGTTCCATAATCATTTTCACTCGTTCTCATGCATTTCAGAAACGGATGTCCTGAACATCAATATTTTGCTCGTTGCCAAAACTCTGGAAAGGGATCAATACAATACAATGCAAACTTCCGCTAATGCTTACTGTTGTTATAGGTTTAATAATGTTCTTTTCCATTGTTGAGAGAGAGATTTCCTTGTGTAGGGAAGATGCATGACATATTGCATAATGTCCTTGGAAATCAACAAACAGAGGTAACAATTTGTGATATAAACTAAATAATTTTCTACAAGTGTATCATTTTTTATTCATTCATGTAACTACATACATACATACATTATATAGGTATTTAAATATTCGAGAAGGTATCTTTGGGGTTCATTGTTATGAGTTGTCATTATCTTCTTGATGGTCACATCACCTGCTTCCACACCGCACTACTCATATTGCTTTGCTTTGGTTGAAGCTAAATTATTGAGGTTAATATATACGACATATTATTATGTTGTCATTTATTTATATGAGAACTTAACGGAAATTTATAGCTTCTATCTATATATGTAAGGACAAAGACGGAAGGAAACATTTTGAAATACAAAAGCAGGACAACGTCAAGTCTTAAAAGTGTCCTTCTGCAAAACTATAAAGGTGACCATGTAGCTTTATCAGTCGAATGTCAAGTGATTAGTCCTAGACACATTGACTTATGAAAGGCATTATTTATATATCTATGTACCTTATTCTATATATACATATTTGCATGTCAATTTATTGATTTTAATAAGGGAGAATTGTTTTTTCAAATGCTTTTATTTAGTTCAGTCAATAAAGCCATAAAAACAGCCCAATTATAGGAAATATAATCGCCGCAAAGCTGGATTTGGTACATATAGGCTCCTCATGGTGTTCTTAAGAAACTGTCAAAAGTCCCCATCGATATGAGCGCCACTAATAATTTTACGGGGGGTGGAAGGCCCCAAAATGGTTTTTCAGGAAATACTGTGGCTGCTAAGTTCAAAAATTGTGCATTTTGTTATAATAGCATCAATTTTTTTGTTGTTGTTGGTATATTATATGAATATGATTTTAACATGTTGGTCCACTTTCTTTGTCCACCCCTTTAAGTGGGAGGGGAAAATTAAAAAAAAAATATTGAAAATATAAAATGAATAAAAACACAACGGCAACACTTACAATATCTTTTTATATTTTTTTTTTTTAAAGCCAGTAATTCATTCTTTAGTTATAATTTTCAATTAAGTTATTGATTTTTCTAATTTTATTCTCAAAATGTAAAGTTTAAAAATTTTTTTTAGAAAGGAAAATATTTCAGAGTTATCAATTAAAGCCTTAGAAAATAAGACAAAAAAGGTCCAAACTTTAAAATAATATGCACGACTATTCAGCTATAACATTTTGAATGCAACAATTTTAAAATTGGGCGTACAGCAGAGTAAGCCGCCAGGCGAACAGTTCGAAGTATTTATACCCAATATTTTGGTGAATTGTTGGATGCGTACGCCAATAACTTTGCGAAATTGATTGAAAAGTGATTTATCAATGACATGACGTTTCATGTGCAGAAGACAAGCTGTAGTGACAACGTCGCTACATTACAAAAAACAACTGATATCTATTGTAACATTTACAGTTATTTACAGACATTATTCTCAAAATCTATTGATCGGATCAGTTTTTAAGTAATAACTTTTACAAATTAATTAAGAAAGAAACATTTTTGCCAACTGTCAAAATAAAAAATTCAAAAAATTATATCTTAAGAAACCCAAAGAACATGGCAAATTTTAAAAAGTTAAAACCATTTTTGAGTCCTATAAATTTTTTTTAAACATTAAACTAAAAAAAAAGATTTTATCAAAATGTAATATTATCAATTATTTTTAAGCAAAATGATGCAAGAAATCAAAAATGTTTTAATGTCAGAAATAAGTCTTACTGTTATTCAATATTTGAGTGTAAAACTTAAAAAAAAAAAAAACAAATAATTATGGACAGGGTGACCAAAAACCAGATTCAAAGTAGGGGTTTTTCGAAATTTCAAAAAAACAGCTGTCATTCGAAAACCATTATTGACAGATTACTAAATTCTTATCATTAGTTTCAGTTTTGACAATTGATTATGAAAGGTATATGTTACTGTACAACTGCAAAATGTGTAAATTTATAGAATTTAAGGGTAAACATAAAAAATGTCAACAAAAGTGGTAAAAGATCAACAAATTTTTTTGTTCTCATAAATCATTCCGGACATATTTTGATATTAATAGTTAGTTAAAATGATTTTTGTTTATCATTAAATTAACATGAAATAACAATTTTAACAAATTCTATAAAGCATTGGCAAAAACCGTCACCGAGATTGACAGTTTTAATGATTTTAGTAGTTATATAAATTTTGAGCATAAATTAACAATTTTTGAATAAATAAGAATTTAAACTTTAGTCAATTTTAATGATTTGCAAACATTAAATAATATTTCTATAATTATTCGATTAATTAGTTTTTTGCAATTTCAATATGATTTGCAACACAAAGGAAATAATTTAATATTAATACCATTTCCTAAGAAAATTATGACGAATAACAAAACCTTTGGTCACCACGTTTATTTTTGCTGCCATTCTTGCCATTCTAAATAGTCGTTATACAGTATTAACTCTTATAATAATATGCATTCAAAGAAGAAAAGAAGATATAATGTCGGTAGTGGTAGTATAACCCTCTCCAAGCAGGAACTCATAATGAACTCGCTTAAAGCTTAAAGGTAATTGCTATTTTGCGTTCCAAAATAGGTACAAACCAGCAGCATTTTATTGTTGTTGGTTGTATTTTTCTGCATATAATCAATTCTACAACTGGTATAGTGGTGAATCTACATATGTACATTACATACATATATGTATATTCAAATATAGGTGTATTATATTTTACGGAAAAAAATTTCCATATAAGAGCTCTCTTCCTGTGAGCAAAGCACAAACCAAAGGTTTCCGTTTTTTTTTTGTTTTTTTTGAAAAGTCTAAATAGCAAGGACATAGCAAGTGGATTCTGACTGTTTGCTCCTTTTTCTTTGTGTTGTAAGCAACAGTCTGTTATAAATGGTGTTTTCTAGGTAGGCATCTGTTTTGTATGAAATTTGTGTGATAAAAGGACTGAAGTCATTAGCCCTTCCTGACGTAGATAGGTAGGTACTAGGTACACAATGAAAATGAGAATGACATTCCTTTTGCGCTGCATTGTGATTGTGAGAATAAAGAATAAATGATAATGATATGCTTTGCACGTTCTTCCGTTTTAAATTTGTTCTTTTTGCTTTTTGTTTTTTTTTTACATCACTGTAGATATCAGCATGATAATATTTCTTTGCCTCATTCTTGCTTTTAGCCAAAGGCTATAGGTAAAGATATCATTTTGGCCTCGACTTTTTCTGAGAACTCAAGGCCTAGTTTTACATATACATATTGTCATATTTTGTCAAGGTTCGTAAATTAAAATTAAATCCATCTTAACTACTTCACAAATTAAAATCACTTTATTTCACTTCAAATCGCTTTATTTGTCGCCAACCTCAATAATAGGTATATATGTAGATAATATGAAAAACATAAAATCACTTCCGACTATATTTTCACTATACGAACTTTATGTCAGGCGTTAATTATGGAGCGCTATAATAAAGTTAAGAGGCTCATATAAACCTATACACTATAAGCTATAGAAGTCAATATTTATGAGCGCTCATAAAACTTATGATTCGTCATGACCAGTCTTAAGGCATAACAGCACTGCCATCGAAAAATTTGTGCTAATAAACTTCACGATCCGGTGCAAAACAGCCTAGTAAAATTGTTACATACTTTGTAGATCGTGCACGCACACAAAATATTTGTGTTATGTCAGGAATAGTATTTTGTTAACTTGGTTTTTGTTAACCATAAATGCCTTATTTTATCTTTTGTAAATTTATTTTATTTTGTTGACTTTTTCAAACTATTTGACCTTTTGTTTTTAATTTTGTTTAACAAAATGATTCTTGTTCATATTAGTTTAAGAAAACATTTAAGTGTTATTAAAATTAGTCAGTCGTGAAAATCCAGCAATTCAATTATGGCTAAAAATATGTTCCAACAGATGTTGCCTGCATTCAATACTTTAAAACAAAAATTGTCAATCTTAGTCTGGTTGCAATTTCTCGCACGCTCGTGGCCTGTGGAGTTATGACCCTGTGCCAAAAATGTATGTCTTTGATACCTAAATAGAACTTTAATGTAAGAAATTTTTGAAACAAACCTTAAGTATTACCAATATTTAAAACAAATTCTTAAAAAGCAAAAAACCAAACCGAAAGAACTCTACTTCCGCCTTGACCAACATTAAAATTAAAATTAGTTTAGGAGAGAGTTTTAACCCTCCGCCACCTTGGAAGAGAAACCATCTTAAAATCGATACCAGTTTAGCACAGCTTAGACAAAATGAAACCCCATATGAACAGTACCGTAAGCTTCACAGGGATATTTTAGATTCAGCGAATGCAGGTAGTGTCTCTTATACCGATGGCTCTTTCCATGATAATAACTCGTCTTATGCAGTGATTGAACTTAAGATGAATGGAGAAACAAAACTTATCCACCTAGGACTTTTGTTGGGCCTAGCTGGTAGCTACATCTCAGAACTAACAGCTATCGAAAAAGCTATATCCACAACCCAATGCTTTAATGAAAAAACTATTATCTTCACTGATAATTTAAGTATCCTGTATGGACTTCGCAGTGGACTTAACAAATGTCCCCCTGGAACACATCAGAAGCAGCCACAATTCTCATACCAACATAATGTTAGCTTGGGTAGGTACCTGCACACGCAGGAATCATTGGCAACGAATTTGCAGACACTTCAGCTAAAGAAATCAGTAAATATCGTTTGATTATTCAAATCCCTGTTTCTTATCGACTCACGAGGAAAATATTTGAATCTATCCAGAGAACACAAATTGCTTAGGAGTGGAAACACTCCGAAACTTTTCGTCGTAAACACCACGTGTCCCCAAATCATATACCATATAACATAACAATTACAAAAAACGACTGTATAAAACTGCTAAGAGTTAGGGCAGCCAAAACCCTTTTCAAGAGTCGTCATCTGTACAACAGAGAAACTCCAGAAGAATGCCAAAACTGTGGAACTGCCCTTAATATTTGGCAGATGTTGGTTACTTGTCCCATCTCCAAACGTATAAATGATCTACAACTTATTGAGCTAAAACTCGCTGAAATATTAGATCCAACTAGTTTGCAGTCACTTAAAAACATCAAAGAAGCAACATCACTTCACAATAAATTTAACGATATTTAGATCTAAATGCTTCAAAACACATTTCAATTTAACTTCATCTGTTTATTATTACTTCACTTTTGTATTTATGTAAAATCGAACTTATTCTATTTTTATGTATAATATCTAAGTCATTATTCTGACAATTTTGTGTTGAAATGTACTTGAATTATTTGCTCCTTTCAAAAGATGACACCATATGGCACTGTTGCCCTGATGTCTTCATAAAAAAATAGTTTATAAATTAATTTTGTAAATTATTTAGTTATAAATAAATAAACTCTTAAAAAATACGAGCTTATATTTGTATTTTTTTTGTGAAGATATATCTCTAAAATACAGACCCTTTAGCCAGATTGTATGAATATTAAAATCAAGATTAAAACATTAAAAAATTCGATTTCAAATCATAAAGTGACATCTCTAGTATTCGTTTGCATCGGTTTATTTATCTATTTTTGTAGCATACTTTCAGGATTTTCAACACGATATAACACAACCTATCTATGTTTCTCTTTCTTTCCATCGACTTTTTCTAAATTTCAAATCCCCTTATTTGTAATCCACTTGATCAAAACATCTTTGTTTTGTTACAGTTTTTGAATATTTATTAAAATATAGATGAGTCATTCATGGATACCTCTTTGTTTTTTTAATCATATCTATGAATCGACCAATATAATTATTGGTTTGGAAAAGTCAATTTGAATAACAAGTTTCTCTCTTAAATCCATTGCATTTATTAGTATTTAGCCACGAATATATACAATATATAATACACTGCTGATCATTCGATTTTATCATTTTATCAAAAAGGAAAAACTGCTAAATTCGATTTTTAACATTTTCGAGAGAGAAGTTTTTTTTTTCAAAAGATCAAAATTACAAACTGGTCTAGAACATTATTTGAAAATCTGATTAGATCGCCTTGAGAAAAATCAGACACGCTGAATCTAGTGATATAAAAATCTCAATTTCGACTAAGCCCGACTTCAGCGGTTTTGGTTTGTTGGCATAGAAATATCAATATTATAGAGAAAATTTAATCCAAAGATAATATTTTAATATTATTATTACTTAAACGAAGGTCAAGTTGGATTTAAAATTCTGCCGTTGAAAATCCTTGTTTTCAAAATTCTAAATAAATAAATGAAAAGAGGGGGAGGAGAGAGAAGAGGAGTATTTTGTACTGCTCCCTAAGTTAAGTCAAGGTTCAAGTTTTTAAGGGCAGAATTTTTGGAAACGACAAAGCATATTGTGCCAATGCCAAAAGCCAATGCAAGCATCAATCTCAATCTGTTAAAGAACCTCATAAAACCCAAAGCAGAACTAAATAGGAAATCCAGCTCTACGTTCGGATATAACGGGTGATTTTTTAAGAGGTTTAGAACTTTTAAAAAAAAAAAAACACAAAAAATTCGAAAAAATGAATGAAATATTTATTTGAATCGATAGTTTGAACCTTGCAATTTTATGTTTAAAGATAATTTCATGCAAATGTTGACCGCGGCTGCGTCTCAGGTAGCCCATCCGCTGAGTCCAATTTTGGCATACTCTTTCACACATATCGGCCGGTATCTCACGAATGAATGCATGGATGTTGGCTTCCAGTGCGTCAATCGAAGCGGGCTTGTCCCTATAGACATTAGTCTTGACATACCCCCACAAAAAATAGTCTAATGGTGTCAAATCGCACGATCTAGGCGGCCAATTGACCGGCCCGAAACGTGAAATTAACTGTTCACCAAACTCGCCTCGCAATTGCGCCATTGTTTCGCGTGCTGTGTGGCATGTGGCACCGTCTTGTTGAAACCACATATCATGCAAGTCAAGAACTTCCATTTCGGGCAAAAAGAAGTTTGTTATCATCGCTCGGTAGCGTTCACCATTGACAGTAACGCTGCGATTCGCATCATCTTTGAAGAAATATGGCCCAATAATGCCGCCGGCCCATAAACCGCACCAAACAGTGGCTTTTTCGGGATGCATTGGTAGCTGTTGCAATGCTTCTGGCTGATCTTCACTCCAAATGCGGCAATTGTGCTTATTTACGTACCCATTCAACCAAAAATGAGCCTCATCGCTGAACACTTTAGCTTTAGTTCTTGCACCAGCTGTATCTTAAAAGGCTTTACGCCCAAATCCTTCCGCAAAATTTTCCACGTAGTGCTGTAACAAAGGCCTAACTGCTGGGAACGGCGCCGAATCGACATTTCGCGGTCTTCTGTCACACTAGCTGATACGGCCGCAATATTTTCTTCACTACGCACAGTACGTAAACGTGTTGGTGGTTTAATGTCCAACAAAGTAAATTTGGTGCGAAATTTGGTCACAATCTTCCGAATAGACTGCTCAGAAGGTCGAGAATGCCGACCATAAAATGGAAGCAGCGCGTGATGAACATTTCGAACCGAGCACGAATTTTGATAGTAAAATTCAATAATTTGCAAGCGTTGTTCATTTGTAAGACGATCCATGGTTAAATTGCAAACCAAACTGAAGCTGTTTAACAGTGACACAAGGTACTAAACACACGTCAGCTGTCAAAACCAGTGTTGCCAAAACCAAACCAGCTAAAAAATCACCCGTTAAAAGCAAGTTTTTTTTTGATTTTGTTTTTAAGTCAAAAGAGGGAGGGATAAAATGGTCTACAAGACCAATAACAATGAAACATAGGTATACCCTCTTTTATCATTTAAAAATATGAAAACGTCAAATTATCCAAAATCTCCCATCTACATTACCGGTGCAATAAATTTTACTTATGTCCAATTTCATAAACAATCACTAAAAGCACTTTTATCGAAAACCCTTTTAAATTTTATCAGGCCCATAAATATTTTCAGTTTCACCAATCTATAAAAGGGAAATTTCAGGGAAATTTTTGTTAAAATCGAATTTTCTTCACATCCCTGGAAAAATAAATTGATTTTTTCTTTCTAATAAGCGAAATGTATGAGAAAAAATGAGAAAGCATTATGTATTGAAACAAATGCCAAGAATTGCAAAAAAAACTTCTTCAAGATAAAAAAATAAACATTGGTCGCTGGCGAAATGTTTTTATAAAGTGAGTTTTAATTAAACTTAATAATGAATGGACAATGGACATATAAGAAGAAGAGAAATCAATATCGTAATAGTCGAAGAATGGATTGCTATGAAGTTACGAAATCCGGAATACTCTTGCACGGCGAACTAGTATGTGTTGATCTTCATCGTCGGATGACGACGACGACGACGACGACGACGACGCACGCGACGACCAATCTATTATTTCAAATAAAAAGCAAATCATTAAAATATTGTTATTAACATGCAAAGTCGAAATTTGTTTACCTTTTCATTTTGTTTCTCCAAAAAATAAAAATTTAAATGTTTCAAAATTTTTTCTGCAATTACTTTCAGCTGGTATATCCACTTGTTAACTGCCTATGATGACATTTCAATGACACTTTTAAAATTTAATGAGCCAAAAATGGGCATTTAATTTATAAGGGTGTCTAAAAGCTTGTTTAATTTAAAAGTGCTTGGTGAAACCAAAAAATCCCATTTTAAGGTTTAGAAGCCTGTTAAATGTTTAAAAGTCCTTCGTGAAATCGGCCATTACTCTTCTAGTTCACTCTTCTTCTTTGTTGATCATTTTTTAAATAACTTCGAAAAAAAACTAAATACCAATAGATGGAACCCAAAACTTTGACAGCTATGTTCCCTTCTCGTTACACCATGATGGTCATTCTTCGCCACATCAGTGAGATTTTTCAATAACAGCCTTCTGCACTTTTAACAGCTCGTAAGTATACCGCATACACCCCAAAGGAAATAAAGGAAATACTATTATGTACTTTATCACTTTTAGACATTCCTCATAAGTCATTGTATGTACAGTACATACATATTAATAGTAAAATTAAACCGTTACAAGAAGATCATTCCATCTTGTGTGCATTTTATTAAAAATAAGTAGACACAAGTGTGTTTAAATAAAAACGATAACAAACCAAATATCATTGTGTATCTAACCAAGTGAATCGCACTGTATTTTCAGCAATAAACAACGTTGTTAAATAGCAGCTGGATGATTTTTTTTCTCTTCTTTGTTTTCTTCATGTGCGCACACGATCATACCATGTTTTTCTTTTATTTCATAATAATCAAAGCGAAGAAAACAGGTTTTATATTCTCTTATTTTTATTCTCACTTCAGCGCCTATCACGGTATATAGCTGAGTACATAAGAATAATATTATAAACAAAAACAGAACACAAGCCGCAAATACAACCTGATAGTTCCGTTAAATGTGTAAATATTTGTATAGGTACCTATTTACACATTACAACCAAATTTGTTGTCAGCTACTGGGCTGGTTTGATTGGTTTCTAGTTATTGGCTTGTTGCTATCTTTCTATCTCCTTTACTTATCTGCCAAAAACAAAAGGAAGGAATAACGTGAAGTAGTCAACAAAAATATGTATTTTAAATAAAAATTAATTATAAGAATATAGCTTAGCTACTCACTCAAAAAAAGGCATCAATTTCGTTAAAGCGTTGCCCCATTGCTAAATTTTAATAACATTTTTATCTCTAAAAATTAATTAGTAGGTTTAATCGTAAAATATTGTCAAAACAGTATAATATAATTTGAAAAGAACAATGAAATTTATTAACAATAAACAAAAATAGAACTAATAAAGGAATTGTTTTAGTTTTAAATGATTGCTTAGGATTGTTAAAATAGATCTGAAGATGTAAGTAAGCTAACGACGTAATAAACGCTGCACCGTCTTATTTATACAAATATTATTAAGTACATATTAAGAAAGACCTACTAAGGATTTAGACATTATTGTTATTATGTACCTTATTATAACCATAGATTTTTTTTTAAATGTTAATTTAATACGAATTATACAGATTGGTTATAACTACCTGTGAAGTTTTGAAATTAAAAAAATCTAAAAAGATACATATGAAAAACCACCCCAATGATAATTATTATATATTATGCTTTTGATATATTTGTAATTTTGTTTAGTATATCTTTTCTACCAGTATCTACCTATAAAAGTTATTTCAACTATATGTTACCCTGATTTGTTCTGAATTATTTTCAAATTTCTATTTAGCTATTTTCGACTTGTGAAAATATAAATCAACCCTTTTTATATAGCATAGACTATTATAATGTATTTTTAAGTTGTTTTCTTTAAAACTCTATTTTAATTACAAAATTTAAATTATCGGTTAATGGTTTTATGGTTTGCTTATTTAAGCAATCGATATGGAAACTATGCCTTAGCGGATTTTCAAGTAAACTACATTCATAGGTATTTACAATTAAAATCCGCCACACTACATTTCTAAATAGTTAGACGGCAACACTGTTCCATTCGTTAAAAAGAGATTTTCTTGATCACAACAGAAAACGGAATACAGAAACAGTCGCAGTTTGAATTTCAGTTTGTCAATTTCCATAGTGAGGATCGAACATCAATATTCGGTTAATTTAAATTTGTTATTTGTGATTTGTTGTATCTGCTTCTAGTTGTTTTTGTCCATTCATTAATTGAAAAGAAAATTCAAACATCTAATTCCAAATTTATAAGATCTTTGACCATCCACTTAACTGTTTGTTTGTCGCATCGCATTGAACCCGCATTAAGACGGTATTGTTTGTGAAGTTTCCTATAAAAAAAACCTGAAAAGGGAGCGTTGTTTTTGCTGTTGTTTGATTTTTCCAAGTGGTGGCGATTTAAATTATCCCCCTTTATTTTACCCTTCCCTACTCTGCTTTTATTGTTGATTGTATGTTAATTGAAAATAAAATTTTTGATCATACGTTTTTGTCTGTACCTCAGAAATACAAAGAAAATGTGAAAGAAAAGTAAAAAAAAAAGATACCTAGACAATTTGAAAAATCGTGAAAATCTGTGGCAGTGCCAACAAAAGTGAATTCAAAAAGAGTTTTCATCATAAATTATTTTTGTTTCATTTTGTTTTTTTTTTTTTACATTCTCACGCCATTTAAAAATCAGAAAAAAAGTGAAAATAACAAACGAGCGGATAAGTACGAGTATAATGCACTCAGTAAATGAAAAACAAAGTGTTTTATTTTTTTGTATGTGATTTTTTGTGAACTAAAAAAAGAATATTTTCATATCGTTTTTATTTTTTGTTTTGACTTGTTATTTTTGCAAAATATATCGTTTAGTAAAAAACATAAAATTCATGGCATCGTCAAATAAAATTAGACGGGATTTCATAAAAATGCTAAATAATAATGGATATTTGAGTTGCAGTAGCAGCACACCGAAACGAAGGGAGTACGAGGTTAGTTTGACTTATGTACGTTTTAAATAAAATATATACTTATATATATAGCCACATTTTTTTTTATTAAGTTGTCTATAAAATATGTAACTACAAATCTAAGTATGTATGAGTATACGTTATATTCTTGCAATAAATATTAATGGTTCAGCTCTTTTTGTTCAATAAGTTGTGTAGGTAGGTATAAATTACAATTTAGCAATCGAGCAGTAAAGAATCGATAGAAGATTATAGACCCTGTTTAGATCGGGAAGATTGAGTCCGGTCTTGTGAGTGCCATCGTGTTTACATTCGAAACTTTGAGCGCCTCAAAATACATTTAAACAACAACAATTTAAACATTTCACACATTGAAACAACAACAAAGTAGACTTATGAGGCCGGTTTTTATGTTTTCTTCGTGGCTCACGAGATTCTTCACACCACACTTCTCTTGCCTTCGAACTGCCGTCCGACCAGGCTCAATCTTCCCAACCTAAATAGCGTCATAGGTAGACAAACCGACAACATAGCCATAGCAAAAACATCTAAAAGCAAGAAAGGGCTTTACGATCATACGATGACAAGCCATATTTATCTACTTCTTCGGCTTTTATTTTCAGAAAGCTAGGTATCTGACCTCTATTTATATTTATTTATTATTTACCTTATGTTATAAAATACCCGAATAAAGTTTATGGCACTACAATAAACCTGTTGATTTGCCGGAATTCTAAGAAATAAGAATTCAGAGAAGGTAGGTAGGTAAACAACTGGCAATATCTTTGATGAGTACATTTTAAGTCGCAATAATTACTACCAACAATAATTTGCTTCTTAAGAATGAGAATATCTCAGTAAATCTATACTTCTCATATCTAGGTACTTCAATATACCTTAAAGTATGAATAAATTTGTTCTTAAATACCTAAAATTGTTTGAGCTCAAAACTTCTTCAACAAAAATATAAAAAAAAACGTTAGAGCAATTTTATTAAAAATAATAGCGGAACATTTTAAACAGCCTGATAATAGTTAACAATTTTCTCACTTTAAAGCGTTTTACTGAAATGTTTTTAGTTTTAAACATTTTTTAACTGGTATCTCACTATATACTTATTTTCATAATAATCTCCAGTCCAGCTTAACACGTATAAAGGATCCCCCACACCAACGCGAATTCGTCGCGGTAAAAAAGAAAAGAATAATAACAACACGTGGTTGCCAATGAAAACAACACGTTCTTATTATTGTTTTCGTCGTCACCGCGACGCGTTGGTGTAGGGGATCCTTAAAACAGATCCTACAAACAAGTAAGCAAAGATATACCATTTATTAGTTAACTCGTTTTACTTTAGTCTCGCACTGAAAAACATGACATTTTAAGAATGTTTTTTTTTTTGTTTTTATGACCTTTGCGATTGCTCACAGAATGACAGTTCTTGTCTTGAAAATAAGAGAAAATGTTTCTGAATTCGGTTCAAAAACTGACATCAAAAGTATTTACACGTATTTGTATTATCAATCGAAAAAGCAATTAAAGAAAGCACTTAATTTGCTCGAAAACTAAAGACTTTAAGCATTTTCTTTGATTAGAGAACTAAAATGTTTTTAAGTTATTTAAAATAATATCTTTTATTTATTTCAGGAAAAAACACGTTAAAAATCTCCAATATCAAATCAACTAAATTTTATTGATTACTAATTATTTTAATTTTACTTCAAATATAATAGCCTTAGAATTTAAAAATTGTGTAAATACAGGAAACCCATTCAATTGTACGAAATTTAAGTGGTCTTTCTAAGCAATATTAATAGGTTTATTTTGAATAAGCTGTGTCAGTGTAATTATTTTGTTATTGACACAGTTAACTTGAATTTTGTTTTGTTTCCTTTTTTTGTCAATTGTACTTATTTATTTTGTAGAGTAGGGTTGCCATGGCTGTTTAAGCTAACCTAGGACTTTGGAGGACATCATCTATTGTAATTAAAATTAGTTACAATTATACCCTTAATGGTTTCGGATAATAAACTATTTCTCTCCTTTGTCATTTGTGAGTTTATTAATGAAAAACACTTTCAACGTCCGTGTTGTGACTCGGAATGGCAAAATAGGATTGAGCGACTTTTATAAGCTCCGAGTAAAGTTCTTCGGACTTGAGGGTTGACACATGGGAGTCAAAATAAGATCTGTTTCATTTTATATTTTCTATCAGATTTCTATTGGATCGGTTTTTCTTTTAAATCCAGAATTCAATGATTTTTTTTATTTTCAAAATTACTTATTAGGGTTTTGCTACAGGACAATTTCTTAAAACGTTGTAGGACGTTCCGCGCCGGGGTTAAAAAGAGGACCTGTCCTCCAAAAAGAGGCAACCCTAAATTGTAGAGGTAGGTAGGTAGGTATAGGTTTATGTAATATTTGACGATTTTTGCTTTCATTTATACTATTACTAAATTCATAGTGACACGCACTTAAAATTTATTTTGACACTAATATTTTTTGAGTTAGCTTTGCGATTCCATAAATTAAAGATAGCGGCCCTTTATTTTGGTATCCACACATTAATAACATATTCACTATATAAAAAATAAACACTGAATAGTAAGTGACTTGTATGATTTATTTCGTATTCCATTCCAAATGAAAAATGAGTAACCTAAAACATAAAAACACGATTAAAGTTAAATGTTTTAGGTTACTTTTTGTGTAAACAAATTACCATTGTCCCATCAGTCATTCCCTGAGTTTAATGCTCTTTATTTTATTTAATTGCCAAAAATTAATTAAACAATTTAATTCAAATGTCACACAAACAACAATGCAATAAACGTAATTTTTTTAAGCTATACAAAAATTCAAATTCTACCAATCTCTCAATTACTATTTTATCACCGGAACAGTATATTTTATAAAATTTGCGGTATTCTAATTTTTGACATTATACATGTTCATAATTCGTATAAAAATGAAATAGAGTGTACGCCAAAGTGGTGCTTGAAAAGATCATTGTTTAATTCTGATCGATTTGTTTCTTTCAAATATGTACATACCTACGAAATATGAATACAAACATATTGGGCCCTACCAATAATCAAATTTAATGACGACTTAAATATTTCAGTAAAATGGACCATAATAGAATGGGCTCTAGCTAATAAACCATATAATAGTATGACCTTAATATTCAAGTGGACTCTTAATAATGAATCATATATGGAATGGACTTCAAAAAATTAAACATTCCATGAAAGGGATCACCAGAATTAAGGTTAATTTTACTGAAATATTTAAGTCGTCGCTAAATTTGATTATTGGTAAGGCCCATTATGAACATAATTACCTACGAACAATTCTTGTAATCTCTTCGTATTAATATTGATCTGTCCTTAAAGGTTACGGTTTTTTAATAGTCAAAATAAAATTCAGATTTTAAGTAAACAACAACAACTTGTGTGTGCTTGCACCAAGATTATAGCGTTGGGATAGAGCTGATCACTGAACTTGGTTGTATGTTAGATCTAAAGGGTGAAACACTTACATACTAACATTGCATTAATTGTTAAAAAAAAGAGTACTTTCAAAACTTATTCCGAACTAAGAATAGGAATGGTGAATTTACAACCAACAAATTAAACTCTCTGTTAACAAAACAAAGTTATTAAAATATTAATTTGAAACAAGTGGCTAATAAAGAGTTTCAAAAGTACCCAAATTTAAACTAGCTTTATAGATTGATTATTTTGAAACCATATAAATTATCAATTGGTTATAAAATGGAAAACAAATATCAAACATTTTATCTAAGAATGGAATTTTTCGAAGAAGTTGTGATACAGATAAATCAATATAAAAAATTAAAGTAATATTGGGTTAATTTCTACTGAAAAGTAACGTAAATGTAAGCGCCATATTATTCACTCGTATAACATCCAGATTAAAACTTAAATCCAGATGTATTTACATTGAATTTATATAATTGACATCCGGAGTTAAGTTTTAATCTGGATGAATCGAGTGAGTTACCCAATAACTTATTTTAAATCAGAATATGACCGAAGTTATTTTACGTTTTTTTATAATCGTGGTTTTTTTCTTGTAACTCAGATTACAAATCGTTGCTTGGGTAAAAATTATATAACGCAGGTTTGTGGAAACGCATGTGTTAAAGGTTAGCCGATGAGGCGATCAGAATAATAATGTTGTAGATGTCCATGCTTATTTGGGTGTTTTGAGTTCTCCCAGCTGACGTACTCATTTTTTTTAAAGTAGTTCCAAAACCAAATCAATATATGTATTATTCGGAACGTCTCAAATCCAAATGCTAATACGAGAAACAGATTGGCACAGCAACTTTGACAAAATTTTAGAGTAAGTGCTTTTAAATGGCTTTGAATACATTAAAACAGCAACAGCGACATCGAATTTAGGGAAATTTCTAACGTTGATGTCGATGTCGATGTTTTGCTGTGGCAATCTCTTTCTCGCTTTAAACGACTTCTAAACAAAAATATTTCGTAGATTGTAATCTGTAACTCAAACTCACAGATGCAGAAAACCAAATATTTTCTATCTTCTACGATTTTTTGAGTTAAAGAATACACGAACACATAGACTTAAATTCTTGTAAATAAAATCAAATCCATCAAACAGAAAAATGTTTATAATTACTAAAAAAAGATCGACGGTTCCGGAAAGCATTTTTTTGTTTTAAGATTACAAAAAAAGTCTGCAAATTTCTTACGCCTACTTTTTCTTATCAAATTTTAAGTTACAAAAAATAGTTTGTTTGAGAACACGTGTACTCAAATATAAGAACACATGTACTTATAAAATTAAGAACAATTGTACTCAAACATCACGTTACTTCTTATAACCTCAATATAAATTCAAGTGCAAAAATCGTGCTTAATGAATAACTGTATGCTTGAGACCGCTTGACATCCATATTTAATTTGCCCTAAAGGCCAAGTATTGGTTAAGTGTAAAAAAAAGATCAATTTTTTAATCAATTCAAACGTTGGGAATGAAAATAAATTTTAAATACACAAAAAAAATTGTTATGCTTATTTCGACTGTATGTGTGATTGTGCGTCCAAATTTAGTAAATACCATTTTTTATATAATCCTTTAAATTCAATTTTTTGTTTAAGCTATAATGCAGAATGGGTGTATAGATGCCATAAAAGTGCGTGTCCATTTGAGAGTTCTTTCGGTAGTAAACTCTCGAGAGTTACTCTCGGGTGCCTTTCCATTTGAGAATTTTTTGGGATTTTATCATCGCGAATTCAATTGTTTAGTTTTGAGAGATGATTTCCTGAGAGTACTTTCATAACCTTATCCATTTGATATTTATTTTTCAAAAGTGGTTAAAGTGACATGTGTTCAGAATTTATTAAATCCTTTTTTTTGGCACTGGTATAGATAATCGAAATTCGGCGCATGGATTGCCCTTGGAATTATTATCTTACCTGTTTTATCAAGTTATGAAATTTGCGTTTAAGTTTACTTTTAATTTTACTGAAGAATGGCGTTATCAATAAATTTTTTTGTATTTTTAGTTCCAATCGCTGAATTATCGATCACTTATAGGTCTGCAAATTTTTTTAAAAAAATAAGTTCCGAAATAAAAACAAAAATCGGGATCACTTAAATTCATTCACTTTAACCGGATTTTAAATTAAAATTTATTATAAAACTACTATTAATTGATTTGCTTCGTTAAAGTTTTAGACCACAAGAGCAAGTTCGTGCGATCCAGTCGTGCATTTGATTTCATAACAGATTGTGGGCCAACATCTTTATTTACACCAATCGAAAACCTGTTTCTTAAATCATTTATGATAATATCTTGCGATGGACATTGATTCAACAACAGGTTACCAAGGTATAGTCATCCATCTGATGTCTCGACCAAAGGAACTGGTTATTTTCAATATTATTGGTCAATTTAATAAAAGTTACAATCAAATGGGATTTGAAATAAATTCTGGTTTGATCTTATTTCTGATTTTTAAATGCTGAATATATTGCATGGAATTTTTATTATAGGTAAATGTCAGAAGGTCTTATAAAATTTCTTTCATTATCTAAGACTCCGAACTGTCATTATTTTAATTGCACTTCGATCAAGAAGACTTTTTTTAAATACAAAAATAAAACTTTGTTTTCATTTAAATCTTATGAATTGAACTTGAAGCAAAATGTTATTTACTTGGATGAAAACATGGCCGGACTTAACTGTAGATGTAGAGCTTAAGTGATGCAAATTATTACTTATAAAAGTAATTGTTCTTATGCTTGAAATTTTCATTGTTGTTTCTTACCAACGTGAAGTGGGAAGTTCTAGAAATTGGTATCTATACAACTCTCCCAATTCTGTATTTGAAGGTAAAGCTTTCAAAAACTCAAGACTCTTGTTCGAATTCGCAAAAGCTTCCAACAAAAAACGTTATTTTTTTGTCTGCCTTAAAGTCCTCAATTTAGAAGTTTGCATTAAGTGCTTTAGGAACCAGTGAACCTTTTCTGTTCAACTTTTACCAAATTGACGTTTTTTATATGAAATGAAAAATGATATTTAACTTAAATTAAAATAAGGCCCCCTTAAGACACGGGCCCCATGAGAGCTATATATACCTAGTACTTCATTCAATCAGAATTCATTTAAATTCCATACTTCAATAATTGACCATTGTTGTTCATTTAGTGAATAATTTACAATTTTATATTCTCTGCTGTGATAGTCTGATAGTTGTTATATACGGAGTAAATTTGTTTTGTTTTGTATGTGATTGCGATTGCGACACACGACACAAGCAGCAAAGAAAGAATGTTGTCGGTGGAAAATTACTAAACGTTGACTGTTTTGCACGTGATGGATTGACCAGATATAACTTAATTAAAATAATACGTAGACTGCGCGTTTTTTTTTTTTTTTTTTGCATGGCCATGGCCAACGCCTTCAAGCAAAATGTCAATAAACTAACTTTCTTGGTGCTTGCTATGGTCACTTATTTGTATTCGAATGGAAGTTAAGGCGTAGCATTAAAGGGATGTTATATATAGTAAAAACCGGATATATCTTCCCTGTGCGTGGTCAAAGTAACACACCTTAAAAAAAAAACAAAACAAACAAAAACAGAAGCAACTTTGTATCAAACAATTTATGATTATTACCATTTGTTTTAGTGTTAAGACTTGTAAAAAAGAATATCTGAAGTCATCATTCTTGGTGTTAATGGATTAGAAGGTCTATGAAGGCAGAGGAAGTTTATGGTTAGTTATATAGTTCCCGGAAATATTTAAAATACATTGCTTTAATTGTAATTTTCGAAGAAGTTTCATAAAACCTAACTTCGGCCAAATTAATTTTATGCAAGTTATTAAATTTAATACCTTGAATCTGAAACCAAAGATTTTTGAACAAACAAAATAAATAAAGAAAATGTAAGGTTTTCTATTAAATTTGTAAACGAACTAAAAAGCCGCAAATGATTTTGTGTCTATAGAGAAGAGCCATATTGAGAAATGTCAGATTTCGGGCTCCCTACTACTAACACAGGTCATCAAACTCTTTAACAATACCTTTGATGTCAAACAAATTTTTAATAAAATTCGAGGCGATGTCAAGAGACTTATAAAACATCCTTCTTAATCTTCTTAAAAAAAACCAACCAAACCAAAGAAATTTTAATTAAAAATAAAATATATTAAAAACAATTAATATGATTTAAAAATCAATTTTATCTTTATTTTTGAAATTACACAATTTTACACAACGCGTTTCGGAATGAATTCCATCATCAGGTTTAAAGTTTACATTAAATGATCCTACTTTGTCATCAAAGCTTTTATACTCCGTTGGTGTTAATTTTTTTATCAGTTGTTGTTGGTGATAAGCTACGGTGTGTGTTTTTGATGTGTCTTAATGCCGTTTCGTATAGCGCGTTTGTTTTTGTATTAATTTGTCGTTTAAAGTGTTGTTTTCCTCTAACTTGTGAGATTTCTAAATTTCGAATTCTTCCAAGGCGTCGAGTAGTCTCCCATTTTTGCAGGTGTGAAGGGGGGTTAAGTTATGGTCAAAGTCTGTATATTTGTGCTTTGTCTCTATCAGGTGCATGACAAAATTACATTTAGTGTTTTTGCTGGGTTTATGTTCGTTGAATCTGTCGAGAAAAGTTCTCCCTGTCTGTCCTATATAGTATTTGTTGCAATTGTCGTAGGTCAATTTGTTTACACCATTGTTTGTCTTGTTGTCGAATTTCTTTTTAGGTTGTAAATGTCTTAATATATATGATATTATTTTTATTAGATGATATTTTGTAGTTTTATTTTTTAAATTAGTTACTAATTGCACTGTCAACACTTATTTTGCCATACGAACTATGACCGCTTACCTATTCTGTTATATATCAATCTACCCTCATTGTTAAATAGCAGTTGTCATGTGTCAATTAGCCTCAGATTTCTTTCTGATACGGTAATACTCATAACTAGTCTACTATGGCAATAAAAACATTCGAACGTTTTTGAGTAACTAGCCATAAATCTATTTGTCAGTGGATTTGATTAAATTTTTGTGACTTATTAACTTTTTTAACATGTCGAGAAAGTGTAATAATGATCCTAACTCTTTTTGCTATGTTTGTGGAATACCTACGTTCAAAAAACAACAACGACGAAATTTTACGAAACTTGTATTGCAGTGTTATTAACGGTTTTTTGGTATCAGAGATATCGCCTATCACGTCGAAATCCTGGGTCTTTCATGTCGGTTACGTTTCATGTGTGAAAAATTTAACTGATTGGAAGAAAGGATCACGACTTATACCGTTTCCTGTGCCCATGATTTGGACTGGACTGCGAGATCACGTTTAAGACTGCTATTTGTGTCTCATTGACATAAATGGTATACATTTCAAGAAAAAACACACAGTTTTTTACTTGTAACGCCATGTGAAGTGCTTCTACCAATGTTGCATATCAAATTAGGACAATTTTGTAAAGTCAATGGATCGCAATGGGGGTCGATGTTTGTATATAAAAGAAAAATTCCCCAAAATAAGTGATGCAAAGATCAAAAAGGGTAAGTATTTGGAGGACCTCAAATTAGGGATTAAATAAAAGATCCTAGATTTGAAAAAAAATTGAGCGACTTATAGAAAATCTGCATGGAATTCTTTCAAAAATGGTGTGGCAATTTTTTTGGGTAGCCATAAGTGTGACATGTCAGCTACAGAGAGTTTTAATAAATATGATTTAAAATCACGAAAATATAGACCAGCATAAAAGTGTTCATATATGCGTTTCGCCCCGATGTAATGGTTGGGCTCATCAGAAGATGACCATTACATCTTGTCTTGACGCATATTTTCCCGAATAAATCGAGATTCCATATAATCCGAGCTACATAGAGCAACTCCGAATTGTATAGTTGCTACAAGTCTTCAAAGAAGATAAATTGTAGCTATTTTTTTATTGCCTTGCTATGGGACTTTTGAAAAAGAAATATTTGACTGTTAACAGTCGAATTGTTTTTTCCTGAACACCGTTTATTTTAATAAATATGATTTAAAATCACGAAAATATAGACCAGCATATGCGTCAAGACAAGATGTAATGGTCATCTTCTGATGAGCCCAACCATTACATCGGGGCGAAACGCATATATGAACACTTTTATGCTGGTCTATATTTTCGTGATTTTAAATCATATTTATTAAAATAAACGGTGTTCAGGAAAAAACAATTCGACTGCTAACAGTCAAATATTTCTTTTACAGAGAGTTGGTTAGCGAGCTATTGCTGGCCTGTCAAGCATTGTCACTCAAGATCCATTTTTTAGACTCACACCTGATTTTTGGCCCTAACAATTTGGGACTGTCAGCGACGAGCACGGTGAGTGATTCCATCAGGACATTTCTAAGATGGAAAAGCGATACCAAAGGGCAAATGGAACCCAAATATGTTAGCAGATTACTGTTGGACAATTAAAAGGATCCAATCAGGACCTAAATTTTCAAGAAAATCTTAGGTCATCACTTCAGAATGAAAAAAAATACTCTTTTGATTTATGAAATCATTGTTTTTCCTTCATATTTTAAATTTAAAATAATAAATTCTTGGCTAACAAATTTTTTGTAACTATTTATTTTTACTTACAACCACCAACTAAAGTAAAAAATATCAAAAATGTCCGTGTGGCACGACAATGTTAAAATTTTGTTGACTAGTGTTATTTGTGGTAAAATGCTTGTGTGTTCCATGAAAATGTATTTTGGTATTTGTTGTGTTGTTTTGTCTGTTTACTGTTTTCTGTTTTTAACGTTTTGATTTCTTTTTGTTGTCAGTGTCGCTTTTACAAGTATTTAAATATAAACGAAGGTGTGCTGAAAAGTCAATAAGACAAGACCAAGTGTATATATGTATGTACTGCCATCAAAAAAGGACACCCAGTGGAAAAATCTCAACCAACTTGACATGCAAAACTGAAGATAGATATGTATACATATATATGTAGCTAGGGAGCGAGTTAGCTTGTTGGTTTAGTCCCAGAACCACATTGTAATGTAGTGCCTCAATAAGTAAACTGTTAAGATGAACAGACGCTCAAATATCTACGTCCATGTTCATCGTGTTTATACCTACACAATGCTGATATGCCTGATAAGAAAGTCATAATTTATAAAAAACAAACTAATAAAATTAACAACTGTAAAAATTCCACATTTTTCATAAACTTTTATTAAGTTTTATTAAGAGCAATCTAACTATGTATGAAGAACAATCTATAGACGCCAATATAATTTGAGCTAATATTAAAAACCATCTGTCAGCCGATGACAGCATTCATTCTTTTGATTTGCCTTGTGGTTAGCGAGCTAAGTTATCTCTATGAAAACCAAAAACCTATAAGTTTCCGGGCATAGATTGTAAACCACTTGGAATTAGTCAAAACTGTTATATGCTTTACATAAACATACACTTATAATGAATAGTAATGATACATATTATGCTCTCCAAGTTGTTTAAAAAACAAAAAGCGAAACGTTGTTTTTCAGTTCTTTAAACCTACAAAATAATGATAATATTTAAACAATAAATTCAAAATGATTCAAAGTTTTACTTAATTTCATTTGGTCTCTTCTGTAAAAGCGAAGAATTACTTATGTTGAATTATGTAGGTTTTTGTCCGCACCGACGATATTTTTGTCAGTTATTTTTATAATAAATGTAAGTAAAATGGATTGAAAATAAAAATCATCTAAGTAATATGTTCGAAAATGGTTGAATTCCTGAAAACATATATAACATTTTGTTTGTTTATCTGACGTCATTTGCAGAAAATATGCCATCCACATAAGGACACTACTTTTACCCAACCCTTATACTAAAATAGAAAGATAAGAAGATTTAAAAGATAGTCATATAGGAATATGAGGATAAGTGGATATAAAGTGTGTTTTGTTGACCTTCTTAACGTTCACACTAGGAAATACTCAAAAACAACACAAAAGCTTTCCAGTTTCATTAAATCATTTTGCATAGGAATGTTGGCACTATTTTCTCGGGTCATCTGTCATTTGCCGAGGTATAAAATAATGTTACGAGATTTAAAACGATAAAATAGTGAACAAGCATATTAATAGCATGTATAATTTTAAATCTTCATAAAAAAGTATTTTTTTTTCAAAATATATTCAAAACTACCATACTCACCGAACATATATTTCTGAAAAGCATGCAAAGATACCAACATAACAAGCCAAGTCATTAGAAAGTTAATGTTCACATTAGAGTTACTGAAGTTTCAATGTGCTGTTAACTTGTTGTTTTTGCATTTGTATGTTAAAATTTTACTTAATATGAAAAATTTCTTAATGTTCTTATTAGCAAGTCAACAAGTCCAGTCTATAAAGCATTTGAAGCGGAAAAAAATCGCCGGAAAGCTGGATTTTGGTTTGGGTTTAAAGAAAAAATGTCAAGAACTACTTCGTAGCTGAGAAAATTTCCTATAAAAAATATTAACACATTTTTTTCATAAAAATAACCGTTTTCGAAATAAACCAATCGGAAGAATTAAGGGTTTTACTTTTCTATATAGTGGGCGGCTTAGTTCAAAAATTTTGCATTTTGTGGTAAAAGCATCGATTATTGTTGTTGTTGGTACATTATATGAACATAATTTTAAGATGTTGGCCCACTTTATTTTTAAAATCATTATTTTTCGAATTTTACTATTTGGACTTTGTTGAATTATTGATTAAAAATAGATGAGTCCAAGTGATATCGCCGGGACGAAATGCCAATTTTTGTAGGACTTAAAGGCCATTAAAAGCTATTTCGAATCATTATAAAGTTTTAATTTTATGAAAATTAAAAAATTGCCTTTAACTGTTTGGCGCCTGGCTATCTATGAGGATATCATCATTTACACCGGCCTTTTCAGTCCCAGCCTATAACAAAAGCACCACAGAAATTAAGAGCTTTAGTTGTCTTTTCATGGGAAGATAATCTTAATGCTAATCTCGTAGTTCGTTACTAGTCATTTTAGAAACACCAGTAAAAACAGAAATATAATTTCCGTACATGACCTGATTTTCTTACCAGTAAGCCTGGGTTTACATAAAAGTTTTCAATTTGGTCGACACTGCACTCATCTTCTTATATACCTACTCTTTTCTTGCGTAATTATGATTCCAATGGTAGATTTCTGAGACTTCACCAAGCTTCTTTAGTGCATGTTTTTACAGTATTTATTTATTTTATTTCTATCATTGGATGGATCAGGTTCCGTTTAAGAGAACTTATCAATAATACTTGCATTTTTGATCCATTTGTAAGTTCTAAGTTCAATTTTGGGAATTCAGTAGGTATAGCTTCCAGATCCGCCTCGATGCAGGTTCCCATCAAACTTAAGTTCTTTAGAGTTTAATTTTACAATTCTGTTCAAAATTGGTCATATCTACTTATATTTCAAAAATTCTACAATCCATAGTAAACCAGTCAAATTCATAACAAATACAATTATTGCATCAGCAAGTTTATGATCAGTATATTTCTCCATTAGATTTATTATGACAGATAATAATATTTTATAGTGATAAACTCTCCTGCTCTCTGTGAACCCATTCAAATAAGTAAAATAAAAATCTATTACCTACAACACTAAGTCAATTTTGTTCGTACGTAATCATAAACTATAAAGGTACATTTATTACAATACAAATTCTATTTATTATGACAAAAATCAACAAAGTAAAAACCTAAGCACAAATTTTCTTTTTAGAAATCATGTTTAATTTTATATGAATGTCAACTATACGTGAAGCAGGAAGGTTCGAAGCAAATTAGTTATTAATTATAGTTGTTATAATTTCAAATTTATCGTTCAATGTTTTCTATGATTTTTTTTGCTGATCTGTTAAGTTGAAATCAAGTTTGGGGGAACCTCCTTGAAAAAGGGGTAGAAACACATTTTAAGTTGAAATCAAGTTTGGGGGAACCTCCTTGAAAAAGGGGTAGAAACACATTTTTTAATTGAATCGTTTATTGCTTTATTATTTTCTGATCATAAGATGGGACAATTTAAGTTTTGTCATTCAATGCAAAAAAAAAAAAAACACAGAATCATTGCCCGACAAAATTGAAACTGTCACAACTAATGAACGGCGCGGCGTATTATTAGACAACAAACCATTTTATATACGTAACTTCCCCTTTTTCGAGGTGGTGCTCCGATAAGTTGCTATCAACTTATAGGAAAGCAGCAAACAAAAAACTTTGAACGACAAATTCAAAATTATAACAATTAATTAACGCAAATTATTTATCAACCTTACCACCAATTTTCTGCAGACCTATATGTACATATTTTGAATTATAAAATTGAATGAATTTTCTGAATTTAAAATTGTTTTCTAGCCTATTATGACTCATTGAATTAATATTCTCCATCTATGTACGTATTTTATTTTCACAAATATAATATTTCACAGATTTTCTAAGTGCAGAATAATTAGTTATTCACTGCTAAGTCGTCACATCCCTAAGTAATCTAATTTATGAATTATACAAAATGTTGAAATGATGAAAGATGATAAACAAAGCTTGCTAGAGTTAAATATTTTAATCTCAAAAAAACACACATTTATTATTTGACAAAAAAAAAAAAAAACTAAGAAAACAAAATCAAAAACAATCTGTTTTTATTTCGTTTTATGCCCATCTCGTTAACCTATACCACCATGAAGATTCAAGACCTCATTTCTAATGCGGCACTTTCAGGTTTCCTCCTAAAATAGAATAGCATTCACTATGTGTGATTTAACAATTCGTCATACTCATCATCATCATCAACAAACATCACATACACTTCCCAGTCCAACTTTTAAATTCTTCGAACTTCGATGTGATTCATTCAAATAAATGTTCATTTTGCCGAAAAAAAAAAAAAACAAATTAACCCAAAACTAGACTTCATTTAGATGCTGACCCTTAGTGGCGTCCGGCATAAGCTAATCAATGTCAATGACAAAAAATCTTGTTTATGAATACCTAATGTGATAAATATTTTTTTTTTATTTTGTTGTTAGAGAATAGCGTTGAAAAAAAAATACAATAAAAAATATTACGTCATATTATATGGTTAGAGCACGCGAGACGCGGTCCAGAATATAGTTTTTTTTTCAAGTTGTTATCTTTTTTGTATGTACCTAAACAAAAACAACATCCATGACGTGTGATTTGTCTCAACTATTAAATCTTAAAAATCACAAAGTACAATTGCACTTAAAAAAAAATTCTAAGTTCTGAAGAGAATATTCGAGAATGAGAGAGTAAATTTTAAACATCCAAGTGCAAATAAAACTAACCATATTTACACTCGCCTTGAAAAATAAATAACACATTAGGAATTTTTTGAGTATGCTGTTAATTTTGTTTTCCTCAGAAAACCAAGATATATAGAAGTCTGTCTGATTCCAAATATATAATTGGACAAACGTTTTTAATAGGCCTGCGGTGTTATTAAGTTATAGCAGAACAACAGAGATTCATAGAAAGAATGGAGCTGGTTCCGGGGTCGATGGAATTTATAGTATGTAATGTTTTTTTTATGAACGCTTGATTTTAAAATGTACATAAAACATAAAGTATACAACTTGCGAGATATACACTCATTTTTTATTATTTAAAAGAACAAATTATGGCATTTACTATGGAATATAACGTCGTTCTAATGTCCATGTCCTGTCTTGAGTTTTGTTGGTTGAACTTAAGCTAAGTACAGACGATTCTCAGATCTGTCAGTGAAAAAACTGTTCCAAATGTCTTACAATCGTCTAAACACACAATTTTTATCATTGTCAGTCGATTAGGACATTGTCAGACTCATTGGTCATTGTCAGATGTTTTAATGGAAAACATCTTGCAATTGCTGGCAATTTCTTCATTGTTCGAAATGTCAATGAGTTGGTTAAAGAGAGATAAAAAAATAGCTGACAATGAAATTGGGAAGAAATCCATACCAACCGTGTGAACGGATAATTTTTCATTGTAAGAAATATGTCAATTGTCAGCTAATTGTTAGCTATTTTCAGACCATTGACAGTTCTGATAATATTGTAAGATCTGACAATCGTCTGTACTAAGCTTAATTTCAACCAACAAAAACCAACACAGGACGGGGCTCAGTCTAAATAGTGATGTAATATTTTTTTAAGTTATCATTAAAACTACCTCGAAAATTAAAGCCTTTCGTATTGTTGACCACCTTATATGAATAAGAAGTAAAATTTCAATAAGAAAACAATATAAATAGAGATTTTTATTTTAAAATAACAAATTTAGATAACACAATTTGGTGAAAAAATTAAATTAATTCTCCTTTTTTTTGATTTTCAAATTGATTCACCAGATCTTCAGGAATTTCATCAATTTCATTATAAATATTCAACAAAGGTAATATGTTAAGCCTGGTATCAGATGTTGGTTGACATCATCAGCCACGATTTTAACCGCCTTGAAGTTTAAAACGATCTTTCTGACTCTGCAGACGTCACTGGTAGTACACAAAGAACTCGAACTACCTTTCCAAAAAATAAGAATGCAAATCCGGATTGTAAAACAGAAGTGAAGCTAAAACAGTTTATGGTACAGTTATAGCTATTTCGGTTCCATCCTTCCACATTTGTTTCCATATCTAAACATTGAAATAAACAACTTTTTTTAAAAAAACAATGCATTTTAAATAACTCCTTTCACCGAAGGTTTCTAAACGATTCCCGCACAGCTATTGATGAATAGAATTTTATTTTCCAAATATTTTAAATGACAAAAATCGACTGTAGGGTTATGTGTAGGGTTATATGAAAATGGTATTCATATTTAAATCTATTCATGGAATTTCCTTCTTTTTTGTATGTAACATTAGCCAATTATCGCTTATAACCCATATGCTTCACCCCGATATAATAAAACGATACGGATCCTTATGAAAACTGTGTTGTATGCTCATCTCTTTTTGTTTGATGTTTGTCTTTTTCTTTACACTATACAATTCGCACTACCTTAAGCTACGCGCAAACCGACGCGATGGCGGTGGCGATCGCGATAACAATGTAGATGCCGCACACGTAAATCAATGGAGGGGCACACATCGACGAGATATGTGGATTGCGTTCACATTCCACTGCAGCGTTCAGTTACGCGACTTTTCTTGAACACAGCAAGCACCATTTGATCGCTATATCGCCTGAAGAAAAATGACAGTTTAAAAAAGAAAATTTTAAAATGACTTCAATTACCTACTGAAAAATTAATAGAAAAAATTCGGGGGAGTTCCATTTTATATGATTTTTTTTATTAAACTTCAAAAATTAAAACGTTTGTATTGTCGCTGACAACTTAGCCCGCTAAACAATATATATCGCGTTGATGTGAGCAGATTTTTGAACGCATCTTTATCGCGCGATAAAAGTTATCGCAATCGCCACCGCCATCGTGTCGGTTTGCGCATAGCTTTACCATTTGTAAAGATTGATAAGCCATCTAGACGTCAGAGTAAAAACTAATTTCTCGTTCAATAAAGCAAATCCCGATAGAAACCTATTTCCAAATTTGTTTTTGTATTTCGTGTTAAAAGGCCCGTAAATAATAAAACGCGGCTATTATAGTAAATTTATGTTGTGCTTTATATTGGAATTTAAAGAAGCGCAAGCAGTAGCTAATACAATGAAAAAAATAAAGAAAGATTTTTGAAAGAAAATTCTTTTAATACAAATTTTTAGTGGGCCGTATTCATAGTGGTCTCCTAAACTCATGTTTTACTTAACTACAGTTTAAATTAATACCAGTTTTTATTTAAGTTCAGTTTATCTTACATAAATTTCATGACGAATATCTATGTATATTATGATCATTTCTAAATGTGATTTTCTATAAGAAATGAGATGATTTGGAATCGGAAATTTGGAAATTTTCAACGAAATTACATGATTTGCCCTAATGAAAACATTAATAGATAGGTACATATACTTATAAGAGAAAGAAGCTGCGTGCGACCCACACTGGTCACTTCCCATTGATGCCCCTTAAAACTAGAGACCCAACGTTATTTTTTAATAAAAAAAGGGTCGTCTGTTTTCGAGATATTTGAGTCAAAACACATTTTTGAACTATTTTTTAGTAGTTTTGCTCTGCAATTTTGTTGCTTTAAAAAAAAAAAATTTCGATTGAATGTTTCTACAAACTTTTATCAGTTATTGCCTACGTTATTGTATGTAGAATAAAATTAGTACAGCCTAGTACGCAGATCGAGACAAACTAAATTTTATCTCTACATTCTTTTTCTCAAGACAAATTTTGAAGGTGTAGAGATAAAAATAAAATTCAAATGAGGACAGTAAGTAAAAATATTTTTTTGTATTTTGTAAATCTACCCTGCAATATTAATATAAAAAAAAAATCAGTACAAAAAAGGGTTTGCAGCCTTCACAGCGAGTATATGTTGTCATTCAAAAGTCATTTATATGAAAATTTAGTATATTTTCTTGGATTAAAAAATTTGCCGCACTAGTAATTTGGCCCTCTTGAACTCTTTCCTATTAGCTACGCCACTGACTGTGTGAAAACAGCTGTTTTATATAATTTATTCCCGTAACTTTCTTTCATGTTTTATTTTATGTTTTTTTGGTCATCTTTCACATAATACCTTTCAAAATTGGAAATGTTGAAACGAAAATATGTTTTTCGTTGATAAAAAGCGTGATATTCATGAAACGTCAAGATTTGTCTAGCAAAATAATGCTTCGAACATTATTTGTCTGGGAAAAATCATGTGGAGACTTTGGTATGTACAGTTTGAAAAAAAGTTTGGATTTTGCATTTGAACTGCGTACTGCTTAAGAAAAATTTGTCCTGGGAAAAAATTTGTATGAGAAATAAAATTTTTCCCGAACTGCGTACTAGGCAAGGCTTCGAAATCAGTGTTTTTTCAGATGTTTTCCAAAAATTTTTATTATTTTGTTTGTAGTTTTTTTGTTTAAAAAAAAAACTGTCAATTGAATTTGGCAATATGGCATCGTGTATAGAATAAAATTATCCCGCAATCAATATCATTTTTTTTTTCTCAAGATATTCGAGCCGTAAAACGATTTTCTATACATTTTAGATTGTTTTTTTTATTTAAAATAAACTTCCTGGTGATTTTTTTTAATTCTTTCCAATTCTTCATTACGTCGTTGAGTATAGAATAAAATTAACCCGAAATCATTCGTATTTCTTGTTATCAAGATATTCGAGGCGACTGACTTTTTACAACTTTTTTTTTAAATTGCTATAGTAAGAAAACGAGTGATTGAATTTTTTAGAAACTTCTTTCTGCACGTCATGGCTTTATTATCTGCAAACAAAATTTTTTTTGAAAGCAATATCTCTATTCTTTCTTGAGATACGGTGAACGATAGAATGTATCATGAACGTACGAACATACGTACACACTCAAATACAGACATCTCTCTAAAATACGATGGATTGGGATTCTTGGGACCTTGAAACGTCGAGATATGTCAAAATTTTCTATTCGACAAAATGGACCAATTACAATAACTTCAAAACTACAAAATGGGAAGTTAAAAATTGAAGATTAATTTATTCAAAAAATTTCGAATACAAAAAATAAACTGGTACATTAATTCTCCGTGTAATAAATTTCCTCTCACGTACTTCCAAAACTGAATTTATACGAATTCGAAGTCGTTCGCCTATTCAAGAAGTTTATATACAAAGAAAAAAAAAAAATTATTGTAGAATTCGTAAAAATTCTGCAGTTTCAAACAAACTTCCAGGAACAGACATTTTTAATTTATGAAATAAAATATGCACAAAATAAAAACGAATTTATAAACAAAGCAAACAACCTTTACGTTTATTTATTCTGTTGAAACTTCTACAATAAAATCCAAAGAAAAATAAACATTCAAACTGTTTTCGACGATCAAAGAACATCAAGCTGCAATGGATTTCATTAATTTATGGCAGAGATAAGATATCGAAATAAACCAAATGCCTCCATAACAGATTCTAATGTATAAATGGCATGTGTATTGTATTATATAAGCTGTTGTTGTTCAATGGAACTTATATAACATAAAATATATACCTTGCTCTATTTTGTTTATTTAGGACCTAATAAAATTGTTTGCAATGTAAATAACTAATTATTTTTCTTTAAAGAATACCTGTGTCAGTTATATTCTTACAATTTTTTTTATATCAGATAATAATCAAGTCTAAACTACATTGCACTTTTTGAAAAAAAAAAAAATAAAATAAAAGAAAATTGTCACCTCATTAATATATTTTGCACTCCAATTGTGGTTAACTTGGATTCATTAGATTTATTCCATTTGACTTTGGTGTTGAATTATAATTTGAATAATTTTTTTATTATTATTAAATGTTGATAAATGATATCAGATTACAATCTTTGTCAAGTATGATGAAAATAAGAAATATAATCTCTTTATAGAATCTAGATATGGAACTGCGACATGTATGATATAACTGACATGACTTAGTGAAATTGTATATCCATAAAGAATACGGAAATCTTTTGAGAAATTAGAAATATAAAAATAAAAATGAAACTCGATCTTTAGAAAAAGTAGACGCAGCGTTGATGAATGATGAATCACTGAACACTTGAATAGACAAGTAGATTAATTACTATAACTGATGGCGTAAAATATATGTAGGTATACATATTTACTTATAATGCAATTAATTCACAACAGATGGTTTAGGATTGAACTTAAGATGATAAATTAGCAGTGAATTATTTAATAATATAATAATAATAATATAACATAGACAGGCATAATATGTATTACTCCATCAAAGCTATTTAGCTGTTTGAATAAATTTAAGACATAAGAAATTTTGTATAATATAAATTCTATAGGGTATTTTTTAAAATTAAATTTTTTGTTGTAAACAAAAGATACTTTTTTTTTTAACTTAAAAATGGATTTGTATCCTACCGTAAAAAAAGACTAAACAAAAAAAAACTTATTGCTTAAATAATAAATAATTAAATCTCCCACAAGTGAGGGAGAGATGCCGCACAGTAGCAACAAATTTAAAAAAACAAATTTGTCCTTTTTGTGAATTGTGTACAGTTTTCATGCAACCATTTCCAGCATTTGGTGCATTATATACTCAATCTTCTTTTTTTTTTATGGAAATATAGTTTTCCCAGCATTTTTCACCAAAATTTAAATCAACAACCGACTCAATCTTCCTCTTATCTTTTTTTTTTTAATTATATAGTTTCTGGTGACGTCAGAACCTCTGCGAACTTTTTTTTTTTTTTGCGGTTAAAGGGCACCGGAATTTTGGTTAACGGTAAATTTCAATATGCGGCATCTTACCTCGAAAAAAGTGCTGCATCTCTTTCCGAAGTGAGGGAGAGATGCCGCACAGTTGCAGACAAGTTTTAAAAAAAGCAAAAGTAAAAAAAAGCAAAAGTAAAAAAAGTCACTCGAGCCACTTCATTTAAAACAACTCAATCACCTAAAATACTTACTTGTAACAAAACATAACTTCCTTATGGAAAATTTCAAGGCTACGAAAGAGAATGTATATAAAAATCAGATCGCAATCGCAAGTTAAAGGGAGTTTTAACTTTAATAAATAACCTTTTTTATTTCTGTCGTTTGTGTTTTGAAACCAACTGAACAAAAAACGAGAAAAAATTTTGGCACGGTTGACTACAAATCTGACTTTTGGCGCCATGAGGCATCTCTCCCGACGCGGCATCTCTTCCGCAATTACCCTACTATATGCACTCGTACTAATGAATTAAGTATACAAAAATAATAAGAACTATTTTTAGGGTCAAAAAGTATGGTAGGATCAATACACTTCAAAACGGATAAATGAAAATCCAAGAAATTAATTTTTTAAATTTGAATTTTATATATATGTATATATGCAAACAACATATGTATATAAAAAATTGTCTTATATAGGTATACGTAGAAAGAAAAACAAAAATAATATGGTATTATAAAAAAAGATTAAATCTAAACGTAATTCAAGTCTCAAATGTTATAAAAACTTAATAATACTCGTATGGTGGTTCAATGAGTTGTAAAAACTTAGGAAAAACTCAAGTGGACTTTTCAAATGCGCCAAATATAATTACGAACCAATTGAATAGAATTTCTTAGAAATCGAAAAAAAACTCATATCAAAACCGAATAATCTAATGTACATTTTGTACAGACTTTCAACCTATATTCTATTGACACTTTAAATATGAGAGTACTTGGATCTACTTGATGTTTGTATATATTTATTTATTATATTTATATTTTTCTGATTTTTTTTTTTAATGTATTAATGTAGCTGTAGTGAAAAAATGTTATCTATTAGTCTATAAGAGAACTTTGTTCTTTGATTGATGAAATAAAGAAATTAGAAATTAATCTATGTAACGTACATGTTATATCTGGCAAAAAATTTGTGTGTGTGTTCTCATGAGACTTCCTTTAAGAGTCCGATACAATCTGGGCCGATTATTCCTGGAATACAAAATGTTGGGGTCATTTCAAATATTTTTGGACCGTTTAATTTTTGTATTTAATTAAATACATATAAGAGTTTTTGCTATCGAAGCTTTTAAGAGAAGAGTTAATTGATATTTTAAATTTCTGGGCACTCAGCCAGTCCAATTTTTGGTCCTTAATCTTTGGAGAAATTTGGTTAAGGAATCGCTTTAATATTTTAGACAATACAGAGATACACATTATTTCTGATATTTTTATATAAACAAAATAGCTAAATTATTACATTGCAATTTAAAAGCAAGAATGCCCCTCAAGCAGACGACATTCCATGTCATGTCTTTATTATTTAAAAATTTTAATCGAGGAATAAAGATTATTTATGTATCTATTTATTTCTCAAATCTTAAAAATGTATATAAAATACTAGCCATTGGCAACCAGCGGCGTTGCCACCTAAAATAAAATTTCCTTGCCACACTTTCTAAAAGAAACCGTGCCATTTTTGTGCCAGATGAAAAAATAAAAAAAAAAATATGTTTCAATTGTGGGGTGAAAAAATAGAAGGAATAATTTGCTATATTTGTTTATTGTTAAAAAATAAGAGTTTCTGCCAATTTTGTACCCCTTTTGGAGCAATTTTCCTGAATTATTTTAAAAATTCGCTTTGTTTGAAGAAAAAAATGGAAATAAGAAAAACGTGCCATATTTGATTTTTTCGTGCCAAAGTCCCATGATGAATTTTTCGTGTCAAAAAACTTGGAACTTAAGATTTTGAGGTGATTCCTTAAAGACGAAATTTAAATTAGTTCGGCTCCAAAAATAACGGTACCTGCCAACCGCTTTGAAAGAGATCATTCATATCGGAAACGGCTCGACCGATTTTAATACAAAAATGTATGAGTAGGGTAGGGCGGGGATAGTTGGCCCACTTTTTACTTGACGTCTCATAATTATCAAACTACTCATAGTACAACTATGGAGCTGGTATCAAAAGAAAGGATAAACTTCTGGCTTCTAAATGAAATCTTAAAAATTTGAAAATATGTTGCCGCAGAAGAATAAAGCTACTTTACTTGCCCCTATAGCGGGCCAAGTTGGCCCAGTGTGTGGGGTTAGTTGGACCAAGCCCTGAAAAGTGGCAAAGCAAGTCTCATAAAGGGAAACAAATCCTAAATTTTATAAGGAATTTTATTTAAAACGGTCAAACAAACTAAACAATAAATTTTAAATAAAACTTTAAAAATAAATATAATAGAAATATATTAAGGTTTGAAATAAGTTTTGGAATCGTAATCGCTGTTGTAATTGACGCATCGAAGAAGGACCCATCTCCGGCTACAGTTTAGTTTTCATGCGCCCACTTCCTGCAAGTATGGTTCTGTATATCCACTCCTAACCCGACAACCTTTCAGCGAATGATTTGATCCACATTAGGCAAAAATATCCCAGTTCCTCTTCTTTTTCAGAACTTTATTTTTGTAATAAAAACCCCCTGGGCCAACTAACGCCACACCTGGTTTGAGAAGCATATTTAGTCATAAATATAATAATACTCAAAACTGTTCAATTTAACTCACAAAATATGAAAAAACAATATATTCACTTATAAAAAAACTTTACCACAGTCCTTAATCCTGGATTTTTCACTAGGAAAATAAAAAAACTATCCTATCCGCATTTTTTACTTTTACCCTCGAAAAAGACAAATCTGTATGTGGTTTACCTTCTGAGGGCACAATGCAACTGGAACCGTTATGGCACGTGCTGGTAAGAGAGCACACTTTGTTCGTAAATGATCCTTTTCTTGTAGTACTTTCAGGTTGCGAATAATTCGCGTGGGCCAACTTTCCCCGTGGCCTAACTAACCCCGCTCTACCCTACTATTACAGGCATAATGGTCTACATTTCGGTGAAATTTTTTTATAGGATCTGTTATTAACAGTGCATTCTTTAGAACCACTTTTTTGTTCTCAATTTTCTCGTGAACGGATAAGCGAACTAACTTTTGAAAAGGAGGTCCTTTTAAGTCACAATAATATCTTATTTAATTATTTTATTTATTTTTTGACTTTAGGATTTGCGGTGATATTTGAAATAAAAAAAAATCTCATTTAATGCCTTCTAATCCATTTTGTCCAATTTATTTACTATACATATTTTAATTTTTATTATTATTATTAATTAGTCGTAAGTATAAATGTATAAAACAAAATCTTCAAAATTCTTTGGATTTTATCTGAAATTGTTATAAGAAAAGCCTTGTCTAGAATATCTAGAAAACCATCTGCTGTGCGAAATAGTAATATCGTACTTCAATCAACAATAATATTATTGTTACAAAAACAGCAGATTTTTGTTATATAATAAATATTAGTTTTTCTTTCATTTTAAAAGTGAAAAAAAATACTTTGCTTCTCAAGGCCACAATAAATTAAGTTGTTACTTATTTATTTTTTTTGTTACTTATACATTTATCAAATTGTATGATTGTTTTTCTCGTTGTTTCATAAACTTTTAAACTTTTTCATAAACTTTTATTTTTTATCCCACAAAGAACAATATTCATAAGGTTCTAAATTTAAACATTGTGATAGAAATTGCGAAAAAAATATGATACGATCGATGGAAAAATCATTCAAACCTTGAAAAGCAATATTTGGCAAGTGAACATTTAAAAATAATTATTTGCTGGCTTATCGTCGATAGTGTATGACTTATCGCATAAAAAAAAAAAAAAAAAAAAACAAAAAAAAATGTTTAATTTAAAATAAGATTTTTTTCTTTGTGTATATATATAAACAATTTAAAATTCTACTCTGATTGTTATGGATTATTTTAGTCACGTCAATTAATTTCAATTTAATAATGGAAATATGAGAAGGACAATTAGTCGGAATGGAATCCAGAACTTTGAGACCCTGACGGAGATACGCCATGTTTTTATAAATAAAGATAGTCCAGACGGAGGCCGGAGCTGAAACAAATCTGTGTCTATAAGAGGTTGAGGTTTGTTTGGTTGTGGAGTTTGATGGCTGAATATTGGTATGGGATAGGTCTAAAGAGATTAAAGCATTGTTTTATCACGTTGCTGAAAGATAAGATGTAACTAGGGTGACCAGATTTATCCTCAAAAGAGGTCATCCAAAAAAATCTCAAACGATTAATAAAAAAAGAACAAATATTTTTTTATTTTTTTTTTATTTATTTGGTGATAACGTAAATATTTAACAAAAAAACTTCATAAAATCTATCACTTCTAACATGAAAATAACTTTTTACGTAATAACATTTTTTTCAAGAACATATTTTATTTTTGATTTTAAAGGGTGTCTCAAAATTCACGCATCATAGTATTGCGAATAAAAAAAGACAGACTGACAGCTGACAGTTGAGGGTTTTTAAAAATAGAGGGGAGCTACACGATACTACAACGCGTTTTCATTAGGTGTGTTCCTTTACTTTAGAACTCTGTCCATTTGTGTCAATTTCTACACATTTAATTTTCTTATATGAACTTTTACAGACTTTTTTGATACACAAATGCACAGAGTTTCAATGTAAAGGAACGAGACTAGTATCTATTAAGCAGCAATTTGAAATAATAATTTAGGTTTACTGGTGATTTTTCCAACAAAATCACATTCAGCGATGAAGCTAATTTTCATCTTGATGGCTTCGTTAACCTACAAAGTTTGCGCATCTGGCGCTCAGAAAATACACGGGTTATTGTTGAGAAACAAATGCACCCATCAACTTTTCACTGTTTGGTACGGATTTTGGAAATTGAGCACTATATCAACTATATATTCAATCACATTTATGCGGAACGGTCATGGAAAATGTAAACAAAAGAGTACATGAACCAGCAAAGCCGAGGAGGCCATTTACCATTCTATTCTATGCCATAACCATATATTGCATATTTTATGAATAAATAAAAGAGATAAGATCCTAAATAAATGTCTATCAAAATTACTTTTTTTGTGAATTTTTGGGACACTCTTTATTTTTCATTGGACCTCATTTCACCGTGCATTTCACACCATAATAAATTTTGTATTGTTTTTTTACGAACAAATTTGAAACCTAAAAAAGAGGACAAATTGTTTATTTTTTTCAAAAAGATACCGGACAAAAGTTAATTAGGTCAAAAAGAGGACGTCTGGTCAGCTTAGTTGTAACAAACCGTTCGATTCGGGGCTACAGTATAGTCAGTTTTTGAAACTATCGACTAAAAGTATTAAAACTTTTTTTGTGCAAAATTTTATATGCTACAATTTGTATTTTTATAATTTTCATAAAAAAATTGATATTGTTTTCGAAACTTTAAAAAATCTGTAACTTTTTTACTCCCCCCCCCCATACCAAAAAGCCTGTAGATAAAATTAGGTATGCATACTTATACAGTATAACCCACTTATCTGAGACACTTCTGTCTCCCCGAGTATTTGTCTACCAATTATACCTATAAAACACTCCGCTTCGGCGAAACTTGCTAAGTGAAAAACCCAATTATTTAAAACATATTTTAATCACGGTTGCCACTTGAAAATAAAGTTTGTGTCAAAAATTTAAAATAAAAATGACCATCTGTAGCTAAAAATGACCAAAATAATTTAAGTCCGAAATATTTGTAAACACAGATGACAGAACAAAGAATTCATCACATTTATTTCAACATATTCTTCATATTCCACAGATGACATATTATTTTTTTTAATTATCAACAATAAACAAAAACAATGAAAATCAGGTACAAACAAATTCGCAAAGCACCTAACAAACTTAATTAAATTAGATTACAAGATAAATATGTAAATAAAAGTAACGAATCATAAGTAACGGAACATACAAATATGTATTAACTTCTCACTGCATTTTAAAATGAGATCACAGTATAAGCTTTAGGTTGCATAAAAATTAAAGGTCGTGTTTCTTTTTTCGCATTTCGTAAAAAAATAACCAAATCAAATAATAAATGACAATGCGACCAAATGATAAAATAATGACCAAATTTGGTCACAAATGACCAAAGTGGCAACCGTGATTTTCAATTAAATTTTATATTTTTCATTGAAAAAAACTCTCTCAAGTGAAAAAATTGAATCGGACAAATCAAAAAATGTGCTGGAAGCTTCTTCTCTTTCATTTTCCACCTCCATCCAAATTTTCACCACGAAAATGACATTTGAATTTCTGATATATCACAACCGTTTATTTTCGTTTTTACTATCCGGACTCGGCTTAAGTGAAATTTTATTTAGGTTGCATAAAAATAATGAAATTTTTTTTCTCTTAAGGAGGGTTCATTTAAGTGAAAAACCAACCTGCTTAGGTAAAAGAAAGACTGTGACATTTTGCCGCTTTTCTTAAGCGTGTTTTTTTATTAAAAAGATATGTTAATTGTTCAACACATATCCAAATAAAGGTTTTCAGCTTTCTGATATTTTCTTCATCTTATTTTTCTGAACTAAATACGAATAAATTAATGGTGGCGTGCGCAACGCACACCTTTAAATTAAAGTTTGGTTATATTCCGCCATAGTTATTTTGGGGTATTTTTTTCCATTGTATTCTTTTATCATAATATATGTATTTTAATTTCAAATTTGATTAATCAAGTTATTTTTCATTTACCGGATGTTGGTTTATCTGAAGATTATGTTGCTGGTGCTATATAAAAATGGGTCACCGCTCAACGGATCTCAATCTGGACAAACAGAAACGTTTTTAAAATATTTCATCGACCGTGCACACCAAAAGAAAATTTTCAAAAACATTTACCCAACTTTTATTAAACAATATAGGCGTGTTGTTTTGAGAATCTATACAGAAAATCCCACAAAAGTGGTCAGAGTCACATGTAATTCTCATTGACTTTTTCGTCCGGGTAAGGTGATTCAACTCAATTCAATTCAATTGAATATACTTTCCAATGATATTTGTCAAAACATGGTTGCCATAGTGAATGTTTCAAATGTTTGTAATGAGATTTTGAAAATATAGAATTAAAATGACGTCTTTGTGATATAATTCTTATTTTTTCTTCATCTTCCGGAATGTAGTAAACTTTTTTGGTCACAAGAATGTTTACTTTTGTTTGTATGAATGGTTAAAAAAAAAACTCAGAAAAAGTTGTACAATTTTTGTAGACTGGTGGTAACTCTAGACTTACTGCGGCAGATACGTCAAATTTGCTGGAAAATGACAAACACATTTTTGGTGTGATAGTTCTTTAGCTATCAAATGTGATTTCATCTTACACAGACACAGACTGGGGTGGAATCGTGTAAGGTGATTTGCGATAAGTGAGAGTCACAATCAACCAATTCAGTCTGTGTAAGATGATATCACATTTAATAGCTAAAGAGAAACCACATCAAAAATGTGATTGTCATTTTCCAATAAATTTGACATATCTACCGAAGTACGACTAGAGTTACCATCGGCCTACAAAAATTGTACAACTTTTTCTGAGTTCTTTTTTTAACCATTCATACAAACAAAAATAAACATTCTTGTGACCAAAAAAGTTTACTACATTCCGGAAGATGGAGAAAAAATAAGAATTATATCGCAAAGACGTCATTTTCATTCTATATTTTCAAAATCTCATTACAAACATTTGAAACATTCACTATGGCAACCATTTTTTTGACAAATTCCATTTGAAAGTATTCAATTGAATTGAATTGACCTTACCCAGACAGAAAACTAAATGACAATCACATGTGACTATGGTCGCAGGTCGATGTGACAATCATTTATCACCTTAGCCGATTCCACCCCTGAATTGGTTGATTGTGACTCTCACTTATCGCAAATGACCTTACTCACGATTCGACCCCTGGTTTTTATATTTCACATTTGGTAGGTACTATTGAACTTATTACTTTAACTATGAACTATATGAACACATCCATGGGGAAACAATTCAATTGTCCATCGTACCAATATCTAAGAACAAAACTAACAAAAGGATTCTACTTTAGCTTTTATCGGCAGTAATTCTACTTTTTAATACATGTAAAATCGTACACAACGAAAAGCCTTAAATTAAATCTTTAAAAATGATCTTAAAAGTCAGAAATCTCTGCCTATTTTTAAAGATTCACAACATCCACTAGGAAGTATGTATGGTTATGGTATATGGTAATTGATAAGCTTGCAGTCATTTATTCAATCTCTTTACCGATAACCTTGATGTGAGTATCACATCTAGTTCAAGTACTTAAGCCTTCAAGCCTTGTCATCTGATCGAATATACAAACCTACATACATACAACAACTGATAATTAAATATATCTCTGATAAGATTCAGATTAGTCATGATAAATCGCATTGTGTATATTTATAAATATTTATTTAATGACTTAAGTAACAACATTCTATTGCACATGATAGGGCAATATACACAGGTACATTACATATTATAAATAATTTTTCCATTAACATTTAAATTTGTATTGTTGTCAGTCGGTGTCAAAGTCTTTTATTTGTCAAAGACAAACAGTTAAATGATGCTTTGTAATAAAAAAAAGGAAAATAAGGCAAAACAAACAAAAACACATGGATTGATTTTTATGACTCAGAGTGCAATGTTATAAAAAAACTGATAACGAAATAATTCTCAACAGCTGTATTACGAGTAGAAACAGGTTCATAGGTAAACACATATGCGATAAAGATTAATTCTGTTTATTATTGAATTTTTGATAGACGGTAATCGATTGAAATAAATTTTAGCAAATAACGTAAATATTGATTTTTGTTTGTTATGACATTTAGTTTATTTATCTCTGAGATTTGTTTGCAAAAATTTGTTTCAGAAAACAAATTTGTTTTGATTTGATTTTGGTTTAAGCGAAATAAGTTTCTTTTTCACACCGTCGATCATTTTTTTTTTCGAAATCGATGAACGGCGAGTGAAATGATGAAAAATATTCAACACACTGTTCAAATTGTGAAAAAGATGATAATTTGTTAAAGTTTTCTACATAAATGTAGATAACAACCGAAAAAAGGACATTGGATCTCCGTGTGTCCATCACATCAACGTCTCTACAAGATCCACTGATTCTTTACAGTTTGCCTTCAAGGTAGGTACGTAAGCTCTAATTAAGGAAGTAGATAAATATCAAATGAGAAATGAGCAACCCCATACCATATCCATATCGAAGGTTAAAGTGCCGAAACTCGTAATTGTTTTTTTTTTCAGAAAGCAACAAAAAACGCTGACAAATTTTGTATGGCGATCTTTAGTAAAAGGTTTTGAATTCTGCTTTTTTTTGTAAAATGTTCAAAACAACATAGTTACGCTGAAATTCACAAAAGATTGCTCATATTTTGCTGATCATTTTGCATTTTTGTTGAATTTTTCGACTTTTGAGGTCCTGCACTTTTACCATCGATATGCAATTTCAACCAGAAATATAGCTAGCTGCTAAGTTATTTTTCTGTTGATTGATTTTATTTTTTTTTAAGTATAATTTCCCACTTATTTATTTATTGCAAGAATAATGACGTTCAATTATTTAACAACAATACAATTTAAAGCGCCATCAATTGGTTTCAATAATTGATAGTTAAAAATTTGTATTGTTCATTTTGAGATCTTTAAAAAGCAATATTAACTGATTATTGATTATTTTGATGCAAAGATAAAGCTTATCAGCCAAATTAATAAACGTGAAATAGCGAAGGGTTAGGTCTTATTCCGTAGACTAAGTGGAATATGTTATGAGTGATGTTGAAAAAGAAAAGTACGGATATATGTATATGTCATGACATGACTGTTGTATTGATTTTTGTTTATAATCATGTCGATTATGGAATCCGCAGTGAAGTGCCCTCCTTCTATTTACTCATTTGCCTTCAACACTGTTGACTGTACTGAAAATCACTGCGGATCCAGTATTGCGGATTCCATAATCGTCATGAATATAAGTGTTCTCTTTCTTACAATTAATATTAAAATATCTGTTTTGACATTTTGAGTATTTGTCTCATTTCATATAATCCACATCGTGGTATGGCGCAATCGAAACAGAAGCTATAGTGACAAACCACTCCACAACACACCACACAATTGATAATGGTTCTGGCTTTAGCAATCAATAAACTGTTAATATGTCTGAAAGTGAAGAGTAACAGAGTGATTTTATCTATGCAGATAACGTTGCTATTCTCGTTTTAGAAAAGCATCTTTGCAACTTGAAACAACACTTACAAATCCTTTCGGCTTAAAGCAAGTTAATAAAGTGGGTAGATCGGTCTGGAGTGGCTGACAATCCTCTTTTCTAGGAAATATAAAATTCCCAACTCCTTAATTGTCGTATTGAAAATTTTGTTCCAAAGAAAAATGAAATAGGCCCCAAAAATATGCATACAAAACAAAAACAACGAAAATTCTCAAATTTTTGGGATTTTATTTCATTTTTTTTTTGGGGCCATATTTAATTAATTTTGGAATTTAATTTCATTTTATTTTGAGAAACATTTCGTTTTGCTAATATACATTAGGATAAAATAGGAAACAATTTTCAAAATAAGTCATATTAAGAGTCCCTCATAGAATCAACAATTTGCAACGGAGTGTTGTGTCGCCAAGTTACGTTAAAGTGATGTTTCACCGGATGAAGTCATTTTTCCGTGAAAAATAAGTGTTGTTGGTTTTGAGATCCCAATACTTGCACTTTAGACAGAAGCTAATATTTTCCCCAAGCAATTTGAATAGATGAACATAAGACTAATTAAAAATTCATTTACAACGTCAATAAGTTTAAGTTTGAATTTTCGAGTACCTACAGCTATACTGCATCACTGCATATCTATACGATGTAGATATACGTTCGACTTCGATTCTTTACAAAGACAATAATAAACAAGATGAAAGTCTTCTGTCAACGCCATGTCATGCAGTCTCTAAAATGAATTTCCTGGGTGTCCTAAAATTGTATATATAGGAAGTTTCATATTTCACTTGGAGTTGTTCGTAGTTAAATACGAGTGGGGGTGTTTTCAGATTGCAAGAAGTATGTAGGTATAATGCCATCCATAATAATGAAGGTACATTTTCTACTAGTCAGCTAGCTATAGTGGGGTTTGCACTGTGGATATGGTGGTGTCTTTTCAGTTCAATAAGTGAGAGAACTGTTAAAAGGTATTAAAGCACTGCGCTACTTAAGAATCATTGCCCTAGTTTATGAGCGAATGCACTTTTATTATATATATGGAGACTTATTCATATATGTATTTATAATTGTGTTGATATGGAATGGAGTTTTGTATGGAAAAGCACTTTCATTTTTGCAAATAATATATGAGACTGCAGTGAAACACGCATCGTTGTGGAATATAAAATATAATGCTGATAGACTTTTGGTTTGGCAGAAATATTTATTTTTTTGTTAAATAACAAAAGTGGAATGGACGTTTAATGAAGATGAAATGTTAATCAATAATCTTCACAATGGTGCTTGCTCGAGGATTGAGGAGTGTTTTTGTTCACTGAAGTCTGAAGTGTCATAATTTAAATTTTGTCAAATTAATTTCATCCACTTTGGTGCAGCGACTCCAGATCGTGGGATTTATCCCTATTTGTGGGAATTTTAGGTTTTAAATAAGCTAAAAGGGGAAAACTGCTTTTTCACAACTCATAGTACAAAAATAATTGATTTTACGTTATGCTTAAATTTTTTCCCAAATTGTTCATTTTATTAAAAAAAAAATTCTATTGAAATATGAACAAAGACCCTATTTAGATTGTGACTTTTCACTACGCCAAGACAATGGTGAGATCGGTGAAGGGAACAGAGCTCCTTTCACACAAAATCATAGTCATGGCGTAGTGAAAAGTCACAATTCCTATTCTGTCGTATAGGGTCAAATAAAACATTAGGTGCGTTTTATTCATTGCTGCATAGCCAGCGCACCACAGGTTAAATAAAACGATTACTCACTCCATACGTTCATTTCAATAATTCAAAGTTCTATCAGCCATCTTTTTTTTACTGACTTCTTTTTTGCCAGCAATCAAATTGTTTTTGTTTGCCAATGAAAATTTTGCTGCGCTGGCTATGCAGAAATGAATAAAACACACCTATTATCATGCCTAGAAAAAACTCATTCAAAATATCTGGATGCGTTCATTTTCATTTTTCTATTAACTTTTTAAACCTTATGGGAACTGGATTTAAAACGCGTCAAATTTAATGGTGAATCTTTACGTGGAAGCATCAAACTTTAACCTCGGATGAAATTTATTAGAAATTTTAATCCATTTCACACAAATTACACAACTAAATTATAAACGAAAACTATGCTTTTCGACCATAAATCTCATTTGACTTTAATAAGGCTTGTTTTTTTATGTCCTTATCGATTTTTGTGCTTTTATTTTTGCCTTTTTTTGTTGCAAATGGTTAAACTCGTGCTTTTAATGTAAATGTCTAAAATTTGTATTTTTTACCAATGCATATTTGCTTCTAAACTTTACTGCGTAATCAAAATATATGGGATTATATTTTTCCTAATAAAAAACATAATACGAGTCTGAATTACAATGAAATATAATTTTTTTTTATTTATTTAGTCGTGGGTAAAATGTGGGATATTTTTAATAAAAGCGTGGGAAAAAAGGGAATTTTAGGATATCACTATGGGAAAACCTGATCGCAAAGTCTGGCCCCACTGCTTTGGTGGTGGTGTTGATGATGACGTGCAGATAATAAAATTTATTCAAATAAAGCATTATGAGTCGATCATCAAGGTCATTTTCAAAATAATATTTGATTATAAAGGCGTGGTTTTATAATAAAATTAAGGTATTCATGAGCAGCATTTAAACTAGGATACCTTACATCTGTCAGTTCTTATTATTTACATCACATAGATACAATTCACCAATGACCAAATATCCGACGTCTCTGTAAACACTTCTAAGTTCTAAGTGCTCAGGTTTTCTTCTATGTTTCTCCACTTCTGATCTTGTTTTTATTTACCGTACCTATATTAATTCATCTGGAGTTGGAGCAGTTAGAACTAGCATATCTTTGCAGATATTCTTTCAGCCTACATACAGAAAAGAGTATACAGCAAAACATACAGCATTAGTACAGCATACAGCATAATGCATGCTGTATGCAGTAGGCAGCATAACAGATAGACCTAGGGTAGATATTTCTGAGAGCCGAAAGCAAATTTGGCGAAACAATTTATAGCCAAATATGATTTCGTGGGTTACCATAGGCATTTGCGTCTTGATATCGAATACAAAAGTCCGCATTTATTTTTTCAAGAGTATCACTTAAATAAATTTTTTTTTTAATAATAAATACTCTTTCATTTTCCCTAAGTCCAAAGGCTTTTATCTTGAAGTTACTATTTATAGAATATAATATCTGCTCGAGAACCTTATCAGCATTTTTAAAAACTTTTTTTGTTGTTTTGTTGCGTTTTATAATATGTATTTTCAAAAAAAAAACAATAAGGCTGGCTAAAAGGCTAAAATCTTAAATTTTGTTAACCTTATCGTCTAGATTAAATAAAAAGTCGGTATTTCTAAGGCACAAAGGCGCCGTACTTTTGTATTTAGTATCAATACGCTGCGCTTACACATTTATGGACCTTTAGACCCACATATTTTGGACTTTGGTTATGTGTTCATCAACTCTGCAAGCCATATTACCAGCTCACTCGGATCTCAATGGATCCATTCGTCATAAGAATGCCATGTAAATAATATCCTTGTTTTATTGATTGTAATGTTGATTTGTAACAACAAACGCATAAAAGTACAATTATGTCAATTAAAAAAAATAAATAAAAAGAACTCGAAAACAGAAAGAAAAATTAATTACCCAACTAAAATTATGAGGACCAGCATAACATATGTAATAAAGAACCTTTTGTTAACCTAATACGTGCTACACATATATCAACTTATGCATTGGCTTCTATATATTTATAAAGTAACCCCTGATTGACACTGCCCCTCATAGCTTGACCTATCAATAAATATAAAAAAAAACAATTCCAAATGGTGGATGATAAAAAATTGCAGAACCAAGTCGAGCTATAATTAGAACGCATGGTCGGGTCGTGATGTTGTTTTATTGATTACAAGGCTGCTCCTCTTTTTTATTTTAATTAACCTTTAAAAAAAGAATATAAAAAAAGAAATATCGATAAAGGTTGTAATAAAAATGATTTATGAATCTTATCAAGGCCGTAGCCAGGGAAGGAAAACGTAGAATCAAATATTTATTTTGGACTCAGAATGTCGAAACCACCAATATCTTGCCAGAACTGAACTGCCTTATGCATGTAAGACCAATAATTATGTTGAACGAAATTGCCTAAACTTTCAGATATTTAATATAAAACATCTTGTTTCAAAAAAATAGTTTTATTTAAAATTGATTTTGGCCTTTTATCCTTGAAAATATCAATTGATAGCTGACTAATGTGGAACTTTTGAATATGCAATTTTTTTCTAAGTTCAGTTCGTCTAACGACTAACGTCCATTTTAAAATTCAACCAGTTTTAAATTCTAAGTCCAATTTTTTCTGGCCACGGCCTTGGATTTTTTTTTAAATTTTATTTAATAAAATATGTGTTTTAATTTTGTATTTTTAGGAAGTACCTGAAGAAAATTACAGCCTGCCGTACCAGAATTCGAATGGTTCAAATAATGGAGAAGCTGTAATACTAAAACTAGATGTTCAAGTGCCTTTGCGTGAAGAACCAAAATTTCCTAAAGAAAAATGGAAAACATTTATTGGTATGGATACATTTTTTTTACTTAAATATATAATAATTTATTTAGTCCATGATTTAACATTTTTTTATTTCTTTTCTTTTCTAGCATTTGTGATACTATTAGTTAATTTTATTTTGGCAACAGTTTCATTATCGCTTGTCCATGAAAGGTTACCCGATCGAAATATTTATGGGCCGTTGCCAGATGTATTCTTAGATAATGTTGAAGCACAAGATTGGGCATTGTATGTTAGTGAAATTCTAATCATGGTGACGGTTAACACATGTATATTGCTGACATTGTTACATAAACACAGGTAAGTTTTTTTTAGCTACAAACTTTTAAAGAATAATTAAAAAAATACTAAATCCAATTGGTCTTAAATCTAATTAAGAAATATGTATACACATTAACAAATCTCTTCGACAGAAAATGATTTGTTGAGACTTTGAATACATTAAGAAAAAATCCTTACTTAAAGGGTGTTTTTTTAGGGGGAGGGGAAAGGATTTTGTCTTATCCGATACAGCTTAGTAGCTGACAAATTACTGAGAACTGAACTTCTCTGACCATTTAGTAACTTTTAAGATTTGATGAGAACGCAAACTGTCATCTCTCTGATGTCAAAATTATGTTAAATTCTGTCTCAAAGTTATCAAGTCTAGCGTCAACGAAGAACAATGTGAATGCGTGGTTGACATGACTTTTTGGGTCATTGCGTTGATTATTTTTGTTAACCGTGGAGTCAATCCGTTTAACGCTGTTAGGAAATGTTGACAGACTGCTTGTGACCATGTTAGATGAGTTTCAACCTTGACACAGCAGAATTTTTGTATCGCCTCAACTAGGGATGCCAGACGTCCCGCCAGGCGCGGGACAGTCCCGCAAGTGTCCCGCCGGAAAATTATGTCCCGTTATGTCCCGCAATTACATATAATGTTCCGCTGGTCCCGCAAAAAATTTAAAATGCTATCAAGATTAAATTTGTTTTATCATTATCATAACACGTTTGGAAAGAGACTTCGAATGAGGATATCAAACCTTTTTTATAATTTGGCTTCCTTGCAAGCTGAATATTCAGGTGAATCATCAGGTGATAAATAAGATTGCATAAGTATATTTAGGAAGACTGATAAGATTGCTTTATTATGTCTTTTTTATGATTCTATCTACTTCTCACACTCGTTATGAAATTGCTATTATGTAATTATTTAGAAAAATGCTCATCAGCTTTTATAAATAATACAGTTTCAGAAATATCTCAAAATTGTTGATCTTTCTAAATTAAAAAATGTAAATACTAATATTTAAATATTTAAAGAATTTGTGCAACTTAATTTTTTTTTTAAAGAACATAGAAATATTAGAAACGAAAAATCTGTCTATATTGGTGTAAACTTTTTTTTTTTAAAGAATTCAGCCCTTAACTTTGAAAAATTATGTGGTTTTGTTTTTTCCTTTGCTAATTTCGAAAGCCAGCTCTGAAAGAAATTTCAGTTTTATGAAAAACTCATGGCGTGAAGAAAGAAATAAAAGTTTCTATGTTGGTATTAGGAGCGAAATTTGTTGATTAAACAAAATTTTAATATGACTTGTATAGAGAATTAAAACTGATTGTGGTTTTAAAGAAATTGTTTCAAAAATCTCAGCAGAAGAATACATATAAAAAACCTACCTACTATTTACCTTGTAAACATTTATGAAATTTTGCTTTTATTAAAAGACTGAACATTTTGTTTTTATTATTAATTAACTTTTAATGTTGTTAACTTTTATAGTTTTCATTTTTTTTTTGTTTTTATTCTTTATTTATTTTTTTACACCTTAGTTCGTTATGTAATATGTTCACTCATAAATTATAAGTATTAAATTAAAAAACTGGTTTAAAATTGAAGACTTTTTTTCGCATAAAAAATAAATTATACTTTTAAAGTTTTCGGAAAGGTTGTTATGTTCCCAAAATAAATTTGTCCCGCAAAGAAATTTTACAAATCTGGTATCGCTAGCCACAACGCAGCCTCCCTTGACTTTCTTTTGGTTGATATGATGTGCATGTTCAGGGGTGGAATCGCGTAAGACGATAGTTGATTGTCACTGTTTTGATAGTAAATTTTGATTATCAACTTTTCTTTGTTCTGTGTAAAGTGATAGCTAAAAATTTACGATTACTATACAGCACTTACCCAAGTTTGGGAAACTTGGTACAAATTTATAGTTAACAAACAGGCATTAATGTCATTTCGATCAGCTTTTGTGTTTTATTGTTTTGAATTTGCAATACAAGTTTTCGTTTCTGTAAAAATGTAAGTGCACCTACATAACTTGCAACAGTTATAAATTAATAAATTTAAGGACTGCCACATACAACCAAAAAAAATGATTTCCTCTTACATTCGGCAACACATCCCAAGCTGGCGAGGTCCTACAATTTGCATTGAAGTATGCACCCGTTCACTTATTTTTATTTTGACTTTGATATCTTTTTCACTTTTCTTCACTAAACTTTCGATTAGTGAAGAATCTCACACAACCTATCTTTCTCAAAAAATTAAACAAAATATGTGAAAGTGACACCTAAATAGTTGTCACCAACAAACCATAGCAAAAAAGTAGTCAATTTGATAATCAAATTACGTGGAGCAAAATCATTCACTTTGATGATCAACAATCAACTATTGCCTTACGCGATTCCAACCCAGAAGATTCTGTAGATAATGGCGCAAAATTTTAAACATTTTAACGCGGCTCTAAATCTACTTTAAAATGGGAGTCAGCTCTTAATAATAACTTTGGAATGAGAGGCGGCTCTTTGTAAATTTTAAACGACATATTACATAAAGTATACTTAAGCGTTAAAGAGGTCTTCTAACTTTAAAACCAGCAAAGCTCTTCTCTATCTTTTTAAAGTATGCTTTATTTGTGGGAAATTATCACTTTGAGTGTGAGTTACACAAACACAAATGCATCCACACAGGGAAGGCGTGCAGTTAGACAGCTAAATGCACCCAAAGGCATTTTGATCTGTTTTGTTTTAGGATTGTTTTGAAATTTCAAATCGATAAAATAGTAAAAAAGCTTAGTAAATTAAAGAAACAAGTAATATAAAAGTAATTAAAGTGATTACATGCAATACAAAAATGTACAAAAATAGAAAACTACACGCGGTGCTGCGTTAAATACTGCACCTATATTTAAAAACACCTATAACAAGCAGTGTAATTTTTGTTCATTTCACAGGTAAGCTGTAACTCATATTCCACATAAAGTAAGTAAAATTACTCTGCACTACGGGCGCTCAATGGATTTGAGCGCCTTGCCATCACCAACAAAAACCAATGCTACCCTGGACGAGAATTTCAATTTTCACAGATGGGGTTCAGCTAATTCCCGTGATTGAAGTGTATTTTTATTTTCAAATAAATTGCTTTTTTAAAGCAAAATGCTACGAAATATCAATTGAAAAGTATTCTCAGAAAATGTATTAGCCTAAAAAACGTCACTTCACATTACTTTATGTGGAATATGAGACACAATCAGCCCGTGAGAAGAAAAATTTGAAAACTCCATATTATAGGTGTTTTTACACGATTTAACGCAGCACCTCATGTTGTTTTGATTTTTTTTATAAAATATTGCAATTATTCACTATGTTAACTTTTATTTCACTTTTTTATTTAGTATTTTCACTATTTTAACTCGAAATTTTAATCTCGAAACACTTTCCTATAGCTGGGCAAAATTACAGATTGGGTTCTTTATGTTTTTTTTTTTTAATTTTTCGTTCTGTTTGATTTATTCAGCTGTCAAAATTAGGCGTGTTTCACAAAAGTTTGCTGACGTTTTGTTAAACACGTTCTTTAGTTAGAAGAGTTGTTTAAAGTGTTTAGAATTAAGAAAAATTTAAACAAGAATTTTTAAATAAAGGACTATTTTAACTAGAGTCGGGTTTATTGCTTAAGTGAGAATTGTTTAAAATTTTGCGCCAATGTATTTATGATCATGCAGAAGATTTTGGAATCTTTTTGCAATGTAATTCTTCTGCTGAAAAAAGAGAGAATTTAGAACCAAAAATATATTGGACGAATAGTTGAAAAAGCCTATAGAGTTCGAAACTTCAGAGTTTAAAATTCCTTTCATTCAGAGCAATAAAAAAAAATTTAAAAATTTTTGCATTCCTAAGGGTTTTTTTAATCCATCGGAAATATTCTTCGATGAAATTTGACAGCTCATGACTTTTTTACTCGACAGAGTTCTTCGGGATAACCAACTTAAAGCGCCATTAATTTTTGCAAGGCCGGGGGGAATTGAACGAAAAAAACGACGTCGGTGCTAAAAAATTTACATGTAAAATGCAGCAACAACTAATCCCCTGCGGGCTTGCTAAACCCAGAGAATTCTCGGGGCTTAACTTAAGCGCACATAAAAACTGTGTAACCGGCATGACTTACACACATGTTATCGATAGTTTGTATGAAAACTCCATGCTTTTTTCTGTGATGGCTAATCCCCGTTGTCGTTTTTTTCAACCAATTGCCCCCAAAAAAACACACCTAAAGTTAATTTTTACTTATGTAACATTTCAAAGTCGGCGTCATCTGATGTAGTAAAGTCATTTGATCGTCAATATTAAATTTGTCAAAGCGAGAAAGAAAAACAATATAAAAGTATTTAAACTATCTTTATTGAATTCTCAAACGTTCATTTCTAATTATTGTAAGTAATTTGCTAATTTGCTCGTTGCACAATCCATTAAAATAAATTATTTGCTATATTTTCCCACAGAAAAATATCACAACGCTTGTTGTCGCCCTAAATCGCGGTCATTCGTATCCTATGCGCTATTTATCTTGTGTTTCATTTGACATTAATGTCGCTGTTTTCATTTTCTACCCCAAAGAACAATGAGTTTGTTGAATTGTGTAGGTACTTAATTAATGGTTGCATAGAGTAGAACAACAAAAAAAAATCACTTTGATGCTAAAGTTCAACGAATATTAAATTATGTTACTGGTAAAGATTATTGAAAGATTACTATTTTTTATTTGGATTTCGTTCTTTAATTAAGCACATACATATACATATATTATGAAAGGATTTTGGTTAACTTATGCATTATGACTTGAAATATTACATACACCCAACCTCGCACCTACCCCAAATCCTATACTGTGCCCAAGCAGGGTGGTTGCAGGGGGCATCAAGTCCCTCCATACATAACTCACTGTTTATACGGAGGTGAAGTAATTTTCCATGTGAAAGTAGATCCCGTGAAGTTAGTACTCTGCACTGTATTTTTCCTATTGAAACCCTAAAACACAAGAATATCCTGTGGACTTCTGGCCCACCAAGATGGCTCAGAAGTCCATTGTGGACTTTTGGCCTGTGGACTTCTGACCCTGCGTCTCAATTGGTTGTCCAAACTTAAGGATAGGTTGGTACGTTCAATGAACAAGGTTAGGCTAGTTTTCTAGTTAAGAATTGAAAAGGTGTCTTGAAATTAATAAAATGAACGTTGAAACTATCCAAAAGTTCTCCAAAATTCATTAATTCATTCAAAATTTACAGATATTGATCTTAATTTTAAATTTATTAATTTCAGATTCATTATCATGCGGCGAATATTTCTCATCCTGGCCGTCCTTTATTTCATGCGTTCGATCACCATGTATGTAACCGTGTTACCAGTTTCTAGTAAAACATACATCTGTAGTCCAAAATTAAACAGTACAGCCACACCAATGGAGATCATAAGTAGAGCATTTCAACTTATGTCTGGCTTTGGATTGTCAATTAATGGAAAGCACACGTATTGTGGAGATTACATCTACAGCGGGCATACAGTAATGCTAGTGCTTGGGTACCTTATCATAACAGAGTGTAAGTATAGTGAAATATTTTGTCCGAATAGAAAAATAAATAATTTATAAATTCCTGTCGTCTGCGGCCTAGAAGTAGTCGCGGGTGCTTAATAAATAAATTTCATGAACGGCGGGTGGTGCGTGATGGTGGTTAAATTCAATTAAATTGATTTAAAGTGTTTATAAAATTTATATAGGTAATGTTTATTTTACTTTATTTCCAGACTCACCAAGAAGATTTTTCGTATTACATTGGATTGCCTGGGTTTCGGCCTTTATCGGGGTTCTGTTCGTTTTGTTGGCACATGGTCATTACACAATTGATATTCTGATTGCATATTATGTGACGACGAGACTCTGGTGGACCTATCATACGCTGGCAAATAACAATTTTCTACTAAAGGTTTGTAGCAGTGCTGTTTAGTACATAATAATATTAGTGCAGCAGGTGGTTAATTTGTTGGCATCTTTTTTAATTTCAGCCTGGGGCAAATAATTACATTGGCCGCGAATGGTGGTACACATATTTTAAATACTTTGAGAAAAACGTCCGAGGACCTGTTCCACGTCAATACGAATGGCCTCTACCATGGCCACGAAACTTCCATTCAAAATTACCAAACCGAGAAAGTTAACAGCTAGCACAAGTCTGACTTTTAGTTAATAACACAACAAAAAGTCGAACTTTCGGCACTTTAAATAATAATCACCAAGCCATGCGCACTACATCTTCAATAATATTTCATCATAAAAATAACAACAACTACAACAAAATCACCTGCAATAACAAAAGAACATTTCATTTCTCATCATCGAAAATAAAGCTAAACAATCGTTCCAAATCTAATTCCTCATCAATCTTTGGGGACATTATTAATTCTAAAACTTGGACACAACACATAAGTGCCCATACCCTGTTCGATGGAACTCTCAAGGCTATGCGAACCATAATATGGGACTACTGTGTACTATTGGTATTCATTTTAGGTGGCCATAAGAGCATTTAATCATCAACTCTGGCCGCCACAGCTGAACTCGCAAGGTTTTGTACTACGTCGTCTCTATAAACTCTAAATCTTAATAAATAAAAAGAAAGAAAGCAAACAAATGTTAAGCAATTTTATATAAAGCTGACATTCTCTATAGAAGATAAAAAAATAGAACCAACAAATTATATATATATATTACAATAAAGTTTGTTACTAAAAAAAAACTCATATATAAATGTGTTACTTATATATACTGCATAGAACTAAGACTCATATACTAAATATATTATATATATACAGAACATGTAAATAAAAGAAAAACATATAACTTCCCACATTTCAGCGCCTAAAACATATATTTTTTTTTTCTATTGCATACGTGTAGGTGCTTGAGAGAAAATTTTAAACATTTTAAATGCCAAAAATGGATTTGTTTCAATTAAAAAAATACATATAATATAAAGTAAAATTAACAATAAGAATAACAAAAAGAAAATGAAAATTAAACAAAAAAAAAAACGCTTTTTTACTTTAACCATTAGATATTAGTTTGTATCTTTTAGTTTTGTAAATTTATGTAAATAGTTTTATTATTAAAAAAAAATTTACTGTGGGTCTTACATTGCAGGTTTTTACTTTTCACTTTGCCTTAATAAATGTATCTACTAATTTGCTCTTTAATATTCTCGTAGTTTTTTCAACCATATCCCTCCCCCAGTTCATTGAATTGATTGAAGGAGAAGCCTTTTTCGAAAATTTGCCTTTTTGTACACAAAAAAAAAACATAAAAACAAATACTAAAAAAAAACAGAACAACTAAAACTATACTATAATAAATTATTGCGTCTGATTGTATTTTAGATAATGTAAAAATTGTTTAAGTTGTCTTCCTGATTTTGTAGAGAAAGAAAATGAATAATATTAAATAATAATACAAAAAGTTGCATCCCACCCTTTGAAACGAAAATTATAATCTCAAAATAGGGTTAAAACTTTAATTTTAAATATATATATAAATATATAAAAAATTGTTTAAATAAAAGTGAAGAATAATAGGAAAAACTTTTTTGTTTAATTTGAGTCTCAGTTTAAATATTTTGTAAGCTGTTAATGTTAAAAAAGTAAAAAAAAAATATATATATATATATCTATACCATTTTAATGATAAGAAATGATATTGTGTTTTATTTGCAATTTCGAATATGCTGAGGATATTTTGTTTTTTTCATAAATTTTACAGCATTTTTATGTTTGTATGCAATTAAAGAGAATGTGGAAGTACCTTAAACTCACCACCTTGAAAATGGGTGTTCTGCATTTTGTTCGAATCCATTTTAATCGACTTTGAGATGCTGATTTTTTTTTAAGGACTGCAAAAAATTTAAATTTTGACAATAATATAAAAAATTGTCGGCCACGATAGACGATTCACGATTGTCAAATCAATATATTTTTTTATAAACAAACATCTGTTAACCGTGTGAACTGGGAATTTTTAACCTGAAAGTATATTGTCCAATAACTCATTGTCAGGCCAATCATCTTAAATTTTCAAACTGGAACAACATCTTCAAACTTTGTGAATGCACATTTTCCCAAAATATAAAGTACTTTGCTACAGATAACTCATTATCAGAGGATTGACAGATCTGACAATCGGCTTTGACGATGTAATAAAACTTCCAGTAAAAGCTAGAATTTTCACAGTTTTGGTGTGGCATGGCATATGCACAAAAATTATATTACAGACGACTGAATGAATGACGTATATTGACATGTGAAAGTATTGGTATACACAAAATTGGATTAACACTTTTAATTATTAATTCGTAAAATTTTTTTAGCAGTGTTCTAAGGTGGATACTCTTCTTATTTATAATTTAGTTATTCAGTTAAAACAAAATTGCTAAATACTATCAAATAAGTATACCTAGTTTCTATAATTCAAAAGTAAAATAAGCATATATTTTTAAATAAGAAGAATAAATAATCGGTATCATTCTGTAGCACAAAAGTGGCTAGAGTAGAGGCGAATGATCATTCTTAAATAATTAATCACTTCACTATTAATGTTATCAAGTAAAACGTGATTGTTTTTAGTTCCGTTGTTTGTGCAACATCAATACTGGTGCTTTTGCGAAATTAACGCATTGATTTCGAAATTCTGCAATAATTCTGAAATCCGATTCAATTGGGTTGTTGCTTGTGTGAACACAATAATCAATATTGCCTTTATCAAAATTGACCTGATGGATTATAAGATTCCGCGTTTTATTCTGATTAAAAAGTTGTATGGGTTGTTGTGCTAGTGTTTTATTCGATAATTTTAGTTGTGTTAACTTGGCCACATAGTGTCTGATTTTTTTGTGACCCAATGACCAATTAAAGGTTCATTTTTGACCACCCATTAATCGAATAAATCGATTTTGTAAAATGGGGGCCAAAAGAACCCAAAAACACATCTTTTTTCAAATATGTACAAATTTATCTTTATTGATTGATTATACTCGTAACACAATAAGAAACTACTTTTAATTCTGTGATAGATTATGTTTGACAAACATAAACATTTACAATGTATCATTTATTTAATGAATAATGATATTTATTAATAAACAACAGGTATTTACTCCAATTTGCAAAGTAAATACACACCTTAAATAATTCTCTGACGCCACAACACAAACTGATTTTTGTTTAAATTTTGACAATAGTTCCTAAAGGTTCTAAATGGTCTTACACACGATCAATGTTACCTGACAATATTAATTGCACGAGTCTCGATTCAGGTGAAATTAATCGTTAGTAGGCACTTGAATGTTCGTCACAACTCACAAGTAAAACTGATACATCGATGAAACACAAAATTATTTTGATTTTCTTCAAAATTGTCAATGTTAATTGAGACGAAAAAAATGTCAATATTACCTGACGAGTAACATTGATGGTGTGTAGGGCCCTTAAGGGGGATAACACCCCATGAATTGAGCATTTGTAGAAGTTAAACATTTGAGAAATAACAAAGTATTAATTTTTTTAAGTGTTATAACGAAATTTGTAGTCACATAATTTCTGAGATTTCAAATTAAACTATTCTATACTATTTCTTCTATTAAATTGAAAGATTGTGAATTGTGATGAAAGTTAACTGGTTGGAATACAAATGCACGCCTCGGTCACACGAATTTGCTCCTGGAGTTCAATAGGATATTGAAAATTTATGGTAATTGACAATTGTTCAATAACGTTTTTATATATCGTTAGAGAGAAAGTTTGAAAGAGATTTTTTTTTAAATACAAAATACTTTAAAAATTATAAAACGTAGGTATCATCTGATTCTTTGGGCCTTCCAAAGTAATTTTTAGTATTTCTTAAAAGATGATGAATGGAACGCTTTAATTTTGCCAAAAGAAAAATTTAAAATCAATGTAGATGGGTAGATATTGACTGGTTTTCCCGAAAATCAATTGCGCGCGGCACGGTTTTCCCGAAAAATGTCTAATACTATTCTAGTACAGGAATGGACTTTTCGGGATTGAAAATACTCTATTTAAAAGTATTAATTAGTAGTTTTGAAAAATATTTTTCTTAGTCAATATTTCAACGAAGACAAAAAATTTCAAGGCACTTAAAAAGAAATTTAAGCTAAAAAAAAATTCTGAAAAATTGTCTTCCAGAGTTAAAAAAAAATATTTATGTACGCTTAAAAGGCAATTGAAGAGTTATTGTGAATTTTCACCTCAAAAAGCATTTTCGACTTAAAACTCACCAAAACGCTTAAAAGCCATTTTTTCGTTCATGTTGATTCTCATGATTTAATGTAACCTAAACTAAATGTATTTTGATATGGAAAGTCGATGTGAGGATGATGCCAAAATCTGATTTCGGTGCTAATGACAGTGATTACGTGGAAAATGGATTCTGCAATTCTATGCCAATAAGCCTAAAAGGCTTCTGAATTGATTTTAAGCATAAAAATGTTCTTATAAGGGCTGAAAATGGCCCTACAAACTAACTCCTAATGCAAATGAAGGGTTATGTCCTAGTAAATAAAAACTACTAAATTATAAAAAGAAACTTTGCATACACCCAACATTGCACCTACCCAAAGTTCCATAGTGTTCCAAGGGGGGTTGTAGGCGGGCAGTATGCCCCCCCATATATACCTCACTGTTTACACGCCGCGCCATAATGATGGCATTTATGTAAGGAAGCAAAAAAAAAACAAAAATCTGATTAAAAAATACTTTTAGTAATTATGTTAAAAATTTTATATCTCTTTACAATTTTTTGTAGTCCTTGAAAGAACTTTTTGAGGCGGGAAAACGAAGCCAACCCATGTAGATGTAATTTTTAGATCCCGAGTAAACTCATCGAATTTGGTATGTTTACTTTGATTTGCCCAATAGATATTTCTGATAGATGTGTGTCGAAACACAATCGAAATAGAGAGTCTGACACTATAGAAATCGCCTTTTCCATACTGCCGCATAGTGTTGCCCTCTCTGATTTTAATTTAGATTCGTATAGTTACACTGAATTTCTATTGTGTGCTCATTTGATTTCGATAGATTTCTGACAGCTAAATTCAGATTTAATCTTGCACTTATTAACTGAGGTAACTTTCCAGGATTTACTTATGTACTCTGGTTTATTTTCAAAATTGATCAAGATCAGATAAAATAGATCAAATATTTCCGAGATATATGTACGACAACAATCAAAAATGAAGTCTCTAACCGATTACCTAAAAAAAGAAACTTTGAAACCTTTTTTCCGTTATATGATTTTTTAGAAAAAACTAATTTTTTAAGCAATTATTTTAAACATTAAACATGTACATTTTCGAGAAAATTTTAAAAGAAAAAATTGTTTCCTCCAGTGAATTCTGTAAAAGTCCTCAAATTTAAATTAAATTGGTGGATTTGTTTAGGCTCTTACTATAATGTACAGTGGACGTACAGAAAAACAGACAGTAGGTATATTATGTCGAAACACTTTTTTGGAATTTAAAAAAATATGTGTGTTTTATTCATTGCTGCATACCCAGCGCAGCACAAGTTTGAATAAAACGATTACTCCCTCTATACGTACATTTCAATAATTCAAAGTTCTATCTTTTTCGCCGGCAATCAAATTGTTTTTGGTTGCCAAGGGAAATTTTGCTGCGCTGGCTTTGCAGCAATGAATAAAACACACCTAATGTGGTGCATATGTTTTTATTAATTTTTTCTATGAAGAAAGATCATTTCGAAATCAAAATCTCTGATATCTTCGAGGGTGATAGATCGTTAGTGGTCGCATAGCTTGTGAAATTTAAGTTCATATATTCATATAAATAATTACCACAACAGTTTTGTTAACTCAGAGATAAAACACACAGTTCAAAATAAATGATTTATTCAAAAACCAACATCAGCAATATAATAAATGGAATTTGTAACAAGTCAATAGCAGTATGTATTTGTATTAATTGTATGCTCTTTTCTGCAACTATCAAGTGGACAGTGTAATAAAAATGTTTCCAATATTTTACCATTCAATCATTTTGTGTCTCTTTAGTTTTTAAACTTCACTCTTCGCAGATGCAAGTAAAACTCGACACAAAAACAATGGAAATTATATGTCATTATATGATTGTGCACGTCTCTCATCATTTTTCTATGAAGATCCGCTGCAAGAAGAAGACAGACTATTTGTGGAAAACTCTCTGTGTCCGAGAACCGGAAATGGTTGATCACCTTTTGTTTGTTGCACAACAAGTGATACCACTTCGAGTTCTACAGGAGATGCAGCAGGGGTTATATTGCCCTCTGTGCCAATATGTGGACAACCGTTTTCGCTTGATATTGATAGATCATCAGTAATATACAATGGAAATGATACTCTTTTAGGTGAGTTTGGTTGGATGGTACTTCTTGGGTATGTACTATGTATATAGAAGGTTAGTAAATTGTCAAAAATATTTCTGTGCGTACCTACACTATGAAGTATAATTAAAAGGTGGTAGTAATGAGCCAAAATTTAAATGTGGCGACAGTCTTAACAATCAAAGGTACGTCCTAACAACCGCACATTGTGTAACTGGAACTATACTGCAGGTATATGGACGATTGTAAGTGTATATATTTTAGAACGAGACTATAAAAATGTCAATTTATAACAGTTTATCATCATTAAAAGTTCATTAAAGTGCTTCGCCCACCGATCACGGAGACGCGACGCACGGAAGAACCTGGCCCCTGGCCCTGCGGAGTCACTGTTATAAATTGACATTCATTAAGTCACTTATTATTTTTATCTAGAGGTGAACAGTTTTCAAAATGTTTGTAATTTTAACTAACTTTGTATAGAACTGTCGTACGTTTGGTTGAATATTATAGATCAAAAACCATTGATTGAGTGTGACGATCCTGTAGTTAATATGGGATTTTAAAGAATCAATACCACATCCAGGGTATGAAGACTTAAGTCTGAACAGAAAAAATGATATCGCACTTATTCGTCTAACTGGAGTTGTTAAGTATACAGATTTTATTAACACGGTTTGTCTGCCATCAGCATTGGAAATGCAAATATCAATGTCAACAGGTACTGAATTAATCGGAGCTGGTTGGGGCAGAACATTAAAACGTTAGTTAATGCGATTTTTTTGTTTTAAGTAACGAAACTTTCGTCTATCAAAATATACTACAGGGCGATAAATGAGTGTACCCAAACCAATGCGACGATGCGATTAAGCGAATCTTATGTCAAATATAATATAGTGACAGCCAAAAGTTTCGTCGTCGTTCCAAATTTTTCGCGTTGGTTTGTGAGAGCCTTCAATCCGTTCCCACCGTGTGCAATGTCTGTAATCTGTTCAAAGAAACAATTCGTGTTAATTTTTTTAATTATTTTTTTAAATTTATCAAGAGGACAAATGTAATAATTTATTATAGAACGGCAAAGTGACACCAAGCAAAAACTCTACGTTCCCTAAAATGATTTTGAAGATTGTGCCAAGAAATTTGCAGCAAATCGCATAAATCTCATTTCTTCTCAGCTTTGTGCGGGTGAAATATCTGCGAAAGACAGTAGCGATGGTGACTCTGGTGGGCCGCTTATGTACGTAAATGATATAACCAGCTATGCGATAGTAGGTATAATTTCCTTTGAGTATAAATGTCGACTTGAAGGATGACCAGGAGTCTATACAATAGTGTCCAATTATGAGCCTTGGATAAAGAGCACTCTTCGACCATAAAATTTGAAAATTTGTCTTCTCATTTTTCTTTGTTTTCTTTGAATCGCACCAATTTACTAACGAAAAATATTCAAAAGTTTTCCAACTTCAATGTAAAAACTAAAAACAACAAAGTAAATTTTATTTCTTTTGGCAATTCTTTATTGAAAGTTTTAGTTAAAATAAAAGTTCAAAAAGCTTATGTTACAACACATTACAACAATTCAGTAAATTATTTATGTCTTTTTTATTGATAATTGTTATTCGCATTTAATAAAACTATCATCATAATATACGTCTGGCGTCATACGAGTTCTCCGCTCATTTCGAATCAGTCCCGTTTTGGAAAAAAAAACCCGTTCCCTTGAAACCGATTAATCCATGGCGTAGATATATTTTTTAACCAGTTTTGAAAAATATGTATACATAGGTTCCTTTAGTTTCCAATATTCCACCGGATCAGATTTTCTTGGAATTTTATCTTCCTCCGTATATGGCCTTAAATCTACAATTGCTGCTGAGGTGTTCTTCCGGTCGTAATAGGAGTTCTTCATCGGTTTACGTATTATTTATTTCTTAGGGGCATATCGAACTCTAATATGTTCGATTTAACGACTCGCTTCGTAGCCATAAGAAATACTTTCACCTTAAACCTGGGGTCAATAAACTTGCTGCTTTAGACCACCTGTTTTTTGTATACATCGGCATACAAACTGAGAATAAAGGTCAGATTTTATAATCTTCCCTAAAGTACCTCTTCCACTGTCAACGAGGGCAATGATCTTTGAAATACTCATGTATTTTTCGGTGCTTAATTCTTTTGTGAGCAACTCAAACGGTTTGAGGATGCTAATTATTTCATCTAATGTGAGTATGGTGTCCAGATCTATGTTCAATAAAAAGAGGACATCCGAGTGAGTTATATAACAAAAGAAAACAATAACAACACACAAAAAAAATCAACAAAAATCATAAAATCGTTTATTTATTTAACATGAAAATAACTTTAGTAATACAATTTTGTAGGTAATATCACAAAAAATGTTTTTTTGAAGAACCATAATCCATCAATTTTAGCTTTTATTGTAAAGATAAAATAAAAATTAAATTTGATTGTAAAAAATGACCCAAAATTTACGCAAGGTCTTCCCAATAAAAAAAAGACAGCTTGACAGTTGACAGCTGAGGGTTTTTTAAAATGGAGTGCTACAAGAAAGAACAACGCGTTTGCATTAGTAGCAGTTTGAAATAGTAAGTAATTAAGGTTTGCCGGTGATTTTTCAAACAAAATATTTTTTATTTCAGCGATTTTCGTCTCGATGGCTTCTTCAACTTTCAAAGTTGTCGCATTTGGTGTTTATAAAATACAAGGGTTATTGTTGAGAAACCAATACATCCACAACGTTTCACTGTTTGGTGCGGATTTTGGAAAAAGAGCACATGTGCCAGCAAAGCCGAGAAGTCCACTTACCCAGTGTTCTATTCCATACATAACCCTACATTGCATATTTTATGAATCAATAAAAAAAATGTTTTTTGTCAAAATTACTTCTTGCGTGAATTTTTGGGACACCCTTTACTTGTCACTGGACCTTATCTTCGTTTAAATATAGGGTTTTTTTTTAAATATACATAGTTGTAAAAAAGACATATTTTTATTGTGATTTAGAAATACTTTTAGGGTCGTGTTCACATCAAAATAAAATTTTAAATTAAAAAACCTAAAAAAGAGGACAAATCGCTTATTGTTTCAAAAAGATACCGCACAAAAGTTTATTAGGTCAAAAGAGGACTTGTCCTCTTAAAAGAGGACGTCTGGTCAGCCTAGATGTGAGCCACTGATCGCCAATAAACATTCAACGGGGTTATGGAGAGCACCAAGTGTTGCATTTGTGGACTCCTTTAGTTTCTTCAAAAATCTGTCTATCATCATCATCATCATCATCAATATAATAAAACGACAAACACGAATTTTGGGGTACCATTTACGCGGTCTACAAAAGCCGAAAGTATATAAATTATATATCGATGGAAAGGTTTTTTCGCACAGAAGTGCACAAAGCAAAAATTTATTAAATAATTTTACCACAAAGACTAAAAAACAATAAAGTAAAATTGCATTATAAGTGCGAGGAGAGCGAGAACCATAGCAAGAGCCAGAGCGAGACCGAGTATTTGTTCACAACACTTATTATATTTTCGTTGAATGCATTGGTTCGTGCATTTAATATATTCGTTAAGATGGTTAGTGAATTCGAGTGAGGGATTTTTGTGGGAAGAATTTTATTTCTGAGGATTTTTTTCTGTTGTGTTGGATCTTCGGCCATTGGTCGATTTAATGCGAGGAAGCATAAATTATGTATGGTTGTAGGTATATTGGTTTTGCATGGAAATATTCTGCAATCTATTGTGTCTCTCGCTCATTGGGTGTTGTTTTTTAAATTGAAATAAAATGTGAGCAAAAAAGGAAGAATGCTTTCAATTTTTAGATGTAGTGGGAGGGATGTTTAAGCTGAGGCGTGGAACAATAACTTTTTATTTATATTCCTCGCTCCAATTCATTAACCATCTTAACGAATAGATATATTAAATACACGAATCAATGTATTCGACGAGTTTTATTTTCGATATAAATTTAATTGGTCTTTATGACTACTTCCGGGATGGTCTTGGGACCAGTGGTTCTGGGATCGGCTAAACCCAACCCGGCAGCGTTCAGTGGTGCAGGAAATAATAATAAGTAGCTCATATAAAATAACTAGCTCAGTTTTTCTCCACGCTCAAGACTGCTTTTAAACGATGAAATTATTCTTGCGATTTTTTACTTAATGTTGTAGTATCCACATCCAAAAATCGTATGCATCGAAAAATAAAGTTTTCTAGAATTTCATGTGAATTACAATATATTTTCTAGAAGTTGTTTTTCAATTAGACGATAATGTTATTAGCACTCGAGTTTCGGGGGCTGGACGTACTAGTCATATATTAAAAGTCAAATTACTCCTCGTTGCATCATCCATCATAACCTTTATTGGCGTAGCAGAAACTTGCACTTGGGGGATATAAAGATAGTCCAGGAGTGCGGAATTCAACTCCCATTTTGTTTATTAGATATATAATGCGCGGTTACGGCTGAATCTGCATAGTGCTGGATGTCCGAGCATCTGTAGTGAACGAAAGAGATTCAAGTAGAATCTCTGACGAATCTGACTACAGATTAAAGTAGAATCTCTCGTGACATACAAATGCTTGTACTTGGAAGTACTTTTAGCTTTTTCTTGAGAGCTAAATGCACCGATTCAAAGGTCTGAGGAAATAAATTGTGCGTCAATCGATAACGCGATAATATCTGCATCATCCATCATAAGCTTTAGTGGCGTAACAGAAGCTTGCAGTTGTTTCTGCATCACCTTTAATTTTTCGAAGGCAATTAAACTTCTTCGGATATGTTCAACTATGCATTTCTTATTTTTAGTTTCACTTTTTTAACAACCTGGGGGCCGATTCTAGTTCTGTGAAAAAGTGAATGGAATAACTTTTCACCATTTCACCTGAAATCCGATTCTCGTTCTACGAAAATGAGAAACCAAACATCAAAAACATTAATAATAATGAATAATTTGATTTCACGTCGGCATTTGGAAGTGAGTCTGTGAATAGAAAGGGTGAATACGAAAAAAAATGCTCAATTCAACCACAACTTCTTCTCTCGTCCTATTCATGAAGAACAAAATATTTCTATCTCATGCGTTTCTATTGCCTCTTAACAAAATAAGAAAAATGAGAGAATTGCATTGAATGCGCATGCGCTTTAGGGTAAATGATAAGGCCAATTTGGCCATATTTACATTTTCAAAACGAAATAAGGCCAAATTTGAGAATTGGTCTTATTTCACGTCACCGAAAATAACCACATGACTTATACCAAATTTATTGTCAATAAATGTTACTGATTCACCCTTTTTAAAATCAGACACTATTTTTCTTAAAATTTTTTTTGAATATTTATTGTGAGTAGGGTTACCAGCTCTAAAATCAGCAAAGCCTGACAGTAAAGAAAGAAAAGCCTGATTTTTGAGAAAAAAGCCTGACAAATAAAAAAACATTTTTTTTCCTTTTTGAAACTTCATTTTTATAAAAAAAACATTCATATAGATAACTTACCCTGATTTGGATGCACGAAGACGATGAAACGACGAGACAATAAATAGATTGCAAAAAAAATACGTCATAAAATGAAAGTGTCATATCTGCACAATAGGGTGATTCAAAATAACACCTTTCTGGAAATTCAAACAAAACCGGGCGAAATTATGAAGCTTAAATTGAAAACAAAAAATTAAGACCAAAAAATTCAAAATCGAACAGCATTTAGCGGTCGCTACCAGCGCTTTTTGAATAATTTAGCTTGAAAATCTTTGAAAATCGGAATTTTTCTCAAATGTTAAAAGCTGCATAACTTTTCGAGTTTTGGTGCTAAAAGCATGAAATTTTCAGGGATTTCATACTTTCGCCCGGTCCCGATTGAATTTCGAGAAAGGTATTTTGTTTGAATCACCCTTGCACAACTCTTTGTCTCTTTCCAAAAAGTGACAACTAAATGAAAAAAATGTGTTGAGTGTTCACTGCGATTTACAAGTATTTCGATTTGAAAGCATTCAGTAAACGTTTTTCTTCTAACGATTATATTTTGTGCGATAATTATAAAAAAGCCTGACAAAGGACGAAACCTAGCCAAAGCCTGATTGAACATTAAAAGCCTGACGCGTCAGGCGAAATCCTGACGGATGGTAAGCCTAATTGTGAGCCACTTTATCACATTTTTATTTCAATTTTTGATCTAAAACACCAACGTCGCGCCGCCGCGCCGGATCTACAACAAATACAGCAAACTTTAAAATTTGGTAACTAAAGACAAAAATTTAGGGCCAGTTTAAACCGTGGTTCAGCAATTTTTATCCACCGATTCCGGCGGATTAATTGAGTTTCAACAGTGGTTTACTGTTCAAGTGTGTGATAATAACCAATTACATACTTGAACCAGCGTTGAACCTTTGTTAATCCGCCGAAATCGGTGAGTTAAAATCTTGAACCGAGGCTGAACCACTATTGTACAACTGGCCATTAGTTTTGTCTTTACTTACTTTTTAATGAGTTTTAAATTGTTATTATTTTCATGTAAGTTCAAGAATATTATATACAAAAAAAAAACAAGCGAAATGTAATAAAATAGTGCTAAGTCTTCTACTTGGCTGATGTATTTCAGTAGTATAGTATATAGAATTTGTATTATTAAAAAAATCTTCTTATGAAATGTAATAAAGTTAATATTTTACTTTTTAAATATATGACAATCTACAGATTTAATAAAAATCAACCTCTGGGGAAGTCGGGAAAATTTAACGAAACGAATGAAAAAACGTTCGTTTTATTATTTGAATAAAGAAGTAAATGACCAAAAAAGCCCGATCACGATTTTTTTCAATGTTTTTTAATTTTATTCCAATGTGAGATCAATTTCTGCTTTAGTTTTGGCCAACTATACATGTGTACAAATTTCCAAACAAATATTTTTTAACAGCAATACCTAAATATCATGATAAAAACAAATGCGCAAATGTTTGATTTCGTGTTTTTTGATTTAATGAATTTACTAACAAATTGAAAAAAAATTATAGGTAATTTTCAAGATATTAAAAAAAATTAATTTACCCTTTAAAACTTTAGCCTTTGTACCAAAGTTCATCTTCATTTTTAAGCCCGTCAATTATTTGCCCTAATATTCCTATAGGCAATAGACAAAAGATACAATACTTAAGGTGCTATACCCATTTAGGCATATTTATTAAAAATACTTGATATAACTCCGTTTATATGTGTATTCCCTGTTCCTGGAAGCAAACATACCATTTTCCCATTTGTATTTGTCAAAGTGATATTTGGATTTCGTATGGAACTACAAATATAAAATAGGCATTTGGTGATTTCAACTTTAATAAAATGTTCAAAAGATAGTACCTACGGTACCTACGGGGCTAACTCGTTTACAATTTGAAAAATCCTGTCTTCAACCTATCATCATACCTAAAATGCTTGAAATCGTCCAAAGCGTTGCGCCAATGTAAAAAATCAGAAGAAAGACGTAGTTAGATTAATACAAGATTTAATAATTTTATTTAGTCATTAAAAATTTTTGGTTTCAATTAGACGATGCAGTTATTGATTTTATAAGTGTTAGTTTTTTTTTTTTATTTTATAAATTTTCAAAAAAGCCCACACATAATATTTTTTAAACATTTACGTCGATATAATATGCATGTGTGTATGTAGTATAGTTTTTTTTTATATTTAATGAAATGCAATAACATTTTCTTTTTTAACAACAAATAAATATTGTTTCCCAACATTTTAACATTCAACATTATTGTCCTTAACCATCAGAGGTGAGTAAATTACAAAAAAAAATTAAAGTTATCTATCATCCTAAAAATGAAAAAAAAAAAAAGATTTCGCAGCATTCCATAAAAAATGCAAATGCAACAAAAATATATAATATAAAGGATCAAAATATATACTATAATGTATTTTCTATTATTGATTTTTTTCTTCTTAAAATCTAGATAAACCTTATGAGAAGTAGGCGCGCTTAAAAAATGTATTGAGTCAGCTATAGTTGCCAAAAAAAAAAAAACTAAACCTAAATTAGTTGTCTTCTTGATAAGCGGGATTTTGGTAAATTCTTTTGTCAGCACCATTCGATGCTGAATGGTTTTCTAGAACGACATCCCATAACTTGATGTCACCTTCTACGTAAACCGTGTCAACAATCTCAGGATCAACATGAAATCGAAACTCCGTTATGAGTTTTTTGTTAACGTATACTTCGTAGGAAGCCATTCCACACACAATGACTAGGCTGAAGCTCTTGCCAGGACAGAAATCTGTATCCAATTCGGAACGTTGCTCTTTGGCCCATGTCCCGTTGTACCAGGCATTCCGGCAAACTACATGTTTGCCAATACCACCACCTTGTTTGGCAAAGCGTGGATTAAAATGGAATGCTATAATCGGATGCGGCCATATATCCTGTCCGCCTTGGAGATTCACATAAAACGAGTGCGGCAGCAGCTTCACTCGCCCTTCTATCCGTAAACATTTTCCACTGCCGAACATTTTTGGTGGCATGAGTCCATAGTATGGCAGCTGCAGACCACCATCATGGCTTCCATTCAGAGTGATGAGCTTCCAGGCAAGTGGAGTAGTATCAATTTGATCTTGTGACTCTAGATCAACACGGATTTCTTTGGCTTTCGATTCGGGTAATCGTTCGGGGTATTTAGAAGCTTCGGTGCGGCTAAAATTGATGTTGTCAACATCACCGCTAACTTCAAGGCACGCCACAGATTGATAAGGCAAACGATGGTTAAATCTGGCAAAATGATTCCCATTCACGGAGATCATATAACAACCGTCTGTTATTAATATTTGTATGGCGAATTTTGAGCCTCGGTGTAAACTAAAGGGCAGTGGCGATGACACCTCTTCACTGCCCCAAATATTTTTCACGCGAGCATTTCGAACAATGTAGTTTTGTGGCAGGCGTGGATTAACATGCAATGCAATGTCACGAGTTGGTGTCTCAAGAATTAAATTAATTGAGAATCTGTAGAAAGAAAAAAAAAATAGTTACAAAATGCTAAAAATCTAACTAGGTATAACAAGAGAACAAACTTTTCGCAATTGGGGAGGATGTAACCGGTAACTGTAAAGCTGAGACCTTCTTTTATTTCACCAAGGCTGCTGTTTGAGTAGACAGGTAGTGTTTCGATATAATCGTGAAAAGTCGACTGAAATTAAAAAGAAAAAAATATTATTGTCAGTAATTATGTATTAGGTATAAAATAAAATAAAAACTAAGAACCGTTTGCTTCAACGAATCATGAAATGACCCCAAGACATGACAATTAACTTCAATTTAAGTTTTATGTCGAATTGTTTTTGATTCGTTAAACCAAATTGACCAAAATTAAGACAAATTAATAAAAACAAAAATATTTTTAATGATTGATTTTACTTCATCAATTTAGAAATTCAAGAATTCGCGAGAATCGGCTAATCTTATTTAAACTTCTCATCTGCAAAGTGCAATATAGCCCGAGAATTAAGTAATCAATACTGGATAATAAGGCAAGAAGACTCGATAGGAAATCGATAATCTCAAGATTGTCTTGAGAGACAGATTTTACTAGACCGTGAATTAACGGCGTTGGTTTCGTTGGTTGTTACCAGCTTTTGTGTGATTTTGCCTTTAAAATGTTGTATCAGGCACTTTTTTGTATCAAAATCGCAACGGAAGAATAACTCTGATGCAGTCAACGTTGGCAATTTTGGCAATTACAGTTCTATTCAGTCTAAACTATGTAGTGGGCCACCTATTATTTAGAACACAGGCTTATAAGGCAAAGTTTATCTGCTCTCTCTCTGGGTCTTTACTGTCCTTTGCTCCACTTAGGGATAGTTCAGTTGGCAGGCAGGTTTCAACAGTTTTCTTGGACAACAGTATAATCAGCCAAACTAAAAAACGCAGAAGACCGAATAATCACAATTTCGCTGTCAAAACCCATACGAGCAAAACCCAATTTTGCGAAACTTGCGGAAAATTTGAAGTTACCAAACAGGCATCTTATTTATTGTAGTAGATTTTCTTAATGGATTTTCGGTAAACGTCACTTTACTATTCCACGAACATTTTAGATTTATTCATGGAAATTTTTAACCCATAGCTTAACTCTTATTCCCTGGTTTAGTTAAAAAAATAAAGCTAAATTGGCTCTTTTTCGTTTCTGAAGCCAAATCGAAAATTCTGTTAGAATGAAATGTGTCCAATTTTGTTATTTTTGGCTTTATTTTGTTGGGATTTTTCTTTCACGTCACCTTTAAAACTTTGTGCATTAAGGAAATGATTGGTGGTACATTTTAGTTTATGGTCTATTATTTAATTTACAGCCAAATTGAGTATTCAATGTCACTATTTTTTCTGTTTTCTTATGCATTTGGACATTCTGAATTCGTAAATCATATTGAAAAAAAATTAGCATGGGTAAACCTATACACATAGATGAATTTTTTAATATTTTGTCCGCTAGTTTGGAAAGGAACTTTACGATTGAGACTACACAAATAGGTTCCCAAGTGGCACGCATTGTTACTATGAAGTCATAGCGACTTCTATGTCACAAAGTGGTGGTCACATTAAAGTTACAAATAAATCACCACGACCTCTCTGCATTAAAAAAAGCGCAAAAATGGCCTTCATTGGCAACTAAATTTTAGTTTCTAAAAAGTTACATATGCAACTTGTGTGTAATCATTTTGAATTATTACAAAGTGGTTTCTTGTAACTGAATTGGAACTTATCAAAAAGTTACAGTGCAGTTTTACAAGACTGAAATGTAACTGGAAGTAAGTTACAATAAAGTTATCAAGTTATTTTTAGTTTCAAAATACTTTTTTGTAATTAAAATGAAACCAAACACTTCGAATGAAATTAGCATACAATCGAATATTTTAAAGTATGACTGTAAAAAAGAATGACAGAGTTATGATTATTTTAGTGTTTGGATACCTAACTTAAAAAATCTGATTATATATATTTTCGACATTTTCTGACCTTTTTCTTTAAAACGCTCGCAGTTGTATCATGAAATATGACTTTCTACCCCCTCTAGAAATCGCGCGCACTAAAAATAAACAAAATTTACAAGATTTGGAAACAGAATATTAATTTTATTTTTTTTTTCTAAACCTTTAAACCCAAAAAATCTTTAAGTTTTGACAGTTTCTAAAGTATTATATGTTAAGTCTTCTTTTAAAAGCATAAAAATCGTATTTAACGTGTATATTTTTAAGAAAAAGAATTAATATTTCTGTCAAAAAACATGGGTGACAATAGTAACCATTTAGAAACTACCTTTTAAGTATAGTCTTCATTGATACTAGTTGAGTTACTGAAACGTTTCAGAAAACTTTTCTGGTACAAAAAATAAAAAAAAAACAAAATTCCTTTCATAAGTGAAGTTACAAAAAGGTTTTTTAGTAATTTTTCAGTAACTAAGGCAATTGAAACCTCTTTGTGACCGTTTTGTAACAATATAATAACAACATATTTCGTGTAGTCAAATGTCAAACATACTTGCTATAGAACAGCTTTGGCTGTCATATGCATATTAATAAGAACATTTAATCAAATCAAAAAATATAAAATTAGATTTTTGTGTAGTCAAAATAAAAACCTCCATTTCTTCCCACTTTTCTCCATAAATTTTAATATTTGGTGCCATTTTGCGATGAAAAAAAAACAATATTTCACGCTTTCACAGATGTAGTTATTGGGAAGTTACATTCAAGTTACTAATTTCACCCTGTCTCTGTTCAGTCCCTGTGAAGTATTCAACGTTAGGTTTCCTTTAGTTGCATATGAGTCGAAATTCAGATTTTTGAAACATGTCACAGTTAGGTTACTGTTGAGTAACTCGGTGGTTGCAAAAGATGAAAATTACTGAATTGTTTTAATTTCAGTTACAAACACAATTAGTTTCAAGCTAGATTGTATTAAAACTGTAACTGCTCAATAACTTATATTCAGAACCATCACTTTCCAGTCGCAAACTATGAGCGCAAAAACCTTTGTGTAACATAAATACAACTCATATTATTTCAATTTTTTTGGGAAAAGAAAAAACTTTTCAGAAACTTCTAAGCAACTCAGTTGTTTCAGAAAAACTTCTTAGTAACGCGAATGTAACAATTTTGGTCGCTTTTTAGTTACAAAATTCAAATGTGTGCCACTTGGGTTAGTAAATAAACCTTCTAGTAACAAACAGTTGCACTTAAGGGTTTTTACTATTTAATGTGTGGAAACTAAGGGCCAGTAAGCATGCTTAAAAAAAACACAAAACTATACTAAATTAAGCTAATAAAGCATAATACTTCTCAATATTCAATATTTTTTGTATAATTCGAAAACAGAATTAAGTTCAAAAACTTTTCGTAGGGCGCTAGCCCAACTTTTAACATATTTTTAAAAAGCTTTTTTGAGTGAACAAACTCGCAGTTAGGCTGCCAAGCTGGTCTGGGTTCAATCCTCGGTGGAGGCAAAAGTTTATGAAATTAAAATAGAATAGGCTGTCGTGAAATAGATATAATTTCAGCCTCTAAATTTGGTGGTAGTTCAATTCAATTCAATATCTGGCCCACCAACTATTGAGTTGAGCAAAACCGATTATGGGCAATGGCAATCGTTTGTACAATTTCTGTGCTCAAGAGATAAAATCTCTTAATTCGGCGTAAGAAGTTTTAATTATTTATCGTTTTCTTATTTATTCTATTTGCAACCAATTTCCCCCCTAGTTGATACATCTTTAAAAACAAGCAGGTTTTAACCGTTTGTGAAATAGCTTAAGTTTACTTCGTAGGGTTTAATTGTTTTTTTAAATTTTATTTTTTTGAAACTGTGCATTTGTGTGAATTTAGGCACAGTTAATTTATGAACTTTGACAGACTTTTGATTAAATTTCGAAGATATCCTCAGTTTTGGACAGTACGGGAACAAACATATTAAGTTGTTTTTATGTACGATAAAGTAAAGACGTTTATTTTGACTTGTGATTTTTTATCGCAAAAAATAGCCTCCATTTACATTTCTTAAATTGGATTTGGTAAATAGAAAATTGAATAAAAATAAAACCTAACAACGATTAAACCGACCTATTATGTTTTAAAATATTAAGTTTTCTCTTTTACCTAGAGCACGTTAACTGTAAGTTTCGAAACCAAGCTATAACGTATCACAGTTAACAAAGTTATAGTTTGTATTATTATTCGTTTGCAAATGATCAATTAGAAATTGAATGAAATCAAAAGTTATAAAATGAACATCATCCAAAATCATTGTATAAAATGTTACATATTTTCCAAAATTTAAGAACAATTTTTTTAAAAATTTATTTACATTAAAACAATTAGGACGTGTATATTTTTCGTAACAGTAGTGGGTAAACACCAAACATTTTGAAAAATTAGTTAAAAATGGAAACAAATCAAAATTTAAATCAACACAATAGAAAATTATGATAAAAATGTTTTTTTTAACCATTTAAACATTACCATTTTTTGTTCGTAAGTCTTTTTTTTAGCAAAATAAATTATTAGAGCAAAGTATGCAACTAAGTGCAAAAAAAGTAATATTACTATTGCTGTAAATGGAAAAAATATTTAAAAATATATTATTTCGAAAACTTTTCCCTTCAATGTTTGTTTAATGTGATTTTCAACTTATATGATTTTCAACTTCAGCGGACTTTTTAATGTATTTGTACAAATAAGTTGGGCACAATTGATATCCATAATATTTTTTTAACTACGCATAGTATTAATTTTGGTGCACTCTTATTTATTATGAAGAATGATGTACTAGTTAGAAAGCTCTCTTTTAATAAAAGATCTATGTAAGTACAGTCAAACTTCGATAACTCGAACTTCTATTATCCTATTATCCAAATTTTCTAATGCATCTGCTATAACACGCTTCGAAGGCTGTTGAATGAGTTCCTCTACCAAAGTCTCGTCTTCACTTTCTATTTCTATTGAAGTTGGATTTAAAGATTCGGAGCTATAAAGCTCAATAATGTCCTCTGTCTGTAGGAAAGGCCGATTTGCAAATATCGTTATCTATCTCCATATAATCGTCAAGAGGTATGTTGGTTTCTATATTACTTTGCCTTATCCATTCATCATATTCAGCTTCCATTAAAATTCGATCTTCATCAACATTATTGAGGAAAACAAGAGGAATGTCGTCCTGGCCAAAACCAGCTTTCTTGAAGCAATTTGCTATCGTTTGACTTTTGACGTCAATATCCCAAGCTTTTCCGATGGTGTTTATGCATTCCAGTAGTGTTATATCGTGTTTATTTTTCGCATCCGCATATGCTTTAAAGTTTCCCTTAAAACTCTGCGGCGAAAGTGACATTTTAAATTTTGAATCACTCCCTGGTCCAGGGGTTGCAGTTTTCAAGTCATATTTGGGGGAAAAAATGCTAATTCAACAGACTTCAGCTTTTTTTGTAGGTCTTTGGGATGTGCCGGACAATTATCGATTTTTCTTCCTCTTTGTAAAAATTGGCTATCTAACTTTAAAATCCATTCTTCAAAAAGTTGTCCGGTCATCCATGCCTTGGAATTTGCTTTGTAATCAACAGGTAACCACTTAACACCCCGAAAACAACGAGGTTTTTTACTTCTACTTATTAAAAGGATTTTTAAGTTTTTCAGATCCGTCCATGTTTGCAGCCAACATTAATGTGATCCGCTGTTTGCTATGTTTGCCCCCGTGACATTTTTCATTTTTAAATGTCAAAGTATTGTCTGGTAAGCATTTGAAAAACAATCCAGTTTCATCCGCATTAAAAATATCGGAATCATTGTACTTTTCTAAGAAATGTGGCAAAATTTCACTCTTCCATTTATCGCAGTCCTGATCAGGCACGTCATTGCTTTCACCACACGCCTTCTTATAGCATACCCAATGCCTGAAATGAAAAAGTTAACGTAGACAAATTTCTAATTGGAAATTTTTTTACTGGTACCTTCGCTTCCAATTATCAAGCCAACCAGTGCTTGCTTTAAAATCTGGCAAATTTATTTGTCTTGCAAATTCCAGAGCCTTTTCCTTTATAATTCCTCCAGATATAGGCATGTTCTGATGTCTAGCCGCTGTAAACCAATCAATTACAGCCCTATCAACACTTTCAAAAACTGGTTTCTTAATTCTTTTGCTTCCACCCAATGAAGTTCCAGATTCTATTGCTGTGATGACCTGCTGTTTATTTTTCAATATCGTGGATACCGTATTGGGTGGAACTCCATATTTCACGGCAACGTCTTTTTTTCTGGAACCACTTTCTATTTCCTTCACAAGCTGGAATTTCTCTTTGATTGTTAAAGTTTTAAAAACACGCTTTGATTTTGATGCCATGATCAACAATATAGAATCTTTAACAAAAAAACAACCAAGCAATAACTATGTATGTAAATTAAAATGTGCACCGCATGAAATAAAAATTTTCTGTAGGTACTTACAACTTCCAACCAGCAACGAAATATGTAACAAGAAAAGTCAAATTTCTTAAACCTGCTAATAATATTAATTGTGTATGTAGGTATCTCGTTTTCAAATGAAAATTTGAAAATTTCAAATGCATACGTAAAGTTTTTATTTTTATCACTAAATGCGAATTCCCCTAAAAAGTTCGACTTGGTTGATGCCTATGCCATATTTTTTGTTCGAGTTATAAAGAAAGTCGAGTTATAAAAGTTCGAGTTATGAGGGAAAAAATGTATGAGATTTGAACTCTAAACGCTGCTGCCACATAATTTTGTTCTAGTTATAAAAAAATCGAGTTATCGAAGTTCGAGTTATCGAAGTTTGACTGTAGGTATAATGAAAAACAAGGTTAAGAATTATTCTTGTTTTTTTTTGCCCAAAATCAATGAAACCATTTTTTAATTTTATTTTATTCTTATTCTTTCTGCATGCGTAAATTTAACAAGGTACAGGGTGGCGCATGAATCGTGCTACAAAAATAAAACGTAATAACTTTTTTTCTGTGTGAGTAATCGGCTTATTTTTTTTTTTATTTTGTAGGTTACTATTTAGATTTATAAAAATGGATGCTTGGGATACGGAGAAAAGAATCTGGATAGTGCAACGGTACCATGCTTTGCAGTCCGTCATTTCCGTCCAAAGGGAATTTAGGCGGGAGTTTGGCGGTAATCCCCCGAGTAGATGGACCATTATGAGGTTTGTAAACATGTTTGCCGAATCTGGAAGCATCGCACGAAGGCGAAGGGTTCAGGATACAATCGCAGCAGTAGCATCTGCAATACAGGCCAATCCGAACGTTTCGACCCGAAACTTATCGGGGCAAATTGGAATTAGTAGACGGTCATTACAACGGATACTTCATGACGATTTAAACTTGTTTCCGTACAAAGTCCAAATTACTAGCAAGTTAAACCCTCAGGATTTGCCTGTTCGCCTGGAATTTTGCCAAAAAATGATATCAATGGCCGAAGAAGACAACACATTGATCAATTGTTTGTTCATGTCTGATATGAGGCCCATTTCGATCTTAACGGCAATGTAAACAAGCAAAATTGCCGTATATGGAATGAGTCTAATCCAGAAATGCTCCATGAGACGGAACTGCACCCAGAACGAGTCACTGTGTGGTGCGCAGTTTCATCAAGGTGTATTGTCGGGCCGTACTTCTTTGAAGAAAACGGTGTAACCGTTACTGTCAATGGGGACCGTTATTTAAAGATGTTGAAGGAGTTTTTTTTTACCCAGAACTGCGCCGAAGACGTATACCATTCAACAGCGTTTGGTTTCAGCAAGATGGAGCAACTGCACATATAGCCAGACCAGTTATGGCGGAGCTAAACCAAAAATTCGCAAACAAATTAATTTCTAGGAGCTCCACTCTTCGCTGGCCCCCAAGGTCACCTGACCTGACTGCACCAGACTTCTTTTTATGGGGTTATGTCAAGCAAGAGGTGTATAAAACGAAGCCCAGGAATTTAACTGAATTAAAGCAGTCCATAACGACAATAATTGAGGCGATCCCAACTTCAACTCTTCAGGCCGCAATGAATAATTTTTTGACCAGGTGCCGCATATGCGTGGGACAGCGTGGAGGTCATTTGCGGTCTATAATCTTTAAAAACAACTAACTATTTAAAATAAAATTTAATTTTCTAACCAATAAAAAAAAAATAAATGAAATACATCGATTAAAAAAAAAGTTATTTGAATTTCTTACTGTACCACAATTGGTGCGCCACCCTGTATTTAAATAAGTTAATCATGACCTTCAAGTTATAAACGCTCAAGTTCTTTCCAATGTAAATAACAACAGAAAAGAACTTCGACTAGCACTTAAATGTTGTGTTTATTTTATTTTGTTTTTATTCACAAGAACCGTGACATAATATTTTTGCTTATGTTGTTTTTCAACTTCAAACATCACACATGAAGAACTTTTTTCCCCAATTCATTCGAAAGTTAACCATGTCAATGCCTGCAGTTCTAATAGTTCTACTCATTCTGACAACAAGTATAAAACACCACTTTTGTTTTCAATTTAAAATTGCACTCTAATCTTTTTTTTTGTTTTGTTTTGTTTTTTTGCAAAATTAAAACTCTTCTTCAGTTTTGGTGGAAATTGTTTCTGCACGTCCAGTGCTGGCTGATCCTTTTAAGAAAATTGATTATGGCAGAGAAAGACGTGGTCTTTTAGACTCATTGATATTCAGAGGTCTTGTTAAATTGTTTTTTGTCGCATTAACTGGAGTTTTTGGAGCAATGACATCGCATATATTTGAGCATTTTGGATGAAACCGATATATTAAGTGTATTATATTTGTTAAAATTAAATTTCATAAAAAAAGAAAATTGAAATACATGATAAGAAGATTTGTAAGTCTAAAGCCACATACAAAAGATACAATACTCGCGTGATTCAAAATGCGTTTTTGTGAATTATGTGCTAATTATTTTTTTATGTGCAGTGCTTTAGTGATTCATATTCATGCATTTCTTGTTGTTTATTCAAGAATATTTGATGAGTCTTTTTACTAAATAATTATATGTATATAGATATAGTTTGTAGATTTTTAATTATCTATTTCTAACTAATTAAACATGTTATTGTTAACGTTTTTGAAAATATTTTATTGTTTAAGTTTAAAGCAAATAAAATATAAATTGTATTTGTATTTCGTTTTATGTTTTTGTTATCCACCCCTTTCCAACAAAAAAGGTACAACTTTTTTTTTAAGAGAGTGTGACTGATTCTGATGAAGAAAATAAAACACGATAAACTATAAAGCTATGCGCAAACCGACACGGTGGCGGTGGATATCGCGATAACTTTTATCGCGCGATAAAGATGCGTTCAAAAACCTGCTCACATCAACGCGATATATTTGTATCCCATATCTTACTTTTTTTTTATATTTTTATAATCTTTGTTTGACAGATCATATAAAATGGAATTCTCCCGAACTTTTTCTATTAATTTTTCAGTATTTAAAGTCATTTTCAAATTTTCTTTTTTAAACTGTCATTTTTCTTCAGGCGATATAGCGATCAAATGGTGCTTGATGCGTTCAAGAAAAGTCACGTAACTGAACGCAGCAGTGGAATGTGAACGCAATCCACATATCGCGTCGATGTGTGCCCCTCCATTGATTTACGTGTGCGGCATCCACATTGTTATCGCCATCGCCACCGCCGCGCCATCGCGTCGGTTTGCGCGTAGCTTAATAGGAGGATTTAAACAAAATCGAAATATTGGAAGAGTATTCTCATAGGTTTCATAGGAGATGTAAAAGAACATCTCCAGTTCTAATGATCAAATTTTCAATGTTCACTGGTATAATGAAATGGTGCAGCTCTAACTGTAGTATGTATATAATGTTGAAATTTTTTAATTTTGGTGTCTCAATTTTTTTTATTCTTAATTCCAAAATAGGTGAAAAAATATGAATTTTGAAATGAATGGTATTACCAACTTGTTATCAACTCCCAACCCTTCATTTAAAATATAGGCACGACTGGGTTGCACAAACTTGCTCTTATGTGCGATCACACTTTAATGTTTTAATAATTCAAAAACTATAATATTTATATTATAAAGGAGATAAATTAGTTATGCGAGCCTATATTGTATTAGTATACCACCTGCTAAAAACGTAGTTAAGTTTAAGGTAGTATTATGCGAGTAGGTACATTTATTTATAAACAATATAGCACCGTGTTGCAAATATGCATGGAACTAACAGTTTAGACAGAAAAATTGTTAAAAAAATATTCAATTAAACATAAATTGATTAAACAACCTCTGAAATTGTTTTGACACCAATGCGATCGTGGTACATCATCCGATTTCTTAAAGAAATCTCAATTTATGAGAAAAAAAATTGAAGATCGTTGGATCGGTTTTTTAAAAAAATAATTTTGTATACCTATACAAAATTTAAAAAAAATTAAAAGAAAAAAAATGGTACGCAATTTTTAGCCTTTATTAATGCGAAGTTAAAAAATTAATTAAAAAAAAAATGAAGCGTATCGGAATCCCGCGGTTTTTAAAATCCCGTTTTTCGAAAATCCCAAAAAAAAAGATTTATAAGCCCGTCTACTAAAAAACCGTTTTTTTTTTAAATCCCGCTTAGTCATGGGAGCGAATCGGAATCCCGGTTTTTAAAATCCCGTTTTTCGAAAATCCCGAAAAAAAGGTTTTTAAATCCCGTCTACTAAAATACCGTTTTTTTTAAATCCCGTCTTCTAAAATCCCGCTTATTCATAGCCCCAATGTATTAAAATCCCGCTTTTTATAATCCCGCCAAATACCACCAATCCCGTTTTTCGCTATTTATTTGGGTATTAACCGAAAAATTATAACGTGTTTGTAAATTTAAAAAAATAAAAATTACTCGAATAAAATAAAATACATATTATGTGGAGGTGTTTTTGATTTTTACTGTACACATTTGTTTTTGCTGAAAAAAATCAAAATTATATACATATTATCTTTATTCATTGAAAAAATTGTCCCTGGAACTAACTCCCAAATGAACTAAATCCCACTAAAATTGGGTACTTGGTTCATTATGAAGTCATTCCCATTATTTTTGGGACTAACTCCCAACGTAAAATGAACCAAGTCACAAAATGCAAATGAAGGGTTATGTCCCATGAAATAAAAAATACCAAATGATAAAAAGAAACTTTGCAAGCAGGGGGGTTGCAGGAGGGCAGCATGCCCCCCATACATACCTCACTGTTTATTAAAATTGTTGGGAATTATTTCATAATGAACTAAGTCCCAAATGAACTAACTCCCAAATTTATCAACTAGTCCCAACGAAATTTTGATAGGGATAGTTACAATTAGTTTTAATTTCAAAAGAGGGATTAAAAAAACGGTATTATAAGAGATGGGATTATAGAAAGCGGGATCTAGTAAAAGTGGGAATATAAAAAGCGGGATTTTAAAACCGGGATTTAAAAAAAAACGGGATTATAAAAAGCGGGATATCGAACCCAACCCAAAAAAATATCTACCCCTTTTTGAAATATGGAATTTTCAAAAAATTATTTTGAAATAATATTTTATTCTTTTGAAAATTTTGGTATGCAATATTATTAGAACTTATTTGAAGCCTTTGTGCAAAAAAAAATTTATTAAAATCAGTTCAACTGATAATGAGATAGCCAGTTCAGCTTTGAAATTAATGGCCAGTTGCACCAAAATTCACTAAAACCAGTTTTTGCTAAAATTCTCATACAATTTATCGGCTTGATAAATTTTTTGGGTTGCACGAATGTATTTCTCTGATTTTGTAGCTAAAATGCTGTTTGCGAACCATCCCTGGATTTTGTCAGCTAATTTTTGAACTGAACGAAAAAGCTTAATTAGTGTAAGTAAGATAGCGATATGAGAGATGACACCTGGTTTAAAATGGAAGTGAGTGCAACTACCCTTTTGAAACTTTTATTGTAGCTGAAGAAGAGTTCTTGTTTTTATTTATTTTTAACTTCCAACGATCTATTTAATACTGAAATTTTTTTTTAATTGTAATTTTCAATTGTCCTATCAAAAGTGAAATATTTTTTTTGAAGATATTTTCGTTAAAACTCGCTTTTAAAATTTAACTGGAGGAAAATGGCATTTTAGTTTATTGGCTTGTTTATCGGCCTTTTAAAACTAAAATTGGTTGGTGCGACCGATAAATGCCATTTTAAAATTTAACGAAGCAGTAAATATTTAAAAGCGTTTGGTGCAACTGGCCATAAGAGAAATTACTTTTAATATGTATTTAAACATAACTATTTCGAATATAATATAAAAAACATTTAATTTTATAGTTTAAAGATTTAAAATAAAAAAGGATATCGTTTTACTTAAATTTAGCATTCAAATATTAGAACCATTGAAATGAAAATTCCAACAATTAATTTTTAAGTGTTAACTTTTACTTGTTATTGAGTTAAGTTTCAATTTTAATAAAACAAACAAATTTAAAAGAAATAGGTATTAACGCCGTAGTTTGAAAGTAAACGCTTTTATTTAGAGGAGATACATTTTGAATCTCTGAGCAATATGTAAGACACAAAATATGCAAGCCACGGACAAAAATCAAAAACAAAAATTTCCAGCTTTAATGATTAGGAATTCTAAACTTGTTCAATATAGCTCACAATAAGTGTGTTCCACACCCAGTTTCAAACAGTTTCAGACTGCCAGATTTAGTCATTTTTAGTCCGAACTCCGAAGTCGTTCCAGACTTCAAAAGTTGTGCTAATTCTTACAAAAGAGAGCGCGCTCGAGAGAGTAAAACATTTCCCCTTCTTTCCAGTTTTAGTCCGAGGAATTTCTTCTGGCTATTTCTGGGCTGGATGTCAAATGCCTGGTTGCCGTATGTCAGATGACGTAATTTGTCAGTTGAGTACAAATAACAATGCCGGACAAGGGTTGCCCAAGTGTTAATTTTATTTTGATTTTATTAATCTTTTAACGAATCAACTAATTACAAAAAATTTAAGCCAATAAGCAAAACTATTTCTTAAAAAGAAAATTTAAAATTGACAATATTGAGTATTACTTATATTATATAGTGCTACTTCAAGAAAAACACGCTTAAGCTTCATAATTTAATGTATAATTAAAGATTAGTTTGTTTGTATATTAATATACTTGATGTAAGTTTGTACGTTTATTCTCTGTTAACATTTTATTTTCTTGGGATGTGATTCTTGAAAATTTTGATTAAGATTTATCACTGATCTACGGCAACCATAGTCGAATATATTTTTTGACGTTTAAAAAGTAGTCCAATTTAGTGCGAAAACCGTTCCAGACATTTTTTCAGTTTTCTTTCTCTTTGAGAGTATTTCATCCCCACTCCTCAAATTTGACATTTGACCAACTTTTAGTGCGAGAAATCTTGGGAACGGACCTAATAGGTACCTATTCATCATAAAATGTGTAAGATAAACTGAACTTAACAAAAATTTCCATATTGACAAGGCCTAATGAACTAATCAACTGATGAGTCCAAGTGAGATCGTCGGGACGAAACGCCAATTTTTGTTGACATTAAGTGAAATTTTACCTTTCAAATTATGAAGACATAGACAAGTAACAATGGTTAAGATGAAATTAAATATATGTTTCAGCAAATTTTTGAGAAATGCAAAGTAGAAATTATTAAAATATTCAGGCCTATCACAGAATCCATCGTGGAAAATCTCCGAATGGATTATTCCACTACGAACCCCGAAAAAAAGGATTCACAAAATCCGAATGGAATCGAAAAAAGCAATGCCTCATTAAAAGAATTAATTCTGAATTTCGAAATCAGCTGTCCTATGTCACAGCAATACTTGGAGCTTTTAAAATAAAAAATCCTTCAAACTTTTTAAAAAGTCCCATCTTTTTTCCCTTTTTTTTTTACACAAAAAAAGCTGAACATTTGTGTTAAGTATGGCTAGACTCTTTGTTTTAATAAATATCGCAAAAACAAATCCCAAAATCCCTTACAGCTGTCAAATGATTGAGATCGTGAAAAAAGTTATGTTTGTTAAAATTTGTTTTTTAATTCAATTTTTTAGCATTTTTTTCTCAAGAAAATAGATTCAACATAAAAATAAATTGAAGTTATAAATAATATGGTTTCAAATGTACTGAGGAACTAATTTCATCCCGGCTTGTTTTAAAAGTGATGTGTTCTTTTAATTCCTTTGTTTTTTTTTAAGGAATATAGTTTTGTTTTGACTTCTTTGTAAATTGTTTTTGGCGTGATATTCAATTATTTTAAGAGTTTAAGAATTTTTAACAAAATAAAAATTGATTCATTTGCGTTTGCAACCATTTCAAATTTTACAATTTGTAAAAAAAACTATTTTGTAATGAAACACACTCGTTTACCACCTGGCTACGACAAGAATCAGTTGTCGTAGAAAAGGACGTCATATTTCCGTTTCATTCGGAATTTGTGATAGCAAATTCCCCGAATTTCGAAATTCTTAATAGATTTTCCACTACGAATGGATTCTGCAATACATTTTTCGTGATTCGTAGCAAATTTTCGATTACGATTATTTTAAAATTTATAGTGAACGTTTTAATGGATTTTAAAAGTGTACCATTTTTATAATTTTATAGTTAGTATTTTAAAACGTGTCTTTTAAAAACAATACAAATTTTACATTCCATGCTTTCAATTAGGTAATGAATTTTAAAAATGTCATTTTCAAATCAAAAGTGTTCCCTTTTAATCTTAATACAAACACTTTTAATGTTTTTTAAAAGTAGAGTCATTAAGTTTTAAGTGTTTACTTTGAATTTAAACGTAAAACTTTTCTTTGCAGCTTAAAATTGAGAAAATTAAAATTTAAACGGTTTCATTTTTAAATTGAAAGTGATTCGCATTAATGTTAAAAAACATTAAATTGTAACTTTCAAATTGAATATGTTTCAATACGGTTGCTTTCATACAATATGTAAACTTCATAATTTTAAAGTACATAGTTTGGTCAGAAGTTTAAAGTGTATTTTGTTCGGTGTAGGTGGCAAGATTCCAGACGATCGACACTTGGTTCAACAAGTTGGCCTTAAGTGCCATAAGAAGACCAACACCCTTAGGTTTAAAGGTAATTTCTATAGAAAAAAAAGAACCTCTTATAGTTAAAACTTCTGAAATAATATCTGTCGGATTACTCAAACTCACTTTTTATATATACTGACAAAAAATTCTTTAACAGAAACACCATTTGCCGATTATAAACAAAAAAACAAAACATAAGTAAATTGAATTACTATAAGTATTTACAAGAAGAAGTTATATCGGCCTTAAATAAACACTTTTTATTATTGTTCGTTCACTAAGGAGCAGAGAAATCAATTAGATTTGAAGTGACACGCTAGAAAATTGCAATTATGTACTTTTTATTTCCACAACAATGCAATCTATAATTCAAAAATAAATTAGTAATTTCTAACTAAAGTTGCAAAAGAAACAATAAAAATATTAAGAGAAACAATATTGTTTGTTAACTATTACAGATACACACAGATTTGTGTACTGTGATTAACTATATGTATGTAAATAAAATCCGTAAACAATGCCTACAGTTTGTGTGAAAAAGCTATATTTTTGAAATTAAACCCTTGTATTGTTTTTGTATTTCATTGTTTGTTGAATTTTATTTCTTTATTCAGAAACTTTAGGTACAAATTAACCTTTAGAAAAAAAACAGTAAAAATATTTATAATAAGAATTTTGTTCTTGTTTTATTAAATGAGACCAAAGTTTTTTTTAGGGAGGAAATGAACTTGTTATAGTTTATTTTTTAATATTTACTTCAGAAAGTTTTATTTTTAGAAGATATATTTATTTTAGCAATTGCAAAACTGTTTTGGTGAAAAATGGTAAGAAATGGATTCAAAAAAAAAAAACAAACTGGAGATTTTGGTCAAACTAATTGCCTTTAAGCTGAAAGGGAAGACGAAAAAAGTAAATTTCGGGATTCAGTCCGTCTGTCTGTTCGGCTTCAGCCTAAATAAATAGGTCAGTTATCTTTAAATTTAATATGTATACCTACGTTTTTTTGAACACTCCTCAAACCCGTTTTTTTTTTTTTATATTTTTTTAGAACCACAACACAAATTTCTGTGTGCAAGGAGTGTAAAAACTGTCAAATACACAGCTGTCTGTGTCTGTCACTTTCTTAGAATAAGAAGATAAGGAAGAGGTGTATATCACATACCTACAGTGTATGTGATTGAGTCATCAAATAACAAAAAAAAAAATTATCCCGATCTGTCATTTTGCGGGGCTATAGGAAAGTTAAAACAGTAGGTAAATACTGGCAAAAAATTATAAAACAACATACAGTGCTGCGTTAAATCGTGTAAAAACAACTCCATATGTATAATATGGAGTTTACAATATTTTCTTTTTACGGGATTATTGTGTCTCATATTCCAAATAAAGTAAAGTGAAGTGATGTTTTTTAGGTAAATACATTATCTTAGAATACTTTTCAATTGATATTTCGTAGCATTTTTCTATAAAAAAGCAAATTGGTTAAAACTAAAAATAAACTTCAATCACTTGAATTAGCTGAACCATATCTGTCAAAAATGCAATTCTCCCCTCCAAACTTGCAAGTTTTCGATACACAAATTTCTGTTTGCGAGGACTACAAAAACTGTCAAATACCCAGCTGTCAGTGTCCGTCACTTCACGTCACGCGTCGGTTTGAAATTTACAAAATAATCGTTCAGATTATCCACATTCAATTGATTAAGATTCAACTAAGTCCATCAAAACGGTATTACATTCGACAATTTTCAGTATAAAAAAATTATTTCACAATTTAAAAATTGAAAGATTCAAAATGATTTGTTTTAATTTGGCGTCTTGTACACAAAAAAAGTGAAATTTTATACAAAAAGTGGTGCAGTGCGTTCGTTAACTTTTTGACAAGTTTTCCCATCTCTGAGAGTATTTTCTCCTTTTTTCAAAGTTTGACAGGTTTTAAACATTTTTCTGAAAAAAATACCAAACAGACCTACATATTTGCTCTTTCGTTATGTTCTCTCGTTGCAACTTTTTTTTAGTTAACAAGTAGAAATTTTAGACAATTTATAAAAAATTTGTGCAATTTTGACAGCAATTTCACGTTACCAAACAGAGCCATATAATTTTATGTGAAACAGTGTAGGGGAAAAGTTAATATAAATAAAATTAAATAAAATGCAAAACAGCTTGATGCTCTTATAAGGGGCTTTTAGGTATATAAAAACGGGTGTGGATTTGAGGGAATTTTTAACGATAGTGAAAAGAACAAAAGTTATTCTTTTTGATATTAAAAGAAGGAGAAAGAATTTTTGTTTGCTTTTTTTACTCTAAAACAAAATTATCCAACTTTGAAAAGGTCTATAAATGAAACACTATGTTATCGGTAAATTACTTTTTTCGATGTTTTTTGGAAGCTTCGTTTATCAATTATAGAAATCAAGAACAAATCAATAAAAACATCTGGTTTTTTTATATTTGTCAAGACTTTTGGATTTTAGGACCACAGTGCGACGCGGCGGTTTTTTCAAGTGAAATTTATCGAATTTAAGCGAATCGTTGACATTCTTGTTTGGCTAAGTGGATGCATGGGTGGTAGAATTCAAGTATAATAAATTGTATTGATAGATTATTAAATTTTATCGTGCAATTTATATATGTACATATTATAGCTGATAGAATTGGCGACATTTTTGCTCTTCTGACTATTTTCTAATTTTGTTAATTATATAGGTTATAGAATTCTTGAATTTTTGTTAATCAATTGTCAATGACATTTTTTGAATCCTTTTACTGAAACTTTTTCGTACTTCTTTTGGTATGGCGATATGAATTATTTTAAGTTAATTAATTCTATTATTAATAGCCGCGTTTTCGTGAGATTTTGTAGTCACCCCAAAAACTCTATTTCTTACACGTAAACATTAAAGAAAAAAGTGATAATAAGTACTTTTTTATTATTTGTTTGTACAAATGTTGCTGAGTTGTTATAAATTTTTTAAAAGTAACCTTGTTTTTATTTAAATCTCAAATAGACATACGAGTAACTATTATTGCCGCACTGTGTAAAAATAATAGGTACTTCTTCTTTGTGAGAAAATTGTTTCCAAACTTAGAATATTTTGAATAAATTAAAAAATGCAAATAAAAAAAAAAACACAAATTTTACATACTTCCATTTTAAAATCCCACATTGCAAATAATAATAAAAAAACAATTGAATAATTTAACTATGTATTTATAGTTTAAATTCTAAAAAATCAGTTATTTATATTTTTCTTCTAATTTCAACTTCGTTTCAATAGTATGTTTATCTGACTATCTCATATCTATCTAGTAATGTGGTTTATACAAATTTTATCTTTAACTTGTTTTCATGTGAAGAGTAGGAACATATAGTACCTACTCAAGTGTATACTTATGAAAAAGCTAAGGTATAAGCTAACTAAAAGAGAGAAAAAGGTTGTTACTATATTTGATATATAGTTGATTCATTTTAGAAATGATGACTGAAACAGAGAAGATTATTTATCAGCTACTCAAGTGTCTTAAAAAAAGCTTTGGATATATACATTGGCGTAGTTAGGGATTTTGTCTAAGGGGCGCCAACCATTTGATATACCATAACAAGTTTTAAATTTTTAATTATTAGAAGCATTTTCACAAATATGTACTTAAAATCAATAGGTTTGTTAGATAGAGCTTTCGTCAAACTATAATTTTCAGTAGTTTTCAAACTAGTTATAATTTGACATGTGGACTCAGCCAGTTTTCGGTAGTAAAGATTTTCTAATAACTATGTTCCATTTGACTAAAGTTTATAATTTGTTTTTAAATGAAGGTAATCGTAAGCAAAAATAAAAAAATGAGTTAATTCACTCTCATACGAAGTGACACCACACACAACTTTGCTGCCAAGTTTAATAAAAATCGACCAAGTCGATTCCGAATTATTAAGTTCTCAAAAAAGAAATTTGCAGCTTGAAAGATAGGTTGTCAGCTGTCATTTGGTTTACATAGGTGAGCGTTGTGAATATCGTTCTTGCACTATCATCCGTGTTAAACGAATACTGGTGCACCCCCCCCCCCTCGCCCACTAACTACGCACATGGATATATCAAATCATCAGATTTTTGAGTTTTGTACGGATTGCCGCGTATACCTTAGTGATACATTTATTTAACAGTTTATATATTGGTTTTATATGCATATCAACAACATTTCTAACAAGATCTTTATCATATTCTAGTTTTTGTACAAGTGTCTTTTTTTTAATAGCTTTTTGTATGATAATAAGAAGGTTTGCTGATTATTGACATTTTTTAAATCAATGCAAATTTAGTTGAATTAATTTCTACATTAAAAGTTGTGTAATCAAGTTATTAGGTAAAAAACCGTATCAGATTTGGTTTTGGTTGATTATACTTACGGTGACCATATTTTAGAATTGCAAATACATAATGAAAAAGTGAAAAAAAAACAAAATTCAATTCAATTTTACATTATTTCATTTAATTAATGAGAAAAATGACTTAACTTTAAAAGAGAAAGTACAAAAATTCTGTCTTTGATGGCATCAAACTTTAATTTAAAAACAAAATAACTCTTAGATAAAAAAGTCTTACAAAAAAAAAAAAAAAACTAAAAGTTAAAATTAACAAGGATTTTGATATTTTTCTGAAGAGTAAATTTCTTTCACTTAGTTCTGGATTTTTTAAAATTAATCTTTGAACTCTAAAGTATACTGTAGTGTTAGGAATAGAGGCCAATGAGAACCAATAATGATTAGTTTTGGTTTGGTTTTATAGATATATAATTGTTATTATATTTTCTTTTATATTATTTTAGAAAACAATCCTTTTATTTTGTTTTTCATAATAACAATGATTTATTTATTTTTGATTTGTTTGACACAAAAAATAAAACTAAATTAAAACTCCTTATTTTATAAAAGTCTAGGTGTTCTTCACTCTTCGAAAGAGAATCCTTCATCCCAACATTAATATAGCTAATAGTAGTTTGTATAGTACGCAGCTGAAACAACGAAATCATAAAAGAAAAATTTCGTTTTCATTTTTGTTCTGCGATACGCTGTTTAAGGAGTGAAATTTATAGTTGTAGCAGATTATTTAGAGAAGTCTCCGCTCTTTTTCGCACTGAATTTGCACAAACCTGTGTGCGGAAAATTGAAATTTGAGTTTTATTTGTTGTTTTTTTGATTATAGCATAGGTTTCTGTGATTTTGTTGTTTGTTGTTTTTTGTTTTTTAATGCGTTTTTGCTATCGATTTGGAGACCACAGAAATTTTTAGATTCGCTTCAGCTGCGCATTAGGCTTAAAAAACTGATAGTCCAGTCAATAAAGCCATACAAATAGCCCAATCAGGAAATAATCGCCGGAAAGCTGGAGTTTGGTACATAGCCTCCTCATGTTTTTTTAAGAAACTGTCAAAAGTCCTACTTTTTGAATAAATGATTTTTAAACTCTTAATTTTTCGAATTTTATTGGAATTTTTTTCGAAAAATTAAAATTTTGAAAATCATTTATTCAAAAACTAAGCACTAAAATACCGAAAACATAATTAAAGAATAAATTACTGGCTTTAAAAAAAATTATAACATGATATTGTTGGTGTTGCCGTTGTGTTTTTATATTCATTTTCTATTTCCAGTATTTTTTTTTATTTGCCCCTCCCACCTAGAGGGGTGGAGAAATACAATGGGGCGATATTTTAAAATCATGTTGATATAATGTACCGACAACAAAAAAAATTGATGCAATTATTACAAAATACACAATTTTTTAACTAGCCGCCCAGTTATATAGAAAAGTAAGACCCTTAACTCTTCCAATTCGTTAATTTCGGAAACGGTTATTTATATGTAAAAAGTATATGGATATTTTTTGTAGGAAATTTTCCAAACTACAAATTGGTCTTTGACATTTTTTTTGTATACATCTTGCCGATTGGGAGTTATTCCTGAAAAACCATTTTGGGGGGCCTTCAACCCCCCGTAAAATTGTTAGCGGCTCTCACATCGATGGGGACTTTTGACGGTTTCTTAAGAGGCCCATAGACACCACACTTGTGTGCACACCGGTGTCGGTGTGCTGTGTGTGGGCTGGTGCGCACACCGATTTTCGGTGTCAGAAACGGTGCGAGTAAAATCAAAAGTTTTTGATTTTTGGTGTCGGTGTCTGTAGTCTGTACGATTTGGTGTGGCGAGTGTGGCGGAAGGCCACACCAGTGTGTGCACACCGGTGTGGTGTCTATAGGCCTCTTTAAAAACACCATGAGGAGACTATATACCAAAAAATAAGACCATCTCGAAGAAACAATCGACCGCAACGCCGCCGCGCCGAAAGCATATATATAAGTTTCCCGCTCCGATGTGTATAATCCATACGAACTCTCATCAAGCATCACTCCAAAGTTGTCAGTTTTAATAAGGTTATGCGTTATGGTTATCTTATCTTCTGACTTTTGTTTTTCTACACAAAAACAAACTGATAAATTGTAATAATGGAATTGCCCAAATAAATCTTGGCCCCATCATGACTCTGCATTGATTAATTTTATTTCAGATTTGTTTATTGACTTCAAAATTATTTACGCTTAATTTAAAAAAAAAATAAACAATTCAAAAAAAAAAAAACAACTAGGTATGACATTTCCTTAGAAAGAAAGAATTTTTATAATATGACTCATAATTTAAAAATTATAATCTTTCAATGACATTGACCTGCAGTTACAAGATAGGTACCTATACATATAATTATATTTTCATTTCATAAAGCTATTAAACAAAAAATTTAAATTAATTCAATCACAGACAATCAATTTTACATCGTTTAATTTAATTTGTTGTCCAGTGTTGAGTGGTTTTATTTTAAAAACGTTTATTTTGAAATAACTATACCTAGGTAGGTATCTACCGATGATGATGACCTCATTTAAAAAATTCCACCCATCCATATCAGTCTGAAGTTAAATTGCAATTACTCATGGTTATAGCTTTTAACAAATATATACAGAGTTAAGCCGAAATACCTCAACACGTTCCTTTTGCTAAAGCTTATAAGATGATCTGTTTGTATTTTTTACCTCTTATGAAGTGTTGCGACCAGTCATAGCAACACAACCAATACCCGTTGTGCATATAAATGGGGTTTGGTTTATTGAGATATTTCAATGTTATATTTTGTAGGTATATATGTCATTAATTGAATAAAAAAATGAAAAAGAATTATTTGAATTGACTTTCCATTAGACTGAAGATGTTTGTTAAGTATGTTTTGTTAAATTCTTTCAACTATATCAAGTAACACTTATGTACGTCCTATGTAGTTTAGAAACAAACGAATTTAATTACCTTGAATAATTAACAGTAGTACCTAGATTTTAAAATAGAATAGTTTAATCATAATCAGTGTTTTACGGGGTTCACCCTTAACGTTTTGGAGCTCAGCCATACTGTCAAAGGAGTATAAAACCGTAACGTTTTATCTATATAGCCAAAATCGATGAAGGGAGCCGTTTCCTCGGGCACAATAACTGCTAACTGTCGCTGTTCATATAAAAATTTTGAATTAACACTTGAAAGTTTTTGTTAATCATAGAACAACAATTTTATTCAATTTGAATTATATATGTAAAGTACCTTATTGCAATTTTATACTCCAAGTTCTCTATCGTGGTTGATGTTACAGTTGAAACTCGATTATCCGGGATTCTTTTTATCGGGACACTTTATTAACCGGAATTTTTGTTGAACAATATTTGATATAAATAACTGTAATAACCGGCATTCACTCTAATATCCGTAAAATAAACAAAAACTTTTTTTCTCTTTGAATTCTCCAGAAATATTAAAATACAATGTATGTATTTATTTAAACTCTATTATGCGGAATTAACTACACTATCCGTAAAATAAGAACAAGACCGAGCAATTTTACTTCACTTCACTACACTAGAAAACAAAAAATCTATTAACCGGGATTTTTGATTATCCGTGATGGGCTCGGTCCCGGCCATTTCGGTTAATCGAGTTTCAACTGTATTTAATATTTGATCAATTTATAGAGTTTGAAGTGCTGTCGATAGGACCTTAGAAGGTTTTTATTATTCAGTCAACTGGCGTCTTAAAATTTGCTAAACAAATCATTGCCTTTCATGTCATTTGAAGTAATAATTTTGTAATTATTCCACCATAGCGGAACTTTATATGAGTAACTGGAAATTTCTATTATTTACGCAAAGTCTAAAAAACCGAAAAGTTCATGAAAGATTTTATTTTTTTTTTGTACCGTGAAGATATTTCTTTTGAAAATATGCCTGAGTTGCAAAACGTCAAATAAAAAGTTTTGATGCGTTAGTGCCTGTTTGCACATTGCCTTTTACTGAAAGGTGCAATCAATAAAAAGATAGATTTATGTGTGCGTAGATACTCTCTCTATCTCTCTCTCTTGAATTACATATATACATATTTGTGATAAGATGTACATATCTGTGGCAATAAGACAGAGCTACTCAAAACTAGTTTCGAGAGAAACACTCTTTTGTCTTCAATCTGTAGACTGTAGGTAATAAGATTTAATGTAAATTTGTTTTAGAAATTCCAAGATAACTTTTCAACGGGTAATTATTTCAAGGTGGGGTTTGGACAGAAAAGAAGCTCGCAAACTGCAGACTACTAACAATCGAAAAAACGCTTATGTCGACATAAGCTACTCTGTCTTATTGCCACAGATATATAGAATTATGTATTGGGTTAAGCTTGAACTCAGAATTCAATAATTGGGCAATTTTGTCTAAAACGTGTTTCTCATCAGTAGCATAAAATTTACCTGTCTCATTGAATGCGCCTTTCAGTAAAAGGCCTTTGTAAACAGGCACTTAGACGATGTTCACATTGGATTGCCTCCTCCCACTTTTTTTTGACGTGAATCCCACTTCTATTGTTCAGACATAAACTGCCACAAACACTCACTCTGACGTTTAGCAGTCGTTAAAACAAAATACAAAATTTGGACTCGTTGAAGGATCAAAAAGAAATCTTTTAATCACAAAATTAATATAGTTTCTGTAGTATTTAAGTGTCAAAGAAAATGTACAGATTCACAAGCTTTAAAAAAAAATTTTTTTAATCCTGCCTTTCTTTGTCATCTCTTTCTCGCGATGGAGTGGGATTGAGATAAAGTAAAGAGACGTAAAAATACACAGTAAAAAGAAAACAGCGTCTTATAGCGTTTTCGATTGGTCGCCCAGAAGCCTTGTGAACCCCACAAAATAACAGTTCTTCTTCTCGATAGAAGAGAAAGTTCTTCTGGACTTGAATTCAGAATCGAAACCATAAGCACTTACACTTCAGAATCGTAAAAGAGTTCGATTGGCATTACTCTTCCGGATCACCAATCAAAAACGCCATAAAAGCCCTTCCACACTATACCACTGAGTATTAATACATATCAAATTGAAAGTGGGAAAGAATTCCGCTACTGCCAAATTTGTGGGAGAGAAATGGCTTTTCATTTTTTTACCACACACAACAGTTTAATTTAACATTAATAAAAATAAATGTGTGATAGAATTAGAACCATTTATAAGAATTCTCATGTATGTCAAATCGTGTAGGCTGTAATAACATGCTGTGTAAGATGGGCTCTCATATTTTGTTTACACACTATTATGCATGATTTGTTTCCCACTTTTTTGGCATGTGTTAAAACTCAGTGGGATAATGTGGAAGGGCTTTAAGTATCCCGGATGCTTTGCATGGATTTTAATTTGCATCAGTTTGACATTTCAGAACGCAAGGAGTTTAAAATCAGAGAGCGAAAAAACGAGACAAAATTATTTTTTGGCTTCAATGGTATCCATCTGAAACGATATCTTATGAGTTATGTTATGACATGTAAAATGCATTCAATCTTTGTCTTAAGTAATAAAACATGTTTTTTGATTGAAAATATGTATCGTTTATTTTACAATTTTAAGATTTTTGTTAAATAAATCGTTATTCTGAAAGAGACTCTGAAGTCTGAACAAGACTAACTTTCTTCATCAGAATTTTTATTATCTTCTTTTTCAGATTCATCTAATGGGGAAAGAATCGGATACTCAGATATCAGCAGGCTAATTATAATAATTATAAGAGGGTGTCAGATGTTCATAATAAGCGATTAAGAATGTCTAAATTACAATTTTTCCTTAAATATTTTCTGGAGTAACTACAGTCTCAAATGCTTATTTCGAGTTCTGCAGTTTCTTCGGAAAGCTGTCCAATTGGTAAAATTTCATTTTCAAACACCGTTGATCCATGGCTTGTAACGGGTGATTTTTTAAGAGGTTTAGAACTTAAAAAAAAAAAAAAACACAAAGAATTCGAAAAAATGAATGAAATATTTATTTGAATCGATAGTTTGAACCTTGCAATTTAATGTTTAAAGATAATTTCATGCAAATGTTGACCGCGGCTGCGTCTCAGGTAGCCCATCCGCTGAGTCCAATTTTGGCATACTCTTTCACACATATCGGCCGGTATCTCACGAATGAATGCATGGATGTTGGCTTCCAGTGCGTCAATCGAAGCGGGCTTGTCCCTATAGACATTAGCTTTGACATACCCCCACAAAAAATAGTCTAATGGTGTCAAATCGCACGATCTAGGCGGCCAATTGACCGGCCCGAAACGTGAAATTAACTGTCAAGAACTTTCATTTCGGGCAAAAAAAAGTTTGTTATCATCGCTCGGTAGCGTTCACCATTGACAGTAACGCTGCGATTCGCATCATCTTTGAAGAAATATGGCCCAATAATGCCGCTTGCCCATAAACCGCACCAAACAGTGGCTTTTTCGGGATGCATTGGTAGCTGTTGCAATGCTTCTGGCTGATCTTCACTCCAAATGCGGCAATTGTGCTTATTTACGTACCCATTCAACCAAAAATGAGCCTCATCGCTGAACACAATTTTTCGATAGAACCGAGCACGAATTTTGATAGTAAAATTCAATAATTTGCAAGCGTTGTTCATTTGTAAGACGATCCATGGTTAAATTGCAAACCAAACTGAAGCTGTTTGACAGTGACACAAGGTACTAAACACACGTCAGCTGTCAAAACCAGTGTTGCCAAAACCAAACCAGCTAAAAAATCACCCTTTATATGCCATCCCAGCATTCGTGCTACCGAAATAGGGCTTTGGTAATTTCACTATTTTGAATTTTTTTTTGCAATTCTAGCCTTTTTTCTTTGACAATATCTTTATTCCCTGTGTTCGAAGTTGCCATTTATAAGAAGTTTATAAGCAGTATGTAAAATGGTATCATCACATCATATAAACGTTTTTTGGTAAAAATTATTAAGCCGGAAGATCCTTTAAATGGATCAAAATTTGCGTTTTTTAAGAAAAAGCTTAAAAATGCATGAACTATCACATTTTCAAACACCAATAACAACTAAACCTGCACTCAATTTTTTTGACTGAAACTTTATGACTTACTTTATCATTCTATATAAAAAACTCAACGGAATTCGACGGAAAATAACAAAAAAATGATGACGACAGATAGACCAAAAAACAAAAAATTACATTCAATTAAATCAGAAAAAATATTAAAAGGTTATGTCACGCCATTACGTATTTTTCTAAAACTTGTCAAATTATTATGTGTACAATGAATGGGCGAGATTTTAGAATTGTCCACATAGAATTGGACGAAAAAAACGATATCGGAACTAAGCGATTTACACGTAAATACAACAACAACTTAAAATTCTATGGACTTAGCTAATTCCAGACTAAACTTTATAGTCTCAATAAAAACTGTATTACCGGCACTAATTATCATTTTTCTATCGATTTTTTCTATTGCATATAATCGAATAAAACATTTTTTTGTATGGAATTAATTTTGTTTGTTTAGCATTGATTTGAAACTAAGTTTGTTTTTATTAAGGATATTCACGCAACGTCGTAAATTTACAATTTGTGTAAAATGATAAGTTTACACAAAAGTTTGCATGAACGCCCTTTTAATTCATTTGGTTAAATGCTGTGTAATTAAATCAACTGTTTGTTAAACGTCAAATATTAAACTTCAGATTATATATATATATATATATATATATACAAATAAGCGTTTTCAGATTTTGAAGTTATGACTTGTGGATGACTTAATTATTTTTTTTTATAATCTAGGTTTTTATTCACAATACGGCCAGAGTTTATTTTTAGGTCTCTGAGATACGTAATATATCATATTTCTGAACACGCCTAATTCTTAAAGTCACAATGACGTTTGCTTAAGTTTACCAAAAAAAATTAGTTAATTTTATCCAGCAAAATCCTTGGAGAATTTTAACCAAATTGTGTAAATCATTTCTCATACAAAATTTGACAGTTCATGGTAAACTTAACCAAATGGTAAACTTATTCATTGTTTTACATCATTGCGTGGATACCATTATTATGCATTTAATTTTATTTTAGTAGGCGGAATGGCCCATCACACTGGGTCAATTTTAAAAGAGAATTACCCCTGGGTAGCTTTTACTTTGATCGCACACGGAGTAAAGAAAGCTGGTTAATAATTTTGTGCACATGTACGGCTTTAATTGTAGGAGTATATTTTTTTCAATTTTTGTTGTTTGGAGTGGACAACAAAAAATCTTTTATTTTTAGAAAAATAACAATTGAAGTGCTCATGACAAGTGCCTAGAAACAGTTAATTTATCTGTATTAGTATAATTAATCTTTGTTCTTCTACTCCAATTATTTTGCGTAAAAACTTCAATTTCGCAAGGTTGAATTACTCCAGTGTGTGAAGGCCCAATACAAATTTTTATATGAGATTTTTTTTATGAGTCATGGCTGATAAATTTTTGTTGCATGTTTACCTCAAAGCTCTAAAGGTAGTGATGGAATTTTATAACATTGATGCCTGATGGGCTTGTTCGCTCTGATGACTATGTTAATTCCCGATGCCGTTTTTTTCGTTTAACTCCATGTGGGTTTGCAAAAAAACACCCCTAATGTATATTCTACATAAAGTACATGTGGTACTTATAGGTACAGTACAGCCTTGGGGAAAATTATTAGGCATTGTGCCATACAAAATGCATAATCTAACGATATCGGAAGACTGGATTTCAACTGGAAATAACAAGTCTTCCGTTTCAATTTGGTGGCTAGTTGCAAATTATATTGACATTTTTATGACCGAAATCGCAGTCTACAAATTTAAATTCAATAAGGGGGTGGCTCCGGCTCAGTGGAAGTAGTGCTTGACTGCTAAGCCAGATGTGTGGGTTCGATCCCCAGTCTAGGCAGCATTTTTTCTATATTCCCTCAACTGTACGCCACCGCTGGGATTAAATAAGATAATCAAAAACTTAATTTCTCAATCCACTGTGCCAACAAAAATCTATCCTATCCTTCTATTCCTTCTAACATTGCCTAATTTATAAGACCCTAGGTCTTACTGGCATATAATATATGTGTTGTTTTTTTTTTTTTTTTAAGGTACCTTTGGCAATTTTTAAAACGACTTAAAGAAGGTATTCAACTCAATTCTGAAGGTAGGTACTTTTAATAGTAGCTTGAAGTTGTTTCCAAATTAGAGTTGAACAAAATAGTTCAGAAAAGTACCGCAAACTGACATCAAACATCAAATTTTCATACCTAGTTATTCACGCTAACTCCGTTTAACGAAAACGACAGTAAATTAACACAGAAGCGTTAATTTGCGTTTAAGCAAAACTAAAACGTTATTTTACCCATGGGATTTTTTTTTTAAGTTTGTAAGATTAAGTCTGTCACCCTGTTCAATAGATACAAAAAAAAAATGTGATAACGTTATTAAGTAAACTTTCTTAGATAAATATTAGTTAAAATAATTTTTTAATTATGTCTTCCATGCCGTTTTTTTTTTTTTTTGGTTTTAAAAAATTTCCATAATGCTGGCACATATAAGGCGATAGCTATTGCTATAGGAATTTCTCTGCTATTTGAGGAATACAACCAAAATCAACCTATTATAAAACCATTAATAACAGTCTCTCAGTATTTCTGAAAATTAATTTTATATTAGATATTAATAAACACGAACTGGTCACTAAAAATTAACTGCAATTTGTCTTAGCTTAATGACGGTGCCGTGTGATAAAGCCATGTGTCATAAAGCCATATTGAGGAATATGGCCTTATGACGCTTTCGAAATGTGTCATAGGGCCATACTGAAACATATGGTCTTTTGACACTTTACCAAAGTGTCATAGTGCCATATTTTTTTGCGACTTAAGGCCATATCTAACTATGGCCTCATAATACTTTCGTTAAGTGAAAAAATTTGATTTGTATTTTTTTTTTTTAATCCAGAATCCTAAAATGCAAAAGAAAGTTTGCATACATCCAACCTCGCACCTACCCCAAATCCTATAGTTTGGCCAAGGAGGGGGGTTGCATACATACTTCACTGTTTATACGCCGTAACTGAATTACAGTTAAAGTGTTCGACAAAAACATTTGGCCAGGTTTATTTATCAAACAAGGAAAGACGGTTAAAAGTGTCATAGGGCCATATGCCCGTATGTCACTTTATTAAAGAGTCAAAAGGCCATAAGTTGGAAAATGGCCTTATGTCACTTTTTGAAAGCGTCATAAGGCCATATTTCTCAATATGGCCTTATGACGCATGGCCTTATGACACCCTTAATCACCATAGCTTAAAAAAAATAAAAATAAATTGAATAAAATGGTTAGAATGGGCATAAAATATCAACATAATAAGCACATACACACATTTATCATGAACCTCAATTATAAGTAGGTTAGGTACGAGTATCAAGTATTTCATTTTCATATCATGTTGTTGTTTTTTTTTAGTAATAAAAGTCATAAACATCGAAGTTCACAATTAAATTAGCTTAACAACATATCTCCCACCTACTGTTGTTTAACCAATTACCATGGGGTCACATTGTGGCGTCCCCACGTATTTAAATTTGCCACAATTTTACTCGTACATAGTTCTTCAGTTTCAGTTATGCTCATGCCTTCGCTAAGTTAAATCTTTAACCAAAATTCTTTTCCAATGTAGTAAAGATTGTGTCATCATCAAAATGACTATGATGATGATGGTGTTGTTTACCGCATCTTACCTCTTATACTTTGAACGAATTGAAGAATCTCAAAACAGAATAGAATAGAAACAAAAAAGAAACTGACATTGAGCTTTTTTGTTTGCCAAACAAAAACGGCGCGGCGTTTTACTTTTTTTTTATCAAAAGCAAGACAATGAGACAGGAGGCAACCCTCTATAGCCCCTATCTGTCTACTAACTACTTATTCTTACCTCATTTAATCCTTCCTCGTGGTGAGATGAGCAGCACAAGAAAAACTTCAATGCCCTTTTAAAGCACATAACTTTTGTAATCCTTTTTCTGGTCCTATATTTGACATGTAACTTAAACTGTCATAATTTTCCGGGTAGTACTGTAGATAATCTTTTTTTTTTTAATTCAATAACTTTGTTTCGATTTTTATTGTAACGAATGATTTTTTTTTGTTTTTTTTCGACAACTGAAGACGATTATTCTCTTTTTTCTTTTGCTTCAAATCGTGAATGCGTCATTTGATATACCAACAACTGCAATACAACAATACCAACTGCATTGGATTCTATTTTTGTATCTTTTGGATTTACAAGTATATCTGGGTTAAAGGAAATACCTTGCAACACAAGGACACTCAATTACTGGGAAAGGGACACAATTTACTTTTTTTTATTTTTTTTTTTCGTAATGACTGCAAATTAAAAAGAACACATTGATTTATATATTTTTACAGATTGTGTTTACACATTCATGAGATTCTACGGTGACCGTGAAGATTGAAACTTGTTTTTTTTTTGTTTTATAATAATAAAATTACTTTTAAACACTATGCACCTCGAATATAAAGTGCAAACAATATTCGAGTCAATTAGTCGGTAAAAATATTTATTTTTTTCTTTTAGATAGACACAAAAATCACAGATAAAAATTTTCGACCTCCGACGATTAGTAATGGTCCTCGGATTTTCATAAAAAAAGTCTTTGGATTTTACTAATTTTTATTGAGAAACAAAAACTACTTATTCAATCTACAATTTCAATTTTGTTAATTCAAATACATTTTAGGTATAGTAAAAAGCTACTGTAAGTTATTTATATTATGTATTTAAAAAATGAAAACAAGTAAAAAATATTCCCGATATTACAACAATCCTAGTGATAGTTTCGAAAGCGAAAGAAAAAAAAGGCAGTTTTGTCAGGGACAAGGCTCTCTTTTTTGCAACTTGTCGTTGGAATACTTGGGATTAAATAAAGACCTGCGTATTGTCAGTCGTGCTTTTTCGATGACACTGCCTTTTTGTGGTGAATTTTTGTGCTCTGTATGCCAAGCCAATATGATATTGGCACTGGCATTGTTGCGGTGGTGGTCGTGGGTAAAGCTAAAGAAGCTCTTACTACTTACTAGTCCGCATTTAATTTAATCATGAAAATAAACAGACGAGCTATGTCAGATTAAAAAGCTTTTTTGTTTCGCTTCTTAATATCAACAAAACAAAATCCAACATTTGTTGTTGTTTTTTTTTTATTTTGCGTTTGTTTGTTTTTGAACAGCTGATTTAATGGTGTGGTGAATAAAAATTTTGTCTCAAAATCAGAGCTTTCAGTGTTTATATTATAATCAATTATAATTATACATATAGATATAATAAACATTATAAACAAAAACAGACAATCATACCTATATATCAAGCAGTCAATGGACCTTGAAAATTAAATGAATTTTTCTTTAAAATAAAAAAAAAACACATAAATAATGAAAATAAAAAGTACTTGATTTAGAGAATCCTGTTTTTGTTGTATGAATGAATATTTTTTATAGATTGGTACGATCTCACTTTTTAGCAGTTAATGTCTGATTTTGATTTTTTGTGATTAACGGTCATTTTAAAAACCCAGAGAAAAATTAATATCATGATATATTATGTAAATTATAATATATTTATTTATAGGTACCTACTTTGAGTAAATTATGACACAAATTTAAAGAGGAAACATCATTAAAAAATTCCTACGGCTTCAAATTACTTATCATGTAGTAACAAAGCATATCAGAACGAAAAACGAAATACCACATACATGACAACAATAATCAGTTATAACCTACTTTTGTAAAAAAAAAAAAAACATTCGTACTCATAACTTCATAAGCCGACCCAAGTAGAGAGAGAAGTCAATGAACCGGAAAAAAACATTGATTACCAAAAAAATGTTGATAACTTTGTTGGGATACATCTCTTCAAGCAAATTCACTGACCCCGTTTCGTCGGTCTTTCTTGGATTTTTGCATGGAGTGTCTCACACACACCTACAGAAATTATATGTGTTTTTCTATACAGGCATTTTATTTGTGTTTTGGTGTGTACACATCTAAGCTCTCGGTATAGGGAAATTAAAAATGTAGGTAAATGTAGCGGAAGTTGTCGCAAATATAGGGAAGATAAGAATCTTACGCTAAGTGTTGTTATCTCTGAAAAACACTGGGTTATCGAATGTACGATTCGGATACTGGGCAGAAGTACAATTACTCAGGCGCCAAGAAAAGATAACGTTTTTTTGCAGAACAGTTCAATACAATCATTTTTTACTAGGGTAGGGAGGGGTCTATCTCCCCCCGTTTGGGCAGGAGGGGCAATTTTATAAAAAAGTACTAAAAATATTAAAAAATTACGGTAACACCTACAATTAAGTATTATGCCTTTATTTAACGCAAATACTCTGTACTATTAGCAGGTTTTTAATTCAAGTGAAATATATGCATAGTTTTTGAAAAAAACGGGTTTTGAACTCAAAAGGACCATGGGCAACTTTGTATGGAGTTTGGGCCCACTTTCAACATTGCTCAACAGTGATGAAACTTATGTCATATGAAAGCGTATGGAGAGCACTTTATTTCATTATATAGCAGCTAAATTGAAATCGAGCGCAAAAGTTGTGTTTTGGCTCATTTTATAAAAAAAAGTGTTTTAAATGCAAAATAAAATATTTAAAAAAAATGGCAACACTTTACTAAAAAGTGTTTCACCTTTTCTGAAAGCATGAAGTCTGTTCTTTCATTTTATTTTTAAATCAACTTATTTGTATAAATAGTTTTCGAAAAATTTTCTTTCCAACTCAAAAAGCTGAAAAAGAAAGTTACTACTTTTCTGTATATAGGGTGTCCACTGATCTCTATATACACTGGATAGTGTATTCATACAAAATTTTTGAGGCAAAAATATAGTCGTGGCCGGTACCCTCATATAACAGTATAACAGCGGCGCCAGCGGAATGGACGCTACTGATACTGCATTTTCTTTTATTTTTTTCAATATTTTTAGCCGCAATGCTTGTTGACTTAACTGATATCAAATAAATGCTCAATTTCGGCAAATATCTTCAAACTCTTTCTTCGTTTGTATAGAGCGAGATATGAGGTCGTGGCCGGTACCCTTTAAAAAACTTGCCTCACAAAAACTGTTATACACTATAGGCTATTCACTATCCAGTGTATTATAGAGATCAGTGAGGGTGTCCCATAAACAATGGTCCAAACTGAAACTGGTGATAAAACAGATCATAACTACTCAGAATTTAGTAACTTGTCCGTACCCCATCATAACGATTTTCGAATAACGGTAGTTTTTTGGAAATTACGAAAAACCCCTACTTTGAACCAGGTATTTGGTCACCCTGTCCATAATTGATATTTGGTTTTCTTAATTTTTTCACTTGAATATTGTATGATAGTAAGATTAATTTTCTGCATTAAAATATTTTTGATATCCTGCAGCATTTTTCTCTAAATAAATTGATAATACGACATTTTGATCAAACCTTTTTTTTTACTTCAATTTTGAAATATAAAAAAAATCATATGATCCAATACCGGTTTTTAGATTTAAAAATTGGCCATGGTATCGAAGTTTCTTAAAAGGTATAAAACTCACCAATGACGGTCTTAGATTAAAAGTTATAAGAATTTTAACTCAAACAAACAGGCCTGTTAAATAAATAAAAATAAAACTTTTTTTTAAGTTTGAAAGTAATTTTTTCGAAAACTATTTATACAAATAAGTTGATTTAAAAATAAAATGTAAGAACAGACTTCAGGCTTTCAGAAAAGGTTAGACACTTTTTAGTAAGTGTTGCCATTTTTTTTTAATATTTTTTTTTTCCATTTCAAACACTTTTTTTATAAAATGTGCCAAAACACAACTTTTGCGCTCGGTTTCAATTTAGCTGCCATATAATGAAATAAAGTGCTCTCCATACGCTTTCATATGACATAAGTTTTATCACTGTTGAGCAATGTTGAAAGTGGTCCCAAACTCCATACAAAGTTGCCCATGGTCCTTTAGAATTAAAGAAAAGATTTCTGGCTTTCAAAACCGATATAGCACTTCATTGTAATTGTTACCGAATGTTTTTTAATATTTTTAGTCATTTTTTTATAAAATTTCCCCTACCTCCTAAACGGGGTGAGATAGACACCTCTCATGATAAAAAATTCTTGTTTTTGACCCCTCTACAAAAAACCGTTATCAATTTTTGGAGCTTTTGTTATCGTACTCTCCCCGGATACTGTACACCATTCGGTTGAGAAATATTTGAAATATTTCAGTTGAAATTTGATTTGATTTTTTGTTGTGCGTTTTTGATGTGTTGATTGACAGCGCTAGCGAAGTTTGACCGAGACCGGAGGATACGAAATGAAAATTTTTGTTCAAAGGTGAAAACACAATTCATTTTAGCATAATCGAACCTGGACTACACAATACACATCGATCCTTTTTAACCATTAACTTAAAATGAGTGATGACTAAGCATTTTGGATTTTAGTATATTCGGAGTTGATTATGGGATGTGGATCGCTATATACCTGTTGCCTATAAGTGAATTTTTACATATTTTCAGCACGAGGCTCGGTAGGTACCAACACATTCTTTTTTTTTCAGTTAATTTTTGTGAGAAGTGGTGTAGTGTAGCAAAGAAATGTTTCTTTTTTTTAGTTCGTTTCCCATATTGTTCACCCCGATATAATAAGACGATACGGGTCCTGATGAAAACATTGTTGTATGGTCACTTCTATTTGTCTTAAGTTTGTTTATTTTTCATATAGATACTGTATTTTTCCTTACACTACATTTTGTATCATTGTAAGTACAGAAAGGTGTGTCATAATAAAATCATGCTACGAGATATTAAAATCTATATTAAGTATATCCACCTTATTTTTCGACAACATCGCTATTTAAAATAAAAAGCAAAAAACGATGTTTTTAACTTTTTATCATTTTTAGAAATAATGAAAATAACTTTAAACAGATCACCCTTAGGAATAAAAATTTAACAGCCGTATCTATTAGTGGGCGGCTGCAAAAGGCGTCTGTTTCCCATAGTGGGCGGCCTATATCTGTATGTATTCGACCATCCAAAAAGGCGTAGTGTGCCTGTCGAATCGAAGGCTTGTGTGTATAATGTAGTATATATGTTATACAGGTACGTGTTATTAACCGCAACCGGGAAAACACGGTAGTGGAGCGAGAATGTATTTTTTTTATGAAATATGACAACGAACGGTAATAATTCCCCAAGAGGTAACTCAGCTTTGGTAAATCCTTCTATAGTCACTCCGACTGTAGTAAACCGCACATCAGCGGACGAAAAGACCTCTTTTTATACTCATCTGAATTCGGTGTACAACGGTGTTCCAGGGGGCGATATCATTATCATCATGGGGGACTTTAATGCCAAAATTGGTTCTGATAACGTAGGCCTCGAACGAGTTATGGGTAAGCATGGCTTAGGTCAACGTAACGAAAATGGTGATATGCTTGTCGACTTCTGCAACGCTCGTCAACTTGTGATTGGGGGTTCTTTATTTCCGCACAAGACCTGCCACAAAATCACCTGGGAATCTCCTGATGGTCGAACCAAAAATCAAATCCATCACTTCATTATACAGCAGAAATGGAGGAAGTCACTGTGCGATGTTCGTAACGAAAGAAAGGCTGATGCAGGTAGTGAATCACTTGCTACTGGGTTTGCTTCGCTTACGAACAGCTGATGTACAGCGTCGCTCAGAGGGTATAGCAAGGAGACCAAGATTCAACACAAGCGTTCTAAATGACCCTAATGTCCGTCGTAATTTCGCCACCACACTCGGCGACAAAGCATCGAACATACAAAATGCTGGCTTATCGGTAGATGCTTTGTGGGGCCAAATTAAGAGCGCTTACATGGAAGCTGGAACTGAAACTATACCCAGACAGACAAGAGCTAGAGATTCCTGGATATCCCAAGACACCTGGGACAAAATCACATATCGAAGAACACTTAAAATTAGAATCAATTCAGAAAGTGATGCTCAGCGGAAATTGATTCTACGAAACGAGTATAGAGCATCTCATAAGACAGTGCAGCGGTGTGTGAGACGTGACAAGAGGGCAAGGGTGGACAAACTTGCGGAAAATGCGGTACATGCTGCAGGAAGAGGGGACGCAAGGGAGCTGTATAAAATCACTAAAGAACATTGTCGGACAGCGTAGTAGCACTAACACTAACCATCCCGTGTTAGATTTGAACGGCAACCTTTTAGTGACGATAGAAGATCAGATACAAAGATGGAAGGAGCACTTTTGTGCGCTGCTAAATGATGACCACAATGCAGAATTGAATCCACAATTGAACAACTTGCGCAGATCTTCTAGGGGTATTGACACCAGCCCCCCAACAAGTGCAGAGATAAGTAATGCGATACATCTTCTAAAGAAAAACAAAGCAGCTGGACTTGATGGTATTCCCGCAGAATTCCTAAAAGCAGACCCTGAGGCAGCTTCCCGTATTTTGCTTAAACTCGTGCAGGCTGTCTGGGAGAGTGAAACATACCCAAGGGACTGGAAGGATGGAGTTATTGTGAAGTTACCAAAGAAAGGAAACCTCAAAAACTGTAATAACTGGCGCGGTATCACAGTTCTGTCCGTTTTTCCGAAGATAATGGCAACTATTATTCTCGAGAGGATTAAGTCCAGGATCGAGTCTACCCTCAATAGGCGCCAAGCGGGGTTTCGCAGTGGCCGATCGTGCGTCGACCACATCAACACCTTGCGAATCATACTCGAACAATCATCTGAGTACCAATCACCGCTGTACCTAATGTTTGTAGTAGAGTTGTGTAGTTCCGGACCTAAATAGTTCCAGGAACTATGTCTTTCCTCGGATACATTTCCACTCGTTCCTAAAACTGAATTTAAACATGTCCATAGTTCCGACCACGTAGACACAAAACAAGACGAAATACACACATGCATATCTTGCGAAATGCCCAGCCAAAGCCAACCACACAAGAATGAGAACGAGTTGAGTATCACACAAAAATACACAAACCACAACTACACTCTACACAGGGTAGGTATAAAGGCATATATTGTTTGTTTGTATTGTCTTGTTGACTGCCCTCTACCTACACGCATTACGCACCGATTGCAAAGACAGCATAGAGTATAGCAGATACATACAGGAAAGGAACGAGATATACGTTAATCGGTCCGACCTCTCATCATGCAAATAGTTCCTCCTTTAGTTCCAACATTTCTTCGTAGTTCCACTCTTATAGGTATGGAGTGAAGTATAGTGCATTTGTTGTAGTTCCTTCATGTTCGGCTGAATTTAAATCGGTCCGATGCGATCTCGAGGTTTTAGTTCCTTTCCCTTTAGTTAGTTCCATACTCATTTTTAGTTCCATATCCATCCAATCCATTCTCAATTCAATTGACATAGTTCTTTTTTTTTCTTCTGTATTGTCTGTTGTATTTTGAAGTTGAATTATTTGTTTGCTGTTTAATCTTGTTTTGTTTTGTTTTGTTTTGAAAAGTAAAAATATTAAAATATTTGCATTGGAATATTGGTAATTTTAATTTATTTCTTGTATTTAGTTTAGATGAAGTTTGATTTGTATTTAGTTACTTTGCAAAGGCAATTAGATATTTGATTTACGTAAAGAAATGTTAAATGTTATTTTAAATTCACCTACAATGTAGAAGCCAAAATAATTTGTTTTGAGTCACATTTTAAGTGTGTTGGTATGTGCTAGAGCCTAAACGAAAGGATTATTGTAGGTATTTGGTTTGTTACGGGCATACAACAATTTGCAGAGGTCATAAAGATCTACGAATGGATTATATTGAAATTTTGAAGAACTTTCCTATGAGCTTCTTGCCATTGTAGCTTTTCTAGAAACTAAATCACTAATGAAAATTTAAATATCTGAATTTGAGACGTTTAAAATAGCAGATTCATTCATAACTTTGATGCCAAAATAAAACTTATGGCTTAAATTAAATTATTTTAAATTAAATTAACGGCTTGGCTAAACAGAAATTGTTTTTAACTAAAATAATTATTCAAATAATACCTAATAAGCTTAATTATTGTGTCATAATGACTAATTTTGCTTTTTAAGCGTCTTAAAACCGTAAGTTAAAATTTTCAATAACGAGTTTCAATGATAACTATAACCCTATCCCTATCAAATTGTTTTATGCTCGAAATTGAAAAAAATCGTTTTAAAAATGTAAACTTTTTAATCAATATCAATCATACGTTGACTGAGTAGTTATTTTAATTAAAGGCTCAATGTTTTCTAAGCTTTGAAGTTTGTACTTTTTTTGTTGTTTTCCTAACTTACTTTTTTTTATACACATTAAAATGTTTAAATTGGAAAAAATTTATTTAAAGTTCTTTTGTTTTTTTTTCTACCGGATCTGAAACGATATCTTCCCATATTATACACGTCATATACAATATCATGTAGTTTCAAACATGATAATTCATCTATATTAAAAGAGATGAAAAGTCATGTCCGTAAGTATTGTACCCAGTTCAATTTTAAATTCTTCTTTGAGAAGAATAAGCTAAAGAATATTTAAATAATTCATTTCAAACTGAACATTTTTTTATTGAATTCCCTACGTCAAAACAACAAACAATTGAATAATAAAGATATTCTTTAGTCCATTCTAATTAGAATCGAACTACGAATGAAAAGAACTATGTAGGTATTTTTATGGAAGTATACCAACAAGCATTAACAAGTAAATTGCTAAAATCTTAATAGTTCCGCTGACATGGTTCCAGGAACTAGTTCCGATGAGGAAAAGAATCGTTCCATGTCCGTTCCGCTTTTGGAACTGTTTTGCGCAACTCTAGTTTGTAGATTTTGAGAAGGCGTTTGATCGGGTAAATCGTGAATGCATCTGGAGATCGCTTATTGCGCGAGGAATCCCTGAGAAAATTGTCGCTGTTATTAAAGAATCGTACAACAACGCAAGGTGTTTTGTTTTGCACAAAGGACAGCGATGTGCGTCAAGGAGTGAGACAAGGAGATGTCTTGTCACCAATTCTGTTTTTGCTGGCAATTGACGATGTGATGACTGCCACGGTGGGTACAAATGAAAGACACGGTATCCAATGGAGTCTGTTTGACAAGCTTAGCCACATAGATTATGCTGACGATATATGTCTCATGGCAAACAACACGGCAGGCTTAAATCAAATGTGTCATTCGCTGCAATTGAATGGAGAGGTGGCTGGCTTAAGGATTAACACAAATAAGACCAAAGTAATGACCACGGGCCAAAGCACACAAGTTATTCTAAGGCAGGGTACCATAGAGGAGGTCGAGCAGTTTAATTATCTGGGAAGTTTTATAGCACTCGATGGCGGAACGGACCTGGATGTTAACAGTAGAATAAACAAAGCCCGTAGTGCATTTGGAATCCTTTCTCCTGTGTGGAACTCTAGCAAAATATCGCTACGCACCAAGTTGAAACTCTTCGAATCCAATGTCAAATCAGTGCTGTTATATGCTTCTGAAATATGGAAATGCTCTGCCAACATCTCGAGCAGACTACAAGCTTTCGTTAACCGTTGTCTGCGCTCTATTCTGAGGATCCGGTGGCCGCAAACCTTATCTAACGTTGAGCTGTGGAATAGGACCGGACAGAAAAAATTGGATGTAGACATCATGCAACGGAATTGGCGTTGGATAGGTCATACACTGAGGAAACCTGACGTCAATATAGCAAAACAATCCGTCCAATGGAATCCCCAGGGTAATAGACGCGTTGGAAGACCAAAAACAACTTGGAGGTCATCAGTTTTGAAAGAAGCTCGGTCTCAAGGTATTCAATCGTGGCCACAGCTGAGGTCAGTTGCGGCGAATCGGGATAGGTGGAAGGATCTTGTTGCTGCCCTATGCTCCAGGAGGAGTTAAAGCGCTGCTGTACTTGCAGCCGGACAACATATATATCTATTAGAGTTTCTTCAAACGTCTCTGAGAGGTCAATTAGTTAAGTGCGTTTAAATATTATTTAAATTGCATTTAAATGGCGTAACTTTAATTTTTATCTATAATCGTTTTCCAATTGATGTTTAATTAAACAACGATAATGGCACGTAACGTTAAAGAACAAGACAAAATACTACGACATTTTATATACCTCGATTGTTCTTTGATAGCTTCAAAAAATTACAATCAGAAAAACGAACGAACCATGTAAAAATTTCAAATTTCCATAAAAGCATGTCTATTGGTTGAATTTATGGGGGTGCATCCACTGACATTTGAATGGTCGAAGGCTGGGGAGTTACTTTTCCAAAATTCATCATCTTTTGAATTCTATATCAAAATTCGAATTGATTTTTGGGTCAGGTTTCCTATAAGGCACACAACAAAACAAAAAAAATATTAAAAAATGGTGTTTTAGATGTCAGCTGTGGTACAAAACACAAAAATAACAATTATTTAGTGCGGAAATTATTATTAAAAAGTAATAAACAATTAAAGTTTGCACCGTATCTTAATGAAAACTGCTTAATTTACTTAATAAATGCACTGCCAAATGGTTAATTTGGCTTTCTCGTTTAAAACAATGTTTAGATAACTAAAAACAATCATAAATCCCGATAAAAAGTTATGAACAAATAACAATTTTAAAGAAGTAAAAGTAAATTTAATTGACTGGTTAAAAATACTAACCTAAAAGCATTATCTAAAGAACCTTAAAGTATACAACATTTCTTGCAATTAGAAGAATTTGGAATCAACGCAACTTCGTCGCTCCACTTGATATATTTAGTCGCCAGGCAGGCTCCTATGTCGTCAGTGTTGTATTCATTTAAGAATTCAATTTTTCATTTTTTTTTTGCCGTGTAGGTAAGTGCCTAGCTTCAAAGGAAGGACCAACACAAACTTAAAATCTGTATAACTTTGTTAATAATAATTTTCGCACTAAATAATTGTTATTTTCGTGTTTTGAAGCAGAACTGACATGTTAAATAATTTTTTCATCGAAACCTAAGTCATCACAACAGACTTAGCAGGTTTTCATCATAATTTTTTAATTGTTTTAAATATTTTACTGTCTTTCTTTTAAATCGAATCCTGCATTGATGTAAAATTCGCTGTACAATCTATACGGGCTCTACTGTAAAAGTGTAAACAGCTGTTTTGTTGTCAAGATTATATATTATTGTTTTCCACTAACACATTCCGCATTGCGGCCATACATACAATATAAAAATACTCATACACATCAAACTTTTCACACACTAAAAAATCGTACCCCCCTTTCAACATCGAGCACTTTCAAAAACACAAACAAACGTCAACACAAAATGATTACACGGCAAAAATAAAAAAAATAGAAACGATTTTATCATTATGAAGCAATTGTCAATATATTTTTTGCGGTAGGATGAAAAATAAAACTATACATAACCAAACATACCCCATCGGTCACTTCCTGGCCATCGACAATCTCAATGTCGTCTATTCCATCGACCTGCAAATCTTCCGAATCGCTGACCAAGTACTCATCACTCGGGTACTCGACAGCGGTAAAATCGATCTCCCTATTCATATCAGCTGCTCTGGAGATGGAGACGATAGTTCTCGTATCTGTGGCACTTCGATTGGCAAATTGTTTTTGTTTAATGCGTAGATTATTAGTATGAGGTCTTCCCGTTTGATTACACAATTTATTACTATTATTGCACTGGGTGTCCCATAATTCTTGACAATATATCTGGAAGAGATAGCGATCCCTTTTCACTTGCAAGTAATTAAAACTACGACGGAATGAAAAACCCGACCGAATAAAGAAATGAGATAGTTGGTAGATCTGGCGAATGGCATTGCAAGCGAAAAAAGTAAGAGCAGCCATGGTAGTGTCAGCTAGATGTCAGTGTGTGAGTGTGTGTGTGTTTTCAAAGAGATATGGAATAGGAAAACTAGCTTCAACATGTTTGACACCGACAATCGCAATCAACTCTGACTTGTATTGGCGTAAAAGTGTGTGCTTATTAAGCTGAATTCGTATTCGTATACTGCGCATGAAATTTTTTTTAAACATTATGTTAGTTATGGTATTGAATGGTGTAGTGTGGTGAATATGGGTTTATAGGAGAATGTTGGCAATGCAGCTGAATGTCATCAGTATCAAATAAATACGAAAATATATGAAAATGGAATAAATATTTTTTTTGTAACTGCACTAAGGCCTGTTTGCTGATACTACACATAACGATTTAAGTTGAACTTAAATTCTTAAGGGCTACTTTTTCCATGTCATGAAGTGATACTTAAGAAATTAAGTTCAACTTAAATCTTTATGTGTAGTAGGTATCAGCAAACCTCCCTAAATGTCCGATCTATAAAGATTTTGACTACCCTTTGAAATTAAAATGTTATTAATTAGTTTAGTGGTTAGCTAGTCACAGTTCGATGCAAGCCGAAGAAGAACATGGTAGAGATGATGCATATAATGGAATTCATCAGCCCCTGCATCTATAGACCCAAGAATCGTTAGCAGATAATAGTTTGAAAATTTATGTTTCCAAAAACTTTTTAACTAGGTACTTAAATAATTTGATTTGAAAATGTTATTAAAGAATGGATTTCTGGCTTGTAAATAATAAGTATGGTATGGACATTGTAAGTGTTGTTAATGTTTTTGGAAATTTTTTTTTTATTGTCATTTTTTTTAAATTGCCCCTCCCGCTTAAACGTGGGGAAAGTTACCTCTAACCTTTTGGCTCTTTAAAAAAAAGTATTAAAATGTAATATGTACCAAACAAGAGGCCCAACTATGTAACTCGATTCTACAATAAAAATGTTCGAATTCGCAAAATCTCAGCTCGCTAATTCTTTAGCAAACGCATATAAACGGAAATAAAACAGCACAAGTTGAAGATTCTGTGGCAAAAAGTCCAAAGCTGCAAAAATTGATCCCACTTTCATACATATTACCACTTAAAATAAGCATTGAAAACAAATTTCGAATGGATTCGAAAGTAGAAGCAAGTTACATAGTAGGGCCCAAGTGCCCATCTTGTCATAAACTTGCATAAACATTGTTTAAATCGACCAAAACCAAATTTACTTCAAGTTTAGCCTTGACTTTTGTTTGCCAAAAAGTTAAAAACAGTGGAGTTATTCACTTAAAACTGGTTCTTCATTAAATCCAAGATGTTGGCTCAAGCTCCAACCCAAAAAGTTCGAGCAGACGCACATCATTCAACCTGGGCAAAATCATACAATAACCGGCACATACGTGATAGATGAAACGGGTGCGGGGTGAGCTTCAAAAAATTTCGTCAAACCTTACGGAAACGATATCACCTTCATCATCCCCGATACAGCAGTTGAAAAGATGGTCGAAGAATTGTTGCAGAAGTCAGATAAGCTTCTATCCACAATCATTGGAAGGACGAGATACAATAAATACTATTTTGATTTACATAACCTTAAACTACTATTGTTCCTTCTTCTTTACTAAGGACTTGACTCTAGGGTTACCAGCTCTAAAATCAGCAAAGCCTGACAGTAAAGAAAGAAAGATTTATTGAGAAAAAAGCCTGACAAATGAAAAAATATTTTTCTTTTTTTTCTTTTTGAAACTTCATTTTTATAAAAAAAAAATAAAATGAAAGCGTCTACAGAAAAAAACCGCAAGGGATCTGGGACTTGGTGTTGACTTCAAATTACGTCCAGTTAAACCGAAAACGCATTTAATTGACCAAGAACCTGCCCCAAAGTTAATTTCTTGCTTAAAGTTTTTTAAACAATATTTTCAAAAAAAAAAAATACTTTAACCATGATGTAGAAAAACTCATGTCATATTTTACAGAGTACGTCAAAATGCATTCTTTTAAAATTATTTTCTTTATAACTTCATTTTGGAGTTAACACATTTTTTTTAATCTAGAAAATCCTCTATTTTTATTTAATTTTTGGGTCACCCTGTCCAAAATTTATTTTTATTATTTACCATCTTTTTATTAATTTTGCTTAATAGTTAGACAAACATTTTATAAAAAAATATTTTTCATGACCTTCATTATGTAGCTACAAACAAATCGATAGCCCTAAATAATGTTCAAAATGAATTTATACTTCAAACTTTTCAAATAGCAACCTGTATAAATTTAAAGGTATGACCATTTGAATCTAATAAAAAAAATAAAGAGTCGACCATTTCATTTAATAAATCAATACAAAAAGTTCAAAATAAACAAAGTATTTCCTTCTATTTTAAAAATAAGAATTTATTTGAATTTGTTTGAGAATCATTTTTGATTGAATTCAAATGTTCAAATGATCTAAGGTGAGTTGTTATAAGTTGTTTACCTTTTAAGAAATTGAAAAACAAGCTTTCAAAAGCAAAAAATTTGATTGAGTAGTAGGTTATTTACATAAAAATTTAAATAAAAACAACATAAAATAGGAACAATCCCTGAAAATTTCATGCTTTTAGCACCAAAATTCAAAAAGTTATGCATCTTTTGACATTTGAGAAAAATTACGATTTTCAAAGAGAAAGCAAAATTATTAAAAAAGCGAAAAAAGCTCTAAATGGTGTTCGATTTTGAATTTTTCGGTCTTAATTTTTTTGGTTTAATCTAATTTCGCCCGGTCCCGGTTGAGTTTTGAAAAAGGTGTTTTTTTAATCACCCTATTTCACAACTCTTTGCCCCTTCCTTAAGCCTAGTACGCTGCTGATGCGAAACGAAAAAGACAACGAAACGCTTGCGGAAACACAACGGAAAATATCCTTGGAGAGTTTCACTAATTCCAAAAACAAAATCAAACATAAACGCAAAAAATCAGAGAAACCCATGATGTAAGAAAATGAGAAACAACAAAAAAAACACAAATAAAACTCAAATGTCATTTTTCCGCACACAATAAATAGTCTGTATAATTAATTCAGTGCGAAAAAGGAGCGGAGACTTCTCCAAATAATCTGCTACAATAATAAATTTCGCTCTTCGAACAGCGTACTGCAAAACGAAAAGCAGAGTGAAATTTTCCGTCTATGATTTCGTTGTGTCATTTTTGTATGGGATTTTTCGTTTCGCATCAGCAGCGTACTAGCCTAAAGTGACAGCTTAACGAAAAAAATGAATGTGTGAATTACTGCGATGAACAAGCATTTCCATTTGAAAGCATTGAGTAACTTTTTCTTCTAACGATTATATTTTATGCGATTATTATAAAAAAGCCTGACAAAGGACGAAACCTGGCCAAAGCCTGACGCGTCAGGCGAAATCCTGACGGATGGTAAGCCTTCTTGACTCAAAAAGAACAAATTGGTGGGTTTTTACCTCAAAAACTTCTGTTTTATCAATATTCATACTTCAGTGCTAAGATAATAAAATTTAAAATTTTAAAATTATTTCAGCTGCGTGTTTACCATCAACATCAGCTTCAGTCAGTCCAGCTTTAAGGAAACACCTTTTTTATCCAAAGCAGTTTCCAAAATCAACCAAATCAATTTACGAGAAACCACCATCAAGCATTTCCTCCGTTGCGTGAAAAGACTTTGTTAATAAAAAAGAAGGAGAAAAAAGTAATGGAAGTTGAACTTCGAAAAAAAATAGGGAAGAGAAGCGATTGGAAGCTGAAAAAAAGAAAAGGGCTGGAAGGGGAAATAAAAAAAAATAAACACAAGGAAAATAATAAATTGTTCGAATTGTGAAGAAGAATTAGTGTCAGATATTGACGACAATGATTTAAAAAATGTTGGTTGTGATTCCTACATAAAATGGTTTCCTTTGAAATGTACAAAATTTGCAGGAAAGCTTTTTGAAGAAATTGAAGATCAAAAACATTTATATGTAATATGTACTATTATAGGTAGGTTCATATATTATATAATAACAGGAACGCGACGATGCGATGAAGTGAATCTTATATAAAATATTTTGAAAGCCGAAAGCTTCTTCGTTTCGAATGTTTCGTTTGGGTTTGGGGGATCATTAAGGTACGAAACTTTCGGCTGTCAGTATATTTTACATGAGTTTACCTTAAGCATTCCGCAAGCCGACGCGATGGCAGTGGCGATCTCTCTGAATTACCTATGACCCCAATTCATGGTGACCGCTTGTAACGCCAGCGTGGGTAGTTTGATGTTTACACATCTTAACCGTAAGTCCCGGCACTCACAGATTTCTTTTTAATAAGAATGATACATAATGTTATCATTTTGTGTATTTTATTTTTATACATACCTACTCGCATTAGTGAAGGAAAATGTATTTTAAAAACATGTGCCGTGCCACACGTTGGATAAATGTTGTTCAAAAAAAGATTCCCCAATGCCATTAGTTTAAAAATAAATATATTAAACTTAAGAAAAATAGCTTCTAGGTATACCTACCTAATTTTTTTTCCTTACTTGTGTGTTGTATCTATGTATGTTTATTTTGCAAAACATTCATTTGTATAATACAGTTATACAAAAATTTATAAGGGAAATATTATAGTTCCCGGAAACGTGGAAGGGAAAGCTTTTAATAAAATATTTTTCAGAATATACAAAATTAATAAATTGACCAGTGACGTAGCGTTGGTTTTTGCCATCCAGGCGGAGCAATGCAGAATTTTCTCGACGTGTTTAATTTTTGTTTACATTTTTTAAAGTAAGTAATCAAACAATATGAAAAATTCGTTATAATATTGTAAAGGGTGTTTTTTTTAGACGTGTGGTTTTCAAGAAGAAATAAAACGTATATAATTTAATGTTATGGCCAAGAATTTAGCTTTATTATGAAGATAAGGGTTTGCCATTATGTTTTAAAAATGATTTCGGGCAATTGATCGCCGCGGCTGGCAAAATCTTCCATAAAGTGGATGGGCACAGCTCCAATTGTTGCGTGCGATGGCGGATGGACTAATTCGGGTCTTTTTCGATACTCTGCTCCTCAGCAGCAATAGCGTCTTGGGTGCGCACTATACGGCGTCTCTGAAGATGCGCATTATCCACTAGAGTAAACGTGGTGCGAAACCGATCCATGGTTGCTCGAATTACTGACTCTGCTGGGCGATTATATCGACCGAATATTGGACGCAGCGGAACCGAACCATTATTTTGGTAATAAATTTGCTAACCAACGATCGAAAAACCGAAATATCGCTTGACGTAAGTTTCTCTGTCTTATTGATTAATAATTTATAGTCTAAGATATAATCCGAGGTAGAGGCAATTTAAGAAAAAAATGACTTTAAATGAAAAAAAAAATTATTAAAAAACAACAGCAATACTTACAATGAAGTACTATACCGGCTTTGAAAGCCAAAAATCTGTTTTTAATCCTTAATTTAAATTAAATTATTTATGTCAATAGTTTTTGAAAAATTCGCATGCAAACTCAAAATTTTGATAAAAAAAATGAAAAAAAAGCTTAAACCAATTTTGTTCAAAATTATGAAATGAAGTGCTAAATTTGCTTTTTGTGGTCAATGCTTATATTAATTCTGAATCGAACACAAAAAACCGATTGGTTTGATGTCTTCCAGTTTTTGAGAAAATTGAAAATTACTAAAACTACTTTTTTATGAGATTCTTTGTTTTTTGGCTTGCTTGCATAAATACAGTGCTAGCACCCAGAATTACGGCGTATAAACAGTGAAATATGTATGGGGGGGCATGCTGCCCCCAAGATGAAAGCGTGTCTACATATAGAAAAAACTTTTTCAGCTGAATCTACCCTTCTCTATGTCAACCCCTTAAAATCCGTGTAGGTATATATATCTATTCTCCATTCATATTTCATACAAAAAAAATCTTTCATGTTGCGGCCGAGAATACTACTTGAATCTGGATTCTGGCATATCAGTGGATTTTGGGTGGAACTTTCACTCCTCGCTTTTACACACTTAGTGCCTGTTTACACAGGCCTCTTACTGAAAGGTGTATCCAGTGAGACAGTTAGATTTTATGTGCATAGAAACGAGGAAAAATGGGAACCCTACCTAAAAATTCATTTTATTTGTGCGTTCCTCTTCTGATATCGATGCTCAAATAGTTTATCGTAGGTCCAACATAAACGCACCCTCATGTTCAAACAAGCTAGACAACAACAAGAAAAACAGCAACATTTTATTTCAAACTATTTTAAGCCAACTAATTTCCGTATTGTCCGATTTTCCGCTAATTTTCTAGAGCAAGTTGTAATTTTTAAATTTTCATAAAAACTTTCTTATTATTTTATTTTTCTTAGAACATTTAAAAACCGGCTTTAAGGGATTTCCTGCTGGCCATAAAAATATTTAAATGATTCGATACTGAAAAATAACCGAATAAGGGTTGATTTTGATCTTTCCCCTTGATTCAAAATTGATACCTGATATAAAGAACAACAAATACAAAATAATATTCTAAAACTACTTCACTCACTTTGCTTTCAGTTTCTTTTCGTTTTTTTCCTGCATTATTGTGATGTCTTTTCTTATTCGTGTAACAGGGCATAATGTGTGCAGATCAATTTTTTGTTTTTTTTTTTTTTTTTTTTTTTTTTGATAAATAGCAACCCCACGTCCACGGTCAAAGTAAGTAGGTACGTACTTAGATACTTAACAAAGGTATACAATTCGATACAACAAAAATCGCGTTTTACGTTATACTCGTTTTACTCGGTTCACACACAAATTCATTTTGTATTGTTGATAATTTAATTTGTTTTTTTTTCATCAATGAACAATGGAATTTTAAAATTCTTAACTTACAATTAGATATTCATAGATATTTATTAATATCATATAAAAGCAAAAATAAGCTTTACAACGCTAACGAATGTTAAAAATAATTCCCACATAAAATATTACGAATTCGTTTGTTTGTTTTTTTTTTTCAAACACTTTATTAACACGCGAAATAAAAATATTGAACACAATTGTTTGACATACAAATATGTACTGACTACTGACTACTGAAAACGATGTCAGTTGTCTCGTCAGCAGCGTTGCCCCTCTACTACAACTGTAGCGTTTTTGCTACATTTTTTTTTCGAAAAAAAGTCAAAATATTCCAATTTCAAAATATTCGTAAAACACTACAATTTCATAAATTAAAAATTTTTAGTACATATTACAAATGATATCGCACATTGTGTTTGGCCCTTAAATTCGCTAGTAGCACTTTTTGTGTTAACGCTCCAAAATCAAATCAAAAATGTATGTTGTTGAAATTCTTGAATTAAAAGTTTAAATTGTCGTTATCATGTTTTATTATTTTTTGTATTTAAACAAATTATGAGTCATTTTAGAGTAATCGACATTGTACTACATTTTAAATCCGCGACGCTACATTTTGATCAGGGGGGCAACACTGCTCGTCAGTGATGTCAGTTTGATTATTATGATGATGACGAGAAATTATTTTGAATAGCTTAAAAAAAAACCTGGTTGATGTTGTGATTTTTGGCTATGGTTCAATTTAAAAATGCCGCAATCAGAAAAATATTCTTAGATAAAATAATTTATTGTATACCTACTAGCTTGGTATGATAAAAAAAATATCCACGACATGGATCGCGCAAGAACTCGCTCTTGTGATAAGCAACTTTAATGGAGGTACATTTGAACAAACAATTTAAAAAAAAAAGACTCAAAAATACTAAAACATGGAGGTTTTGTTTGATTTTTAGTTGTTGTTTCAAAAAATGATTTTTATACAAAATTTGAATGCATTTGTTTAAAATACATATAAGAAAGCATTAGATTGCAACCAAATCGGTCGATTTATATGATTAACTCAAATATAGGCAATATTCACAAAAAACGTCAACACAACACTCTATTTTCGTTATGCGATTTTTTGACAAACACCTGCAACGCACTTTTCTTACAATCACATCACTATTCACTATAGATATGACAGTTATGAAGTTTAATGGACAACGTTATATGTAGCCGTTTTCGAGAAAATTATAAAAAATGAAATCTTTGTAGGTATGGCTCTATTTTAAATGAGTTAAATCAAAAATTCGAATTTTCCTTGCCGTTTATTGGAGGGAGACCTTGCTTCAGATTCGGTAGTTCTGATTTTTTGCTGAGTAATTTATGATGTTGGCCTTATGAACATCATAAGTTTTCGAACTCAAACACCAAACGCAACATTGACAAAAATCCAAAAAACTGCCAAATTTTCGCGCTTTTTTAAGTTTTTGGCGATTTCAGCTCTAGTGGACATAGTTTTCGATTATAACTTTGCTCAATGGTTTCAAGGTAATTTAGGGCGTGGTACTGTCCAGTTCTGGCACTATACCCTTATTACAGGCACAAACTCAGACGATTTTGGACCTCAGTACCAGTAAAGTCAGGAACTTCAAATTCGAAATTTTCGGCAGACTAAAACAAGCATAGCCACCTCACCAAATTTCAACCCCATCACGTAAGTGGTTCCCGAAATATATGGGACTTCACAAATCGCGATAAATGTAACTGACAGACTGATTGACTCACTGACAGATCATCGAAATTATGGAGCACTTCCCTACACCACAGAGTCTTATAATTTATACAAAAACAAAATATTATAAAATTTGAGGTTTTAAATTCAGGGGGCGTGCTGATTTGTCCACTTTCTTAAAATTGTTATTATGAAGTATATGGAGGAGTACTTCCGATTGATGTAGAATGATGAAATTTGGTAGAGCGGTAGGTTTTGAAGTACATACGAAGGAAAATACATAAAATCTGAGGTTTTGCATTAAAAGGGCGTGGTATCCCGCTCACTTTATCAGAATTGCGATCATTAAGATGGAGCATTTCCGATTGCTGTAGTTCCACTAGTATATCTTTCGAGAATTTGACCTTTCAAACAAAAAAAAAAACTGCAAAAAGTAGTGAGGTCAGACCAAAAATATAAATGTTAAAAAGAGAGCCAAGCTCTTTTATATAAAAACCAGCATGTTACAAGTCAGCCGTGAAAAGTAGTAATATTGAAACAACTCCAAATTATTAGAGAAATTTATTATTTTATTTGGTGGTTCTCTGGTCAAGTTTTCAAAACATTTTGAATTGTGAGGAATAAAAAGAAAACTTGCCAAGTAAGCTGCCAAATTTTAGTCATTAAAGTGTTCCATTCATTATATATTAGGAAGTCTACAAACTGGGGCCCTACTATGTAACTTGCTTCTAATTTCGAATCCATTCGAAAGTTGTTTTCAATGTTAATTTAAAGTGGTAATATGTATGAAAGTGGGATCAAATTTTGGTGCTTTCGATTTTTTGCCACAGAATCTTCAACTAGTGCTGTTCTTTTTTCGTTTATATGCGTTTGCTAAAGCAAACATTTTTATTGTAGAATCGAGTTACATACATAGTTGGGCCCCAGTTTTACAATACTACATTCGACAAAACGGGAGGTCATAGTCAGTGACTGTGGTTCTCTTACAAAAGAAATTTACATAACTTTTCCTCGATAGCTTATGGTAAATAACATTTCATTCTAAATTTCATCTTTTTCTAAAATTTCTTAAATAAATTCAAATGATCGGGTTCAATGCATTTTTGTTGTACCCTTTGAATGGTCCGGAGCCTATTTCACCAATGACAATTAATTTGTAGGTATACATACTTGAAAATTACAATTATAAATTTTTAAGTAAATCTCTATTTCACTGGCAATAAACGCAATTCCAACAAATTTTTAACAGAAAGCAATAGTTTTTAGTGATTTTGACATCGAGGCAAAGACAGGCCTTGAAACAGATATGTAAAAAGATGTCTAATTCATTTTCTTGTATTGAACCCAGTTAGAAATAAAAAGGAGAAATACATATTTTAGTTTCCTTTTTTAGTCATACCATTTTATATCAAGGAAAAATGCTGCACGGCTTGGAAAACTTTATAAAAAATATCGAAATTGGAAAAGCCAGATAAATCGGAAATTGTTTGTGAAAAAAGCAACAAACCCAAATTGAAGATGTTTTCAGTGGCGGCCGATGATAGGAGGAACTCATCCGAGCCTTAAAGAACGTTTACAGCTTGCAATAGTTTACGAAGAGAAAATTTCTCGTTGGAATGCATGCGCTTCAACTCGTATGGATTATATACAAGAAATTGACAACTTATCAAAAACTATTTTGAATTTTTGGCGCAATATAAAATGGCTGAAAATTTTTTCTTGGTACCTATAAAAATTTCTATTGATTTTATGATCATTTATTATCTTTGATATTCAATCATATGTATTTTGAATTCCAGATTAAATTCTATTTCATTTTTAAATACATGGAAAAAAATGCAGGCATATAGATAATATCGCCAACTTTACAAATTTGATTTTATGTACCAAAAAATTTCAACGACGATTTGGAATTTATTTGTAAAAGAAAAACATTAACTAACCAAAGGTATATTGTATGTACTTTTTACTAGTTCCAATTGCTGTTAAGACTAGCAGTAGATAATAATTTGAAATTTTGTGAATAGATGCATCGGTGCCATGGTCTTTCACCTCATACAATCTCTCCTACCTCCTTCTCGAATTTATAAAAAGGCACATCAAGTCATAAGGAATCATAATTGGCCCGAAGAAAAAAATGTATTCTATAAAGCAGTCTGGCAACGGGGAACGCTTTCGCAAACTAGCGCAACCGAAGTTGAATATAAGCACCTGTGTCCAGCTAAAGTGAAAGAGGAATCAAGCGTGCGTCCATTCATTTCCTTATATGGTTCTCTAGAAGAACCACCCGTATTTTTAGTCGATTTTGACAAAATTCCAAAGTTTTTAAATTTGCTAAAGCAATGGATATATGCTTTAAAGCATATTATGTTTTTAATATTGTACATCCCAAAGTGGGATTTCATCAATAAGGAATTTTATAAGTTCTCTGGTGGGTTGGACAGATCAAAACCCGCAATTCATAAGACGTAATTAATTTGTCCATATTTTGTGTAATCAAAAAATTTGTAACCATCCATTTTTTCATTATTATATAGTGGCAAAGAAAGAACGCAAAAAAAAAAAAATTTAGGGAATTTTGACTAATTTTTTTTTTTCACTTTTTCGCCAAATTAAAGGTTAAGTCACCCTCTGACTCTTAATTGTCGTTGTTTAAGAAAATTAAAAGAAAACGTCTAAAAATCTCCGGCAACTTTTTTCCTCGTGTGAAAGGGGACTAATGAAAAAAAATATAAACATTGAAAAATATCAACGAACGCATCCTTAAACGCCAACCTTAAAAACAAATATTTTTCTGCAATGCCATTGATTGTCTAAACTATTCCAGACCCTCCAAAATTGTATCTCAAGAAGTTTGGCTTCCGTTCAGCAACGTTCTTTTCAGAATTGCTCCTGCTCTAAGTTATCAGATGTAATAATTTTATATTTTTAATACGACTAATTTATTATTTTTCTAGTTTTTGTTGAGTAAATACTTAATTGGATGATTAATCCCCTTTGAAATTAAAACAGGATTATTTTACAACCTAACCTCAACCACGCTGATCTCGACATACATAAATCGCAAACAACAATTTCCTTGGTAGCCTTATAGTTTAAAGGCCAAATGTATCTAAAACATGCGGCAAAAACAGCATAATTTACCATCTACCAAAAGGAACAAACATGCACGATCCCCACCTCAAACGAGAAAAAACTAGGCGCCGCGCCGCCGCTGAACAGCTTTTTTTACTGAGGAGCAACTACCTCAACAATGGATTCTTCAGACACGCCTCCTCACTACCGGAAGTCACCTTCGCCTTATCGCCACAAAACTCCGTTGTAGGGAGCTTCATCCTTACGCTGCGAGCTTTCACGACAGACTCCCACATAATGGACACAACCCAGCCAAGCGAAGCGAATAATTTCGCCATTCTGCAGAATTACCGCATTACTGGCTGAACACAATGCCCTGCTGCAACTGGAATCGGAGCTGCAGCTGCAACTGCTTTAAAAAAATGTCGTACGTCGTTTTTTTTATCTGCCCACAATGAGCTGTACAGCTTTTTATATTTTTTAAAGGAAAAAAAACAACCACGAGTTTATTATTCACTTTTTTTATTTCCAATATTTTTCTTTTAATTAATATTTTTTTTCGCGACACAAATGAGCACCAAAAACTTCAATATTTTTTTCCGGCTCTTTTTTTCTTCATATAAATTGAAACGTCAGAAGTACTGCACGTGAAAAAGTTAAAAGTTGGTGAACCTTTGCAGCACCGTCTGCAGCACCGACTGCAGTTGCGTTGCGTTGTGTTCGTAACATGTATTCAATATTTTGACAGCTATTCAGTTGCAGCTTCCAGTTGCAGCTCCGTATCCGTTGTGTTCAGCCAATTACCGCCAGAAAACCTATTGCACAACACCAACTTCGAAAAACTAGTCCACCGCCATCAGTCAAGCCAACGACGTGAATCCGAATGCTACCCAGAAGGATGTCTCAACAACCATCAACGAGAAACCCAACACCTATTCTACGAAAAAAGGATAAGTTTTGTCCTCCTATTATTATGAATAATGTTGAAATTAGAAAACTTATATCTCATTTTAAGGAAATTTCCGTGAACTTCACGTATAGCGAGTCATTAATCGCGGCAATAGTATTCGTCTTTATGTTGATGATGGGAAGATACATAGAGAGATCCTTGACTCCTGAAGAACTGGCCGGATATTCAGGTTAATTCCTACAAAACAGCTTATTAATCTTAAGGGGTCTTACCTCTACATCTCTGTAAAGTCTGTGTTGGGTATAAAACTGGAAATATTGAAGAATCCATGTACCATGAGCACATTAGGCTCAAAAAAGAAACTCGTGACGAAAAAAATGAGGAAAAAAGCGACGCGTCCAAAAAAGTCTTCACAGTGAATCTGCAATCGGGACTTCTATCCCCAAAATATAAGGTTTCATCCTTATGCTATCGACAAAAACTTATAGTACTCAACTTTACCGTTTACGACCTTAAGACTCATGAAGGTTTTTGTTTCATATGGCTAAGTGCAGATGAATTCTCATCAATTTTGTGGAACTTTATTGTCGAAACAGTCCTGCCAAACAATGAAGGAAAGGAAATAGTTTTTTACAGAGATTGATGTACTGCTAAAAACCGGAACAGTATTTTAGCAAATGCACTACTAAATCTTACAGCTCTACTCAATTTAAAGCTAGTAATACTAGTCAAGGGACACACCCAAATAGAAGTTGTCTCGATCCATTCGAGCATCGAAGGAAACCTCCGGGATAGTCATTAACTTTCCTGCTGCTTACGACGACATCTGCGAAAAAGCTCGGTCAAATCCTTTTCTCTACATCGTTAAATACTTGAGCTTCGAATATTTTAAAAAATATTCCTGTTAAAAATTACTGACATCGATAAGGCCTGAAAAAAAAACTGTGATCCCTCAGTCAATCAAATTCATGCATTGATATAAAATAATGAAATTTATTGAATGAAAAATAAAATTTTTCCGATCCTTGGACCATTTTGCTTCAACGCATAAAAGCTTTTGATCCAATTGATCTTGATAAAATTTCGAGGTTATTTGAAACACCCCCAAAACTATCAGAGGATAAATACAAACACCTTCAAGAGCTTAAAAAATCAATTGAACAAGATTATCATGTTCCTTTTACGATACTCTACCACATTAAAGGTTTTTTTATAATATTTTTTGACATGAATCCAAAACTTAAAATATTTTGGAAATTTTGGTATACCAATTTTAAAATAAATTAAATTTTGAAAATACGACAATAACCACGAAAAGTATTTTTTTCTTCTTCAATTAAATTTCTTCAAAGTTTTGCCTGTATTCATTTCCACATCACCCAGTGGGGTAGGATACTAGATGGTTTTTTTTTTTTTTGAGGTTTCTCCAGTAGGCCTTTACTACTACTTCACACTATAAATGAATTTTACATGCATTATTTCAAGTGAGGTTTCTCCAAGTGGAGATGCCCTCGTTCTATTTCTACTTCAAACTACTAAATGAATTTGACATGTATTTTTTTCTATACTAATTTTTTTCAGTTTTTTTGTATTTTTTTTATACTAATTATATAATACAATATAAAATACTCTTTAAATGACTAAAAACCAAAACCTACATCCTAACTTAATCTTTACAGTTTTTTGTTGTTGTTTTCTCTTCCAAGTCTTATCTTAGCTTCAGAAAGCTCAGTCCAATCAATACAAATTTGGTGATGGCTTCCCGATGTTCCGTTGAGCAGCTTGTCCTGTCCTTTAGTGCCAAGATTTTAGGTAACCATGTTTCTGCTATTCTTTCTGTTACCTGCATCATTGGGAATTGTCCCATGAAAATGGTTTGCAGAATACTGACAGTTCTATCGAAACCTATCGAAGGAACTTTCAGTTTTTCGAACTCCGAAAGTGATATGATCGTCTGGTATGCTCGCAATTTAATCTGCAAAGTTTGTTGACTTTCTTGCCATATCTCATCCTCTGAGATCATAAATTGGTTGCAGGCCTCGCAATTCAACTTCTTCTTCAATTTCCCTGCCGCAAACCCAGCGTTATATACAGAAGCTCCTTTCTATAGAGATGAAGAGTCCCCTTAGTCCATTAGCTTGTTGTCATTCAGCCTTCACCAGAATTCCCCTCTGCTGGTTCTTCATACACGAAGTCCTTGTATGAAGATTAGTTGTCCGCTTCTTTTCCATCGATGTCAGCTACTTGCAAGTTGCAACAGTGGTTTGCTGCCAGAATGGTCTGCTGGAAGCCAAGTGCTGGAATTTGTTTGAGATTCCTAATGAATCTCCAAGTCTACGGGTTCTTTTCGGTAGTATCTCTATCTGAACGTACCACAGAGAACAGATTTTCTGCTAAAAAGACTTGCTTATTTTTTTTCCTGGAGTAGAGTTGTCCTGTGTTGAGATAATCAAATAGGTTGTTCATTCCTTTAATGAGTTTGGCTGTTGACTCTGCAAGCTTATTATCTTCGTCAGTGCGTATATTATGCCCGAGTACACTGAAGAGTGGCACTGAAAACCTGCGTCACTTACTTTACGGATAACGTCTCATATGGGACTGGTTTGATATGGACGCTAGAAAGTTTGAAGAGAACTTGAAAGATTCCTTTCGAGCCCTCTTCATAAAACTTTTTTAGGATCTTCCAATCGACCACATCATCCCCGATGATAATTCGGTGCTTCAGTAAAATATATCTCACGCTCTTGAACATATCGTGACCAGGGAATCGCCAAATGTAAAGTCTACATCGCCAAAAAATCGCCAAATTTCAATATATTCCACCCAATAAATCACCAAATTTAAAAATGAAATAAAATTTCACAATTTTTAGTTTCTACATAAAAAAACCGTTCTTAAAAAAAAAACAAAAGAAAAGAAAACTATTCAAAAATTTAAAAATTAAAGAAAACAGTACGCTTTTGTTTACCTAGTCTTCCTCAATAAATTCAAATTATGTATCAATTGTTGTCCAATGGATCTTTTTCATATAAAAAAAATTAAATCGCCAAAAACTAAAAATATCGCCTTTTTGGTGGTACATCGCCAAATCGATTTTCGTGTCGCCAAATGAAATTTCAAATCGCCTGTTTGGCGATAAATCGCACAACCTGACAACCCCGATCGTGACCTTAGGACAGGAAGGTTCTAACTGCACACACATCACTTTCGAGAAAACTAAGGTAGAATATTTCATATTGAGTAACTTTAGTACATTAATTTTAATCAAAACGTGTAAATGTGTACCTTAATTTTATTTTTTTTACAATAAATACATTTAAAATATATTTAATTCTTATTCAGTTATTTAAGTTCAAAATAATCGATTGATCTTTGTTGCTCAACGGTAAGGCGCTTGGGCGTAGGACAAGAAGGTTCTAAGTGGCTGATAGAACTTTGTGTCATGATTTTCATATAAAAACATGATTGGAATAATGGGATGCCTTGGAGCAAGAGGGTTCAGTCTACATTGAAAAAAGGTTCTATCTACGAAATAATTTGGTTTTCGTTAGTAAGCAAGGTTCTATCTGTTAGAATCTTGTGAACTTAAGATAGAATTAAATCTGTGCAGATAGAACTCTGCTTTCTAATTTTCTTCAATTATTTCCGAAACCGTGAGATATAGAGAGATGTTGATAGTGGCAATCAAAAGAGCATATCCTTTTTAGAACCATGCAATATATAACTCAACTTTGTCAAAAATGTCAGTTAGAACCTGTCGTGATATGAGGATAGTCATCACTTCTGTGATTATCATGTGCAACATCTTGGCTAAAGTTGTGGCATTCGGTGATCCAACATAGTAAACTATTGTCTGCTTCCAGTTCCTACTAAGTCCTCTTAATGTGACTCCATAATATTTGACGCTATTTTTTCTTGTCTGCCGAACTCTCCAAAGTCGGTATAGCCATAAATTATGTCGTCCTTGATGTTGTATTCGAGTTCTTTCTTAACTGCCATTTCTTCAAAAGGCAAAACGATGTCATGTCCTGATCCTGAATCCTTGGGCTAAGTCCTGTTGGCAAACGAATCTCCGAATGCCACGGTAGATGGTGCTTAGCGATGGAAGCTTGAAACCGGCGCTAATCATAAACGAACAGCACGCTGCAGCTGGGGTCTTAAAGAAAAACTTCAAAAACAAGTCCTTTTCTTTAGGTTCCCAGGGTGCTTTCGGCCTGTGGAATAACTACGCCAGAATGAAGGTCCGCAGCTCTTCCGAGAAATCTTCCATGTGGGTATCCAGTCCTTTCTTCAACCTATATTCCGGGTCCGGCACCTGCTTGATAGGTGTGTCGAAAATGTTTCTGGGAAAAGTTTTCGCACCGGTACCGCTTTGTAAGATGGGTATCCTGGAGAGGGAAACTGCGACGAAGAAACCTTTGAAGAAGGTGCAACTTCAGGGATTTTATAGTTTTTGATGTAGGTATGTGAAGAGCTCGCAGCCATATTCATCAAGGATAAAGCTGAGCTCGAAGGTACAGGTAGAGGTGGGGTGGAGGTATTGGCACTGAGACCCGGATTACCGTGGAATTCGGCTGATTCCGGCCTCCGGGCCTTCCACGTCTCCATAATACGAAGACATGCTGCGTCATTGGATACATCAGAACACATGCAAACAGACAGAGAAGGAAGGTCTTATCTGGATAGCATTTAAAAGTGGATTTTTCTTGGATATCTTTAGCATAGAAATGTTTTTCGCACATGAAGGACTTTTTCGCTAAAGCCTCGACGTTCGTAACATTTCCGTGATTATTCTAAATTTACCTTCGATGATCCGTTTGTACCGTTTGAGAATTCGCTTCTCCCCGCAGTTCGCATAGCAACAAATAACCATATTAAAAAAAGTTATATTAATGACAATTATTTATTAATATAAATGAGATTAAATAATCAGAATACAAATATTTTATATAAAAAATTATTCAATGTATAATTATATATAAATATAAATAATGTAATAAATGAAAGTGCCTAAATATAAGTTAAAAGTTTTTCAAAAACAGAAAGGGAATCAAAGAAATATGTATCGTAACACCCTATCATTTAACGATCCGAAAAACAATTATGTACTACTAAAATCTGTTATTTAAGAACAGAAAAAAAAAACATTAAAATCTGAAAAAAAAAAATAAAATAAAAATATGTGTTGTACCTAATAACACCCTGAAGATTAACGATCTCAAAAAAAAAACTTAAAATCTAAAAAAAAAAATAAAAACTATTTAAAACAGAAACTAAACTCACTTTACAAAAAAAGAAAATATTGCAATATATGCACCCTGTAGATTTATGTACTAAAAGAACCTTACTAACCAAAAACTAAACGGACTGTAAAAAACAAAATCAAAAATTTAAATTTAAATGAACCAACTTTAAAACTTTTCACTAACACCCTATGGATTCCAGGACCCATGTTCTGTAACTCGGCGATAACTTTCCGCGTCGAGCCGGCGAAAAATGGAACAAAAATGGAACAAAACTCATAGGAATCCTATGGGTTTTGTTCCATTTTTCGGCCTTTTTCCAGGAGTAAAAAAATCTGAAAATTAAATTACATATATTTAAAAATATAAACACTCTATCGGTTCAAGTTAATCTCACAAAAAAGAAAATTTAGAAATATTCGTACAAGAGACGGAACTATGTAGCTAACAAAATAAAATCACACTGAACCTTACTAAGAAAACACTGCTTATAAAAAACAAACTAAATCTTCAAAACACTGCTTATAAAAAATAAGGGTAGACAATTTAATAATAATAAAATAGAAAATCAGAAAGTTATTTAGATATTGGATTTTAGTTTAAGAAAAAACTTTTTAAATCCGCAAAAAACACTTTACTCCTTTCCAGCACAGCACGAACAGTGGTAAAAACTCCAGAAAAAAGTTTTGAGGAAAACTTATCCACTCACAACACTTTTATTAATTTTACAAACAAATACAATTTTTTTTGAATTCTAATAACTGAAATTTAACCCACTTTAGTTCGCTTTCTCACTGAAACTGAATAAAATAAGTTTCTCGAGCAGACATATGGAATATCTTCAATCCTACTCGAACACATACTTACCCAAAGCAAAAAGAAAAGCAAACTATCTACGCTCATATATCCCCAACTTCCCTAAAAAAAAAACGTTGAAGCTTCTCCTTAGGGCCAGTTTCACAGTTCACACTTAACAAAATAAGTGGCACTTAATTTTCCCATTTTGACACTTTAGCGGCAGTATTACTGTCTGAGTAAGTGGAACTTAAGTGGCCAACATGGGAGACTTAAATGTCACTTATTCCGATAAGTTTACACTGTGAAACTGTGTATTATTTTTCCATATTTGGCACTTAAGTGACACTTAATCGAGTGTGAAACTGGGCCTTAATTATACATATCTAATATTATGGTTACCAAATAATAATATCTACCTACTAAAACGATAAAAAAAAACCTAAGAACAATACCTACCTGCCATAGGGAAAAAGCATAATAAATGCAAAATATAGCAACGTTGTATTTACCTCACATAATGTGAAATTTAAAATATGTACATATTCAATTTGCATCAAATTTAAATTTTTTAAATATTTCGCTTCATATAATACCTAAACCTAACCCTATATAGGTACCTGACAAAAACCGTACGTTTCATCCATACGACAACAAAATTTAATTTTGTTCCCCTTATTTTGCTTTATCCCACGTCAAAAACATCTAATTCAACCATTTCCCTTAGTCTCATTATTGTTGTCAGAATAATAGGTGCATTTTATTATCCACATGATCTGATCTGGATCAAATTTTAACACGTAAATACAAAAACTAATATGTTGTTTTTATATCTGGATCTATTTCAAGATCCAAAAACTAGTACCTACTTTTCTATCATTATTATGGTAAGGTAGTGTAAACTGTACTGCAAAGAAAAAAGCCGACAAACACCTGAAAAAAATTCAACCATAATGAAAAAAGAGATAGTTTTATACCACTGGCTGTCACTGTGATCCTTTTTGTTTTATTATGAAGAGCTGATCCATATCAGATCAGGTGGATATCAGCTAATATAAATATAATTCTCTCGTTCTTACAACTTGTCTTCATTTTTTTTTTTATTTATCTTCCTCAAGCATTTTTATGTCTCCACTCTCCAATGTCAGATTGTGGTGATTGCAGCGCCGCGCCGCGCCGTTCGAGAGCCGATACTGAACTAATTTTTTCTGTTCCATGAGGGTACTAAAGTGTCATCGAATGGTGACTGGTGAAGCTGAAGACTTTGTCAACAGGCAATTTGTTGTTAAGTTTAGTTCATATAATTTTAGTTATACGCGAAAAATAATATTCTTATTTGGTAAATGTTTCAACAATATAAAATAAAAAAACCATGAGTCATTTTAAATTAATTTATTGCTTTAATATCAATTACGAATTTATGAATAGTTAATTTCTTATTCTTAAAATAGTAACAAATCGTTTAGCGAATACCGAATTCATAACACGTTTAAAATAAACTTAGATTCATTTTTTGTTTAAATAAAAACTTAATTTAACTACAATGACTTCTATTGTACTACTTAAAAGGTGAATTTCATATAACAATATAAATAATTTACAAGTATGAAGTGTGTATCATACAACGATGCACATTTATTACGTTCTTTATCATGTCCTGTAAATAAAATTAAAACAAAAATTAAAAAATATTAAATTAAGGAATAGTTATTTTTTTTACAAACCTTGATCTCATAGATCGTCCAGCTGTTCCAGACAGTGGTGGCCCTTTGTAATACTTGGACAAAGTTTTACTTTTTCTTGCTGGTCTAAAAGTTGTTCTAAACAAAAGGATGAAATAAAATTTGGATATATCAATAAAAAAATATATGTAATATTGAAGGTTTGAATGAATTAATATGATGGTGCGAAAGCTTGGCAGCCTAACTGCAAGTGTGTTATCACACAAAAACCCCTTATATATGTAATATTGTTTTAAAAAATATGTGCACGACCGGCTCGCATGAATTTGCTCTTATGTGCGGACACACTATGTTTTTAAAGTTTTAATAATTCTGAATTCAAAAACTATAATATTTATCGTGGGGTCGCACGAACTTGCTCTTATGTGCGATCACACTGTGTTTTTAAAGTTTTGATAATTCAAAAACTATAATATTTATTATCTTATAAAGGAAATAAATTAGTAATGGGAGACTATATTGTAAACCACCTGCTTAAAACGTAGTTAAGTTTAAGGTAGTATTTTGCAAGTATAGGTACATTTATTTACAATACAGCACCGTGTTGCAAATATGCATGGAACTTACAATTTAGACTGAAAAATTGTAAAAAAAATATGTACCTAATTAAACATAAATTGATTAAACAACCTATGAAATTGTTTTGACACCAATGCGATGTACATCATCCGATTTCTTAAGGAAATCTCAATTTATTAGAAAAAAAAAATGAAAATCGTTGGAGCGGGTTTTTTAAAAAAAATAATTTTTTGTATATAAAATTTTGAAAAAATTAAAAGGAAAAAAATGCTACGCAATTTTTTAGCTTTTATTAATACGGAGTTAAAAATTAATTAAAAAAAAACTCATCTACCCATTTTCGAAATATCGAATTTTCAAAAAATAATATTGAAAATTTGTTTTAAAAATCAATAATTTATTCTTTTGAAAATTTTAGTATGCAATATTATTAGAACTTATTGGAAGCTTTAGTGCAGAAAAATTCATTAAAATCAGTTTAACTGATGATGAGGCAGTTTAAAATCAAAAATGGTTCTATGAGAGACCATTTTTAAACCACAGACATTTTTTTTCCAATAATATGGTAGATCGTACAGATATTAGTTCACACAAAAATTTTAATCAAAATCGTAGGAGCCGTTATTGAGAAAAATGAGATACCGTTAATTTTGGTCGTAAAAATATGAAAAAAACGGGAACGCTAGGTACCAACTTTGAAGAAAATCGACCCACCCGTTTAGGCTGGAGCCGAAAGGAAAGACAGACAGACGGGCAGAATTCCGAGACCCACATTTTTCGACTTCGCTATCATCGTAATGTCATAACTTTGATCAAAATCCCAAGTTCGATTTTTGTTACGAATCCATAACTTGCCATATTATAGTATCTACCTACATATATTATATCGCAAGTAAAAACATTGAAATAATTGAATGCTCAAGATATTATGGTGAAAAAAAACTTACGATCAGGTTGGGTACGTGTCCATTTGAATGTAAAACCGTTGAGAGTAGCTCTCAGATTATTATTATTTATTGTATTATTCATACTAGAATGTCAGTTTGTTAGACTTGACCATTCTTTATTCCGTCAATTTCATTGAATTTCTGAACAACAACAACAACAACAACAACAACAACAACAACAACAACAACTTCAAGGCGCTACCACCAATTGTGTACGAATTATTTTATAATAGCTATTTCAAGGGGTGCCAAGCCCTATCATCAGTCGCCTTATTAGTGGTGCTGAGCCTTAATCCAATTTTATTTGAAAAACTTTCTACATGCACACCTAGGAATCGAACCTACGCATATCAGATTACTCATGGGGTCTTCCATTGGTAAAATAAATCAATTTTTTTTTTATTTGGATCTGTCAAAAACACAATTTCCCCTCTTTTTGCTTTCCATTGGGCATAATAAATTGATTTATTTTTGATTTTAAATCAATTTTGCAAATCTAAATTTTTCGGCAGATTTACCCCTCATTTTACTAACAACAATACAAATTTAAGCTGTCAGCTTGACAAATGTGGTTTTTGATTTGAAATTTATTCGTTTAGGGAAAAGTTTGCTGAAATTTAATATGAAATTTTCTAGCATACACTTTTCAAGAGACAACAACTTTGAATGAAAATTTGACAGCTATGCCGCACAGACAAGAAAGAACACCAATACAGTGGCAAAAAAAATCATTTGAATTGTGTTCCATTCGCGAAGAAAAAATCAATTTTTTTACTGAAATCTGAATTTACCAATGGAAAACCCTATCAGTCTTAGAAGTCGTATGCACTACGCATTCCAACGCTTAAGACCACTGATGTCACAGGTCGAGATGTGTTGTTTGTTATATATGATATGCATTTAGAAGGGATCATAATATTTCTAAATGTGTTGCGATTGACAGATCAACCATATTTTTAACATTGATCGTTCCTAAATAAAATGTTTCATCAGTGTAACACTTTTAACAATGACATTTTATCAATTTTTTGACACAGAAACAATAGTTAACATTTTATAGAAAAAGAACACACCAAAGTGCTTTTCCTTTCTCAAAAACAATATCATTCTTTTTTTTCTCGTGGTTAACACTTTAATATGACTAAATAAATGAGCTAAAACTGGAGAAAAAAACGCAATACCTATCATATATGCTCAGGCAAAGTATTTTGTTTATTGTTTATTACTTGTTAACTTGCCACGTTTTTGCCTTCGTAGGTAGGTTTCTTTCTTTGGTACGTTTGTTACACCTTTTTTAATTCACCGAATTCATTTTATTAAACGGACAATAACGTCATTTAAATAAAAAAAATTAAGTCATTCATCTGGAATATTACGAGAGCAAAAAATGCTTAAGACTTCGGCTCAATTTTAATTTATACAATATAATAACGTTATGAAGAATTGTCAATTGATACAAATTTAAAAAAAAATCAACTTACAGATTTTTAAATAACAAAAATTGCTGATAATTGTTGAAAAATATCTTTCGGCTCGAATGTCTTTAGAAAAAATTGGTATTATAAGCAAGAACTACAAACAATTTTTAACCATTTTTTTTGTCTCGAATATCTCAAGAGCAAAGAGCCAAATTTTGGTCTTCACAATGCATATTGAACACCAGATAAGATTTTCAAAGATCTTGATTTGCCTTTTTCACATTTTCAGTGGAAAGTACTAATCATTTAATACTTTATGACTTCAATGCTTGACCACAAAATAGCCTTCACATTAATTTGAATTACAAAACCAAGTTCGTGCCATTCAAACTTTTTTTTTTTCTTTTTTTTTGTAGAAAATTATTTTTTGAACGACATAATTTCATTATAATAAAAATAAGATTTCTCCCTTTACGAATCTTTTAAATAATTAAGACGAAACGCGAACGAAAGCTGCAAAATGCTAACCCGTACAAAAAATATTTCTGTCCTCCAATGAATCAGTTTTTCAACGACAAATATGAAATAGCCAAATAATGGCAAAAAATAGAAACAAATAAAAGTTCATAATCTACTTACATCTCTTTTACTGGCTCCTCTTCTTTTTGTGGAACTTTTCGCTTCGCTGAAGATCGGGTAAATTTTACTACCTCCGACTTAACACCAGTTTTACTAGCAACAAAATTTCTTTGACCTTTGCTTGGCGAACCAACTTGAATAGCCTTCAATGTTTGGCCTTCATCGATAGATCTGTAGAAGAAAATAAAATAAAACGTTAATACATATTAACTGTACTAAAATAAATGGAGCCAAATCAAGACTTACTCTACATCTTCTTTTTTTATTTCCATTTCGTCATTGTCTTCTGATTTGATCTCAAGCGCTGGCAATTCGAAGCTATTTGTTACTTTAATCTCTTCGATTGATGGATCGCTTTCAGTTGGTAAGGATTCTATTGTAGTTTCAATTTTTGGTTCCTCTTCAACAACCGATTCCGCTGCCATTTTCAAAGGGGATTCTTTTTCGACTGCAGTTGTAATTTCAGTTGTAGTTGTATTTTCAGTTGCAGTTGCAGTTTTTTCTTCAACAGAAGGTTCTTTAGACCCTACCTCAACTTGTATTGGTTCTATTTCATCATCGCTTATATCAAAAGTAGCAAGTATTTTATAATCGTTTTTCTTAGCTTCGGTACGAGACAAAGATGATTTTTTTCTGAATTTCTTTTTTTCTGGTACTGCTATCACGGATTCGTTTTTCTTTTCTTCTTCTTCTTCACATTCCACAACCACAATCACTTCCTCGTCCTCATCTTCACCCTCTTTCTCCTTCTCGTTTCCTTTATTTTCTTGATTTTTCGCACCAGAAATACTGTGACCATCTGATTCAGACTTGCGAACTTCTGCTGCTTTTTTAGCTTTTGATATTTTGCTACCAAAGTTCCAAGTTTTAGCAGATTTTGGCACTTTAGTTTCTTTTATCACATTTTTCGTTGTTGAATCAGCATCTGCCACTGTGGTATTCTTAGAAATATAGACTTGTTTGGAGGGTTCCTTAAGTTGGACATAACTTGGACTTCTTGAAAATATTTTCACTTTCTTAAGAGGTGGCAAATCTTCTTTGAGTTTAACAAAACCATGTGCAGAAGTTGATTTTTCTGGCTTTAAATATTCCGTTGAGCGCTGAACCGATTTTATAGAAGTCGATGGTTTTGATAGTGCTGCAGGTTGGCTTTTGATTTGTGCTGGGACCGAAGGAAGAGCAAGATCTTTCTTTGCGGGTTCTTTCGCTGCTAATCCAATGCTACGCATTGCTTTGCGCTGTGAAGTTGAAGCAACTGGTAGTACATCATGAGTATCTCGTCTTTTCTTCGGAAGCATAACTTCTGGATACGGTTCATCCATCTGGTATCCCTCGTCCATTATCATTATGTCATCTACCATTTCTACGTTTTTCGTACAATTCAAACTTTGTTTCCGTTTACTTCGGTGCATACGCATCATAGCTTCTCGCTGGCGATTAAGGGTTGCCAGCATTGCTTCGTTGCTATTCGAGTTGTCTCCTACACCAGGATACACAGCCGGATCAAGTTGAACCCCAAAGTTAGGAATTTCTTCATTAGTTGAGGCTGTTTGGAAAAATTGATCGTCGTTACTATCATCTGAAACTACTATTATATGAGGGCTAATTTTTTGACGTGGCACAAGATTGGTTCCAGAGAGCTTGCGCATCGCAGAACTTTTTATATTGCGTTTTGTTGGTCGTTGTTTTCGAACGGGTGGTTCTTTTTCGGCAGCAGGAACGGTGATAATTTGAACTGATGTCTCAGCTGGCAGTTTGTAGGACATGGTAGTTGGAGGTGTTTCCATGGTTTCTGGAGGAATGGTTATGTGATAGGTTTGTTGCTGCATCGTTACTGGCAGCGGTGCTAAAAGTGGACCGAGAATTTGTATAAGATCAGTGTCTTGCAGAAGGTTTGGATCCACGATAATGTCGTTAAAATTAGTATCCTTAAGGCGTTGTATTTGAATGTCAAGTGTTTGACTATTATAAGGCCATTTCAAGGCTTTCAGAATCAACTTCAGGAGATCTACATCTTTGATAATACTGCCCAGAGGCATACCGTGTCCCATTGCGTGGGGATTCCCAGTCACCACTGGATGAATTTCCACATTTTGTGGTATTGTAGGAGCTTCGGAGATATGTCTTAGTGGGGAAGTTGGGTCAATTTTGGGTTTCAGAGACGGAAGCTTCTTTTTGGGAAGATTCTCTAATGTTACCGTCGTGGTACTTGTTTGAGGATGAGGAATTTTATTTGCTTCAACCGTACTTGGAGTTACCTTTCGCTTTTTGGGCATTCGATGTACAATTGTAACCGGTACTTGAACAAGTGGACTGCTGGTCACAGCATTACGATTTAAATGATCTGGACTAAATGCCATTCCCATGGAATCCCTTTTGCTTTGAGCTACTTGCAATTTTTTCTTGATGTCCTTTGTCAAAGGATCAGACATTGACACATCAACAACAACTTCCTCGGGTTTGCTTTCTAAATTTGTTGGTGGCGATTTTATGATGAAGCCACTTTCATAAATTTCTTGATATGTTCCAACTGTTGGCTATATTTTTAAATCAAAAACAAAATCAAAGTTATTTAAATTTCATGATACAAAACAAACACCATTGCACAAAACTTACCTCACGAGATTTATTTGCAAGAAAATCATTGAAGAGATTCTCGCTACGCTTGGCAACAACTTGAAGGAATTCAATGGCCATGACTTTTTCGAAACATTTTTTGCATATTGTCTTCGGCAATGGGTCATCTTCTGAAATCTAAAGAAAGTTTTCAAGATAACATTAGGACAAATTATTATTTTTTCAAATATTACATTAAGTGTTGATTTATTGCTTTTATTACACAAATATGAAAATGAAGAATACGAACAAAGGAAAAACACAAAAAAACACTGCCTAAGTTATGAAGTACCTAAATTGAATTTATTTAATATATTTTTAGTTATGTATATAGGTTTCCATATCTAAATTTTAAAATATTGCTGCCTCAGTCAGTTCAATTTAATTTTATTTATTAAGTCTAGTACCTACTCAGTTCGAGTATAAATTAAATGTTCATACAAAAGAAATTCACAACTAGAAGTGAGTACTAAAATATGAAAGTGAAATATGAAAACCGGCACTTCAATCATTTTCACCCAAAAATTTTCATTTTAGTTTTTGTGGAAAATTGTGACATTTGTCAATCAATTTGTTTTGTTCAAAATGCAAATTTTGAAATAGGAAACAATTATTTTAATACAAAATAAACACTTAATCCTATATATTTTACAATATTGTTTGGAAAAACCTAAGCAAGAAATAGACTTAATTGTTTCAAAAACTGCATAATTCAATTTTAATTTTTAAGATTAGGTACTTACATTTATAATTAGATTAAAATATTTAATATAATTTTTATTATATTTTAATTCTATTCCATTTTATAGGTTTTTTGAAACGGAAAAAGAAAGACAAAATTTTATGTGTAAAATCGATTTAGGACTTTTGCCTGATTACAAAGGAACTTTTTTTTTTTGATATTCTATAAATACTGAGATTCATTTGAAATGTAAAACGAATTACGTTTTGCATGAACTAGTGATTTCATTTCGATATCCATTCGTATAGTTTTTTTTTTTAATAAAAGAATATTGTAAAAGCTAAAATCTAACAACTATGAAATTTGAAAGAAAAAATAAAGAAAAATATGCTTCGATATGATTATAAATAAATCTTAGCGTAGAATGTCATTTTGCTAGGTAGGGGCTCAAGCCCCTTAGCCCTCCCCCCCTGCGTACGTCACTGCCTGTGTCATAAGCTAGCTTACGAATTGAAGTTCTCATGACAACAGATACATATTTGTTTCGCCTAGAAACAAAAATCTTGTATACTACTAGTTCAAATTTGTTATTCTACACTAGTCGCTCTATGTGTGTGGCGGCCCAATGAATGCATTTCAACAACAAGTAATAATTTTTAAATTGAAATTATAGCTTCTTTAAAAATTAAAATATGAGTAAATACTTCTTTACCTAAAGATTATGTTTCCTTATATTTTTCTTTGTAAATTTGCATCTATCAGATTTATCACATTAACGGCTGTCATTTTCTTTGCACTTTTTCATCCTTTTGAATGAAATATACCAGCCCATTTTCAGCAATATTTTTGTCTATACAATTCATAGACATTGTTCATAAATTTACTTCGTGAGTAGAAGATCAGAGCAGTAGAGAACAGCATTTAATTAATTTCAGAAAAAGTAAGAATAAAAAAATTTATTAAAATTCAACTGTGGGAACATTTAATGTAATTTTATAAATAAACAAAATCAAAATACCTAATTCGATTAAAAATAATAACGTTGGCGCCATGGACTATTCTATTTTCACTGAAAACAAGTGCAGAAAATCTTCCCTAAACTATTTCATACAGACTCACAAAGCAGAACATTGTATAGAAGATCAATTAAACAATTAACTAAATAAAGATATTTTCAATTTGAAAGGAGAGTCTACCTACATGTGTGAATGCAGATCAAATCGCAAAAACTTGAGATTACATATTTCGTGTAAAGATCAATTCTACATCTTCTTCCAACAGAAAATGGAAAATGAAAAAAGAAATATAAATATCTTCTTTTTTTCAATGAAAAACCGCATAGCACACACTTTTGCATTCTTGTGTCAGAAAGTCTACCGATATTATTTTGAAAACCTGTGTAATTTGTTTTATTTGTGTATTATTGGTTCGTTCGTTTAGCCCTGAAGTCACCCTGAGGTCTTCCTAAAGCGAAAAACCTGAACAGTGAACTCAACATGAAAATCACACTCTGTGTTTGTTTAGACATAGGATCGCACTGAACTCAGCCTGAAGTAGACCTAGGTTTTTTGCTGTGGCGAGTTGATGTAACGAATCAACTGCAAAAGTGACATAAGTTGTGGGGCAATTATTTGTTGTGTATTCGTTTTCTGCAGGTAAATTGTTTAGGTATTTTTGAAATAGAAATTAAAAGAAAAATTGCAGGATAATAAATACAAATAGAAAATGGAAACGCTTGAAGTCGTTTTAAAAAATTAAAACTAATTTAGAACAAGTGTTATATTTTAAGTATTGAGCACCCAACTTCTTGCTTCCTACGTTGAATGTCAACAACACAGTTAAAAGCTCTCGGGCGTTTTTTGAAAACCGAAAAACCCAGTTTTTTTTTGAAGATACGTGGGGCTGTCAAGAAAACCTGGGTCAATTATATCAATACAAAGTCTGATGAGGTAGTGAAATTGCAAAATACATACCTCAATTTATAAGTTCGAGTGACCTTAACTCCAAAGATTGTGTTTTGGCCAGGTACGACAGTTGGGCTCATCAGTCAGATGCTGTCGTACCCTACTAAGACGCGAATTATGGTCGGTGCTTACCGATTCTTATAAAACTCTCAGCATGAATGCACTGTGAATTCTATATTTCTAAGAAAATTTGATTAAACTCAGACACTTAGAAAAAAATAGTAGCCCGTGGTTTTCGAGAGCATGCAAATCACCATATAAATGTTCAAATTATTCCCCTGAAGATAGTAGATTGCGACTAAAAAGTTGTAATTTACTGTTTAGTTTTGATCTTAAATCAGCAAATAGGTGTTTCGTATTTATATATCGTGATTACATTTTATTGGTTTGAGCATTGAGAAAATGAAAATCACCATATACATTTTGCAAAACAAGATAAATAATTTGTAAAATTAAATTATTCCCCAGAAGTAGTAGATTGCGACTCAAAAGTTGTAATATGCTTTGAAGTCAACAAGCTCGAATTATGACTTTTGATAATAAATACAAAATTATAAAATTTTGTATTTTACGAAGATTTGAATGCTAAATTACAATTTTTTCAATCATTTTTAAATAAAAGCGTCTTGATTTACTAAAAAAAAGAGTTTCGTAAATTACAACCTAAAATTTCGCAATTAGTGATTTTTCAATTCTTTCTGTGATAGGTATAATACTCATACTAATTAATGGTTTTTAGCATCGTACTAACAAAACTTAATTATGTTGAAATATCTCGGACAAAAGGTAATATGCATAAAATGGAAGCAATTACTATAAGTCTAAGTCTAAGGTTAAAGTAAAAACTATAACTTTTAGTCTTAGGTTAGAATTAAAGTATTTACTACACTTCATATGCATAAAATTAAGTTCATTGCAAATACTATCAGCAGATATTAAATTCATCCAAGTATATAAATACTAAGAATTAATCAGAAATTGAAGTAAATACTGTTTTTTGTACTATTTCTTGCTAATAAACAAAATTTTTAAAAGATTAACACTTATACAATATTCAATCAGACCAGAAGTTGCTTAATTGATGGGCGAATATCATTTCCAATTGATGTGTTCTTCCGAATGGAATAACGGTTTCAATTTTTCAACATGAGTGCATTCCAAGCTCCTCTGTAGTCTGTATATGATGAAAAGCTGTATTTGCTAAACGTAAACCATTCATCTCTTGCATCCATGTTGTTCATCATAATTTGACGGAAATTTTAATAAAATGGCTTAATCTTTTATTAGTTTGGAAACAAATATTAACTGTCCACATTTCATTAGTTTTAAATATTGACCACTTTGTTGATTAGCTAAAGCCAAACAATAGTAATGCTTTTTTTTGAAGCGAATGAAGCTTTTTAGTTTCAAAAATAACCAAAAACAAAAACAATTAAATGTTGCAAGTCATTTTCAAGATAACAGAATAATATGTTCCTCATATAAATCTAAAAGGTGGCCTCACAAGACTGATTGCAATGGGTTATACGATGAAGTGTGCACGTATAATTCGGTAAATATTTAACAGCAACCCAATTTTAATAAATACAATGACCAAAAAAAGATTCAAGTCTATTATTTTCTGGTTCCAAAGCAACCTAATTGATGGTTGAAAGCAAAAGTATGTACTTTAAAAGGTTCAAGTTGCTATTTTGCAACTTTGAAAAAATTAAGTAATTCCTACAGAAATAAAATACTTACTATTATGTATGCACGCGGAATTAAGTTTTTACTGAAAAAAATTATTCGAAAAAAGTAAGTGCTATGGCCAAAAGTAAATATGTACTCGATTTTAAGAATTTACTGTATTTTTATGCATATCAACAAAAGTAACTACTTTAAAATTCTCTAGTAAAAGCATTAACTATGTTTAATGCATATCACCCAAAATTTTAAACAGTACAATAATTTTTTTTAGCTTAAAAGTACTTTTATAGAAGTATCTATCTTATCCTAATTTTAACTTAGTATCCTATTTAAAAGGCTTTATAAAAATCGCATCAAATTGTTTTTGTTTTTGTGTGACAAAAATTAAAAACATCAAATCTATAAAAATACTTAAAAATTAAATGTTTCTCATGCGTAAACCTAACTCGGGTGAACATCATCTGATTTGCATGGGGATTTTTTTTTTTATTGGATTCGTATTGAACCAATTAAACACACTATTCTACTGGAAAAGTCGAAAATCGTAAAAACCTTAAGTTGCATACTTTCAGGGGTTGCTATCCGAAATTTGGAGAAAGAGAAAATTATAGCAGCGATTTATTATCCACGAAGATCCATTTGGATCATCCCATAAAATTAAAACCATACAGATCCAAATGACAACAGTACTGTATGATCATCTCTAGAATTCTTAAGTTTGTTTATTTTATTACATGTTAAAAAATGATCCTGATCCAGATCTGTAGATAATAAAACGCGGCTACGGAATTGACAATGAGCTAGTTTTTTCACTCACGAAAATGGGATCGCCAACAGATGGCATTACGCTTCTCAGTTCGTTTCATGTGTATACAAATTATTTGAGCAAGGAAATTCTTTGCTTTGAAGCCCTTAAAATTTGTATTTTCACTTTTCAAAATACTTAAATTGATGAAAAAATCCGTCCGAGCGGAGGAGTTAAAGCAAGGTGGTTGTGACGTTACACGGTAGATGAGCTTCCTTTGTAATTTGTTTAATGAAGAAAAACTATTAATCAAATATGACAGCTGTCATAACTTTGTGTTTTATGGCGTTTGCCGTTGCTTATGAGCTGATAAATTTCAAATTTAAACAGAATTTAAAACACTTTAGGGAAAGGTTTTTTACTCATGAAGCTCACAATGCTGGACTTTTCTGATCTTTTCAGAATAGATTCATTAAATACACCTTGCATTTATCTATCATTTATATTTGAGTGAAAAATAATATTTGTGTTCTTTTATCAAGAAAAATCTTGGATCGGATTTCCAAGTGGAGAAAGGAAATCGACAATACATACTTGTCTGCATCGCCACTCTCCGTTCTCTTTTGGGAATCAAAAAGAATTATGTTTGTACCACACAATTCATGTTTCATGATCCTCTTTGCTACAATGGGGTTTAAAATATTAGATTTTTTTTTAAATCCTGTGCCAACAGTCTGGCTGCGGCAAACAGCAACGGCAAATAAAAACTTAATTTGTGTGGGAAACGGGATGGCTGGATTTTGGTGGCAGAATTTTGACCTATTCTCGAAATAATAAAAATAACATAATATAATAAAACCAGATTGTTCGATATTTATTGTTTGAAAACTGCTTCCATCTTCTTGAGTGGCAGCAGATTCTTAAAGCTTTGTTTTGCTTATTCAAATTAGCTTTACATATTTATCATTTGCCAGATTACCACACATTTGTGAGACAGAAATATTGTATACAAATCTGGCAAATAAAACGTGTTGAAACGTATTTTTTTTAATCGAAAACCCAGATTACAATTTTATTTTTTATGATTTTTTTTGTCTTTGTTAAACATTTTTTTGCAAATTGTTAAACACAAGTTCGGCTTACAAATTTTCAAATGTGTGTGACAGATGCACCCACCTACATATAGTACTTCACAAATAAAAATTTGTGATTGTATTTTGGTAAAATAGGACACAACAATATCCCTATTATTATAATAAAGCATTTTTATAAAGTTGGAAATATTTAAAAATACCTATAGGTAGGCAGGTAAATAATGTAGATTGTAGGTTTCTAAATACAAGTTTTTATTTGCCGAATTTTCAACTATGTATTCGTAAGTAAGGCAGCTAGATCGGTATACTAAATGTGCGTCAACATATATTTTATCAAATATTCGCACACCCATAAGTATTAGATATGCACTTTATATGTAAGTATGCGGATAAGTACTTTATACTTCAATTCCACTTGAAGCTTTCAAATACATACGAGTGGGGATACTAAAGTAAAATCTAAACGACTTGCTCCCCAAAACAGGCTTTGCAACTCTTATTGCAATATAAATACAACAAGACTGCATCAAACCAGATACATCAGGCAACATAACTGCGAAATAAGTAAAACAAAAACATTGGTTTCTGTACATTGCTCCTTAAACACCAAACAACTGAAGTTTTTTTTAAACATTTGTTGGAAGGTATATAGTCCCTCTTAACCAGCAAGTATTAGCTCTCAAATTTGGCGGCAATGTTTTTAAATCAAAACAAACAAAACTAAGTCCAGTTGGGTCTGGCTGTAATTGGGGTTGAAATTTTCAAAATAAAAAAGAACCCCCCACACCGAACGACCATCATGAACTTAATATGATATTTGGCATTGAACTTTAATGCTTGAGTTGAATGTCGAGTTGTGTCCATCTCCACTTCATCCATGCTACCAAGTTCCAAAGCAACGTCAGTGTGACGACGACGACAAACCGCAAAACCGGGCACCAAATACAATCAAGAGAAGAGTCAAAATGCACTTTTTGCATTTGTAAACTTCGTGCGTTTTCATATGTATAGAAGTAGGTGCCTATAAAAAGGGGGGGTGCAGTGTTGCTGTTGAAGCAGTTGAGTCCATTTTATTATAGGTATTGCTCACGCGGTGCAAGTTTCGTGTGTGTATTTGTCACACATAGATCTCTAATAAAGTAGGTAAATAAAAACATTTGTATAGGTATCAGCAAAGCAACATCCACTTTTACACAAAAAAAAGTATTTTTGGATCTACAGCACCTACTGAAATGTAAACCCCTCCTGCATCATTCCCTGCACAGTATAAAAGAAGAACAGCGTACAGAAAAAATTCAACTAGGTTACATATTCGCGCGCGCCACCCCCAAAAAACCAGGAGCCACCGAGATTTTATATGAAAAACAAGGAAAACGAACCCCTCCCTATATAAAACGAACATATATAGGAAGGAATATGTTTATGTGAAGTAGGATATCCTTGTTGCTACAACCGATAGAGGATTTTGTTGTTCCATTGCCACCACACCATTCACCCTCTTACAGCCTATAAACAACATTAGAGATTAGATAGATACTCCACCTCTGTGCTATACTCACTTCCAGATGTAGAAACTTTTCCAGAATCGATTTCAACCCAATTTTATGGAATATCCTGATGTTTTGTTCTTCGGATTTGTGTTTTTTCGCTTTTGAATTAGAAGTACACACACGACAATAATGTTTAATGGATTCTATGCGAGAGAAATTTCTATTAATTTTATTTTCCTCCATCGTCGACATCGACGTATTCGTTGTTATGGTAAATGTCTTCTTTTTTTTTTCTGTTGTTGGTGGAAAGTTATAAACACAAAACTAACACTTTTCAATTACTACAGTCATTGTTTCATTATGAACATCAATGACTTTTATACTTAAAAATAGAACAATCTAAATGTTTATTTTGTTTTCTTGTAATTTTTTTCTCTTTTCTGTAAGTTCCTTTCCTGTTTTACTTGGTGCTGGTGGCAGATTTTTTTAACTTCGTTCTTGAAGAGATCACACAAAAAACTAACACGAGTTTGATGGGAGCGCTCGGTTCGAATGTGAAAACGCATACGCACACAACTTTGTTGATAAAATATTCAGATTCCGAAAAATATATTTTATTAACACACACACACCCAGTTATTCCACTTTCAATATAATTTGCTGACAAAATACATAGAGGAAGTTTTTTTTTTGTGTTGCTCTTTGATGAGTTTTTTTTTTTTGCTGCTTTTATGAACTTGTGTTTGTGGAGATGTGTGCTGTGTGCCTGTGCATGATTTTTTTTTGCCTGTCTTTGGAATTTGAATTTAAACAGCCCTAGGTAGATTTGGTGAGTAAACAATTTATATACATAGGAATATATAGAAGAAAAGAAATAGATTTTATGACTTTTGTTTTGTTTATTTGTCTTCAGTTGGGTTTGAATATTTTTAAATTGTATGTTTTTATTTTTAAGGAAAATAAAAATGATTTCACTTGTAGGAATTGCTGATATATTAGTTGATGTGCTTGTATTTGTGTATTAGATTAAGTAGTAGTAGGTAGTTACACGGGTGTAATAACTAGTGCAGAATGGAGATAGATAAATGAGAGCATATTCAGCGGATTTTTTTACACTGTTTGTGTGTGTGTTGGTCCTCTCAAGAAAACTAGCAAAACGCAATACTTGGAAAGAAATTAAAGGAGAATCATTAGAATACAAATTGAAAATTTCTGACTAAATGTGTAAGTATGAGTTTTATTGGTTGTTTTTTTCTTGTGATTTATTTATGCATTTTGGATATTTTTTTGTAATTTGTGGGCAACAGTGTGTTGGGAGAATGAGAAAGATGTCTAATTTACGGTTTTTTTTAGAATGTTTAAGTGTGTGTAAACTTATGTATGTATGTATGTTTGTATTTTTAGCTTATGGATGTGGAATTTTAAAGAAATTAGAAAAATGTATTTGTAGATGCAAAAGAGATATAAATTAATTACTACCTACATTACCTAAACTCACACTAGCACAAAAAATGTAATGTTATTTTTAAACGATTCGACGCCATCTGCCAGATACAAAATTAATATATTGGAACTAGACAACATAACACGACACCAAGCGGTGAATAGCAAATGCAATGTAAGTAAATATTATTTATATAGAACATTTTTCTGATTTAATTTAAAAGAATGAATAAAATACCATAGAAAAGTACCTACCTCTATAATTCTAAACTCCATAGACTATGGTGGTGTATTGAATAGGTATAGAAGAAATTTATTTGTGATTTTTGAATGAATTGTAGCTTATGATTTAAAGATTTAGGTAGGTTACCTGGGGAGAGTACGATAATTTTGGCGCCAAAAATTGATAACGGTTTTATGTAGGCGGTCAAAAATAAGCATTTTTTTCTATGGTCTATCTCGCCCCGTTTAGGAGGTAGAGGCAATTTAAGAAAAAATTGACTAAAAATGAAAAAAAATATTTTAAAAAACAACGGCAACAAAGTACTATACTGGTTTTGTAAGCCAGAAATCTATTCTAAATTTAAATTAAATTATTTATGTCAATAGTTTTTGGAAAATTCGCATGCAAACTCATAATTTTGATAAAAAAAATGAAAAAACAATTTAAACCAATTTTTTTTTTCAAAATTGTGACATGAAGGGGAGGGGGTCTATCTTGCCCCATTAAGAAGGAAGGGGCAATTAATAGTAAAAAATGACTTAAAATGAAAAAAAAATATCTAAAAACAACGGCCACACTTACAAGGAAGTACTATACCGGTTTTGAAAGCCAGAAATCCGTTTTTTAATCTACCAAGTGCTGCATATGACGCGTATAACGATATGACGAGGGATAACGAGTAAATTCGTTGCTTGAAAGGCGATATGAAGCTTGCGAGCCCGGCGAGCATAATTCTTGGCTTTTAGGTATCCAGTTCATCTTATTTGTTTTTTACACTTATCGTGTAAATTTAACTTTTTTGAAAACCTAGGTAATTCCGGGTATCCACTGCACCCATGGCTGATGACGCCATACCGTGGTTCATCTGAGGAGAATGAAAGGCGTTTCAATACCATTCACTTAAGGTCACGCATTTGCGTCGAAATATTGAATGGTATGCTTAAATCGGTCTTTCGGTGCCTGAAGCTAAAACTCTTCTACTCTCCAGATAGAGCTGGTAAAATAATAAACACTTGCACCGTACTCCATAACTTCAGGCTAAGTCATGGAATTGATGATGTATTGACCATCGAAGAAGATGTTGATGATGAACTGATGATATCTATTACCAGAACAGACTTCTCTTCATTTGCGCGCTGCTACTAATTTACGTGAGCGGTTAAAGTCATATATTTGTCGTTAAATTTTGAATTATAGTAAAAAAAAAAGCTTGACATTTTCTTTTTTGTTATTTGATTGTAAAAATTGTCCTTGCGAAACTAGTACGCTTACAGGAATTTAGTACACCTTCCTAGAATCCTATTGGTAACTACTTCAAACCTGATGCTTGAGTCATTTTCTTGTATTCTAAGAACGAATTCAGTAAGGTCAGCCAAAAGGAAGATGGAATTATTTTTCTTTAAAATAGTGAAAAATGCAAAGGTGGTTTTTGGCTCGTCCGTAGAATACAAAAATGGCTGAAGAAAGTTTGAAGTAGATACTTATAGAATAATACACCTACATTATACATAGTATATAACAAAAGTTAAAATAATTTTTTTTTCATTAACCACAAATAAATATTACCTATTATTATTTATTAATCTCGATTAACAATAACAAAAAGAAAAAAGTAAAATAATTTAAAATAAAATTTGCATAACATCGCAGAAAAAAACATGAAAAATAATACAAGAAACAAAAATATGTAGGAACTGAAAGAAACAAAAATAATTTATTCACATCTAAATTTTTTTTTAATTTCTTCGTTTTGGCATGATACCAAATTATTCGTGTCTAAAATTTGTTTATTTTGGACCAAAATTTGTTCATTTTGTGCCTCAATGGTATGATTAAGGGCCAATATTTGTTTACTTTGAGCCTCTAATTTGGAAAATGTTTGGTCGAATTCTTGCATTTTTTTTGCCTCACACTGAAAAAATAATCGTTTGTAATATCAATAAACACCGTTTATTGACTGTTTTTTCATTGTCTCAATAAACTTTTTGTTGATACTACGAACATTTATTGTTTAAAAAATTTGTATTCGATAAACGATTTGTTGGCTCAACAAAAGTCCGTTTATTGAAAATTAAAATTTAAAAATTAATAACCGGTTGCTAGTATCAATAAACTTTTTTTTTGGCACAATAAACTCATACATTGCGCCAAACAATTTTTTTATAAAACTTCTTTTTTTACTTTGATAAATGCGTTTATTGGCGCAATAAACAATTTATTAAATGGCAATAAACATTTTAATTGATTTTAACATTTTTGTTTATTATCGTAATAAACTGTATATTGGCTCAATAAACTATTTATTGTCCCAATAAAGTTTTAAGGAGTAGCTAAATACTTAATTTTTTTCATATTATGGTCGATTCTCTTAAAATTCACAGTCTGTTCATGCTGTGATTTTTATATAGAGTCGGTAAGCATTAACCATAATTTGCATCTTAGATGGGTGCGACAGCATAATATTACGAAACGCATTCTGGTGTTGAGGTCACTTGAATAAAAATTAAAATTTCAAGTGACCTCAACTCCAAAATGCGTTTTGTAAAATGCTGTCGCACCCTTCTAAGGCGCAAATTATGTTCGATGCTTAGCGACTCTTATAAGAATCACAGCATGTACACAATGTGAATTCTATAACAGTCAATTATAATTAAAAAACAAAATTAAACTTATTAACACTTTATAGGGATAATAAATAGTTTATTGGGACAATAAATAGTTTATTGGACCAGTAAATAGTTTATTGGGCCAATACAAAAAGTACATTACCGCAACTCACCATTTTTGTAAAAAAAATAAATAATTCAATAAATAATTTCTTGTCTCAACAAACATTTATTGGGCCAATAAACCCCTTTTTATTGGCCCAATAAACCAGTTTGTTGGACGAAAATTGATAAATAAATTTATTGTCCCAACAAACTTTTTTATTGTATCTACGTACCTTTTTGGTTCAGATACTTATGCTGGTTAGGCAGTTATAAAAAACCCGCTTACGTGCATATAAGCACTAATCTCTATATTTACAGAAATACAAACAAAATTTACAATAAAAAACATTAAATTTTATTTTAAAAAAAGAAAATACATTAGGTTTGTGTTGCGTTACTTAATCTGATTTAAATCGTTTTCGTTTGTTTGTGCAGCTTCTTCCAGCTTTGTTTTGTTTTATGCTACTCGATTAATAGTAGAAACATCGCATTTTAATTGTTTAGGAATTTCCTTTCTTGATTTTGTTTTGTTTTTTAACCAGGATTTGTAGTTTTTTGTTTAATTGAAAGTAAAGTCAGTTTTTCAGGTATTTTACCTTAACAAAGAAATAAAATTACTTTGACAGTTTAAATTTTAAAAGTGACAGCTACCCACTTAGTCTCCCCAATTGTAGTAGATTAATTTTTTATATTTGAATTTTAAAGCATGAAACACAACGAAGGACTGAAAGCTTTTGTATTTTTCTGCTGATTTAAAATGTGTACTTAAAAGAATTTTTTTCAGGTAAATTTCAGTAAAAGTGTACAAAATAAAAGGCAATTAAGCGGGGAAGGTAGTTAAGCGAAAGGTACTTATTAGATGAGTTTTATATGAAAAAATTCTCAAAATTTTGGTTCTCAAAAAAAAAGGTAGTTATGCGGGTTAGGCACTTATGCGATAGGCACTTATCCAGGTTTTACTGTATTCTATTTACTGACTTTCAAAACAACAGTTTTCGAAAATGCATGGATTGAAGATCTAAACAGAAACACAAAAACAATTTTGTTTCAAGATTCTCTAAGGCTAGTCTCTAAATACGTTTTTTTAAATATCTCAAAACTAGAAAAAGTGGAATACGTTGTTTTTGAATCTAGGAGACACTATTCCGCACTTATTGTAATTATTACCTTTTTCCACTGCTCCACGGTTTTGTAATTGAACCGTTTGAATTGAGGTCGAAGCATAGGGTCTCCCACATGTCCAATGAAATTTGGTGGGCATTCAATCCATTGAATTGAACCCTTGCGAATTGTTTGTTGTTGTACATAAATGTGATCAAATGATCTTTTTGGGTTTTCGTCACCCTTGAACATCTCTTAAATTAAAATTTATTTAACTTATAAGTATGTAGGAAAATGAATAATATTAAATAATTTGATTGCTTTTTTGTGCCAATCCATTATTAATTTTTTATTTGTTTTTTAATTTTTGTTATTTTGTTTTCTTTGCTCGCCGGATTCTGAGTAATAACTTTTGACATTTTTTCCAAAGTAAACAATGTATGTATTGATGTAATTACCGATTGACTAGTAGCTGCACGACAGATTTAAAGAAAAAGCTAGAAGCTGCCACCACAACAGCGACTCGTCCAATTTTTTTGATTTCCATTTTCTCAAAAACCATTTGATCTGATTTTGATTCTTGATTGATTCTTATTTAAATTTCTAAAGTAGGTAATCCCAAAGAAATACAAATATTTTATTCAACTTTTGTTTCATTTTATTGGTAATATGAATTTAAAACTATAATTTTACAGATTTTTATCTTTGTATCATTTTTTGTACGCATTAAATATTTACATTCAATTTTTTGTAGCCTAATTGTGCTTATGCTAAAAAATAAATAAAAGAAAATATACCTATATACTTTTATAGTAGGTATGTACGAGTATATGCGATCCCGTCTAACCTAAATCTTTGATTTTGTGGAAATCTAATTTACACAATTTCAAATCTCAAAGGTTTTCAACTTAAATGTCTAGAATTTATTTGTTATTAAGAAATGAAATGCATATTACGTACATGTATATGAGGCGTTGTATTTGAAAGTGGAAAAAAATTATTTCGGTGATAAAATTAACTGTTAGTTGAAGGTATCTCATCCTTTGTATCCATATCTTCTCATTCGATATCATTCTTGTCTTTTGACAAAGAGACGAAGGTAAATCACATTGCAAACAATTCGCTGTCGTGTAAGCTCTGTCGAATCCGTACTGTCGATATCAAAACCATCGATAAGTTTAAGAGTGTAGGTATACAAAAATTAATAGAAAGAAGTCTATAAGGTATATGAGGGCTGGACAGAGCAGGTTAATCTTACCTTCAATAGAAACAAAAATCTAATGAAATTTTCGCTCACTATAAGAAACGTCTCTCGCTTTTAAAAAAATCTTTTCCCATTCTCGTTATTATAAGCTGCAACAAATTTTGATTTCGGGGGCCTTCTATTCACGTACACATTATGTGGGTTTCGATTAGATCTCCCTATTACACGGATATTTAAAAACACGGATAATATCCGGATTTGTATTTTAAATAATCCAATTATCACTAGACAGGACCAAATTTATTGAATTTTTTTGATAAAATTACTTTAAAATAACTCACAAATTTCTAAGAGAAAGTTACAATAAAGGCTTAACTACATAAGCCAAAAAGTACTGAAGTACAAAAGTAAAAATATTTTTTTTACCGCTAGCGCCGTTGTTTTGTGAAAAAGAATACACAAATTTGTTTTTAAACCAAAATTTAAGCTTTCTGCATCATTTTTATAAGTTTCCCAGTCAGAAACACTATCACAAAATCAATTTAAAAATTTTCACTTTTGCACTTTTTCACTTTTTTGGCTTATGTAGTTGAGGCTTAATTCTTAAATTTTCCGTCAACTTTTGCATTTGTAAAAGTGAAAATAAAATTGACGATAGACTCAATCAACCATTTAGTATGAAATTTGTTGCGCCTTCCCAATAATTTAGATACAAACATTTAGCCTTTATTTTAAGACCTTAATCTTGAAGAAATCCGGATACACGGATATTAAGCAAATAAATACACGTGTTTTAAGAGTACGGATTTTTATTTGCTTGTAATAACTACACGGAGTCCGTGTATCAGTGTTTTTCAAATACACGGACTGAATCGTAGGCTCTAGCAAGTACCTACTAAGTAAGTATTAACTTTTGAATCTATTTTTGACTTTCAATACAAGCTTTAAATTGAAAATTTTCTTGCTCACAATTCACTCTTTAGCTTATGAATTAAATTTTTTTTTAATTTACAAGTCATAACTAGCTAGGGAATTAAATTGTTTTAATTCATAAGTCAATAATTAGCTTGGAAGTTAATATTTTTTTAATTCATGTCACTAACTAGCTTGGGAATTAAAGCCAAACTTAAGCTAAGAAGTAACTTAAGCTTTTGCAAAACTGTATGTAGGTAGGTATGTGCATCTATGGATTAACAAATATAAATATGTTTTTACTCAATAAACTGATTTTAAATCCTTTATTCTTTATGTGTCATGCAAACATACACAGCCCTATTAATAAAAAAACACCATCCGCTCGTAAATACACGTTTTGCCTAACACGTGGATAGTGGACTTATCCGTTTGATAAAATAAAATATTAATAAGCTTATTCGGTCTTCATTTTATCTGTTCACTGAATAACACCGAAAAGTAGGCAGCACTTCCCTCATTGTACCAAATATTCAAGTACTCCTTTCATTTTTGAAAGCTAACTGTCATATCAGTCAGCTTTGAATTGAATTATGAACGGTAAAGTTATCCGTTCGTTGAACATCAAAATTGGTGAGATAAGTTATCCGCTCATTGTCAAATGTCATTTAAGGCTAAAACAAGTTTATTATTAAGAATTATAAGTTAAAACATGTGTTAGTGTTGTTTCATGTCTATTTTGTGATTATTAATAGGGCTGACAGTGTACGCATAAAAAAGAACTAAACTGGTTTCGAACTTACCTCCGGGAAAACCCGGACAGATGGTAACGCTACTAATGCGAATTTGAAAGTTTTTTGAATTCCAACAATCACGGTACTAGCCATACTTTAGTACTAAACTATATGTTTATTTAAGGTTTGGTTTCCAATTCAGTGAAAACAAATTTTACCAACAACTTTTATTTTCGATTTTTTCATTTTTTCCAAATCAGTTGGATCAAAATATTTATTTTTAGAATTTAAAAAATTCAATATTTTGAAAACGGATGTGAATTTTGTAGGTGTAGGTATATATATATGTAGATATGTTATTAATTACTTAAAATTGGAATACTATTTTTTAAATGTGTATTAAGGAAATTTTTGTATACAAACATACCAAAAAAAAAAAAAAAACAGTTGTAACCATTTTGGAATTTACTTGCATTAATTCTTAATTTTTCAAGAATTCCGACGGCGCGCGTGGAAATCCGTGCCATCTGTTGGGCATGAAAGCAACACCCGTTATACTGACCCAGCGGTTCTATTCGCAATATTTGAGGAAATAATTTTTTTGGCTCATTGCCATTGCCTTGATTATTGGTAATGGAGATGCTTTGGCTATGGCAATGGTATAATATTGCTCGACTGGTGGAAGGCAATTATTGATTTCCATCGCTGAGGAAATAAATTTTGACGTTTCACCTTTTTCAAAATGGTTTCTCCACGACTTTTAATGACTTTTGCGTCTTTTTGAACTTAAAGTTGAAAATATGAAAAATAAATAGAATTAAAGTTTTTTAGTATCAAAAATAGTGATTTCAAAGAGCAAAAAAACACTTGACAATGGTCTAAATTTCTTTGACAACTGAAATTACCTGGCAATATAAGGCCCACCCAGGCCTATATAAATTGTCATTACCGTTGAAATTGACATTGCCTCAAATATTGCCAATGTAGCACAGCGTGAGATCTCAGTTACATAAATATAATTCCTCAGAAAAATTTCAGAGTATTCTGAAAACAAATTTCGAATACGCTTGCTAATACTATTTTAGGGTGAAAGGCGGTAAGAAAATAGAACAAGGGCTAGATATGTTTTTGCTTTACGGCTTAATATTTTTACCATTTTGGCTTTTATAGGGTGAAATATGGGTAAAAGCAAAAAATGACGTCTGATCTTAATATTTCTTCCTGTATTTAGAAGGTAATACATACCTACATTATACGTGTATAAAGGTCCAGAGATTTTTTGATTTAACAATTCAAAGGATATAATATGTAATTGGGTAAAAGCAAGAAATATTAAAAAATACTTTTTTTTAAATAAAAGGTAAATGAAAAAAAAATTTTGAGAAAAAAATAGAAAAAAATGTTGCTACTCGTGTCGTTTGTAAACTCTGTAATATTTGACTACCGGAGAATCGCGGACTTTTCACATTTATTTACATTTTTATTTTTTTTTCTATGAATTTCTTACAGTATGTACTTGGTTTTGTCAACGCGTGCGATGCCGGGACGGGCCAGCTCGTAATTATTTTTATTCTTTGAGATAATCCATATATAATCTATATACGATGCATATCTTAACATGACTTAACTAACAAATAAACAGAAATATAAGTACTAAGAGAGGTTTAATATTTCTAAATATAAAAGCGTAATCGAGAAATCCTCTCCAATTACTATTGTAGAAAATAATTTAAAAAAATTTCTTCCACAAAAGAATAAATTTAAAAGTACCAAATAGAAAAATAACAACGCAAAAATTGAAAAATGGGTACGAGTTTATGAAAGAAAAGATTAAGAAGAAATACAAGATATTAAATACTTTTGTACTGCTGCCGATATTTGGTCAAATAAACATAAAAGTTTTCCTGGCTATACCTGCCACTGCACTGGTTGGATAAACATTCAAATTACCAACGCAGATCAGCTGCTTTAGCCTGTATACGTTTCACTTGTTCACATTCAGGTGATTGTATTGCAGAAATAACAAAGTCTATAAACGGAGATTTTAATTTGAATCCTCTGAACAATATTTTAACCATCACCAACAATGGATCCTACTTCGTGAAAGAATTCCAGGAATATGGTGTAGGCATTGAAACATTGAGAGATATTTCAAACAACATCGAAATATGTAAGTCAGGTCACCAAACGGATAAACGTTCAGACAACAAAGACCTTTCTGATAATGTTGTTCAAAATAATAATGAACAAATAAATTTTGTATTATTAATGAAATCGCAAATAACCTAATTTTGTCAAAATTATGTCTTCACAGTTTCCGATAAAAGAATATTGCAAGGTCATGAAACCCTTTGCTGAGATATTGGATTTTTTGCAAGGCCAAAACGGGATATACCTAGCTATGCTAATTTGATCTTTAGCTACTTTGAAAGTTAAAACCGATAATGCTTTCTTTTAAGAACTTGAAAAAAAAATCATTACAATTTTTAATTACATGTAATTTGTAACTGAATTTTTTCAATTACACTTACATGATATCAAAATATATGTTTTTTTTTAATTACAATTACGTGTATAATTGTTCAATTACTAATTACTTGTAACTTAAATGTAAGTCAAAATAAATTACCATTATTTCCCAACCTGATTGATATTCATGATTATGATGGTTTAAAATTTTGTGATGTTTGCAAATTTTGTTCCCCATCAAAACTAAGGTAGCTAGGGATACCTATATGGTTGAGGAAGGAAAAAGTATTTATATATATTTTGGGGTATATGGTTTGTTTTTTTTTTTTTATTATTTTGTGTTCGTACCCATAACGATTATAATTATTTTTTATTTAGTACCACTTGCACCAAACAAGAGGAAAACTAAATAAAACTATTGATACCGAAGTAACAAAATTTAAATATACGAAATAAAGAAAAAGAAATGTTTCGATATACAAAGCAACAGCACAACAAAATAATAAGATTTTATTGGAATACTGTGATACCGCAAAAATTCACTAAACAGAAATTCCGAACCATAAATATATCATGTAGTGTATTGTGTATTGACAGCCGAAAATTTCGTCGTTTTTCTGCCAGACAGACTGAAAGAAAAATCTACTGTATCAGAATAAACTTTATTAATGGGAGTCTTTTATGTAACTAAAGGTAGAACTATAATAGTCGGATGCCGATGTAAGTGGTCGTACGAAACGAAACGAAACGAATACAAAGAATTCATATGACTTGCCCATAATTGAGGTTTGCTTCGTTTCGACCAATTTTCCCTAACTTTTGCTTTCGGAAGTGAAGAGCGTTCACCGACCGCTCCATGCGTAAGAGAACTGAGAGAATTTTCTTCCGATATCTTCCGAGTTCCGAATATTATAGTTCTACCGCAAGAATTTTTTTTCCGAAATACGAAAGTGAAAATTAATATTAGGATTTTGAAATAGTTTTCTTAGTAAAATACATTTTATAAACTTAACGTGAATACCATTGGTTGAATTGGAAAATAATTGATAGAATTTTGTGTTTAGCTTCAGAGGAGTCTGCAGTGGACATAAGGTAAGTTCTTTAATACCCTCTCACCCCTATACCTCAAGTATTGGGACATTTGGGTGGAAGTTTCGTGAAAACGAAAGTCTTTTTTTGAAAAACATTTGGATAATATGGTAAGTCATAACTCTCGTAACCAGATCGATTCTATTACAATAGATGGATTTTTCCTTTTGCACACCTTAGGAGATTTACCTCTTACATATGACAAAATTGCAATGCACATTCTTCGGAAGTTATGTCCAATGAATATAAATAATATTCAAGACGGTGTTCATATTGGACTGTCTCCTCAGATGTCTGCTCTTGTTCAGACACAAAGTAGTGTGAACACTCCGCGACTCACTTTGGCGTCTACAGTTGGCAGAAAGAATAAAAGTGCTTCAAATTTTATTTGGTGTTAGTGATTTAGATATGCACTTTGGATGAAAAAATCAAGGAACGGTATTACATTTGCCTCGTACTAACTAGACTTTGTTTTTTTTTACAAAAAATAATGAAACAGATTTGTAGTAAATATGTCTGTTTGGTTACTCTAACTTTTTGCTACAAGTTGCTACTTGTCATTTTTTTTCTATGGAGTTTGACTGCAAATTGTGCTACGTCGCGTCGTACGACGTGCATTGTACAACGTTTCGAGTTACCAAACAGACATATTGTTATTACGATTCAAAAAGGTAAAAACATTTCCCATGAAGCTCCTAGTTCAGCAGTGTCGTTCCAAAATAAATTCCCTTTTTTTTTCTATCAAAACGATGAAAAAATCAAAGATTTAAATAACTTTTGCCTTCTGCAAACTAGATTTTGTTTTTTTAACAAAAAATTAATAATGCAGCTTTATAGTTTATGTTAATACGATTCAAAAAAGGCAAAAAGATTTCCTAAGAAGCTACTAATTCAGGACGTTCCAAATGTTACAGAAAAAATCCTTATAAATTCTTAACATATAATATAACTTATCTTAAATATCGATAAAGAAAACAGAATTTAGACTCAATAAATAAATTCATTTAAGAAAAATTAAAACTATTTGATCTAATTACCTTAAGTTACTAAACATGTCTGTTGATGACCTTAGACATTTACTAAACCTCCGGAGTTGTCAGTATAGGGTTCCTCCAGTAGTGTACTCGATGATCTTCTGGTGTTCCAGCAGGGTTGATGACTTTCGATTGAAAATTTAAACAATTATTCTTTTACGTCAGATCTTTAACATAACAAAACAAAACTTTTTTTCGTGTCTGACCAGCATTGCCGGAAATAATTTTTTGTAAGTGCCACCGCTGCCAGTAAAAAGTGCTGTTTTAAGCCTCTGCGTGCCACCAACAGATATAAAAAAATGTTAGTGTATTTCGAAATAATTTATTAATTACACTACTTTACATTTACTTAGTCTTTATTATAGTTATTTTCAAAATTACGACCAAAGATAATATAATATAAGTATTATAGTATCTTTGTTACGACGTTCTTCGCACTTAATGTGCGACTTCTACTACATTTTTTTTCTTTCTAACGTCGATGGCGTGTGCTCCAAAACTTTTGCAGTTTTATTGACAAACCTTTAGACAAATATCGTCTAAATACTTTTTTAAACACTAACACATCGTGCCACATCGGAAACGCTGGTTCTGAACCTTTTGAATGTCGTTATTATCCCAGAATAGCTAATTGCTCCTTCTCCTTCTGCTAGTGCAGAATTTTGTAAACAATTACCTATAACTTTGCACACAGATTGTGTAATTTAGACACTCGTCCACGTCAATGCAAGTCTTCTTGTAGCCATCGAAACAGCTGCACTTGGCGCCGAACTGTGTCGGGCGACATTTATGATCTCACTTTCCTTTGGCCAGGTTTCTCGTGACACTGTCTTTAGATTTGGACTCCTTTGGCTCGCAGTCGCAGCATAAAATCGAATCCTTTTCTTCGGTGTAGTTCGAAGATGAGCATTTATGCATGTCGGTTGTTGCTTATTATTTCTTATTATAAAATAAAAAGAAGTTATTTAGACTAAAATTCTTGAAAACAAAGAGGTAATCACGTGAAACATTAATAGAACTGAATACATATACTTTATATTTCTTGATTCACATATTTTTGTTGGCATTTGGCTGTTATAAGCATCGCAATAAAGTAATTTACTTTTCTAAAATATTAATTTGAATTATTTTAGAATAAAATGCACGATTTTGATAAAAAAATTAATTTGCCGTATTTCTTCTTGATGACAGACAAAATAATAAACTTACATCATTACACAGTTGCCAAAACAAATGTCACAACATCAAATGTCAAAAAACTCCAGAAATTTTCAAAAAAATTTAAAACTCCTCCCTTTTCTTGGTCATCACTCAACATGAAGTGGGAGTGAGAAAGAGTACAGAAAGTCAACAAAAGTCGGAGGAGACATTCCAATGTGAACACCGTCCAAGGGTATTTGATCGAATAACATTGGTCGCGTTCGGGGATCAATCCAAAGCTATCTGGATAGGTTTGTGTTGTTGTAATCCCATAGAAACAGCTGATGAACAAAACATATGCTCTCAAAAACAAATCTCAAGCTATCCCAAAATTTTCGGTATACTCACCTATCCAATTTGAGGAACAGCTGTTTATCTTCACAGCTGACTTTTGGTTTCTTTGTTTGGCGTCGTTTTGTATTTGTATTTGTATGCTTATAGTGTTACATTGAATGGTACTACATACCAAATCGATGATTCGACAGAGATATGTGAAAAAATATAATAATCCTGCGTAAAATTTTAAATTTTCTTTTTTCCTTTTGTCAGCTGTTTTGATTTTTGACAGATGATGTTACCTATCCGATTTTTGTCTTTCATAAACATTTCGGATACTCAAGTACAGTAGAATCTCGAAAAGATGAACAGATATAAAACAGGGCCCATTCATCTTTTCAAACTGTTCATCTTTTCGAGCATCAACATTTGGTTGAGGTAGAAGATGCAGTTTTATAAATAAAAACATTAAATATTGTTTACATAAAAAGTCAAAACAAGCCTCAAAGTACTGTTCAAAAGGAACTAAAAGGCAAAGAAAAAGAAAAAAATTATGTTGGGAATAATGTGTTCATCTTTTCGAGCACTAAATTTCAACCTTTCATCTTTTTGAACACTGAAAAGTGGAAATATTTCGTTCATCTTTCCGAGCTGTTCATCTTATAGAACCGTTCATCTTTCCGAGATTCTACTGTATCTCGGATAGCTTATCCGATGGCCACCCGAACCATTACCTTCTAAGAAAGATATAGAAAGAGAGAGAAGAAATTTTGCATTTGATCAAGTTGAATATAGGTCCTTGAAAAAAAAATCTAAAAAGATCTACAAACTTCAGTAAAGCACGGAGAAGTAATTCTTTTAAAACGAGGCGTAATTATTTTATAATACAGTAATTGTGTGTATAGCTCTGTCTTATGAGACAAAATGATTTTTGTCACAAATTACCATGAATATTTTTGGTAGAGATTGTGGGTTTTCATCTAAACGCGAAAAATGGGAATAGACAAAATTTCATCTTCGATGAATGTCAGCCCATATTTATGTTGGTCAAAATGATATAGTTTCAATTTTGAGGCTTGCTAGTGATTATTAATCTTTTTTGTTTTGGATTCCTTTAAAACCTACGATTTTTATTGAATGATAATTTTGTTCAATTGAAAAGGTCTCATATCTCTGCACTTTTTATCCACCTGATTAAGGGCTAATTTGTTCAAAGTGGGTTCAATCTCACCATAATTTTAACAGGTTCTAATTAAGTGATGTTAGTCGTTCAAAATCAGGTGACTAACGATTTCCATTATAAATAACTTAAATTTTTGATGTCTTTCTTCCAGTTGCCAATCACAATCGAATATATACTATTCACTGATACCACGACAAAAAAAATCACTAGAAAAAAACTAAACAACATAAATTAATTTGTTTCGTCCATAAAGTGTATCTGTACCCTCAAAAGAAGAATATTTCAAATACATCCCCAAAATTTGAACTGTTAATTAAACAATGTCAGGAAGGGCACATGAATTCTCGAATTCAAACAAATGTTTGCTGCTCAAATTCGTTTCTTAATAATAATTTGTGCTTAAAACTAAAATTAATATTCTGTTTTTTTTTTAATAAACAATCAATCAATATTTCCAATTGAAGCATTGAAGAATTTTTAACTAATTGCTTTTATTTTGATAATAAAAACAAGCTCATTTTCATCATCAACCAACTCAGACGAGAAGACAGTAATCTAAGCAAAAATATTATTTTGTACCACATGGTAGTCAGTTGCGACGCTGGGCAATTTTCTATTTCCAAGTATCTTTTGGAAACGCATTCTTCGACTAGCATTAGATCCTAATTAAGGAAGTCGTCAATGCTAGGCGCTCCTTCCCTAAAAGCAGTCCTCACCGATGGAGCAAGTTCCATATTGACTGCAGTCATACGTGAATTTCCCGGGAACTTTACGATAGAGCAGTATTTAGATGCATATCGGAAAGAAACTCCGACCTGCTTCATTCGAATCGATGAGGCACATTTTATTAAAAATTATTCCATCGAAAGCAAAAAGTGCTCAAAGCTAGTAAGAACGTTTTATCTGCCATCACTTGGCCTACTTATAATATCCCGCGATGAAAGGGACGCCAAACAAATTTTAAGAGCATAATTAATTGTGTGTCAATCCTGCTGGAATCACACGAAAAAGCAGAATACTCGGAGCTTATACAGTTTTTAAAAGGGTTTGCTACCGGGAACAGTGTAATATGCCAAAATGACAACGAAGAAGATAATGTTACGGAATAGCGAAAATACCAAAATTCGTTCGTAGTGGTGGGCTCAGTGGCTGAAAAACATAGATAATGATAGAAAATCTTTTACGATACAAACTGGAACATCTCCTTTTACATGTTTAAGTTAGCAACTACGCTTCTACGGGACGCAGGTATGATTTCTGAACTTGATATCAAAAATTAAAAATCTAAATTTATATTCCTAATTAGTGGAGTTCTGTCTGTGTTGAGAAATTTAGTTTCGGGAGCGTCGAGCGCACGTGTCGAAGTTGTATTTAACCAACTAAAAACTCATGTGATAAATGAAGCAACAAGAGTTGACAAGTTTGTTGAAAAACATTTGGATTATTTGATTGGCCGATGCTTGATTGTAAAATCAAAATTACCGAATTTAGCTGATGACATCTCCGCAGTAAATAGCGAGACTCTTTTTACAACAAAATAACAGGTACCTTTGTTTTTAAAAAATTCCATATAAAAATTATATATTATTTTTATTATATATACATATATGTATATTAAATATTACATTTTTTCTTTGTAGAAATAGAGCAACCCGCTTTAATTAAAACCGAAAAATAAAAAATTTGGAAATGCCAAATTCAGATTTAAGCGAAGCAACAAAAACAAAAACATCAATAAAATAATTTATTCGGAATCTTCTGATTCTGAAATTTACAAAGAAATTTATGATCGCAAGAAATAGAAAATTGAAGAGAGTACTGGGAAATCCGAATCATACAGTCATAAAAAAACGGAGAGTTGCCAGTATTTAGTCCATTCAAGTGAATTCAAAACATTTTCTTCAAAAGCTTACAAAACTGCGAACGGAAATTTTAGCTGACAAATGTACAAACCACCTTTGCAGTCATTAAATAGTCTTCCACTGCTGAACTGTATTAGTACAGCAACTGGCCATATGGCACCACAATTGTTAAAAAATTGCCCTAGTGTTAGGCACAATTTAATATTTTAACGAGACAATTTTAAAAGAACTTGAAGTTCCAGAAAAACTTTAAGAAAATTGTGACAGCTAAGGTTGACGCTAAGAAACAGGTAATTCAAAAAGCTTTTTCTTTAATTTTCATTAATGTTTATCGAAATTTATAAAGTTAAAGGAGAGCTAAAACTTTTTCCTCTACATGGTTTACTAGCTTCTTTTGAAATCTTTCAGGAAACCCAAAAAAAGTTTCGTTTGCAGTCGGTAATCGATTTTGTGGAAATTCGTTCCAAAACAGGTCATTTTGTTTGTATTTGCAACAGACCGAATGAAACATGGATGATTTACGATGATCTCCAATCTAATTCGGATACAAAGAGGAACACTATAAAAGTAGATTCTCAGATTTTAATTAATGATATAATTAATTAATGTGAGTAATGCTAAATTCATTAAAAAAAATATATAATTTTAACATCATTAAAAAAATTGTATTTATATATTTAGTGTAGATAAAATTCCATAACGCCAGAACAATCTACAGCACATCATTGCACCAAAAACTATTTCTGGAAATCGAGTAGTAGACCTGCAGGAGCTACAGGCCATACCACACTAAAAACGCACCTGACCTGTACCTCTACCTATTGGATGGTGTGGAAAAGACGTCCTCTTTTAGACCTTATAAACCTTTGTCCGATATCTTTTTTGGGGAAAATAAGCAATTTGTCCTCTTTTTTGGTGAAACAAAATAACAACACAAAATTTATTTTCGTGTTTCAAACGTCTTAACAGTATTCTCAAAACAAAAAAAAGAACACTAAATTTACTCATTCCTAAATCAAAAAAAATCCCAAAAATTTACGCAAGAAATAATTTTGATAGAAAACATGGGCTTTTATACATATTTTGTATAATGAAATATAGGGTTATGCGTCGGGAATAGAATACTGGAAAAGTGGCTTTGCTGGCATATGTACCTCACCTTTTGTTTACATTTTTCATGAGCCTTCCTCGTAAATATTATTGAATATAGTTGATACAGCGCTCAATTTCCAAAATTCGCACTAAACATTGAATTGAAACGTTGTGGATGCATTTGTTTTTCAACAATCACGTGTGTATTTTCGGAACGCCAATATGACAATTTTGAAGGTTAACGAAACCATCAAGACGAAAATGAGCTTCATCGCTAAAAATGATTTTTTGTGGTGCTCCATTTTTAAAAACCCTCAACTGTCGGCTGCCTTTTTTATTGGTAACACCTTCCGTGAATTTTGGGACACCTTTTACAATCAAAGCTAAAATGGTTCGATAGTTCTTGGAAGACAAAATTTTTTCGGATGTCCTCTTTTCATTGAGGATAGATCTGGTCACCCTACCTGGGAACCGAAAGTTAATTGCAGAGAAAATTTCTAAAGATTTCAACTCTATAATTTTGGCTGTGAGACTTTTTACTATGAAATTGAATATACAAATATTATAATTCAAAATAAACCAATATTTCGTTAAATATTATTAAAGGGTTATAGGTAATATTAAAAGTCCTCGCATGAGACAAAAAAAAGGCTCAAAATTCGTCGCACTGTCTTTTATTGCAGCATCAGCTGCGTATGGATAACAATTTTTGTATTTCATTTCAGAATCGAAACTTTGGGCCCTACTCTGTATTTCGTTCCTAAAGGTAATACATATTCCCTTAGTGTGAACATTAATTTCGGCCGGAATGAAATGCAATTGACAGCCTAAATTTTAATTTATTTTTAGTAGCTGAACGAAATTTCGTTGGGGCAAAACTCACAATAAGCCTGACAGAGTAGGGTCCCAGTCTATATGAATTGTAATGTAGAAATAGTTAAGAAAAATAAAGCACTAAAGCAGTCCATTTTTAGTCTGAAAAGAAATAGGGTGTGTTTTTTTACCTTCTTTTGGCTCCTGAATTCATGGGTGTTCATAGAGATTTATTCATAGTGACCCCGACGTGATTTAATTAAACAGCGACCTTAATTTAAGAAAAAAATCTCAATTTTTCCGTTTTTTTACATTTATTGAATTGCTCGTGTGCAAGGAAAAATGAAAGAATATTTTGTGGCCTTAAAGAGTACGGTTTTTTCCTTTACAAATTTTACTATTCGGTTTTTGTGTAAAAAAAATACATAATTTACTTTTTTGTCATTTTTTGTGTTTCTCACAAAAAATGCAAACTATTGATTGAAGATATCGTCAACGAGTAGAAAACCATTGGCCAAGATGTTGTAGAGGCTTGAGCTATACAATTATATGACGTCAGCTTCTTTCGACGCACGAGAAGAAAGCGTGCAAGCTGAATTGGAAAGAAAAATTGGAGCAGTTGAGTGCTCTGGTCGAATTTAATGATGGCGAGCTTCAGAAGCGCGCTGAAACCAATGGGTAAACCAAGTACTTTAAGACTAATTACGCCGAAAAAGCGAGGAACCACATAACGTCCGGTAAGTCTTTATTATAAATTTTTTATAATTTGATAGGCGGTCAAACAGCTCCTCAATCAACCCAAGCAGTGCCTAACACTGCCTTTGCAAAAAGGGTTCAGTTCGCACTTCGCGAACTTGAAGATGGCCTTGACGACTATAGTATAGGTGCCGAAATTGCTGGTTCTATAAGGAGAATTAAAAACCACTGTCAAAGAATCTGCGAAGAATAAAGAGCGGAATTTAATGAGGATGAGCTCACGCCATCTAATTATTCATTAAAAGGTGAATTTACAAAATTGTTGAGTGGTGCATCGAAGGAGAAGGCTTCTTTAGATAGCCTTCCCTTCAGTATTCCCAGCGTCGAACTTCCAGAATTCACGGGTAATTACGCCAAATGGAATACATTAATAAAATTTTTCTTTGAACTGATAGATTCCAAAAATATATTTAAAATACAAAAAATGCTTGTTTTAAAATCTGTCATAAAAGATGACGCTGCAACTACGATTGTAAATTTGCCTCCATCAGTAGCAAACTACGATATGGCATGGAAACTTCTGAACGAAAAGTACACGAATAAATTGCAATAACTACAATCTACTTCAAAAATCTGGTTGATGCTCCACGTGTAGATTCTACACTGGAAAGTGTGAAACAATTCAAAGACAACATTCAATGAAGCTTACAAGCTCTCCAGGCTGCAGATTTGTCACCTGATAAGTTGCTGCAAGATTTTATTAGTTTTTTTGTTGGTAAGGAAAATGGAGGATGACTTGAGGATGAAGTTTGGAGCTTCGTTAAAAAGTTTCAAGGAGCTACCACAAGTGGGCTCTTTACTTTTATTTTTAAGAACATCAGTTCTATGTCTTGGAGGCTTTTCAAGGACATTTAAGTACTGGTCAACACTTGGAAATGTCTATTAGAAAGACTTCCGAATTCACAAAACGAAAATGTGTCATGGGATGTAAAACAACATATTTTACACAACAATGTATTATATTTAAGAATTTAAACATTAAGAAAAATGGAACAAAGTTTTTTCTTATAAATTATGTGCCAACTGCCTTAAGGTTGGACATTCAATTAAGACATGTAGTGAAAATAACTGCAAAATTTGCAATCGTAACCATAATAACCTGCTTCACTGAGAGAGCGATTCTAATGAAGAAAAGAGTGTAGTTGTTAGCAATGCAAATATTCAACAGAGTGAATCTGAGAAAAAAAAGGTGTCTTGGTTTCATCTGCAATTATTAAGGTTTCCGCCGCCCAAGAAATCTGAATCAACTGTCGAGTACTTCTTGATGATGGTTCTCAGGTTTGTTTCATCAAGAAATTCTTTCAGAAAAAATTAAATATTAAAAGTGTCCCGGTAAATGCTACCATTGAAGGTATTGCTAAAAGTATTTCAAACATAAAAGAAAGACTAAACGTCTGCATAAAATCTAAAAAAGCTGATTATAAAACAAATTTCGATGGTTTAATAGTTCCACAAATCATATCAGATTTACCCACAAATAAAGTGGTTGCAGAAAAGTTACCGAACAATATAAAACTAGCTGATACAAGTTATTTTATCTCAAGTGGCATTGACATGTTACTGGCTCAACACAATGGATACGGAGCTGCAACTGAATAGCTGTCAAAATATTGAATACACACAAATTCAATGTTACGAACACAACGCAACGCAAGTGCTGTCGGTGCTGCAGACGGTGCTGCAAAGGTTCACCAACTTTTAACTTTTTCACGTGCAGCACTTCTGACGTTTCAATTTATATGAAGAAAAAAAGAGCCGGAAAAAAATATTGAAGTTTTTAGTGCTCGTTTGTGTCGCGAAAAAAAATATTAATTAAAAGAAAAATATAAGAAATAAAAAAAGTGAATAATAAACTCGTGTGTTTTTTTTTTCTTTAAAATAAATAAAAAGCTGTACAGCTCATTGTGGGCAGACAAAAAAAAACGACGGACGACATTTTTTTAAAGCAGTTGCAGCTCCAGTTCCAGTTGCAGCAGGGCATTGTGTTCAGCCAGTTAATCGGCACCGAGTTGTTTTATGAGATTTTACTCTCTGAAAGCCTTCGTTTAGATAATCATAAAATAGTATTACAAAATACACTACTCGGTTGGATTGTAAGTGGTCCAGCACTAATAGAAAACCCTGTTTTATGCTGTAAGGTAGCGTCTTATACGGAAAATAGTTTAAATGAGCAATTGCGAACATTTTGGGAAGTAAAAGAAATTAATGAAGAGATTAAATTTACAAAATAAGAAATTTAGTGTTAAGAGAAATTTGAAAACAACGTTTGCAGAAAACAAGATGGGAGATTTGTTGTTTAACTTCCTTTCAAAATCGAGAAACCCAACTTGGAAAACTCATAAATCATTGCTAAGCACAGATTTCTTGCAATCGAACGCAAACTAAAAATGAATACTGAGGCAAACACTCAATACCACTCTTTTTTACTAAAGTACATACTTGGAACTTGGGCATATTATGGAACTGGCCAGTGATATTTTAGATTAGAGGTATTACCTTCCCAACTATCTCCGAACTTATTGTTACCTAAAGAGTTGGAGATATGTTTGCACGACGGTAAATCCGGCTGATGTTTGTGATAGGCAATACCTTATACATTGAAGGTCCTAACTTCATTAAAGATATAACAGAGATAGAAGAGACACAAATATGTTCCTCATCGAAAACAATTCCGTAGTTAAAAAGTCCAACATTTTTTCACTGCCTTCCATTTTTTTCCAATTTGCGAAACTATTAATCATAGGAATAATTTTGAATTCCTGCAAAATGTTGTGGCATATATTTTAAAATAATAAATCTAAAAACTAAACGAGAAGAAAAAACATGGTTAGTCTATAGAAAGGAATCAATAGTTGTTCTTTTAAAAGCAATACAAAAATGAAACTTTTCTTTGGAAATCAAATTGTTGAAATCTAAAGCCTTGATACCTTCCAGGCCTTAACTTAAAATTCTTTCACCATTTCTTGACAAGAACGGTGTATTAAGAGTAGGAGGAAAAATCACCCAACAAAGAATGTGGCAAAGCTAATAAAGATAGAAGTGATTTTCTTAAAAGAAAAGAAGTGAAGGCTAAGTCAAATGTTGCCTTGTTCACATGTTTTAAATTCGCACTTCGTGATTTTCGAGAAGCCATAAAAGACTTCAAAATTGAAACTCGTCAATACCTCATTAAATGTACATAAGAACCTGGCTCAAATATATTATTTAGAGTACAGTGAAAGATTTAATAAGGATGAACTCATAAATTCATATATTTCACTTAAAGTGTATATTTGAATTTGAATTTGAAAAAGTCCTCTAGAAGAGAAAAGGTAATTTCACAATGTTTTACTTGTAATACTCCAAATTCATGTCTCCCGAATGTTCGGGAAAAGTTTATAACTTGGAGTTCCTTAAAGGAACGCCTATTTCAAGGATCATTTCATGACTTTATGTACTGGTGATAGTACATCACAATTCACAAGAGAATGTTATCACAAAAATATTTGCATTCGAATCTCCACTTGCTGAACTCCGGATTGTTTCAGCTTGTGACAAACTTATTTCTCATGAAGAGGAACATGATGTGATCTTTAGTGTGCCTAAGGTGGATGTAGATCAAATTTGTGAAAAGGAAATTCAAATGATCCTCAGTGGTCCAGTAGTAGAAAAAGATATGCCGATTTGTTAATTTACTTCAAATGAAGATTTGCATGGAACCCTTAGCGGTCCTCATAGTTTCAGACCAAGGGGCGTAATTTCGGGGCCTTCATCGCGAACTTGGTATTACGTACTAGAAAAAACCACCTTATTTTGAAGTCGGGCAAGAAGACAAAGGGATGAAAAAAAAAGAAATGGTTTTTTTAAAAAACAATATTTCTTTCAAGAATTCAGATGAATCTTGGAAAGTTACGTGGGGGGGATATAGATATTTTTTTTTAAATTTAGATTCCAAATTAAATGTGTGATGTGCTCAGAACTAAACTTTCGACTAAATCCTCCCCAACCCAACACATTTCAAAGAATGAAAGTTCGTTTTGCCACCCGAGTTTTTAGACATATCTGGGCTTTCAACTTTATATATGTAGTTCAGGAGGGGGCTCTGAAACTATGAAAGGCCCTGTCGGATTCGTTTTATTCTTTAACAATCTATTTGATGTCTTAAATTCTTCTAGTCAAACTTTTAAAAAACATTTCAAATTAATTTTTGTTTTAAATGAAGAACAATTAAAATTTCGGCAGGATGCAAAAAAGTTGTTAAAGTCTATTCATGTCAATGATTTTGTAAGGCAAGAACATTACCAATAATTTTTCTTTTATAAAAGGGCTTGCTACTTAACGTATTATCCCTTATTTGCATGCGGCTTCAATTATTATACTAACAAGGCATCGCATCTAAACCAAGACTGTTTGAAACACTTTTTCGGAGAAGTTCGAAGTGCTGGTAGTTCCAATATAAGGGTAACAGAGTATATTCTTTCATGGCCATATTCCAACAGTTGTGGGGCCTTAACTACTTGAAGGGAGTCAAATTCCGAAATCGCGAATAGTTGAACTTTTTCGAGTTAGATAGTTTTTTCACACAAAATGCGGGTAAACAGATTTGTTTTTCATCTGATCAACAGCTGGCATGTAACATTTCAGTCGGCATTTAAGACTCAAGTGTAACCAATTTCATGACCGAAAATGAGGCTAGTTTTAATCCATTTAAAGCAATTCGACAATTCAAAATTTCTGGCTCCACTTTTAAATCTCGTTGAGTAGGTATGTTTATCCAAAATCTGGAAGATCAGTTTTGCCATTTATTTGTCCCCATAGCTCACGAAAACAATTTTCTTGGAAAACTGTTTGATAGTGTGAAACCCAACTGTTATTTTGTGTGCTGTAGTAATATGCCAGATAATTTAATTTTTGTTAGAATCCTTTTTCTTGTTATATTTTGGAGTAGGGATTTAAGTAAACCTTCTTTTAAGAACAAACATTTATTTTTTACTCATCTCTAACTATCTAAGTAAAAATTATTAACCACTTTTTCATTCCAGGGCGCGTGCAATAGGCCTACAGGGGAAACCGATTACCCCAAACAACAGAAGTCAGTAATTAACACCCAGAATGCATACCTCTAGCATAAATAATATTTTCTATATTTTTTAGTATCGGCACAAAGTTATTCAGTTTGACTCTGCTATTTTTTCTAGGGTTACAATTCGAGCTTCAAAGTATCGCGAAATAACACCGGTGTCCAGTACCTCCTTTAGGGGTATAAACACCAAGTGCGGCTGCAGTAAAAACTTTGTCTCAACAGGTGAGCATTGCCTTGAAACCACTTCCCCTCGAGAACACTGACTCGATGCTCCTGAGCCTTAAGACGAATTTGTTCCAAATTAATGTCACGATTATCGCTATCAACTTTGGCATTTCTTGTTCCAACAATTTTAGACGAGATGGGCTTTCTTCTTCTCTAAAATGATTAGTTATTAATTTAAAAACGCGTTTGAAGCACATCTAATTGTTAGGATACATTTTAAGATTTTCTTGAATATGACACGTGGTCTTCTTAATTTATGTACGAAACGACCTGTACATACTTCCTTGATAAGGTAAAGGCATTTGAAGGTTTTTAACATCAGAAATGTTTAAGCGGGGGTATACCTACTAACAATGTGAAAAAATCAACAAAATTTCAAAAATGTGAAACTCCTTATTGACAAAGAGGGCGAAACGTCAGGGGAATAGACAAAATTATTGCGCTCATGCTTTGTTCTTATGTCTGAGGAAACAGTCAACAGAATACAAAGAAGATGATAAAACGGACACCAAAAAGAGGAGAAGTGTTCGTAGATTTTCCTGATTTACATGTGAAGAAGAGCAAATTTAAAAAAGAATACCTCCTGCTTTATTCAAAGTTTTAAAATATAAATACTTTTTTCATTTCTAATGTACCTCAACTATACTGGAATGGCAAATCGGGTAAATTTTGAACTTTTTAACTAAACTTTGAAAAAAAATTAAATATTTTATTTAAATTTAAAGTCGGAGAGCAGCACTGTTTGTACTGTGACGTCACCCTCTTGTAAATATGACAATCATTTTGTTTTTGTAAATTTAATTTTCTGAATTTAAAAAAAATATTTGTCAATAATTAAATTGATTGGTTCCTAGTTCCTACATACAAAGTACTTTATATAGCAATATTTGGGTGTTTCTCCACTAAATGAAAAATTGCTGTCCCAAGCTAATTTTATGTTAATATTTCTCAGTTTTTTTGTATCACTAACGACATAGTATTAGATATACTTTTTCAGAAATTTAATAATCTAATATTTGAATAAATGAACCTGAAACATCTCAAAAAACAGTGCCCTAGTGTGTCCCTTTTCCAGAATTACAAACTTTGTTTCCAATATTTTATTTTTTTACATTGATAACTGAATGAAAAATATCTAAATACATAAAAAAACTGTAAGCATCTTTATATATCATAATTATAATTTTACAACAGAAATTTAATCAAAATATCTATGTGCGAATGTTGTCCTTAAATAATTAACAGTCCCCTGTCCCCTGTCAAAATATAAAATCCACGCTGAAGTCAAATTCCGTTTTGGCACAAAATATTAAGATCGTGAAATGAAACGGAACCGGTGTTAAGTTTGTTCGGTTGTAAAGGCAAGCCAGCAGCCGCCATTTTGTTTGTGCTACGACCTGCGTTTTAAACAAAAATTTGTTTAAAATAATTGATTATCTAGTATGTAGCCATATCTGTTTTGCTAATCTGATATATTTTTATTAAGCAATTCATGTAAAAATAAGAGTCCCCGGTGAACAGTCCCCTGTCATTTCATAGCAAAGAGGACTGTTCATAGCACAGAGTTTTGTCAAGTCTGATATGCCAGATTGCGAATCTATGACCATTAACAGTTTAATCTTTCTTAGGTGTGATTTAACCATAATTTAATACACAAAAAACATTCCCTGGATGTTTGCAACAGTCCCCTGCCACGGTTTTCTATAAAATCGTCCATAACTTAAAAACCAAGAGGAAAATGTGTGGGCTTCTTTAAGATATATTATTTACTATTGCCCTTCATTTTTTTAACAAACATTTTTAATATTTAATAAAATTTTCTTAGGACAGTTGTGTAAGGACGAATTCTCTAATTGCAGAGAAACACCCATTTACATTAATATAATGCATTCCACTTTTCTGAAAACTTTTTTTTTTAAATTTATATTGCCTAACTTAAATTAAATAAATCATTTAGTGTGTTCAGAAAAATGAGATCTCAGAGATTTTTCTCACTCAAGATTGCTCACTTCTTGAGCGAATCCAAGATTTTTTTTCCTCAGAGTTTTGACAGCAAAGCTGAGAAATTTTGCTGAGGAATCCTGTTCAGGTGAGTTTGCTGAGATCTCATTTTCCTGAATCATTTGTGTTTTCAAAACAATCTTTTATAATCCTTAAATAATAATTTCAATATCGAAGAAAATCTACCCGATACCCCTCTTGAGAGAAAGTGACAAATCCTCCAAAATATATCTTGTCATGAAAAAGTGCCTCTCACTTTATCCTATCTGAGGCAGAAAACGACACTCAAAGATGAAAAAGAAAGCAAAATAATGTAATAACAAAACAGCTGTATTTTGACATTCAGATTGTTATTTGACAAGATAAAACAAATTTTTGAAATGGTGTATAACTGTAACTACACTGTAAATCCAAAAATAGTTTCCACCTATACTATTCACTGGTGACAATTTGTGGTAGTTCGTGTCAAAGTCTTAAATAAATTTAATATATAAATTAGCTTTAAACGTTTAAGATTGTTTTTTAAGAAATATTTATTAAAAAAAATAAAAAATATGATTATTAAAACCAATATGTTCAATAAACAGAGTGACGTCTCCTTTTATGGTTGACTCGTTAAGGTATGATGAATGCCAGATGTTGTATTGTCGTTAATGATCGTGTTTCCTGGAAATGGAATTTGTTGGTTTTATGATCGCTCGTTAAAACCAAATTAGGATTTCCTGGAATTGGAATCCTTCGATTGGCGCGGCTTGGGTAAATGGTAATGGTAAATGAGTGAGGGTACTAAAGTGTTAACTTGTATAATCGGTAGCTATAAAATAAAAACATATTTCATTTCATTTTAATTTATAAATAAAATAAATTAAGAGAGCTCATGTAGAACCAGGGCCTAGTGACTTTAAACTTTCAACCATTCTTGTGGGCGTGTTATTGGCAGGAATGGAGGGAACCTACAATTTATTGCCGATTCCGAACGGCTAAGATGAGAAGAACTTTTAAATGACAAGATATACTCTTGGGGGATTTGTCAATTCCTCCCAAGAAGCAGTATACCGTGAAAAACATTTCTCTTTTTCTTAGGTGACATATGCTGGGAATCGAACCCAACAACTTCGACGTAACAGTCCTACGCACTAGCCATTACTACTTTATTTTATTTTATTTTTTATTTTAATTTATTTTATTTTGTTTTTATTCTATTTTATTTAATTTAATTTTATTTAATTTTATTTAATTTAATTTTATTTTATTTTATTTTATTTTATTTTATTTTATTTTATTTTATTTTATTTTATTTTATTTTATTTTATTTTATTTTATTTTATTTAATTTTATTTAATTTAATTTTATTTTATTTTATTTTATTTTATTTTATTTTGATTTATTATTTTATTTTTACAAAGCATCCACATGACTTCACGTTCAACGAATCTATCGCCGAAATTGTTGACATTAAGCCATTACCAGTAATTGAGGCAAATCGATTAGAAGCATATGCCGTCAGAATTCTTTTCGGATATTTCTTCTTTACCAACAAACATTAATTTCATATTTGAATCAGGTAAACGGGGACGAACTTGGATTACTTGAGGTCTTACTCACACTGCGTTTGACCTTACAACTATATAAGAATGCATTCAGGATGTGAATTGAAAAATTTATCAGAAGATTACTTAAAAGGAATATTATAGGCAATAACAAGAAAACAAAAACTATTTAACAATATTTTTTTTCAACCATAGAAAAAAAAAAAAATAGTAAAAACTTAGGTACCGATGGTGCAAGTGTCGAAGATGACGTGGTTGGAATTGAAAAAGGATTTGATGGCCGTGGTCTTGGCAAGATAAGCGATCCGGATATAGAACCAGTTGGCTGTCATACCTTTCCCCTTCTCAGTCAACATATCCGTCATTTGTTTTCTAAATCCTACCGGTAATTGTATTTCGGAGTGCCAGGGTAAATGGCACTTACCGTATACCTACCAATGGCAATTTAAATCCTACACTTATCAAAAGGGAATAACACGCTGTCGACTTGAAGAAAAATTTTAAAAACAAATGTTTTTCGCTACGCCCCAGGGTGCGTTCGCCTTGCGCTCGAATAAAAGTGTGCAACTTTTCAGAAAAACCTAACATTTGTTGACTTAAATTTTCCCCAAATCTCTATTTGGGGTTTTGTTTTTCTATACTCACGGCCGCCGAATTATTTTTCGCACCACTTTATGCGAAGGGTATTTTGGGAAAGGGAATTGAGAGGCTGTAATGTGTGAAGAAAGATCCAAATATGGCTGAGAATAATCTGTGCCTGTAGGATATTTTTTGTCACAGTTTGTTGACAAATTTATCAATGATAAAGCTGAACTGCAAGGCATGGGGGAAGGTGGAGGTGAACGAAGAGTTGGAAGTAGAGGTAATGCTGGGAGTGGATGTAGAGTTGGAGGTAAAAAGGAAAGAAGGGTAGCAGGCGTGACCGTAGAAGTCAGCTGCTTCTGGGATCTCCACCTAATCGTCAAATTCATCGGTTGGTGAAAATTGAGTTCGTTAGCATTAGAAATATAATTTCTTTTTTCTAAAAAATTGATATTTGTATGGTATTAATAGACTTAACCAAGGTAGGTCTTAACGTCGAGGTAAGGTATGTGCAAAAGCATATTAAAACTTGCTTTTCATATTAAATTTTTGTTTATTTATCCAGGTGTCCTCTACAAATTATCCTTGTCGAACAGCGTACTGCAAAATGACGTCTCTGATTTCATAGTATAGAATTTTTCGTTCCATATCAGTATCGTACTAGGCTTAACCCTCAATGTAAAGAAATTACAAATCAAAATTGTCATGGTTGTGTTCTTATACAGCAAGTATGCACATGTGGGTATTTTGTTGTATACTTTCAAATACGTTTCATGGAGCAACATAAGTTAGTAAATCTTGTTGCATATTTTCAGGAACTTATTTAGCAAACAAGTATCTTGCATATGTACTGACATTATATATACATACTGTTTGGACTCATATTTTGGATTCCGGTATGACGGTACTGTAAATTTACCCTTGAAGTTGGGTAACCAATTACCAACATGATGGTTTAGTATACGCTGATGGTTAGGTGGGTTAGGTTTCCCCGGCTGTGAGCAGAGATGCTTGAGTCTTGACACAACTAGACCATAGACGCTGGTGGAACAGTATCTGAGATGTAAACAATGTTTATTTATTTAAATAAAAAAAAATAAACATTGACTGGTGCAGTAGAAGTGCGCAAAAATAGTTTTAATATCCAAGCTTTCTACTGTGTAAAAGTGGTAGAAAAAAAATTTACTTAAAAAGTTGTTCAAAAGTGCCAAAAGTTATTATTACCGGACAGCTTGGATGGGCAAAGGTAGGTACGAGGTTAGGATGTGGGTAGGATTGAGGATTGAGGATTGGGAATGGTATGTATTGGATAGACGTTCAGGATCGGAAAAGAGCCTGTGATATGTCGAGAGCTGTGGACAACGATTGAAGGCTAGGGATGGAAGGGAATCACTTCAGAAGGGTATAGGTTCAAGGGAAGAAAAGGAGGTTGTAAAGGTAAGTCAGGGATAAGGAAGGATACCTCAACGGCGGAGAGGAGTATCATACCTTGGGACCTGGCATGCTGGTGACGCTTGGTTTAGCTCGCCGGATATGGGATGCGACAAAGCCGGCAATAAAAACATAAATCAAGCCAAACAAAATATAACACAAACAAGGACGATCAAAAACACGGGATAAGGGCTTACCATCCTTGTTCACCATCAACTTATTCATCATATTTCGAACTCTGCTGATGACATGCGGTTAGCCACCCTCCCTGCCTGGAGTCCGTGGCCATGTTTTTCGGACTCCCCGAATGTGGAGACGGTCGCCGCTCTCGGTTCATCTCCTTCTCCTCCAGTGTCGGTATCACTTCTTTCCACCCCCTGAAAATTTTTCTTATTGTGCCATCAGGCTGAAGTTACATACGATTAAAACCATCGAACTTTTGGCGCATATAGTGACATTATTTATTTAAAACCTGGCAAACTAACAATTAAAAAGATAACTTAGAACTAGGTAAAAACTAAAGTTAAATGGAAAATTTGCTAAAGCTAAATTTGAAACTAAAACCTAAAAACTACTTATAAAATTTATGTGTTACTAAACCTACTAAACTTATGACTAAAATTGCTAACTTGATATATACTAATTTCTATCTTTGCGGAATAAATGTTTTTTTTTGTATTTTTTTGTTTCTATACTTTTTTTGGGGATTGGTGGAATCTTTTTCTTAAATTTTTTTTTGTATATTTCTTTTTTGCTTCTTTTTTCTTCTTGCTTTTATTTTCTTTATTTTTTATACGAGCCTCTAATAAGGTTTACATCTTGAAGGCGAACCAGATTGATTAACGGTTCACCGCGACCGCGAACCTAACTGTGGGGAGAACCAGTTACTGTTGATTGCAGTTATCACTCTTCCGCTACACGAATCCCGTATCATTGGTTTAATCTTTTTTTTTCTGTTTTCCTTTCTTTTTCCTGGTTGGAAATTTTTCCTATTTTTTTTTTTTATAACCTAAAGGTTCGTTATAAAGAAGACTAACGCCAAAAAAAATGAAATATAACACAAAGGACTTCACAGTGATGTTACTATATCTGTATCTGCATATATATTTTTTTGAAGACAGTTTCGCTATGATTCAGCGACGGAGGCATAGAACAAAGACCTTGCCAAGCGTGGCCAGAAATTATCAGGTTTCGTCAGAGGTGAAGAGTGAATTCCACGAATACTTCTGATGAAAATCCCGTGAAAAGCTTTGGGGGTCACTTTTCCTTTGGTGACAACCCTAAAACTGCTTCTTACTTTCCCCTGTGGGAAGCGCACTTTACACAAATTTTTATGATTTACTTTATTTTTTGCTTACATTCTTTCTTTTTTTTACTTTACTTTGACTGACCGTATATCCTGGCGTTCTTCTAACTTTCTGGTGACTTTAATGTTGTCTTGACTTTCCTGCCTCCGGTTTACTTTCTTTCCTGTCTTTCCTGCGATTCCTAAAATGTTGTCACATTTCACTCACTTTTCTTTTTAAATATTTTATCATTAATATTTTTTCTTTCACTTACTATGCTTATTTTTTTTCTAATTCTCACTTATGTAGATAATTCCTTCGTAATGAAGTTCTTTTTTCTTTGTTAATTTTCTTTTATTCAAACGATAATTTTTTTTTAATCTTTTTGTTGGCGGTTAAGATTTCTTCGTTTTATAGAATACTTTATTGCGCTGCCTATACTTTAGCTTTGACCGACATGACTTTCAAAATGTTTACCTATCCGCAAGCAAATCCCGCTTTCCCGTCGATAGCCACCAATACATCCACCCTTCCACCGCTCACCCAAAACCGCTACTACAACTAACTAGTTACTTGCACCTATACGTCTAATTAATTTATATTTATGTACCTATATGATCTATTCTTATATTACTTTACAATCTCTCTCGGGACTATTTTCTCCACCTCCCTGTTGCCATCTAGCCACCCCATAGGAATTTCTAGTAATTCTACCATACCGACGCGGACGTGGCAGCATCCCTTTACGACGGCAATTCGCAACTGTGTAGTTAACTACACACTAACCTTTCCAGTGGAATGTAAGTGAACACAATCTAACTTCCTCGCTCTAACCTTTTTTCTTACCTCAATCTGAACTCCTCTCATATTTCATTGAAAAGAATAGACTTATGTACATTACAATACAAGCAGTCAATGAATATGGCGGCGCGGCGCACTGTTGTCCAAAATGACTTTTCTCGTTGCAAAAATCATAACTTTTGAACGCATTAAGATAACGGTACAAATTTTTTTTTAATTTGAAGGAAATTTCCAGGGCTGTTACAACACTGAATTTCAAGAATATTATTTCACAGGATGTTTCGGAATCATCGGCCGAAGAAAGATTTTCTTAAAAAAAAGGAATTTACAGAAAAAACAATTGAAGTAAAACTTTAAAAATTGTCCTTAGTTTTCAAAATTTTGGTAAAAACAAAATTATGACCCCCTAAGTGATTATAGGGTGTTCCAAGATAAAATTCATCACAACAGTGGATGCTAAAAGTTGTCAAATAAACTAACATATTTTATATGAAACAGTAAAGGGAAAAAATAAACGTACCAAAAAATTAAAGGAAAATAAATCAAGTATAATTAAAAATATATGGGTATATATAAAATAAAAACATACATAAAACATCTTCTTAAACAATAATTATAAATTTCCAGAAAAAAATTCACTGCCATCATCATCACTTTTAATATTTAACAGACTTATCAGCTCTGGGCAGTAGCTTTTTTTTAAGCTCTAACGTGTCTTAAAGATGAAACAAGTGGATCTGATGATATGGATAGCATATTAAATAAATCTTCATTTTGTCGTTTCCGTGAAACCTTGCAAGTATTGCAGTATCGATATCGCTTGTAATCTTTATAGCCAAACCACAATCACGCGTCAGGTCGCTCTGACTTTGACATATTGAATAGAAACAATGGGCTCATATGAAGCAATCTGAAATGTTACCTCACGCTTCGCGTTCGCTTTAGATCGTAAATATCGTAAGCCGGAGCGCAACGCCCGAATAGATCTCTTTTCTATTCTGGTCGCGCTTTGACAGCTCAACAAACAACAATCAATTTTTTTTATTTGCTATTCCATTTCTTTCGGATGTGAAAGTTTTTATTAAAATAAAAATGCAAAAATATGTTATTTCAGTAAAACCATTGGAATATTTGTGTGTGAGTGACTAAAATAAGTGTTAAATGCAACAATTGCTGTATTAAAAATTAAATTATTCCTATGTACGTGTGGTTTATTAAATTGTGGTTCAAGATCCAGATTCAATTGAATATAATGGATTCTTGGAAATAAATTTGAATGATTTTATTATTCTAAAAGATACACACATCCATGTAGATAAGGTTTAATTAATTGGATAGAATACAAACATAACAAATAAATCATATTTAAAGTGAAATCTGTTTGTGTTTTATATATTTCACTCTAAATTTAAAAAAAAAATGTTTTGCTGCTCAACAGCTGTTTTGAAAGTACCCTTGTTTGGGTGGACTTGTTTGATTTAGGCAATTTTTTGTCTGGTTCCGGAGAGTGAATTTTCTCTGGTTTTTGTACCTGTAATGCCGACTTCTCACTTGTCTGATTTTGTGTGTTAGGAAAAACAACACAAGATCCGACTTTTACAGGTAGAAGATGACTGTTTTAATTTGCAAAATGGCGCCAGTAGTGTAAAGAAACAGATACGAGTAGATACAAATAAAACAAACAAATGGAAAAAAGAGATAGGTATATAACAACGTTGTCACTGGGATCGTTGTTTTATCTCTTCGTATTATAGTTTTGAGTGAATTGTTCACAGGCAGAGGCATTTTATTCCGTTTTGTGAATTTTTCAAAAGGAAAAGAAAGAAAAAAAAATTAAATGTGTGTAGGTAATTGTTCTGGGACTTTTACCTAACTACAATAATTTTCCGATAGTTTTCTTTAATAATGAAATTTGTTCGAAATGTCAAACAAAATCTAGTTTATGTGTTGTGTGAAAGGATTTCATGATCTTGTTGCCGAAATCCGAGATTTTGTGAAAACCATATAATGGTGAATTTACATTCATCTTCATGCGAGTACTGCAAAAAAAAGGATGTAAGATTAAAATTTACATTTGTTGAATAGAGAGAAAGGACCAACATGTTCATCTTCGAAAATTGAAACATCTCGTATGAGTTTTGTTCCATTTTTCAACGTTTCTTGACCAATTTAATCGATGCAAGAGTTACAAATTGTATAGGCACTGGATTTGATCTGGGAAAATAAAATACAACTAGTAATAATAATAATAGAAATAATAATTAAATATTTTTCACATCCCGATTGCAAATATAAAGTCATTCTTCGAATTACTTGTCAAAGTTCAATATGCTTGAATTTTTTTTGTTTTTGTAAACTAGCATTGTGTCAATGTGGTAAGACGGTTGTTTCATATTTCATTGAAATCAAAAAGAAAACATCGACATTAGTAAATACTTTCATTGGAAAAGCAATTTATTTCAATTGTTGTTAGTACCTAATTGAAACCATAAAACAGGGACATTTTTGGTTCCCTATTATCTGCGAAGAATTTGCGCAGTGTTATTTTAAGGAAACAGAACTTTTATTCTCTCATATCTCAACGCCCGAGGTTTGAAGCTACATTTCGTTTTGCTAATTCTTAAGGTCGCGCTTTATGACATATGTAGGGTGTCCATAATTTAAATGAAAAAAAAGAGAACATTTCCAATATGCAAACATAACCAAAAAAAACATCAACCAAAAACGATTAAAATAACGACTTGTTCACAAAATATTTTTTAATTTATTAAGAGAATTAGTTTCAGGTATAGAAGACAGAAGAGTTTGAATTTAAAACAGTTTCGAAAACATTAATCAATTGGCGTGTTCAGAAAAATGAGATCTCAGAGATTTTTCTCACTCAAAAAGTGAGCAAGCGAATCCAAGATTTTTTTTCCTCAGAGTTTTGACAGCAAAGCTGAGAAATTTTGCTGAGGAATCCTGTTCAGGTAACTGAGATTGCTGAGATCTCCGAGATCTCATTTTCCTGACCATGCCTATTAATTCAAAAACAATAGTCACGCTGTTCTGATTTCCATTCCGAATCAAATCCGTTAACAGAATATAAAAAAAAATATAATGTGTAGAAATTCACACAAATGCACAGAGTTTCAAACTAAAGGAACGCACCTTTTTAGCTGAAACAACATTTTTGAAATTTTGCCAATTCCAAATCGGATATAAAAATTCCAAACGTCAAGAATTTTCAATCCGATCGAAAATCAAAGCACACTCAATCCGCAAGTATTGAAAGCGAGAATTATTTCAAAACACCTATGTTCTTATTTATAAACGTTGTCTAACATTAGACAACTGCCTAACTTTGGAAAATGTATTCAAAAACCTTGTTTATTGTTGTCGTATAGCTGCCTAACTTAGACACAAGAGTAGATTGTCCAAACCGAGAATAATGTGATATTTATTTTAATTAAATAAAGCATATTTCCACCAATTTGAAAATAGTTAGACAGTGTCTAAGTAGACACAAATCTAATAAGTACGACTGCTAGAGTTTGAAAACGATAGGATTTTATGACCGATGGGAATTCAGAACAGGGTGAATGTTATGATTCTTAATCTGAAGTTTCATATTTTTGAAAATTTCTTATTTGTGATGGGTATTTATTTTCATTTAAAAATATATTGTAAAACTTTTGAAAGTTTTAATCCTTCAAACTGTAAGCCACTATTAAAATTGACTTAACAGTTCCCAGTTCCCACTTTTAAACTGTTATTTTCTTCTAAAAAGTATGCTCCACGTTCAAATATTTCCGAGGAAAACAGAAAAAAAACAAAATTTTTTTAAAAACTTCATACATAATTATATTAGGTATGTTCCTTTGGCCTGCATCATCTACTGTTAAGTACTTCTGGCTCCGTAGTCAAATAAGTTTAAAGCACTTCAATAATGTAGATACGAATTGTATCCACGCAAAAAAGCAGCACTATCAGTAAAAAGAAATTACATATATAGTAAATTACTGTTGCTGGTGTTTCTCTAATCAAAAATAATATACAAATACAAACAACAAAAATTACATTTATATTGAGGTTAGATTTGTTGGCAAAATTAAATTACTCCATTCATCATCTACTAGTAAATACCAAGAAGAAACCTTGCAGGGCCTAATGGAACAGACCTAAAAATAATAATAAATTCGGAAAGAAATTCAGAATTATTTGAAGAACAAAAAAATTAACCCTTTTTTATCAGACACTGTTTTCCGAAAGTCTTCATTTTTTAGTTCCACATTCTCTAACATTTTTCAAAATCAAATATTCGCAACATCATCAAATCATTTAATGAAAATTGAAGTGTCCATTTTTCTATGTACTTAATATATTTTTTGTAACAATTAATACATTTTATTTCAAGCATTGTACTTCACTTTCAACCCGCTTTTATTTAAATTGTTAAGGATTGATTTAGGGCTGAATGGAATACATTTTTTTTGAGAGAATCTAAAATTGTTGAAACTTCCAAGTTCCAATGGTGAATTGTTTTCAAAGTTGAGAATCACATAAAATTTGAAATACAATTAATTTTGAAGTTCATTTGTGGAAAACCTATTTTGTATTTCGAAAAAGAGACTAAAAAGAGGACGTGCAAAAAAAAGATAACAAAAAAAGAATTTTATGAAAAAAGAGAGTGTAAAAAAGATCGGAATGGAAAAAGAGAACATGTTCTCTATAAAAGAGATGTTCTGGAAACCCTACATATGATATCGTAAAATATCGTAAAGTCGGTGAAAAGCCTGTCAAAAGCCCGAGCGCCGGAAGCGTGGTTGTGGTTTGGCCATTATTCCTTGCTTCCTGTGCTTCTTGTGAAAGTTTCCCTATTGGTAAAATTTGATGGCTTATAAGCTCTCCACCATGGTCCAGAATCTTGTGAAGTGTTGGGGTCAAGAGTTTGTGACTATATTTGGATTTTAAAAGATCCAAAGTGCTTTTTGTATACTCGTTAAATTTATCTATATTTATAGATTCCATAGATGGTGCATTTAAAATCACTTGCAGTTTCTTCAAAAGTTCTTCGTCTACACGGGTTATAGCTGATGTAACTTCTGGATTTTCAAAAAATCTTCTTGAAGTGTTTCCATCATTAGTATTACCGAATCCTTGTTTTGGGGTATCAATAATTAACCCAAGCTGCTCCCTAAATTCCTTTTGTATCTCCAGTTTTCTTCTTTTTTCGACTTCCTTCTTGTCGGTGGCCTCGTTTTCTTGGTTAAGTCCATATGCTAGTTTTAGTACGAACTCCATGCATCTTATTCTAGCGTGTAAAGGCGAAATTCCAAACTCGTAATTTCTTTCATCTGCTTCCGCTAAATCGTCTGCTTCTTTTTGAAAATTTTGTTGTGTTCTTTTGCAAATTGGACATGATAGTGTAGATTTCGTGCTTGTTAGTTCATTCAATACTTTTCCGTCTATCATAGTCAGGAAGAATTCATGTCGAACCATCACATTTTTTTCTTCGTTAAGTGTGATTAAACAGGATCGGTCTGCAAAAGTAAACAGATGACGGCCTTGGATTCTTACAATGTTCGTTTAAATCATTTTTTAGACGAAGTGGAACTAGTGATGCCATAAACATATTCGCGTCAGATACTACATTACCATCTTCTGAAACTATTCTTTGTTTGTATGCACTTTGCCCAGAAGATCCATCGCTTCCTTATATGCTTAACAAATTTAGTTTTGTTGGTAGTGCTTGTAGTTCCCTGTTGTCTAGGCTGTTTATTATCCTCTTTGCTGTATGGTCCACCAAATCTTGAAGTATTTTTCCTTAGAAAGTCCCATATCCAAGAACAAGGCAAGTGCAGTCGGACCATCGTATTTTATTGGATCCCTTTGAGGTGTAGGAATACTCTCTTTAATCCGCTGGACTCGAAATGGGCTAGCACTCAAAACTGCTTTTGTGATGTCCGCTTTTGCCTTATTATGATCCTTGTTATATTTCATACTAAGAGCTATTGACACATTTTCAGTCGAAATATTGCTCGTAGTTTCCAATAGTTTCCTCCTTTTGGTGTATTCCGAACATGCCTCCAAGGATTTCGAAGGCCTTCCTCTTGATGTGCTTGGCATGTCACTGTCTTCCATTTCAACCTCTTGAATAGTAAATGTTCCGTTCAAAAATTCTTCATTTTTAGTGAGAAATCTTTCTTTGTGTCTACAACAGGCCATCCATTTTTGCTTAAATAGGGCATATAATTTTTGAAGTTTCTTTTTAATTTCTTCATTAACACTAATTTCTGAGTATTGATTCTGAAACAATTGCACAAATTCTTCAGAATTCGAAGCATTGTGAAAATGTTCAAAAAGGATAGTCAGAGTTTATATCACAGATAAACATCCACATGCACAAGGATTATTTTACCTATGAAATTTAACTACCCAAAATACATGACTTATTCAGGCCTATCCCAGAATCCACAAAAATCCCTTAAACTTTTTAAAAAGTCCCATCTTTTTTCCCTTTTTATTTTACACAAAAAAAGCTGCTGTGATAAGTATGGCTAGACTCTTCGTTTTAATAAATATCGCAAAAAAAAATCCCATAATCTCAGAGCATTACTACAGCTGTCAAGTTATTGATCGTGAAAAAACTGTGTTGTTGATATTTGTTTATTTATTCAATGTTTTAGCATTTTTTCCCAAGAAAATAATATATTCAGCATTAAAATAAATTGAAGTTAAGAAAATAAAGTGGATTCAAATGTACTGAGGAACAAATTTTAATCCGGCTTGTTTTAAAAGTGATGCGTTTTTTTACTTTCTTTGTTTTTTTTAGCGCAATAGTGTTTTGTTTCAACTTCTTTGCAGTGTTTGTCACTGGCGTGGCATTCAATTATTTAAGAGTTCAAGAACTTATAATTTTAGAATTTGTAAAAAAAACTATTTTTTTAGTGAAACACAATCGTTTACCACTTGGCTACGACAAGAATCAGTTGTCGTAGAAAAGGAAGTCGTATTTCCGTTTCATTCAGAATTTGTGATAGCAAATTTCACGAATTTCGAAATTCTTAATAGATTTTCCACTACGAATGGATTCTGCAATACATTTTTCGTGATTCGTAGCAAATTTTCGATTACGATGGAATTTGTGATAGGGCTGATTATCTCTTTTATTGTGGTAGTGAAAAAACTTAATATTTCTCTCTACCTGTTTTATTGGACCATAAAATAAGGATCTATAATTAAACATATCCTTCAACCTTTAATAATTAGTAGATAATAAAAAAATGAATCTCTTACTTTTGGCACGTTAACTCGTGTTTACCTAGTTTAAGATTTATAATAATCCTTTTGGCTTAGTAATAGCAGGAATCTACTTAAATAGGAAAATGAAAGTGGGTGGATTATAAAAATTTGTAGATATGGTGAAACATTTTGCAAAACCTACATCAATTTATATTCGTAATAAAATCCAAAAACTAGCACTTTAAATAAAAAATATTTTAAAGAACAAAAATAATTTTTTTTATTCTTAGCCTTTTAAGTCTAAAGCAAAAAAAAAATAAAAACACTTTCTTTTAAGATTTCATCCGTTGCTGGTTTTTACAAGTATCATAAAATGTGTGGGTTTTTCGACAACCTTATGAACGACTTTTTTATTCATTATTATTATCTTCATAAGAATAAAGTAAGAAAACGTTACGTTTACGACGCATTTTTCGAAAAAAAAGTGACATCAAAGTCAAAAATTACCACGGACAAGAAGAATGGAACAGCCTTGAAAAAATAATATCTGACCAATAAAAAAAGATATCAAAATTTTGTAAACGCAGTTACAAAGGATAATATTTGTTCTAAAAATTAAGACCTTAACATCGTTTCTAGCATTACATTTAACAGAGAAATAAGCGTTTACGTGGGTCAAGGTATGCCAAAGTAAGCGTTTTCTCAAGCCTTTTTTTTTCAAAGTACAAAATCTCGGCAGTGCGCAAGCATGCGGAGCTAAATATTTTTCAACAATTGTTTGGTGCAAATACCATATTCAACTTAATGCATGGACTCGTAAGGATTTTTTTGTAGCTCTATTCAAACTCGATAAACTGTAAAAAATGGTGTTTTTTTGTTTCATTTATAAAAACTTTAAAAATTATTTTTTTTTCAAATTTAAATTTACTTATAAATAAAAAAACCAGGTAATATTAACAAAAACTAAGATTTTTCATTAAATATGCCATAATTGCAAAAAATGAAATAAAGAATTTTGTTTTTTTTTCTTTTTTTTTATCTAGAAACAAATTTACCAACTTTGAAGAGCTCTATAAATTAAACTAGTAGGTAATCAAAAAATTATTTTGTTGTTTTTGAAGCTCTGTTTATATTTCTATTAGAAATAAAAAACAAAATAATAAAAATAAAACATCCGATTTGTATTATTGCCACGACTTTTCTCTTTTTGGACAACAGCGGCGTCTACGATTGCAGGTAAGTTTTAATTTTGGATTTCTTTTTCTCATTTTAGCAAATTTATTAGATTTAGTTTATGTTAATTTCACTAATTTGTTTTCTAGTTCTACTCAGGGTTGGTCGCAATTGCCAGCCACTAGCACCAAGGAGGATTTCTGTGCAGCACTGTGGTGTTAAGTTTCCAATCAAACTGACTGCAGTCAATCACTAATTAGATGACGAGGCATTTGGCTATTTCTCTTTTTATCAAGCATAAACGCAGAGTGTTTTTTATTGAATCATTTTATAACAATTATTGAATAAACTTAATTATAACTTATAATAAGTAATTCATTTTATTAAAATATTTATTGAAACAATATCTACGTTTTGTAAGCTTAATAAATTCTAATTGCAGCTGGGCTGTTTGGCAGCTGTATCATTTTCAAATAATTGCGCTACTGCCAGACTCTTGTCATAAACGATTAGTGTGTTTAGACGATTCCTCTCATAGTTGTTGCGATAATGTCTTTTATGTGTTTGTTAGACATTGTAAGTTGCGTCGCGGTCGTTAGGAAATTATTCAGCTTACACCAGGCACCTCTAGCGCCAACAATTAGAGGGAGAATTCGTATGTTATTGCTGGGATATCTAGATTGCAGGCGTTCGATAAATGCCGGCGTACTGTAAGTAGAGACTTTATTATTGTATTGAAGGGCCAGAGGTTCGGGTCCCTCCCAATGAACGCCGATGTCACATACAATCGTGATGTTGGTTTTTGTTAATATGACATCGGGCTTTTTAAGAATCCCGTCTTGTCTGCGGATTCGTGGCTCAATCTCGAACCTCCAGCCCTTCTCCCTCGCAGCCGTCACCAGTATCTTCTGAACGTAATTATGTCTGGAGATTCTCTCCCAGTGCGAGGCGGGACATACCTGGAGCACGTGGAACTTGGAAGAGTGTTTCGACGCGGTCGCATCGACCTCTACAGTGACTTTCGGCCGGGGGGGTTTGATGGGATGCCCCTAGTTGGTAGGAGGTTTTTTAATTTATTTTTTTTTAATTGCCGGAGTAGGAATGTTCAATGTTTTTCGCGTGGTGATTCTGGTAGGTCAATTTGGTAGATTTGTTGGCTTGAATCATAGCTCTCACCCTTTGTATCCATTCTCGTCCCACGTTGATAACATCTTCAATGATCACGTCACTGGACAGCTTCCCTATACGATCCGCCATTATAACAGGGATCCTGCTGCGGAACTAGAACAGAAACAGAACGCCCCTTGAGACTGGAGCATAAAGAATGCTATTGGAGCTGTGGGCTGGCAGGTGGATGATAGATCGGACGAAAATCCTGATTTTTCGGTACACATCTTTCAGCGTTTTCCTTGTTATTGTCGGCTTCTGAAAAGCAGGAATATACCTGGGGATTAAGTATTTTTTCAAAATTGTAAGCTTTAGGTGCGGCTTAAGGGGCGAGCTTAAAAGCGATTCTTTTTAGCTCAACCCATAGTGCGAGGGGGTTCACACAAGTATCGCTTTTTTGTTGTAAATAGATTCCCCAAGTACTTCATTCTCCTCCATCCTGAGATCCCGGATGGTGATGCTACCGTGTGTGGCCGGTTGGGTAGAAGCAAACACCTTTTTCTTGCTGGGTACTGTCCTAAGATGTACCACCTGGCTCTTTTCGGGGTTGAGGGCCATTCCTCTTTCCTCAAGGAAGGCACAGGTTGCTCCTAGCATTCTCTCCGCATCCTCTTTGGACTCCGCGAAAAGCAGAATATCGTCAGCGTATGCTAGGCAACGCAGTCTTCGTTCCGGTAACAGTTCTCTACCGGTGAATCGGTTGAGTATTTTGATAAGCTCGTCGATCGAGATGTTAAACAGCAGTGGAGAGAGTGGGTCACCTTGCTTCACTCCTCTGTTGATAGCTACTGTCACCGGATCAACGCGAAGCGCTCTGGTGTGACACCGTGTCGAATGCCTTTGCGACGTCCAGTGCCAGCACACACAGTAAGATTCCTTTTTTCCTCCGATCTTTTATTAGGCTATGCAGGGCGAAGGTGTTGGCGAGGCAGCCGTCCAGATTTGTGAACCCCCGTTGACTGATTTCGATCTCGACTGCACTCAGTCGTTTTGCTAGTATTTTATGCAGGAGTCTGATAAGAACGGAGGCTATTGTGATTGGACGGCAATCTTCGGCAGTCTTCCTTATCAGCATCATTCTGGTCAGCTTAAGAATGGTTGGAGTGTATTCTAAGATGAGTATCGCGTTGAAAAGGAGCGTCAGTTTCGCGGAAGGAATGATACGCAACTTCTGCAGAGTGATGCCGTTGGCACCCGGACAGTTGGATGTCATGCTGCGTACGGAATCGGATATTTTTAGCGATGTAATCGGGTCAGCAATTACTGTCCGACGCTGGAGTTGGTCAACGATTGGCGCTTGGTCCTCCTTCGACGGTTGAGAGAGCGTGTCGGTAAAGTAACTCAGGGTGGCTTCAGGGGTTTGTAGTTTGATGTTTCGTTACCCCAACCCTTACCCGAGATTACACTTGCAGCGCAGGCTCGTCTGTCTCTCGTATATTCACTCTGCAGAAGCCCGAACTCGATTGCCCTTCGCCTCCTGGCGGATTTTGTTGTCTGCAGTCGGTGGATCCTGCTCGCAAACTGGTTTGGGAGCGGCTGGCGGCGGTTTCCGGCTCTACCGTACACATCCACAAGATTCCGTGCCCATTCGTCCAACGCATTAAAGCTGGGCACGTTAGTGGAGAGCAGGGAGCGTCTTAAGGCTTCGTCATGCGAATCCAAATTGTCAATTTCTCTGATGACATTCAATAGAGAATCGTTGAGGGAATTATTGGTGTCATCCTCATTAGTGTTCCCGACAATTCGGTTTGGTTGGGAATTTGGTTCGTCATCCATATCATTCGCAGACTCGTAGTCAGACTCGTCAGATTCGGCAGTCACGGCAGCTAGGTTTTGCCGGAAACGAACTCTCACCAAAAGAGGGCCCTCTGGCGTGTTTTCTTTATAGCCTCTCTTGTTCTGGTAGAGATCGCGGCCAGGTGATTGATGATCTCGGTAATGTCGTTGGAGTCTAACATTGCTTCAGCCTTCGCCAACTCGTCTTGTTCGTCATTCGTCCAAAATCTCCTATTGGAGGAGGCCGCTTCAACCTCCATCTCGTTGTTATATACGGCTGGGTGAGCTCTTCGTATATGTTGTCGTAACTCAATATACGTTGCGAAGTTTCGTCCGCACGTGGTACAGTTGTTGTCTTTGTTTGTAGCTGGACCACGGCAATAACGCCTCTGGTGTTGTAATTTCCTTTGTCCGTTAGATAGGCCTTGCCACATCTTTCACAGATATGATTGTAGCGCGGAGACCTAATGGGCGATGCTGGCATTGCCGGAGTGCTGGCTTGCCTATTTCGAAGATTGTGTTGAGACATCGCTTTGTTACTCTGTTTTCAGAGCACCTCTCGTTCGTGGGCTGCTTGCGTGCTGGTTAAATTAAGTTTTGGTACCTTTTTTTTGTTTTGGTTTTTTTCCGATTTTGGTTTTGGAATTTTTTTTGCAAAACTTAAGGGAATCCTGTCCATAAACAATAGTAGTTAATAAAACATTTTTTTTTCCTAAACTTTTTTTTCTTTTCCTTCAAAAAAGTATTGAGGGCCCAAATAGACTTTTGAAGTTTATTTACAAACAAGTTCCAAAAAATGAGTTGCCCATTGTTAAATCCTCCCCGGTATCACCTTCGCAAGGTGACAGAGTTGCTGAAAGAATCAAAGATTCCAATTACACCGTTTCTTAATCATCTTCGCACGATGATGGTTCTATTTATCAACATGATCAATTGGCTTGTCAAACAGAATCAGTATCTCAATCATCTCTACCCGTAGATCAAATATAAATTAATGATAACGTGGTCAATACGAGAGTCACTACTACCATACCTTCTCGCAATGGAGTATTTTTCAAATGTCCAATCAAAATTGCTGAAGGTACTGAACTAGTGTGTCACTCCTATGAAATAAGCCCACAAATTTAACTAGCGTCACCCGTTGGTCAAGTAAAAAATGGTTCCATAATAATAAGTTTAGCAAATCTCAGCACCGACGAAATAATATTAAAAGATGCCATCATTCAATTCGTCTCACTAAGAAATTTTATATTAAGAAATTTAACAAGGGATGAAGCAGAAACTGCACAAAATTCTATATGTCTCATTAATACTCAATTTTCATGTGTTAATAGAGATGAAAATCGTATCAAAAAATTGTTTGACGAACTTAATTTCAGGAAAGATCTTAATCCCGAAGAAAGAGCTACAATACAAGCTATATGTGAAAGATTTTACAATATCTTGAAGGAGAACAACTTCCGTATACAACTGCAATTTATCGCAAAATTCCAACTGATATTAACAAAGTCCCTATAAATACAAAAAAAATACCGATGAGGTTAAATTTTCACGTGTGTATCTTTTTTCTTTGATATTCTTGGTAGGATTTTTTTTCTGATTTCCTTTTCTAGGTGATCGCATCATTATATAACTTAAAAATAGTATTGTCTACGATTTGGTAAGCCTTTTATTTAAAAAAAATTATCATATAAATATGTAGGTGTATAATTGTGTGAAATAGGTAATGCGAAGAGTAAACTTTTGGATCGATGAATACGGTCTTAGCCTGGCTACAGAAAAACCGTGATAGTCCTTTTGATAGAGAAAAGTATCCCGAATCCCGATTTCAATAGAATTCCAAATCGACCCCGAAGTTATAAGAAGCAAAGACGCAGTTACATAAGTATTTGGGACTGACTCTAAATACTAAACTCACTTTCTTGCAATGGATAAAGTCCACATCGGAACGAGCGTCCAAAGTGACAACGTCACTTAGAAGACATGACCAACATACATTGATGCTCCAACGACCAGCAAACGTAGGCTTCTGATGACGACGACGCAAGCCATTCTCCTCCATGGAAGTCAGATTTGGACAGATGCTCTTCGACAAGAAAAGTACCGGAAACAGATGGCAGCTGTTCAGAGATGGGGAACTCTTTACGTAGCAAGCTCTTACCGAACGGGGTTGGAACTAGCCATCCTCGCAGTTGCAGGAGTGACTCCCATTGATTTTTTTGCAGATGAAAGGAAGTACAACTATGAGAAAAAGGCGGAAATTGAAGTGACAGCGTAAAGCGAAGCAGAAGTGGCAAGAGTGTTTGGTTGGGAAGTTTTAGTCCCATACAACCTTTGGAAACGGGAAACGAATTCAAAATAAGCATTGACAGTTCTGGTAATGTTGTTGTTCCAAGTTCGATTCTTTAAAAAGAAATCAGGGTCCAGAGCATAGAGTACATATATTATCTAGAGAACCGACCGGTACCCGTCTTGCCTGAAACACCCTCAATTTTTTTCCGAGGTGAGTAAGCGAAAACTCTCTTATTTCTCTCTTTTTTTCCCGTCCGTGAATCCGTGTGAATGGTGAATTTAAAAAACAAAATGGTGTGCGAATGGTGAACTTAAACAAAAAATGGCGACTTTTGCTCAAAATGGTGAATTTTTTTATTTTTATTTGTCAAAAGTCACAGTTCTCAAATTGTATTTTTTTATAAATTGAAAGTTTTCGATTCGGAGATTTATGTTTGTTTTTCGTTGTATTTTAATTAAACAAAAAAGAGTGTGCGTACTTATGTACACACGCTAGAAGTAAAAGTTCTTTTGCATCCAGACAACAACACCCAATGAGCGAGAGACACAATAGATTGCAGAATATTTCCATGCAAAACCAATAAACCTACAACTATACATAATTTATGCTTCCTCGCATTAAATCGACCAATGGCCGAAAATTTCGGTGGGGGTGGCCCCGGCGCAGTGGAAGTAGTGCTTGACTGCTAACCTGGATGTGTGGGTTCGATCCCCAGTCTAGGCAGCATTCTTTTCTATGTTCCCTCAATTGAACGCCACCCCTGGGATTTAATGAGATAAACAAAACCTAATTTCTCAATCCACTGTGCCAACAAAAATCTATCCTATCATCTCAGTATTCCTTCTAACATTTGCCTAATTTATAAGACCCTAGGTCTTACTGGCATATATATGTTTGTGTTGTTTTTTTTTTTTTTTTTTTTTTTAAACCAGAAATTGTCACCGAAGAAAAACTCAAAGAGAAAGGTTTGTGTTTTTTTTACTGAAGAAAATTTATCATATTACGAAATCTTGTTTATAGCTCAAAAATGGGCCAAAAGACAGTCGAAGAGATTCACTGAGAAGGGAAAATTCGATTTTGTGGATGCAAAAAAAAAAAAATGCCACCGGAGCATAATCCGGAAGATTATTCGTGACCATGGAGAGATGCCAAGTTGTAAATACCGACATGACAAGCTAAATAAATACGAGCTTTAAAGTACATGCTCCACGCTGTTGTCAAGCTACTTTGACGACGAAGAACCTCCACTGGATTATGCAGATAACGTTATCGATGTTAAGCCGCTTCAAATTGAATATTGATCCACCTGATTAAGGATCATAATTTTGGGTAAGTTATCTTATATAATTTTTATAAAATTAGTCTTATGTGTATGTTACTTGATCAAGTAAATAGAAAATAGTATTAGCGGTGTTTTATTGAAAGTGTATAGTAATTCAACACCATTTTTAAACGCAAAAAAATAACATAATTTTTTGTTTTGTGTGCAAATAATAACAAACTCTAGATGATCACTTTTATGTTGTTACAAAAAGTGTAAACAAAATTGCCGAGTTCCTATTCACTTTAACCAAAACAAAGTTATTTTCTACTAATCTGATGTTCAAGCTAAAAGTCTTAAAATGCAGGAAATAAAACAAGCTTTGTATATTCTTGTACCACTTTTTTTGGACTAGTGAAAGAGGGGGGAATGGTGGAAACACAGAAATTCAAAACTGTGGGCTACAGAAAAATTAAAAAAACAATTTAAAAAACCTTCCCATATTATTATTAATAAATATAAATATATGCATATTATGTATTGTTCATTTTAAATATGTACATATCTACATCTTTTAAGGATATTCAAACTCAAAGTTTTAAAAGGCTATTGAATTGGATTTATAGAGAAGGCTTGTGTTGTCAAATTATGAAATAATTAGGCATGTTCAAAAAAATGAGATCTCGTAGATCTCAGCAATCTCAGTCACATGAACAGCAAAATTTCTCAGCTTTGCTGTCAAAACTCCGAGGAAAAAAAATCTTGAATTCGCTTGCTCACTTTTTAAGTGAGAAAAATCTCTGAGATCTCATTTTTCTGAACGCGCCAATTATTTATTCTTTAAGTACATCCAGTTAAAATATTATACAGCAGCAAAAGGTATAATAAAATATTAATCAGGTGCATACAATTATTTTATTACTTTACATTAAGCAAATGATTTTTTCTTTAACGTGACTTTATAAATTATATATGTGTATTTATGTATATTTTAAGAGTGACTTTTTTCATTTCTACTTTTGAGTAAAATATTTGAATGCTTCTTTTAACAGTATTAAATGCTTATTCCAAAAAAGTATCATTCATCTCTCTACGAATCACCGTTGGCCAGATACACTCCAAAACCTTTTTCAATTTTCTTGATTTTTCATCATCATGAAGAAAATTGAAACGATTTTGGAGTGTATTTGACTAACGCAACGGTAAGTCGTACAGCGATGGTTGATACCTTTTTGGAATCAGCAATTGATGCTTTAAAAACGAGTATTAAAATTTGTTTAAAAAGAATAACTAATAAAAAAAAATTTACTTTTCGAATTCACATGTTGGAACCTATATGTGTATTTTAAGAGTCATTTTTTTCATTTCTGCTTTTGAGTAAATGATTTGAATGTTTTATTTAACAGCATTAAATGTTGATTCCAAAAAGGTATCATTCATCTTTCTACGATTTACCGTTGCCCAGATACACTAAAAAACCTTTTTCAATTTTGCCATCATGAAGAAAAATTTAAAACGTTTTCGAGTGTATCTTACCATCGGTAAGGCGTACAGCGATGGTTGATACCTTTTTGGAATCAGCAATTGATGCTTTAAAAACGAATATCAAAATTGTCTATTAATTATATTCAAATAATTTAACATTTTGTATTGTATTATATTGTTACCACAAAGTTAAACCGTTTTTCGCATTCTATTCAGGCTAACGACATCGAATCAGCAAAATGTTAAACACTTTATCAGTTCACAATCATAACCGGAAATCTAGAGGAGGAAGCTGAAAATGAAAACGAATTAAAAGAGAAATTTGCATCTATGTTTAGCAATTGCGTAACTTTATTTTATTTTTGATATTTATAATTATAATATTGTACTGTAACTTAAAACGAAAAAATTGTTTCCAAAACTAATATAAAGCATGTTGCTAAAAATATAATCATAGAATAATAATTATTTTTATATTAAAGTATTAGTAAAATTTGTTCAATGTTTGGTTTATAATAGACATTCATTGATATTGATCAGAATATGTATGTACATTGTTTCAATGGAGACAAAATTGTGGTTTATTTTTAAAAAGATTAAAGAACGAATAAATTGAACTGGACAAATTTACTCTTGTGTTACAAAATTAAATTAAATACATTTGTTTTTCAATATTAAGTGAATATAAATACTTTTATTAAATGTCGAAGAAAAATTCAATCCCATAGTCGCTTTCTTCACTCGGCCTTTTTCTCAGGATCGTTTCTTCGGTTTTTTCGCTTTCCGTTTGCGGAAAGCAAAATTTGGCGCAGAATATTAAAGAAAAGTGAGCATACAACACTGAAAAGACAATTTAAATAAAAAAAAATATGAAATTATGTTTTTGAATTTAGTTACTCATTGATCTCGGGATTAAATTAAATGTAATATAGATGGTCACAAAATTACTTCATCTTGTACCGTACCACTGAGTTGATGTTATCTGGCTGTTGGCAGTGAAGTAGATCGCTGAACACATATTCAATTTTAAAAGATCTATAATTTCACAGCGGTCTACGAATCAATCAAGCATAATGTTCTAATCGAGTAGCTAAAAGATATTAATTTTTATGTTAAGGATGAGAAACTTTTTAAAAACAGTATACAAGTTTTCAAAGTATGGGTTTAAAAGTAGAACTTACTTACTTAAGTAAGTGTCTTAGATAATAAAAATGATAATTGGACAATAAACAACCCACATGCATTTTGTATTACCTTTTAGGTAAGACCAAATAGTCGAGTCAATTTAGGAAGTGTGGAAAAATTTCCGGAGGTATGCTTTTTGGTGCGTTTTGGTGCGTTAACCGATTTTTTGATAAGGTGTTCGGTTTCCCCAGTAGGCCTATTGCACCACGCTTAAAAAAAAAAAATTAATAAAAATATAAAATTAAAATTAAAATAAAGAAAAAAATAAATAAACAAATCCAATGCATAAATATAATAAATATTATTACCAAAAGCGAAAATTTATAAATGCATGATTGTGAGCATTTTGTTCCTGAAATTGGGTTCTTGAATTCTCCTATTTATTGTTTTAACAACAAAACGAATCCTAACTCTAGTAAAAATCTTAAAATAAAATTTGGATCGAAGTTATTGCAGCAAGAAAATACGGGATCAAACTGAAGAGTTTGGAAAAAGTATTCTGCAATTCCTTTTACAAGACACAACCTAGAAAAATTTTCTACAAACACGTTGTCAAGGTGTCTTATGTATTCTATGAACTCTGGGGGTGGAGCAACAAGGTTGCAATTGTTGTATTGTTTGTGGAAAGAAAAATACAAGCTATTGGACTGGACGGACTCTGACAATTTCGGGAGCGGATGTTCACAAGAATGATTTTGATAACACTTTCGATATAGCCAACCACAGACATAAACAAAGCTGTTTTCATTAATGACTTCATCTCCACTTATGTCGTTGGATAACACAATCTGTGAAATGCTGTCGGGATCAACTTCTTGTTCACACGGCAACCAATCAATGTTCCCTCTTAAATTTCTATTGGATGAAAAAACCTCAAATAACCTATTCTCTTCTTCTACACTACAATTTCCCCCTCTAACAATTTGTAGGTATTGAATACCCCAAATCTTCTGAAAAGCGCTTTAGAACTGTATACAGGTAGGGCGTGTATTGTTTCCACCAGCGCATCTAATCTTCTCGAAAAAAATTTCTAAACAATCCTGATTCAAATGCCGAGTGAGTAAAAACTCAAATCCAGATGTTTGTAGATGTTCCCAGAGTAACTGCAAGGACTGTATATTTAAAAGCCAGCCTTTTATAAAGGAAAACTTCTTGGTAACATCTTTGCATACAAAATCATTGCTAATAACGCAAATGGAGTTAAGAAATGATTCTGCGTTTATTAGGAATTGTCTTTGGTGCTCACTTTTTGTAAATCCTACCCTTTTCTCCTGTTGCGCTGTTTTGGTCGAAGAATTAAAAATATCGAAAAGATCTCCAAAAAATAAAAGAAATTTTGAGGTTTTAGCCATTGAATCCGTTTTATGATCAAACTGAGAAAGAGTTTGAAATGCACCATAAACCGTATTGCTAAAAATCTGCGTAGCAAGATGAACTTTCATTTTCTGCAGGTTATTTGGCTTTAAATGTGCTTCAGTCAACCTAGGACACAATTGATACCCATTTGCACAATCGACATCATACAAATAGAGGAGGTCGTTCCATGTAGCTCGATCTTCTTCTGAGAAAATGATATCGTTTTGAAGCAAACAATTTAGAGCGCTCTTTAAGAGATGTGCAACATCATAAAAAAAGAATATTTTGGAACTTTTGACCTCAAAATATGGTTTTTCGGGACTGATGTCTAGCACCCTGGCCAAGCCCCTAAAGTTCGAGCCTTGGTCACAAACGAACTGCACTGGGCATAAATTATTATCTTGCAACGCAGATATAGCCTTAAATAAAAGTTTTTTTTAAAATCGAAGGGGGACAACTACTCCTGACAAAATAATAGGCTAATGGATGTTTCCATTTCTTGGCAATGCCTTGAGCCATTATTACTAAAACACTTCTTGCGGGGAAAGCTGAGTGGGATTCGCCATCACAAAAATCTTCTACACCTACAACTAAATCTGTTTTCCTATCATAATCAAAATGAGTTTTCAAGGACATTTCGTCAGCTGAAATCGAACAGTATTTATAAATATCTGGCAGCTGACTCATTTTAAGAACTAAGCTTTTAACATTAGAGTCTATATTACCTGGAGTTTTCGGCCAAGTTGAAATAAAATCCCTAAGAGTTGTTACGGATGGAAGATCCAGAAACGGCTTTAAGAACCTATGTGCAACAGGAGAAATAAAAAGAATTGAAAGTGCCAACATTTTGATTTCACTAGTAAACCTACGTCCTTGAGGAGGCCTATTAAAATTCCTTAAACTAATTTCTACTATATTATTCATTTCTGCTGGTAATCTTTCTGAATCCAAGCGTATTGATTCAACCTTATTTCTTAAACTTTCAATCTCATTTTTCAGGGACAAAAGCTCACAATCCCTGAAACAAATAGCTTCCTCATAATCATTTTGCATTTTTATTATTTTTTCCTTTAGTTCTAAATTTTGTTTTTTCAAATTTACCTTTCTCGGAGTGTTGTTTGTCAACGCAGAGTTTGTCTGTGTTCCGGATTCCGTAGTCACAAAAGACATGGTATGGAAACCAATATCTTCGAGACTGGGAACTTCGGCCGTAACCGTAGGATTTACAGGAAAAAAATTTTGGGCAACAGAATCTGGCACAACCCCGACAGGAAGATGTTTTTTGTGTGCATTTACATTTGAAAAATGTTTATTGCAGACCCTGTGACTTTTTTCAGTTCTGCCAGATTCAAATTTACCCTCCATGTTTCTCTCCTAAGTTTTAAAGAAAATTTGTATTACAAAACGGAAAAAACTAAACGACCAAAAAAAATACCTTTCATCAATTTTATTTTAAAAGAGCACTTAAAACAGATTTTAAAGTTATTTTAAAACTAATCAAAAAGATTAGTGTATTTATTGAGAAAAAAGAGGCGTATTCTATTTCCTTGCTTAAGAATATTATCAAAATATATAATATGTATTAAAACTACATATTGTAAGTTTTATTTAATTTCGTCTTTAAGTAACTTATCTTTAATTAATAAAATTGACGACCTTGTTCTATATTTATTTATTTCTTAAACTTATAATTAAATTAATTAAATTTTTAAAATTAAAACCAATTTAGAAACGCGGGTTAATGAATTTTATTGTTTACGATTACTAACCCAAAAACTTATTCTAAACTATGACTAGGCTTTTTATTACCCTTTACGTTGTACCAAGTGGAAGGGAATGCGGAGGGAATCACGAAAGCTATATAAGCAAATTCGTATAAGTACAAGATGATAAAAAAGGTTATTATATAAATTCTTTGTATTAAAAAATACTTAGATTCGGGAGTTAATTGCCGGCTTAATTAAGTAGTTGAAACCCAGATTCATCAAGTGCGCAATATGCCCCAAATGTTCTTTTACAATAAAATTGCATGAAATATGGTTTCCAGTTAAATATCTATAGTTTACGGCTTCCATTTTTTAGAAAAAAGAAATTAAAATATATGTACGAATAATTAACTTGAAAATAAACAATCTTCAAAAAAATGTTTGGGGCATTATGTACTTCGTAATTGCTAACGAGTGAATCAGAAATACATATTAAAAAAAATTCAGTTTGCTATAATTTTGAAAGTAACAAACCCGATCTAATATACAAATATATCAATACCTTGTATCATCCTGCGGACATTTATGTAGCACTTCAAAATCTGTGCACTTTAGAACACATAAAGGTTTTCGCTTCTTTGGTGTGCTATGTGTTCGCGTGGCAAGTGGTGATGGCGTGGCAAGTGGTGTTGGCGTGGCAAGTGGTGTTGGCTCATGTTCAAAAGAAATATGCCATTGGTTAGACACTAAAAGGAAAATAAATGTATTTAACGTTAAGGAACTCACTCAAAGTTTTTGTACTTACCTATCATGTTTTCGTCAGTTTCCATCTTCTTCGAAATGGTCTAAGACAAATTAATATAAAAAAGTGTTTTATTTTATAATATTAAAAAAATAGTAAATTTCTTGAAATTAGCTAGATATGAATTTTTTTGAAATTTTGGTTTTTATTCAAAATTGTTTTAAGATTCACTTGGAGTACTATATTCAGCACTCGAAACCGTTGCAATCATCGAAATGAAGCAAGTGGTTTAGAAATTACCGCTTGGTATATGTATCAACTTCAAGAATTTCATGAGAAAATCATATGAAATTCTTGAAGTTGATACATATACCAAGCGGTAATTTCTAAACCACTTGCTTCATTTCGATGATTGCAACGGTTTCGAGTGCTGAATACAGTACTCCAAGTGAATCTTAAAACAATTTTGAAAAATCGACGAAAATGAATAACGATAGATGATGAATTTTTTTGGCGCCTAATGCGTCAGCTTCAGCTTTAATTGAAAACGATAATTGAAAATTTTATTTCTTAATTTTGAGGTGTTTAGACAGCTAAATTTGTGTTTAGTTATATGTATGTCAAAATGAAGGTTATGACTCAATTATTATATTTGGCTTAAACAAATTTATTTTTTCTTTACGTTTCCGCATAAAATATCTTTTATTATTGCAATGATTGAACTACCTTACTATTGATCAATGAAATCTTAAAAGCGATTGTTGTATAAGAAAGATTCGACCGAAATGGAAACTTTTTTTGGACAGAAATAATAATTGAGACATAAGCTTTATGTTGGTATCAAAATAATTACTGATTTTACTTTCAAAACGTATCAAAATTAACAATTAAATCATTCAATTATCGTTTTCAATGAAAGCTTCAACTGGCACCGAACACTCATAACACTAAACACACTAAATAAAGAACTGCACGAAGTTAATTATAAAAACTTACATTGAATCTGAAAAGATATTATTTAGTTTATTTATTATTTAAGTTAGACTGTAAAAAATAAGAATAATTTGTCATAAATAGCTGAAATGAAAATATTGTTAAGCATCCGGCAAGGTTTGTTTTGCAATGTTTTCTTATTTTTTGTTCATCTGTTAAAATATTCACCTTTTGGATTTTTTTTGTATTGTAGAAGTTAAGGCACGTACGCACATAGTTTCAAAGGTACGCTTCTACTTTTTAAATGGATTTTCTTTGTTTTTAACATAATTATCGATTAATAATAAAGAATTAATGTGCCAGAAGCAACAAAAAACGATATTTGATATAATTTATATTGATAAAGGGTTAAAAAAAGAAATTTTACTGAAATATTATTTCATTTTTCAATTTTTGAATTTAACGGAATCTTATTTTAAATATCTGAGCGCATAAATCCACCATTATTGTGCACTGAGCATGTCTACTATTCATTTGAGCAATTTTGGATCGGTTCCCATTTAAAATGCAAGGGAAACTAACACATTCTCATTCGAATAGTAGACATCAGTGTTTAAACAGCTTGTAGGTCGAAAGAGAACGAACCCCTTAAGTCGGTTCTCTAGATAATATACGTACTCTATGGTCCAGAGAGGATCTAGGTGTGTTTAAAAACACTAGTACAATATTATTTTGGAAACCAACGCGAAAAATTCGGAACGAAGACGAAAGTTTCGGCTGTCAAAATATATTTATAGAGTGATAAATAATAGTAACCAAGACAAAGCACGCGACGATGCGAGCGAATCTTATTTAAAATATTTTAATTAACAAGAAAGTCTTAGATAAAAATTATGGTGTTTTTTGAGTAGAATAATCTGGTCAGACAAACTATTTGATATAAATTATGAGAAAAAAACACTTCCATCCGCTATTTCTTTCAACACTGCTGTTATTTCAGAGATAATTTTTTACATTAGATCTAATAATTGGATCTTATTGCGAAGCAAGGTTTCTTACACTGGTATTTTTGTTTCCTTAACAGACCCTAAACGCAATTGTTCTTTTATGGGACTTGAAGTTAATAAATCAGTACCCGAAGGCCAATACCACGGTTTAAATGGAGTGTAGTATTGTTAATTTCGATTTTGCTATTATTCATAGTAAAAGCGACACCTTAAAGATAAACGCAGGGAAGAAGTTTCAACAGCAATGACGAGTAAATTTTGTCATGTCTATATATGGTGTAGAAAGGAGGCAGCTCATTTGATGGAATTTGGTGAAAAAGGAACCGCACCATCACTACCCACAACAATCGTTTTTCGTAAACCAATACAAGAACGATACGACAGTGACCTTTACAAATTCTGAACCTTTTAAACACATTGACAGCATGATGTTTCAACCAACACCATGCAGGAAAAATTAATTTAAAATGTGAAAAACCATTTCGTGTTCATTATTGAAAATAGCAGTTTATTTGCAATATTAAAATTTATTATCAATTGATGTAAAAAGAACTAAAAAACAAGCGAGATTCTACGTATGAATTTTCTGCATTAATTTGGGTGAATAAAATTCTTAATTCCGTTCAGATAAATAGACCACGTTCCTTCTAGAAGTAATATAAATTCATATTACCTCCCAAATCTTCCTCATCGTTGTACACAGGTGCAATTTGCTTTTTATAAAACGAAGAAAATATCTTGGAAATATGTCACGACATATTAGTTCCTCCTAATCAAATGTAGCATTGTATTTTTGGAATCTAAATCTTTAGAAGTTCCAGAATTATGTAACACTTAACAAAAGCTGGAGTAATGAAAACTACCCAGAAGCTATAAAGAGATCTTATTTAGACCATCGTCGTCGTCATTAGAATCTCTTCGAGATGTTACAAAAATTGGTCCAGGAATGCTTCCCCTATGGTAATTTATATTCAATATAGTATTATAAATAAACTTAAAAAAAGCTGGCACTTGTTCAAATGACATTATATGAGGTAATAAAGGGAGAAAAAACAAGTGTTTCAATTTGTTAACACCTTCATGAAAAAGGAACAAATCTGAACTTCTTGGTCTTTAATACCAAACTATCATTAACCATCGAGCAGGAAAATAATGCAAGAAGATGAAATGTCTGAAGCCAAAAGAAAATATTTTGTTTACATTGTTAAAGTGTTGTATTAAAATTTTATAATAATTTCAAAGATCTTTGTGTTATTGGTGCGCAGAAAACATATTGGTAGATTTTATGGTTAATAACAACACGGTTAAAAATCTTGGACTAATTTTTACTAAATCCTGTATTACATATATGACCACACCAACTTTTTATTAGAATTAAATAAATGCAATGGTGTTAAAAGATACTTTAATCTTTAGTAAGATTGAAATTTAAACACCATTGTGAATACAATAAATTTCCCTCTACATGGGAAATTTTTCGGAATTGTTCCCTGAAAATAATACATTTAGTATTAAATTTACTAACGTTATTTTTACAATTGAATACAAAACCTACTGAAGTTCTAATATTTAAATAATAGCTATTTAATTTTATTTTAATAGAATAGAATACAAATTGTATTAAAATTATTTTTTTTGTAGTAAATGCAATATGAACTGAAATTACTTGTAATTTCCGTCTTATTGATTCTTGACTTTTGAAGTTTTAAATTCAATACTTAATTATTGAGATCTAATACAACTTATATTAGTTTTTATGAAATTGTTACATAATTCAAAACCACTTGTTCTCAATTATGAAGCATATCAATACTTACTTTATTACGTTTTAGTACTTTTTGGATTACTTTTTATAATTAAAATTATTGAATGTATACCATAAAATGATGAGCTCTATTATAGGTTGGAATGCATTTAATCCAAATTTTCTTAGTATTCAATCTAAATTAAATTGAACTTTAATACTAAATTATTAAAATGCAATACTTACTTTATTACTCTCTAGTACTTTTTGGATTACTTTTTATAATTAAAATTATTGAATGTATACCATAAAATGATGAGCTCTATTATAGGTTGGAATGCATTTAATCCAAATTTTCTTAGTATTCAATCTAAATTAAATTGAACTTTAATACTAAATTATTAAAATGCAATACTTACTTTATTACTCTTTAGTACTTTTTGGATTAATTTTTATTATTAAAATTATTGAATGTATACCATAAAATGGTGAGCTCTATTATAGTTTGGAATGCATTTAATCCAAATTTTGTTAGTATTCAATCCAAATTAAATTGCACTTTAATACTAAATCATTAAAATGCAATACTTCATTTATTGCTCTTTAGTACTTTTTGGAATACTTTTTACTATTCAAATTATTGAATGTATACCATATAAAGTTGAGCTCTATTATAGTTTGGAATGCATTTAATCCAAATTTTGTTAGTATTCAATCCAAATCAAATTGCACTCTAATACTAAATCATTAAAATGCAATACTTCATTTATTGCTCTTTAGTACTTTTTGGATTACTTTTTGTTATTAAATGAATATTAATGTACATGAAGAAAATGTATATATATTATATATGTATACATATGTAATGAAAACTAAATTGCATTTAAAATTAAATTATTAAAATGAAATACTAACTTTAATACGCTGCAATTCAATATAAATATCAGCTTAGAAATACTTACTTAACTTTTCGGATTGATTGATTTCGTATACCTGGAAATCTTATGCATTTGTACATACATAATATATGAAAGAAGAATTGTCATCAGAAACACATTAAGGCACAAAACCTATAAAACGTCAAAATAATAGTGAAAGTGGAGGAGACAAATTGATAATAAAAAAGGCTTTATTTTTAAAAAATTAAATTTTAAATTTTATTTATTTTTTAGTTTGCATACATGTGTTTCTTTAAATGTTTCTTTGTAGATAGATTTTATTGATTTTATTTCAATTTTAATTGTTATTGTTATTTACATAAAATAAAAAAAATTGGAGTTTTGGTTAATTTTTCCAGAACATTAACATATTTTTTGTATTTTATTTAAGGTTATCATATGTAATTTTTTTTAATCATAAACATTTATTGAATATTTTTATTTAAAAATGAAGTAAGATCAAATTTTTACAATAGGTACTTAAAGTGTCATTTTGAAGATTACAAGTAATACAAATGTCTTATGTTTACTACAGTTTTGTTGTTGTATGGTAAATTCCAAAGTGTTTTGGTTGACTTTACAAAATGTCCTGTAAGATTTTATGAAAGAGGATTTTATAATTATGTAAAAAAACTAAAAATTTGTATTTATTTTAATTAATTGAAATAATTAACTCACTTGCCCTTCTTTGTTGAACTGTTATCAACTTCATCTGTAACCCAAGGGTTGCCATTGTTATGCATCCTGGTCCCATTTTTCTATTAAAACAAAAGTTGATACTTAATAAAAATAAATGTTTTGGTTTTATTCAAGTATTACATTTCTATGATATAAAACAATTTAGTTTATTTTTTGAAAAATGTAATCAGTAATTTAATCTGATAATAAAATACTTACAAAATGTTACCACGATGAACAAAAGTTCCAAGAAATAGCTCTGTGATCAACTCATCATGATTCAAACCAAAATTTTCAAGAATAAAAATCGAAAGTTACTTTTTTAATTGCATATATTTAGTTAAACATAAGAAACTTTTAAGAAACCCAAATACATTTTTAAATCACTTTAAATAAAATAAAACTTTATACAGAGAAAAATAAACATATTAATCATTAAAATAAGGTTGAAGCACAAAAATTTTGTACTTAATAATGTTGAAGTGGCAAGCAATTTACGCTTCTTTCGAAGGATAGTATCCACAAATGGAGGGTAATTGGTCCGTCGCCGCTGTAACTAGATTCGTTCTAGATGATGGTTTTAACGAATTGGATCGAGAATACTCATCTAAAATTTATACTGCTGACTGCTGAGATAGCTTCAATATATGCTTCAAAGCCCTTGAAAAAAAATTATATAAATATTATAAACTAAAAATATGATATGTAAATAACTAGATCACTTCCAATAGCTGCGTTGTGCTGCTTTAAATTTTCTCCAACTGGACTAGCCTTCCAAAACTTAAAAAAAAACGGGACAAAATTATACTAAACTGAGGTTTCACTCGAAGTTGAAACCTTTTAAACAACACATGGAATATAAAATTTTATTACTTACTTGTTAACAGAATATCATCTTTAGTTAATATACTTGTTCTTTATATGAATTGTTTATATATTACTTTATCTAAATTTTTCACCCGTAAAAAACTTCATTTAGTTCACTTAATTAACAAAACGCCATTTTCACAACACTATGCATTTAAGTCAACTTATATAAAAAAACATCACGCCAAGCTACGAAAAATATCATTTTGGTTCGAAACTAATACAAAAATATTAAAATGTAATTCCGAAGGTTTAAAACGAAATTCCGAAATATTTAAAAGCAATACTGGGATATTTAAAATTAGTAATACAGGGTATACAAACAAGCGTAATGCGCTACCTAAGCCAAGCTACGAAAAATGTCATTTTGATTCGAAACTAATACAAAAATATTAAAATGTAATTCCGAAGGGTTTAAACGAAATTCAGAAGTATTTATCAAAGCAATACCTACTGGAATATTAAAAATTAGTAATGCAGGGTTAACAACAATTCCATTACATTAGAATGTAATACTGTGATGTATTAAAAATCGACGCTGTAAATCGTTTTAATGTGGCATGCGGCGTTTGCGTTGCACCACGAACGGCGCACCCTTGCAATGCAAAACCTTAAAAGCTACATATATTCGCAAATTAAGAAACTATTTAGGTACTTACCCCTGTGTTAATACTTGAAGATGGTGTAGATACTTTGTTTTTCCTTCTTTGTTTTTATCACTTCTCACTATTTTTGTTATACAGTCAAACCCGCTTAAGAGAAACTGCAAAATGTCACAGTCTTTCTTTCACTTAAGCGGGTTTTTCACTTAAACGAACCCCCCTTAAGTGAAAAAAAATTTCACTTAAGCGGAGTCCGGATAAGTGAAAAAAAATTGCACTTAAGCGGATTTAAAAATTCCAAAAAGGGTTCTGACATATCAGAAATTCCAATGTCATTTTCGTGATGAAAATTTGGTGGAGGTGAAAAATAAAAAAAGAAGTAAAATCGTTCAGCAAATTTTTTGTTCTGTTTTATTAAATTTTTTTTCACTTAAGAGAGTTTTTTTCAATGAAAAATATTAAATTTAACTGAAAATATGTTTCAGGCATCCGGGTTTTTCACTTAAGCGAGTTTCGCTTAAGCGGAGTGTTATAAAGGTAATTGGTCGACAAATACTCGGGGATGAAAAAAGTGTTTCAGATAAGCGGGTTTTTCTCTTAAGCGGGTTTCTCTTAAGCGGGTTTTACTGTATATATTTTTTACACTACATATTTATATTTTTACATTATTTTAATTTCAAACATTAGATTTTTTCCGCAACATTTACCTAACCGCGTGTTAGCCAAAGAAACAAACTAATAGGTAGGAAACGACGACAAAGGAGAAGAAACAAATTACAAGTGGTGCCAAATCATTTTTGTATTGATTGAAAAAGAGAGTAGATTTGGATTAGATTCTATTTAAAGTTTTGCTGTTTTCAAACCAAACTTGATGAAATGTAGTACCGGACTCATAGACTTTATAAAACTTGTAATAAATTGTAATGCCAATGAGAATACGAAAGAAGTAATACAAAATGGAACTTTTTTGAATCTCACGAAACACATTACAATTCATACCATGTAAGAATAACATATAACCCAACGAATTCAGTTTTTGAGCAGTTTGGAATAAATTTTACTGCAACAGGGTTTAAAATAAATGAGTGTAAATGATCATTATTGTTAACCTGCTGTTACACTGTCGTCGAATAGTTTATCATAAAGCCTAGTACGCTGCTGATGCGAAACGAAAATTTCGTACACGGAAAATTATTCATCTCTTACTGAATTGGGATTGGATTGAAATGGGATTTCCATATCCAATTCCACTTTGAAAATGTTTAGATTGGGAAGATTGAGGCCAGTATCTTAGTTCTTCCTAATCTAAACACTGTCTTTGCGAGCTGAATCCATTCAAATTAGCCCATGTCGAAGAATTAAGCCCTCTTTCACATGAGGAATCTGAGTTTCAAAGCAACTTTCAGTCTTTAGGTGAGAAGGGAAAAAATCGGAAGAGTAAGTCGAATGTGAACACCGTTTTACAATTTTGTTTCCTCGTGGGAATGTGAAAGATACAATAGATTTTAGAAGAAATAAAAACTTAATGCCACCAACTTGTTTCTTCTTGTTTAACATTTTTGCTATTCTTTTTAACTAACATAATACTGTAGTACATTCTACTGGCAAAGCAGTTTCTGTTAAAATGTTTTCATACAAAGTTATTTGATTCAGATAAATCCGTTTACACGAGTCTCTTAAGCTAAGTACAGACGATTGTCAGATCTTACAATATTGTCAGAACTGTAAATGGTCTGACATTAGATAAAAATTAGCTGACAATTGACATATTTCTTACAATGAAAAATTGTCCGTTCACACGGAAATTTACCATTCTTCCCAAAGTCTGACAATTTGATTGTCAGCTTTTTTTTATCTCTCTTTGGGCCCTACCAATAATCAAATCTAGTGACGCCTTAAATATTTTAGTAAAATGGACCATAATAGAATGGGCTCTAGCTAATAAACCATATATAGTATGACCTTAATATTCAAGTGGACTCTTAATAATGAATCATATATGGAATGGACTTCAAAAATTTAAACATTCCTTGAATGGTACATTATTTGGGATCACCAGAATAAAGATTAATTTTACTGAAATATTTAAGTCGTCGCTAAATTTGATTATTGGTAGGGCCCATTGACATTTCGAACAATAAAGAAATTATCAGCAATTGTAAGATGTTTTTGATGAAAACATCTGACAAACATCTGACAATTACCAATGAGTCTGACAATGTCCTAATCGAATGACAATGATAAAAATTGTGCGACGATTTTAAGATACCTGACATTTTTTTTGACAATGACGTTTCTGACAATATTGTCAGACAAAATTGTGTGTTCAGACGATTGTAAGACATTTGGAACAGTTTTTTCACTAAGAGATCTGACAATATTGTAAGATCTGACAATCGTCTGTACTTAGCTTTAGTTAAATGCACATCAAGAAATCAAATACGTCAATTATATTACAATTCATACCATGTTTGACTCAAATGTATTACAATGTAGTTATTCAAGCGTAATTTGAATTAAAATTTAATACGGCATGGTTAGAATAAAAGTGCATTGGTTTGAAATCGTTTGGCAGTGATGCCAAATTTTAAGTGACGTGTCTTTAAAATAAGATGGCATTTGTTACCTCAACAAAAACAGTCGTGTTAATTTACTGTTTATACTTTTAGATAGCCGTGCAAATTAAAAAAAATATCAATAAACATTTTGCATTAATCTTAAAAAGCTGTTTTATACTTAGCCAATGGAATCGTTTAGACATTACACTTACATATCAGCAAATAATTAAGATAGAATATTACGTTAATAGATACAATTGATATTATATTATATGATATGTTGCAAAGTTATGTCTTATGAAATATTTTGATAAGACAAAACAAAAATAACCAGAAAACAAGCCTAAAGTTTTAATGCGCATCGGTTTATTTGAGAAATATGGTAGATACAAGGCTTAAGCTTGGTGTATATGTACTTTATATATTACTACACAACGTTTTACCTGCGTATATTAACCCCAATTAAAGAATCCGATGAATGAGCTGCGTAGGGAGTCGGATTCAATTTTGACATTTGTATTATTTTTTATCAAAATTGAGTCTACGTTCCTCCGTAGCTCATTTATCGAATTCTGTAATTGGGTTGATTATTATTATGTTTATACTTAGTTCAGATAAAGTAAATATATGTAGTGTAACCACCCCTTAGGAATATTAATCTCTAGATCACTGTACGTGCCTTTTTCTTATACATTGCAAGTGAGACAGAAAGTTTCAACTGTGTCAAAACAAGAAAAAACTCGTATTTTCAATTATAATAAGTTCAAAACGATATGGGTATTTAAAATTGAATACCACTTTGTATTATTTATTGTTGGTTTTATTTAAATATAACTATGCAAATAAATATATTTTAATTTCAAGTATAAAATTTAATTTCAATTAAGGTTTTTAAGTACTACATTTAACTACTTAAAGATTAATGTTTAATTCTTTGGATTACGATCTAAATGTTTTCGTACTAAAAAAATGTAATATAAGTGTAGATGCATATGCCTGTAATACGAAAATTAGTTAAAACTAGACATAAAATGGTTGTCCTCAAAGTAAAGGTGCATAAAACGTGCAATTTTCACAACGAAATATGGCCGCCTTCGAATTGATACTCTAATACGATTATTTATTCTGATTAAATTTAAGTTTCCTGTTTTATTACAATTTGTATTAAATTTAAATCTGCTTGTATTAAAAATAGACGTTTGATATTTAATCATTTTAAATTTTAAATTGAATACTCCTATGTATTCACAAAAATTGGGTTTAATACGATTATGTATTCTGATTAAATTCAAGCTTCAAGTTGTTTTACTACAATTTGTATTAAATTTAAATCTGCTTGAATTAAAAATAGACGTTTGCTATTTAATCATTTAAAATTTAAAATTGAATACTCCTATGTATTAAAAAAATTGGGTTTAATACGATTATGTATTCTGATTAAATACAAGCTTCAAGTTGTTTTACTACAATTTTTTTTAAATATTTTTTTTAAAATAGACGTTTGATATTTAATCATTTTAAATTTTAAATTGAATACTCCTATGTATTAACAAAAATTGGGTTTAATACGATTATGTATTCTGATTAAATTCAAGCTTCAAGTTGTTTTACTACAATTTGTATTAAATTTAAATCTGCTTGTATTAAAAATAGACGTTTGCTATTTAATCATTAAAAATTTAAAATTGAATACTCCTATGTATTAAAAAAATTGGGTTTAATACGATTATGTATTCTGATTAAATTCAAGCTTCAAGTTGTTTTACTACAATTTGTATTAATTTTAAATCTGCTTGAATTAAAAATAGACGTTTGCTATTTAATCATTTAAAATTTAAAATTGAATACTCCTATGTATTAAAAAAATTGGGTTTAATACGATTATGTATTCTGATTAAATACAAGCTTCAAGTTATTTTACTACAATTTGTATTAAATTTAAATCTGCTTGTATTAAAAATAGACGTTTGCTATTTAATCATTAAAAATTTAAAATTGAATACTCCTATGTATTAAAAAAATTGGGTTTAATACGATTATGTATTCTGATTAAATTCAAGCTTCAAGTTGTTTTACTACAATTTGTATTAATTTTAAATCTGCTTGAATTAAAAATAGACGTTTGCTATTTAATCATTTAAAATTTAAAATTGAATACTCCTATGTATTAAAAAAATTGGGTTTAATACGATTATGTATTCTGATTAAATACAAGCTTCAAGTTATTTTACTACAATTTGTATTAAATTTAAATCTGCTTGTATTAAAAATAGACGTTTGATATTTAATCATTTTAAATTTTAAATTGAATACTCCTATGTATAAAAAATATTGGGTTTACGATTATGTATTCTGATTAAATTCAAGCTTCAAGCTATTTTATTACAATTTGTATTAAAATTAAATCTGCTTGTATTAAAAATAGACATTTGCTATTTAATCATTAAAAATTTAAAATTGAATACTCCTATGTATTAAAAAAATTGGGTTTAATACGATTATGTATTCTGATTAAATTCAAGCTTCAAGTTGTTTTACTACAATTTGTATTAATTTTAAATCTGCTTGAATTAAAAATAGACGTTTGCTATTTAATCATTTAAAATTTAAAATTGAATACTCCTATGTATTAAAAAAATTGGGTTTAATACGATTATGTATTCTGATTAAATACAAGCTTCAAGTTATTTTACTACAATTTGTATTAAATTTAAATCTGCTTGTATTAAAAATAGACGTTTGATATTTAATCATTTTAAATTTTAAATTGAATACTCCTATGTATTAAAAAAATTGGGTTTATGTATTAAAACATAAGTTTGGAAATAAATACATTCTAATTTCTAATATTAAATTTCAATACCCAACACGATTTAGTTTCAATTAAAGTTTTTAAGTATTACATTTAAATTATTTTTAATTTCTGAGTTGGAATAAAATTTAATAGTTTTACAATTAAAAAAATAAGACGTTCGGTTTTTAAATTTTAACCAATTATTTATGGCATTTTCAATGTACTGAAAATATTCCCGTTTTTCAATTCGGATTGATAGTAAAATTTAAAATCTATTATATTACTCTAGGAAATTTAATTGCTTAAGTCTTTCAAGGATGCTTTCTGTAAAAATTTCTTTTAAAATTTAATATCAATGTTTGTATTTTATCCTTTTTTGTCATAAATGTTTTTGGGTTCTTGTCTATACTGAAAATATTTCCTTTTTTCAATACAGACTATTAGTAAAATTTAAAATCTTTGGCATTACTTTTAGGAAATTCAATAATATGTAATTGTTGCAGTGATGCTTTTAATGAGGCTTTGTCTTGAAACCTAAGATCTATGTATTATATTTAACACTTTTTTGTCATCATTTAGGGAAATATTAGGCATTTAATTCCAAAAACATTACTTCTTTTAATATACAATACAAAATGTATTAAGAAAATGTGTAATGTTTTGGAAAATATTGTTTTGAATACTGCCTGCATTGAAAATATGCTGGAATACTTTAGTACCACTAAAAAATAGTCCAGGATTTTTAACCGTGAAGCCGTTTGCAAGATGGCAATTTACACGCATTAATTCACGGCAAAATAACATGGGAGCTGTTAACCTCACAGTTAAAAGCACAAGGGCCCAACATTAAGGCCGGTATTCACCGAGCACTCATAACTTATGAGCCTCATAAACCTATTCACCAAGCAATAATAAGTGGATATTTATGAGCGCTCATAAAAGTTATGAGTGGTCCCGACCACTCATAACTTATGAGCGCTCTCTTCGAAAAATATTCCGACATTTTCGAAACTACTTCCACAACCACCACCCCCACAAACACAAACATCTCCATCGATACCACCCCATCTACCTAAAAAAGTTTGATTTTAAAGTTTGGGAGTGCCTGGTTGATAGAGAGTTGCTCTCTTTTTCGAAATTCGAAACATATTTATGAGTGCTTGATGAATACCACAAAGTTATGAGCCTCATAAACTTATGAGGCTCATATGAGCGCTCGGTGAATACAGGCCTAAAACTATAGACCAGTGGAAAAAGGTACAGATTATGTATACAAAAAGCATATCAACGATTTTGCTACTGATCTTATTATGAAAAGTTATATGTATTTTTTTTGTGATAAACGGATATACAGGGTGGCGCACCAATTGTGCTACAATAAGAAATTCAAATAACTTTTTTTTTAATCGATGTATTTCATTTATTTTTTTTTATTGGTTAGAAAATTAAATTTTATTTTAAATAGTTAGTTGTTTTTAAAGATTATAGACCGCAAATGACCTCCACGCTGTCCCACGCATATGCGGCACCTGGTCAAAAAATTATTCATTGCGGCCTGAAGAGTTGAAGTTGGGATCGCCTCAATTATTGTCGTTATGGACTGCTTTAATTCAGTTAAATTCCTGGGCTTCGTTTTATACACCTCTTGCTTGACATAACCCCATAAAAAGAAGTCTGGTGCAGTCAGGTCAGGTGACCTTTGGGGCCAGCGAAGAGTGGAGTTCCTAGAAATTAATTTGTTTGCGAATTTTTTGTTTAGCTCCGCCATAACTGGTCTGGCTATATGTGCAGTTGCTCCATCTTGCTGAAACCAAACGCTGTTGAATGGTATACGTCTTCGGCGCAGTTCTGGGTAAAAAAACTCCTTCAACATCTTTAAATAACGGTCCCCATTGACAGTAACGGTTACACCGTTTTCTTCAAAGAAGTACGGCCCGACAATACACCTTGATGAAACTGCGCACCACACAGTGACTCGTTCTGGGTGCAGTTCCGTCTCATGGAGCATTTCTGGATTAGACTCATTCCATATACGGCAATTTTGATTGTTTACATTGCCGTTAAGATCAAAATGGGCCTCATCAGACATGAACAAACAATTGATCAATGTGTTGTCTTCTTCGGCCATTGATATCATTTTTTGGCAAAATTCCAGGCGAACAGGCAAATCCTGAGGGTTTAACTTGCTAGTAATTTGGACTTTGTACGGAAACAAGTTTAAATCGTCATGAAGTATCCGTTGTAATGACCGTCTACTAATTCCAATTTGCCCCGATAAGTTTCGGGTCGAAACGTTTGGATTGGCCTGTATTGCAGATGCTACTGCTGCGATTGTATCCTGAACCCGAACATTGGCATCTCGATGGTACGGCCTTCGTGCGATGCTTCCAGATTCGGCAAACATGTTTACAAACCTCATAATGGTCCATCTACTCGGGGGATTACCGCCAAACTCCCGCCTAAATTCCCTTTGGACGGAAATGACGGACTGCAAAGCATGGTACCGTTGCACTATCCAAATTCTTTTCTCCGTATCCCAAGCATCCATTTTTATAAATCTAAATAGTAACCTACAAAATAAAAAAAAAAATAAGCCGATTACTCACACAGAAAAAAAGTTATTACGTTTTATTTTTGTAGCACGATTCGTGCGCCACCCTGTATGTAAATATTACGTAAAAAAACCATTCTTCTTCTCTTTAGAATTTACTTGTGCTTAATTCTTTTGCAAAACAAACAATTATTTTTATTGAAATTTAAATTAAATTTTTTTTAAATATTTATTAATATATTTAATTTTTAATTTAAAATATTTTATTTGAAGCAATATAGCTGCACGTTTCTGCACAGAATAACTATCGGGAAATAAAAGATATTTCCTTCATCCGCCTCTATGACTTTCATATTATTATTCTTATAGAAATAATAATGTCACCATTGATTTTATTTTATTATTCTTAGTAATAATAATGTCACCATTGTTGGCGGATTGGCGGATGAAGAAAATATTTTTTATTTAAATATACATAATGATTAATATATTAAAAAGAATTAAATTTAACTTTCAATAAAACTGAAATATAAAGAATATAGTTTTGTTTTGCTAAAACAAAATGAAAAGATTTCATCGCAACTAAATTTGCCATATAATTATCCATAATATTTTATTTTGATTTAACAGATTCCTAAACTGAATAATATAATATAATAATATATATATATTATATATATATATATAATATAATAATATTTTGTGACTTTTGGTGTTTTTTCCAATTTGTTTTCTTGATTCTTTAGTGTGTGATTGCAGTGTTGTATACAGTATAGTGTGTTGTTTTTTTACTGTTAATTTTCATTGAGTATTTTGTGTTGTTCCATTCTGTTTGCTTTGTATATTTCGTATTCTTCTAGTACGTCTTGTTTTGTCCCTTTCTTACAGTGATGGAAAAATAATAGAAACAGGCCTCGTCTTCATTCTTTTTAATAGATAAAATGGTATTGGTCGAGATATGTGAAATTAAATCTACATAGAAAGATTTGTAATAATTTTTTGCTTAAATACAACAATTTTTTTTTAATATGAAAATGAAGAATAGTGATAAAAAGTTGTACAAACATAATTGGAATGGTACTCTTTTTGTAAGTTGGAATGTAACTTAACGGTAAAAGTATTTTAAATTAGTTTAGTACTTTATAGTAGCCCCCTTATTTTAAATAACTGATTCCACTCTCTGCCTCATTCGCCAATTTGGCTATTTTTGGCCTTGGGATCTCCGATCTTTCGCTTAAGGATGCCCCATAAGTGTTTAATTAGTTCAAAGTCAGGGGATTATGATGGCCACTCTATTACATTGATTTTGTTCAGTTTGAAGTATTCTTAAGCCAATTTTAGGAGTGCTTCGGGTCATTAACCTGCATGAACTCCCATTTGATTGGCATCAATTCTCTTCAGAAAATGGAAGCATGACTGAATTTAATATGTGGACGTAGTCCACAGCTCAAAACTTATCGTTGATCCAAAAAATTAGACCAACCCCAAACGCTGAAAAGCATCCCCAAATCATGATATTGCCTCCACCGTGCTTATAACAGTCTTTTTGGTGTACTTTGGGTCAAATTCCGTGTTCTTTGGCCGTCTCACATACATTTTTCCATCGGTGCCAAACAAATTAATTTCTGTTTCATCCGACCATAGTACATTGTTCCAATTGTAACGTTGCAGGTGTGATTCTTGTTTTAAGGTGCTGTTGTGCGAATGTGGATTTTGTATTTTGTTTTGGTCTATGATATCTGAATCTGTCAAAATGTTCTACCCGTTTGTCCAACGTAGAATTTCTCGCAGTCAGACTTACACATGGTTGATGGTTCATGAGATTAACTCAAGTTCAATTGACCCTTGGGCCTTGGTTCAGCCTTAAATTTTTACAACTGTCCGTCAGACTTCGGGTGATCCAGGCGTGCAGTTTTTGTATTAACTTTTGAATTCACTATGTACTAAAAAAAAATAACATTTTAAATAAAAACTGACCAATAGTGGATAAATTAACACAAATACGTGTTTGGGTTTTCGTCTGCTCAAAATGTTTTAATTTATTTTGACGCATTATATAAAAGTGTATGAAGGCTACAAAATGACATGAATACCACCGCTACTTCTTCTTTGGTGTGGTAACGATTTCAAATTACATTCTCATGATTCAAGTGTAACTTTACGGTACGTAATCTTCTAAATGTTCATGCGCCACACACATAACATTTATAGTCGAACAAAAGTGCAAACCTTATTGTCCCAAATTCCAGAGTCGTTTTGTTTGTTCAATTTTGCATTCATTCATTCAAAGCGTCACATGTCTAGTTTATCCTATTACCTCCGGAGCTTTGTTCCCCAAAATGGCCAATAATCCATGGTTGGAATGGAACACATACCTATATTTCCTCTTTCTTAGGGTATAGAATAGCTCGCACGATTCCGAATGATTTCACAGAAAGAATAGCATACCTACCTATTTTTAAGCTGTGAAGCGGGCGGCATTATGCACAGGCTCCAGTGCATATTGAATGAACAAGCGACGCAGCAGGCGGGTACAAGCGGCAATTCCAATTACATATCACATTTCAAAGACCGTAAACTTCCAAATAGTCTGTGAGTCTGTTGTCCTAATGTCCTCGAAGTTTGTTCGTCCTACTGCCGCACCCGTTGCCGCTGCGTCGTCCGTCATCGTTGTCATTGTTGCCGACGACTAAGTTCGCCAATTCAATTTTAGCCACGAAATTAACCCGATTTACTCGAGACCGCTTACTCATGCATGTTAAATGCAATAACAGTCATAGATGTCGTTATAAACGTTTTTTTTTTTTTTTTTAAACCGACAACTTGCGAGCCGTGGAGCCACAGCGGAGCGCCACAATATATGCCTAGTGGGGAACCTCCAATCTTGCAGCTTTTAGTTTAAAAAAAATTTAAATGTATGTAACGAGACCACTTTGTGAATTAGAAGTGTTTTGACTGCTTTTTCGGGCCGTGTCGACTTTTTGTTATGTCTGGGTGAGGCATCGAGGGGAGTTGGCTGGCTCTGGCTCACATATATAGGAGGAGTTCTCTTGACTGTAATGTGAATGTCCGTCCAATTGCTTGGATACCTCGGGATCGGAATGAATCGGATCGCATCGACATACAGCTAGGGATTGTATACACACAGTGTGAGTTCAAATGGATAAAGCTGCGCTGCCCCATTGGGACTGACTATATAACGACATGCCATGCCGTCGCGTCGAGGCGGACGAAGCGGTATATGAAGGTATGTTGCTGAAGCTGATGATGTTGAACCTATCCACCTCGAGACTGTGGTAATAATCTCAAATTAAATTGTGTGTCTAAAAGAGAGCTTAGCTTAGCTCTGGCTTTTCGGATCTCTTATGGACGGACAATCGGCAGCGGTAGTGAGCTTAATACGTTCCGTAGGCTGATCCAAATTCGTGCAAACGTGACTGTGATATTTTATCAAACATATTTTCTTGTGATGTGATTCATATGGCAAAATAGTTATGTGGGGTATTTTTTTTTTTTTTTAATGTTGTAGATACGTTTTGTGTATGCATGCGCATATGGTGACCATCTGTTCTTTTTTATTTAACTGAATGAATAAATGTATTTTTTTCGAAGCTTGTAAAGGAAGTAAAGTCTTTTTGAAGTGAATCATCTTAACGTAGGCATAATGTGCTGGAAAACCGAACCGAAGGTCTTTAACTTATAAAAAGAGTAAAAAAAAAGAATATTGATTGTTAAGGAAAGCATTAGGATTATATGTACTTACTTCAGAATGAACAAAAAGAGTTATTTAAAAAACTGTGGATACTTGCATAATGCATAATAAATAATAATTCATGCAGTAAGATTAAAAAATTATGTTCACCAACTTTCTGAACTTCTACTCATTCCAATGTTTTAAATTACAAATTATTTAAGTATTTCTAGTTTTACTTAAAAAATGGTCACCATATTTTTGGGTGGCTACCTTCATCGCATAGTGCTTCATATAAGAATGGTTCGCATGTAATTGTTATGTGAGGTTATGCAATGAGGGTAATATTCACAGAGGGGTTGGTTCGCATTGCTTTTGGAATGCAGTTTAAGGTTTTTGTTTAATTTAAAATTCGTCCGATCAGTCAAATCAAAAAGCAAGGATCAATTTTTTGTGTACATTTCATGTGATACCAAACATGGGAAGGAAGTATAATGGGATTGGTTGCGGCCTGTGGGCTTAATTAATAACATTGTTGTTAAAGAAAAAAATTCTTGTAAAAAAATATATTCCATCAAAGATACTTAAAAAATCTAATTAATTTCTGACTTTAAAAGGTGGAAAGACGTGAACAATTAAACATGACTTGTACTACTAAGTATTTACAACCCAAAATACAAAAAAATATCAAATTAAATTGTTCTTTAAAAACACCTTTAATTGTTTTAAAATATTTTACCTTTTATGGACCGAATCTGACCCTGTTAGTGGAATGATATTTCAGACGGGCTGGATTTGTGTTTCTCAAGATAGAAACCTTTCCTTTTATTTTGCTATCGTCTTATGATTAACGAATTTTATTGATTATTCGCAGTTGTGGTTAAGATAAGTTTTCAAATAATAAAACACATTCATTGGCTAAGAGGGGACATAACCTTATAGTGTGACTGCATTCGATATCTAATTCACGTTAGATACCTAATATGCAGGATCATAAGCTAAGGTGTGACTCATGTGAGGCACTTTTTTATGACAAGAGATCTTGGAGGACTTGTAATTCCTCGTAAGAGGTAGGGTTGTCTTGTCTTGAACTAGCCCAATTTGAAAATGTTTGTAGCCCAAAATCGGGCCCGAAAAAGTAGGCCAAATAGTATCCCAATACCAATTCCATTTTTTTTTATAGCTTTTTTTTTTTATTTCCCCATATGAGGAAGTTGAATTTGTCACAGTATAATAATTTTCAAACTTAGTGAACAAAAAGTGGTGCCTAATTGTGGAATGCGTTAAGGCTATGTTTACAGGGGGAAATTGTTTTATGTTTATGATTAATAATAATGAGCATCTCCCAAGATTAGATTTGGGATATTTCTAAACCAATTAAGATTCGGCTGTCATACAATAGTTGTCGGTAATTTGGGAAAAAGATAGCTCAATTTTCGATAAATAGCCCAATCTGGCAAGCCTGGTTAGTGAATAGAGGCAGTCGGTTTGTCAAATATTTCGTTTTAAATATTTTCTTATTATATGAGCTCTTTGCAGAGTTTTCCACATTTTTAGGATTAGGTTTAGGATTTGATAAAGTTTATTGCAGAGAACTTGAACTCTGTTGCGGCGGAACTGTGGATAAAAACTGCCAAATTTAGTATAAAATCAGAAATCTCTTGAAAAATTGATTTTTTCGACGGTATTTTTTATTTGTTTGAATTCACTTCTAAGCGCATTGTTAAATTTTCTAAATATGAAATATGGAAATGCTTTCAAAATTGGCAGAATTGTTCGCATACTGCCAGTTACTATTTTTTTTATATTAAGATATTGGAGTAAATCCATGTCCGCATTATGAAACCTAAATCTTTAAAGAATTCGTTCACACAAAATCAATTAAAATTGTATTTTTACCGAATTTTTAACGTTTAAGTTTTCTTGGAATTCCCTGAAACTTTCTTGGTGATTTGGACTGTGGGCGAAATGGTAATACACGTCTCAGAGTAATTTTATTATTTTATTTGATATACAATTTTTGATTACGAAATTTAATAAGTTTTGAACACAGAATTTTATTAATTTAATTGCCATATCTCCCAACTTTATTTATTTATTCATTATTATTGAGATTATACATCAACGGGTATTAAATTAATAGTTGTTTTAAAATAAGTACAAATGCACCTACATGAAAATTACAATAGACTACGCTATCTTCGTGAGACATTATAAATATTGATCATTATAATGTCTCACTTTGATATCCAAAAAAACCTCTACATCTTTTTGAAATTTTTCAATTCTATTGATGTTTTTAGCAGCAGGGTTTCTTACGCCATAAAAGTATTCTAGAAAAGATCGAACTAAAAAACAAAACAAAGTTTTCAAAGTATACCTACGGATCCTGATACTCCAAAGAATTTCTTTTCAGAAATCCAAGTATTGAGTTGCCTTTCGATACAAACATGTTTATATGAAGATCAAAAGTTAGTTTACTATCACAAATTACTCCTAAGTCATTGAATCATTATCGACAACTATTGCTTTATTGGAAAGCCTGTTCCGTTTTTCAAAAAGGTCAAAATCTTTTTGAAAAACGGAATAGTCATGTTAAATAGTCACTCCATAAAATTTCCGCATACATTAAGCTGCGACAAAAACTAAGGCCGATTTTATTCACCAACAACACTTGAGGATTTTTGTTTTCAATTTGTGAATTTGTTTTTATTCACTCAAAGTTTACGTTTTCAACTTTCGATTTTCAACTCTAGAGTTGATCAACTTTTGATTTCTCAACTCCTGGAAAAAGTAGAAGTTGGTCGAGCAAACCTGGGATTTTTGTTTGTTTGTTTTTATTTTGTATAATATGCGCGCCCTCAAGGGGTTATGAATAACAGGTAAAACAAACGTCCGAGCGTTGGGATAGGATTGTAACTTGAAAGGCCTTACTAATTTTCATAAGTTGCAGTATACTCATAGGAAAAATAACTTTGGGAAACTTGGTGAAAGTTATCAAAAATGTATATTGTTTGTTCGTTTCAACGGGGAAACTCCTTTCATTTCAAGGATTTACTTCCAAATGTCCGTCATTTGGAGGTCGAGGGCAACCCTTTCCGAATTTTTGAAACCGAATTTTTTGTCAATATATTGTACCATTTTTAGATTAGTGAAAAGGTCTGTGAATTGTCAATACGTCACTGAAAACAAAAACCACTTACAAGACTTGAATACGGAAATATAGCCATCAAAACATTTTTTTTTGGTTTAGATCGGTTGGTATCTAAGCCATTTCTGGCATAAAAGTTGTGCGTGGTGAATATGACCAATGGATCCACTTTTTTTTTTAATAATTTGTTTATAATTCAACATAATTTAAGATAATTTGAAGACAAAATAACACACAAATTACATGGATATGATTGACAGATTTAAATTTTAATTTAAAAATGACAGTTTTTGTTTTATATTTCACAAATATCCCAGGGATATTTTTCAAACTGGTAGTTGGCCAACTTTAGATCTCCAAATGCGGAGTTGAGAAATAATTATTGAATAAAAAGAAATTTCAACTTACGTTTCAACTCTCGAGTTGAAGTCAACTCTTAAGTTGACCAACATGAGAGTTTGCCTCAAGTTCAGCAATAGTGAAAAAATGGCCCTAAATATATTTGGTAAATAATTTACAAGGAGTAATACAAAATCTAAGGACATAAAAGGTTTGGTAAAAAATGCGCCGATCTTTTTGGAGGAATATGTGCATTTTCATCTTTCAGTATATAAATTAATAAACATTTTTAGTATATGATACTACGTTAAAAAGAAGATTTTGCTAATTTTAAACGATTTTAACATGATACTATCTGTTAACATTTTACTAAAATTAAAATCACCAGATAGTTATTTTATATTTTAACATTTTACTAAATCCATGTGACATCTGTCAATTTCAAATAAATTTGTCAGAGCTCTGTTTAGAACTCTGTGGGGCTACCCAGAATTCCCCAGAATTCCAGAAAAATAGAAAAACTAAGTGTGAATTTGGCCCCCCAGCATTGGTGATTTTTCTAAATTCCAATTTTGCAGAACTATTTCCAAAAACCCATTGAGAACTCCAGAATTCTTCATCAAGAGCCAAATTTCGTTTCGTTGCGTTGCGTTAAGTTGGCCCCCAATATCGTTTTTTTTCTATTTCTGCCCAAGATTATACAAGGAACTATTACTATTTTAGGGCAAGAACTCTAGAACTCTTTCAAATCTACCCAGAACTCTTAAAAAAAATCAATTTTTTAAAAATTGGGGGGGCCAACTTCACGGGAGTGAACTTCAGGAGGCCAAATATTTTTATTGCATTTGGAATCAAAGGAAATGATTTCATTTGGACCAATATCTGGCTCTAAGCTAGAAATGAAAACATTGACCTAGGCTTAGAATATGTACTTAATTCAGAAAAGACCTCGTCTTCAGAAAGAGAAATGTTACAGAAATTTAAATGAATTATAGCAGCAATTTCAGTCTGTATTTTGGGAGAATTATTAGAATTTAATTTAAAATTCGATTGAAAAAAAACGGTGCAAAATAATCACAAATGTTTTTGAGATTTTGAGAAAGAATTCCCTCTTAGAACTAATAAATATCCAAAAAAATTCGAATTCGTTTTAATTTTTGATTCAATTGACCAAACACATTGTCTATCCAAAATTTGTTTTATGTATTCATACTTACGGCCGGCCGCGGCGTAAACGACAGTATTCGCTTTGAAACCCAGGGTTGACTTTACTCTTACTTTGCATTTTTATCAAAGCATTTTTTAATCGCGATAAACGCTTGCAAAACAAAATTAGAAAAAGCATCGATACAAAACATTCAGAAATTTAACATACGTTGCCAGATAAGTCTTCCATAGCTAAAGCAACGATTTTCCTTTTTTTCATTAACTAGCCCCATATACATAGGTACTAAAAGGAAAACATTTCACAATCCACACAACTAAAATCTATATGTACTTACCTCTGAAAATAATTATTAAGTAGCTATGTACCTGTTTAGTAAGTTTGAATTTGAACTAGTTTAAAAATGCAAGAAAGTGTAAACCTAAATTACAAATTTCCCTTTTTGAACTTCATACTTTCGAAGAGATGTGAAGAAATTACAATTATATAAACCTACTAATTTACTTAAACTACAGTATAATCCGTCGTTAAACGATTATAAAACTGTAATAATCAAAAGCACCTCTTGCAAACATAAGACATAGAAATAAAATTAAACTATTTAAATGAATATCTAGACTAGATTAGGTAGGTAAATAAACCCTAGCCCAATTAATTTGCCATATATATACTTTTATGTGATATGACAAGTTTATAGTTTAATCTTAATCTTTCACACTTTGACCATTTAAACTAGTTTGGTATTTTATATTTTTGGTTTATGGGTTGGAAATTCACGACTAATTGCGTGTGATTTTCTGGGTATGTACCTACCATCTCTTAGTAATTAAATATTATTAATTTGCGAAAGACCTTCTCCTTTACAATATTTTTCTTGAGTCTGGACCCATCCTATTGGCTGTACACGCACAATAGATTTATATCGCATCTTATGCGAATCGTTTTGCGAAGAAAACACGATTTATAATCCTCTAATAGTCATACAGTAGGAAGGTAAGTTAGATACTAATATTGACATAAACTATTGTAAGGGAAGGTTTTAAAAAATTAATTTCAAATAAACTTTTATCAAATATGGCAGGAAATCCGTACAGGTGTACGTTTTAACAATATCAAGCAATTATTTACCAAAACCTTTTCCGTTTTATGTAGGTACCTTTATTGGACTTTGCTGTTGTACCTTAAGGTCAGCAATGTTGTAATATAAAGCTACACTCCATTGCAACACCAATCTGCGATACAATTTTGTTGTAAAGGCGAAGAAAGTCAAAGTTTACGTTCCGATTTAGATCTCCGAGGAGGGTTGGTAGCTTAGTTCCTATAACCATTCAACTTCAATTGAATTCCATTAACTAAAAAAATGTATCTATCTATTTGCTCTAGACTGGACAAATTATCTCACATCACACAATTTATTACATAATCGAAATCATTACAAGCGCATTTCAAAGGTGTATCAACTATTATTTTAGAAATGAAGTAACAACTGCGTTCCTTCTGTATACAACATTGCAGAGTTACATAGACAAACTGTGAACTCCCAATTACAAAAAAAAGTAGTTAATCTTATCGTTTTTTGTAATCTGGAATGAAACAAAAAAAAAAAACAAAAATCTCATGAAATAGATTGCGTCCAGCTGTCGCTTGGCCAGCTTAGCTTCTTTTTATAAGATCGCCTCTAGGCAACAACTATAATCGACAATCGTTCGTAAGGTCGGTCGTTTGGGTTTCACATATAAGTTGGAGCGCACAAAATCGTGCCACCATCAGCTTCAGAGAATGGTATATATTGATTCACAATGTCCATATTGCCCATGCACTCCTCCCAGATAATGTTGTAATGGTGACACGAGTTTAGGAATCCAAAAGTAGGTACTAACACTCTTTTTTTATGGTAATTTTTCATTTAAATTTAACAGAAAATTTACTTGGTAGGAAGTGTAAGTGTGTATATTTTGGTATACTTGGTAAACTATTTTTGCATGGAACAAGAAGCCTTCCATCTCCACCGACTTGCCTATTTGGCACTTTGTGATAGCGTGTAGAATGCAACATGCAGTGCAGCGTGCGGCTTAATCAATAAATATTGTGACCTAATGCTTTCGAACGGAAAATATATTAATTTTGATTGCCGACAACGATAAGAGCTGCAAATGGAGACCTCTTTGTTCGTATAGTCTGCTCTAAATCAATTACCTTTTTTTATTTTGTTAAGATTTTTAATTTAGGTACCTACAAGATGTTTCATAAAAAAACGAGTCGGTAAAAATTGCATCGTGAACTTTTTGAGTGATTTATTGAAACAAAATATTGTTAAGGAAGATAAGAATTTTTGAAAGTAGATTATTTTACCTCTGTACCTATCCTATATCCTTGTAATTTTATAACTTTTTATAGGTTTTATAGTTGAAGCAGTTTAAAGTGACAAATAATTTTATAAAATCGATTATGGTATTATCACTTTTAATTGTTAAATTGATTTGAAAAAGTGCAGCAAATAAATCTATTGGCTCCAAAACTTGTCAAGTTACTTATACATGAATAAAAAATGTGTCACACGTCGTATATCTTTAAGTTAGGATAATTCAACCATTTCTATACTGGGTAAGTTCACTAACATGAATTCTATGTTAATACACTAGATAGAAAGATGGAGCTGAGTTGGGGTTGGAATTTATAACGCGGACTGGCTGTACAGGTAAAACCCATAGCCACACATCGCTTTTTTTTATGTCAAACCACCCCCTAAATCAGTTTGTATAAAAAACAATCTGGATAGCTTTGTGCTGTTGTAATCTCTTGTAAAATCACAGCTGATGTCAAAGCAGCTGTTGCCAAAAAATAAAACGGAAGCTATCCTAAAAATTCTGGTGTACTCATCCCATAGTGATACCCGAAAATTCGCTTTTTTCCCACGCATTTATTTAAAATGTCCCACATTTTCCATACAACTAAATAAATAAAAAAATTATATTTCATTGTAATTAAGTTTCGTATTATGTATATTATTAGGAAAAATATAACCCCATACATTTTCATTACGCAATAAAGTTAAGAAACAAATATGCATTCCGCATTGATAAAAACATAAATTTTGAAAATTTTCATTGAATGCTGGAGTTTAACCATTTGCATAAAAAAAGGCAAAAATAAAAGCACAGAAATTAATACGAAAAAAAAAAAAAAAACAAACCCAATGAAACTTAAATGACATTTATTATCGAAAATCATAGTTTTGGTTTATAATTTAGTTGTGTAAATTGTGTTTGGGATGAAATGTATTGGAAAAATTGTATTGAAATATGAACAAAGACCCTATTTAGATTGTGACTTTTTACTACGCCATGACGATGATTTTGAGGAGCTCTGTTCCCTTCACCGATCTAAACATCGTCATGGCGTAGTGAAAAGTCACAATCTAAATAGGGTCTTTGTTCATAGTTCAATACAATTTTTTTTACTAAAATGAACAATTTAGGACAAAATTTAAAACATTTAAGTGTAACGTAAAATCCCTTATTTTTGTACTATGAGGAGTGAAAAATACCTTTTTCCCTTTTAGCTTATTTTAAATGTGAAATTCCCACAAAAAGGGATAAATCCCACGGTCTGGCATCGCTGTACTATCTATCCAATTGAGAAATGTCAATACAACAGCTGACTTCAAATCTGGTTGAAATTTGTTTGTTTGCATTTGCTGTTGTTTTGGTTGTTGTTGTTTTTAATTTCTTTTCCGACAAAACAATTTTTTAAAGTTAAAAAAATGAACATCATGGTAATAATTGAAGCAAAAATTATTTCCGGTAAGTATTAGAAATTTGATTTTTTTAAATAAAATTAAAGGTATTGAACATTTTGTATAGACGTAAATTACGCAATGATGTACTGCTTGGGAGCCCAGGAGCAATAGGAAGAAAGAAGTAGGTTTTTTAATTACAGATTCGGAAATCATTGTCCCGAAAACCTGGAGGTAACAAAAAATGTGAGCATAATTAAAGTAAATTTAAACTTTTCTTGTAATTGGCTGTCATTTCAAAACTAATTAACTAATTTGGATGGGTGGAATACTTATAAGATTCAATATAAATACTCTAAGTTGTTCATAAAACCATTTTCAATTCAAGCAAAGATTCGAACAAATTTCCATCTAATAGTAATTTCGGCATTTTCCAATTTTCAAACTAGTGACGATACATATTACTTTTAGATGCAATTTTTTTAAATCTTTGTTGAAATTCAAAACGGTTTTTACTTTTAGCGGGGGTACCCTTCACCACTACCGCCAACGACATAAAATTATCGAATTATTGAAAATAATAAGAATAACAACAACAGGGTGAGGGCGTGGATATGCCGTGGCCATATTTTGACCTGGTGAGCGAAGTTTTTGCCCGAGAAGTAAGAGTCAAGGATGCCAGCTCTCTGAATCCTAATTCGGTGGCGAATTCTGGTGGATATGATTTTCCTTCCACTTCATAATATGTGCTCCATTCAGAGACCCCGCGGTCTAGGAAGTCTGAATTCTTCAATGAAAGACTATTAAATATTGATGAGATGAAGCTGGCAGTTACCCAAGAGATCTAAGCAGAGCTAAAAGAAATTAGAAAAATTAAGGGAGAGGCAATTGGATCGAGAAAATACTCAAAGTAAGTAGCTTTAACAATGATACTCTCAACTCCGTCTAATTCTTAATGTTTTTCTTTTTTCAGGAAACTCAGAAAACTGAAATGTTTTTAATTATTACTAATTATTTTTTCTTTTTTTGTATATAGAATACGTTTTGTTATTAGTTCATAAGTTTATATTAGCATACGTTTTTTAATTAATTTATTAAACAAAAAAACATACACACAAATTAAGGTTTTTAATTTATTTTGTTTTATTATTAGAAGATTCAATAGTTTTTTTTTTAAATAGGGATAGTAAGAAATTTATTTTTTGGCATTGATTTCCTCTTTCATTTATTCGATGATCGTCGTCTGTATTAGCATCAATTGATTCTTCGTAATCCACTTCAATGGTATTATCAACAAAATCATCTTGTCTGCGAATTTGTATATGGTTATGCAGTATACAAGCGGCAGTCACTATTTTGTTTGCCATAGATGGTTCCGCAACATCTAAAAACTTTTTCCAAATTGTTAGTCAGGCGATGTTTAGTCGAATGTTAAAATTAATTCGCTTTCAGTCACCGACTAGCTTTCGAACCGATCATATCGTAGTTCTCCATCTGTCGTGTGTCTTCAATTTTTCTGTCGCAACTGCGCAAACCGGTATCTCCCGTTATACCACTCATCTCTAATCAATACATTTTTTTTTTCTTTCGGTTATAAATTCTCTTGTATTTTTTTCTTGCTGCAAGTGTTTGTTTTTTACAATTAAAATGGCCCAAAGGCCTAATAGGCCTGACGGGTGTCGCTTCAGGGAACTTGACCCTGACTTAGACGCGCGTCCTAGCAAAAAGCAAAAACATAACCAAATCCCTCTTGATAGCTTCCCGGATCTCCCTATCATATCTAATAAAAACAATCCCAAATTTGTTGTGATGATCTCTACAACCAAAGATAAACCTTTGTCATCCCTAAGCCCTTTCCTCTTAAAAAAAACAATAGACAATATTAGCACAGAATATGAAAAAATATCTCTGCTTCGTGATAATAGCCTTCTTATCATGGCTAAATCCCAAAAATGTGCTGATAAATTCCTTAAGGTGAACAACTTGGCCAACGTCTGCACCGTGGAAGTAAAACTTCATGACCGCCTTAACTCTTCAAAAGGCATCGCTTACGCGCCGTGTCTCATTAATGTCACAGAATCTGAGATTGTTAACGAAATGAAAAATCAAGGTGTAACTGAAGTGTATAAATACACTAAAAACGACGATAAAGGTAAGCCAAAACCTTCTGGATTAATGTTATTCACTTTTAATTTATTCAATCCCCCTAAATCAATCGAAATTGGTTTTTATAATGCTCGTGTTACGGAATACGTTCCTAATCCCATGCGATGCAAAAATTGCCAATTGTTAGGCCATACTACTAAACGATGCAACGGCAACACCAAATGCGACACATGCAGCCTCCCACCACACTCTCCAGATCTATGCTCCCGCATCATGTGTGCAAATTGTTCTCTCGAACACCCTTCTTCATCAAAAACTTGCCCAAGCTACAGGCAAGCAAAAGAAATCTTATCAATTAAGACAACCAACAAATGCACTATGGGCGAAGCTAAACGCATGTATAAGGAGCGAAATCCCACTCAAATCCCTACACCATCAAACACATTTGCTGAAAAGCTAAAACAAAATATATCATATCAAAAAAATACTCAAATTCAAGAAACAACTAAAACAAACTCACAACAAAATACACTCAAAGTTCAACAAAATACAAATAATCTCTTTAATCAAACCAACTCCGAAATCATTAAAGATCCCTCCCCTCTTCCTTTTGCATCAACATCTTACTCACACTCCTTATCAAATTGCCCTTCTACTAACACATCAATTACCACAACCACACCTTCCAAAAATTTCTCTCCAACTCATTTATCTCAAGCACAATCTCTCTCAAACTTAAAAAAAATTGCCGCATCAAAAACACTCTCTTCAAAAGCCAACGCAAACAATAATATGACTGACACGCCGCAGCCCAATGCTGCCTTTCCTAAACAATTACCTCTTCTCAATGATTCCACCAACACCACCAATGATTCTATCAACCAAACCAATACTACTCTAGACGACAATGATGTCGACATATAAAAATAATTTTTCTAACCAAAATTCAGACTCTGCGGCTCAGAGGTTGAATCATTTGAGCTCCACAGGGAGCTCCAGTGATTCATCCTCTGGTTCGCAGAGTCAATTTATTAACAACACAATTCAACAAAACCCACTATATTTACCACAAACTCAATCCTCTCAAACAGCAACTCCAAGCACAAGTAAACACCCTTTTCCTGCTACTAGTAGAAAAAGTTTGTGTTCTCGAATAAAACCCTATAACATGACGTTAAATATATTACAATGGAACATTAAAGGTCTTTTAAATAACTTTGACGAATTAAGTATTTTAATAAAAGATCAAAATCCTAGTATAATATCGTTACAAGAGACACATTGCCCCTTTAATTCAACCCCCATAATCCCTAAAAATTATGTAGGTTATTTCAAAAATTTTCCCAATAACACAACATCCAAACAAGGTTTATGTTTACTGATCAAGAATAATATCCCACATAAAATTCAATCCATCAACTCAGATATTTTAACCCTGGCAGTTGAAATACAACTCCAATCCAAAATTACTTACATTGGTCTTTACATACACCCAAACCAAACATTTTCTAAAAACGACCTTGACAATATCATCAGTCAAACTCAAACTCCAGTGATCATTGGTGGTGATATAAATGCGTGGAATACGCTCTGGGGCTCTCCAATCACCAACAAAAGAGGTGAAATCTTTGAAGAATTTCTACTTAACGCAAATTTAACACTTTTAAATGACGGCTCACCAACACACCTATCAACACACAATTCTTTAACCCACATTGATGTAACTTGCTGTTCACCTGCACTATTTCCTATGACTACCTGGAAAACTTTAAGTGACCTACATAATAGTGATCATTTTCCGATCACCTTATCTTTTAACACCGGAAAAACCCTTTCAAAAACAACCCCATTTGTTAAATTTAAAACTGATTTATCAAATTGGACAATTTTTAGAAAAGTTGTTACAGAATACTTATCCGACAAACCCCTTGCTACAAACACCAACAAGGAAGCAGCTTTAATTCAAAAAGCAATGAGAACCGCTGCGAATGTATCGATTCCCCAAACAACATCAAAAAGTAATCTTCAGACCAAACGAATTGTCCCCTGGTGGAACCCAACTCTCTCGACACTACGCAAAGACAAAATGAAAGCATTGAAAGATTTTCAAAAATCACCCACCCAGACCAATCTAATAACTTACAAAAAAACAAATGCTAAGTTTAGGCGTGAACTCAAAGATAGTAAATCAAAAAGTTTTGCAGAATTTACCTCTAACATAAATCCCAAATCCACTACCACAAAAACTTGGCAAAACATCCGACGACTCACTGGGAATCCCAACCCACTTACAATATCATGTATTCAATTTAATAATGAGTTTATAACACACCCAGCTAAAATATGTAATTTATTTTCCCAAACTTGGTCTGATTACTCAAAAGACCAAAACTTCCATACAACCTTCAAAACTAATAAAGATCTATTCCTCAATAGCTCCCCGTACATACCCATTAAAAATGTCTCCGCTCAGCGGATAGAAGAACCTATCTCATTAGTTGAATTTGAAGCATGCTTGAGTAGAACTAAGGGTAAAACACCTGGTAGAGACAGAATTTGTTACCCAATGCTTAAAAACTTACCTCTTGATGTAAAACAAAGGCTTGTTAGACTATACAATAACATACTCGTAACCGCAATAATTCCACAAACTTGGAAAACTGCAACACTTCTTCCCATACCTAAACCTAACAAAGACAAATTTTTAATTGATGGATATCGCCCAATTTCTCTGATATCTTGCTCTTCTAAAGTTTTAGAAAAAATTGTTGCAAAACGCCTTATGTGGTTTGTTGAAACAAAAAAATTAATATCCCCCAACCAAGTGGCTTTTAAATCAAACAGAGGATGTGTCGATGCACATCTTCACTTAGACTATTACATCTCTAAAGCTATATCCTCGAAAAACCATGTGTCAGTGCTTTCGCTTGACTTTGAAAAAGCCTTTGATCGGATTGGTTTGCATATAGTGCTAAACAAGCTCAAAACATGGAACATCGGAAAAAAAATCTTTGGCTATGTCAGATCTTTTTTAACCAATAGAAAATTTTATACGAGGGCTAACAATTCTTTTTCTAATGCATACTCATTGGAGAATGGAATCCCCCAAGGATCTCCTTTATCGGTTGTATTATTTATAATTGCATTTGATGAAATTTCAACAATATTAAATAATTATAAACTTTTAGACAGCTGTTTTTATGCAGATGACATTTATATATTAAGTAAAATAACTGATTTAAATAAATGTAAAACTCAATTCGATAATGTTGTTAATGAAATTTTAGAATGGTCATCTGCCTCAGGAGCAAAACTATCACTACAAAAATGTAAAATCCTGCATATTTGCAGAAAAATTAACTGCCCTGAACTTATTTTAAGTATAAACCATGTACAAATTGAAAATGTAAAAACCCTAAGTATATTAGGATTAGTCTTTAATAATAAATTTAACTGGAAAGAACACTGCCTAAATTTGAAAAAATCCCTAGCTGCGAGAGTCAATATTATTAAGTATCTTGCAAGTAAGAAAAGTCATGTACATATTAATACCCTTTCATATGTTACAAAAATGTTAGTTCTAAGTAAAATTGATTATGGTATATATATTTATGGCAATTCTCCAAAAACAACTTTAAAAATTATACAACCAACTTACCATCAGGCAGCGAGGAGGAGCATCAACGCATTCCCCACTACACCAATTAAAAACATTCTCGCAGAAGCAGGCCTTCCAACAGTCGAAGAACGCTTTGAAGAAATAACCTCAAAATTAATTGCGAAACTGGTTTTTTCAAAAAACTCTGTTATTGATAAAGATATTCATCAATCCATTGGACATAAATGTAAAAAACGTATACCGTCCACAATAAGCAAAATCCTTGAGAAAGCTCAACAAATGGAACTCCCAATAAAAAAACCACAAAATTATGTTTTATCTCACCCTCCGTGGCATATCAAACCTGAATCTATTGTGATGACATTGGCCAACTATAGAAAAACTAATACCAACAACGCACTATATTGTTCTCTATTTTCGGGCATCTCATCAGAACTTAAAAATAAAGGTTGGAAATTTATGTTTACTGACGGATCCAAATCTCAACATAATACATCATTTGCCGTTACGTTAGAAGATGGTTATATTTTAAGCATTGGTACACTCCCGGAATTCACATCAGTTTTCTCAGCAGAAGCATTTGCAATCCTTCAAGCAACAAAGGAATCTACAAACCGCAATGGTAAATACGTTATATGCTCCGATAGCATATCGGTTTTAAATGCAATAAACAACCCTAACAATAACACTGAACTTGTTTCTGCAATAAGAAACAAGATTATTATGATCCCAAACAAAATCAAGTTAATGTGGACTCCTGGACACGTTAATATTCGTGGTAATGAGTATGCTGATAAAGCCGCAAATTCTGCAAAGGACGCACCACTTCACAAATTCAATGCATTTACCAAACAAGATCTTCAAACATGTATTTATAAAAACCTAAAAATCAAACAAGAAAATGAATGGAGCCTTTACCATCATCATTACAAAAAAGTAAACGAAAATAAAATCCAACCAAGATATCCTACAAACCAATCCAAACACAAAATTTCAAACTTTGTTCGCCTGAGACTCGGACACACCGCAATAACTCACCAACACCTGCTCACAAATAACAACCCGCCGTTATGCACCTCCTGTAATACAACTTTAAATACCACACATCTTTTAGAAAATTGCCTAGTTTCAATACCTATTATCAATTCGATTTTTCAAAATATACCAATTTATGAAGTTTTAAAAAATCCTAATTTCAAAAACATAGATAATATAACTAAATTTATCGAAATTATGAATTTATCTATATAAATACTTTATTAAATAAGAGCCAATAGTCTCCGCAGCTAGGCTCTATAAATAATAATATTACCTTGTAATTTAAATTACATGTTAATAAATAATATTAATAATAATAATAATTAATTCGCTTTTCAAGCAAAGGTCCATTGTCACGAAATGGAGTAACGAGGTTTTGACTTAGAGGATACGCTTTATCACCAACGAGGTGATATTCTCCCGTAACAAGTCTATTATTGTCTATTATAGTGTTATACAATTTTCTATACAAATAAACCTAAGATTTTGTTTTTCATTTATTTCAGAAACTAATGACTTCCTAGAGGCATATGGAAAAAAATGGCCGAATTTCAGCACCCAAGAAAGGAGAAGTATGCCATGCTCATTGCTCAATGTTCTCGAGGACCTCTTTGCGCAGGGAATTCATGTAAGTAAATATTTTTAGTACTTAATTATTTGTCGTTAATTATAGTTCCTAATATAAAACAAAATCATAGATCGTTATAAAGCCTAGTACACAACAATACTTTCCTTGAAATACTTTCCTTGAAAAGACCATCAGCTGTTGTTGAAAAAAGTTGTAAAATAATCTTAATCCCTAGGAAATGACACATTAATAAATTTTACTCACATCTAAAATTGACTCCATTTTTGCTGCCTTGATGTTTATTTGTTTTTTTATTATTTTTTTTTTTTTCATTTATGTCATAGTCTCAAGTGCTGCCACAACAGAGAACACAAATTTGTTCGTTGATCCAGACTGCTTTATTTTCACCAAAAGCCGAAGGCATATAAATTATATATCGTTTGAAAGATATTTTGTTTTTATTTATTTATTTGTTATAAGTGCGAGCGAGAACCAGACCGATTATTTGGTCACGACACTAATATTTACATAAATTGAATTGAAATTATTCTTGCTTTTTTTCTTTTATTTTATTCCTTTCTCTTCTGTTTTATTTGTTTTTATTAATTTTTAACCCTATGTATTTTGATTTTATGTATCCTTTTGTATTTCTTTGTACTTGTATGTTGTAACATACATAGATGTGATGTTTCGACCAACCCGCCACAGTGCTGCGATGAAAAATTTTAAGAAATCTGCAAATCCGATGAAAAAGTCTGCATTGCAGATTTTTAAGACACCAAATTTAGGTAGGTAGGTAGTTCATAAATATTTTTATTTATACATTGAATAACAAAAAAAATAAGTAAATAAATAAATACCTTACTGATGTAGTATCTATATATTTAAATCACATTGTTATTAAATTATTTTTGTACATAGTATAATTAAATGCCTCTAGCATTTTTCGGTTTACTTTAAAATCTGTACAGTTTTTCCTGTTTATTTTAATATAATCCTTACAAAGCATTATGCCATTAAGTGTTGAAGGTTGCAGTTTATTTCGAATTTTCGTTTTGTTTAAATTTATTTGGGAAAAAATGCGTTCAACATTTGCTGTGGATATAGGTATCGATAAAATAGACAAAATAAATTCTTTAAGGATAGGGAAGCATTCATTTCCATCCACTTGTTTCAGGGAAAACACTGCATTCCAAAAAGTGTCAAGTTGCATTTTTTCGGTTAGGTACTTCGTATTCAGAAAACTTAAGTTTTCGAAGATCGTGCCACTCGCCGCACCGTCCAATTTCTGTACGTTTTTATTTTCAATAACCTTGGGGAAACATTTAAATAAAGATCCAAGAGATGGGGTTTTCCCATTGATAACGTTTCGTGGTGATATTATTTCAAATGAAGCAAGCACTTCATTTTCGGAATTTTTTTAGTAAATGCTTACAAAATTCTTTGTAAAAAAGAAGGCAGGTTTGCATACCTTTTAATTTGCAAAATGTACAATTAAAAACGTCACCTGAAATATCCAACCAGGGGTAATTTATTTCGTTGACCTTTTGTATCTTTCTTCTTTTTTTGGAGTGTTGCTAGAAGCCGGTAAATATGTTTCCTTTTCAGAATCTACTTCAGCTACTGAAGTTGAGATGCCCAGTTCCACACAAGAATTTAAGTTAACATCATCTAAATGTTTAATTTTATATGAATGAGAATGTACTGGCAACATAAAATAAATCTTCTCCTTTCGATGGAAAAAAGAAAGTATATTAATCGTTTTCTTTTTATTTCCCTGGGAAGAGGTTGAGGTCTGAGGAACATCTACATCTGCAATAAAATGTTTGTATAATATAACTAATAAATTTGTCCAAGTCAAAAGTTTACTCTTACCACTTTGAGAAACATCTTCAACATTTTCTGTCTCTTTTCATGTTTTTGTTGGCTTATTTCTTTGCAGTACAGTTTGAACTACCTAGCCATAATAATAGGATCATGAAAGAGATCCAGAATGTTGTTTTTGTATTTACGTGTAAAAATGAAATACCGATTAAATGAATGCACTTAATAAATAGCAATGTTTTTTGCAAGCCCGAAGAGAATTGGATTAAAGAAACGATATCGGTGCTCATCAGTTTACGTTTTAAACGCCCCAACAGGTGTATTTTTTTCCAATCCCGGAGGGAACTGGTTAAAAAAAAACGATGTGGGGGATAAGTGACGCCATTACAGACAAAAATGGAGTTTCCATACAAACTAACTCCGAAGAGGCTGTGCTCACGGTTGCCACTTTGGTCATTTGTGACCAAATTTGGTAATTATTTTTTCTCTTGGTCGCATGGTCATTTTTATTTTATTTGGTAATTTTTTTTTACGAAATGAAAAAAGAAACTCGAGTTTAAGTTTCTTGCAACCTAAAGCGCTTTTCTTATCGTCTGATGTAAACGGTGCATTAATGTTTTTAATTGGAAGAACTGATTACACATGCACGATCACTGAATGCATTCAATTCCTTCTTGACATATGACTGGAAAATTCAAAATGGAGTGTTAAAATCAATCTCTAACGTACTTTGTGCGCTGTTCGTTCTTGTTCTTGGTAAAAACAAAACAAATCATTTATTCAAAAACTGAACACTAAAATAACTTCATTCAAAAACATACAAGAATGAATTTATGGCCTTAAGATAAGCTATAACATAATATTGTAAGTGTTACCGCTGTGTTCTTATATTCATTTTCTATTTTAGAATTTTTTTTTTAATTTGCCCCTCCCACCTAAAGTGATGGACAAATAGAGTGGACAGATATCTAAAAATCATTTCCATATAATGTACCAACAATGAAAAAAAATTTATGCTTTTATCACAAAATGCACAATTTTGGAATTAAGTCGCCCAACTACATAGAAAAGTAAAACCCTTAACTCTTCTTATTGGTTTATTTCAAAAACCGTTATTTGTATGAAAAAAGTATGTTAATCTTTTTTGTAGGAAATACACAGTTTTTCTACGCATTTAGGGTTCTGCTACCTGAGCGAATAACTTCGTTATCAAAAAAGGTATGAAGCTCGCTGTGGAGTAAGTTTCAGTCGTATTTTTTTATAACTTGGATGGCTGTTTAAAGTTAGACAACGTTTATTAATATGACAATTTTCATAGCTTTACATGTTTCCATGGTTCTAACTCTAATTTTAGCAATAGGCATTTGCACTTTAAAACCGTGTTCTTTTGTAATCTTTAAGGGAATGGGTTAAAAAAAGACATCGGAGATTATCGACCCCACCAAATAACAAAAAACGTGCAGTTTTCATACAAAAAAACGATACCAATTACCAAGTATGTAGTTAATGTCGGTAGCACAGTTATATTCCGTATTTAAGTAAATGCGCGCGCTTGCAGCGACCTCTCCTTTAATTGTGTGTGCGCCATCAATTATATCGTCACTTATCTGGCATTTTTCGTATCTTTGTTCATTTTTGTTATTTTCATTACACTATTCTGTTTACCGTTGGATGATGAAACATCGTCTGCGTCGCTTTTATTCCTATTCAAGTTCAAGTCCATATCTGTCGTGTGAAAAAAGTAAAAAGTGAAACTAAGAAATTAATTAAACAAAATCATTAAACAAAACCAAAATAAAAAAGTGAATTGAACAAAATCATTAAACAACAATTAAACAAAACCAAAATAATAAAGTGAAGTGTCTGAAAAAAAAATAAAAAAAAATTAAAGGAAAAACTATAAACCAACAACAAAATTATTGTTAAGTTTTTTTTATCAACTCATAACCAAATTTTATTTCGTTTGTAAAATATCACAACATAATATAATAGCCGTGTTTTTTGTGCATTTTTATAGTTAACTATAGTTAACTTCGGTTGTTCCTTTCATTCAAAAAAGTTACTTCCAGTTAACTTTATGACGTCATAAAGTTTTTCCCATGTAAAGTCTCAGAAAGTTACTTTTTGTAAATTTTGTCACACCTCTTACTGAAATGCAATGTTTTCATTGTGAAGATCGCATAGATGGAATAACTAAAGAGTTGTGAGGTGATTAATAAAACAACAGAAATATGTGAATATCTCGGTTGAAAAAATTTTGAAAAATCTAAAATTTTTACAAAAAATGTAAATCAATCGTATCTATTATTTTTTATGATTTTGAGATCCTGTTTAAAAGATAAAATTAAAAAAGTATTAAAAATTGACTTTGAAAACTTCATTGTTTATTACAATGACATGTAACCCAAACTGGCCAGAAATTCAAACAATCTTCCCTTAAGTAAAGGGTCTAATTTTCGTTCTTACATTGTTGTGTGGGTATTCAAAAATAAATTGAATGAGTTAATAGCTTCCAAAACTAAGAAAGAAATTATTAGAAAAGTCCAGGCATTAATTTACACAATTGAACTTCAGAACCGTGGGTTACTTCATGCCCATATTTTATTAACAATGAAATATGAAAGTAGAATTGAAGGAGCCGTTTTGATTGACAGAATCGTATCTGCGGAAATTCAGGACCCACAAACGAATGCAAGACTTCACGAATTAGTGGTTAAACATGTGATCCATGGACCCTGTGGTGCTCTTAATCCGAATTCCGTTTGTATGAGGGAAGGAAAGTGCAGTAAACAATTTCCAAGAGATTTCACTGAAAGGACGCAAGAAAGACAACGGATTTCCTGCGTATAAACGGAGAGACAATGGTGTGACTGTTGAAATACGTCATTTTGAAGTCGACAATCGTTTTGTCGTCCCTTACAATACCTATCTTTTGGCTAAATTCGATTGCCATATAAATGTAGAAGTTTGTAGCACAATAAAAAGTTGTGAATAAGGACAAGATACAACAATTTCTAAGCGGTCGATTCAAATACCTTTACATTATGTTTGGAATGATAAGGAAAAACTGGAAAAAGCGAAAACGTGGCGGCTAAAAAATAACATCAAGATTATATGTTATATCTCCCAGAGATATTATTGAACTATTTCACATACCAATGCTTCTCCTTCATGTTCAAGGTCCAATTAATTTCGAAGATTTGCGTACTTATGAAGGTGTCATTCATCCTACATTCGTAGATGTATGTCATGCTCGGGACATTGCTTCAAATGATAAAGAATGGCAAGCATGTTTAAATGAAGCGAAAGAAGCTCATTCCCCTCAAAAATTTCGTGAACTATTTGGGTTTATATGTGCCATGAACTTCCACGCAAATGCGTTGGCTCTTTGGAATGAATTCAAACAATATATGTGCGAAGATTTTATGAGAAATTATATTGAAGAGATCGCGTCAATAGAGCATTATCGATTATTGATTTTCTATGTATAATTTTTCATGTCAATGATTTTGGCCTTCCAGGTAGGGTAACCAGCTCCAAAATCAGCAAATCCTGACAAAAATGAAAGAAAAGCCAGATTTTTGAGGAAAAAAACCTGACAAATAAAAAAAAATTTTCCGTTTTGAAACTTAATTTTTATTAAAACAAAAAAATAAATTAATTAAAAAAACATTCATAGATAACATTAAAATCTAGATCTAAATCTATTTTTAATAGAGGAACATTACAGTTTTACTTTCTGTGTGCATAAATATGTACTTACATACATAACATGTATATATTATGTTTAAAATATCACTTCTGTGGAGACCGGTGCAAACAGGTCCTAAAAGGAATGACACAGAGAGACCGAGTACACACGTGCAGCCGTCTGAGAGTCAGTCGTGTGTAGATCGTCATGATAAGTAGATGTCGTTTGGAGAGCTTATCTTAATAAATGAATTACGTTTATGTTAAATTACTTCGGTTGTTTTATTTAGTAGTTCTGAAAAATATAGGAGGTTAATACATTGGCGACGAGGATGGGATAAAAAAATTAATAAATAAATAAAAAAAGAAGTGCGCGCAAAGTGATAAATAAATTTGAACCTTCGATATCAGAAATGGTAACACTAAATTTCTTTTGTTTCTGAGGTAATTCCATTAAATTGGAAAAAAAATTGAGATATTTCCATCTGGGGTAATTCCATTAAATTGGAAATATTTTCTGACATTTAATTGTAGAGAAGTTAAACATGAAGATGGATGGAGCGTTCTGATATCACATTTATTTTACAAAAAAAAAAAGTACGTAGAAACGCATTAAATTGCGAAGATCAAATTTAATAATTTTGGAAACGGAATATTATTACATTCAATTGTGAAAAAAAAATCACATTCAATTGTGGAAAAGGGTTAATTGAAAAACACGAGGAGTATGAAACTCGATGAGAGTCTATTTTTGTTTTTTTTTACAGAAAAAAAAAAAAAACAAATTATTCAGAAGCACAATAAATCACAGCGAATAGGTTTGCTGTTTTGCATTTAATTGCACTAAAGAGTAAGGATGAGTGACATCAAGCCTTTCCTTTGTGAGACATTGGATAAATCCATAATTCGGGTTGAATGGGAAAAATGGCTTCGGTCATTTTCATTATACTTAGAGGCTGAAGAAATCGGGGATCAAATTAAAAAACGAAAGAAATTACTGCATTTAGGGGGACCACAGCTCCAAGAGGTGATATTTAATATTCCCGGAGCTTCAATTGAACCAAAAGACGGACAAGAGGTTTTCAAGACATTGGTTGAAAAACTGAATAATTATTTTTCTCCTCAGAGAAACTCTATATTTGAAAGGCATCTGTTTAGATCTTTAAGACCAGAGCAAAGTGAAAATTTTAGCAAATTTATTTTGAGGTTGCGAAATCAAGCAGCTAAATGTTCATTTGGGGAATCAAAGGAAGAAATTTTAGAAATAAATCTGAAAGATAAGGTTATAGATTTATGGGCATCGGCGGACCTTAAGAAAAGATTATTGGAAAAAGAGCATTCGTTAACCGAGATAATTGAAATGTGTTGCGTCTACGAACAAATAAATAGTCAAACGGAAACGATGTTACAACCAACTTCGACTTCCATAGTTAACAACGTTTCATCTCGAACTAAGAACTGGAAAGAGGAAACTGGCAACGGTTGCAGTAGATGTGGTCGCCAGAATCATTCCAGCAACTATCCGAGTTGTCCAGCTAAACACTCAAAATGTAATAAATGTGGGTTAATTGGACATTTTGCTCGTAAGTGCAAAACAAAAGCGAGTAAACGTAAGGCTAGTACCTATGAAGTGGGGTCGGAAAAACGGCAAAAATTTGGTTCATCAAAAGTCAGATTGATATCTGATGAAGCCATGAACGAAGGGCTAGATCAGTTGCGTGAACATCATTGTTTTAGAATAATGAAAGAGGATGAGAGTTACATGAGCGAAATAATAAATTGTGCCATTGGGGGCCAAAATATATCAATGGTTATTGACTCAGGATGTCGATTTAATCTGGTGAGTGAAGATGACTGGTGTAAACTTCAAAGACATGGGGCTGTTGTTTGGAATGTACGGGAAGAGTCAACAAATAAATTTCGGGCGTACGCCGGCAAGGACTTACTTAAGGTAAAGGCTGTGTTTGACGCACCTGTTTGTGTGGAAAAGAGGGAGGAGCTGATTTCTTCATTCTATGTGATTGAGAGTGGAAGACAATCACTGCTAGGTCGTGATACAGCCATACGTTTGAGGGTTTTGAAATTGGGTTTAGAGTTTAGACATAAATAGTATCGAAAACAATCAACCGTTTCCAAAAATAAAAGGTATTAAAATAAAGCTGTCTATTGATGAGACGATAAAACCAGTACAACAGCCACTTCGACGAGTACCAGTTGCTATGGAAGAGAAAGTTGAGGCGAAAATCAAAGAGGCTTTAGAACTAGGTATCATTGAACCAGTGTTAGGACCAAGTCCTTGGATTTCCCCAATCGTCATTGCATCTAAAGATAACGGGGAAATTAGATTATGCATCGATATGCGCAGGGCAAATACTGCAATATTAAGGGAAAACTATCCACTACCAACGTTTGAGTCGTTCATGACCAAATTGAAAGGAGCTAAATATTTCACACGACTGGACCTAAAAAGTGCATATCACCAGCTGGAATTAGACGAAGATAGCAGGCATATCACTGCATTTATAACACATAAAGGCGTGTTTAGATATAAGAGACTTTTGTTTGGGGTGAACTCGGCACCTGAAATTTTCCAAAGGATAATGGAAAACCTACTTGCATCTTGCGAAAGGTCTCTTAATTATTTAGATGACGTTGTAGTATCGGGACGTACGGAAAAAGAACATGATAATGAAGTTAAAAAGGTATTACATATTTTCAATGGGTATGGAGTATCTTTGAATGAGGAAAAATGTGTATGGAAAGTCCAAGAAATGAAATTCTTAGGGCATATTTTGAATACGATTGGTATAAGCCCAGATCCAGACAAAATAAAAACCGTTTTAGAATTTCGTGCCCCAGAAAACAAAGAAGAAACGAGGAGTTTCCTTGGCCTTGTAACATATTTAGGAAAGTTTATACCAGATTTAGCTAATATTACCGACCCTCTGCGAAGTTTGATAAAGAAGGATACAAAGTTCATTTGGAAAGATACTCAGCAAAAGTCCTTCCAGCGGTTAAAAGAGGCCTTGGCAAATTTGTCAACCCTATCATACTTTAATCCAGAATACCGCATCCGTCTGATTGCAGATGCTAGCCCGGTTGCTCTTGGCGCAGTCTTAATTCAATTTGAAAACGAATATCCACAAGTTATATCGTTTGCTAGCAAGAGTTTGTCCGAGGTAGAGAGGAGATATTCTCAGACCGAAAAGGAAGGCCTAGCTCTGGTATGGGCTGTGGAACGTTTTCATTACTATTTGGCTGGAATAGAGTTTGAACTGGTGACCGACCACAAACCCTTAGAGGCAATTTTCAAACCGACATCTAAGCCTCCAGCCCGAATAGAAAGGTGGGTACTACGACTGCAAGCTTTTAAGTTCAGAATAATTTATCAGGCTGGAAAACTTAATATAGCTGACTCTTTTTCACGACTATGTAAAATTCAAAATTCCTACACATTTGATCAACATGGTGAAAGTTCTGTCTTTGCAATATTAGAGAGATCCGTCCCAAAAGCAATGACAATTTCACAAATCGCCGAAAACAGTAAAACTGACCTCGAACTAATGGAAGCAATTATAAATGTGAAACAGGAATCTTGGGAGCAAAAAGCATCAAACTGCTACTTTCCTTTAAGGATTTAAGAAAAAAGAAAAAAGAAAAACTATATTAAATTTGCTTTTATATGTTTTGATTTTATTCTTATTTTGTTTTTAATTTCACAACTTATAATTTTTTGTATTAAAGTTTTACTGCGACGCGTTTCGGAGGTGCTTCTCCATCTTCGGGCGAAATACTTATGTTGCTAGTGTTGTTGGTTGTTACAGTTGACTTGCATTTTTGATCTTCTATTGTTTTGTTGTTGGTGGTTTTGTTTTCTATGTTTTGGCTTTTCTGGTGATGTGATGTTTTCTTTTTCTTTTTAGTTATTTCTATTGTAGTTGTTGTTTATTGTTTATTGTTTATTTATTATATTTGTGGTTTAATTTGTATTATGTTGTCTTCTTTCTTTCTTTATTGTTTTTGTTCAAATTTTATTGCTGTTTCGTATAATGCGTTTGGTTTAATGGTTAATTTGTCATTTAATATTTTGTCCTGTTCTTGTCTGTAAGCTTTATAGATTTCATATTCTTCCATTGCGTCAAGTAATCTGCTTTTTCTGTATATATGTAATGTTTGTAAATTGGTTTCAATGTCTGTGTAATTATGATTGTTGTCAATTAAATGTAAAGCATACGTAGATTTGGTGTTTGGTTTGGGTTTGTGTTCTTTGAATCTTTCTTCAAAAGTTCTACCTGTTTGGCCAATATAGAACTTGTCGCAATCATTGCATTTTAATTTATAGACGCCAGAGTTAAATATTGTTTCTTGTTTTGTTTTTGGTTTTAGTATATTTTGTAAGTTGTTGTTTGTTTTAAATGTTATATTTATGTTAAGTTTCTTAAATTGATTTGTTAATATTTGTGGTACTAAATTAGTATATGTGACTGTATATTTTGGAATCTCTATTGTTTTGGGTATATTAGTTTTGTTGTTGTTTATTTTCGTTTTCTTTTTCTTTATTAATTTGTCTATTATTGTTGTTTTGTATCCATTATTGTACGCGATTTGTTTTATTATATTAATTTCGTTGTCAAAATCGGTTTTGTCCATAGGAATGTTGAATGCTCTGTTTATAAAAGCGTTGAAAGCTGCCAGTTTTTGTGAATTTGGGTGGTGGGAATCACTGTGTATGACGGTGTCAGTGGTCGTTTCTTTTCTGTATATTTTATATTTTAGTTTATTGTTGAATTTTGTTATATTTATGTCGAGAAAGTTAATTGAATTATTGGTTTCTGTTTCTGTTGTGACTTTTATTTTTGTGTTGATATTGTTGATGTATTTTGTTAACATGTCGATTTGTCTTTGTGTGCCATCAAAGATCACAAAGGTGTCATCTACATATCTTGAATATGTTATTATTTTGTGTTTTTGTGGGTTTATTGTTGAGAGGATATATTTGTTTTCAAAATAGTTCAAATATATTTCTGCTAGTAGTCCACTTAATGGTGATCCCATAGCAAGTCCTTCTGTTTGTGTGTAAAATTGGTTGTTAAAGGTGAAATAATTTTGTTTTAGTATGATTTCTAGTATTTGTATTAATTCGTTAATTTGTTGAGTGTTGATTTTAGCTGCTTGTTTGAGGTTGTCTTTGAGTATTTTAATTGTTTCGTTGATTGGAATGTTTGTGTACATATTGGTTATGTCGAATTATATTAGTTTGGAGTTTGTATTTATGTTTATGTCGTTAATTTTTTCTATTAATTGTGAGGTGTTTTTGATGCTGTGGTTGTTTATTAGATTTATATTGTTTTTTATTAGTTGTTGTAGTTTCTTGGCTATTTTGTAAGATGGGGCGGTACTGTAATTGATGAGTGGGCGTATAGGTATATCTTTTTTATGTATTTTTGGGAGTCCTGTGAGTTGTGGGGCTTTAGGGTTTGGCTGTTTGAGAGTATGTTTATTTATAATTATCAATAGGTTATCACCTTTGTTAATGGCATTATTAATTTCTTTTGTATAAATTTTTGTAGGGTCGTTTTGTAATTAAAATGCAATGATTGCGACAAGTTCTATATTGGTCAAACAGGTAGAACTTTTGAAGAAAGATTCAAAGAATACAAACCCAAACCAAACACCAAATCTACGTATGCTTTACATTTAATTGACAACAATCATAATTACACAGACATTGAAACCAATTTACAAACATTACATATATACAGAAAAAGCAGATTACTTGACGCAATGGAAGAATATGAAATCTATAAAGCTTACAGACAAGAACAGGACAAAATATTAAATGACAAATTAACCATTAAACCAAACGCATTATACGAAACAGCAATAAAATTTGAACAAAAACAATAAAGAAAGAAAGAAGACAACATAATACAAATTAAACCACAAATATAATAAATAAACAATAAACAACAACTACAATAGAAATAAATAAAAAGAAAAAGAAAACATCACATCACCAGAAAAGCCAAAACATAGAAAACAAAACCACCAACAACAAAACAATAGAAGATCAAAAATGCAAGTCAACTGTAACAACCAACAACACTAGCAACATAAGTATTTCGCCCGCTGATGGAGAAGCACCTCCGAAACGCGTCGCAGTAAAACTTTAATACAAAAAATTATAAGTTGTGAAATTAAAAACAAAATAAGAATAAAATCAAAACATATAAAAGCAAATTTAATATAGTTTTTCTTTTTTCTTAAATCCTTAAAGTATTTGAACCAACAACTTGGAGGCAAAAACCCACATCATGTATGCTACTTTCCTTTCCGACAAAAACTTTGCGTCGTAGGCGACATTCTTCTGAGGGGAACTAGGATTGTAATACCACGAGTGTTAAGGCCACAAATTCTAGAACTGGCACACGAGGGTCACCCGGGTGAAAGTGTCATGAAACGGAGAGTTCGATCGAAAGTGTAGTGGCCACTGGTTGATAGAGATGTTGAAAGTTTTGTTAAACGCTGCCGTAATTGCCTAATCGTATCCAGACCTACACAACCAGCTCCGATGAAGAGACACATCTTTCCAAACAGCCCGTGGTCTTGGCTGTCTATGGACTTGCTTGGACCACTTCCCAACAACGATTATATTTTTGTTATCATCGACTATTACTCGCGATATCAGGAATTAAAATTTCTGAGAAGAATAACCTCAACCGATATTATAAATAGCCTGGAAGAAATGTTTTGCAGATTGGGTTACCCTAAGTCGATAACGGCTGACAACGGCCGTCAGTTTGTTAGCGAAGAGTTCAAAAGATACTGTGGGAATAATAATATAACACTAATAACATCTCCTCCTTACTGGCCACAAGCAAACGGAGAAGTGGAAAACATGAACAGATCGATTTTGAAACGTCTCCAAATAGCAAATTCAAAGGGAGTTGAGTACAAAAAAGAAATTCAAAATTTTATATTAATGTATAACGTGACACCTCATGGAACAACCGGTAAAGCTCCTTCTGAGCTCCTCTATGGCCGGCTTATTCGAGACAAAATCCCGTCGGTAGAAGATATAGATGAGGAAACCATAGATTCAGAAGCAAGAGATATGGATGCGATAAGAAAACAAAAAGGGAAGGAAAGAGAGGACAAACGTCGTGGAGCGAGAGATCCTGAGATAGAAGTGGGAGACAAGGTCTTACTCCGAAACCTGGTGGTCGCAAATAAGTTAATTCCGAATTTTGATGAAACCGAGTTTAATGTTATTAACCGGAAGGGTAATGAAGTTACGTACAGAGTGGGGATAAAATATATAGGCGGAATGTTAGCCATGTGAAGAAAATACCTCCCCAACAAGGAGTCATTATTCAGCCTAATACAAACTCTTCTAATTTCACAGGTAACGAATCAATGACAGTTCCAGACAAAAACAATCAAGCCACAACATCAGCAGCAACCCCGTCAGAAGAACTTCCAATAGGGTCCCAATCATCTGGATTGACATTGAAGCTGAAAAATATAGGAGGGATGTGGAGACCGGTGCAAACAGGTCCTAAAAGGAATGACACAGAGAGACCGAGTACACACGTGCAGCCGTCTGAGAGTCAGTCGTGTGTAGATCGTCATGATAAGTAGATGTCGTTTGGAGAGCTTATCTTAATAAATGAATTACGTTTATGTTAAATTACTTCGGTTGTTTTATTTAGTAGTTCTGAAAAATATAGGAGGTTAATACAACTTCTATTTGTCATTATTAGATATTTTTCTTAGAACTTCAGGTTTTGTTTTTATGTAACTATAAAACTGTCCACAAGAAATATTTTTAAAATTTTCTTTAATCACAATGATAGCTTTAATTGAATTTATACTTAATTTATTCCTCTCTTTCGTCCATTGTGCGTTTATCAAGGAAAATATTCTTTCAGTTGTCTTATTGTGAGATGGTATTGCAAATATCCATTCACATATTTTTTAATTTCCGTTAGACGAACTTTGCAGTGCTCTAAATATGCCACATATTGGATATCTAGAGTTTTTTCAAAAAAGTATTCTCTTTTAAATTTGCAAATTTCTTTAAGTCGTGGTATTGTTAAAAAAACAAGCTTTCATTTATTTTAACGTTATAATCACTTAGTAATTGAATACTATCAGTAAGATTGTCATAAATATCCATATCTTTGGACAACTGCATCCAATCAAAAACTTTAAAGCTATTAAGCGATGTTGTCCATTTTTTTAAGTACTCACGACGATTACAGTACAAAGATTTCATTTCTTTATAAAAAAAGGCACAATCGACATTTTCTTCCTCAACTTTTTTTTAAATGTTCTTTACAAAATGAGGGATAAATTTATTACTAATCCTTAGTTCTAAAGATTCATTAACAAGGTTTAAAATACCGAGCAATTCAATAATAGAAGTCTTCTCTCTCTATTTGCAAAATCTTGCTCTGGAATATCGGATATAAGGAGTGTAAAAAGCCTAAATAGGCTTCAGGAAAGCGATTTAAAAAAAATGTTTTCAGTATCACAGGAACATTTTCAGAGGAACAAAAATATTCCTTAAGAGCAGCATATAACTTTAATAATGCATCAATTGCAGGAAACAACAAAGGCCATCTCGTCTTGCTGTGGGACTCTTTACTCTACATTACTGAAGTCCTTCAGCTTTTCGGTTCGAACCGTATACACAGAAAAATGATTATAAACTTTCATTACAATGCTTACAACATCAATTTTTAAAGATTCGGCACCAAATCTCACAGTGTTATGTAAGATATGTGCTAGACAACCAATTCCAATTAATGTATTTATGTTAGATTTTAAGAACGTAAATACATTTTTACCAGGGCCCGTATTACGAATTACGATTATTGTTCTAAATTTCTCGTTATCGTTACGTTGCGATTATGTTTTACGATACTCGTTTTTTTAAAACGATACTCGTTTTCTCTTACGACTGCTTTTGGCACTCGTATTTCATTATTTTGACACATGACTTTATGTAGCTGTATTTATTACGTTTGTTATTTGAGTTTGCTTCTGCTGGTTGATAAAAAGAAAAATGTAAGTAAAATAAAATAATAAAGAAATAAAAATGTTGAATAAAATTTTAATAATAGGCCATCAACACAAACGACACAAATAAATGCACTTGTTGCTTTTATGGAAAAGTATCCAGACATTGCTTAAAACTACATGCCAAATAGCCAAGCAAAAGCCAAGTCCAAAATTTTGTGGAACAATTTGTCAACAAAACTCAATTCACTTGGCCCTCCAGAAAAGACTGTCGATGGATCGAAAAATGTAGGTTCTATATAGTAAGATTAAACTTTTTAGTGAATCCTTAATTTTGTTTTTTATTAATTTCAAGGTATGGAAAGATTATAAGTATAACGTGAAAAGAAAAATGCGAGATAGTAAATTGCATTCCAGGGGCACAGGAGGCGGGCCAAAGAAACAAAAGCCTTTTTCAGACAACGAAAAAGCTGTAATAGCGATCCTTGATCTGAACGAAGCGGTCTCAGGCAACACATTAGGAATGCATTTCGGCGATCCTTCTAGCTTCCAAAAAGTCCAAAAAGAATAAGTGTCTTATGACATTGTTGATGCCATTATGGAAGACTTGGAAAATTTTAATAATGCTCAACCAACTAATAATGAAAATGTTAATTATGATAAAACTATCAACAATGAAAATGTGGAGAATACACTAAGTCAACCAAAGCCAAAGAAAAAAAAACAGGAGCAATTTACTGGAAAAACATGTTGATTTGCAGGCTGATGTACTTATTATGTTGAATGAAAAGCTTTCATCTCTGGAAAGTACGCAGAAATATATTCTAAAATAATGAAGGCAATGAACAAGTAGAACAAGGAAGCCGACAGATGGAAAAGGAAAATGTACCAGATAAAAAAAGAAAAAAATCACACTGGAAAACATTTTAATAATTCCTTCTTCTTGTTTTAAAACCAAATCTATACAAATGAGACCTGAAGCCCACAAAAATGGGATTCAATTTTATTGAAAAACATTTTATTTTAGAAATCAACTTTACTTAACTTTATTAATTTAGTTGTACTATTTTTGACAGAAATATTGAAAGAATGAAGTTGGATGCGCTTAAAAAAAATAGATTTTTTTATTTTATCTGGCAATATTTTGATGCATCCATTATCGTAAACCATAATCGGTCCATGTCATGACATGTCATGACTATCGTTTTCTAGGGTATCGTGTTTTTGCCTTTTGTTGCCGTTTCGTAATTTGTAATACGGGCCCAGGTTTTGGTCGATTAATTCCACATAAATTTGCATTTGTGTTATCACCGGAAATTACTTTGTCTTTGAGTGAATTTTTATTGAGTACATTCATTAAAAAATTGGAAATTTTTCCCGCTGTTTCATTTTCAAGACTACATATATCTAAAACTTTTGTTATAATACCGTCTTTTTCATCGAAACACTGCACAATGAAAGGAAACATTTTAATCGATCCGTGATTACTAGCATCTGTGGCAATTCCGATATACGTTAACAACTTAATTTTATCAAGAGATAAAATATGTTCAAATAGGACATTATTTACTATTGCTTCTGTTTTTGTCCTTGCACACGAAAACTTTTCCGCAGTTTCCGAATCCGAAAACAAATTTCTTATCAAAGGACTTGTGCAGTCCATTGACTTGAAAGACTGATGATGAGCAACGATGTGATATGCCCAAGTAGCTTCCGTAGCACAAACTTTGAGATTTGCTGTTGATGTAGAGGCTGGGAAAAAAGCCGTGACTTTTGAACTCGAATTTGCAGTGGTAGCAATTGTTTTATGTTTTGCTGTATTTATGTGACGTTCCACGTCGGAAATTCCTCGAGATTCTATATTAATGTAGGATCTGCAGAGTTTACATAAAACTTCGACGTTCGTTCTCCCTTCGATTATAGATGGATACTTGGCAGATATCTCCGGTGTATATTTGCATGATCGCCGACCTTTTTTGGAATCCATTTTACGTTTTATGTTGTGTTCGTTTGCCTGTAATTCATATGCAGGCTAAATGTAAAACAATAAAATTATTAAAAAAGAAATGATAGTTTTTTCATGACTTACCTTGATTTGGATGAACGAGGACGACGAGATGGTAAATAGATTGCAACTACAATCTGCAGCAACCAAACCACAAATAAAAGCACACAAACAAAAATAAGTTATAAAATGGAAGTGTCATATCTTGCACAACTCTTTGTCTCTTTCTAAAGAGTGACAATTAAATGAAAAAAATGAATGTGTTCACTGCGATTTACAAGCATTTCGATTTGAAAGCATTCAGTAAACATTTTTCTTTTAACGATTATAGTTTTTTACGATAATTATATGGCTGCAAGCACTTTCATTGATATCGAAGAAGAGCATTCCATTTTTACGAGGATGTATGAAAATGCCAATGAAGAACAGAAGAGTATAATAATTGATACAGTCATGCAAGAATTTCTGCATCATAATACTGGCAGCAATGTGTTTTGCTTAACGGCTCATCTGGAATGTGGTAAAACTTTTGTTCAAACTGTTTTAATTCACGCAGTTAATTCAATGAATCTTCAATTTATACCATGCGCATTCAGTGCTATTGTTATGACATTGTTAATCGGAGGTAGGACCTTGCATAATGTCTTCAAGTTACCAATTATTAACTATGTGTAAAATTCTGTCTCATCAATTAAGGTAAACATTTCACATGCTCAACATATTGAAACTTCTGTATTGATTATCATGGATGAAATTTCCATGTGTCCAATTTATGCCTTGAAAACAATATAGAGACTTTTGACCGATTTTGCGAAAACAATGTAGGTACTATTTGGTGGCAAAACCATATTAATGTGTGGGGATTTCCGCCAAGAATTGCCAGTAATTTCCCTTCAACGCGTGAAATACTGATAGCAAACTGTATAAAATCTTGGCATGAATTTTCATCGTTTCATAAATTCACATTGCAAAAACATATGAGAGCTCTACGTAACGAAATTTAATTCCTTGAATTTCTATGAAAACTCGGAAACGGTGATATGGTAACTTATCCTCATTTTGGTCCAGATACAATTGAAATTCCAAAATTTGATTCGGGATACTTTAACAATAATCGAAGATGTTTATGGTAACGCAAATGAAACCATACACACTACACAAGTTTTAAATTCGGTGATATTGTCTTCAAAAAATGATGATTGTTCTGAAACGTATGCAGGGATTGGACAAAAACATACTGAAGTTTTGACAAAATCGTTTCAGATGACATTCGGGAACAGAATAACTTCTCTACAGAGTTTTTAAACTCTTAAGCGGTTTACCACCTACAGAGAAGTCCTCGATTCCTAAATTATGTACGTTTATTAAAAATTTTATTCTTAAAGTACATAATTAAAAGTCTGTTATTTTCTGAATAAATCCAAAAATACAAACCTCAGAAGAAAGATTACAATTAATTAAAGTTAGAAACCGTAATGTTAAAATTTATAAAAAGAGCTTTCTACAAATGTTTCTATAAAAATAAAATATTAATCATTAATATTATATATTCATCCAGAAAATAACGTAAGACATTTTCTTGATACAAGACAGTTTTCATATAAATTTATTTTACTACAGAAATGTTGCTAGAAATTGCCAATGAAGAAGAGCGGCAATTGCTGCTTAAGCTCATAAGCTTTGGGAAAAAAGGTATATCTCTGGCTGAATAAAGCGGTAATAACACTTCTTCTTTTACTTTATTATTATATTTAAATATGTTATATAATTATTTCCATTCGATCGAAAGAGACATTTTAGTTGAATTGCTAGAAACACATGTTGTTGAAATCAAAAAAAAAATTGATGGCTCCGAAGTGCTACCACCACAATACATTGCTAGAATTGGCGATAACATTATAAATATTTTGAATTTTGGGCTTCATCATCATTCATCATCACATCAAATTTTTCTCGCGGTAATAAAACTTTTTATATTATTTACATTATAATAATTAATTTTTTTTTAGCGTCATCGTCATCGTAATCGTCTTCACGATCATTGTGACCGTAATCGTCATTAGGTCATCGTCATCGTAATCGCCATCGTAAAAAAAGATTTTATTTTAGTTATTTACATTATACTAATTAATTTTTTTTTACAGGGCCATCGTTGGAATATAAAAATGTACTCTTATTCAAGAGAATGCATAAAGCGGAGAGAGGATTTGAGGAATTCGAAAATTCGCCGCCCAATAATATTCCAAAAGATTCAGGAGGCAATGATTACCAAAGCGGGGGTATCCTTCATCACTACCGCCCTCGACATAAAATTAAAATTTATGAAATTTCGATACCATCAAATTATTGAAAATAATAAAAAAAAAAACAATAACAGGGCAACGGGCGTTGGCCATATTTTGACCTGGTGAGCGAAGCTTTTGCCGGAGAAGTAAGAGTGAAGGATGCCCCCATCATAAACTCTCTGAATCCTGCTTCGGTAGCGAATTCTGGTGGAAATGATTTTCCTTCCACTACATAATATGTGCTCAAAATAGAGACCCCGCGGTCTAGGAAATCTAAATTCTTAAAGGAAAGACTATTAAATATTGATGAGAGGAAGCTGGCAGTTACCCAACAGCCAAGAGATCTTAGCAGAGCTAAAAGAAATTAGAAAAATTAAGAGAGAGGCAATTTGATCGAGAAAATACTCAAAGTAAGTAGCTTTAACAATAGGTACTCTGTCTAATTCTTACTGTTTTTCTTTTTTCAGGAAAGTCAGAAGACTGAAATGTTTTTAATTATAATTTATTTTTATTCTTTTTTTGGTATTTAGTCTTAATTTTTGTTATGTATTAGAATACGTTTTTTTAGAATGAATTTTTTTTGTTTTTAGTTCATAAGAATATAAATATAAACATCCTCCTTTTTTTCCATAGAATAAGTTTTGTTAAGTTTATTAGATTATAAAAAATATATGAAGCTCCTGTTTTTGCTTAGAATACGTTTAGTTAAGTTTATTGGTTCATAAGATTATATGAAGTTCTTTTTTTGTTTATAGAATAAGTTTTGTTTTTAGTTCATAAGTTTATATTAGCATACGTTTTTTAATTAATTTATTAAAAAAAAACACAAAAATTAAGGTTTCAATGTATTTGGTTTTATTATTAGAAGATTCAATTTTTTTTTAAATACGGATAGTAAGAAATTTCTTTTTTGACATTTCTCTTTCATTTATTCGATGATGGTTGTCTGTATTTGCGTCACTTGATTCTTCGTAATCCACTTCAATGGTATTATCAACAGAATCACCTTGGCTGCGGATTTGTATATGGTTATGCAGTATACAAGTGGCAGTCACTATTTTGTTTGCCATAGATGGTTCCGCAACATCTAAAAATTTTAAATATCGTAATCGGCCTTTCAAGAGGCCAAGGATCATTCAATTGTTACTCTGGCGATGCTAAGCTTCAAGTGCTTCAAGTCTATTTATTTCGTTAAACAGTGGACTGTTTCGGTATACCATATGGCCTATAGAATCATGCAACCTTCCTACTCCTACATAATATATGTCCGTAAAAACGGTGGGGTAGTCACAAACAGCTAAAAGATAAAATTCGATGAGAAAAGTAAAGGTACCTTGAGGGATAGCAGAGTGTGTATTTTTTCCATTGTAATAATCGATCGGGTTGCTTCATCTGGATGTGACGCCCGTCTATAGGTCCGATGATCCCCCGGGATGTAACCTCCTGATTTTTCGCAAAAAGCCTAAATGTTTGTCATGTTTATATTATGTGTGTACTTAAATTTATATTTTTTGCAAAAGTACTTACTTGAGATATTGAATTGTATTTAGGGTTACCAGCTCTAAAATCAGCAAAGCCTGACAGTAAAGTAAGAAAAGCCTGATTTTAGAGAAAAAAGCCTGACAAATAAAAAAATATTTTTTTTTCATAGATAACTTACTTTGATTTGGATGCACAAAAACGACAAGACGATAAATAGATTGCAACTGCAATCTGCAACAGACACAAAAAACAAGTACACACAAAAATACGTCATAAAATGGAAGTGTCATATCTTGCACAATAGGGTGATTCTAAATAACACCTTTCTCTAAAACCAACCGGGACCGGGCGAAATTATGAAGCTTAGATTGAAAACAAAACATTAAGACCATAAAATTCAAAATCGAACAGCATTTATCGGTCGCTACCAGCGCTTTTTCAATAATTTAACTTGAAATAGGAATTTTTCTCAAATGTTAAAAGCTGCATAACTATTCGAGTTTTGGTGCTAAAAGCATGAAATTTTCAGCGATTTCATAATTTCGCGCGGTCCCGATTGAATTTCGGAGAAAGGTGTTTTTTGAATCACCCTATGGCACAACTCTTTGTCTCTTTCTAAAAATTGACAACTAAATGAAAAAAATGAATGTGTTGGGTGTTTACTGCGATTTGAAAGCATTCAGTAAACGTTTTTCTTCTAACGATTATATTTTGTGCGATAATTATAAAAAAGCCTGACAAATGACGAAACCTGGCCAACGCCTGATTGGACATTAAAAGCCTGACGCGTCAGGCGAAATCCTGACGGATGGTAAGCCTAATTGTATTCAATAGCAGATGCCATTTAATGTATGCTGCCATGAGCGAACAAATCACTTCAAGAATCTCACAGAAGGCACCGTGAGCTGAACTCTTTGCAAGGGTTAAACGGCTCTTCCCTCACGAGTGCAGGAAAGATATTCGGTATATTGGAAGTCGCTAACAGGTCGTTTATTAAGAAAAATTCGACTCTGGTCCTTGCCTATTTTTGTAAAAAAAAATTAATACATACCTAATAAATAATTCCACAACTCTAAATCTTAATTGTTAAGGTACCCAATATTTCTTCATCAACTCCCATTATATTGATCAAATTTGCCATTTTTAAAAAAATTCAGCATCTTTTTTACAACCTTTCATTTCCCTTTCAGATGTCAGTTTATTGAAAAATCAGAAGTTACAGAAATTTTTAGTTGGGTCACTTTCATTCTAAGGGCGCGATTTAATCACTTCCAAAAATTAACTTCACAAAACACAAGTTTGCCGCCAGGAAAATATTTCGATTTATTTTTTTGCGTCAGCTGTTTTGTGACAGTAATATACCCTATCCGGTTTGGGTCGTTCAGAAACATATATGGTTACTCGAGTATGTTAGATAGGATATCCTAGTGAAACCTGAATTATATTAAAATATAATTCGTTCCCTATCTGTTAAACAATAACGTGTCAAATTCCATTGGAGTTTGACTACGTTGTCAATGGCTCAAAATCTCGATATTATTTAATTTTGGTGTAGTCTCCATGTTGTGTGTAAATTTTGATAAAAAAGCAAACATAAATTGAATTTCGGTAAAACAATACGAGTCAATAAATTAAAGCCCGATAATGATCCCTGAGAACGAAACGTGTCGCTAAACCAAAATAATAAATTAATGTTGTGATTTTATTAAATAAATAAATTTAAATTATTTTCAAAAAGTAAAAATTTTTAATAATTCCTATTTCGTGACCTTTAATTTTATAGTATATATTTTGATCCTAATTTGTTGTTAGTTGTTGGCTTTAGAGGACCTAAAACCCACAGAATTAGGATAAAAATATATACTGTAAAAATTTGTATACATTTTTATTTTGCTATTTTATTTCGAGTAGCAACAGAAAGTATACTAAATACTTTCTACTACTACTACTACTTGGAACAAAATATTAACACAATGTGTCAAATTTTATTTCAATAACAAAAATCAAAAATTTGGACATGAATTTTTTAACTACTTTTATATACAGGATCGGATTGGATTAAGGTTGAAAGTTAGTTGACATATTGAAATTAATATTATATTTCAACCCCTATCTGATGATAGTTAGACTGTCTTAGACTATTCAAAAAAAATGCATAAACAGAATTCTATAATTTTGCTTCAAACCGGTTTTCTTCAATCTAATCCACTGACAATTCAAATTCAATATTATTTATACGTCAATATAGGTTCCCTTAGCCTTAAAGTGAGAGGTTATGTTAGGTTTATCTGGTTGTCAGCAGAACGCTGAACACACTTAGACCATTGGTTTGCCCATTGTGATACCACAGGAATATAGGAAACTTTCTTCCTACTCGTTGAACCATTTAGAGCTTCTTACGAAGCGAGCGAGACTATTAATGTCATGCCAGATCACTACGACCATTGTAGTAGAATTCTCCTAAGTGGAGCCTACGTCTTTGAGATAGAGCAGGACATGTACAGAGAAGGTGAGGAATCGATTCTTCCTCTTCTTCGTCCATGCAACTCCTGCAGAAGTCGTTAGAAAATACACCAAGCCTTGTTGCATGCTTGCCTATTAGACAGTTTCCAGTAATGACACCTATGACGGAGCTAATGTGCAGTCTGCTTAGAGATATTAAGTTCATAGAGCGTTTCAGATCCAGTAAAGGCCAGATCTGTTTTGTGGTCTGACATGTGGCAATGTTACTCCACCTAAGATTTATTTTCTCTATTGGATCTTGCTTTAGCATAAGTTTACAATTAGCGATGAATATACCAATATTTGTCCGATTTGACTGTATAGGTAGTAAAGTTCCACTTTTGGCGAGTAAACGTGATAGGAGGAATCCATTTTGTTCTCAGTTATTTGACACCACAGCACAGAAATTTTTCTGACGAATCCTGTTCATGTAAATGAGGTTACTGAGGTATGGGAGATCTCTTTTTCCTGAACTCGCTTCGTGAATAAACAAAATTGTTGAATTTGGGGCTCAAAAAACAGTCACGCGATCCATGAGAAACAAATGCATCCGCAACGGCCAACGAGCAAATGTCTGGTGCGAATTTTGGGTCAGGTGGCGTGATTGGGCCTTAATTTTTTTTAAGTAAGACCGGGATTGCAGTTACTGTTAACGGAATTCGTTACAGGAACATATAAAAGAGTTCTTGTGGGTCGAAGTATAGGTTTTTCGAAATTTCAAAAAAACAGCCGTTACTCGAAAACCGTATTGATGCGGTACAACAATTTACTAAATTCTGAGTGGTAGTGACCTGGCCTATCACCAGTTTCAGTTTCCCACACCCTGTATATATAATGCGGCCCGTGAATCCCTCTTCACTTTCAGGCCTTTAGTGACACTACATTCAGTATAATTTATTTGTTATTATCTTTTTTAATAAATTGTTTTTTTATGGTAGAATTCCATTGTTAACTTTTCGTAAGAAACAGTAGTATTTTGTTTAAATTTTTAACACAACGTAAAATGCTAAATAACTAACTTAAACATTCAAAGCTATATATTAAATTCATTGAGGAACTTGGCACAAGGACATATATTAAGCGTGTGGTAACAACTTCAACAATAAAGTTATATAAGTTATAAACTTCATGGCAAAGTACATATACCAATCAGCGTTGCCGATGTGGCACGATCGTGCCATTTTGACACGGAAATTTTATCGTGGCACGGTGGCACGAAAAGTTTCAATATGGCACTTTCTTTTCCATTATGTTACCTAAATTTAAACTCATACAGCCAAATTAATAAACGTGAAAAATGTTATGAATAAAAGAAAATTTCTAAAAAGTGACGTGTACTAATTTAAACCACCGGAGAAGGTGGTTTATCGAAGGAATAAGAACCAGATGTGTCAAATTTATTCAAAAATAAAAAAAAATACCTAAGTGAAGATTGCTATTTTAACTTTGAATAAAATTAATAATGTCTGCTAGATTTATCGAGTTTTTAAACTATTGATTCTAATTGGACAACCACCATAAAAAGAAAACTATACAAAAATACAAGTATATGATCTAATGGAAGAGCTAACCGAAGTGGATTTCAGGAAGAAATATATGTACGGAAAATATGAGGAAACTCTTTGCGGTTGTTGACGATGACCTAAGTAGGGACCCAAGAGGTGGACAAATTTCGGTCGGTTTGCAAGTTATGGCTTCCATCAGATACATTCCATTTAAAGAAATAAAAACAAAACTTATTATGAACTTGCCAAAAACTCCTGTTTCTGGAAACTACGAATACCTACACGAATAGAGGAAGTGATTTTTTGTTTGTTTTTTGTTTTTAATAGTATTGAATTAAAATTTATTTTTAAAGAATAACTTGAGTTTTTTTTCATATGGCACGAAATTGTCACAAATGGCACGTTTTTTCAAAGAGTGTGGCACGAAATTTTTTTTTTTTTGGCGGCAACGCTGATACCAATATGTACGAATAATCATAAAAAATTAGTTTTTTTCCACCAAATTTAACCTCTTGCAGCAGCTACACCTGACGTCTTTTCATTCTATCAATTATTAATATGAACAGAAGAAAATCTTTAAAGAACAATCACCAATGTTATTAAAAGACCTACACCCTCGACTCAAGTACATATTTTTATTGGCGGGGCGTTACCTATGATATGCCTTCTTTCAATGGGAACTTCAAATTTATATAAATTACTAAACTTTTCTATCTAAACTTAAAAGGTTTTTTTTTTGTTTACTTATGATTACCATGACCAATATTTACTCGATGAGGAAATGCACCGAGATCTGAAAAAAAAAATTATTCGCCTTCCCTTTCATCACACTTTTTGGATTCATTGTAATCGAATTTTGATCGATTTATCGCCCCAAACCAATCGACAATTTCGCGCCCTCGTTTTGATTTCCATTTTTTTTTTGTATCGGAAATATTTTCAAGTTACTATAATATGTAGCTTATAGCTAAACAATACAAAATAAAAGTATAGGTCGCACGTTGTTGCTCTGAATACAAATAATTAATTTCTAATCAAATTAAAAAAATGAAATTTATTCAAAATAGCATTTTATGGTCTTAGGTTTACAAAAATAGACTTAATTTTAATATTTCAAATACCTTTGTACATTTAGGCCCAGTTTCACACTCGATTTAGTGTCACTTAAGTGCCATATATAGAAAACTAATGCATAATTTCACAGTATAAACTTATGGAAATAAGTGACACTTAAGTCTGCTATGTTGGCCACTTAGTCAGACAGTAAAACTGCGGCTAAAGTGCCAAAATGGGAAAATTAAGTGCCACTTATTTTGTTAAGTTTGCACTGTGAAACTGGCCCTTCAATTTTTGGATTATCTACACGATTTTATAAAACGCTTAATAGTCTGTTATTGACATTTATTAGTTGAAGTTAAATTTACTTAATTTAAAACACGTTTTAAAACTGTTTTACTGTTAAAAAACTTCTCTTATAGGACACTCTCGAGATATTTATAATTTTATAATAAAACCTTTAACTCAGATGGGAATTTTTTTCTGCGGAACCAACAGTTGCCCCGCATAGCAAGTTAGAAATTCCATTATATTGGGATCAGGGCATATATTTCATAATATGAGAATAACAAAACTAACATTAAAAAGCCAATTGAGCAAATTGGAATTTTTTTTATTGGAAACAATATTGCACGGCGTGGCGGCGGGCGCGACGACGCGGAGGGCAAACTAAAAACACAAAGTAAAAGTATATACCTATCTTCTATTGGATTTAGATAAGTGAAGTGAGCACCCGATGGAGTTCACATTTGGGTGGAACTTTAAACTTCTCTTTGGTAGAGGTAGACGTATTTCCGTAAAGAGATCTTATTGTTGATCCACTTTACAGTGAAAATAAATCATATTTTGGCTGCCTTGAGGCAAAAAAATTATACAAAAAGTTCAATCAAAACTTTTGGATGTTATGAAAGAAGAAGTGTTAACTGAAATTGTTTTTTCTTTTTTTCTCTTCTGATTAGATATCGATCATCGAGCAATTAAAATTGTAACAAAAAAAATGGGGAAAGGATATTAAAAGAAGTGTAATGAATCGAATGTGAAATTGGAGGAATTATGAATTATCTATGACGAATTGAGTAGTTCATTAAAATGTTTTTTAAACAAAACAGAAAAATTCATGATTTATTTCTTATTTGAGGCTATAGCTTTAGAAAAAAATGCATGTACTTACTTGGTTTCATATAGCTTAATTGGCTAAAAAGTTAATTGAGATAACGTCTGAGTAATTTCTTTTTGGAAGCAAATATAGCATGGGGAAAATATTCTACAAAAAAATACCAAGTTTATAGTGTTTTAAACGCAGTTAACCCACTCAAGTCCCCTATTACACGATGATTCTTTGCGTCTGTGTCTTTTCAAACATAATGAGTGCGAAAGAGAAAAAAGATGAAAGGGAAGACCAGTTGCCCTGTGAGTCGTGGTAAAAGTTTTCCAAGACTCTTTTTGACGTTTCTTTTTAGCATTATCCGTATTTTGTATTATTTGCTTTACTTTTTCTTGACTAGTTGTCATCGTGTAAGTTGCAACAGTTATATGTGTTTATTTCTGTTGCTTTGACTTTGTGTTTAAATAATTAGTTTTTTTTAATGGCTCCAAAAGAAAACTTTTAGGACAAAAATTTAGTTACTGAACTAATCAGTAGCTATCAGTCCTTCCAAAATTTGTATGATACTATCATACTACCCACCCGAACTTTATCAACCGAGTAAAAAAAGCGGAAACTTTTGAAAATATTTTTGGGGCATTTCAAAGAGTTTGCTCCAAAATTACTATTGAAGCGATAAAAAGGAAGATACACCATCTAGTCTCTACGTGGCCACTTCATTTAGCAGCTACGGTGCCTCGAAAGAAGCAAAAAAGTGGAACTGGATGTGAGGACCTCGATGAGCCAAAACTGTGCTGCTTTGACCAATTGATGTTCCTGACACCATATTGCAAGACTCGCAAATCAGTTTCGAACATTGAAGATGTAAGCGAATTTATTTTAAAAATATTAACTACTTTTAGGAAAATGATTTAAACTCTTCACAAGAAGATCAATGTGTTTCTAAGAGGTAGGTGGGTAGAACGTTTCTCTTTATCCTTTTATTTATTGTTAACCTCGTTTATTTTTTGTAGGAAGGTTTTGCTACGCTTAAAAATGATTCTTCCCAAGTTTCTTCCATTGATGTATCCAAATAAAATGAAGAATTCGCTTCTAAGAGGAAGGTGAGTTATTTAAACTTTTAACGTTCTTGGTATCTATTTAAAAGCCAACCAACTATGTTTGGTTTAGGGAACGTAAACTCACATTGGTGTTATTTATTTAAAAAGATAAAACACGTACAAGAAACGTTCCACACCACAAATGCTTTTCATTTTATATAATATTTTATTTATTTTACACTTTAAGAATACCTACAGCGGCCCCCACGACTAATCGGATGACGGACACAGAAAAGAAAAATTTTAATAATGCAATTTCTCTATTAAAATGTATGGGCGCTGTTAAATTTAAACATTATATTTAAGGGAACTCATATTTATTTTAAATAAACAGAAACAACATTTTAAATTACTATTCAAAAAAGGAAACTAAAAACTAAAACAACTCTATAATTTCAGGCCTCACAAATAATCGGACACATTGCATTTAGTATTTTGTGGCGTATCCTTTTGATTTAATTACCGCCTCAAGGCATTAAAGAAACGAGTTTTGAACAAACTTCAGGGGATATTTTTGTCCATTCTTGAAGACCGGTCTTAAGCTCCTGAATATTTCGAAAATTCTTTGAGCGACTCGATGTCCGAGTTCATCCGAAATACGCTCGATTGTATTTCGCGATCAGGGGACTGTACAGGTGTTTTGACCAATTTGGGACAGTTATATAACAACCACGACTTTGTTGTGTAAGATGTATGCGTAGGGTCGTTGTCCTGGTAGAAGATGAAATTTTCTTGTATTCCAAGCTTATTGACACTTGGCACGAAATGTTGCTGTAAAATGTTGATGTAACCTTTTTGATCCATTTTCCCTTCCACAAAGTGTAAGTTTGGCTATTTCGCGAACTGAAATTTATGCGTTATAACCAATTTTCTTATTTCCACTGATGTCTGTTTGCCTTTCGGGGCCATTTTAAGGTTTAGCGGAAAACTTTTCAAAAAATAAACTGAATATGAATCGCAATAAAACATTTAGGGTGGTATTTATCGAACAATTTTAGGTTAATAGCTTCCTAAACCAAATCATCAAGGTATATTAGTGCTGATTTTCGAGTGCTCTCAAAAGTTAATAGTGGTCCTGACCACTCAGAGCAAACAAAATAATTCTACAAGCTTGTAGTAACCACTGAATAAAAGGTTGATGATATTTTATTACAGTAAAAGATCAGATTTTATTGTTCTTATAATTGCAAAAGATATAGATACGCATTCATCATGACCTATGATGTGAGGTTTGAACTTTCTTCTTATAGAATCACCTGTATCCTCAATAAGAAACTCTTATAAAGCAAATGTTTGCTCACTTAAATTTTGGGACAACTTCCATTGCTCATCCAGAAAAATAAAAACAGCGTGTATTAATTTTTCTTGAAAATATAAATAAATAATCATGATAAGCTGATGATATGCAAGCGTTTAATTAAATCCGGCGAATGTATTCGCAATATTTTCCAATGTGATTTCACTCAATTTTTATATGGATTGTTGGTGGTGATTTTCGTATATACGAACGCGGTGTATATCTCCCTGTGCAGTGATGCTTTTGTGCACTCCATTTACATACAAAAATGCACGGCAACGATACATATTCTGCGTTCGTTGAAGTTAATGTGCTTTCGCACATACGTACATTAATTTAAATTGCTCTTTTTAGATCTCCACCTTAGTCTGTAGCTCAGCACATGGAAAAAAAAGAAAGCAAATTGATTGTTTTTTAATATAAATAGCAAAAGGAAAACAACTGAAATGAAAACCGACGAAGAAAATGACATGTTCGAAAGAGGTATGCCCACGATTCACAATCGTCTTTGGCATGTTCGAAAGGGGTACGTTCATCAGGTCCAAACACTAATATTTCGAATTATCGACTTAGCGAAACCCAGAACCTATTAGAGCTTGGTGAATAGGACCCAAAAAATCAAAAAAGTATGCTCGATGAATACCACCCTTAGTAAAGTCTATCATAATTTTATGGGAAAAGTACTATTACTGAGCACTCTACAGACTACAGTGCATCAGTAGCAAGTGTCCGATTATGTGTGGGAGATGGAATATTTGAGTTATTTTAGTTTTTTGTCTACATTGTTTTGATTTTTAATTTTACATAAGATTTTTTTAATAAATGAACTTGAGAGTTTCGATTTAATAAATCGGAGGTAAATATTTCTACACCCTCCATACATTTCATAAGAGAAATTCCACTGTTAAAATTTATTTTTACTGTGTCCGATTAGTTGGCCCCCACATAAATACGCAAAATTAGAATATATTTGTGTATAATTATTTTGACATGTCACAGAACAACTGGTTACTATTCTTTTTGCCCTAGTTTTAGTTCTTTATTCGTTCCATTGTCTATTCTGGAAGTTCTCGAAATATGTTTCTCTTCTGTCTTTTCTATTCTGGAATGAATAAACAAAGACATTGTCAAATCTGTGCTCATAAACTATTCCATCGCGGTCGAAATAGGCCAAAAGCTATTTCTATTACCAATGTAATGTAAAAAGCAATTAAGAAATCCGATATCTAAAAGAAACCAGTTGCAGTAGTGCTATGCATTTATAGAAAATTTACTAAATCTCAAAGAAACAGCTGTGTGAACAGTTCATCACCCAAATACAAAGAACCCAAACCTCAGAAGCAACAAAATTTATTTCTATTTTGGAAAGATTAGTAAGATTAGGTTTATGTATATACATATTTCATATTTACATTTACCTAGCACTAAATCGTTAGTAAAGATTGGTTACATAGTTAATATACATATTTACATTAAAACGTAAAAAAATCAGTTCAAGAAATTATTCACACTTAACACAAAATCAAAAAATAAGTCCACTTTAATTTTTGTAAAGATTTTTTAATTGCACAGACAAAATGCGAAAGATTATAAAACCTCAAATCAAAGTTTAGTCTTCAGTTTGCTTAATATAAAGAAAATATAGATGCTATAAACCACCACATTTTTTTAATTACTGGCCATGCTTCTATTGTTCCATCCATTGCCAGTCCACTTGGCCTTCCTCAATGAAATATTGGGCAAACGTTTGCCTTATTCTCTCAGCGGATCCTTTATGAGGGTTACCAGACGTTTCTGCAGTTCCTGGTGATGAAGAACTACTAGGCGTTAGAGGAACGGAAACATCGACATAACTGCGACTTATGAAAAAAATCAAAAGACACAATAGGCTTGTGTTAAAATGTCCACGTTTTCCACCCGCAGATCAATTTTCGTCTGGAAAATCCCAAAGCGATTAGCAAGCAACCCAAATGCATGCTCGTCGCTCGATAATAAGTCTTTCTCTTGACAGCCGAATGTTGAAAATCTGCTTTTTTGGCACTTAGTTGCAAATGAGTACGACTTCATGATATGCTTTTGTAGGGGAAAAGCATCAACTCCTACAATTATATAGGGAAGCATTTTCCCATTCCCAACCGCTTTATCATTCGGAAAATGGTTCGATCCAACATCAATAATTTTTTTCAAGGAGCTTTGAAGCAGAACGCCTACATCGTTAGTCCTCCCGTTGAATCCCATATCTACATATATAAATTTTAAATTGGCATTAGCCAAGGCCAGTAGTATGATGCTGTTAGAACCGGTATCATTACGAAAAAATAGAAGTTAATATCGTAAATCTTAATCTTAAAAGTTAAAAAAAAAAAACGAAACATACCTTTGTATAGTTATGGTAGTATGCACCATCTTTTCGCATGCTCTTAAACACAATGTGCTTGCCGTCAAGGGCACCCAGGCAGTTTAGAAATTGCCAACGGATAGCAAACTCATCAGCGATTTTCATCAACCCGATTTTTGTGCTCGGAAACTAAAAAAAAAAATTATGAGTGAAATTTATAACAATTTCATAAAAATATTTTATTTCAGAAAAAAAAGCCATCAACTACAGCAAACAAAATTGAGAATCTAAGTTCCCTTTTAAAATCAAAAATCGAAGCCAGGTCTCCCTACGCATGGTTGGAAAAGCAGGTGGTTTTCGAAATTGAACGCATGAAGTCTGAGTCAGCGAAAGGCTTCTTGGGAATTTAAAAAAAATTCTCAAAAAGTGCTGACAAGAAGATATTAATAAAAGGCAAGCTACCACCTTTACATCTTCATCCAATACAAAGAGCAGAACAAAGAAATCAACAACAAGGGTGGAAGAGAGCCATCTTGAAGAATGGAATAAACCTATTTTGCGATCTCCATCAGCAGGATCTGATGAAAGCATTTTCAAAATTCAAATTTAGTTCATTAATAATTATTTTACTATCTATTAGTTTTTTCAACAACACTTTTGGCATAGCTAAAATAGCAACGAATATCACAATAAAAGAGAACTGTCAAATTGTTTGTAGGTATCGAGAAACACCGTGTCAGACGCAAAGAATCATCGTGTAATAGAGTGCAACTCACAGAATGATTTACAAACAGAAATTCGAAAAAAGAGTCAGACACAAAGAATCATCGTGTAATAGGGGACTAAGACGTTTTACGAAAACGACACGGTTCCAGAAGCGTTTATGTGCGTCTAAGTAAAACTAAAACTTTACCGTTCTCTTTTTTCTTCACGCTCCTAAGTTCTTACCACACAAATAATAAGTTGTCGTATTTGCCGCTTCTAGAGCAGTGTCGTTTTACTGTCGTTTTAATAAAACGCCTTGCAAAATAAGAGCCTTCTTCCACCAGTTCAATTCCAATCTTAGGTTTTATTGATCGGATCATCAAAATTGAGGTATTATATTATATATATATGTCAGTTAATGTGAATTTAAGTACATGGAAAATTCGTTAAAATATTCTAATTTTTTCAACTTTTGGTTTTTTTTTCTTTCTGTTTTATTGAAATATTTTTTTTAAAAACTTTTTCATTTCTTCTGCTTTGGGTATACCAATTCTTTGGGTTAAACCACACGGATTTGGGGACTTATTGCATTCTATTTTGAAGATATTTTATATCCCATTTTGGGGATTTATTTTTTTTCGAATTTAGGGACTTATTACAAAATAAAAAAAAAAATCCCTGATTCGGGGAGTTATTTCGTTTTTTGTTAGAGGAGAAATATCGCGGAGCCGAAAATATCAGTTTGACAATTAAATATGTGAAAATGTTTTTGGTTTTCATTTTTTTTGCATGAACTTAATGTTTATTAATAAAAGAAGTTTAGTAAAATAAAAGTTAAAAAATGTTTAAAACTAAGATTTTTTTTTAAACTTTAAAGTTAAAAATTCTGAAGTAGTATCGTGCTCATACCATCAAGCTGTATAAATTTAGAGCGAACATTAAAAACATGGCAACATACATTTTTATTTTATTAAAAAAAAAAACAATAATAATTGTCTGTTTATTTAATTTCAGGCTTGTTACCTTCAGCTTGTTTAATGTTGATATAGCAAAATGTCTTACCTTAAAAAAGCTAAAAAATACAATGAACCTATAAATTTCATTATGCTGGGAATTTTACCTCGAGTTCAGATACATAAATCCAAAAGCTATTAACTTCTTCTAATAACGCTGCACCCAGCCAATATTTATTTTTCCATCATTAACAATATCATTCGTTTATATAGCAAAGGCCAAATTATATTTTTTTTAAATATCAAAATATTTTCAGGCAGATGATACCCCTATTAGTCTTTTATTGGAGGTTAAATTGTGTTGTTTCTTTTTTTTCTTAATGGCAAACCCTCATTGACGCATTTATCTTTATACTCCACCTTTTTTCTGACAGCATTGTCACTCTAACTGACTGACAACATTATCAGCGAAAAAAAACTAAATAAATGACGCACGCTTATAGCAAACATTCCAATTGGTACAGTGATAGTGTGTCAAATACAGGAAAATGTCAAATACTTGAAATGAGAGGTTATCCACGCCTTGACATCTTATTAAAAATTATAAAGAAAAAGGTTAGTTTATTTTTTAGCAAAATTTAAATAATATTCCTCATTAGTCATTATGTTGTACTGCACTGATCGGTGTAATTGAAATTTGTAACGCATTTTCTAGATGCAAAAGTCGGTAAAATTTTTTTCTGAGATTTATTTTTAATCGAAATTTAGTTTAGCAGTGATTCAAATAACAAATGATCTGGCCTTTCACCATCTTTTAATCTTACTATAGTAACCTCTACAAAATGACCTATTACAACCGATGGAAAGACACCACATACTCCTGGCCTGGGACAATCATAATATCTATATCACATCTTTGTTGTCCGTTGAGATTCCCAAGAACTCAACCGGATTTTGTCATTATTCTTCGATTGCAACTTGCAACGCCCAAGGCTTTTCTCACTTTTGCATCTATACGTACCTATACCACCTATAAACTACTCAAAACTAAATAGCACATTCTTGACATAAGGTCTCGTATATGGTGGTGATATTGGTAAATGGCTTTGCCACAGTAATTTAAGAGTGTAACACCGATATCTGCTGCCACCAATCATAGGGCTATTAAAACAACCTCAACCCAGTCGAATGGCCTTTCCAATTTAAGTTTTCCTTCTTATTTGTTGCTAAGTGGAATAAAAACAATCAAGCTGCAGGTTTTTTTCTTTCAATATTAAGTACTGTAGTGTATAGTATAGTTGTTCTCTGTTATGGTTCTCAGTGTTCCTGAGCCGGTTTTTGATAAATTCAATTCAAACCAATAAAGTCCAGATTGTCATAGAGGGCGGAATTGTTTAATAAATTTATATACTCAATCTCAATTCTACTCGTTTAAATATCCGGAAATTAAATTATATTTTTACTTGAACTGGATTTCTGTTCACTTAGGAGATATTACATACGTAGGAACTGTGCGTTACATTTTATTATTAATTTCATACATTATAAGGCTTGGTTATTATAATAAGGTCGCGGAGAATGGATATAACAAGTTTATAATAAATTATTTAGGTAATTGAATTTTATTAATATAATTGCGATAATAGTTGATTGTTTTCTTTGTTTTGTGTTTTATTCTGTTTTTTTGTTGTTGTTTAATCTTAGTGAAATGTCATAGGTGGCTGACATCCTGTTAGGGTATAGTAAATCGAAATTTGTGGTTCAGACATAAACTATAATACAATATCCTTCTCATGACTGTATCAATCGATCATTATTTTGATTATGATGAACGCCAGAATTTATTGCGTGCAAACAAATGTTCATTATGAACTTGAATTGAAAAATGGACCGGACCTAAACTTAAAGATACCAAATATCATTTAAATTGAAAAAAATACCTTTAGAGTTTAGACTATTAAAAAAGCTTCAGTATCTCATTTCCGAGGAAGAAATATCATCAAATTAATTTGCTATTAATTATATCGCAGTCTGGACGACTTAGCAGTTTATTGCTCTGTAATGATGCATTACACTGCGTTTCCCCCACCACCCAACGACAGGTACTGTGTATATATGTAAATACAAACAACCATCAACATTCCCGACACCCCTGACCAACGATCTGTGGTGAAGTATACTAAAATACGAATATTATTTTGTTTGCCATATTATAATTCACACTTAGTTTAAACCAATATATTTATAAGAGACTATGAACAAATAGAAGAAATTAGAAAACTGAGCTCTGCCATAGTTTGAATATAAAATATGAATATGAGTTCTTTATGAGTCTCCCTTTTAAAAAGCTTAGGCTCCTGAAGTGACAGTTAAAGTAGTTAGTGGCGCCTGCTATCTCAGACGGTAAATTATCATTTTGTAGCTACTATATGATACTGTAATTTAGTAGTGTCTGCTATCTCAGACCGTAATTTAGTGGCGTCTGCTATCTCTTACTTTAATTTAGGGGGATCTGCTATCTCAGACTGTAATATAGTGGGGTTCTCCGCAGATCGGATTTATTCAAAGATATGTCGGAAAACAGAAGCAGTCTATTTCCAAACAATGCTTTTTTGCTTGGAGATTCAGCTTACCCTTGTTTGGATCGGTTAATCCCTCCATTCCGAGATAATGGAATGCTTACCAATTCATTGCCTATACGTTCTGTAACTCTTGCATCGTTAAAATTGTTCGAGAAACGTTGAAAAATGGAACAAAACTCATACGATTTGTTTCGATTTTCATCGTTTCTCGACTGATTTTGTCTATACGAGAGTTACAGAACGTAGGCACAGAAAAGCAATTCAAGCACTGGGTTCCGAAGGCTGTTTCATTTCACAGAGCAAACGAACATTAACTTGGTCGTTAACTTGGTACTGAGTGCGTGTATTTTGCACAACATGTGCACCCAAATCGACATTGAAGTCGAAGAAAACGACGTCGTTATACCTGCTTCTGAAGAAAGCTACATGAGCACGGATAGCACTCGAAGACATCAATTAATGAACGAGTAAATAGCCAGAAATATAAGAAGAATGTAATTACAGGTTTTTAAATAAAAACATTGAATAATTTTTGAAAACAAGATTATATTGTTTATCATAAAAGAGAGTCCTATAATTTAAGTAAGTATAGTTATCTAGAAAATTAGTTTTGAAATTTGGAAAAGAAATGTCTTTCGCTTATCATTATTCAAAATTGAAATTCATGAGAGTGATAACACATGGCATGACTCGTTTCTAATTTCAAGATATACATATTATATGAATTCATTTAGGCCAAATATATTTTATTTCACAAGCATTCAAAATTAATATACAGAGTAAGTATTAATCCTGAGGCCTCACGAGTAAATACTACTGCTACTATCCAATTGTAGAACCCACGTCTAAATAAATTTTAAATAAATAAAAATACTAAAATTCTGTGTAGAAAACAAAATTTAATATAAAATACAGAAAAATTAATAAAATAAGTTATGCCTACTTCACTATAACTAGCATAAAAATTTGGAAAATAAACAAAAAATAACAAATAAAGAATATAACAGAGAATTAGAAGACAAACAGGTTTTCGTAACATGTACATCGATAATGTTAATATGGAATATCTTTGACTCTATTCTATAAAAATACATACACCTACTACGTAAACAAAAATAAACATAACATAACAAACAGAAAAATAACACAGTTTTCATAAAATGTACATTTTGATTGTCTTAGATTTCATAATTTTTTCTAATAAAATAAAAAAGCATAAAAAGAAAAAATAACACGACATAGAAAACACAATAGAAAACACAAGTATTATTTGCAAACAAAATTTGATTTACAAATATCGAAAATTTGTTTTAATACTTCCTTTTTAGCTTCAAGACGGTTATTCCTACCTTCTTCGAGTTCATCCATTTTTTTTTTTCATTTTGTTAGCACAATGTTCCTTAGGAACCTCAAGTTTTTCCCTTTTTATTTTCAGTTTTTCTTCAAAATATCTTTCCTTGAGACTTATTTTTGTTTTTTTTTTGGAGATTTTGGTGGCTCTGTACCTACGTTGTATTTTATCTAGATTGTTCTGTTGCGAATTGCGATGTGTGTGGCTCTGCCGATGGTGATGTTGTTTCTGGACTGAGATTTTGCTACGAAGTTGATGCTGCTGATTCTAAGAAATTCGAAGTATGTACATAGGTACATATAATATTATTAAAGTTAATAGTAAGCTGTCAAACTAAATTATCAAACAATCTCCTTTTAATGCAATAAAATTTTTCATAGTGCTTATGACTGATTAATCTTATGGCTGATTAATCTTTGATAAATATTTCCTTACCATCAAAAATATCTCGAAAAATGTCTTGCTCTTGTAAAATGTGTGAATCCACCGGCAAACCCTCGATGGGAGCTTCATATAATAAATAGTATGGGTATTATTTATTTCGGGGCGGCTTCCGAAAAGCTCCTCCATTATGTCTTCAAATGGTGCTTTGCTGGCAGATTCCCCGGTCCTATTGTTGTTATCGCTTGTTGCCTGAAATGCCTTAATTAGATTTTTAATTTGTTGGTGAGCATGGCGGTGGTCGTTGGCTGGCTCTGAAAAAATATAATTATATACATATGTATATATATGATTTTTTATTTAAGGAGAAAAAAAATATAAAAAGTTATACCGTAAAACCCGCTCATCTGAAACACTTTTTTCATCCCCGAGTATTTGTCGACCAATTACCTTCAAAACAGAATGATTAATCAACTCCAAAAATACTGCGATGAATGGAGGTTGAAAATTAATATAAATAAATCCAAGACGATGGTTTTTAGAAAAGGTGGAGGGCGATATGCAAGAAACGAAAAGTGTTTTCTGGATGGACAAGAAATAAAAACTGTTAAGTCATACAAATATTTGGGTATAAACATTTGCTGCAACATGAACATGTAACAACACTTCCAGGAGAAACTCAATTCAGCAAAATCAGCTACAAGTGCGGCTTGGAAAAACTGTCTGGAAGATAAACATATATCAGCAAAAATAAAATATTAGATCTTCCCGGCCGTCTCCTAATCAATAATGCTGTATGGAGGACAAGTGTGGGGCTACAAACGATACGATACAGTCGAGAAGCTTCTCCGTTTTTTCTTAAAGCGAGTTTTCAAGCTACCGCAATGTTCGCCAAATAGTATGCTATTGGTTGAAACTGGGATTTCACCTTTTATATTTATAGAAACTTTGAAACTGCACTTAGACTTCATTTCAAAAATAATGTCATGGAACGAAGAAAGGTTGACCAAACGTATAGCAAGTTATGTAATAGAGAAGCGAATATTATTTTTTGAAGAGTGGAATTCACTGGCAGAGTTCTCTGGATACAGTTTAGAAATGACCATGGATAATATGCACCATTGGAAGGATGAGTTTTTCAACATTATTATGGCAGTCGATAAAAAAATATGAACGGAGAACATTAAAAAGTACAAAGTTCAACCCATCGGGAAATATATGCCAGACCTAACCATAATCTATGCGAACAAAACTATTTTAACGAAAACTACTCAAACGACACAATATCGATTATTTTTAAAGAGGAGAAATAATGAGCCTAAACTTTATACCGCACAGGGAAGATTTACCAATCATTTGCACTATGTGCAATCTGAATGAAAGGGAAAATATTTATCATTTCTTGGGAAGACGTCCTGTATTGAGAGAGTTCAGGATTTAATTTTTTGGTAAACAAGTGTTGGAGGAACCGGAGGTGAAAATGATTTTGAACGGCACGGACTGGAATACATTGCACAACTACTCGTCGTCCGAGAATTGTTTTGTCGTAAACGCCAAAATGCACTTTTTTAAAATGGGTATGCAGTTCTATGTTTTCAAAGGTCCTCTTTCCATTTCTGAAATCAGATTTGACCTATCATTTACCGTTACTGAGAAAATCAGTACGCATTTGTCGTATATCCGCACAAAATAACTCATCCCTTAGTTTTGTTTTGTCGTAAACGCCAAATTTTGGCATATACGACAAAATATCCATGTATTTCCGCGATATTTTTTTTTAATATTGTTTTGTCGTACGTATATAGGATTAACTGCATTTTTTTTTAGTTACAAACAAATTTATTAAAAATCAACCGCATCACTTACAATGTCATGTTATGCCTTTTTTAAACCCAAAAATCCATCCATTAATTCCGTTTTTACATTTTTTTTTGAAAAATTTTGTTTTGGAAAAATTAATTTTCAAACTCAAATTTAAAAAGAAATAAAAAAAAGTTTTTTTTCAAACTCATTTTGTTCAAAATTTTACATTATTTTCTAGTAATTTTGTTTTTAATATTGAACTCTCGTATCAATTTGTATTCAAACACTAAAAACCAGATGTAAAAATGTCTTCTAGTTTTTAAAAAAATCGGAAATCTCGCTTGGTTCGGTATTGCATTCAACTAACGCATTTGTGTTCACTTTGTCGTATGTGTATGGGGATCGAACAAAGTACTGATTTTCGTGGCGTATACGACAAAATGATCTTAGAGATAATCCTCTAAACTAAAACCGACTCAACAATCTGGAATACCTTAATCAAAAGAAGATTTTCTACACAAAAATTTATTAAAATTGTAGAAAACTTCATCGGTCAGTTTCTTTTTTGTTTAAACGCGAAACTTAAAATGCGATTTCCCAAAATTGCTCAAATGGTTTATACGACAAAACAATTCTCGGGCGACGTAACTGTAAAAATGCACTATAATATAGAAGAGCTATAATTCAAGAATCTTTTTAAATACTTTATAAACTTTATACTTTATAAACTTTGTCAAACTCGGGCAGACGGCTTTTAGTCATGTCTTAAAATAATGGAAAGGAACTTTTTGTGAACTTAAAATTGAATTAAAAAAAAAATACTACTACTACTACCTTCAAAATGCTCCGCTTAAGCGAAACTTGCTTAAGTGAAAAACCCGGATACCCGAAACATATTTTCAATCAAGTGAAAAAAAAATTGAATCGAACAGAATAAAAAATTTGATGAACGCTTTCGCATCTTTTTTCTCTTTCACCTCCACCAAATTTTCACCACGAAAATGACATTTGAATTTCTGATATATCACAACCGTTTTTGGAATTTTTAGATCCGCTTAAGTGAAATTTATTTTTCACTTATCCGGACTCCGCTCAAGTGAAATTTTTGTTCACTTAAGCGGGGTTAGTTTAAGTGAAAAACCCGCTGAAGTGAAAGGAATACTGTTACATCTTGCCGTTTCCCTTAAGCGGGTTTTACTGTATTATTTTGGAAAAACCTGATTTTTCTTGAGATATTCCAGCAGCTACTACTGCTCCAGCATAGATTTTGGTTCTGCCTTTCCATCTCCTAAACCTCCAACGACCCACGCGACGCAACAACACCTTGCTTTGATTGTCATTGTTTGTATGTGAACAATTAGCGGAATATTCTAAATCTATATTTTATTATTTCGGAATATAATATTATTTCAACTGCGGAATACCGATACCAGCAGTTATAGGTTTAAAATAGGTAACAAGTGCTGGGCCCAAACCAACAGGAATAAATCCCAGTGAAATCCAATGTAAATATAAGGAATATAACATCGTCACCATAGATTTCGTTAATCGAACCGGCTGCTGCATTCGAAACGACAATTTTTTTGAGAAATTTATAATTTCGCATCGACAGGTTTTTAATAACAATATCGATGCCAGCCGCATTCAGAGCTGTTATCACTCCAATTTATATAAAAAATAAGACATCACACAACGTACTTCCGAGGCACAAATCAATTTTCACACACATCGTATTCCACTCTCCTAAATCTTTGATTTATGACGCATTTTTTGAAGTTATTGCAAATGTCGGATTTTCTGCATCGGTAGACTATTGAAATTGAAAATATACTCCACAAAATATTAACTTACCAGAACTCCAACTACCAGAAGGTCTTCCAGGACATTACTCATGGCAAATTTCTTTTTTCTTGGGTGTGCGAACTCCGCCTGTCTTTTCGAGTAGGCATGAAGAAACGCAATCGTTTCTTCTCTCGTCCATGTTCTCTTTTTCTTAAATAAAAGTATTTGAAAGATATTAGATATTTACAAGAGAAATAGAATATAAAATACTTACAATTTATTCTCATTGGTATCCATTTTTGTCGGCATCTGGGATATTTTGAATTTTTTGCTGAGTTTTTTGACATTTGACTATTTTTGTTTTTACAGTGCTGACAACATTTGCGAAACAAAAAAAGCACACTGGCAGTCAGAGTAAAAACTAATTTCTGGATCCATAAACGAAACCCCGATAGAAACCTAGATCTAATGTTGTTTCTGTATTACGTGTTAAAGGATAACCCAGGCCTAGAACCGTAGATAATAAAACGCGGCTATTATGATCTACCGTCTCCGTTAGACTAAATTTTGTTTATAGGTGTGTTTCTTTACTTTGAAACTCTGTGCATTTGTGTGAATTTCTACACAAAAGTCGGTCAAAGTTCATATAAAAAAACGAAAATAAGTGTAGAAATTCACATAAATGTATACAGAGTTTCAAAGTAAAGGAACACACCTTATATTTTTAACAAATTTAAAACTAAAAAAATTGCTTTTCTTGAAAAAAATAATTGTTTGCAACATTTTAAAAATCTGAGAATAAAAGTTGGCAGTATATTTTGAAATTCATCAAACAAAGAGAAGTCTATAATCAAAGGAAACAAAATAAAATCGTGAACCACCCTACTCTTGGTGGAAAATTAAAATTAGAATTTCAATTTATTTTGTATAATAACATGTTATTTTAAAGATAAAACGTTAAGAAACCTGAAAATGCTATCAGAGCGTACGTACGTAGGTTGGAATGCAAGGTTCTAGAAACATTTCCCACTTTTTTTCTGCATTTAAACTTAAAATACAGCCGTCAATAATCTTTGTTTACAAATAAATTATTAATTGAAAATGTAAATATCATATAAATAAGTAAAGCAGAAATTGCAATCGAAATTCGAGTTATGCGCAGTAAAAATGTTGCAATAACCCATTTAAACTGTATCACTTCTAAATTATATCAAACATTAAATATTTATATAAATTTAAATATTTTACTATTTATTATTAGAGCAAATTAGACTAGCGCATTAATATGTCTGAGATAAATCAAAATTATTATCGAACACAAAAATATATAAATAGTTGTAGTTGCAATTCACCAGAGACCATACGGAGCACTCAAGTTAGTTAGTGTTAGTTGCCAGTTAAACAGACAGAGGCATGTCTAAAACACCATAGAGGCAATCCCAAATCCAAAATGTTAATTTGCGTGTTTTGTATCTTTTGAATCTTATGACAGAAAATTCAACCAAATCTTGTTTTGAAAATATATACATAATTTAGAAGAAAACAAAACCTGTGTCGTGTGTGTCTCACTAGAGCACTGGGTCTCAACATAGATAGGTACACCCAACTATAGAAATCACATGGTTTCCAAAACACACTGCTCGCGATGTCAACCACCTATTCAGATCGACTTGGGTAATTAAAAAAGGCGAACCAGTAGTGTGACTATGTTTTTATTTATTTTTTTTTTTGCAAGCCTATGGTGGAATTAAAGTACAACTTTCTTAAAAATTAGAGCTTTTTTAAAAAAATCTAAGTGCACATGCTTTGATAGCCGTTGTAACTAACTATAACCAGCTTTAAGAAAACCATGCCCATAAAAAAGGTGAATTTCGGCAAGGAAAGAAGTTGCCGGCAAATTTAAGTTGCTTGCCCTCGCCTACTAGGCAAATACGATGCCCAATTTTCTTATTTCTTGGTTTCTTGGAAACGACTCAAATGATTTGAATGAATTTTTCAGTCTGTTCTTATGAGCATGAGAGAAATTTAGATAATGTTGTTAGTAAATTCCGCCTGATAACCCTCCCATTTTTTCAGTTCTTGTTTTATAGAAAACATCGTTGAGATTGGGATGAGAATTTTAATCTTTACTCTTATAAGCTAACAAAATTTTGAATTTAGTTCTCGTAAAATGGTGAGAACGTTATGGTATTTAAATAATGATTGAAATATCAATCTCCTATGAAAATGAACCTCCGTCGTCAACTCCAACTTAAATTGCTGAAATTTTGGAGATCTCCATGCGTTCGATAAACATAATAATTGTTGTAAAGAACTTTAAAGGTTCTCCCAAACCAACGCGAAAAAATCGGAACAACGACGAAACTTCTTCCTGTCAAAATATAATATTTACAGGGCGATTAATGAGAGTAGATACTCACACCAACGCAACACAGCGAAACCCGTTTGAAATATATTCACAGCTGAAAGTTTCTTCGTTGTTCCGAATGTTTCGCTTTGGTTTGGGAGAGCCTTAACTTCTAACGCGCCTACGTGGGTAAACACACTGATTTTTTTTTATTCTTTAAGTGGTCGTACGAAACGAAACGAATACAAAGAATTCATATGACGTAACCATAATTGAGTTTTGCTTCGTTTCGAACAAATTTTCATTAACTTTTGTTTTCGGAAGTGAAGAGCGCTCACCGACCGCTTCGTGCGTAAGTGAACTGAGAGAATTTGCTTCCGACATCTTCCGACTATTATAGTTCTAACTTTATAATTTTTGTGGTTTTTTTAATAATACAAATTCTATATACTTTACTACTGAAATACATCAGCCAAGTAGAAGACTTAGCACTATTTTAATGGACTTTGTTGAATTATTGATTCAAAATAGCTTTTAACGGCCTTTAAGTCCTACAAAAATTGGCGTTTCGTCCCGGCGATCTCACTTGGACTCATCAGTTGACTATAGTGAGGGCCTTTGTCAATACGCAATTTTTGCTAAGTATATAATTTATAATTTTTGTTTACTTTTAGAAGAGATTCCCCCAAATAACAGCCGCGAAGCATTCGGAACGACGCAAGACGAATTTTTCGACTGTCAATATATTTTATATGAGATTCGATTAAACGCATCGTCGCGTCGCCCTGTAAATAAATTTTGATAGCCGAAAGTTTCGTCGTCGTTCCGAATGTTTGGGGCAGCCTTTAGAGGTAAACTGAAGCTCTGTACAAAATTTAGGAAATGAGTTGGCCATTTTAGGCTGCAGGTCGAATTACAATGTATGGATGACAGACACATAGAACAATGGATGATACGTCAAAAACTACTTTTTTGAACTTGCCCATCATCTTAGAGCTTATTTTTGTAACAATAATTTTTAATTATAAATTTCTTCTTGTTTAAATATTTATAATAAAGAATTTAATCAAAATTGTATGGTGAAATTTCATTTCTCGCAAACTAGATTATGGAGAAAATGAAGAAAAAAATAATACAAGTAGTCTTGTATCTATCTCAAGCGAAGCATAGCCTCAGCTCTTATATCATTCGGTGTTACAATTTGTTATAAGGTACTCTCGACTTGGACTCATTGTATATAAGCTGCGTTGAATGTATTGATGGTAATTGCGCCAAAAAATAATATTGACCGAACTTGCCCATGGCTAGCTCAGCTGTACTGTGGCTAACTTTGGTTTCGCTGAATAGCTCACCACACCACCACTTTACCAGTTGCGCGTGCAACTTAGATATTGAATCTATTTATGTTGCAACATTGTAAACCCATCGGCACTTTGGTGTCGGTGATGGTGGCGAGCCAAGCCGATTCGAGTGATACTGACGACGACGACGACGTGAAGTGACGTTAAGGAAGCTATTCAGCCAATCGTGCAGCAATCATAAAAATGCTGCCCAATTCATGAATGTGATAGTGGCATGGCGGTGGTGCAGCGACAGACGACGGCCGATGTCAGAGACGAGACAGCAATAAGCGTATTTAATTAGAGCATTATACGGCTATATGTAGCCATGGATGGCGTAGGTATGATGTGATGCAATGTAACACATTTTTATTTTTGATTTAAGCTCGACGAAACTTTGAGCAGCATACAAAAATTTTTGATTACAGAGAAAATTCACATCGTCGAATTGATTAATAACGAAGCATCGCGTCAACGGTCTTCAAGTTGTAATCGAATTAGTTGAGCCTCATATGAGGTTGGCAATGCAGAGCTTAATGGCTTTTCAAAGGTCGGCCTTCTGTCTAGTCTCTGCATATATGTATATATAAAGGGTTCCCAGACTAGGATCGGATCATTCGTGTGTGGTTTCTGGGATAATGAATGCCAGTTGATTAATTGGTCTGACTATATATATAATTCGCAGGCTCGTAGCAAGTTGATTAAGAAATTACCACTTCGGCTTATACGTCTGCAATGATCGATCTTCGTTAGTATAGGTAATGATAAAACATACTGGTTTGGTAAAAGGAAAAAAAATAGTTGGTAGGACATAGTAAATACTTATCGTTTGATGGCTTCATTATTTATTTCAGATTTGGTGCGCGAGGATTTTTTGTTTTTAAATCCGCCTTTTTATGTCCTTCAACATTGTTAAAGAGAACAAGTCAATTGGGGAGAAGGTTCTGGTAGATGATACCAATGAAGAGTAATTGAAGTTTAATTGAAATAAATTACTTTTTTCATATCTCCAGCATTACTGGATTACTGGGAGATACATGTTTTATGAAAGGATGCTGAAAATAACCTTGATGTTTGACAGAACAGACAAATGTGCGTGTAATTTATAAATTTTTGACAATCGAGGTCACTATAGGTACTTTTGTTCTTGATTGTTTAAATCTATATTAATTACAAGGATGAGATTTACTTTAATGATTTTCCTTTAGTCATTCATAAATCACTTAATTTTTTGAAAGCGAAAAATTGTTTTTGTTCCTCATTTTCTGTTCACTGGAGTAAGCACTAGCAATAATTATCCAGATACATTACAAGTGAAAGAAGGAGAATTTATAAAATTTCTTCTGGTAACTACATTTTCATTCAGAATTGTGTCATCGATCCTTAAGTTTCAGACCCCACGTTGGGCGTCAGATTATCTAACTTATGTGAAAAATATAAACATATTTAAAGGAATTGATCATACAAAAATCGATTAAATCAAAAAAATTTAACGTATTTCTTGAATGTTATGCATTTCGTGTTGAGGCTTCCATCCATGTGCCATCGGTTCCAGAACGAGATTGAAGAAATCACATGATAGCTCATCTTTTTTCCGAAAACCTGTGCACGTTTGGGATTGTTCCAAAGAGCTATTCCCTAGTTGCAAACTGAACAGTATGGTTTTTAAAATCATGATTCACAACTTTCTCTATTTTCCCAGGATCCCAAGTTCGGCTATCAACGTATAGCCCCCCTAGTGATAAAAGCTAACAACTAACCAAAAACTTATTATTAAAAGACGACGGGGAGTGGTAACTGTAAACATCAACGCGCCCAGTGAAGCTATCGTATTCTACGGAAATAAACGAAGGCAAGTCACGTTCCAACTTTAAAAATAAAAAAAAATCAAAGTGTGATTGTCAACAGATGGCTCGCAAAGGTTTTTATTTTTTTATTTTTTCAATTTAAACTTATATGTAACTATCTTAAAGCTAGACAAAAATACATGAAAAACTAGCCTACTTATCAATAACATAACTAACTTACTGGCACTAGACGGGCGCTCTAAGGGCCAGTTTGTTCACAATGGGCTTAATCTGAACGATGGCTTTCACAGCCTCTAACTAAATGGCGCTTATCAACCAAAATCGCCTGATTACCGTTTCCATGATTAACAACTTAAATTACCGATTCCTTGAAAAAAAAATGTTATTACCTTGCACATGCGATGATTTACCAGTTGCAATAATCCTTGATTAAAAATGATCAGCTGTGAACAAACTGGCCCTAAGTCAAACTATATCATTTATTACTAATGCCCTTCGGCCTAAGGTTCGAAAACGTCTGGGCATATACGTGGACCTCGGAAATTGTCTTTGATAGATCACAATTTTTTTTTTTTGAAAACGGTATACAAAAAGCATGATGGCAGCGATTGAGAAATTCTCCATTTCAACTAATTAGGGAATTGTACTAAGTAACGTTGGACATTTAACAAAATACATAGATCAGCTGTGGGATTGCACTAGTTTTTAACACAAGAATGTACACAAATATTGCCTCATTATTAAGTTACACATTTTGAAATTTCATTCTGTGGCCAATTCTTTTTATGTAAAAAAGAATGCTTATAAAAAAACGTGCACTATACTTGCGTGACTTAATAAAATACTTTAGATTCATTCTCTTATTTTAAACCTTCAAAACTTTTATAAAAAAAATTTTTATTTTTTTGTGAATAAGCATATCAATGCACCTTTCAATCATCTCTTGCGTCGCCCTTTATTTTTTTTCCACAGATATAATGTTTTTATCACCTTCAGACTTATGTTTAAAAAAAAAATATCTGACATAAAAAGTAATCAATCAAATTCGATCAAGATTCTATGTAACCGGATTTCGTTCAATACAAAGGGCTTACGTTTCATTATGTAGAAAAAGTTAAAAAAAAAACATAAAAAAAAGAAATATTTAAACAAATGTTTCTCAGACAAAAAAGTCATTAACAATGAAAGTAATTGGCTGGTACACACTCGTTCTATAGTATCTATAGTTAGCTTCTTTGTTTGTGCCATTTCGATTTCAATTTAATTAATCTTTGCAGTTTTTTTCTTTTTTTATTTATTATTCTCTGATTCAGCTTAACCGGTAGCCTGCTGTGACCAACCCTACTACAGCCGCACTCTATTTCAAAATAGATTCCAACCTAATAATCAATCAAATCGCAATTAATTTGTCTAAAATTAGAGCTACCAATGTCATTTGCATTTATTGTAATTTTTTTTTTTCAAATTTTAAACTTTTATTATTTCCAAAGCCAACTTTAAGCCATTCAGCTGTAAATCCTTGTATTAGTCATTCTCCATCTCCACAGAGTTCTAAGGTCTCTTTTCAATTCTTGTTGTTGCAACATTTTCTAACTGTTATTCCATGGAACCACTTATCCATTCACATTCAAATGCAACAGTAATAATAATTGTAAATTTGTATTGTATACGTAATTATAGTCTGGGAAGAAAAGTTGCATTTATGGAAAATAATAATTCTTATATTTTTTAATGTTTAAGAATACAATATAAAGCTATTTTATCGTAGATTAGCAAAAGTACAACTGAAACCTGTTAAGAACTACTAGTCACAGTTCTATCGGACAAGTTGGAAAATGATTTCAAATGTTTTTTTTTTAACCTATTAGCGCCTTCGCACTTAGCTTTACATTGAATAGGACAGGAATAGGTTTGGCTCTTGTGTGGCAATTTATTTTTGAATATCAAGTCACCCAATTACTTTGGAATGAAAAATTGCTTCCTGTTCATTGCGGTCTCTTACAAAATATCTCAGATATCATTTTGGAATTCAGAATTATTTTTAATTTGGGCTGTAATTATAGCTACTGATTTGTCGGTAAATTTTCTTCTGTATGCTAATTGTAGTATTGGCAGCAATAGCGGGAGTAAATCAAATCCGCAATACTTTCCAGGCAATTTTGACACGTTTTCCTTTTCGGGACTCTTTTTACCACCTTGAGGGAATTTTTGAGGACTCTCAACAACTCTCTTTAATATGGTCCCCAACCCAAGTCATCCATCTTAACTTCATTGTCATTTTTTGCTGAAGCTGGAGCAACAAAGACATTCAACGAGCTCCCGGATATTGCAGATCGAATGTGAGTTGGATGACCTTTTTCCTCATCCTAAGTAATAAATACTTCCTCTTGGGGTCTTGGTTTTTTTTGAAATTAAAGCTACTTATGTTTTTGGTCCGGTATTTGCAGTCCGTCCAAATATTGTTTAAATAAACGAAAGCAGTTACACTTTTTGTTGGCAGGCTACCGGCATTCAAAAGCGTACCCATCTCCTATCACATTTGATTGATAATGTGTTTTCGGGGCAAACACTGCGGTGCACCGTATTTGTTTTATATTCCTTCGCCAGGTCGGGATCCTCCTGCATTCAATTTATGAGACTCATCATTTGTTTTGATTTAACTGTTCTATATAAAATATATTCGTATGCATTATAAGTATTTCTGTTTGTTAAAATCAAGTTTAAATCGATCGATAAAACGAAAAAAAATCATAAAAATTCCCTGCTTGGTCGATTGCCAACAATCATCCACCAGTGAGATAATTCCGTTATTTTATGAAAAACCTCCAAAATGCCTTAGGACAGGGATGGAAAATGACATTTTTGGAATGTATTGAAAGCTTCCTTAAAATTGTACTGAAATGAAGTCAATTGTACTGAAAATTTTTTTTTGAGTGAAAAACTATTTTATATGTAACGAAAATATATTATTCTTGTGTGAATTTCTACGTCATTTTATTTTTTTTATATAAACTTTGACAGACTTTGGTGTAGAAATTCGCAGTTTTGTACAGAAAATCACAGAATTTCAAAGTAAAGGAACTAAGCTATTATGTACATACATAAATAAACAAAAAAATATCAAATATAAAAAAATAACTACTTTATAATAAAAACAAATTTAAAAATCGTACAAAATAAAAGAACTTTGACAGAAGTGAAAATTATTTATATAATTATTTTTCAGTCTAAAAGTTCTTCTGTCAAAATGCTTGCATTTTGCACGTTATTTTTCAAAATATTTCCATTTACATATTATATCAAAATCATAGCACGATGAATTCTCTAACAAGTTTTTTTGTTACTATCAAGGCAGAACACGTTTGAACTTGTATTTTGTTTCGACATTTCGACTTTATAATATTCTGATATGAAAAGAGTCGTTCAACATTTGCGGACGAATGGGAAACGGAAAGAACAGCTCGTGCAAGGAATTTTCGAGGAATTTTATATTAAATATTTGTGCGTTGTTTTTCAATTAATAATAAAAAAATAAATCACAGACAATAATAAGTTTAGTTTCATTTAACAAAAATAAGGTAAATAATTGCTTTCTTCGGTGTATTTTTAAGCCGTTCTCGGTGAAGTGAAATTCAAAAATGCAATAAAAATAGTGGATATTATCTTCTCGAAATTCAATCAACGTGAGTGATTCTCCTGTTCATGGATAAAGAATATTGTTTTGGGAGAGAACTCCATTTCATATAGGAAGTCTCACGTCGCGATGTAGACGAATAGGTAAAATATTAATATTTCCATTTGTCCCCCACAAAGTCTCGCAATTCATCGTCTATTGCGGGAAATTCTCGGCGCAAAATACCTACCAGTCAAAGCACTCACCTTGATACAAAAACGCATACAAACACAGAAAAAAATCGAATCTTTCCGCATGCCTTTCAACGACAGAAAAAATTCGATTCTTGTTGGAAAAAAAATCGATTCTTTTGTTGAAAGGAATTCGACATAATTAAAGATTTAGAAAATTTGTAAATTTGAAGAAAACATGTTTCATAAAATTGTACAGAAATAAGGCAAATTGTACTTTTGTACTTCAAACTCCATTGTATCGAATTCGATACAATTGTACCATCCCTGCCTTAGGAAGCTTATAACTTCGGTTTTAATTGTCGGACTAAATTTTTGTATACAAATTGTTTAAGTCAGTCATCAATTATATGTTCACTTTTACAAATGCAAAAGTTGATGAAAAATTTAAGAATTTTGAAAGATAATGTTCACAAAACTTATTGCTTTATACTTTCTCTTAGAAATTTGTGAGCATTGGCATCAAAAAGCAACAAGTTCTCCAAAATTTGCAGCTTCCCCAAGTAATTCAACCGACTCTTGAATCATCAAACGGATGCTGAGATACAATATAATATAGCGCACATATCAACTCGCAACACAGTGGAAAGATGTTTGGATGATTGGAAGCAAAGATTCCGAATCCTTTTATCAGGTATGAGATCTGATACTCCTTACAGAACTTCAAAACAAAAATAATCGCATTAGCAGTTCTACCCAACTTGGCAATCGATTAACAGGACCATTTGCCATGCACAGGTAAAAATTAATTTAAATAAAAAGAAAAAGAATATACATGTAGGTATACTATTTTTCAAAAGTAGATGATCAGGATGCCGCAAATGTTTACAGCTATAACCAACCACCAGAAAATCAAGAAAGATTGCAACCTCAAAGTCATCAGAACCTTACACGCCGCTAGATTTGAATTTAACAAATTTTAAGTTTGCTCAGAAGCGAAGGCGAAAAAAAATGTGAAACATTTTATACTTCCATTTTTTGCTTGTTTAAGTTTTCTTTCATTTGGTTTCATTCATTTAATTTATGATAGATTTTAAATTAAAAAAAAATAATATTATGTAAATAAGTTTTTTATCAAAAATGTGCAAAATATATGCTATTTTTGGCTTGGTATATTTTCCTTAATTATCTTTTTAGTGAGATAAAATAGTTTGTTTAAATTATTGAATATGATACTGTTATACAAACCTCAGTATCGCAGGAAACTCGCTGTCGTACTTTTAAAACTCACGATGAGTGCCATCAACTTGTCGCGCTCAGTCAGTCAATTTGGTTGCTGGCCCACCTCCTGTTGCCTTCAGGCTTTTTTTGTGTAGGCAGAGGCGGTCATTTTTGCCTTCATTTTCGTGCCTTGCCATTGAGCTTGGAGTTGCACTGTCTCCCTCATCATTGCACTCATATTATTGAAATTAAAATTTTATATTTTATTAAAAACAAATGACTAAATAGTTTTTAAAATTAAATAGATAAAAATATCTGTTGGTGATCTCCCTCTACTCATCCTTCTTCTTCCTTGATGTATTGGAATCGCAATTTTTATTTTCTATTATCGAGATCTTATCTTCAATTAATTCAATTAATTAATTAATTACTCTGAGGAGTAGGTACCTGCAGATTGTGAGAAAATGAATATCAATTTGATGAAAACTATTGTGCTTAAGATGACATCCCTTATCTGAAGAATCCCAGTTAATTGCTCTTATTCTTTTTGCTTTCGGAGAATCCATTTTTTGGAATTTTTTATTTTCAAATTCCACCGGCAAACAAAAGTTTTTTTTGCTTTGACAAACAGCTGAGCTGTTATGACGGCTAAATGTAATAGATTTTCACTCTTTGGTACATTATTTTACACAAGCTCATTATTAGTACCTACATGTAATGGGTAGGAAAATATTTTATAAATATGAATTTGTATTGCGGCTGAATAAGTTCTTATGCACTGCATAGCTATTTACTTGTTTAGCGAATTCTAAAAATTCGGCTGATTATATTCGCTTTGTAAGAATTTTGTAAAACTATCAATTTAGTTATGTTAAATAAATAAATAAACTTAATTACTTTATTTGAAAGCACCTTTATTTGTAAAATAACTTCATTTCCTTAATCAAAACGTAAACACAAAAAATTGAACCTTAATTCGATAAGATAATCCACTTAAAAACCAAATTGAAAAAAATAAATGCATTTTTAACCCTACTCACTTAGACTATAAATAATTGTAACAAAAGTTCTTGAACAAAATGTGTTCCGTAATGGAAACAGAATTAAGGTGGAGTCTTTCTTCTGTTTTTTTTTTCTGTTTTGTTGTGTCCATGCAACACTTCAGCACTTAATCACATCGCACCTTTCTAAGTAAAGTTGGGCGTCTGCGCCGGTCGACTGCATGAAGGTATTGTTGTTGTTAGTTTCGTTCATAAAGGTTTTAAATTTTATAGATTGTGCCTCTTGACTTGGTTTTATGATTAAGCGAGCTGTGCGCATGGTGCACTCCTTTCAGACGGCAAGGTCAACAAGTTTGGTTTGCTGGCTTATATGCTGATGGTGCTATGGTGCCTATTATTCTATAATTTTTTGCATTTAGAATGAGATTTGCAACACTCGACTTAACTTGACTTCATTTTAGGTAGAATAGTATTATACGTATATACATAGTTTTCAACTCTATAGCTAGGCTAGAGCTCTGGGCGGAGAACGTGTATGGTTGATTTGTTTTCTTGCTGTGGCAATCACACTTGAACTCACCTCAAATGTGGACGTTGGAGTTTAAGTGTCTATGGAATAAAATTGAGTCTAAGAACCTACAGTAATTTTTCATATGACAAAGCGTTTTTAGCTATAAATACCTACCTTACCTACATATAGATTTGATTTATGGACGGATAATGTGTTCTATAATTGGAATAAGCTATGAATGGTTTTAGATATATGTGTGTATCTACCTATACGATTGGTTTTGTTCGCAAATATATTCATATGGAATTGGTCAATTTATTTTTAAGTGCAGTTTTATAAATTTTATTTTTCATAGAAGGGGAAGTCGAAAGAATGAGTTTATTTGAAATTAACATACTTGATTTCGGGAAGTCTGCTTTTCAAACCAGTAAACTAGAATTCAAGATTTCCTTCAAACCAAATAGAGGTAAACAGTATTGAAAGTTGTCTTAACCTATAGACTTTATAATTTCTAATTTAAAAATAAAGTTTTGACTTTTTTTTCTCTTTTTTAAATAAAGAAAAAGTCCAGTTGGGGGTGGGCCCAGGTGAGATTTTAACTGCGAATCTTTGGGTCCGCTCTGGATTTGGTTGACGGTTTTACCAAAGATAATATAATATTATTATTATATTATATTATTTTCGGTTTTACCTTCTAGGCTATAGCGGTTATAAGTATTTCAATTTTCATCAACCTATTTGATGGTCTTGACGTGACCTGAGTTTCCACTGCAAATTCTTTCTTTTTTACACTTCAGATTATTTGTTGCAGTGACCTTAGATCAAGCTACAAACTACAATCAGAGACTCATCATAATCAAACAGAACAAAAGTGTCTAACGTCAATAAATAAAAACAATCATTACCAAGAAATCAGGAGCGTAATGAGTTGGTGAAGAAATAATAAATCATTATTAACACGCCTTTGGTATAATGTTTGGACCTGCAGGAGCTGGATCTGATATTCATATGGTGGTAGGTTGAACGGATCGGAAGACCTTTCAGAGCAAAGCGAATGAATTTATGTTGTATTGGTTCAATTTTCCTTGTGAGGCGTACTCAAGACGTAGTCGTACGTAACAATTGTATAATGAAACAGTAACATAAGGATCTTTAAATTCCTTTGCCCAACGTTTTACAAACCCGAGCATGGAGCTCGCTTTGTTTACAATGTAGTATATGTATGTGTTCAGTGAATTCTAAATTAGAGCTGAAGTGAACACCCAAGTCCTTAAAGATAAAGACATGGCCAAGTTTCTGTTGCGAAATAGAATAATCAAAAGCACTTGCAAGTTGCAACCCGTTTTCTTGAGAAAGTAATTGTTTGGAATTTTGAAGGGTTGAGTGTAGGCCGTTTTTTCCACACCAAACAGTAAAGCTATCAATATCGTCTTGCAGAAGAACATGGTCATGGTAAGCCTTTATTGTCTTAAAAATCTTCATATCTTCCGCAAATATGAGAATTTCACTAGAACGTATACATGATATTACATATTCTTTCACTTAAGCTCACTTTCACGAACCCCGCTTAAGTGACAAAAAATTTCACTTAAACGGAGTCCGGATAAGTGAACAAAAAATTTCACTTAAGCGGATTTAAAAATTCAAATGGCATTTGCGAGGTGAAAATTTGGTGGAGGTGAAAAATAAAAAAGAAATGAAAGCGTTCAGCAAATGTTTGTTTTGTTCCATAGTTTTTTTTCACCTTAGAGAGTTTTTTTCAATGAAAACTATAAAATTTAACTGAAATTATGTTTTAGGTATCCGGGTTTTTCACTTAAGCAAGTTTCGCGTTTCGAGTGTTTAAAAGGAAATTGGTCGACAAATACTCGGAGTGAAAAGTTTTTCAGATATGCGGGTTTTTCTCTTAACCGGGTTCTACTGTACCACCTTTGCTCGTATTGGAGAAAATAAATATTCAATTACGTCCTGATTCAATATTTTTGTTACAGGAAAGCCAACGTTTTCTTCAAATAATGCTTCAGCCAACAATAAAGTTTGCTCCTATTATTTGCAAAAATCCACCTATCCAATATAATTTTGTCTTTTTAAATATACATATTTTAATATTTTCAAAATAATAAATAAATTCGTTTATGCAAACATAAATATTATCATTTATGTGGCCCGTCTTCAAATGCCTTCATTCGTGGAATCAGACGTTGACAATTGCATAATCCTCAGATTATTTTGCAGTTTCGACTTATTCGATTGGAACATTATTTAAACAAATCAAAGGATAGTAAGAAAAATCTTATAGTTTTCTTGAGAAAGCCAAAAATTCAGTCTTTTTTGGGTTTAAGATAAGGTCATTAGATCTAGACCAAAATATTTCCCTGTCTAGGTCTTCATTGACGCACAAGTAGGCTGACCAGGCGTCCTCTTTTAAGAGGACAAGTCCTCTTTTTGACCTAATAAACTTTTGTTCGGTATCTTTTTTAAAAAATAGGCGATTTTTCCTCTTTTTAGATTTCTAAATTTCCAATTTTGTTGGTGAAATAAAACAACAGACAAAAATTTATTTTGGTGTGAACACAATTTTAAAACTATTTTCAAAGCTAAAAATGGAACTTTGAATTCACTCATTCCTAAATAAAAATAAAAATAAAAATATGTAGTGTACATATTCAGCCTTATTTATTAGATTTCACTAATACGCGTTTCAACCTCGGAATAGTTAAACCGAGGCGAAGCACTTACTCCGTCTTAACGCCACGTCAAACGGTTTTAGGTACACCCTCCTTATGTCAAATATATTATCAAAAAAAACAATCTCTCTGGTTATTATAATATGGGATTAAACGAGTTTTGTACTGCAACAAAAGCGTTTAAAGAATTTAAATCATTTATAAATGCAAAATAACTATCCATTTTGCCTTACAATTAATAAAAAACAGATAAAAAAAAACTTCCTCTACACTCCTTTTTAGTTACTAGATGTCATGTCATTTAGATACTAAAACGGCTTTACTACGCCTTTAATCCTACTATGTACCAGTTTTAGCTTACTCCGCCTCTAATCATCGTTTATTTTTTTATAAATAAGTTTTTCAGGATTAGAGGCGAAGTGAAGTCGGAGTAAATTTACTCCGTCGCTAAAACGACTTAATAAATAAGAATTTGTTTGACGTGGCGTAAAGACGGAGTAAGTGCTTCGACTCGATTTAATTATTCCGAGGTTGAAATGAGTATTAGTGAAATCTAATAAATAAGACTGATTGAGTTTTAAAATATTTTAATAAAAATAAGGTCCAATGATGAATAAGCGGTATCCCAAAAATTCACGCAATACGTAATTTTGATAGAAAACATGGGCATGATTAATTAATGATTAATTTATTATATGTAGGGTTATTTATGGAATAGAATACTTGGTAAGTAGCTTCTTCGGCTTTGCTGGCACATTTAGTCTTTTGTTTACATTTTTTATGAGCATAGTTGGTACAGCGGCGTTCAATTTTAAAAATCCACACCCAATAGTGAAAAGTTGTGGAATGTGGATGCAATTTTATTTCTCAACAGTCACTCGCATATTTTCATCAAGACGAAAATGAGCTTCATCACTGAAAATGATTTTGTCCGAAAAATCACCGACAAACCTTAATATTATTGTAATGATGAAAACGCGTTGTTCTTTCGTGTAGCGTTTTTATGGTTATTGTTTTCTATCACACACTACGTTATGAAGACTTTTTTGATCCAATAAATAAAAAAAATAGTTTTTTTTCTCGTTAGAGATTTTTTCGGATGTCCTCTGCACCATGCTCAATAAGCTCGAAATGGCAGGTAAAATTCACTTGGACGTAGGTCGGTCGTCTGTATATATGTGGGAGCTCATTAATATACAATAAAAACAGAAAAAGGACTCGGCCTTGAGAACCTTGAGGAACACCGGAAATGTTGGGAAGGATCTGGTAAGTTATCACCTACAAAGACAGCTTGGCTTTTATTTGTTAAATTTTAAATGAATCAATTTCTTTGCAGCAGCTGAGAAATTAAATTGGTGTGCAAGCTTTGTGACAAGGTTGACGTGTTGGACTGTATCAAATGCTTTTGAAAAATCGCTATCAAGTGCCTGTCTAACAATGCCAGTAATTACATTTAATTATTATGTTTGTGATATCCTAGAACGAAAAAAGTTTCTTTTCATTTGAAAAATTCAAAGAAAGAATTTTTTATTGTCCACATGCACTTTATATTATTGGGTTCTTGATAACAAATGACTGCTTTTATAAGTTAACCTAATTCACCTGATATACTTAAATACTTAAATATCTTCTAATAGTATCTTTTCTCAACTATTGTCAGTTATATTTGTTTCAATTATGAAATAATTTAAGACATACCTCCAATTTTGTATAAGGTCTCGTAGCATAAAAAACGCAAACCTGTTTTCCTATGCTATTAAACCGAACGAATCCGATCCAGTATCTTCAAATCCATCAATTAAATCAACTGTTCAGTTGAAAGTAAGATCTTAATCTCATCAAAAACTTTTGCATAATTTCGGTTTTGATCTTGAATGATTCCATTTTTTTTAATAATTCCTGATGAGCTATTTTAGTGAAACCTTGATATTTTTAACTGGAAATACTATCTTTGTAAATTTGATAAATATCCCAGATTTAAATTAAGACCAAATCTCAAAAATAAGTATGTCGAATGGGAACTATAAAATATAAATTACCAATTTCCTTGATGAAGAACTGGATTTTTTTTGTTGAAATTTCTGGTTTATTTTCAATATTGAAATGTACAGGCATTCCCCTTCAAACCAGTGATGCCAGACTTTTCCAATTGATTTACCCACGGCTTGAAATGAAAATGCCCTTTTTGCCCACGATATTGTCGACAAATGCCCACGATGTTGCCCACAAAAAAAAAATAGAAGAAAAAATACAAAATATAACAAAAATAAAAATCACAGCTTTAATTGCAACACAAAATGCTGTTAATCATTTCTTTGCCTAATCGATTTCGCTTCTTACATTTTACGTCTGTTATTATTGAAAAAAATTCGTTCTGCTTCAGCATTAGAGTGAGGTAGAGTCAATGCTATTTTAACAAGTTTTTCTAAATTAGGAAACAAAAATTCATCATTGAAATTTAGAAGATGGCAAATTTCATGCCACATCTTCTCAATGGGAAGTTTTTTGAGTGAACATTTTTGATCATCGCTCAAAAGTATTGAAATATTTTGATAATCTTTTCATTCAATGAACAGAAATGCAAATGGATTGCTTCAAAGTATGAACTTCAATGGCTGCATTCAAATATAAAACTAATATAAGTTTGAAAAATTAAAATGCCCTTTTTTCAACTGAGAGGCATGAAAACGCCCTTTCGTCCTTGTAGCTTATTTTTGTTTATCAAATGCCCACAAAAAGGGCATTCGCCCACGATCTGGCATCACTGCTTTTAACGGAAAAATTTATGGTCATCTAAGTGAACCTGAATCACGAATTAATTTGCCTCCACACAAGTTTTTACGGCCGACATCTGAATATTTTCATTTCACCACTCAAAATCAATCCGATTTTTTTTTTTAAGAATATCTTGAAAACCTGAGCTAATGGAGAAATTCCAAAGTAACGGATTCGAATCGAACTATTCAGTTCATCAAAAACGGTTGGAAATAAATATTCTACTGACGGATTGGTTAAATTTTGCTCTCCTGTATCAAATTATTGTCTAAACAGGGAGTTCGCAATGGAGTTTGAAATCTTGACAAAAGTAAAAGCCTTACAAATACAAATACATTTGTTTCTAAAACCTCATTAGTAAGCAAACTATTTAAAAAATTAATACTAAAACCAATACTAAACTATAATTTGTCAATTATAACACAATATACCTAATAAAAACAATAAAATCCATAGACAAAAACCTAAAATAAAATTAAAATTGATTAATTATATTTGTCTATTGAATGTTAATGTTTGTCTATATTTTATAATGCCTTCACAATAGACAAAGAAACAAGTATAAACAATATTATTAATAATTTATTTGCTATAATTATTGTTAATAACTATTATGAACATCAAACATATAGGGTGATGTGAGTTTTTTTGTCTGCAGATAATAATAATCATAACGATTGCAAATTAATACTTCTTGAACATGATGAAATATAATAACTTGTCCAGGTCCATGGTGTTGTCATTTAAAATAACAGGCTTCATTAAATTGAACTGGATAGATATCTATCATTAAATAGCTTTGAATGCTGACAAACAAAAAACATATTCATAACAGTTGGATATTTATTTAAATAAATAAGTTCCCTGGTGTTTGAATGATATGCTTTCAATCAATTAAATTTTGTATGCCGATTAATTGCGTATTGATTGACAAATGACAACCTTTTAGAGGCAAGCAAATACTTTTCTAACAATTCGCTCATAATTATCATAACGTGTAAATCAAAGTTGTTTGGGTTTTCTTCGGAATTTGTGGCTTGGATCTATTTTTTTTTCACAAATTACTTAATCAAGTTTTCCACAGGGAAGCCACTTAGAACCCATTCTTTTCGTATTGATTGATTGATAAAAAATTATGTAATTAATATATAATTTGAATTCGCGAAATTACTAATTTTTCAGATGATATGTAAAAACATTTTTAAAGTATTATGTCTCCCAATGGCCGTTACTTATGTAGAACAGGCAATGGGGAGTAATTTTCATACCATCAGAGAAATGCTTTGAAGTGGTCCAAGTTTGAATGCAGTATTGTAGGGGGGTTGATTTTGAGTACAAATCAGAGTTTGCGAGAAATTCGCGTTTGTGGGGGTCCCGTTATCTAGGAATCAAATTTTTTGTATTTTGATGTTTATCTCCATTTTTGCTACTTCTTATGAAAGAAAGATTAGGTAAATACTTTTTTGTTGAAATTTATATTACCCACAAATCCATATATGTACAACATTTATGCATAGAGCAAATAACTTAGAAGTAATAAACGAAAAACGTGTACAAATTTGGGAGCTTGATCACCTTTATTTTCGAATTACTCGCAAACGGGGACATTTAAAAAAAAAAAATTAAATATTTTTTTTTTAGAAAATATTTTAACAAACAAAATGGTTTACTGTTTATTAATTTCTGACAATTTTTAACGTCACTAAGAATACTTGAATTCCACCAAAAATGCAATTTTATTGCTAAGTCGAGAAATTTCAGATGGAATATTTTTATTGAATCTGATTGTGTATAGAAAGTTGTATAGGCTGAGTCAAGGTAAAAAGAAATCCTATAGGATAGGGGTATATCTCCTCCCATTCAGACAGGAGGGGCAATTTAAAAAAAATAACTTTGACTATAAAATATTTTTTTTTAAAACAACGGAAACACTTCTAATATCATGCTTTAGTTTTTGGTTTAGCCAAAATTCTATTCTTTTATCTTATTTTAGTATATAGTTTTTTAAAAATTAATTTCCAAACTTAAAATTAAGCAAACAAATTAAAAAAAAAATGTTCAAATGGTTATTTTTCAAAATTTTTACTACTATTTTCGTTTCAAATATTCAATGTTCTCATAAATTTTTAGTCAAACACTAAAAACTGGATGCTTGAATGTCTTCTGGTTTTTGACAAAATTGAATTTTTTTGATTCAAGTTATTTTTTTTATAGTCAAAGTTATTTTTTTTAAATTGCCCCTCCTGCTGGAATGGGAGGAGATATACCCCTCTCCTATACGATTTCTTTTTACCTCGACTCAGCCTATATAACTTTCTATACACAATCACTTTGCAATAAAATAGCCTTTTTGGTGGACTTCAAATAATTCTAGTGACGTCAAAAATTGTCAGAAATTAATGAACAATATACAGTACAACACGCTTATAAGAAAGTCTGAAAATCCCGGACATTTTTTTTTTTATATCCGAGTTTTTCTTATATGCAAGCAACGGATATAATTAAAGAACGGAAAATGTTTTTCTTATTGACCGCAAATAATCGATAAAAAAATGATTTTTGCTTTAAACTCGCGCTGAAGATGAACTTTCAATTTTAAGTTCGAAATGCATACGATAATTATAATAAATATTAAAAACTAAATTTTTATACAACACAAGATTCCATCTTGTGTTTTTATATTTTATCGATTATTTGCGGCCAATAAGAAAAACATTTTCCGTTCTTTTAATTTAACGACCACAAAATCGCGTTCATTTTAATTTCGGTGATTAAATATCGAATATAATTTTATAAAAAACGGATATAAGAAAGAAAATTTCTTATATAAGCAACACGGATATAAGAAAAAAAATTCTTATAAAGAACAACGGATTTATGAAAAAAAAACAATGCAAAAATTTAATTTTTTTATTTTATTTAATAAAATAAATAAAAATAAGTCTTTGCTTCAATAAGCAAAATATTGCATACCTACACAATTAAATTCAGAGAGTATACATATTATACAAGCTTCATATTTTATAGGAACTGTTTATATGTCAGTAATATTTAAAAATAGTCTTCGATTTTTTTCTGAATGAAATCCTTAGAAATATCTTTGAAAAGAAGTTCTTCAATGGAATCCAAACTCTGTTCTTCGTCACTATCAAAAAACTGCTTTAGGAGAAAGAACGCTTCAATTGCTTCGGTCCTAGTTGGTCGTTGTAGTAACTGTAAACCGTCGTCGTCTCCTTCAATTAAATCTGGTTCCTCGTACCCATCTGCCATCATTTGCATTTTATTTATGAGATCTCTTTCGTTTATTTCTCCGAAACATTCTTCATTTTCAAAGCTTTCAAGGTAACGGAATTCATCATCAAATTCATTTAAATTCTCTTCATCAAAACAGATTACTTCAGCATCCAATTCAATTTGAGAAAACCCGGCTTTCTTGAAGCAGTTTTGAATTTTTTGAGGTGTAACCAGCCACCAAGATCTTTTTACAATTAACAATGTGTAAAGCTTTGAGAATGGTCATATCTTTTAAAAATGTTTTTGCCACCTCTTTTCTTGTTTTCCCTGATTTTATTTCTTCTAAAATTTTTAGTTTTATTTTTACGGATAACGTGTTTCTTTTTCTAAGCATTTTAAACACACAACATAAAAACAAAACAGGAAAGTTAAACGAAAACGAAAACAAAAACAAACAATCAAATATAAAATCAAAATGTCACAATTTATAGACCACGGAGTATTCACGCTCTTGTCAATCTGACGTTGTCATTTTTATTGGAAAACTGAAAGTTGTTATTAAAGGTGGAAACATATTGGTGCGTATGTGTAAACAAATTTTTATTTCAATCAAAGTAAAGCTGAAGTTAGTTTCTTATATGCGTACTTTTTTGTTCTTGAAAATTTGTATTGTGCATTAAAAGGTATTTCTTATAAACGTGTTTTTCTTATATGCTAGTTTCTTATATACGTTCAATTTCAGAGAGAAATTTAAGAAAAAGACATGGTGTTTTAGGTTGCGTTTCTTATAAGCGAGTTTTTCTTATATGAGTGTTTCTTATATCCGTAAAATACTGTACCATTTTGATTCAAAATAGCTTTTAATGGCCTTTAGGTCCTACAAAAATTGGCGATCTTACTTGGATTCATCAGTTGACTAGTGAGGACCTTTGTCAATACGCTATTTTTGCTAAGTCAGTTCATCTTACATAGATTTCGTGACGAATACCTGGTGTGAACAATCTGTTAAAAGCTATTTTGAATCAATAATTGGACAAAGTCCATTAAAATAGAGCTAAGTGTTCTACTTTGCTGATGTATTTCAGTAGTATAGTATATAGAATTTGTATTATTAAAAAAACCTTCTAATATACCATTTTATTTGTTAAAACATTTTCTAAAAAAGTACCTACTTAATATTTTTTATTGAAAATGTAACGGTTTGCGAGCAATTCGAAAATAAGATGGTCAAGTCCAAATTTTTACTCGTTTTTCATTAATAACTTCTAAGTTATTTGCTCTATGCATAAATGTTGTATACGCATTTGTAGATAATATAAATTGTAACAAAAAAGTGTTGATTACTGATTTTCTTAATCAAACGACAAACCAGCATAATAACCTTATTTCTGAAAAAATCTTGAACTAGTTCAGCACTGGGATACGGAAGAAGATGAAGATCTTCTTTCCGAAGAAAAAACATTTAATGTAGACGAAGCAACAGTTTTGTGCGTTATTTGCTTCGAGAAACATTCTCCTCCAGCCATATAACCACTTTAAATTGTGTTTAGAGTGTTTTACAAAGATGTCGGAAAACTATATAAAGAACAATAATAATTTGGTCTATTTGTAGAAGAATTGTTGAAAACAGTACAACTATTTACTGTTAAGAATAAATTCTACATATAAATTTGAATATAAATAAATTATATTTTTTGTTATTTTTTTACCGAATTTGAAAAGGACATTACGTTTTGAATTAATAAAGCTGTTAAAATCTTAATAAACCCTATTTGCATTTAATTTTTAAAGACCTTACAGTAGGGTGTCCATAATTTAAATGAAAAAAAAGAGAACATTTCCAATATGCAAACATAACCAAAAAAAAAACATCAACCAAAAACGATTAAAATAACGACTTTTTCACAAAATATTTTTTTAATTTATTAAGAGAATTAGTTTCAGGTATAGAAGACAGAAGAGTTTGAATTTAAAACAGTTTCGAAAACATTAATCAATTGCCGTGTTCAGAAAAATTAGATTAGGTCTAAGTAGACACAAATCTAATAAGTACGACTCCTAGAGTTTGAAAACGATAGGATTTTATGACCGATGGGAATTCAGAACAGGGTGAATGTTATGATTCTTAATCTGAAGTTTCATATTTTTGAAAATTTCTTATTTGTGATGGGTATTTATTTTCATTTAAAAAAAATATTGTAAGACTTTTGAAAGTTTTAATCCTTCAAACTGTAAGCCACTATTAAAATTGACTTAACAGTTCCCAGTTCCCACTTTTAAACTGTTATTTTCTTCTAAAAAGTATGCTCCACGTATAAATATTTCCAAGGAAAACAGAAAAAAAACAAAAATTTTTTAAAAATTTCATACATAATTATATTAGGTATGTTCCTTTGGCCTGCATCATCTACTGTTAAGTACTTCTGGCTCAGTAGTCAAATAAGTTTAAAGCACTTCAATAATGTAGATACGAATTGTATCCACGCAAAAATGCAGCACTATCAGTAAAAAGAAATTACATATATAGTAAATTACTGTTGTTGGTGTTTCTCTAATCAAAAATAATATACAAATACAAACAACAAAAATTACATTTATATTGAGGTTAGATTTGTTGGCAAAATTAAATTACTCCATTCATCATCTACTAGTAAATACCAAGAAGAAACTTTGCAGGGCCCAATGGAACAGACCTAAAAATAATAATAAATTCGGAAAGAAATTCAGAATTATTTGAAGAACAAAAGAAATTAACCCTTTTTTATCAGACACTGTTTTCCAAAAGTCTTCATTTTTTAGTTCCACATTCTCTAACATTTTTCAAAATCAAATATTCGCAACACCATCAAGATCATCTAATGAAAATTGAAGTGTCCATTTTTCTATGTACTTAATATATTTTTTGTAACAATTAATGCATTTTATTTCAAGCATTGTACTTCACTTTTAACCAGCTTTTATTTAAATTGTTAAGGATTGATTTAGGGCTGAGTGGAATACATTTTTTTTGAGAGAATCTAAAATTGTTGAAACTTCCAAGTTCCAATGGTGAATTGTTTTCAAAGTTGAGAATCACATAAAATTTGAAATACAATTAATTTTGAAGTTCATTTGTGGAAAACCTATTTTGTATTTCGAAAAAGAGACTAAAAAGAGGACGTGCAAAAAAAAGATAACAAAAAAAGAATTTTATGAAAAAAGAGAGTGTAAAAAAGATCGGAATGGAAAAAGAGAACATGTTCTCTATAAAAGAGATGTTCTGGAAACCCTACCTTACAGGATTATTCTGCAAGTTAGAAAATGCATTTGAAAGCGACAAGGCCATATGCTTCAGTATAGCCATATGATATGACACATTTCGAAAGCGTCATAAGGCCATATTTCTCAATATAGCCTTATGAGTATGACACATGGCCTTATCAGACGGCACCTGTTACCTGAGAAACTAGAGGTAAGAAATAATGCTCGCATATTTCTTCACTTACAGATATCAAGCCCCTCCTCTTAATGTTGGGAACCAAAAAAATTTAGGGGTTTTTCCGGAACTAAATCTCAATGGTTACAAAATTTTAGTCTTTTACGACTTAAGGGGAATGAGAAATTCGAGGTTTATATGTGGGGGCCAAAAATACACCGCAATTTGTAATTGAAATATAATATAATTCACACACTTGATAGCTTTTGAAATTTGAAGTAACAGGATTGTATTAGTAATTTTTTAACAAAATTTTGTTTCCAAAAAATTTAAAATGGCAGAATTTATGAATTCCCAGCGTGGTGAACCTAAACTTCACCATGATGGCTTCATATACGTGAAGTATAGGAGGGGGAGTTTGAAACATATTGGAAGTGCCTAAAATTCCAAAGCGAAAAATGTTGGGGAAGGGCAGTTTTAAGAGAAACTAATGTGGTTGTATTAAGTGAATATAACCACGGTCCTTCCCCCATTTTGTGTGAAATAGCCAGCACTATCCATAAGTTTAAATCCGCAGGAACCACTTCTTCTCAAGCTCCGAGACCATAAGTCTTAAGAGCTTTAGTGGGAGCTTCCGCACCATCCATAGTCAGTGGGCCAAGCATCATTTCGATGCAGAAGGCGGTTTCGCGTGAGCGAAAACGTCGTCCTCAGTCAATACCCATCCCACACACTCGATCCGATATCAGCATTCCCGTTGAACTATTGGTCACAAAAACTTCTCACCCAGGTGATTTTTTGCTGGCCGATACCGGCAGCGTTGATGTTGACCGAATCATAATATTCGGTTCACTATCGGATCGAAGAAGACTAGCACGGTGCGAAACATGGTTTCTGGATGGCACATTCAAAGTTTGCCCGGAAATGTTTTTCCAGCTTTGGGTAGTGCACGGGCTATTTCAAAATGAGGTACTTCCTTGCATATATTGCTTGCTCACCAACAAATTGGAAGAATCCTACGTACGCGCTATGGAGTTGATTTTCAATAACAGCGGAATGGAAAATATGCAGCCAAGGAATTTCCTCATCGACTTTGAGATGGGGGAGGAGAACACTCTCCGATTTCTTTTCCCTGAGGCGAATATTCATGGCTGCTTTTTCCATTTCGCGCAAGCAGTGCGTTGGAAAATCTAGAAGTTGGGAATGCAATCGAGATATAGGGTAGACATGGAATAACACATATTATGTCTGCGGAAGTTCGTGGCGTTGTGCTTTTGCAGTACCAATGACATTTTAGGTCAGTATGACATGATGGCGAATGTGCTCCTAACAAGTTTTGGTGATACCGAGCTACACCAAAGCCTCTTCGAGTATTTTGAAAATACTTTAGTAGGACGCATTTGCCGCAGATTTAGACTGAACATGTGGAACTACAAGAGCACAACCACACAAAATCTTCCGAGGGCAAATAATAGTGTGGAGTCTTGGCGCAAGGCCTTCCAGGCTTCTATGGAGTGTCAGCATCCCAATATTTATAAGGTATTGGATGGACTTTTGCTCGAAAATGCGCGTGTGAACTATTTCACTGTGTTCAAACTTTTGAATGCTGGTGATTTCTTTCCCCTTTATTCCAGAGCCAAATATGCTCAGGCTAATGAAAGGCTGCTAAGGGTTAGCAGCCAGTATGACGAAAAGACTCCACACGATTATTTGACGGCATGTGCGAATTACGTAGGCGAGTAGAGTGCGGCACCAGTGAGAGGCATGGGGAACTCACTTTAATAAAGCACCCCAAGAGTGAGAGGCACGGGAAACTCTTTAAAATGAATCACACTTAGAATGAGGAGATATTTATTTTCAGGCCTGATGTATGTTTTTGCTTAAAGGTGAGGTCTAGTTCCAGGCCAAGATCCTTCCCCCCCATCCGGCGAGTTCGAGCCGAGCTTCGCAAGTAGGCCATGTTCCTCGAAGTAGACATTCCTTCCCATTCCCTTGCACCTTCCTGCCAGATCCTTTTCCCTATCCTACGTCTACACTGACTCTTTCGTCGCTTCCTCTTGCCACGCAACAGCTTTTCACACCAAAACCAAAGCCGGGTTTTCGGTAAATAAATCTCAAAAACTCCAAAAGCTTTTACACTGAACATTAACGAGTTTACATGTCGTTTTACATTTCTCAAACCCACTCTCTGCTACAAAAAAAAAAAAATAACAAAACATTTCATTTACACAACACTCTCACAATTTCTTTTCTCAGCAGAATTCAGCAGTTTTTTCACATTTCATTGAGCGGTGAATGTTTCGAAATGTCTGTTTGTTTAGTTCAACTTTGAGTTAGTATTAGGTCAGACGCGCACATGCAACTAAACAATTTGGTTTGGCGAATTGAGCTCACTCCGAACAGAGCGCAACCTCAGCGCACCGATCTATTTAAGAAACTCAATTGAGCACTGAACTCTCATATGCTTATTAATCTGTCAAATTACATAAAAATTGTATGAAGTTGGCCGCACTCAGCTTTGTGCTCGATTTGCTCGGTCATTTTTTTCCCAGCTCATCGAGCGAGCCCCGGTCGAGTTCCAAGCTAAAAAAGAAATGTAAGTTGAGAGCTCGGAGCGCTCCGAGTTAAAAAGTAACATAGTTTTATTTTTGAAAGCTCAGGGCATGTCACGTATATGGACTTCTACAGCTGCGTTTAGACTTTACTTTTATCTTCTGTGCCTTTTAGTCATAGTTGGCCGCATGTTGAAAAACGAAAGTCTAATTGCTAAAACAGAACATGAATTAATTCATAGCCATATTGAATTTTGAGTACATTAACACCATAAATATAAATCAAGTTGCAAGAATGTACCGACATCGGATGGCGGTAACTCTCCTAAAAGTTGAGGAGTTCATGAACCTAAATGTAATTTTTACAAACAAAAAAACAACTATTACTGTGCGAAGGTAAACGAATCCATGTTTATCTATCTATTGATAGATTTAATAATTTGTAGATGTATTTATTTGAATTAAATTATGTTCTATTGAAGAATTCAGACTTTTGTTGTTCCACATGCGGCCAACAATAAATAAAGTGCACAGAAGATAAAACTATAAATCTAAACGCTGCAAAAGAGGTTTGAATATCTTCGTTCTTAATTTTAGCTCTGTATATACATAGTTACAGTGGGGCTGAAGAATCATCACTGCATTCGTACCAGATGGATATTTCTTGGCAGTCGGTTCATATATAAGAACTCAATTTGTTCTTCGTTACTTTGAGTCTCTGAATTCAATATCGTGGCCGCCTTGCCTGTTATCGTTGACCTCCTTTGTTTGAAACAGGACCACGGTTCTTCATCCAATAAATTAACTCCAAAAGATTATATGTGCTTCTCTACAAATACATTAATTTGTAATTCTTTTACGGGTGGTTGTAAAAACCTCCAACATCCATATAGAAATATGAATACATACATATGCAAAAAATATTAAAAATAAATTTTAGTAAAAATATTTACCTGTTCAAAATTATTCATGTTGTAAACTAATTTTTTATTTTGTAGGATGGATTCCACCAGAGATTATGATAAGATTGGAATCTTTGGCTGTCATTCTGGTGTAGGTACCAACAAGATAAAAAAATGGCGGATGGTGTTGAATTCATATTTTTGCACTTGTGTCCATGTTTAAACGCACTCTAGAGCAAAAATATGAATTCACCACTGCATAAATTGTTGTTGCAATTGACATCTATTCATCGACTTGAGATGAAATTACAAAAAGAAAACAATGTAAACAAATGAATTTTGAGGGATGGATCGTACGAAAGATTCCAATCCTTATAACTCATAATCTCTGGATTCGACTTCACAAATTTTTTTTTTAAACAGCTGTCCACTTAAATGGCATAATTATATCAGTGCTGCCAAAACCTAAAATTGATTTTGATTTGCTTTTTTTTGTAGACATTTTTTTAACGCTGTCATATCTGTACAAACGTATCTTTAAGACGTATTATGGAGAAACGGATGGATTTGCAGTACAACAACTGTCCAAAAAAACTATTCTTACAATATTCTTCACAATATCTTAGAAGATCGTAAAGAAATGCCCCCTCCGCAGTCACAGACTGAAATTGAATCTAGCGAGGCTATCCAATTCGAGCGAAAGCGAAGAAGACATTCGAGAAGTTCCAGTTGCCACGGAAATTATGAATAAGTTAAAAAAATTATCTGACAACAAATTTTCCACTTTTAAAAGTCAATAATTTTTTTTTGTTCTAAAATAAGTTTATTAAAAAGAAAACAAAATTTATTCAGTCTTTAATGAAAATATACATAAATAAAAATAAATATTTAAATGCCGTGTTTTATTCTAAATAAAAAGTAAATGAATATATACAGAAAGAGAAATAATGATTTTAATTCAGTCTTATCCTAAATAAAAAGTGAGTATTCACATAAATAGAAGGAATGATTGAAGGAGCATATTCTATGATATCGAGGCTATCGTTTCTGCTGAATACCGCACATATGCCACTTAGGAAGTTGCTCGGTCTTGAAACTCCATTTCTAACTTTCTCTGTCGTTCCAATTACTCGTTTTGTTTTTTGAAAAAAATTTCCTGGTTTTCTGCCTGCGTTATATATGTACATACGTAGAGCCGATACATAGGTTTTTTTCCCTAGTTGTAAAAGACGGATATGTAAAATACTATGTATGTAGGTATAGAAATCTTAAAATAAACACTGCATACCTCTATTTCTTGTTGCCTTTGTTGACATTGTAGGTTGTGGGGAAGAAAATGATGAAGAAGCTATCGGAGCTAACGACGGACTCATTCGGCATTTCATTAAGGTCAATGTCAGGGTTTGGGACCTCATTCTCCACAATAATTTCTTCAACATTTGCTAAAAATATAAACTTATAAATTTTAGTTTTTAAATGCTTTTATAAACCTTACCACATTCAACTAAGTCTACCCCATGAATGGGGTTTGCTCGAGGCCTTTGGTGCATTATATCCTGGAACACATCAAAATATTTGAATTTGGTCGCTCCTGCTCCATTTTTTTTACTATTGATCTTTGTTAAACTGTTGTTTTAACAACTTGAATTTGCTCCGTGCTGGCTCACCTGATTTGAATATACTTCTTTCCTGCATTTCATTGGACACTACTTTGAATAAATTGTCATGTCGAACCGTTTTCTTGTCCATTTGGTCAACAATTTTCTTATATTATATTATCTCTGGTAAAACATTGACTTCGGAATAAAGACATTTTCTGCCATAGGGAATTATCCTTTAATTTCACTAAAATAAATAAATTGACAAATAAACAAACAACCTTCAAAACAAAAGCAACGAAAAACTTCAAAAAATAAAATCAAATATCATTTGCAGTGTTTACATTGGGCTACTTCCGCTGACTAGTTTTGACGTCTCTGTACTTTTTCTCTCTCCCACTTCATGGCGGGAAAGAGGTGGCCAAGAAAGACATCTCCCACTTCATAGTGAGAAAGGGATGCCTTTTTTGACACACTCTTTCTCACCACGAAATGGAAATGAGAAAGGTATAGAGAGACGTCAAGAAAGTCAGCGGAAGCATAGTCCAATGTCAATACTGTCATTGGAAGTTCGTTGAATTGGAAGTTGGTTGACAGCTCGAACTTATGTCGAATTCTTTTTAACAAAAGAATCGATCTCAGATCGAAATGTTGACCGTATTTTGTGTGCCGGTGCTCTGATTTAGACTGATTCAAAAAAAAATTTAGTTGAGTTTAAGGTAGAACTATAATAGTCGGATGCCGACGTAAGTTGTCTTACGAAAAGAAACGAATACAAAGAATTCATATGACGTTCCCATAATTGAGGTTTTCTTCGTTTCGACCAATTTTCGTTAAATTTTGCTTTCGGAAGTGAAGAGCTCCACTGACCGCTCCATGCGTAAGTGAAGTGAGAGAATTTTCTTCCGACATCTTCCGACTATTATAGTTCTACCTTTAGTGAAATGATAAGCCTGGTAAAAATTTCAGCCCTTAAAAATGAAATAATATACAATTTTATGAGTTGAAAATATTCGTAACAAGACACCACTTTAGTGAGAACTGCTTTTCGAATCAATTTTTATGTAAAAAATTGCTAATTCCGTCGAATTGATTGCTTAGGAACCAAAAATAACAATAAGAATGTTTCAGTTTGAATATTGTTTAAATGTTTATTTTTGGTGGTTTTTCATTTCTTAAAATAATTTTTTTGCTTATACAATAAATTTATTCCAATATATATAGCAGAATTTAATTTAAAAAAAACTTGTTGAAAATAATTAAACCAAATTTTTTTATACATATTGCGGAATACCGTGCAGAGTACATAAATTAAGAAGTGAGGACATTTTTTAAAGAACATTTAATTTCCTTTAACAATACATTTAAATTATTAACTAACACTAACCGGTTCCAAAGTTATAAAATAAAGAAGCAGAAAACCAAAAATATCCCATACGATTTGTATGGAAAAAAGAAAGTAAATTTAATTTTTAAGGACTAAAATTTTTACCGAGTTATCATTTCACTAAACTCAACTAAAAAGCTACTAGCATTGAAAATCGAAGAAATTTTAATTTTTTTTAATCAGTCTAATATACATACATAATAATATAAATAAAAGATATTATTTTAAATAACTTAAAAACACTTATTTTATTTATTTATTTACTTAAATGCATTTCGGAAGCTATGCTTCCATCGTCAGTAAGTTTTATATATAAATAATAATAAAAAAATTTGTTTGATATATTAAATACAAATAACTCATTTCAAACAAAAACAAACTACACAAACAAATTTATAGTGAATTTAAGATCTATTATAAAATTTTTTGAAAATTGGATCTTTTATTGGTCCATCGTCACTATTCATTAAATTATTTCTATTTTTGAAAATGTAAAGAGATTCAAAAGCATCTAATTCATAATGATTATTTACATTGCGAATTAATTTCAAATTTTGTAAGCTAAAATTATGGTTATTCTCCAGCATGTGTTGTGCTACACTCGACTTTTCAGGTTCATTGTATTTTACATGTGCAAAATGTTCTTTGAACCTTTTCATGATTGGTCTTCTTGTCTGTCCTAGATATTCCTTCCTACAATCGCTGCATCCAATAGTATAAATTCCTGATTGTTGATTTTTCTCAATTTTATCTTTTGAAACTTAGAACTAAGATTAAATATATACAAGCTGATATATTTTTTCTTCGAAGATGTAAAAAGAATCAAATTTTTCCTAAATTCATCCAGCTGTGGGGTCCAACAAACTCAGAAAACAACAAGATTGTTCAAAAAGCTATTTGTGCAGGACAAAAAATGTGGCTTAATCTAGAAATTAAAGAAAAATATTCCAAGTTGTCTACAATAGAAAGGGAAACATATTCCTTGCATTTATATTTGAGTAACAAATTGAACCAACAAAGCGAAACTGAGAGACAAATTATAGATCAATCAAGTGATTGGAGCATCTTTTTAAATCATGTTCAAGATACCGTTGAAATTAAATTTGGTAAGAAAAAACAGGGTTTAATAAATAAATTTAATATTTTAGCAGGAAGAACAGAAAATACACAACAAAAGAAGATTTTTAAAGAAGTAGAACCAGTGCAAGACTTCGTAAAAAATTTATCAAATATTCAATTTACATCAAGTGAATTAGAATTATTAAACCGAGGCTTAGATTTCGCACTACAACCTCCAAAAGAACAAGCAATACAAAGTGCTTTGGTTAATATTGAAACAGCTCTTAAACACTTAAGTGATGAAGATGAAAAAGCTAGAGTTAGATGTGAAGCTGTTGAAAAAATAAAAAGTGCGACTTTACCCAGTATATCTGCTAAAATGATAGAATTCAGAAAAGCAGCAAAGAGTCTAAAAGAAAAGAAAACTTCAGTCATCTTCAGCAAAGCAGACAAAAGCAATAATATTGTCATACTTGATAAAAAAGAATACAATGAAATAAATGAAGAATTCATTGCAAATGGACCATACGAAGAAGTATTTTATAACCCTTTACCAAGAATGATAAGACGAACTAAAGAAGCTATAAAAAATGCAGCAGATATTTTTAGTAATGAAAATTTATCAAGAAAACTAAACGTTTCAAATCCGATATTACCGCGAATGTATTCTCAACTTAAACTGCATAAACCTGGAAAACAAATAAGACCAATTACATCAACAACAGGATCAATACTTACAAAGCTTGAATGTTGGTTACTAGAAAGATTCAATAATCTACCAAATAAATTCGAAACAAGGGCTATAAAGAATAGCATCGAATTTACAGAGAAAGTAAAGGAATTAAAAATAGCCAGTAATGAAATTCAAGTATCATTCGATGTAGTATCTCTATATCCAAATGTACCTATTGATGAAACTTTAAAACTTCTTAAAGAATGGTTAGAAACAAATTCTTTAAGACAAGAAGAAATTAATGAATTAACCAACCTTACAAAATTATGTATGAATGAAAATTGGTTTCAGCTCAATCAAAAATTCTATCGACAAAAGTTTGGTTGCAGTATGGGTTCACATTTAAGTCCATTTTTGGCAAATTTATTCATGTCCAATTTAGAAACTAAAATGAAAAATGAAAGAAGTTTTCCAAGAATTTGGTTCAGATACATAGATGATGTGTGGGCAATAGTTAAAAAACAAGAACTTCGAAGTCTAATAAACTTACTAAATAGAACAGAATATCCAACAATCAAATTTACTTACGAAGAAGAAATAAACGGAAGGTTAAATTATTTAGATTTAACTATAATTAGAAAAGGTGAAACTTTCGAGTTTGATATTTATCGAAAACCTTCAAATACTCTAAGATATATAACATCGGACTCTTTTCATCCATTTGAACAAAAAATATCAGTTTTCCATTCAATGATTTTTAGAGCTTTAAACATCCCGATGACGAAAGAAAGAGAATACATTGAAATACGAAAGATCAAAGAAATAGCTAAGATAAACGGATATACAGAACAATTAATAGATGATCTTACGATTGCACATAGAAGAAAACAAAACTTAAGAAATTATACAACTTTAGATTTAATCAGAAATGAAAACTATGAACAAAAGAAATGGTCAAAATTCAATTTTTATCCAGAAATTACATCAAAATTAAGACCAATTTTTAGTAGGCAAAACATCAAAATGAGTCAGTGTAGTGAGATAAAACTCAAAAATGTGATTAGTGGCTCAAAAGATAAAATTGAGAAAAATCAACAATCAGGAATTTATACTATTGGATGCAGCGATTGTAGGAAGGAATATCTAGGACAGACAAGAAGACCAATCATGAAAAGGTTCAAAGAACATTTTGCACATGTAAAATACAATGAACCTGAAAAGTCGAGTGTAGCACAACACATGCTGGAGAATAACCATAATTTTAGCTTACAAAATTTGAAATTAATTCGCAATGTAAATAATCATTATGAATTAGATGCTTTTGAATCTCTTTACATTTTCAAAAATAGAAATAATTTAATGAATAGTGACGATGGACCAATAAAAGATCCAATTTTCAAAAAATTTTATAATAGATCTTAAATTCACTATAAATTTGTTTGTGTAGTTTGTTTTTGTTTGAAATGAGTTATTTGTATTTAATATATCAAACAAATTTTTTTATTATTATTTATATATAAAACTTACTGACGATGGAAGCATAGCTTCCGAAATGCATTTAAGTAAATAAATAAATAAAATAAGTGTTTTTAAGTTATTTAAAATAATATCTTTTATTTATTTCATGAAAAAACACGTTAAAAATCTCCAATATCAAATCAATATAATAATATACATACTATTTGGCAACTTATTCGTGAAAAAAATCGACTTTGATCAAACTTTTCTATTTCTTTTATTAAATGATTATTTTTAAATTTCATATACTTTAAAACTACAGTGTGATTGTACATAAGAGAATGTTCGTGCGACCTAGTCTTGCATTTTATATTACCTTTGCAATTCTCGAGTTATTTCTTCTTTTTGTGCGCTCGTTGATGGCATCTTTATGTATTTTGGTGATATTTCAAAAAAAAGAAGTTTGGCATCGATACGCACTCGACGGCGTCATATTAAAAAGATTTGAGACTTCCCGGTACGTGCTTTTGTTTCCAGCAAACCTTTAACAGATAAAATTTAGTATATTTTTTTGTAAATCGTGATAATGTAATAGTTAGGTTAATAACTTTTAATCTATAAAGTGAGCATAAATTATTTTTTAACAACTTTACCATTTACATACCATAGAAATGATAAGCATTGCGTTCAAGGCTTCCTTGCCGAGCGATTGGTGCGTTTTCGGAAATGTTTTGAGCTCTCAAACATTTCTGTAAGCCGCTCCGCAGTTTTCCGGGAGACTCTAAAATGTCTACGAAACTATAAACAAAAAATTTATTTTGTTAATTATTTTGATAAAGACAGAGAACTCACCTCATCGTCCGTATAATTGGCGACGACATCTTCCACAAAATTTACCACCGAGTGCCTCTCATTTTTCAGAAAAATGGAGTTAAAATCGGTGTAATCGGCATCTGGACCAAGCAAAAACATGAAATCCTCGTCATCGGATGATGATGACAGTGTCTGTGCTGTAACTTCAAATTAAAATCAGCGTATAATTGATAAAAAGCTATAATGGCATTCAAGAAAGAACTCAGAATTCTTATTAAACCCTATTATTGGGTGAACATCCTGTTAAGTTTTTCCTATTTCGTCGGAAAACGAATGCCATTTGTGTATTATTATCTTTTCAAACACAAGGAGGAAACTGTGTGGCCATGAGGTTGAAATTTTATAGGATTCTTAACCCAGTTCTTATGCAAATCATTCATTCGTAAAACCGCACGATTATTATCTGTAGAAAAGAAGAATTTCTGGAGTTTTCCTTTTGAATCAACGGTTGGACGACGTTCGACTTCCTTTCCGTTTTTCAAAAGAATCACGGAAGGCAGTTTTAATTTTTAATTTTAACAATTTATTAGTTGGTCGTGAAAAAACAGTTTATTGTTTATTTATATCGAATGAGTTAAAACAGCAGACAACAAACGTATCGTACTTTTCGGGAAAATCATTTCCTTTTAGCATTTCACTTAACCGAGTGATTTTATATTATTTACCTTATTTGTTAAATGAAACTAAACTTATTATTGTTATTATCGCGATATTTGATTTTTGTTTATTTAAGAACAACGCACAAATATAAAATATGAAATCACTGAAAAACACAATTTATCTTCTTAAAACACCGCGAAAATTCAATTTGACATTTTAGAAATGTCAAATCTTGGTAGTGTGTGTGCAAATCGGTGTAAAATCTTTCTTGAATCTTGCTAAATCAGCAAGATTTGTTTTGACAACAAAAATTTGAATTGTTCAGAAAAAAAAATCGATCTGAGATCGATTCTTTTGTTGAAAGAATTCGACATTAATTTTAGAATTCATTCCCCATTTCTCACACCAGTAATTGTCGAATACCAAGGGAGGTTGGCTATACGCGTGTCACTGTAGGTCTGTTCGCATACTTGCCCGAAACTGCCAGATTTTATCAGTTTTATTTTTTTTATATGAACTTTGACAGTCTCTCGGGCTGAATATGGTATAAATGGGCAGGTTTGAGAAGTAAGCGAACAAAGTTTGTATTAAACCACCATTTTAATACTTTTCGCTGTCAGTGGGAACTAGGTAAATTTTACATGTACGTCAAAAGTCAAAACAAATTTCAGATGATGGAAATTCCAATTGGAATGCTTCCGCCGACTCGTTTTGACGTCCCTGTACATTTTCTTCCTCCCACTTCAATGCGAGAAAGAGGTCACCAAGAAAAACATCTCCCCCTTCATGGCGAGAAATAAAGGCATTTATTGATTAACTCTTTCTCGCCTCAAAGTGGGAATGAGAAAGGTTTTACAAAGACGTCAATGGAGGCAGTTCAATGTCAACACTTTCATTGGAGGTTGGTTTAGATTAGAAAATGGGTGACAGTACGAACCTAATTTTAGAATTCATTCCCTTTTTTTCAAACCATTAAGTGTCAAATGCCATGGGGTATTGGCTACGGTGCTACTGGATGAAATGTGTGTACATGTTTTGTAATTTTTTTGTAGTTTCTATCAACTCTGAAATTTTTTTTAAATGTGAAACAAGTTCTAGACTCTAGTTTATGTCTGGTGATTCAACGGAACGGAAATGGAAATTTTGCTGCCCAAATCCGAGGTTTTGGTTTTGTGAAAACCGTATTAGTTTGCCATAATTTTTAAGCTTTTTTCACAAAAATGCATTCAAAATTACGCAACGGAATTAAAAAATTTAATTTATTCGTAATCTTTTAACTGTTTTTGCAAATAAATTTTCTTAAATGAATTGAAAAAAAACAAAAACAAATATGAATGAAAAAAACAAGGACAAAGCTAAAGGGTCAGAATGCTTCACCATATTTTCCGCTAGTGTAGAAATTTCGGTTTCGGTGTTATGCGAGAAACAGAAACAGACGAAGAGACGGAGATATTATCGGAAAATTTTTTATTCAGTTATATGATAAAAATGAAGAGGTTATAATGCAACGAAGAAGAGAATTTGAGTCCCCTTCGACGTTGAAAAAACCATGCTGATTTACCGAGGGCTTTGCATGGAAGAAAATACCGACAAAGAGTTGCAAAATGATATCGCACACTTGGCAGCACATGTTAGAGAATCAGATCCATTCGCAGATTTCTTAGCAAACCCTAATTCAGATGCGAATGTGAATGTGATGTTAAATCGCTTGGGGCCCATCGCAAAAAAGCGGGACAATATAATACCAAAGTCTTATGCGTTCCGGAAATTTCAAACAAAAAGGACTTCTCCTTCATGAAATTGGGCATCTTCTTTATAGAAACACTAAACAACCCTTGCAAATATTTTTCACTGGTCCTGCAGGATGCGGAAAAACATTACTTATAAATTTACTTCGAGAAATTTACAATCGTTTCTCCCATACTGATGGCTTTTGTAATGCATATATAACCTGTGCATCGACAGGGAAAGCAACCATTGCTATAGACGACACAACTGTTCATACCGCTTTCAAAATTGCAATCGGACGATCAATGCCTGTCATTAGAGGTTGCACAGCAATATTAAAGCCTTTTCAAATATATATCCTGCGTTTTAATTGATGAAATAAGTATGCTATCAGCAGAGCTCAATAAAAAGATCGATACACGCTTGAAACAAATCGAATGCGTTGATTATCCATATGGAGGTAAGGATATGTTTATAATTGGAGATTTACGGGAACCACCAGCAGTTCGTGCAACACCAATTTATAAACAAACAAAATTAAGTATGACCGGGCCAACATTATGGCGGTGACTCGGTTTTTATAAATTAACGGAAGTGATGCGTCAGTCAAACACAGAATTTTCAAAGTTCTTGACGAAAATTGGTAATGGCTTAATGTTAAATACCGATGAACAATCTTTGATTAAATCACGATTTTTCAGCAAAAAGCAAGCTGATGAACTTTGTCGAAATGGAGTGCGGTTATTTTTCAAAAATGAACATGTCGATGCGTACAACAAAGAAGTTTTAAACGAAGCAACTGATAAAGTTATATCAATCGCAGGAGGTACTTTCGTTGGATACACAAACGCTGAGCAATTAGCCTTTATACGACAAAAACTGCATAAAATGTCCGTCCTCGACACTGGTGGTCTGCCTTACCAACTAACGTTGGTAAAAGGACGACAATATATGGTAACAGCCAATATCGATGTTACTGACAGTCCAGCCAACGGAGCGCTCGGTCATTTGATTGCAATAGAATATAACAGTGAGCACAGATGAAGAAGTGACACATTAGATGAAGATGATATTATGGTTGAATATGGAGAAGTCAAACGAATATGGCTACAATTTCAAGGAAACCCGAGGGTTGGTCAAAAAATTAGGAAGAAATGTTCTGCATACCCTCACCGGAAAAACTTTCCAAACGATGCTGTACCTATTGCTCGCATAAATTTAACAGTATATCTAAATAAAAATAGAACTATAAGCGCTAAGAGAAGTCATTTTCCTCTCGTACCAGCCTGTGGAATGACTATTCATAAGTCGCGAACATATAAGAAAACCTAAGATTAACAACTTGTTTACGTTGCTCTTTCGCGAGTTACCCGTCTTGGAGGACTTTTTATCGTTTCACCAACCGACGATCATGTTTTTCACCATGGTTTAAGGCAGCTTGTTCTTTGCAGTCATTGCAGCAAGAATTTATCGGACTTGGAAAAAATCAATTGTGTACCGCCCAGGACCTTATTTTGGAATTCTTGAATCTCGAAAGTACCTTTGCTTCGTTCTTGACATTTAATTGTCAAAGTATTAAGGCACATAGCAAAGATCTTACAGATGCCGTCACACAAGAGTATATGTTCCTTTTGCTAACGGAAACTTGGCTTGATAGTGAAGAACTGTTGAAATCGCAAACTTTGATTTATGTGTTCAGTATAAGAGAAAAGGATTACGAGGTGGTAGAGGTGCAATGTATATAAAAGAACAAATGGATTGTGTTGTTATATTACACCGAACTTATTTATCAATTTACGGCAAACTCAGATGAATCAAATGATAGGAGACATATGAGTAACTGAACTTAAAACGCCTAATGCCCAAAATATGCTTGCTGTGGCCATTTATATCTAGCCAAATAAATCTGTCAGCCAAATTATAGAGTTTCTCCACTCCGTACTTTTGCTGTTCACCCAAGCAGGTTCAACAGAACTTGAAAAAAGCTAATATGACATGCCCATGATATTAGCGGACGACTTCAACGTCAATTTTTTATCCGAAAATGCGCAGCCACTTACACAATTCTTAGAGGAAGAATTCAACTTAAAACAGACAGACAAATTTCCACAACACAATTCGGAACAGCGATCGATGCAGTTTTTTCAAGAAATGTAGTTATGCGCTCACACATTTACGTGTCGTATTTTAGCTACCATCGACCGATAATTTCAGGCATATATAAAAATAGACCTATGTTCCATGTTAATCGAAGGTGGCGATTGTACCTATATATTCGGGTTTGCTAAAAGTTTTTTTTGAAAAGAACTAGCTATCGAGATTCAAAATCCCGCAATTCCCGTAAAAAAATAGAAAGAAAAAGACTACACAACTAAGACTCACTTACTTTTTTTTTAAAGAAAACAATTTTACTATAGTCCAGTAATCCTGTTGTCTGAAGGGAAAGGGATCTTGGTTTTAAATTGCCTTTAAACTGATAAGATTATAAGAACAATTTTTTTTTCCAAATTTTAAGTTTGAACGAAACTTAAGTTTGGCATTTCACAAACAGCCATTCATCTCCTGCTGCAAAAAAAAACAATAACAAAACATCTCATTTACATAACATACTCTAAAAAGGAGGAGGAGCTTAAACCAGTGTGGTATTCTGCAAACCAAAATAGTAGGAAACTTCATTCTCGTTGATTCTCATTGATCGGTGTCAGCAGTTACTATGGAAATGAAAATCCAAACAGTGCCGTCAATTTAGTATTGAAATTGCGGGATTTCGTGATTTCGTGATTCGAGATTCTGTGAATCAGGATTTTGTGTTTTGGGATTTCGTACCCAACCCCTCTTGATAGCTTTTGAAGTGCCAGGATTGTATTGGTAATTTCTTAACAAATTTTTTTTTTTCCAAAAAAATTTAAATGGCAGCATTTGTGAATTCCCAGCGTGGTGAACCTAAACTTCACCATGATAGCTTCATATACGTGAAGTATAGGAGGGAGTAGTTTGAAACATGCTGGAGGTGCCAAAAATTCCAGAGCGAAAAATGTCGGGGAAGGGCAATTTCGAGAATATGGTTGTGTTAAGTAAACATAACCACGGTCCTTCCCCAATTTTGTGTGAAATAGCCAGCACTACCCAGAAGACTAAATCTGCAGCAACCACTTCTTCTGAAGCTCCGAGATGATAAGTCTTAAGAGCTTTAATGGGAGCTTCCGCACCGTCTATAGTTAGTGGGCCACCGGCCAAGCATTATGTCGATGCAGAAGGCGGTTTCGCGTGAGCGAACACGTTGTCATCAGTCAATGCCCATCCTACACTCTCGATCCGATATCAACATTCCCCCTGAACTATTAGTCACAAAAACTTCTCATCCAGAAGATTTTTTGCTGGCCGATACAGGCAGCGGTGATGTTGACCGAATCATAATATTCGGTTCATTATCGGATCGAAGAAGACTAGCACGGTGCGAAACATGCTGCTGGATAGCACATTCAAAATTTGCTGGAAATGTTTTTCCAGCTTTGGGTAGTGCCCGGGCTATTTCAAAATAAGGTACGTCCTTGCATATATTGCTTGCTCCCCAACAAATTGGAACAAACTTACGTAAGCGCTATGGAGTTGATTTTCGATGCCAACGGAATTAAAAATTTGCAGTCATGGAATTTCCTCAGCGACCTTGAGATGGGGGAGGAGAACGCTCTCCGATTTCTTTTCCCTGAGGCGAATATTCATTGCTGCTTTTTCAATTTCGCGCAAGCAGTGCGTAGGAAAGACCAGAAGTTGGGGATGCAAGCGAGATATGGGGTAGACATGGAGTGCCATATATTGTCTTTTGCAGTACCAATGATACTTCAAGTCGGGGAATGTGCTCCTTACAAGTTTTGGTGATACCGAGCTACACAAACTTCCTCAAGTATTTTTAAAATACTTGGGTAGGACGCTTTCGCCGAAGTTCCCGATTTAGACTGCACATGAAGTAGAACTGCAAGAGCACAACCACACAAAATCTTCCAAGGACAAATAATAGTGTGGAGTCTTGACGCAAGGCCTTCCAGGCTTCTATGGGGTGTCAGCATCCCAATATTTATAAGCTATTGGATGATCACTTCCAAATATCACGCTCCCCTTCCCTCAATTTTGGGAACCAAAAAATTTTTCTATTTTCTCATTAGTTTAAAAATTTGAGCCTTTTAGGACATAAGAGGAATGAGGAACTGGAGTTAAGAAAAAATGCTCGCCTATTTCTTCACTTCCATAACCAAAAAAATTTAGGGGTTTTCCCTGAATTAAATCTCAATGGGTATTAAATTTGAGTCTCTTAAGACTTAAGGGGATTGAGAAATTCGAGTTTCAAATGTGGGGCCAAAAATACACCGACATTTTGTTAATAATAATCAAATTGAAATACAGTAGACGCTCGATAAAAGGAAGTAATTAAAACCAGGCTTCACTATTTCGAGATTTTTCACTATTAAGAGAATCGAGAGAGAAGCTTAAAAGGTTTTCCAATGTGAATTTGATACAGAATGAATATTTGTTTTATTTATTAAAGCGTAAAGCAATTTTTGTTGGGTAAAAAAAAGGCATAAACATTTCTTAATATTATAAATAACATACAATAAACTTTATTATTCATAAAAAATGAAAAACTTCATATCTCCAGGGGCCCATTTCTCAGATCATGCACCACATACATTTCATACAACAAACAACACTTTCATACATCATACACATCATACAATTTTCTGTTTCTCAGATTTCCTTGGAAGTGTTGTATGATATTTTGTTTATTGTATAATGTGTATGATTTTGACATTTCATTATTATTGAGTGGCAATTTTAATAAATCTCAATTTTTTTTACTACGAAATCAATTACAGAGCGTTTGTTTCCAGAAATAAAAGTAAATTATAATAATATGAAATAAGAAAAAGTCATCCTTTATTTACAATTCACAATGGAGTTACTTCCCTTATGCCAAGGCCAAGAAAACTATGTTGCTCGAAGGTAACGTTATCTCTTCTTTCGTTTTGTTCGGTCTGGCAAATTGGCCAAAAAGTAATTCTTTTTGGCTTATCATTTCCCAAAGGAAAAGTATTTGTTGTTCTTTAGTTGTCTTTTAAAAAGAAAAATCATCATAATTTACCATGTTTTTAATTCAAAAATTACTTACTTTTGTATATTTTCGTTTGTTGACGTTCATTTTTCCCTTCCATTTTTAACAATTACAACAAATTTATATGCTGTATGAAATGTATGAAAAATTTGAGGTTAATTTGCTGTATGATGTGTATGATAAATTTCTGAGAAACAGAATCATACAACATTCCAATATTTCCAGTGTAATCTCCGGTCATACAATGTTGTATGACAGTGGATCATACAACAAATCTGAGAAACAGAAATCATACAACTGAACTGTCAAAATCATACAATGTATGTGATGTATGATTTGAGAAATAGGCCCCAGGTAGAAATTATTTTTTTTTTAAGAAGAATTAAATTTAAAAAAAATGTTCACTCTTGTTTGTTTTTTAACTTTAAAATCATATATGCACTGCTTTTTCTTGCAAACGTTTCATAACTTTAATACCTTTTTTTAAAGACAACATTTGCAATCATGGTTATTTATTTCGAAAAAAATAAATACTGTTAAATATTGAAAAAAAAATGTGTGTTCACTATATCGAGATACCTTTTGTTCACTATTTAGAGTAGTCTGTATAAAATTTTGTGTGTTCACTTTACTGGATAGTTCACTCTTCCGAGATTCACTATATCGAGCGACTACTGTATATAATTCACTCTCTTGATAGCTTTTGAAGTGACTGGATTGTGTTGGTAATTTCTTTACAAACATTTTTTTTTTCAAAAAATTTAAAATGGCAGAATTCGTGAATTCCCAGCATGGTGAACCTAAACTTCACCATGATGGCTTCATATACGTGAAGTATAGGAGGGGGGAGTTTGAAATATATTGGAGGTGCCAAAAATTCCAGAGCGAAAAATGTCGGGGAAGGGCAGTTTCAAGAGAAACTAATGTGATTGCGTTAAGTGAACATAACCACGGTCTTCCCCCATTTTGTGTGAAATAGCCAGCACTACCCAGAAGATCAACCACTTCTTCTGAAGCTCCGACCATTAGTCGGAGCTTCCGCACCGTCTATAGCATTATGTCGATGCAGAAGGCGGTTTCGCGTGAGCGAAAACGTCGTCAGCAGTCAATGCCCATCCCACATTCTCGATCCGATATCAACATTCTATTAACCACAAAAACTTCTCACCCAGAAGATTTTTTTCTGGCCAATACAGGCAGCGATGATGTTGAGCGAATAATAATATTCGGTTCATTATCTAATCGAAGAAGACTAGCACGGTGCGAAACAAGGTTGCTGGATGGCACAGTCAAAGTTTGCCCGGAAATGTTTTTCCAGCTTTGGGTAGTGCACGGGCTATTTCAAAATAAGGTACGTCCTTGCATATATTGTTTGCTCCCCAACAAATTGGAAGAAACCTACGTACGCGCTTTGGAGTTGATTTTCAATGCCAACGGAATGGAAAATTTGTAGCCAAGGAATTTCCTCATCGACTTTAAGAAGGGGGAGGAGAACGCTCTCCGATTTCTTTTCCCTGAGGCGAATATTCATTGCTGCTTTTTCAATTTCGCGCAAGCAGTGCGTAGGAAAAACCAGAAGTTGGGGATGCAAGCGATATATGGGGTAGACATGGAGTACCACATATTGTGTCTTCGGAAGTTCGTGACGTTGTTGTGCTTTTGCAGTACCAATGACATTTTAAGTCGGTATGACATGATGGCGAATGTGCTCCTAACAAGTTTTAGTGATACCGATCTACACAAAGCTTCCTCTAGTATTTTGAAAATACTTGGGTAGGACGCGTTCGCCGCAGTCCCCGATTTAGACTGAACATGTGGAACTGCAAGAGCACAACCGCACAAAATCTTCCGAGGACAAAAAATAGTGTGGAGTCTTGGCGCAAGGCCTTCCAGGCTTCTCTGGGGTGTCAGCATCCCAATATTCATAAGCTATTAGACGGCCACTTCCAGATAGCACGCCCCCCGCCCCTCAATTTTGGGAACCAAAAAAATTTAGGAGTTTTCCCGGAGCTTAATCTCAATAGTTTAAAAATTTGAGCCTTTTAGGACATAAGGGGAATGAGAAACTGGAGTTAAAAAATAATGCTCGCCTATTTCTTCACTTCCATATATCACCCCCTCCTCTTAATTTTGGGAAGAAACAAAATTTAGGTGTTTTTCCGGAAGTAAATCTCAATGATTACTAAATTTGAGTCTTTTAGGACATAAGAGGAATGAAAAACTGGAGTTAAGAAATAATGCTCGCCTATTTCTTCACTTCCAGATTCCACGCTCTTACCTCTTAATTTTGCGAACCAAAAAAATTTAGAGGTTTTCCCTGAATTAAATCTCAATGGTAACCAAATTTGAGTCTTTTAAGACTTAAGGGGAATATTTAATTCGAGGTTGGAATGTGGGGGCCAAAAATACACTGACATTTTATTAATTATAATTAATTTTGAAAATACTTGGGTAGGACGCGTTCGCCGTAGTCCCCGATTTAGACTGGTCGTGTGGAACTGCAAGAGCACAACCACACAAAATCTTCCGAGGACAAATAATAGTGTAGAGTCTTGGCGCAAGCCCTTCCAGGCTTCTATGAGGTGTCAGCATCCCAATATTTACAAGCTATTGGATGGCCTTTTGCTCGAACATGCGCGTGTAAAAGCTGTGTTCGAACGTTTAAATGCTGGTGATTCCTTGCCCTTTTATTCCAGAGCCAAATATGCTGAGCCTAATGAAAGGCTGCTAAGGGTCATCAGCCAGTATGACGAAAAGATTACACACGATTATTTGACGGCATGTGTGAATTACGTAGGGGAGTAGAGAGCTGTGCGGCACCAGTGAGAGGCACGGGGAACTCACTTTAATAAAGCACCCCAAGAGTGAGAGGCACTGGGAACTCTCTATAATAAAGCACCCTAACAGTGAGAGGCACGGGGAACTCACTATAATTGATAACATGATGATCCTTATGGATCATGACCCATGGGTCATAATAAAAACGGCTAGTATTGGCATTTAGACCAAAAACAAAAGTAACACGTCATGAAAATAACAAGCCCATTCACAGTGAAGTATTTTCTTGTTACTTGTATGCAGTTTTGAAAACAACTTAAGTCTTCTCTTTGCTATCCAGTTATTGTTGACCGTTCGTGAGGTGGGTACGTGATACAGTACAAAGAATCTCAATCCGTATACTTTAACCGGCAACTTTTTTTTATTTTTTTAAATTCATTTTTATTTTTCATTAAACTTATAATAAACTTAAAGCTGGACAAAAAATAGAAAGAAAACAACAACTTTTGTGTGGCTAGTAAAAATACTGAACTAAAGAACAATCGTAACTACCTATGTCTTTCCAAGATAAATATATCCCCGAATACCCGAAGTGCCGTATTCTATTCTAATTAAGACACGTTCAGAAATTGGAGAATTCTAGAAATTAATAAAGGATTTAACGAATTTGGGGAGCCTACTAATAATGTATTATTTCTATTTAAAAAAAAAATAAATCAAAACTTAATTTCGATAATTCCTCAAAGTTGGAGAAATATTTTTTTCCAAAACTAAAAAGATTTTATCTCGTTTGGTAACCATGTCTTTTTTTTCGCTTTTCCAATCAAGTGTTTCATAATATTTATAGTTTCAATTAAAATGAAAAATGCTCAAAAAAGTTTAAACGAGTGCAAAACTCAGCAATTTGAAAGTAATTAGAGTAAACCTTTGCGAGCTTGTCCTTCATTTGCAAAAAGATAAAATATAATTACGTATAATTGTGTTTGCTGATGGTGGTATATAGGTAGGTTCATAATATACAACCTTGAGAATAGGGTGTGTATCTTTAAAGCCGTGACCGACAGCTAATTATCGTGATCGCGATTTGATTTTAATTCGAATATCAATAAAAATTGTTATCTACAACATTTTCTTATAAACAGGTTTTTTTTAGTTGATTCGATGCGGATGCCCATTGCGGCGGCGGCGGTGTATATATGACTTGGACAGGTTTGTCCATCGAACTTAAATATCACCTTTTAATCTTTCATGAAATAATGTTTTGATATGAGATCAAAGTTCCTTGACGAATTGTGGAATTTTTTCTTTGTTATTTTTAAAATTGCCCTAAGGTGAATAATTGGATTTCTTTTCGTTGCACATAAAAAAAAATTTTAGTAATTGTTTTTGCTTACCAATTTTTTGTTTGTCTTAAGCTGAATGGAAAAAAAAATTAATTCATTAATCTTAACCTTGCTATACATTTCTGCGGGACAATGTAGATATGCGGTACACAGCATAGCTTTACTATGGAAAAGTAATTGCTTTGACTTGCAACACCCTTTAATTGGAGGGATGATGTGATGGATTGAAGGAAAATGTTCATTATCATTCCGGAGAATTTCTAGGTCGTGGTAGATTTATCTATAATTCAAATCATTAGTTATAAGTTGCGCTGCTAATAAAATTAGGAAAAATAATTGTTTTTTGGTATAATAATGTGAATCAATCTTTTTAATCTTTTTTTAAATTGAAAAAAAATTGTTACAGTATCTCATTTCTTATCTTGAAGTTCCCTTCTCAAATAAGGTTTAATATTTTTGGAAGTTGAGTTTCAATTCAAAGAGATTAAAATGTTGGTGTTAGATCTTATCGCTTTAAATGTTATTCCCCACCTACCGAAATAAAAAATTTATTTTACTAATAGAGTAAATATGGAGACATTAAAAGTGAATTGTATTAATTGATAGATGACATAGGTAATACTATATCATTATGATTTAAATTGTTTGTCCTATTCCTCCACAAGACCATTCAAAATTCTAAGGAACCAATATATTTATTTAATGTCAGTTTCTAGTTGGCAATAAAATAAATTTAGTTAATTTTGTATAGTAAGTCGAATTTTTTTATATTCAACCGAAAATAATAATTTTTTTTATTAGTGTTTAAAACTAGAAAATATCGATTAACTTATACTCATCTTCATTTGCACCAGGACACCACCTACACCAAATCAAAGTGGCATCTACTTAAGATCGATCAAAGCACAGCATACACGATTAAATTTAAATTGTCAACTCAGTCGGTTGTTGATCAAATAAACACCAGTGTTGGTTTGTTGACTGTTGAAGATTGAGCTGAAGAAGGTTAGAAGACGCACTGACGAGTCACGTAGGCTGTTCTATTCAAATCTTATTTTGCAAGTAAAATTTCAGCTGAAGCTTTCCTAGAGGCTGTTTACATCCGATTTTTTTTTGAAGAAAGTCAATCTGGTCTTGTTCAGACACAAAGTAGTGTGAACACACCACGACTTAACAAAAAAATATAAAAATCTTTTTAGTTAGGTAGTTACTGCAAAATGCGAATTGCGATATTCGATACAAAAAAAAATTATTTTATAGTTATATTATACGAGTAATAATATATCTAAAATAAATAACAAAAGTAATAATGAATTCGATAGCTGAATGTAAGGAAAGTGCTTTGGGATATTTATGTGCACTTAATGCCGCCACAGTAACTCCTGCAAATTAAGAAGGGCCGGCAAAGGAATGCTTAATCTCCACAAGGAGTAACTTCTAGAAGATAAAGATTTGTTCAAGCGGTATCTGCGAGTGAATGAGGACTGTTTTCTAGAACTCCTTGAGTTGGTCAAACCAACGATTCAGCATACAAGAATGCGAAATGCATGAGTGCAGAGGAGTGCTTGTCTTGCACCCTGAGATTTTTGATCACGGGGGAAGCTTACAGATGCTTGGAATTCCAGACCAGAATTCTTTGGCATACATATCGGAAAGAATTCATGAAGTGTGCGGAGCTTTGTACCAGGAATTACAAAAACAATATTTAAAGGTAAGTTAGTTTTAACTAGGCGGCATTTCAGTGTCCTGCCTCGTTCCAATTAGACTTTTTTTTAAACAAAAAATTAATGATACACATTTGTATTTATGTTTATACGAGTCAAACATTAAAAAATTTCCTATGATGCAAATAGTTCAGCAGGGACGTTCCAAAATAAATTCCATTTTTTCGTCAAATCAATTTATGTTAGTACCTATATAAAAATAATGAAAATAATAATAAAATGTTCTTTTTCAGTTTCCCGTAGGCGAAGAATGGCAACAAGTTGCTGACAGGTTTGAATCCCGTTGGCACTTCCCTCTATCTATAGGCGCTTTGGATGGCAAGCATGTGGCGTATAGAGCATCGAAAACGGACGGGGCTTTGTATTATAACTACAAAGGCTTCAACAGTGTCGTCTTGTTGTGCGATGCCGATTATAATAACTAACCTTTGTAGATGTCGGCTGCAACGGACGTATTAGTGACAGAGGCGCCCTAAGTCGTAGTGCCCTTGCAGATGTTCTCTTGCTAGAGGATACATTTTTTCCAAAGGATAATGTAATTGGAAACAATAGGCAATTGCCAAACGTCATTGTTCGGGACGATGCTTTCGTCTTAGAAAAACATGTAATGAAGCCTTTTCCGTTTCATACCAACAGCGAATCCGAAAAAAATTTTAATTTTCGTCTGAGCCATGTAAGACAAACCATCGAGCATACATTTGGTATTTTATCGAATAGGCTCAGAGTGTTGCAGTCTAACATTCATTTTAGGGCCTATAAGGTTATTAAAACTATACAAGCCAGCTGTGTATTGCATAATTACCAGATAACTAAAAGTTTAAATTACGCTTCAGATTTCAATATCCAGGCAGAAACCCGTGCTACTGGTGAAAATTCAGATGGGGACAGAACCAACAATCCCAGACGGCGCTCAAACGATGCCGGAATAATTAGGAACCAGCTTTCCGAATATTTCAGCAATGAAGGAAAACTTTATTATGCTTACTTGTAATTTAAAAAAAAAAAATCAAAATTAATTTTTTAAATGGATATTTTAATGTTTTTTTATTTATTTTTTTCAAGCAATTGTTGTGTTTTTTTAAAATGTTTGGGGGTATGTATAGGTTATGAATTTAAATGATTTCGGTTGAGTAGTTTTTTGTTCTACATTTAAAGTTGATGTAAATAAGGTCATCGGTTTAGTAATTTGTCTTTTTTTATTGAATTGATCAGAAACTGATGATGATTTAAGTGTTTGTGATCGACTGTTAATAAAAATATATTGAGAGGATTGTTTTTCGAGGGCCTGTGGTTCCAAACTAACAATTTAGCTTATTGTAGGTTCAGCGCAAGCTATTTTCTGACTTGTATAGTAATAGTAGAACGTCCTATGCAAAGCATTTTAGCGCACATTAGAGAAGCTAATTTAAGTTCCTTAGGACACTTCATCACAACTGCTATAGCCTCCCATGAACAGTGTAATAAGGTTTTATAAAGACAAACTTAAGAAAGCAATACTTTGTTTATATTTGCTATTGCTTTACTATGCAATTCAATTGACTCCTATAAAAAATTCACTTGCAGGCACTATGAAATTAAATTCTGGTATAATAAGGTCTTACAAAGACCTACTAAAAGAAGTAATATTTTGCTTCGAATTATTAATTATTATTAAGTAGCTATATTGCCCTGATATGAAAGCAAAAGCTCACATTAAATTTTTCATTAAGGACTTATAACATCCACTCAATGAAGTTGTATATAGATATTGACGAAAAAAAATGTTGTAGTTTATATTTTTATTTTATCTGAATTTCTCTCTTCATATTAGGGGGACCGTTTTTCTCTTTATCTGAAATGTATAGAATTTTATTTAATTTTAAAAAACTTCACTTTTACTTACATGGTTAATCCGAGATTGGAAATAGCGTCCTTCCAATCAAAGATCCAGCACGCTACCCACCAGGCTAATTTGCAATACGGAATAGGAATGTTAAAATGTTTATGACATGAAACGAGTTTGCGGACGAACTGGCCATGCAAGTATCAGCCCTTCATAGCTCACTTGCGGAAAGAGTCAACATTCCTCTTGGAATTATAAAGGGTAATATATTTTCAATTTTTCTTAACGAATCGAACCGCAGGTGGGGCAGTCTAACAAACTACATTATTTCTAGAAAGATTTGGCGTACCTATAACAGATCCCGAACAAATGACTTAATTTGCAGACCCAGGCAATACATAGCCAGGATCGTTGTAAATTATATTTTCACTTTAAACCGGAAATCAATTTACTTACCTACCTCTGCATACTGTGGTTGGGGGAGTGTAATGATGATTCCACAAATTCGTTTCAACAATTCTTTATTTATAAGCCGGTCAAAAGCCGTTGATAAGCCAGTTAAAAGCCGTCGATTAACCTTTCCTAGCCAAGAATAGCTGACCTAAGCAAATGAACCAGAAGTAAAGACCCCGCAGCCGAAGGAAACCTACCAAGGAAACAAGCAACCAGAAGACCAGAACTCTTGACCAATACTCCAGCAGCCGATCGATAGTATCGAGATTAATTACATTAATATCATTAAAAACTTTGTAAAATTATATTTAAACTCAGAGTCTTAATAAAGAAAGACCTTTATACTAAAGTTCTTGTACCTTCTTCAGTTAGACCCTGGATCCGACGAGCATACTTCAGCCTTTGAACCCAAGGTACATCACAAATTGGCACCAATAAGAAAGGTAGGGGAAGAAGGGGAAAGGAGGACCCCGATCGTACGATCGCACGTACGGGACTTGAAGGGGTATAAATTAGACCCACCGCAAATGGAAGAAACCATAACCAAGTACTCAACGACCGAAGACAGAGCCAAGTCGAGCCCATTCGAAAGAAAAAGGACGGTACCCCAGCGCCCAGCAACCGGAATCCGAAAGCCAACCACCGACGACACCAGGCAACCTAAGCTGATGTCAGCCGTCCTTATCGCCCCCTTGCCATAAAAGACACAAGAAGCAAGAAACGGCAGAACGGTAAGGTTAAAAAAAAACAAGAGGAAAACACCGACAAAAAAAAAGAAGAGGCCGAAGACACCAATTGAGCCACCACAAAAAGCTCCACCAGCACCACAGGAGATTCCGCCGCCGCCGACACCAGAAGACTCCAATGTTAAATCTTCAAGGAGAACGCCCAGCCCGGATGGTAGCGTAATCGATTTAACGCAACAGATAGAGCCACCACCAGCATACCAGGCGGCCACGACATCCGATCAGCTCACGCCCCGGCAAGTTATGGTATCAAAACGGCGCAATCAAGCGCTAATGGAGTCACGGAGCTAGTCGCTTGTGGCCGCCATTTATACCTACATACCTACCTATGACCAATGTTCAATTAATGTTTAATTTATTTCAGTATTTTAAAACAAATTCTTTTTGGAATTTTTACTTTACATTTATCTTTATTTTTTATTTATTTTTCGTTTCAAGAGCTCTCTTCTATTTGTGGTCAGTATAATAGGCGTGTTTTTTTGCAAGCCCGGGGGAAATTGGTTGACACCGGGGATTAGCGACGCCATGACAGTAAAAAACATGGAGTTTTCATACAAACTATCGATAACATGAATGTAATTCATGCCGGTAACACAGTTTTTCAATGCGCTTAAGTTAAGACCCGAGAATTCTCTGGGATTGTTCCATTTAACATGTTAATTGTTTAGCACCGACGTCGTTTTTTTTATAGGATTCCCCCCGGACTTGCAAAAAAAAACGGCTAATGTCAGTTACAGAATATTTGATGCTTTGTTTTTTTGAAAATTAATCACTCTCGTCGCTTGGACTGGGGTATCCCGCACAAAACAAAAATTTTAGCTGTCATTTTCAATTTTTTTTTGATGTGGCCATACACTCTGATCCGAAATATACGGAAATTAATTTGAAACATTTTTTTCAAAAAATAATCAACAATTTTAAACGGCGTTATGAAACTACCAAGAGGGATATCCCTAGAAAGATATCCGCAATTAAATATTACAACAAACTAGCAAAAGACAAATCAATGTGTCCTTAGATAATTTATAATATTATGAAGACTATGAAGAGGTGTCTGGTGAAAATGAAGTAGAAGCAGTAGAGGAGGAAATGCAAGAAGAAACTCAAGCTGTTGGTCGCTGAAACAAAACAAATCGGATACAGTACAAAACAAAAGTTTTTTGTGATATAAAGTTAACGAAGAATCGTCTTTTTCATTTTTTTTATTTATAAAGTGGCATACGTATACTCAAACAACAAACTACTGTGGATTTTTAATAAAATAAGAAATAAATAAACTTTTAAATTATAAATGGATATATTTATTTTACATTAAACATCACACCTTTGCTATATTATTTAGTTATTTTTTTTTTCTTAAACGCGTTTCAGAATCAATCTTCAGTTTTAAGTTTTGTTTAATGCTCAAGTGGAGAAAAAAAGTTCAAAAATGAAGAGTGTGCAATAAATTCAAAAATGAAAATGATATTTAAACCTTATACATTTGCCCAAAAAGATGTGCAAGTAGTGAACCAAGCAATAAAATCGCGCGATTTTGTTGGGGATTTTGTCTTCCAGACATTTTATCTTTACCTGGTTTTATTTTGAGATTTTGGCTTTGGAGATTTTATTTTTAGGATTATGTCTTTTTGGCAAACATCACTTACCGTGCGAAATATTTTGGTAAATATATTTTTATTTTTGGATTTTCGAATATGTGAGAATTAAATGGGAGTAATAATAATTTTCGGAATGAAAAGATTTTTTTTAATTTTACAGTGTTGAAAGTTTTGATTTTGGGGAAGTACCTGAAGAGATAATTTATTAACAGAAATTAACTGAAAGGATATGCCCCTTTTGTGGACAAATAACTATCCGTTCATAATCAGTTAAAAGTATTTTAATGTTGAATTGTCAACGAAAAATAAGGAAAATTTATTCAGCATAATTTCCAATAAGAATAAATTTTTTAAAAGGAAAATAATTAGTTTTTTATCGGCGTTTTCCGTATTTTTATACCTACTATTTTCGATCTTACTGGCTTAACACAATGCCCTGCTGCAACTGGAATCGGAGCCGGAGCTGCAACTGCTTTCAAAAAATGTCTCCGACTGCAGCTCCGTCTGCAGTTGCGTTCCATTCTGCTCGTAGCATTGATTTTGTGTGTATTTAATATTTTGACAGATGTTCCAGCTCCGACTCCGGCTGCGGCTCCGTCGCATTGTGTTCAGCTAGTTAAACTGCAAATTAAAAAAAAGTAGTGTTGGACAGATTCATGCAAAACTAAACGAATGTGTGAACGAGTGTGAAGATGAACATGTTCGTCTTGACTAAAATCTTCATTTTTCCACGCTCCCTAAAAAATGTATTTATAAATTTCGTCTGCATTTTGGTCTTCTTTCTATATTCAAGCAGAACTTGAATGAAAATACATGTAAATCAACCATGAAAAAACATTATAGTATTATAGTAGTAAAAGTATTTTTAATGCTTACCTTTAATATATGCTCTTGCTGATGAATAGGATATAAAGCACCGTAGTTGTACACTTAATTTGTCCGAATTTATAGAAATTCCATTTGTCATGGCTTTTTTCAATTCCTTAACAAATTGTGATAGGAACATTTCCAAGTCAGAAGACTTATTTGTTCCAGAAAATATTCCTATGACCACTTGAGGGACTTCTGGCATTTCGTTAATGTTGAACAAAATAGGCCAAAAATTCAACTTTAGAGCTATTGAAAATTGGCAGCCCGTCCATGTTTACATTGATGGATACCGTTTTAGGTTCACTAATATTAAGGAATACTGATTGCATACACTTTTCGAAACCATGGCACCAGTAAACTCCGTCTCTACCTACCTTCGTACACACGATTTCCTGTGGAGTCCTTAAAAGTGTGCGCGGATCTTCAGGCATTATTTCCTTAATATATTTCAGTGCCATGTGTGTGATTTGGTGTGTAATTGCCCATTCCCGCAAATGAGATTGAAATTTTCTGTTACTTTCCATTTCAGAAATATTTTTATCTGTCGCCTCATTCGAATTGTGTTGACTTACTCCGGAAGTGTTGTTGATATCTTAAAACAAAAATCAATTCATTTATCAATATTTTTATTTTTTTAATACACCTACAAACGTATATGAAGATATTGTTATCTTCAACATCCTGTAGCAAATTATTTGATGTCACCGAAGATGAAAAGGGAACAGTAACAGTTTTACTGCAAGGAAGTGCGGCTCTCTTTTTATAGTATTTTTTAGAGATCTCACTGGACATTTTGATAATAGCCTTGTGATTTTTGTTTACATTTCTCTGGTACGAACCTTATCTTTTAAACTTTTTTCCACGAATTGACCATTGTTTGTAAATATGATTTATCATTTTGGTATTTACTTTCTCTTATAATGCGAGAAAAAAAAACTTGCTTTTTCAACTACCTATATAATTTTTTTAAGCGGTGAATTCGTCAAATTTGATATAGTTATTTTATAAGAATAGCCCTCTAGAAAATGTACGTACACTTTCAGTTGACAGCGGTATATATTATTATTATTAAATATTTATAAAGATTTTTAAAGCAAGCGATACAGAAAATGTTATTAATTTCTTTCAATTGAATGCTCTATAGAAGCTTAACTTTCATTGAAACAATTTGGGAGGCCTTGAACTGGCTTTTTCATTCTCTAGGATACAAACCTTTTATAGAACTTGTGTACCACCTTTTAAAAGGCATTAAAGAAGTTATTATTAAGAACAGAAATTATAAAATGGTTAACTTTCGTAATAAAGCCTTATAAAATGTATATGCTAGCTTTAGCTCACCAAATTCAAGAAAACGGACCTTACGCAGGTTAAATTGTTAGTTGGGCTACTCATTGGAGGTTCTAAAAATTGTAAAAGATACGATAAAATATGAAAAAAAAAAATTTGTTAATATAAAAAATACTTACCAAGGACGTTTGTCTCTCATTCTGGCTACAGTGGATTGCAAGTAGTATTTATTTCAAATGGACTGAAATATGAAAAGATAGTTTGTAGGGTTACTGCCCCCTGTTTTCAGATAGAAATTTTCATTTATTTGTTTTATTTATAAAAATTAAAACACATTTTACCTTTTAAAAATACAATTTACATAAAAATACTTTGCTTCACATTAATTGACCGCGCGCTACGAAAATCTACGCAAATAATGTTCTTCTTCAAAGTAAACAGCTTAGCTTTTGAACACGGGGAACCATAGAGTACCTATATTATCACCCTCAAATTTTATTTTGGCTCAGTAAGAAAAAACTCTCTTTCATTCCCTGTCCGTGAATACGTGTTAATTGTTGATACAAATCCAAAATGGCGTCAGTAGCTTAAAAAGTTTTTTTTTATTTATCAAGTCAAAATGACAGTTCTCGGTTGTGATTTGTGTCGTGTGAAATAAATTTGTTGAAAATATCGGTATTTAATTTAATTTTTAATTCATCAAATAATTGTAATTGTTTCGTCAGCTGTTTTATCACAATGGATTATAACAACACTATTTGATAGAAAAAAGGATTTATTTGGTTCTATTACTGTAAAGATTCTGGTTTATCCTCCAGGGTTATCCTGTAGGTGATATTCAGCGAGTGGATATCCACGATAAACTACCTTAAAGTGAAAATTTGATGAAGCAAATTTCTCAGACTTGGGAAGAAAAACTAGTAAAGACGAAAGCGAATACAAAATGAACGTCAACAAGCCCTTGCAAAAATGGGCATTAGTGTAAAGGCCAGTGGCATTAAGTTGGAAAAGAATAAATACTGTATTTAGTCAATTTGAATGCAGATCCGTCCCTAAATAAATTATAAGTTTATTACACAAAGGCAAATTTACAATTTTGTTTATGATATGTTAAATAATTCAACTAATATTTCAGGAGCGCACAATGGTTGGTGGTCATAGTATTTCTGGTCAGCAGCCGGATATACAGATGTCTTGGTATTCAACCCGAACATTGAATGATCATAATTAAAGATGGCGGACTTTTCATGAAACCCAAACAAGGTGCAAGATATTTTTTAATGGATCACCAGCAGCAGATAAAACCCCTTTGCATCATGGTGATCGTATTTTATGGGGAAATCATCTTTTTTTTCGCGTGAATTGTCCAAAAAGTGCCACAACTACCAATCTCAGCTCCGAACCACAAACACCCGTTCAGCTTATTGACTTTAATTTTGCGCGTGATGAAATCATGCAAAACGAACTAAGCGAGTGAGTTTTTGCTGGAGATTGTCTTCAAAAACTGTACCATGACCAGATCACTTAGACAGATCTAGTTATACAGAAATCTGAATTTATACTTTTATTGAACCCATCATCTCATTGGCCTACGAGTTTGAAATGCAATTGGAGAAATAGATAATTATTCAAAAGTTTTTACGTTTTGGATCCTTAAATGAATGCAAATTTAAAAATGTAAAATTGCATGAAAACGATATAAATGTAACGATATACATAAATAAATAACATTTATTGCGTTTGCTTGAAAAAAATTGCATTTATATAAATATATATATTTTTCTTTAAACAAAAGTTTTTAAAAATATAAAACAAAATTGCAAAATCTGCGTTGACTCAGAAAGAAAAAATGAATTATTACAAAAATTATACATTCGTTTCAGAGTATAAAATACATATAATTATAAATATACATATACAAATAAATATTAACAGAATGAAACATATTATATTTTAAAGATCTGAGATGTACTAATAATTTAATTGTTCTCCCTTTTATGATTATAATGTGAATTCATTCAAGCCTATTAATAACTTTTAGGATAAAAATGATTTTAACTTGGGGGTTAATAATAACTACGTTTTATGCGCACTTAAATTATGAAGAATTTCGGTCTTTATATGAGAAGACTCAAGAATCTCTTTGGTAGATCTTGTTGAGAACTTGAAACTAGAGTTCGTGTGGCACTTGGCACGTGATAATTGTTGAATGTAGGTTCTGATCATGTTGGGCATACTTAGCTCCTTGTAGAGTTACTAGCTAACTCGAGCAATCTTGGAAGAATCTAAAGAAACGAAATTTAATTAAGAAAATAATTCAACTCTTCAAAAAGTCGTACTTACCGTTCTGACCATAACACTCAGCCATGATTTTCTTTTGATGATCGTTAGCTCGGTCAATCTGTCATCCGTCGAAATGGAGCACCTGAAAAGATGTTATAGAATTCTTAATGTTAAGGATTTTTTATTGTCTATTTAACTATTAGGGCAAATTCCTAAATGCACATCTCGCACATAATATACTTATTAAAATTACGTTAGATAGTTCACTTTTGCCTGTCTTGTTATATTAAATATATTTGCTTTGCAAATTATGCGTTTAGGAAATTGGCCAAATTGATATTTTTATTTTTTTTTTTTTTTTTTTAAAGCATTTCCGCACCACCCATGAGGTATGCTTTTGAGCTCGTTAACCGATTTTTTGATAGGGTGTTCGGTTTCCCCAGGAGGCCTATTTCACCACGCTTGAAAAAAAAAATTAGTATATGTATAAGATTTTGTATATGTGCATAAACTATGCATAATTTAATATAAAACTAATAACAAAAAAAAATAAGTAGTTATATAAATAAAAAGCGACTATGATAATATATTAATCTAATATATGTACATACCAAAATATAAAAGTGGATAAAAGTGAAAATCTGTAAATGCATAATTGTGAGCATTTTGTTTCTAAAATTGGGTTCTTGAATTCTCCTATTTATTGTTTTCAGAACAAAATGAATTCTAATCCTAATAAAAAATCTTAAAATAAAATGCGGATCTTCGTTTTTGCAGCAAGAATACGCGGATTCAACCTGAAGGGTTTGGAAAAAGTATTCTGCAATTCCATCAACATAGCACAACCTGAAAAAATTTTCTACAAAGACATTGTCGAGATCACTTATGTATTGCACGAAATTGGGGGGCGGAGAAACAATGTTGCAATTGTTGTACTGTGTCTGAATGGAAAAAAACAAGCTATCGGACTGGACGGACTCTGATAGTTTTGTCATCTAATATTCACAAAAATGATTTTGATAACATTTCCGATATAACCAACCACAAACTAAACCAAACTGTTTTCATGAATGAATTCATCTCCACTTATGTCGTTAGATAGTACAATCTGAGAAATGCTATCGGGATCAACTTCTTGCTCACATCGCAACCAATCTATATTCCCTCTCAAATTTCTATTTGACGAAAAAACGTCAACTAACCTATTATCTTCTACGTCAACACTACAATTTCCTCCTATAACAATTTTAAGATATTGGATGCCCAAATCTTCTAAAAAGTGCTTTGGTACTGTAAACAGGTAGGGCGGCTGTTATTTCCACCAGCGCATCTAATTTTCCGGAAAAAAATTTCCAAGCAATCCTGATTCATGTCCCGAGTGAGTAAAAACTCGAAACCGGCTGCATGTAGATGTTCCCAAAGCAATCGCAATGACTGTGTATTTAAAAGACAGTCATTGATGAACGAAAACTTTTTGGTAACATCTTTGCCCTCTTAATCAGCGCTAATAACGCGAATTGATCTAAGAAAAGAATTGGCATAAACAAGAAACTGTTTTTGACGATTATTGTTGGTAAATCCTACCTTTTTCTCCTGTTGCGCTGTTTTGTTGGAAGAATTTAAGAGATCAAAAAGATCTCCGAAAAATAAAATTAATTCCGATGTACTAAGCATCGTGTCTGTTGAATTTTTAAAATGAAAGGGAGTTTTAAATGCACTATTAACAGTATTGCTAAAAATTTTGCGAAGCAAGGCGGACTTCCATTTTCTGAAGGTTATTCGGCTTTAAATGGGGTTCAGTCAACCTAGGACACAATTTAAATCCATTTGCACAATCGACATCATACAAATGGAGAAGTTCCTTCCATGTTGCTCTCGCTTGCTGGGAAACAATTATGTCATTTTGAAGCAAGCAATTTCGAGCACTCTTTAAGAGATGTGGTACATCATAAAAAAAGAATATTTTTGAGCTGTTCACTTCGAAATATGGTTTTTCGGGACAGATGTCTAGCACCCTGGCCAAGCCCCTAAAGTTCGAGCCTTGATCACAAACAAACTGTACTGGCCATAAATTATTGTCTTGCAAAGTTTTAATAGCCTTGAATAAAGTTTGCAAAGTTTTAATAGCCTTGAATAAAAGTTTTTGTAAAATGGAAGGGGGACAACTATTCCTAACGAAAAAATAGGCCAGAGGATGTTTCTACCTCTTGGCAATAAAAACTAACACACTACCTGCAAGGAAAGCTGAGCGGGATTCATCATCGCCAAAATCTTCTAAACCTACAACTAAACAATTTTTCTGTTATAGTCAAAATGAGTTTTTATGGACATTTCGTCAGCTGAAACCGAACAATATTTGTAAATATCTGGTAGCTGACTCTCACTCATTTTGAGCACTAAGCTTTTGACATTAAATTCTATATTACCTGGAGTTTTAGACCAAGTTGAAATAAAGTCTCTAAGAGTTGTTAAGGATGGAAGATCCAATAACGGTTTCAAGAACCTATGCGCAACAGGGGAGATAAAGAGAATTGAAAGTGCCAAAATCTTATCCTCATTAGAGTACCTATACGTCCCTGAGACAAAATAGTCTCTTGCAATTTTGTTTGCATTTTTAACATTTTTTCTTTCAACTTTAAATTTTCTTTTCTCAAGTTTACCTTTTTTGTAGTGTTGTTCCTCAATGCAAAACACGTCTGTGTTGTGCATTCTTGAGTTCCGAAAGATGTGCCACTGTGTGCAATATCTTCAGGACTAGCACTAACTTCTGCCGGAACATAATGCTTTACAGCCGGATAATCTTGGGCTACAGCCATCCAGGTAGACGCTTTTTTAGTGCAATTTCAGTCGAAAAATACTTATTGCATACTCTATGAGCCAGATTCAGATTTACCCTCCATAATTCTCTGCTATTTTTTATAAGAAAAATATAATTAAAAAATAGGAGGAATTGATTTGCCAAAAAAAATTGTTTACCAATTTTTTTAAATCAAAAATCAACATATAAATAAAAATTAAAATATTATTTAAAAATTGCTTTTTTTTAAGAAAATATGACTTATTTTATAATTATCTTTTCGTAAAAGTATCATCATAAGTTACTTATCTGAATATCGTACAAATTTCGAGCTTATTCTACGAAATTACGAGCTAATTCAATTTTTTTTTATTTATTTCTTAATTTCATATTCAAATTGTTTATTTTTTTTTTAAATTAAAGCTTATTAATTTTATAGTAGACTGTGACTAGGACTTATTTTAATATCATTTACCTTCTACCAAGTGGAAGGGAATGCGTAAGGAATCACAAAAGCGTCAATTGCAAACAAAATTTCGAAAGTTTGATTTTTTATTTTATAAAAAAGGTTTTGTGTAAAATCTTTATGGCACGTAAAATTTTATTCGAAATATATTCGATTGACTCGACTTGTTGAGTGCATAATCCCCGAAGTTTAAAGGGGTTAAAGTTTTTCAAACAGGACTTTAGGTCAAAATATAATTTACAGTAATCGTCATTTTCGAGATAATCTTCAAAAAAGTGGCGGAAACAAATTTAGAACATTATTCACTAAATAATTGCTGAAGAGTCAGTCCAACCTATTATAAGCAAAGGTCGGGCACCATAAATTTTGCAAATTAAAACCCAATTTATTATAAAAATATATCAATACTTTGCATCATTTTGCGGGCATCTATGTGGATCTAAGAAATCGGTGCATTTGAGAACGCATAAAATTCACTTTGTTGGTGTTATGGCTTGCATTGGTGTGGATTCTGTTGATGTAGATTGTGTTGGAGTGCATTGTGTTGGAGTGAATTGTATTGGTGGGAATCTTGTTGGCGTGAACTGTGTTGGCGTGTTATGTGTACTTATGTGTTGCCATGTTGTGTATATAGGCGTGGATTGTGTCCGGGGGCTACGTGTTGGTGCATGGGAAGTTGTGGATTGTGTTGGCTTGCTGTTGTGTTGTATTGTGTTATATGTAAGAGTGGATTGTGTTGGAGTGGATAGGATTGCATTGCTATGGGTTATCTTGTTATCGTTAGTATCCATGTTCATCGTGCTGTTTTCTAAAACAAATAAATAAAAAAAAAAAAAATTAACTTTGATATTGTTTTATAATAATATAATTCTATAATCAATGGGAAGTGGTTTACGGTCTTCACATCATAAATCTTGTTTAATACGTTTTCCAACATTATAAACCGTAGAGAGCCTCACTGAAGCATTCGATATTGATAATAAAATGTAGGATGATTTAAAACAAAATGTTCGTTCGCCATATAAGAAAAGGTATAGAGTAGAGTATTCCAAGGATTAATACTTGTCTTTTGTTTGGTCATCCCTTAGAATTTTTTTTCCATGGTCGCAAATACATATATTCGAAACATTTAAAATTATTTAACTTGTATTAACATTTTATACAAAATTAGTAGTTTTTTTATTTTAATGTATCTACCCTTAAATATAATTTTTTCAAAAACATGTTTCTCTTTTTCCTCATTATAGGTATTTTAAAAACAAATACCAGAGTTTTTCCTTCGTTTCATTCACCTCTTTCCAATTATTTTTTTGCGTTATATTCTTTCAATGCCGTGCACAAAAACAACCAAAATAATTTTTCGTCTTCATTATTAATATCATAACTTGCTTTGCTATTGAGGTCCTCGTCCTAAGTATGAAAACACTGCGTACTTGCCCAAGTCACCGAATTGATTTGTTTTTAAATGATAGGTAGTGGGGCCTTATAAAATTTAATTTTTACTATTCATACGTCGAAACGAAACACGAACTAAACAAATTGAGATTTTCTTAATTTTTGCCAACATGAAGAAAAATGAAATCTGACCAACATGCAACGGTAAGACGTACAGCGATGGTTGATACCTTTTTATAATTGATTTTTGATGCTTTAAAAACGGGTATCAACATTTGTTGAAAAAGAATCACCATTAAAAAAAATCACTTTTGGAACTCATATTGGATTGTATGGACCGATATACAATTTGTTAACATTGCTGTTTTGTATTATTTGCGTAAAATTTATTTTTTTGTATATGGACTGTATAATTTGTTCTATTTGTCTATTTTTAGTTTCGTTTAATGTCTTTATAATACAAAAACCAAAAATAAGTCTTCTATAAATTTTGATTAATTAATATAATAATATTTAATTCAATGTTATGTGTTTGTACAAAGATTTAAGTTTTTTGTTACCATGTCCAAGATTGATGTTTACTGTGTGGTGTCCAAAAGCGAAAGAGGTAGATTTTAGCATTTTACAAAATGATTTAGCATAAACAAATATGAGGCAAAAGGAGAATACAAAAAATGAATTACGTTAGAATTTACAAGAGAGAATTAAATAAGTTATTTAATAAATAAAAAATAGGGTATTATTGGACCTTGTTTGGCAAAAGTTTACAAAACAAAAATATTTAATGATTAAATTCCCCAACCACGGCATGCAAGACTTTCATATTTGGATATGAAAATTAAAGATCTATCATACCTGTAGGCTCGTCTATACACTTAATTATACATTAATTGACAAATTATACATTAAATGAAAACTTACATGGACTGTAAGTTGTATGTACGTTGTTTTTTTAAAACAATTTAATTGTTATTCAAGTTTTTTTTGGGGTCGGTGGTAAAATATTTGCAAATCGCAATCTAATCGAGTACACTATACAATACAAATGATATTTTTTTAAAGTTTCTTTTCTTTCATCAAAATACTTTGGGCAAAACAAGGCTACGGTATTTGGTGGATGTAAAGGTGTATGCTCACTTTAAGGGTGGTTCTAAGGATGCGCTTCTAGGTACTATTAGATTCAATTTTGTATTGTTTTCAGTCTAATTATTCAGAAATATGACTATATTCATATGCTTAAAGCAACAGAAAGCTTTATTTAGTATATATTTTTATTGAAAAGGACTCAAAAAGGTAATTTACCAATAAAATTCTTTTATTTTTCAGATTTTGAATTCAACGGATTCATCTTTTTGAATATCTTAACAACCTATGCAATTTATTTGAGCAAAACTTACCAGTTACCAACATGCAGAACAGTGTCATTGTGTTGGTGCGGTCCATTTAAAATACATTATAGGGCAACCAACACATGTGGAGGAAATCTCTTAGTGCAGCTTTTAGGGTGAAAGTTACAAAGCCCTTAAGTCGGTTCTTTAGATAATATATTTCTCTATGCTGGTAACTCTGAATGCAAATCAATATTTAATGTGGGTTGAATAGCAGCACCACTCACCAGCCATAGGCCACAGTAATTCAGTGCACAGTGCGCACTCTAGAGCTGTGCCAATCGTTCATTTTAAAAGATCGAATCAATCAATGATTGATTGGTTCAAAGATTCGATCTTTTCAATCAATCATTATTCCAATCATTTTGTTCAAAGTGACGTAACTGGTCAATTTAGACTGAAAAAAGTTTCCGTCGTAGTTTTTTACTCCGTACCTATATTCAAGAAAAAAATATTTTCTTTTAAAGTTTGTTTTAAACTTATTAAAAATTTAACTCAATTTTATACCAATGTACATACAAAGCGCAGTCTATCTGAATAATAGTCCTCAAATGTACAGTCACACCCTCAAAACTTTCGGCAAAATGTTTTTTTTTGTCTCATTGTACCCACAATTACCTTAAATTGATTTTTTTTATCGATAAATAACGCCCTTTTTTATGCACAAAGATCGAATCGTTCACTTCGTCAATCAGATTGACTCGGTCTTTGTGATTGTGACCGTGCCATGCGTGAACGGATCCCAATTCAATCCTATCGTTCAAATGAACGATACATGTTTCGTTCTTTCAGGTGATTCTCAATCAATTGATATATACAAGACAGGCACTGAACATTTCCCATGGTCATAGAAGACACAGAGAGCAAACACAAAATAATAAAAGAGAAAGAAGCACAGATGCATGCATCATTGTGTAGGACATGAGAATAAAACTGAGAACAAATTGTGTGTTGCTGTAGTGGTGAGTTTTTGTTTTATTCATTCTGTTTGCTTTTAAGTTTTATGTGTTATTCTTTCTTTGTGTGATTTGATGGAGATTAAAACTATAACGATTGATATTGGGATTGATTGTTTCGGTTTACTGTGCTTGCAATCAATCGTTCTATTTGGTGAACGGGTCATGAAGACCGAATCAATCACGACTGACACAGCTCTAGCGCACTCAGTTGTGCGCTCAATAGGACGTCGGGTCTGCGTCAAATGTAATCGGAAATTTTCGGGCGGGCAAACACTTTTTATGGAGGTGTTGTAAGGAGTTCTGTTGAGAGTTTTGGGAAGCCCGTCAAGAGTTCCAAACAGAACTCCAACAAACTTTTTTGACTGACTTACAATACAAATTTATAAGCTTGAACAAAAAAAAAAAGAACCACCAGGTCGGACAAAAAAGTTGGTTAGAGTTCTGTTTAGAACTCTTGAGGGGCTACCCAGAACTCTAAACAGAACTTCCTAGAACTCCACAGAATTCGGAAAAAATAAAAAAAATGTGAACTTGGTCCCCCCATTATTGTAAATTTTTCTAAATTCCAATTTTGCAGAATTATTTCCAAAACCCATTATGAACTCCAGAACTCTTCATCAAGAGCCGAAATTTCTTATCAGAACTCTTGTTCATGAAAAAAAGTTATGGAAAATAACTAAAATAGCCAAAAAATCAATTCAAATTTACATCAGTGATATATAGTGTTTTTTTATAAAAAATATTTACTATTGTATTTTATTGGTCATTTAAGAATTTCCATATATCTACATATTATACTTACGTGTTTGAGATCCCGGAAAAGTTAAAAATCTAAGACTTCTTATAATTTTTACATAAAAATAGTATTAAGGTGAGTTATTTTTTTTGAGAAGGTTTTTATTCAAGAATCAGTGCTAAACTTAGAAAATTTATACAGGCTATCATATTACTACAATAATGAATCGTTTGCGGTCCCAGATTGCCATTAATTTTTCTTACTGATGGTGGGAAACCAAATTTCGACTGGTCGGTTTTGGATTCGTTACATCTTGGAAGTGACAAGATTTCTCTTAGATTTCAGTTCCCCGCTGGATCCAATACCCTTGAAGCCAAATCACCATTCTGCATTGTGAAGTTGGAGTTTTTGTAAGGAAGTGACTTCATCTCAATATCAAATTTGTGCTTCGAGCGAAATCTAAGTTTGGAGATTCTCTTTAAAATTCCAAAAGAGCCGTCGTATCCAGACGATTAAATTTTTGCTATAACTGGAGCGCGGGAAACTTCAGCTGAAGCCCATTCGTTCAGGACATAAGTCTAAGTCACCAGTGACATCACACAACAAAGCATCCATGTTTGAAAACCAAGCCACAGTGAGTCTGTACAAAGTAAAGGAACAGACAAACAGGTATTCAATCTAGAAGAAAGTTAAAGAAAACCAGAAAATATTACTTTCATCGATTTTATTTAAAATTGATACGATAAGTAAACTATTAAATAAAAAATACCTAAATTACAAGGTTATTTCGTACTCAAGTATGTTTAATAATATTTTTTATTGTATAAAATTACTGTTTATAATCTAAATTTTGTACTTTTTCTTTGAATTGGCGTTGAAGTTGTTTTTTATATATCTATTTCTCTTTTCCAATAATAATTAATCAATCATTTCAAAAAACATAAATAATTGTAAGTGATCGGTATAGAGTTTCCTACATCTGTCATCGCGGTTCTGTTTGTTGTTGTTTTTATTTGGTTTTTATCCACCTCCAAGGAGCGGGCTCCATGCAGGTAGGGAAATCAAAGTCCGAAATCATTCTCTTGCTCAAGTACCAGAAAGGGTGATTTTAGCGTAGTTCTTTTTATCGATAGTCAAGTAAGGAAACCTAAATCCAACACATTTTGTTTTAGATTAGTGGGTACTGTTAAAATAAATACTTTTTTTTTAATGTTTGAAAAGATTAATTAGTTATATTAATACATTAATAATTAAATTTATATATTTAAATTTACAAAGTTTTTTGTTGTTTGTTCCATGATTCAGGTCAAAATTTGTTTCTTAATTTTAAATGTAAAGATTCATTTCATAAATAAAACTTGCCAAACGCCTTATATGAAAATATTTTGAGTTTGTTTTGATTTCGATAGAAATCATGATTTTCTGAAGACAAATTTTCAGGGTGTGGATGGTAGCCCAGTACATTCGGTGAAGATGATGAACTTGATCATCGACATTTTTTGGGGAAATCCAAATTTGCCACGGATTTATATGGTTGGGTGGGTTGGCTTCACAGCAACAACACCAGCAGTGCCCTTGAAGTGGTGATCGTCCATCTGACTTTTCAGTAAATTTTTCCAGGCCTGATTAATGTTTTGTTTGCAGTACCCATGTTCTGTAACTATAGCATCGATAAAATTCGTCGAGAAACGTTGAAATTTGGAACAGAAGTCATTTTATCGCATCATCGGGGTTCTGTAACTTTGACAGGTCATAATTTTATCGCATGGAACAATATGGAATGAAAATCACGGGAAAGTGCGATAAAATGGTGTTCTGTAAGCTCGAAAACGTCAAACTTATCACCACATTAAAAGCTGGCGAAAAAGAAAAAATTTCGGAGACAATAAAAGTAAACAAAATATTAAATAAAATATTGATGAATATATATTTTTAGAGATGCACAAGAATTTCAAGAGGTCAAAAGGAAGCGCTTGTGGGCTTCATGTTCCAAAATAAGCCGTTTGCCCGCGGACAATTTACGGAGACAAATAGCAGGCAAAATATTAATGGTACTTGGGAGTCCCTAAGCTCCCGGCTGAACTCCCAAGGGCTAATTTTAAAGTAACTGAAGCAATGAAAAAAGGTATGAATGATATTTCGTACACAATACACTTTTATTTATGAAAACTATGTCTTTCCATTTCAGTGTTGGACTGACATAAAATCGTCAGTAAAAAAGCAGGCAAATGACCATAAGGCCTTTATAAATAGGATTGGTGGTGGAAGCATCGCCGATGGACCTCGCCCTCTAGGCGACTTCGAGGACAAGGTCCTATCCATCATAACAATGCATGCTGTTGATGGAGTTGCTTCCTCCCCTGAGATGGGACTGGCAACGCTTACATACATTTTATTTTGTTGAGTTGAATAATATTTTAATTTTTATTATTTTTAGAGTCTAGAAATTATGATTGGGCCAACCGTAGATACTGAAGACGATGAACTGCCAGAAACACCAACCAGTAAACGAAAAAAAAAAACAGCACAGCTATGAAAGTGCCATACAAGAAGCAAGGGCTATGCACAGCTCTGTTGTGGAAAAGCCAGATGTTTTAATTTCCTTAAATAAGGAAATTCTGACGTTGCTAAAACGCTAATTCCTTTTTTAATTATTATTGTTTTTTGTTTGTTTTGCTTTTATTTTATTTTTTTTTATTTTATTTTATTTTATTTTATTTATTTAATTGATTGATGTTTGAAGTGGTTTTATTTTATTTAGTGTTATTTTATACTCATTATGTGATTTTATTGTTAGTGGATAATACGTGTTTTTTGTTCCTTGTTCTTTCTGTTTTAGTTGATTTAGAGTGGCTTTATTTTATTTTTGTTATTTTTTCATTTAACAAAAAAAAAGTTCACACATAATGTACATACATACATATTTTGCATTTCTGTGAAAAACTTATTTGTAGCTCTTAAGGAACTATTTCTTTATTAATGCGTTTAAGTAATTATATTCCATTTTGTTATATTTACCCAATACGTTTCTATATACCTACCCGGTCTGCATTGCACTATTCCTATATGGAATTTTTTTTTAATTTTGGCTAGAATTGAAAATGGATTTAAGTACCACGTAGAGGATGTAAATTAATACTCGGATCAGTCATCGAAAAGAAGAAAGTAGTTTTGAAATGATATGTATCTAAAACTTACAAAAATTTGAAGAGATAATCATACGAAATCAATACAAAACAAAAACCGTTGATTTTCTATATATATATATTTTTTTTTTATTTAGTAATTATTTAGTAAGAATTAGGTTTTTTTTTGCTTGCTTAATAACATTTAATTAAAATTTCGCTTTATGCAGTCCCGAATCACCGTAGCTGCTCGTAGATGGGCTGAAGTATGGGCTTTCATCTCCAGCATAATCTTCGTCTTGAAAATTTTCTCCTAAAAGTCCGTGCCTAATTCGGAAGTTATCCAGTACACAGCATGCATTAACTATTCTTCCTGCTGCTTGCGGAGAATAGCTTAACCCAAGTTTAAGGCACCGGAACACAGATTTTTAAACTCCGTTGAGCCTTTCGACACAGTTGCGAGTTCTTGAATGAACAGAGTTATAGGCTCTCTCATCAACAGCAAAAGAAGAGCGGTATGGGGTCATGAGGTAAAGGCGAAGTGGATAGCCAGAATCACCTACATAATTAAAAACATATTTAAAATTGTAGTGCAAGCGCCTTGTAAAACAGAATTCCTTACCTAACAGCCAAGAGTGTTGTTCTCCCGGTTTCCAAGCTTCATAGCGTCGTTCAAGCAAAGATTTCACTTGAGATCCATCCCATTTTATATAGGAATCATGTGACGATCCTCCAAACCTAACTATCACACTAAGAATCTTCAGGTTGAAGTCACATATCTAAAATCAATTTTTATTAAAATTAAGATTTTAAGAAATGTTTATTATTTACCAACTGGACATTCTTCGAGTGGTATCCTTTTCTGTTGAGGTAGCATGCTTCGATTTCAGTGTTTGGTTTTAGGATCCTCACATGGGTGCAGTCAACTGCCCCAATAACTCCGGGAAATACGGTCTCATTGAAATCTCATTAATAATGTACATATACTAATAATTTGAAAAATATTATTAAAATTTACCTTTGCTTTATTGAATGGTACTCCTCTTCTCTCGGGAATTTTATCCACTTGCCCGCTAGCTTGTTCTGAAGTATTTTTGATATTGCGGCTACAATGCCAGACACCATAGTTGGGCTCATTGCTGCTGAGAAGTCCTGCCCAACGTCCCTTTGGTAGGACCCAGACGCGAAAAAATGCAGTGCCGCACAGATACGGACAGGGATGTGGATAAAGGTCGTCCTCTGTCCCTGCCTCATATGTGGACACATTTCTTCAACGAGAACGCGAGCTGCATCCCGACTCAGTCGGTACAACTCCCGAAATCGCTCTTCTGGCATTTCAAATGGGTTCGTATTATAGCGAAGCCTTTGCCTTTGTATACGCATCCTGTTGCGTCATTGGTCCATTTCCGACAGTAAAATTATTGCAAACATTGTTATAATTTATTTAGATACTTTATTTACACAATACATATATTTTCACTTTTTCACAATTATTTCAACTTTAAACTTCTTTTTTTTATTTTGTTGTGACAGAATATTGACAGTTCAACTTAAAGTCCAGTCAGAATAGTTTGGAAATTGAACTTATCGCGTTCAGTTACAGAAACCCGATTTTTTCCAGAGGCCATAACTGTGGAATGATTTGTTTCATTTTTTATGGATGCGAAAAGTTATCGCCTGAGTTACAGAACATGGGTAAAGGTGAGGTTGAGTTTCAGGGGCAAGATCACCCCCATTCCGACGAGCTAACTGCCGAGCATCGCAAGCAGGCCGCGTCCCCCGGTACTGGACATTCCACCTTCCTTTCTCTTCTTTTTCCTGCCCTTCCACGTTACCGACAGCCTATACCTCCTCTTGCCACGCAACAATTGTGTTTGTGGATTCAAAGGGGCTGGTGATTTGGAATTTTGTGTATACTTTCTCATATAATTGGGCATGGGTTGGGTTGACTGTTTTGTTTCTGTGCATTTGAAAGAGATGATGAAAAAGAATTTTGTGTGTTCACTCTAATGTTAGGCTTGAGTTGAGTACTTTGTGTTTATACATGAAGAAGAGGTGATGAGGATGAATTTCTTGAGTCGTTTAAAAAGTAATCGAGGTCGGGTTGATTATTTTGTGTTTCTCATAAGGAAGGGATAAAAATGATGAATTTTGGGAGGAGTAGTTTATCATGTAATCGGGAATGGATTGGGTGTTTTGAGTTTGTATACTTGAATGCAATAATGCGAAAGTTTTCTGTGTAGGTGGTATTTGAGCGTAAGAATGTATTTTGTGTTTGTGCGTTTAAATTTGTATTTGCATGTAGGTTTTATCTGGATGCCTCCGCATGTAATGCCTCTCCTGGACTTTTCGTATCACCTCCATAATTTTCCATTGGCATTCCATGAAGAGATCCTCCGGATTGTCTTCCAGCTCGTGCTCTACGAATGTTCCCAAATTATGACCTTTCGAGCGTTTTACATTTTTCTGAAGGCGAATATTATTAGCCATCTCTTCAGCAACCTGCAATGATCATTGATCATGTTATTTGCTTCTCGAATCTCGTTTTTATTATCTTTTCTTTTCTTTTTAACAAAATTTTATTAAGATAATTATAATTCTCTAATAAAAATGTGGGTCTCTTAAGAAAGTAAAAAAAAAGTTTCCACAACATAATGTTGTACCTTCAATACAAAAAAGGTTCCTCAACGCGAATTTTCGGTGGCGACGACGAAAACAAAAATAACAACGTGTTGTTTTCATTCACAACCACGTGTTGTTATTGTTGTTTTCGTCGTCGCCACCGAAAATTCGCGTTGGTGTGGGGGAACCTTTAAGCACTTTGAAGCAACACAACTTTGGGCAGTAAAAATCACATTTGCCTGCACCACTTTTTTTTTATTTGGACATCATATTTTTTTCTTTGATGTATTGGCTTCTCAGAGTTTTAATTTTACTTTTCACTTACTCTGGTGTAACCTCTGGACGTATGAATTTCAAATCTTCCGCTATTCTTTTGTATGCACCGCTTTTTTGTATTCGGTCCAAGGTGTCATCGGATTGCGTGTTATACAGTATTGGATGCTGTTCATAAAGCATTATGAGCTGTGTAGTCTGTTTCTTATTCCAGTTACTCATATTTGATGAACAACTATTGGTACACTTTTAGAAAATTTAAACTTAAAAAAAAAACTTTAAATTACACTTTCCTAGAAGTTTTTTCTTGAATGATTTTTGATCGCCACTGAATTCAATAAGGCAAAGTTAACTTGATTTTAAATGTTTTGAATTTCACGCCAAAACAGTTATATTACTGTATTAATGCACTTATACAACCCTGTGCCGATAGTGTTTCGTCGTAGACACGAACTTCGATTGATTGCAGCTTGTATGCAACGTGCAGACAACTTTAAAAAAATAAAATTCTTTTAACATATTATGGGGTCCTTTTTGTAAACAAAATTTGGCAAAATGGCTAGATATATTGAACCATTTTATATATTTTTGATTTTCTCAAGACAGGTTCAACAGATTTTGATCAATTTTTGTATGTAAATATTAAAAAAAATTTAAACGTTTTGTACTAAATTAATTTTTTTTTCGATTTTTAAAAAATTTTGATTTTTTTTTAATTTGATAATTCGAAAACGAGGATCGATTTTAATTAAACTTGGTAGGCATTTTCATTAAAATTTGTATGTGGGCATATATTAAAATGATCTACTATAGAACTTTTTTTTGGTTTTCTACTATCTGTATATCTGTTGAACCGATTTTAACGAAATTTTTTACACAAGGGTTTCTTAAATAAGTTGAAACAATATTGCATATCAAAATTATCAAACACAAATTTTGGATAAAAAAAAAAAATTCAAATAAATTTTTTGAAAATTCTGTGCTTCGAAAATGGGTAGATGTTTTTTTTTCAAAATTAATTTTTAAACTCCACAATAAGAAATTCTAATTTTTTTAATCTTTAAAAAATTTTATATAGGTAGGTACATACAAAAAATTATTTTTTTAAAAAACCGCTCCAAAGATTTTCAAATTTTTTTCTCATAAATTGATGTTTTTAAGAAATCAGCTGGTGTACATCCCCTCGTGTCAAAAGAGGAACTGAACTGAAAGCCGCGTAGCACATTCGCATAACATGACTTCGTCCGATCAAACCTAAATTTATTGCGTAACCTTTCTTATTTGTTTCACTTCCTCCCGGTCCGAATGCATTTTATCCATACTCTTATTTGTTGCGTTCGGTGATTTATCCAAAGCTATCCGGATAGTTTTGTGTTGTTGTAATCCCTTGGGACATAACAGCTGATCCACCAACAACTCAACGTATCTGAAAATTTTTAGGGATAGGTTGATGCCTATTTGATGTTTCCCGAAAGCGAGTGTTTCACATTCATATTCACATTCTTTACTGGGTGAACAATGCGAAGGAGCCGCAGCCGGAATATCTGTCAAAATATTAAATACACACAAAATCAATGCTACGAGTAGAATGGAACGCAATTGGAACCGAAGTTACAGACGGTGCTGCAATAGTTTACCAAATTTTTACTTTTCGCGTATGTACTTTTGCTGTTTCAATTTGTATAAAGAAAAAAGAGCCGGAAAAAAATATTAAAGCTTTTGGAGGTTATTTGTATCACCAAAAAAATTATAAATTGAAAAAAAAATATCGGTAATAAAAAAGTGGATAATAACCCCGCGATCAGTGGCGGACTAAGCTTGTTAGAGGCCCGGGGAGGCAATGCTAAATGGGGCCCTTTAAGTAATCAGATATTTTTGTATAGTTTCTTTAACGTCACCTTTTAAGACAAAACAAAAAAACATCAATCATATTTATTATAACTCATTATTTAACAGAAGTGACCCATCCCCGGCGTTGTATGGGAAGCACTTTACTTTAGCCAAAAAACGAAATTCAGTTGATCTGATCGCTACATCACAGGATTTTAAGTTAGGCTAATCTGAAGATTGCCTGAAAATTTCATCAAAATCGGTCACGTCGTTTTGGAGTCTATAAGGAACATAGTTATATACCATCATCGATTTTAGATAGATGTCTAAAAACCAAACTTACCTATAGATACAGTTAGTAGTTTTTTTACAATTATTTTATAAATGTTTTCGTGCCTGAAACTTTCTTGAAACTTTTCTCTCAATTGATAAAACGGAGAGATTGACTAGACGTTTTTGGGTCATAGTAGATCGAAGGTAATTTTTTATAAGTTTCAATTTTGAAAGCTCCTTTCGCATGATGCCACGGAGATGCAAATAATCAAAATATATTGAATAATGAGTGATGTGTAAGGCAATGATTCGCTAAAGTCCCAATCAAATATCAACTGTAGATTTTCTTGGATGTCCATTCGCAGCAACGTCCACACTCGTATCGGTTACACGTTCATTTTTCAAAATTTTTAGAAAACATCGCTTTTGCGTAATGTAGAAACATTATGACAAAAATTATTATGAGTACCCATTTTTTTGAAAAATTTATACTTTTGTCTGGTATTTTTAATTCTGAAATATTTAAAAAAAATTTGACCTTTTCAGCTTGGATTTGGGATAGTTTTTAAGATTGATTTAAGATGCAAAATATGACAAAAAAAAGGGGGTTACACCACTTTTGCACTCACAACCTCATATATTATATTATATTTCTTCAAATATACATACATTCAATCTAAACATATTGTGTTTGAATTGGATTTGGGACCGCAACACCCGCCCCTACCTTAGTCCCCGCAGTCCACGCGATTGTGTTTTTTTAAACAAAAAGCTGTAGTAGATACAGCTGCATTGTGGGTACGTTAATGAAAGAACGTACCACAGTTTTTCACAGTTGTTCCAGCTCCGTTTCCAGTTGCAGCTTTCTATTGTGTTCCGTCAGTAACATCAGATGAACATTATCCGCTTTGCATGGAGACTTTTTGGTTTGATTCGTATCGAATGAGGTAAACACACTAATGGATATTTCCACTGCTGGTTAAATCAGGGGCGAATAGTGGCGATATATTATGAAAATTCCATTTTGTATGGTGTTTCGTATACACTCTATAGTCGTCTAGTATTTTGTATAACATTAGCTATGTTTGTGATTGACCAAAAACGGACAGGTAACATTATCTGTCAGAAGTCCAAACAACTCACAAAAGGAAAATTAAATCTTTGACACGGGTTTGTTATTTTTCCATATTTATTGATTTTTAAAAGAACATCGATATAACAAAGCTTAAAAAATGTCTAATTTGGAAATTTCAACCGAAAACGAAGAAGATGAAATTTTAAGTACTTCAAGCAGCCCATAGACAGTGCACTTGTGTCTGCACCAGTGTACTGACACCGGTGTGGCATTCCGCCACACACGCCAAACCGATATAGACACCGCACCAGCCCACACACAGCACACATTTCCGTACACCGACACTGGTGGAGACACAAATGTTTAATGTATGTAAATAATTTTTTTCTTTTTGTCAACAATTAAATTATACCGAACCTTCATGTTTTCTTAACTTCGTTTCCAGTGAGGTTGTTTTAAACAATGCCGCCTTCTCTTTCATCGCCTTTAAGATTTCCCTGAAAGCGATTCGACGGCGAATCTTCGGATTTCTCAAATTTTTTCTTCATGCACTAATCCAAGAATAAAAGGATGGTCTTATGGTGCCACGGTGGTGGGTATAATAATTAGAACCGAATCGCGCATTAAAAATATTTAATGTCCAATTTCATAAACAAACACTAAAATCACTTTTATCAAAAACCCTCTTAAATTTTATGAGGCCCTTAAATATTTTTAGTTTCACCAATCTATAAAAGGGAAATTTCAGGGAAATTTTTGATAAAATCGAGATCTCTTCACATCCCTGGAAAAATAAATTGATTTTTTCTTTCTAATAAATGGAATGTATGAGAAAAAATGAGAAAGCATTATGTTTTGAAACAAATTCCAAGAACTGGAAAATAAAACGGTGCACTTCTTCAAGATCAAAAACAAACATTGGCCGCTGCCGAAAGGTTTTTATAAATAGTGTAGTTTCAATTAAATTTAATAATGAATGCACATATAAAAAGAAGAGAAAGAGGCAAAAATTATACAGAAGCTGACAACAATGGGCTAATTGATATTGTTGCGAATTTTAAAAGCACAGTTGAAAATTAAGCGACTGATGTAGTGACTGTCGCAGAAAAAAAATAGAGCTTGGGAGAAAATTGCTATATATATATAAATAAATTGATCTATAACTCCACCACAGCAACCTCCGGCGAAAGGAGTTTCATGCAGTTAAGGAGCACTTACGAATCGCTTAAGCATAAAACTAAGAAAAAACCGTCCACTCATGAGGTAAGTAAACAGCAAATTCCAAAACTCAAAACTTGGGCAAAATACGCTAAGCAGAAAATAGTTTTTCTTTTGAAACTACACAAAGATATTTGGGCAAACGTTTAATTTATGTTGCGCAAAGCGGAATTCAATTGCATCTGAGCTCTTTATGTAATTAATAATATATAAATTAAGTATACATACTCGTACATACCTACCTACAAAAGTTATTTCATGATATTTTAATTCCTACAGACTGAAATTTATAAAATTGGTGGTGGACCATCAGCTTCAATATCACTCAGCTGCCTTTTAGAAAAAATAGCTGGAATGGGGGGATTGCAGTTCACTCCGGATGAGAATGTATACGATTCTAATTCGGGTTTTCCAAAAAAAAAAAACAAGGAAGAAACCGATACCACCGAAAATATCGAATTTTTGGATGATTCTGTAACAGTTGTAACATGTAACATGCTAACACGTTAGTGTTAACGTAGCCCAATGTTGTAACAGCCCTGTTCAATTCACTTAACTATAGTATATATATGTATTATATTCTATTCTATTCTATATACCTAATATGAATTTAAGATGAACTAGGTTTAAGCAAAGATTGTAATCCAGTTCTTCCTTGAATAAAGATAAAGTAAGACTAAAGAGCTTACAATTACTAAATAATAATATCCTCTGAGAGGAAAAGTTCTCCGCCTAATCAAATTATTTCATCAACACCACCTGCTCCACCTGCTCAATCTACTTATTTATCCACGGCACAACCTCCAACAACAACTGATAATGAAATTTAAAAATATTCATTCAAAAAACTAAAGGAAAATGACCAAGAAGGGCGGAACCAATAACTATAAATGTGATGAGCTTTGCTCTTTAAAGAAAAAAAAATTGAAAAAAGAGCTCAAGATCCTTGAAGTCGAACTAAAATTTAAGGAAAATAAATGGTATATGATGTGTCCACAGGTCCGCAGTAAACATTTCCACAGGTTATAACCATTGCACGTTTCTTGTTAAATCCAACTCAAAATTCGCCTACAAGCAGATGGTATAGGAATGTTACTGAAAATTCAAAGAATCAATGTTAATGAAATTTACCTTTTTGGTTACATTTAACTTATTTTGTGAAGGAATAGGAAATGTCTCCAATCGGCCTTATAGCTGGCAAATTCCAAAAGTCAGTGAAAAAGGAGTGATTCCAAAAGTTACTTTTGGAAAAAGACACAAAAAGTAAATATTGAGATTTTGTCACATTTTAAGGGCCGAATTTTTTATTTTGTATATTTCAAGTTGGATTTTGTACAAGGAATTAACTAACTTAAATAAAGAAAAATATTTTTTTAGGGAAATTTCTTAAATATTGAGGAAATTTTAGCCAAGTAGATTTCAATTTTTCAGTTCAAGTGACCTCAACCCAAAAATTACGTTTCACCCAGGTACGACAGTTGAACTCATCAGTTAGATGCTGTCGTATCCTTTTCTAAGTAATCTTCATCTACATTATGATTTAAAAGGCAGACCACGAGCTACTAATTTTCTAAAGGTCTGAATTTAATAAAATTCCCTTAGAAAAATACAATTCACATTATATTCATGCCGTGAGTTTTATTAGAGTCGGTATAAGCATCAACCATAATTCGCATCTTGGAAGGGTACCACAGCATCTAACCAATGAGCCCAACTGTCGTACCTGGCCGAAACGCAATTTTTGAAGTTGAGGCCACTTGAACGTAAAAATTGAAATATATTCAATCGCTCTTCTTACACAGAAGTAGTTTTCTAATTATCTTCATCTACGTTTTTAGCCAAGTAGTGTTTTGAAAAATCCTTTTTAACGCAATTCACACAGCAAAAGATTAAATTTGATCCCATCTCAACACAAACCACTTCGGTTAAACAGATACAGTCAAACTTCTCTATAACGAACCTTCAAGGGAACAAAAAATTGCTTCGTTATAAAGAAGTTATAAACAAAATTCGTAATATAGGAAATATAATTTTATTAACACTGCAAGAGGTATATTTAAAAAAAATGGTAAAAAAAACTCATTTTAAAGATATGTGTGTCTTTTTATTTTTTAATTAAAAACATATCAATTTTCGATTGCAATTGAGTTTTATTTATTGTTTTATTATAAAAATCTTCCTATTCTCTCAAACTCGACGTAAAAGTTCTACTACATATGAACACTTTTTATACATCCGCACATACATAATAATTTCAATTTAAGGTTCCCCCTCACTAACACGAATTTTTTTGTTTTCATTGAAAACCACGTGTTTTTATTGTTGTTTTCGTCACCGCCACCGAAAATCCGCGTTGGTGTGGGGGAATCTTTAAGAAAATTCTTCCCAAAACGGGGAGTTCCCTTTTAAAATTAGGAACAAAAATCGTAGTAGACTTTCATTTAAAATTTGAAAATAATTGACATTTCGAAAATTCTTGCTTAAATGGGGAATTCCCTTTTAAAATAAGAAACAAAAATCGTAGTCGGCTTTTTTTTCAAATTTGAAAATTGAGATTTCGTTATAAAGAAACAACTTTGCTTTCGGACCAAAAAAATTATTTCCTTATAAAGAGAATTTCGGTATAGAGAATTTCATTATAAAGAACCTAATTCATATGAGATATTTTTTTAAGGGGAAGGGGAACAAAATGAAATTCACTATAGAGAGAATTACGTTATAAAGAAGTTCCCCGAGTAGCACAGACGGGTTTTCATTTGGTAGATATAACAACAGTAAAACAATCAAGTTGTTGTCCATTTATTTCAGAAACATTTTCTAGTACAATTGTGTAACCCAAATAGCCGCATTTCCCCTCTCATTTACGACAAATTTGTTGTAATTGGGTTTTATAGAAGTTAAATTTTGTCGTTTCTTAGTTTTATAAAAATTATTTGAACTAAGAAATGTTACATGTAACTTAATCTTACAATTGTGAAACTTTAATTGAACTCGAAGATGAGCTTTACTAATATTGAAGAAATGTTCTATTACTATTACTTTAACTTTTTCTGTTCTCTTATATGTTATAATAATATAATGATAAATAATGTTTCCGAAAACATTGTAAAAATATAATGATAAATAATGTTTCCGAAACAATGTAAAAGTTTCTGAAAAGTTATTAATCAAATTCTTTTAATATGTATAATAACTTTGAGATGTTATATAAAAAAGATAAACTTCAAAGTGTTGAAAAAAATGAAAACATCTAATATTGTGATTTAAAATGCGATTTTTAGTTATTTATGAACAGAAAATCTAATACAAATGCCATTTTTATCATAAAGAATGAGGTTTTACTTCCAGAAAATTCACGCGCCACCTAAAAAATTAAAATTGGCCGAAAATTTGAAAAATAGAAAAATATTCATGTTTGTATTTATGCATTCAAGTTGCAAAAATATTTGTGATTTACATTGCGAAACGAATATTTCAGCGATTTCCATTGAAATTTGCTATGGAAATAGTGATACCAACTGGAAAAATTAGTTTAAAAATTTCGCATTTAAGATCAAATTCTAATAAAAAAGCAATAAATTGTGAACAATATGGCGCTTGTTGCCGGAAATCTCAATAAAACATTGTCTCTTAAATTTAAAACTTACATGTTATTACACCAAAGATACAACAAAGTAGAAACTTAAGGCTATAAAATCCTTATTTTAACCAATTTACACTGTTTATACAACAGAAAAATGTAGTTTTTTATCATATTTTCTAATCTTCGTTACTGAAACTAGAATTCTAATGTTAAAAAAAACATCATTTTTTTTCTGGCGGGAAAAAATTAAGCAAAATCTTGGATTTAACTTTGGTCTTTGTCCGCCAGAGTTGCCGCAGTTCACTTTTTGTGTATTTTTTAAAACACAAATTTTATAACAGAAATTACGTTAAATGTCAAAATATTAATTTTCTCTTTATTCGAAACCCCATTAAATGTCAAATTCTAGAAAATAAATTTCTTTTAGGGGGTTGTTTTTGTAAATGGCTACGATTAAAATGGATTAAAAACCCTTAAAAACATAATGTCGTTTGCCTTTTTTTTCACGATTTCTAGTCAGCCTCTTGACATTTGGAACGAAATATTCATGAAAGTTCAAAATGTGTTCTATATGACAAGACATGCAATATAATTTTTTATTTTTATTTTCGTTATGTTTATTATGATCATCTTAAAATCTACGGATTGTTTAATCTGACTTGGCACAATTTTTCAATCCAGCGGCAACTCTGCCATGTATAGTAACTCTTTTCATGTCCAAGCAATAATTTTTGTTTGTTTACTTTTCATGGTTGATTTAAATAAAGTAAATAAAAATATACCATTAACAGTTATAAAATATCATTATAATTTATTACAACTTTGATACCCAAAAGGTCAACGTAAAACGTAATTGCAACGTTATTAGTTCTAGATACTCAACTTCAACATCACTTGAATCTGAAGAAATGTTGAAGTTTTGTTTTAAATACAAACCAAATGTAATGTTTTTTTTTGTTAATTCTAGTACTTTTGTTACCTATTTGTTTTAATGTCCAAAATATAACAAAGTCTCCAACCATAAAAAATACAAGCAGTTATGTTTCAACTTAGTTTAAACGATATTTATTTTAACAATTTGTTTGTTGCATTCGTGTTATGCCAAATATAACAAAACGACAACATAACAAAACACATTTAGAGTTCCATCTTTGTTTTGATGTCGTTAATAGTAACAAGATGTTTGAAATGTAATAAAAAAAAACAATGGTGAAGATTTATGCAAACTTCTTTGAAAAAAAACCATGTGCTATTCAAGGAATGATGTATTTCATGTATTTAATTTTGTTCGTATTGTGAATAGACAACACCGAATAACTTATTGTTATATATATATTGTATAAACTTGTTCATAGAAATTCTGTTAAAATAAACATTTTAAGAGTAAAAACGTTACAAAAATGTTATTGTAATTTGTTTCCCCCTTCTTAATTGTAAGTTATATTAAAGTTACCCAAATGTTTTTATAGATTGTTGCAAGAAAGTTATTTTAATATTTACGTTAGAAGATGACGAAACAGAAATTGAATAGATGTAATAACAACTTTTTATCAACTTTCAAATGTTTGACTTTCTTATTACCTTTTAATAACAATATCAGTTTTTTGGAAACAAGTTCAAACCTTTGCGAAACCGATTTGTAGCATTTTAATTCACAAAGTTACATCTGTTTTTCGATAAACAATTGAGAAACTGAGTTACAACAAATAATGTTGCAGATTACTTCAACAAAACACAAGTATAACAAATTCTTGTTATAAATCGAACTCTGTGCTACTCGGGGATCGTTATAAAGAAGTTTGACTGTAATGATTTCATAAAAAATAAAAAAAAAATGGTTTCAAGAGATCTAGTGTCGATAATGGCTTTAAGTAAATTTTGTTCCTGTTAAATGGTAGATCGTACTTATATTGATATTAGTACACAGGCAACATAATTAATCAAACTCTATAGGAGTTTGATAAAAATCAACCAGATCAACCATATCGTGCGTCGTCGTTCTATGAATACTCCCTAAGTTCATTTTGTTTTTTTATGAAACATTTGCATTGGTTATGAATCTTTTACTGATGACAACTCGAACATTTTTGTGTTTGAGTAATTTTGTATTTTGAATTAAAACAACATTAAAGTTGAGAATAAGATAATCTTAACTCTTGATATTTGATTAACTGTAGCGTGTTTAAAAAAAAGGTATCGCTGTTTCGAAAAAACTTATTCTTTGGTAATTTTAGTATAAAATTATACTTAAATTTTTAAAAACATTCTCTTTAAATTAATTAAACTATTTTCGAGAAACCCGAAAATAAATAAAAGATGGTTCTATGGGAGGTGCCATTAGAAACCATTTTTTTTATTTTTTTCACAAAAAGGTATATACTGAACCAAAAAGGTATCTACGTAGATACAATAAAAATTTATTTTTTTTTGGAATAGTAAACATTATTATCAATTATTATCAATTTTCTTCCAATAAATTGCCTTACTGTCCCAATAAACGCTTATTGATACCTACAAGGAAAAGTTTATTGATATTGCTTATTAATTTATTTATATTTTACAAAATTCGTTTGTTGCGGAAATGTACTTTTTTGTTGTTTGAAGGAACGAATTTGTTAGGACAATGACATAGTTTATTGAGATGACCAATTTCGTTTGTAGTGCCAATAAATTATTTTATTGATTCAAGCAAACTTATTTATTGAACCAATGAAATAACTTATTAAGTTGTAGGTACGTGAAATATTAAAGTTTATTTATTACACTTTTACTTAATTTTCGCTTCCAATTTGGCAAGAAATATATTTTTAATTTGAATTATATTTCATCTTGTGCTACTACTACTGACATGAGTGTGAAAACTGTGCCCACTTTTTCACAAAAAAACACGCCTTTCGAAAGAGGTATTAGATAGGTACTCTTTACTATAATGACCACATTCATATTTTATATACACAATGAGGCTCTTTCTCGCCGTCTTAACCGAAACAGCAAAATTTGAATTTCCGGTGGCGGTTTTTTTTTTTGTTATTCTGTGTGTGCTATTCGTTATCCAATCAATCAAAAATTTGACAAAAAAAAAATGCAAATGTATTTCGCACATAATTTAATTTATTAATACATATTTGATAGTAGTCTGTCGTTTGCCTTTTGTATTGTCATGACAAAGTCTTTTCTTATTATGCATTTATTGTTTGATATTTCTTGTCATTGGAATGGTGTTAAAGTTTGAATAAAGATGAGATGACATTGTCATAATATATATATTGATGAATTGAGTAACAATATTTTTGTATCTGATGTCAACGTGTTCTTTTAATTGGGATTAATTAATATTTTTGTAATGCTTTTTGTCGTCCACTTTAAATGGGATATATACACATTTGTTTGGACAAAAGTAATTGTTTTTATTATTTGCAACGAAGACTGTTAGTTTGAACTTCCGATTGAATAAGAAGTTATTTGGATAAATATTGTGATACTTTCTGTATTGCAATTTAAGTTTATTTTCAAAAGTTAGCAAAAGCAATTTACCTTGAAAGAGGATGACAATGTTTAATAAATTTTGTTGATTCTATTTTTTTTTCGGTAGCAGCTACCACCAAGGTAAAATGTCAAACATATTAATTATGTTTTAAATATTAAATGTACATATATGAGTTTAATGTTTGAAGCTGTTTTAGGTAATTTATCCAATATTGTACCTTGCCTTCATTTACATTCATGATTCATCATAATTGTAATAAGCTTGTTTTTATTTGATGGATCTAATATGCAAGAATTTCAATGTCATAAACTGGAATGACATTAAGTACGGTACAAACCTTGGTACGGAGATCAAGGATGAAAACCTGGTATATTTTTATAAAGTTATATTTAAAAACCGAGAAGTTGTGCGCAGCATGCTTTAAATCTCAAAGGATTTTGCATCTCCATTAATAGAAACAAGCGCTATTTAATTTATAGGGTTGAATATTTCATATTAAATACAAGAAGAATTAAAATACGCCTCATTGTTTTTATTATTCAACTTATTCATTTATATATGTTAAATTGAATGAAGACAAACAGACCAAATAAAACTAAAATTAGAAAAATCATCAAAACAAACATTTTACAACAAAAAAAAAAAAATTTGCCTCCTTCTTCTTTCTTGCATTCTGTTCTGTAGCTTAAGATTTTTTGAATAGGGTTATGCATATGCATGAAGTTTTAGATATCTTGTTCATCTATATATCGTCCGATCCGGTCGGATCATAATCTTAAGTACAGTTTATTTATTGTAGGTTTGTTTTTTAAATATTTTAATGGAAGATATTTTTGTTTTTGAGATATTGTCACCGAATATTTATCTCTGTTTAGATTTAATAAGTCTTTTTAGTGTTTCGAAAAAAACAAACAGATAAAGAAATAGATTAACTTAAGCATTAATTTTTATTTTTTTAGGGCCGTATTTCATAATGAATTAAATCCCCAATGAAGTATTATTTTATTTAAAAAAACAACAAATTTTTTGACCTTCTTTTTATTTTTCTAAAATTGTCTTTCTCGAAAACTGTTATGAAAAACTGCTTATTTAGGACTTGCAAAAATGGTGCTTATAGTTGACCAGCAATCATGTTTCATTGTAAGGATCGTGTTGCATTCATCAGCACAAAACGTTTTTTGTCAGCTATTCTTTTGCCTTGTAAGTACTAAAAAATTTGTGCTGTATATGCAACATGAAAATTCAAGTGGAATCGATTGCTGAAGGGCAAGTGAGATGTCCTTTTGCTGTAGCCTGTAGATAAGCTGTACAAGTTTCAATACAAGTATTTGTATGACAATGTAGGGCAATAATTAATTTTCAAAAATAAACTTTAGATTAAAAAAAAAACAAATTAGGGTCTTATTTAATTTAAAAATTAATTAAATTTACAAATTTTGTTCAATTAAAATTGAACAATGACCAAACACCTCTAAAAAGGAGTTTGATGATCTGCCTGGCAGTGCTGAAATAGCTATAACACCAGAATATAAACCTGGTCGTAGCTCACCCAAGTGTTGTTTCATTCAAACCTTCAATATTAATATGATGGTGCGAAAGCTTGGCAGCCTAACTGCAACTCTTATAAAAAAATAAATATTGTTAAAAAAATCCAACGCAAGATTTTAACCTACAATGATAGGCAAGATGTAAAAAAGTGGGTATCGAAGTTTGTTGAAACTTGGTACCAAGTGTTTTACGAACATTTCCTATGACACTTAATTTTTACTATTATTAAGGACGAAAAATAACACTAGGTAATTTCCACATTAATTATTTTAGCAGTTTTTGGAAACTATTCTTCCTCTTCAAATAGCTTCACAAATTTTTAAGAAAATTTTTTGTAGATTTTTTCCTTTTGGTGAACAAATTTTTTCAGAAAAATGGTTTTTAATGATATACCTACCTCCTATAAACCTTTTTTTTTTAAAGCATTTCTAGAAAATTTTATAATTTTCTATATGGATAATGTTTTTAAAATAAAAATAAGAACTTTTTACTAAAATTTTCAACAAAACAAACATTTTTTTAAATTTTTAAAAAAGTTTAAAATTAGTTTTAATTTTAAATAATTTTTTGAAAATTCGAAATTTTAAAAATGCGTCCCGGTTTTAAAACCTGTTTTTTATGAGTAGTAAGGAATTTAAAACAAATTAAATAATTAATGATTTTTTAAATGCATTTTATTTTGACACAATTCATCGCCCGAGAATTGTTTTGTCGTAAACGCCAAAATGCACTTTTTTAAAATGGGTATGCAGTTCTATGTTTTCAAAGGTCCTCTTTCCATTTCTGAAATCGGATTTAACCTATCATTTACCGTTACTGAAAAAATCAGTAAGCATTTGTCGTATATACGACAAAATATCCATGTATTTCCACGATATTTTTTTTTAATATTGTTTTGTCGTACGTATATACAGCATTTACTGCATTTTTTTTAGTTACAAACAAAATTATTAAAAATCAACCGCATCACTTACAATGCCATGTTATGCCTTTTTTAAACCCAAAAATCCACCCATTAGTTCTGTTTAAAATTTTTTTTTATGCAATAGTTTTGAAAAAATTAATTTTCAAACTCAAATTAAAAAAAAAAATGAAGAAAGTTTTTACAAACTCATTTTGTTCAAAATTTCACATTATTTTCTAGTAATTTTGTTTTTAATATTCAACTCCCGTATCAATTTGTATTCAAACACTAAAAACCAGGTGTTAAAATGTCTTCTAGTTTTTAAAAAAATCGGAAATCTCGCTCGTTTCTTTATTGCATTCAACCAACGCATTTGTGTTCACTTTGTCGTATGTGTATGGGGATCGAACAAAGTACTGATTTTCGTGGCGTATACGACAAAATGATCTTAGAGATAATCCTCTAAACTAAAACCGACTCAACAATCTGGAATACCTTAATCAAAAGAAGATTTTCTACACAAAAATTTATTAAAATTGTAGAAAACTTCATCGGTCAGTTTCTTTTTTATTTAAACGCGAAACTAAAATGCGATTTCCCAAAATTGCTCAAATGATTTATACGACAAAACAATTTCCGGGCGACGACATTGCAAATATTACATAATTCAATTTTATAGTTCAAGTGACCTCATCGTACCTTAGCGAAACGCATTTTGGAGCTGAGGTCACTTGAATCTTTAAAATCAATTATATTTAATCACTCCACAGAAACAGAAGCAGTTTCTTAATTTTCTTCATCTTCGTTATTAAATATTACATATCAAAATTAAATATGTAATTCTGTTAAAAACTAAAGAAAAATAAATAAACTCAAACAATCTACAAATTAATACATTTTTCATAAGTAATTGGTCCAACTGTATACGATACGACGTAAAATACCTATTTTACTCATTTTTTTTTCCAATTCTCATAATTATTTTTAAAGCGCCTGGTTTAAACATATTATTTTTTTTTTTATATTTTCACTTTGTCGACTTTTCTTTTTAGTCCAGTAACATTATTTTTTTAAAATTTACAAACAATATTAGGTCTGTTATTTAGTATAAAACATATTATATGTATTGTAAAAAACGGGTTTTGGCGGGATTTTTAAAATCGGGATTATAATACATCAGGATTTTGAATAAGCAGAATTCTAGAATACAGGATTTAAAAAAAACAGTATTTCAGTAGACGGGATTTTAAAATTCGGGATTTTTGAAAAACGGGATTTTAAAAACTGGGATTCCGATACGCTCCCAAATTGCATCAATTTCACGGCGGATATTTTCTTGTATAGGGTATGAATTATTCTAATTTGTTTGCTGTATTTCCTCGGCTTAAAGTAGGTATCCTCCGGTGACCGAGTTGCTCAGGGTATGTCTCCGTTCCAGACTATGCTGAATTATTTATTGAAGGCGTAGTGGATTGGTTTCCCAAGAAAGGTCCAGTTGTGGTACCAAAAGCTCGTCTTTCATTCAGCGAATTTCTCTAACAATAAATTCTGTCTCTTGTTGGTTAAAAAAATAAGAACCAAATTAATCCCTTAGCAGAAATGGCACACCACACTATCTTTTAAGTACAGTACACTACAAAAGTTTCCAATTACGCTTACAAGGGTTGTTGGGTCACCAGCTTATATAATGTTCTGCTTATTATAAATATAACCATAGATATGAAAATGTATACAATATATTTTCAAGGATTTGTTCTCTTCGAAATATCCTAGCATCATCTACCAAGTTTCTTCGTTTCACATTTATATTATTAAAACATTAAAATTGCAAAAGTGTAAATTGAGGTACATACATAGTTATTTTAATTAATAAATTTGTTAGCTAATTTTTGTCCATAGCAATAATATTTTTATTTGAAGGTCACCACCATTTGGCGTCATATCTCAAGAATTTCAATACACATATTTATGAGCAATCTTTTTTTTGAAATTGAAAATCCATCTAGCAATGTTTTTGGAACGACACTTTAAGTTATTGTAAGAGGAGCTTTTGTAAAGCCTTGCATGATAGCAGATTGGAAAAAGTATATTTTATCTCCGGGAGAATTTAATCCTTTTATTTATATTATTAAATTTTTTTTTAATTTTTTAGACCCTGACGATGAGGAAAAATGTCATCAAAATATACCTATTTGTACAAATTGTAAAAATAATAGATTGCATTTTGCATTGAATTTCATTTAATCAATTAAAAAATATATAAACTAATTCAAAATAATAAATCCATTTTATTAATGTTGTAAAATAAAAACAAAAAATTATTCTCATTTCAGACTGATTGATTAAACAAATTATCTGATCTTGTCAAAATTATTATCTTTATTATTCGCTCAATAAAACTCCCTAGCATTGCATTTAATTTTAAAATTAAACTAACACAAATGCCAATTATCTTTTTTAGAACTCACGAAATATCCAAAGTCATGCTGCCTGAACATACATATACCACATTGCAATTTATTGAACAAAATCTTATTCTTACAAACAAAACCAGGTCGACGAGAGTCAGTGCAATTTTCTTCATAAGAAATAACAAAACTAAAAATCTTAAACAACTTCAAATTCAAATCTCAAAAACCTCACCCACAAGTCTTAAAAATACAACAACAACAAAAAAACAATATTGCATAACCCCACTCTTACAAACAACAATAATAACTTATTCACAACTAAACACCCAAAGGCGTTGAATTATCCATCAATCTTTTTTGTTGGTATTTTTTTTTTTGTTTGGTTTCGTTTTTGTTCCATCCATCCACCATGCACATATTATTATTGTGTACCTCTGTTCAACAACCATTCAAATTTTTTTCTCGAATACAAATAATAATTCGTCCTTGCAAACTGTATCACGACTTTTTAATCCAATTTCCGCCCTCTATGATATCTCGCTTTTCCGTGGTAATGTAGGAACTTAAAAAAAAAACAGAAACCCAAGTCTGTGAGTCGAAAAAGTGAACGTTTTGTAATAATAGCCCACATAAAAGAATCAGAGTTCCTTAATTTTATCGAATACAAAAATAAAACAAAAAAAAAAAAACTACAACTACAAGAAGAAAATATATAATTAACAAACTTGCATACACAAAAGTTTATAATTTCGATCAAGAAAAAAAAATATGTATCAAAGTTTCCCAATCTTAACACTCCAAACGACCACAATGAACAAAACACGAGAAGAGAAAAAAAAAAAAAAAACACGACTCGAGGTCCATGATTTTTGCATTCAACGTCAATCTCAATAAATGTGAACCACCATCCAACATCACATCACCCCCCGCACGAAATAGCAGTAGCTAGAGCTGTGGTACCGGCTGTTTGCCTACATCAAACATTATCAGCAAACATCCATAAAATTCCCATTGCCCCTCACGTCTGACTAACTGCTCTCTTTGTTCGAGGTGAGGCCAATGAAAATGAAAAATAAAAAAAAAATAAAACTCTTGGCCGAGTTCTTTAATGCGAAAATCTCAAACCACAAATAGACAAAAGTGAAAAACCACAAAAGACACAGCAAGAGCAAAAGAAATACCAAGTACCATTGTTATGCCAATGTACCGTTCAAAGCTTTGGCTACTATACTCGTACTATATACTGAGAGCATGCGCGACTCACTCCCAATCCCAACAAACCCCACCTGTTGCTCCACTTCAAAAGAGAATCCGAAAAAAAAACACTTATACTTTTCAAAGTCCATGTGTAGTGTGTTTCCCCTTGACTTGTGACGTCATGGGCCTTCAAGTCATCACTCACACTTTCATTCATTCATGAAGATCTTCTTAGCGGTAGAGCTAATTCTCTTAAAACCTCGTCAATTCCTTCTCTCAAAGCTTCTTTCAAAAGAGTCAAACGAAAGAGTCAAAATTAAGAAAAGCTTCCCCAATGGCCTTAACTCACGATTTGGCTTTAAAAAAAATGCACTGCAACAATATGTTACCATATTACCACCACTGAATCTAAACTCTTGTTGCGCTGCATTCATTTCCAATCTTGTAGCTGTTGTGGTTCTTTGCAAATGGTAAAGACAAGACAAGGCAAACATACGTCTGTCTATGTACATAGTCAGTCATAGTCTCTTGTTGTTTGGTTGTTAAACGGGAAAAAGAAACTTAAGTTCCACTTTGAACCACTTTGTGGCCAAAGCAAGTCGCAGTTTAAGAAAAGTGCTCGTCCGAACAGCACTCAAATCGGAGATTGGCGCGGTGTTATATGAATTCTTTTTATTTATGTAAAATTTGATTTTCATTATAATTTTTTTTTTCTTAATTTTCTTCAATTGTTAAAATAAAATATTTTAAACAAAAAAAAAATTATTTTCATTTTTAAAAAATTTGAACGTCGTTTCATCTCGATTTTTTTGTTGTTGGATTCCTTTTTTTTTCTTTAACTTAACTACTTATTCGAATTTTGTTGAAAAAAAAGATATTTAAAACCGAATCCCTTGAGCAATATACATAATATATTGAGTTCTTTTACAACGAGAAGAATATAAAATTGTGTTAAATGAAGTGAAGCAGAAGGTTTTGAAGAAATATCCTTAAAACAAAATTAATCAATTTTTTTGTATCTAAATATAAATTATATTTTGTTTCAATCAATTAAAAAAACCTGTGAATTGAGTGACATAGTTTGAGTTTTTTTTCGAGAACAAATAATACTTATTTTTATTCGTCTGAAGTTTGAAAGGATATATCTTTCGAATAAAAGGACTTCAAAATGGGACAACTACGTGGAGTACTTTGGGTGTTTGGATTAATTTTAATTCTTAATTCAGGTGAGTTAGAAATAAAAAAATTAAATTAAATAAAAAATTATAAAAGTTTAGGTAGTCTCCTATTCAAACAAAAGAGTTGATGTCAAAACTTGAAATATACTATATTTTGATTTTCGGAACATAAATCAAATTTGATGTTCTAGATAAAAAAAGTGCTGCTTTTCTACGTATTTTTAAATAAATTTGAAATTTTAACAAAAAAGTTGCAATCAAGAGATTATTTAAATGAAAAATTAAGAATTAAAAGGTGATTCGAAATTTTAGGTAAAAAGATTAAAACTTTTTTTTTTGAAAAACAAAAAAGTTGAAATCAGAACTCTTAAAAGTTTTCTAATCAACAGAATCTAAAAAAAAAACTGCTTAATATGGTTCCTTTAAGAATCCTATAACTTGAGTTTCTAAAGCCATTTCTTGAAGAAATTAATCAGGCTACATTTTCCGTATAAATTAAATTAAATTATATTGGGAGTCCCAACAAATAAAAAAAAAAAAAACCCACCATGGATTTGATTTTTGATCCTCAAAGTATAAAAATTGATGGAAAATTTCTGAATTTCAAAATATTTTATTCGACAAAATTGTTGGTTGAATTCATAAAATAAAATTTTTACCTCAGTAAATAACTCCACCAAAATTCAATATATAAATACAAAATTCCGCGAACAGAGATAATTATCTTTTAATTCCTTTTTAACAATATAAATTTAACATCACGCCGATTTTTGATAAATTATTTCTAAAAGGTATACTTTTCGATTTTTAAACTTGTATCTGGATTTGTAGACTTTGAACAGTTGTTTTACATAAATAAGCATTTTTTTTTTTTTTAATTTCTCAGTCAACTGTGCCAACAAAAATTCATTCCTACCTTTCCTCCTTCTTACTAATGCTGTGCGATACAGGTTGCATTCGAAAGTCCTTAAATCTTACTGGCATGTAGCTAATAAAAAAAACTATTCCAATGATTGTATATAAAAACTATATAACCATCCCTTCCTATGTAAATAATATAATACCCTTGTTTGCTTTGTTAAAAATTCTAATTTAAAAAAATCTTTTGGTATTTCTCTAGTGATTTTTTATATTTAAAATTCTTATCTATATACAGTGGAACGAAATTTGTAATTTTTTTACTCTTCCGTGCGTAAAGAAATTTCAGTTCGAATATCACATATTTTATTCTGACCTGAACAAAATTTGAAATCGTAATCTTTTGTCTTAAATACAAGTTTACTCACGCATAGTTATTTTTACATGGTTTTTTATTAAATTTAATAATTTAATTTAAAAGTCGCTTTTTATATGAAATCTTCATAAAAAGATCCAACAGCAATATATAATTAAACCGACTTTATTTCATTTTGACACTTACCCAACAAGTAAAAAATTAAAATATTCAATGCATCTCATAACATTTCATCACAGACAGACAGGCAGACAGGCAACATCGGTAGGTACACTATTTTATCAAAAAAAAAAAAAAAAACATATAGAAATGTTTTATGGAAATTTTCGATATCGTGTTATATTTTTTCATGTTTAACAAAAGAGCTGATATGCAAACTTGAGATATTAGAATTTATTGTTAAGTTCTTTTCTAAATTAAAACAAAAATCTAGAGTGCATTTATTTTTCATGAACCAGTTTTTCGTGATTTTAATGATTTTCATGATTTGAAACTAGCTAATTTGTTTTAGAAATTTGTCGCTTCTTTCACACTAATCTATTATTCATTAATGAAATGAATTTGATTTTGGCTAGATAAATGTTGCAAACGTGCAAGACGGATTTAGTTTTTAGTTTTTAATTTGAATTTATTACTTAAGATATAAAATCTACAAGAAAAAAAATATTAACTATAACAAACGAAACAGGTGTTTTAATGCTTAAAGTTAAAAAAAATTCTAGCTATAAAAATATAAGAACAAAGAAAAAGATTTAAAAAAATATTCTTTCTTTCAATATATATTTGATCAGTCATTAAATTTCACCCCCAAACTGGATTTGCAACATTTAAGAATTATTTTTGAAAATAAATTTAATAAATGATAATATAAAAAAAAAAAAACATTTATGGCTTTAGTTATTTAATAAAAGAAAATAATTAGTTAACAATTATGCAATAATTAAAATATTATTTTTAATCAACCAGTTAATGGCTTATGACTTGAGTTCAGTGGTTTCATTGGGAACGAAACAAAGAAAAAAAAAAAACAAGACAAAAATGAATAAAATGACGTCTTGCTAAATTAATTTAGACAGATAATCATTTATCAAAAAATTTAGGAAATTTAATAAATAAATAATTTATTGCTGTTAATTTTAAAAAAATTTAAGATAAAAGTATAAAAAAACATTTATCAATTTTTCAAGCATGATTTATTAATTCTTGTTTGTATGAATTATGTGACCTAAAGTTCATGAAGCTTTACTTTTTTTAACATAGAATTAAATATAACAAAATATGCATAAATATAGAAAACAGAAAACTTGCTTTTTGTTAACAACTTTAAAAAAATTAAATTTTAACGAACAAATGTTAAAAAAGTCAAATCGTAAAAAATCGTAAGTTACACTTATCAAAAAAATTGGGACAAATCTATTAAAAAACAAAATTCCTTAGTTAAAAAAAACAGTGCTTATCGCACTTAGTTCAACGATATCGTTCTCAGATTAAAGGTTTTTTGTGTCAAGATTTTTTGTAAGATTCTTTTGCAAGATTTTTGTTTTGTTTACTTGAGGATTCCATCATAGCTTTCCGATTTGTGTTATTCAAAGATTTTTTTTTTGTATACTAATGATTTTTGCAACGTGTCAATTAATGAATGGATAGATACATTGTTAAGTATTTAACACTGGAATATTTATTTTTGTTTGTATTCAAACAATTTATTTGTGAGTTATGAATTCCAGATATTTGCAAAAAAATTTTGACTTTTTGATTCGATTTTTAACTGCATAAGATTCAAGGATTATGTATTTAGAAGACGTTGGTAAATATGTTCGAGCCATATTTACGAAGTAATTCCCAGTTTCACTTTTTTATTCATTGAACTTAGAAACTGATAAGTGGTATACTGATGTTCTTAAACAGATGTAAAGAAACCAAATGACCAAATAAATCGGTGGAGCGAGAGCTCATAAAGCAACCAAGCCTAGTAACTCACAATTGTTATGTGCGAACTTTTACTGTCGTAGAACGCATTTATTAGATTAAAAAAAACATTGCTGTACCTGCTACAGCTGTTACTTAAGGAAAAGTTAATTTTTCCCTGAAACTGATTTTACGATTTTAATTTTCTGTGAACGGGAATTTTATGGGAATCAGAACTCAGAAGGCGTACCCACTTTGTTTTCAATTCAAAATTTTTATTTGCGATATATTATGCATGTAACATATGGGCAAGTGGGGGCTTCGTTAAAAGAATCGAACTCGGAGATTTTAATCAAACTTGATATACCTATTATTACAATGATATGGAATTCTGTCATGTCTGTTTGGCTACAGATAGGTCTTGAAATTTTGCAGTATCTTGCATTTTTTGGACATTCCCTCAAATTTTTTATTTCATTTTTTTTAAGGACCAAAAATAATGGTACTTGATATATGGGTGATTCTATGTCAACTGTGATTTTTTAAATCAAAATTTTGCTAAAATTGAAACTTATTGCAAATTAATTTTTGTATTTTGTTTATCTTTATACATAGCCATGGTATTAAATCTGTAGAGGCATTTTACTTCAACTTTTAAGGAATAAAAGATTTATTGAAAAGTACTAAATCTCGAAAACATGGTACTAACACTGTCTTTTTGTTTTTGAATTTGAATACGTTCTTTTTGTCAATATTTTTTGTCCCTTGAAATCTCTTTTATGTTTTTTAACTTTTAAAGGCAATTTTTCTTCAAAATTGTATCTTTTTTAGTTTTTAAAATTTGCTTTTCGAAATTGCATCCTTTATTTTTATACTGGGTTATTAATCATCATTTATTCCATGGATTTATTTTTATTTGTTTTTTCCATTCTAAATAGAAAAAAAAGCACTATTGCTTGAAATCAATTAATTTGAGTTCATTATAAACTTTTATACCACGGTACTGAAATTTATGCTTTAATATAAAATCATTATCTCAATGCTTCTGAGAAAAATTATTTCCGAAATACTTTTAACTTATGTGACTTTAAAAGAAATAAATTACCTTTTGTAAAAAATCACCCCAAAAATTACCATAACACGCTTTGATAATACTATCACGGTACACTTTTTTAGAATAAAACCACTTCACTTTTAGAACACAATTACGCTAATAAAACAAACTGACTTTTGTTAAAAATAAAATTAAAACAAAGTTTGTCTTTCAAATGCCACCACACAGGCACCATCAAACTTAAAAAGAGATGGCGGTTCAGCGGGAAATCTTTTGTATTCAAAAATTAAATTAATTCCAAGGACACTACGCGTGTTTTTTTGCAGGTCGATGGGGATTTGTCGAAAAAAACAACATCTAATGGCTTTACACGTAAATATAACAACAATTTAAGTCCATATGGACTTAGCTATGAACAGTTAATTTTCGGAACTTAACTTAAGTCCCGATAAAATCTGTATTACCGACGCTAATTTTGGTATCGATAGTTTGTATGGAAACGTCAAATTATCCGAGTCATCGAATGAAATAATTTTTTTATGAAACACAACAACAAAAAAATGGCTTTCATTGTCTGGAACTTATTTTGTTTTCCTATAAATGACTATCTATGTTTTTATTTAATTTTATTTTATGAAGGGAAGTAATTTTCTTTATGAAGTTTCTTTTTATTTTAATTTGGCGTGTCTGATAAATTTTTATTTTGTATGCTGAGCACAAAGCTAGCTGATAGGGTAGTGATGAAATTTTGTAATAGTGATGGGCTTGTTTGCTGTCATGACTTTGGTAAGTCTCGATGTCGTTTTTTCGACAAATCCATATATGGATTTGCAAAAACAAACGCCTGCTATTCAATTATGATTTTTTGATTCAAGAGCAAATATGTTTTGCAGGTTCATATGGACCTGCAAAAAACCACGCCTAATATTCAATTATGATTTTTTAATTCAACGGCAAATATTTTGACTTATCAAAATTAATCACGCAACTAATGCACTCAACTTCACTGAGAACAATATTTTTATTCATTCACATATTATAATAGAAACTGTCAAATTAAATTAGAAAAACAAAGACCAGACATGCCATGGTACTGACATTTTGCGTATAATTTTTCAAGCCAAGAAGAAAGGCCAGCAAATTTTTAAATAACCTCTTATGTAAACTATAGCATAAACTTATTTCCCTGATTGAAATCAGAAATTCATGAAAAAATTTAAAAAAATAATATTAAATTAAGTTAGAAATAAAGCACTGGACAGTGGACACAAAGAATCACAGTTGGCAGAGTATCACCCATATTATATTTTTTTTTTGCATTTAAGGAAAGACTTATGTTTCTCGAAAATGGCTCCTCAGGTTTTTAAAAATAAAAAATCAGTTAAATTTAAATGGCTTGTTTTGGTGAAAAAAATCTGAAAAATTGCACCCCCCTTTCTTTTTGAAGACACTTCAACCGATTATTATTTATGGAGATTTTTTTTTAAGTTTAAAAGGAATTGTTAACTACCTTAAAATAAAATTTCAGAAAATATTTTATGGATTTTTAAAAAAAAATAAATTTTTTTTAAACTCAGTATTTCAAAAAGTGCTTGGTTGATTTTTATTTAACTTGGCCCCAAACGATTGTTTTAAATTTCCTACGATTTTGATTAAAATTTTTCAGTTAATCTAATCTTCACATAAAACTATTTTTTTATTTTCGTCCTCATCATTATCTGTTAACTGATTTTATTAAAATAAATGTATGCAAATTGAAAAAAACAAGTTTTGGAATTAAAAAAATAATAAAAAAAAATAAGTTTTGAATTAAAAAAAAAAAACCTTCAAAAATGGGTAGATAATTTTTCGGAATTTAATTTTATATCTCCACATTAATAATTAGAATTTTTTTAATCTTAACAAAATTATAAACATTATAAAATAAATCTTTTTTTTTATTGAGATTTGTTAAAGAAATCAGATGGTACCGAAACTATTTTAGAAGGTGTAATCGATATATTTCTAATTAAGTGCTGATTACAATTAACAATTTTTCAGTTTAAACTGCATGTTTCATTCATGCATTGAATATGTACAACAGGTTGCTATATTGTTAGTTTTTGTGTTTTTATGTAATACTGCTTTAAAGTATACTACTTTTTTGGCAAGCGGTAAAAAAATAATCTTCTATAACTAATTTATATATGTATGTCTTTTAAAATTAGACGAATATATTTTTTAAATATTCAAACTTTAAAAACCACAGTGTGATCGTATACATATACGTTCATATACGACCTTTTTGTGTGCATTTCATCATTGTTAGATTTTGAGCTTTTCCCCTGATACCAAAAAATATTATAATTCTTTCAGATTTTTTTTTATAATATTTAGTGGTTGTGAGAATCAATTTTATAAAATAAAACTAGTTTTTGAGTTTGAAATTTAAATATCTTTTTTTTAAGTAACGGTTTTGTGTCAAAATTATCATAGAAAACAGGGACAAAACTTGTGTTACTTTTTATTTGACAACATCTTACCAGCCAGTCTATTATTAGGAACATAAATCAATATTGAAAATTTGCATGAACAACAACGACCACCAAGCTAGGCAAGATTTATGGCAATTTAATTTCAAGATCATGTGATCATCATACATCAGGCACCTTTAGTAGTTCTTAATCTTTATACTTTTTTAATTCCAGCCTAAATTTGGTCGTTGTTCTTAAACCCCAAGGCCCATATTAATAAACTCAAATCAAACATGAAATATTTTAATCATTTTATTTATTTATGAACAAACAACAATTTAAACTAATTGATCCAAGCAATCGGATTAAAAAGTAATTAAGTTATAATGATACCTAAGATATTTTTGCCAACTACTTGAGACAAAGATAAACAAACGCTAGTGACACATATGTAATTTACAAGCTCAAATAAGAAAGTGTATGTGCCAAAGAGCACGTTTTGTGAAAAACTGCAGATTGAATAATGCTCTTTGACGAGAGTAGCGTTCTTGTAGAATGTAATAGATTTTCGTTAAAATTTTCTTCTTAACGTTACTTACCAGTTAATGGTTTATTAATAAATATTTTAATTCATGGATTAATTTTTGATAAATGTTTTAATTGTTTTGTGTATTTTTAAAATGTTGAAAAGTTTTCGAAAAATAGCTTGTTGGTCTTTGGTTTAAGACCTCGTAGTCAGAGGTCAATTTATTTCAGAAAATTTTTTTGGATTAAAACGTCATGATTCTCATTTTACTTCTTCAGACTTAAAGCAAAGCCAGCTTTATATCTCTATTTTTTTTAATTTTTATTAGCAACCTGTTTTATTCAAATCCAAAATAACAAATTATCTACCGACACAGTCTTTAAGCTAAGCCTATACCTTCTCACTCATCATCCACCAGTTTACATTGATTTATAAAGCTTCATAATTTACAAGATATATATCTTGTAATCAATTATAATTATATTCATACATATATAAGATTTATTTTTTGTTTGATAAATTTGTTTAAGAAAAAAAAAAAATAAAAGACAAAATCTTTTTCAATTTAAATTTTGTTTATATCAAAACAAAAGATTTGTAAAAAAAAAAATCATTTTCAATAGGAAAAAACCGAAGACTCATCTATCGACATTGTTTACGAAATCTTTGCTTGTTCATCATTTCTGTTACCATTTACCAATAGTGTTATTAAACCCTTAATTACATAATTTTATTAAAATCAACATTCAGGGAGTAGCAAGAAATTTGTTTATCTTTGCAAATTCGATAAAAATATATCTTGCAAATCATATAAATTTGTATAGGAGTATATGTAATTATAGACAAAAATATAGGAAAGTTAAATTTTTTTTAAATATGTAGTCATTTTTCTTTCCGCTTTGATTATGTTGAATACATTTTTCTTCTTTTTTTTTTTTAATTTGAATAAATTAATACTCATCATATACGGAGATATAACACGAGCGATGTTATCTTCATTAGTCATCATTAGAGATGCTTTGGGCCAAAAGGTGTTCATTGGACTTCCGATCGATTAAAATGTTTGTTAATGATGCATCTTATCACTTTAGTTCATATGTTACTTAAAGTTTGCCGAGAGAAGCTTTTTTTTATAAAATGTAGGCCTTGTCTTTCGAATTTAGGTTTTCGTGAATATAAAAAAAATAAAAAATAAAAATAAAAAAAAATACAAACAGGTTTTGTCATTTATGTACATATGTGTGTAGAATTTTTTTTTTATAAGAGACAAATGTCAACAGTGTGATTCAGTTCTTTTAAAGTTTAATTATTTTTAGTCATACATTAAAATTGAATTAATTATAATATTTTTTCTGTTTATACTTAAAAACATTCGTTTTATTATAAAAAATAGATATTACAACTAAGAATTTATGTTAATTTACATTTAAATAATTTACAAAAAATATATTATTTTTTTATTGTTTTTTCTTTTATTATTTCAATAAAATAACAATAAAACAACATTTATGGAGTTCAATGTCTCAATGAAAAAAAGGAAAAAATTAATCTAATTCTTCTTTCAAGTTTTATTTTTGTTGGATTATATTATAGTCTTTGTAGGTTGGAATTGAGACTCTGCGTGGTAGTTTAATGATTTCTTGTCTTTTTTGATTTTATCATTAAACATTAATTTTGGAGCTGTCAACACTGCCAGTAACGTTAGCAAAATGTGAACGAGTTTTGCTTTTTTGTAATACAAAATTAAGGAATAGTTATTTTTGTTTAGTCAGATTCAAAAAGTTGAAGATTGAATTCATAATTAATTTAAGAAAACGGTGACAGAGTCTAGTCATTATGAATTAATTTTAGATACATTTCCTATGCATCGTGTTAATAAAAATAAAGTAAAAATATTTACTACAAAATAATATTTATTTATTTAAATTAAAATAGATTCTTCAAAAAATTCCATTTATATCTAGGATATAGATATAGCACTTAGTGGTTATATTAGCCTTCGCCATCTTTGATTTAAATCAAATCAAAAAATGCATTTATAATTCGAAAATGAAAGGAAAACCGGTTTCTTCAAAATCCGATAAAGTAAAAGCTCTTGATTAAAATTTGAGTAGGGCACGATTGAGAATTGAGCTGTCTTGTTAAAAAAAAGAATAAGTATATGATGTTCTAACTGAAATATGAAACAATGGAGTAAGTCCACGTAAAAACTGGTGAAAATAAAGTGTGTTTTTAAAATAAGGCACATTTGAAATTATTCAACTAATTTGTTTTCCCTGATTTAAATGTAAAATGATTTTGAAGAAAAATTATGTAATAGTCTAAGATCCCGCCATGGAACGACCTTCACTCATGGAGTTACCAGATAAGGATTATATAGTCTTTTAGGTTATAGTGTCTAAACTAACATTTTGCGCATGGGTCGCTTGCCGAAATATGGTCAAGGCAAAGGGTTGTCATGCCTTCGTGTCGGTTTTTGGGTTTTTTCAATTATCTGACCAAGCTCATATGGTAGGTTTTAGTGATACAAAAAAATATCATGTGGAAGGAAACTTTATTTAAACATTTTAAAATACGTTTTTTTTTTTTAATCCAAATTTCAGTAGGGTGTAAACGAAGAGAAAGGTCTTGATCCTATTTTATAAAAGAAAAATGCTAGAGAGTTTTCTGTTTCTTTAATCGATAGATCTTATAAATACAAGAATGTCATGTATATAAAAGAAAATTCTAGAAAAATCTAAAACTCGAAATAAAAACATTTGAAAAAAAAAAAATGAAAAATAAATGTCATATAAAAAATCACCTTAAATTAAGAAGATTTTTTTTAGAAAAAAAAAAATTAATAGTTTCGAGAAGCAAATAAGAAACTTAGAGACCCGTATTTACAAAAATATCGATTTAAGCTTTTTTCTTGGCTAGTTGAAGTTTTGAACAATATTATATTTTTTGTTCATCAATTTTCGTTGGTTTTTGATTTTTTTTCCTTTTTACTCTCATTGTTATTTTCATTTAAAACAGTATCAACATAAAGAGAATTCTATTATGAGAACGATGCCGTAATGTTTGGCATAACCATTGTCCATGACACTCGGAGTTTTCGAACCTATAACTATCGATATTTTGAAATTTTTCAATGCATTAAAGAAACAGTTCTATAATAGTCTTAACCAGTTGAAAGCAAATTTGGGGATTGTAAGTACATATAACCAAAATGTGAGTAAGTAGGTTTCAAGGCACAAGTGTAATGATATCAAATTGAAAAGTCTGGTTGTTTTTTTTTAGCTTGTGGTAGATCTGGGAGGTTAATTTATTAATTTCATTTATTAAAAATATGGAATTATGCTCTGGTACTTTCTCTAAGCTTAAAGACCTCAATTAAGCTTTTAACGCAAACCGTATGGGCTTTGTTTTGGTGATTTTTTTTTCAATTGTTTGCTTTGTGAAAAATCTTCAAAAAAGAAATATGGTTCGTTTCAACAGCTTATAACTTGGGTTCTATCTATTGGATCATTAAGATTGTGGTCTTTAGAATTAAATAAAATAAACGAGCATCATTTTCTCACTAGCCAAAATGAACTCACTTCCACCAAAATTTGTCAGTGGCACTTAATTAATAAATAAAGGAATTTGTTCATTATGAACTAAGTCAGATGTTTTAACAAAATTTCTTCAATTGACTTTGAAGAGAATTTTTTAATTAACAACTTTGGTTTCTTAATAAGAATATTCATAATTTGCTGCTTTGCCTTAAATAGCCACTGAGCCACTTAACCGGAATTCCTAATATTTATTTTTTAAACAAAATAAAATAAAGTTTTCTATATGCCTTGACCAACTTATGAGGTTTGATGTGTTTGCTAGTAAGCAAATTTAGCATTTTTGAATTGAAATTGAAAAATATATGAGTTATATACTTTGTCCCAAAATTTGTAAATACATTAGAATTATTTTTAATTTTTAAAATATTAGAATTATTTTTAATTTTTAAAATATTAACTCACAGCTAATTATTGGTGACAAAGAGTTGTTTTTTGCCACACGTTCAAACAAATTGATTCTGCTTTTGAATTTCAAAGGTTAATCTTATATCTAAAAAATAGCTGTACTGCGTCAAAAACCAATTCCAATTGAAGAGAAAATATAAAAAATTTCTAAAGCAGTGAAATAGAAGCAGAAAATTTAAAAATATTTTAGTAAAAAAAACTTCTTCTCTACCAAAAATTATTTTTAAGTACCCAGGCAAACCTTCATTGTTTAAGGCTACAATGTAATGACCTAACAAACTATATTATTAATAGGCAGGCTTATTTATAGCTTTAATTGTACCACCAAAGTAAACTTTCCTTGCTTCAATGGGGTTGAATTATTAATTAATACACTCTTTTAACCTATTTATAAGCTTCAAAAGTACTTAATTTTAAAGCTTAAATTCTACTTTTTGAAAGTCATGAATTAAAAAAAAACAATAATGTTAATTACATTTGTGACTTTAAGACCTAAGGTCTCTTAAATGAAATCACAATTGCACGACACAAGTTATGAAGGAATATAGAAGATTTTTGTTTGCCACAGTGGACTGAAATATAAGGTGTTTAATTATCTCATGAAATTCTAAGGGTGGTGTCCAGTTAAAACTGGGGGTATGTATAGAAAAAAATGTTGACTAGAATTGGGCTCGAACACACACCTCTAAGTTGGCAGTCAAGCACTACATCTTTTGCGCAATTGGCACATGCAAATAAAAAATGATGAAATTCGAAATCTGAATTACATAAATCCAGTAGTTTGTATACATTTTTCTCGCTAAATTCTGTAGATGTTGAAAGTATATAATATATACAAATATTTTAGGTGGAATATAGATTTGATTGAAACCCAGATTTTCTGCTCAATACTTAAACGCTTGATACCCCCTACGCCAAGGAAAACTATACAAGATTTTAAATTGCAATAATTTAATATATTGTGAGATTTCGTTTCCAGAGATTTTTGGTTGAAATCAGCTTTCCCTTTTTTGAAATTAACTTACATATTTATGTTGCACGTCTTTATAAATTCAAATTAACGTACGTATAAACCTTTGCTCGGTAAAAAATAAGCTGGTTTTAATAAATTCCTTGTAATTAAATGAAACAAATTATTATAAGGGCATGGAAAAAAAACTTCATACTTGTTCATCTACCTTATGGCCTCAATTTGGTTCTGTGAAAGAAACTAATAATAAAATTAATAATTAAACCAAAATATTATGCTTTTCCACACGTCAAAACAATTTCCCTTTCAACGCGCTTTTCTATTACTGAATCATGCCTCCTGATGCTTCCCACTAATTAAGCAAAAGTATCTCAAAGATATATACTCTTGTTTATTTTATTGTTAATTCAAAGCACGCCACTTCTGACTGTCTTGTTGCTTGCTTGCTTGCTTGTTTGGTTGGTTGGGTTAAATTACTTGGTAGTATACCTACAAACTGCCAAAGTGTGACACTTTTATTTTTTAATTAAATGTCACGTACCAATTGAACTACTTTCAAATATTTCTTTATATTATTATCTTTTGTAGAGCGTATAGCAAGTATGTTGAAATTTAAATTAAAAAGAAAAAAAAAAACACAAAAAATCAGTGTTAAGGTGAAGGAAAAATAAATAACAATAAGAAGAAATTAAAAAAAATATATATGTATATACAGCATACATATATTTTACTATTACGCAAAGCTTTGTACGCTTTGCTACCATTTTTTCGACATCGAGAAAGTACTTCCTGAAATATTTTTTTTTTTTTTTTTTTATTTTCTTACTAGATGTATTTCGCAATAGTTTTCGAACGCGTGTACGATTTTTGGTTTTATAAGTGATTTACCATATTTGGCCAATGAAAATAAAAATAAATACTTTTATTTATTTATGTTTGTTTTTGATTTCTTATTCGTTTATTTTTTGTATGTTGATTTTACGCTTTTGTGACTAACTTGGCATTGTGACATAGATTTTTTTTAATGAGACAGAGAAGGCAACGCAAAGTCATTACTGAAGGATTAAATTCAATTTATTGAGGATTTTAATAAAATTGAGGACACATGTTTTTGCTATGGGAATTGCATAATATTTCCATCATTTTATGATTTAATTTAAAATTATTTATGAAATTAGGACATTTAGAGTGGATTAGAGTTGAAAGCTATGGGCACATAAATATTATTTTATATTTTTAAGAGGTAGCAATTAATTCCATATATGTATGAAGGATTTTTAGTGAAATATTAAATAATGCAAATTTGGTACAGAGTAATTTTATACATATTCATTTTCTTAGTGAAGGAATTATATCTTTTGTTGAAGCTCGATCTATAACAGATACAATGATTTTGTTATATTTATTTATTTTTTCCAAAACATCTGCAAATTGATTGAAATTGAATGTCTTATCTGTTATATCTAATGTATTTCTAATAAAAATGCTTTTAAACAATGTATTACGTCTTCAATGCTTCTAGCAATCCATACGACCTCTTTTTATTTATTTTACAAATTGTGTTTTTATTTAAATTGTTTGCAAGGCAATAAGTTTTCTTTTACTCAAGTTTGAGTCACTGCACATATCAAATTAATTTAAATCGATTCAAAGGCGTAGAAACTTATTTTCAAGTTTTTTCATTTACTCTTTTGTTTCCTTTATTGATTTTTATTTTAAGCCAAAACTTACTAATAACGAATGTACAATTTGTGGTAAAAATTGCGTTGATATACAAAAAGAAACTTACTGAACTTCATAAACTTCCTTTTTTGGTTCAAGGATTTGTTTAAGAATTGAGAACAAAAGGTAATGGTTTATTGAAAAAATGATGTTCTTAGCGATAAAGCGAGAAAAAAAAGTCAAAATTATCAAAATCTATTTTTTCTTTGATGTTTTTGTTTATGAAAAATATTTTTTTATTTTAGTATGTAATATTGTTCTAGTTAAATATAGAAGTATCTATTTGCAAACTGGAATAAAATCAAGCTACAAAGTTAAAATTGTTTTGTGCATGATGAGCTGAATAAATAAAAATACAATAAATAATAAATATTTGTAGAAAATCACATAAGAAAGCTCTGTTACAAATTTAAAATAAATTCGTCCGATAGTTTAGGCTCTAGCTCGATTTATAGTGGAAGCAAAAGGAACTGACAAATGTAGACCAAAGACACACGGACGATTTGACAAATACTTAGTTTGAATAAAATCAGAGGATATTAACCCAGCATATCGTCGCTGTAGATCGAATACCTTTTAGCCCGGAAAAGTTAATTTTTCAGGAAAAACAAAAAACTTGATATAAAAGTATTGAGGACCAATAACATTGACTTGCTATTTATGCGTTTAGCTTTGAAACTATCGTTCTTTGGCTAACAATGTTTTTTTCATTAGATCCATAAAAAGTGCATCATTACCTAAAAAGTGAGCTTTTCTGGGTTACGAGGTATTCGATATATATAAATAATATAAAAAACTAACGGGATATTTCTGTTTTAAATGAAAAATCAAATCAGCATTTAGATCATATAAAAATTTACACTGTGGCCATTTCAAAATCTTGCAAATTTCTTTATTTCCAAGAATTTCATGTTGAAATAACATGGTATCTTATTAAATCAACTACAAACTTGTAAATTTAATAAGGCAAATTGTTAAATTTGTACCTAATGTTTACTCTGAGTATATAAAAACCCAATTTATTGTCGAAAGGACAGACCGTGCTTTGAATGAAAAATCTTCTTAATTTCTGGACATTGATTATAAGTCTAAAAAAAAAATTAAGAACAAAAAAACATAGATAACGTTTGTGTAGAAAAAATCGCTTCTAATAGCCATAAATTCTCAATATTTAGTAATTTACAGAATAGGTATGTCAAAATATTTCTTCAGTTAACCTAGAGCTATACTTAACCAAGTTTGGTGGGTTTACTCATATTAAATTCGAATTTAACGATTTAATCTGGATGATTCCCACTGAAAAAACTGGGCTAAAGGAAGCTTAGTCAAACCTTGGCCAAAGAATCATGCATCCACGCTCCAAAAGACAGCTCAAAATAATCCCATTGTGAACTTCTTTTTGTATGAATTCATGATCTGCACTGGACCATTTAAGGCTTTATATCAAAATAAATCTTCTTTTTTTTTTAATTTATTTAAACAAACATGCCCAAATAAGTTTGTGCTACTTTCAGAAATCTTGTGGTCAAATATACATAACTTTTTTTACAAAAGCATATTATAAATCAGATTTACCTTCACTAAACGGTTAATGTCTTCATTTTTGTGAACTTGTCAATTTCAAATTTTGTCATGATATTTTGAAAGATCTCCATCAAACAATATGTAAACATGATACATTCATTCAACAAAAAAAAAAAAAACAAAATAACAACTAATCTACCATAATCATATAATTTGCATCTCAATCAAACCGTAATTAGACAAAATCTCTTAAGCCATCGACCCAACAACTGACCTTGGTGTCGGTGTATGAGGTGATGTAGCATCACTTAACAATGAAAACAGCTTCTCAACACATGATTGACATCAAATACAAAAAAACAAAAAAAGTAACAAATCTCAAGACATTATATGCCAGTTAAATAAAATAATAATACAAAAAAAAACCCCAAACTATACCTACTGTCACCGCTCTCACAGCCACTTTCTTTAACTTCTCTTTCTTTCTGTTTTGATCAAAATCTTTAAGTTGTTTTTTTTTTTCAATAAAAAAATAACAACAACAAAATAATGAAATGTGTTAAAATCATATTTATTTACAATAAATGCAATATTTTATACAAGAAAAAAAGAAAGAAACATGTTCGATAGATACAGTTGACACATTCGGCAGTAGCAAGAATGAAGAGTCATAAGCGGTGTTTCCACAAGCAAAATTCAACACGGTAACAGTTCCACTCTATAAATAATCCCAAATAATATAAAACCTGTTTTGTCTTTTTAAATCATTTGGATACAATTTTTTTAAAGATGGGAGTAAGGTACTATTTATGGGGCTATTTATGGAGTGGTACAAAAAATGTTACCATGTATCAATTTCAATATAAAAAAAAACAGCAGATTATAGATAAGTGAACATGTATATTAAAGCACGACTACACACACAATGTGCCATTCTCCGCTCAATAATTGAGGAGCCTTTGAAAAATGAAGAGTTTTGTAACAGAATGAGTTGCCTGAAGCATTTCAACTCCTATACTCTGCGAAAAAATATTATTCAACTCAAAACCAAATAATAATCTTAACATTTTTAAAATTCAATAAGGATACACAGTAGGACGTGCTCATTTGTTCAATGTTCATTAACCATTAACTGTGGATTGTTATTTTTTGTCCAATTTTCGTTCACTTTTGCTTTCGTGAGTAAAAAAAAAACTCCCGATTTTAGTTTGCAGAGCTCTCGAAATAAACTCAAATCACTGCTACAAAAATCGACCTAAAGCCCACAAAATTAGGGTACAAATATATATTTAAAAGGTCACGGAAAAAGAATTATTATTATATTTATATATTGCTTAGATACGGAAAATGTTTTTATGACTCAAGGAAGGGCCGCGGATTCATAGATTCAGTATTCGTGATTTGTGAATATGACAAAATCGAAAGTCTTACCTCACCGCTGGATTTAATGATCGGAACAATGTTCTTCAACAAAATATATTAAAAACTGTATATGTATTACGTTAAAAATTGGTGGACTTACAACGAGAGAATAAAAAAATGTTTTTAATTTATTCATATTTTAAAATGTATTATGTTTTGCATTAACCTAAAAATCAGCAACAATTTTTGTTTAAAAAAACAATGACATTTTTGTACAATTTCACTGAATGTATTAATTATTTTGTGCCAATAGAGGCCAACCTTATTTTTGAGAAAAATAAAACCCTAAAGTCTTTCTCAAAGTTTAAACTTTTAAACAAAATGATGAATATTTTGCAATTCCTTAAATAAAATTTGATATTTAAAATATGTATATAATATCGTTTTCACCCCAATTCACCTTACACAAAAAACAGCTAAATTTCTAGCCCTCTTTGAAGTCAATCATCTGTCTTACAAAAACAAATAGTTTATAAAATTAAATGCCAATTTTTTTTGGTATTTTTTTGGTATTTACGTTTCTGAGATCTCACTGAGCAAACGTCTGTCAGCTCCACTGAGGAGAAGAAGAAACCTGAACAAAATTTCTCCTTTAGGCTAAACTCATACTGGAGCTGCGAGCAGAGCGGAGATGCGAGAAGTGAGCTGAGCGACGAAAACAAACAAATGTGTTCTTATGCGAGCTCTCATACTGAGGCCTCTAGCAACGAGGTATCAGTTCTCATAAGAAAGCATGTGTTTGTTTTTAACGCTCTACTCACCTCTCGCATCGCCGCTCTGCTCGCAGCTCCAGTATGAGTTTAGCCTTAGAAGTCAAAAGCACTCTCCATCTCGTTTTTATAAATTGATAAACGTACGACAAAAAATAATTGAGCAAACGAATCCAAAAAATGTCAGTGTCAGCTTTTTGACAGCAAAAGTGAGGAATCTCACTGAGGAATTACGTCAGATTTCTGAGATTGCTGAGATCTCAAGAAACCTGAACTGGCTACTTCAATCACTTTTTTTTTTTTTTAGTATTTTGAAGAAAAAACTGAAGGATCCATGTCCTCTTATTGCTGAGATCTCAGTATAACATGTTAGGGGTATTCCTTTTATGTCCAACAGATGGCGTTGTTGAATTCAACATTGTTTCAAAATTTAAAAGAAATTAGTACAAAATTTTGATTTAAGATTTGGAACAATTACCTACATTTTTATTTATTAAAACAAATTTCACTTACAACTTTCTTTAACCTAGATAACAAGAGAAAAGTAGGAAATCTTGCTTGCTTATCAACAACTTATTTCTAACTTAAATTCTTAGATAAAGTATTAAACGGCCAAGTTATCGGTACTAATTCTTTATAGGGAATCAAAGTCAAGCGATTTTTTTTTACTTTGCCTTAAATTCAAATAGAGCTAAGCTATGCGCAAACCGACACGATGGTGGTGGCGATCATGATAACTTTTATCGCGCGTTAAAGATGCGTTCAAAAACCTGCTCACATCAATGCGATAAATTGTGTAGCGGGCTAAGTTGTCAGCGAAAATACAAAGAAGTTTAATAAAAAAAATCATATAAAATGGAACTCCCCCGAATTTTTTCTATTAATTTTTCAGTATTTGAAGTCATTTTAAAATTTTCTTTTTTAAACTGTCATTTTACTTCAGGCGATATAGCGATCAAATGGTGCTTGCTGCGTTCAAGAAAAGTCGCGTAACTGAACGCAGCAGTGGAACGTGAATGCAATCCACATATCGCGTCGATGTGTGACCCTCCATTAATTTACGTGTGCGGCATCCACATTGTTCGCCACCGCCATCGCGTCGGTTTGCGCGTAGCTTTAAGAATTTCCAAATTTCAACTCCTCAGCATTTGTGGTTCTTGAGATATAGGACTTAAAAAAATGTTAAAAGCGCAACTAATACTTCATTGCGATTCAGCTGACATTGCACACATATGTAGCTTGTTCGCATATAGGACAATTTTTTCCTTTTTCTTTCTTTTCTTACCAAAGATTTATTTTATTATTATTTTTATCAGGTGACAATTGAATGCCACGCCTCTTTAATATACAAATCTCACATTTCTAATTTTTCAATGCACTTCAGGCCTAATGAACTACAAAATTTAATCATTCTATACACCATTTTACAACCTCCATACAATTGACAACAATTCTGAGAAACGGGGTGGATTCCACACCCTCTCGAGTTTAAAATTGTTACGTTTGTAAGCTTTACAATTCCAATTCTACCAATTTGCATCTTTCTACAGTAAACACACACTTCGTTCCATTTAAAATAAAACAATTATAAAGAATTGGGCGGAAACCAAAAAATCAAATTTTTTTTGATTTTTCCATTGTGAACATCACCAGACTTATCTTTGTGCGAAATTACAAGATTCTATCTACAGTGTCGCGAAGTGCACCATAATATTGATGATCTGTCATAGATCTAGTAGTATTTATGGTTTTCGAGATTTTTGAAGTTTTATATCTCAGGAACCACACTGATTCCAATGAGATAAAAGGGTTAAAAGATGCTGAAAATATTTCGAATTTGATGTTTCCTACTTTTTTCGTACTGAAATTGGAAATTCGAAGATCGCTTGAGTCTAGTGCCAAGAACTTGATGACAGTCTCGCCTAAAACCACTTTTATTGACTTCTTCTTCGTCTTTAATTTTAGTTTCAATTAAAACCTCATTTTCTTTTTGACACAAAGTCAATACTAGCCCTGAAGAGCAAGTAAAAATGTCATATTGTCCAAAATATTAAGTTGAAACATGCGCCTAGATCTGACATTTAAATTTTTTGCCGTCTGGGGGATTTGACATTTTGAAAATATTTGTTTTCCTATAAAACAATGCTAACTTTATATCTGTTTGGTAACTCGAAACGTTGTACGACGTCGTACGACGTAGCACAACTTGCAAAAGCAACTTGCAATAGCAACTTGTATAGCAAGAAGTTCGAGTAACCAAAGTCCAAACAGACATTTTATCTGTCATCATAGAACATAGAAAAATTTTATCAAAAGCAATTCCACGCGACCTATTGTCGGATTTATTTTTATTATTTTTGTATTATAATTTCTTTTATTGGCAACATTAAACCAAACATCTAATTTAGGTAATAGGAAGAGAAATTTTATTAATAAACATTAGTCGCAAGTCCATTGGCACGTTGAAAGCAAAAGTGTAACGAAATAAAACAAAAAAAACTCTACCATATCTAAAAGATGCCGTGGCGTACCTATCTATATCTTTTGTATTGAATTTTCTAGCGCATGACCATTTTTTGTGTCAATGATAATAATATGACGATGTTGAACTTGTGATCGCAGAGATAGGTATGCAAAACTCGATTGATGATAATTATTATAAAATATTTTACGACTTTTGCAATTGTTTTTCACGTCAGCGTCGTCGTCGTCGTATCATCATCGTTAATATTCATAATGTGATGGTTCGTGTCTTTGGTTCGTCTTCAAGCTTTATTTTTTTTTTTGTCTTTCTTTTCTATGGTTATCTGGCATTTTTCACTCTTACTTTTAATTCATGTAAACTAATGTGTGTGTGTTTTTTTTTTCTTTTTCAAGTTGTCTGTGGTTAGGAAAAGAAGAAGAAGATAAAAATATAAATTTTGCTGTACAACAACTATAAAAAGATGTTTTGCTAATTTTAAATTTGCTTTGCTCTTTTTTTTTATTTCGTAGTTGTTAGATGATTTCGCTTTTTTTCCAGTATAGAGCCTGGTTTTCATTATTTCCCAGTGTAGATATAAATATACATAAGTGTGAGGCATCTTTGATTTCGTTTTCATTGGAGCGTGTTAAGGTGGTATGTTTGCTTTTTTGTGGTAGTATAGCTTTGTTTTGACGATGGGAGTCAAAACAGAAGAAAATATTTAAAGAAATGTTAGTAAGAAAAACAAATAAACAATATATTGTAGCAAAAAGATGAGATTTTTAGATGGAAACTGTGAGATTGATTAATTAATGAGTTCAATGGCATGATGCACCCACTTTACTATTTATAATGATGGGGATGGATTGTATTTATGGAATGAGTTCAGTTTCAGAGGGATTTGAGATTGTTATCTTGCTTTTTTGAAATAAAAAATATATATTTATAAGGTACAAAATATTTGGTTTTATATTTAACAGGAGTAGGTACCGAATTAATTAAATTTTTAACTGAAGTTTTATAAATTAAAAACACTTTTTTATTTACCATTTTATATTTTACATATAATATGTACATTGTACATATGTATATAAAAACAATTACATTGTTTCGATATTTTTCCCACCGGAAGTAGATTGATTTTATTCATTTCTACAAATATTTATTGTTATTTGACGAACTTAGCACAATTAATGTTTTTGTTTTTGCCTCTACTATATCCGTCCTGGGTGTCATTTCACCTAACCAAATTTGTTTCGAGTATGGATATATAATTGAAAAAAAAATTCCACACTTAAATATTACTACACGCTTCAATAAATCATGTGAAAAAATTATTTGTCTTTATAAAATCGTCATTGTAACTCTGGAAATACAATTACATAATTAGTTAATCAGTTGTAATTCTTTTTGTCTAAAGGTAACTGAGGTAGTTCAGCGGGTCAAGAATCAGACTGAAGAAAGAAAATTCGTTTTTTGGAAGAAATGAAGTTGGCAACACTTAATGAGTCAAAACGGTAAATTAATATCATAACAACGAAGGTTAATAAAATTAGAAACCTTACTTCTGTTTAGGTGGAGCGATTGAATATAATTCAATTATTAAGTTCAAGTGACCTCAACTCCAAAGATTGCGTTTCGCCCAGGTACGAAAGTTGGGCTCATCAGTTAGATGCTGTCGTACACTTTAAAGACTCAAATTATGGTCGATGATTACCGATTCTTATAAAACTCACAGCCAGACCACGGGCTACTATATTTTTAATTGTCTGAATTTAATCAAAATCCCTTAGAAATATAAAGTTCACAGTATATTCATTATTCATGCTGTAAGTTTTATAAGAGTCGGTAAATATCGACCATAATTTGCGTCTTAGAGTATAACAGCATCTAACTGTTGAGCCCAACTGTCGTACCTGGGCGAAACGCAATCTTTGGAGTTGAAGTCACTTGAACTTATTAATTACAAATTAATTATCTTTTTTTCAAAATAAGGGCTTCAAAATTTTGGTGAGTTTAAATTAAACAAAAACAAATTAATAAATATTAACTGTTAAGGTCCAGAATTTAGTCAAATTAATGATTGAAATATGTTAAAATATGTGATTAAATGTGTTCTTTCACATGAAAGTGGTTCCAATGTAGCAAATATGTATGTACTAAATTAAGAAATGTGAATCTTAAATGTTGCACAATGTTACCAACGGCTTATAACTAATTTTTGTGATATTGCTTTAATATTCTTAAAAAGCCCAAATCTTACTAAATTTGATAGAAATTTGAGAATTTTGGCTGTTGAAAGTTTGACAACCAACATTTAGGTCTTCTACTCAAATACTCGAAATATTATAAAATACTAGTTTTAAAAATTGTTTTAATTTTTTTAGTTGATGTATTTGAATTAACAATTGAAGGGTCTAGAGTGAGAAGGGGTCAAGTGACATTTTTCGATTTTTTTGTTTTTTTTTTTTACCAATACTGGTGTTAAGCGACAACTTAAATTTTGGTCTAATTCTTGTGCCTCTATTGTTATTACTTACAAAGTTAGCTTCAGATAAAGGGGTTAACTACACGTTTGTTTCGAAGTTTTTTTTAGGCAAGAAGGGGTTAAGATTACTTAACACTTCTATGAGTTGATAACGCATTTTTAATTAGTGCACACTTAACCCCTTTATGCAATAAAAGCCGAAAGATAAAACACCAAGCAATATATTGTTTTTTTTGCATAAAGGTGGTAAGTGCTATATTGACCAAGATTTCTTCCCAAGAGAGGAGAAAACCAAAAAACTTACTATTAAAAAAATTAAAAATCTCGGTGATCAGATGAAATTTGTACCCCAAGAGCACCGTTGGTTTTGTGAAAGGCATTATCTGAAATTCCTGATAACAAAGAGAAGCCTACAACCAAATTTTAAGAAACCCAACTTTCACTTGACCACTTTTTCATAAAAAAAATAAATTAAACTCATTTTCGCTTAAAGGGGTTAGGATTCAGCACCTTTGTAAAACAGCAACTTCTAATGAATTTAAAGAAAATTAGTTGATATACTAAAAATTGTACATTTTTTTTTCTTTTTTATGGCTTTTTTATAAGTTTCTCTCGATTTCAGAAAAAAAGTTATAAACGTAAAACTTTAAACGCTTATAACTCAAAACTTCAAAAATGTCACTTGACCCTTTCTCATTCTCAACGCTTCAATTAATGTCAACTGTCAGAGTTCTTATTCCTCAAGAATGGAGTTTTACTTTTTTCTTCATCTGAGAACCTAGCCCGTAGGTGGAATCGGCTAAGCTGATAAATGATTGTCACATCAACCATAGTCACATGTGATTGTCATTTAGTTTTCTGTCTGGGTAAGGTGATTCAACTCAATTTAATTCAATTGAATACTTTCCAATGGCATTTGTCAAAAACATGGTTGCCATAGTGAATGTTTCAAATGTTTGTAATTAGCTATCGAAAATATATAACGAAAATGAAGTCTTTGCGATATAATTCTTTATCATCCGAAAAGAAGTAAACTTATTTTGTCACAATAATGTTTATTTTTGTTTGTATGAATGATTAAAAAAAAGAACTCCTAAAAAGTTGTACAATTTTTGTAGGCTGGTGGTAACTCTAGTCGTACTGCGGTGGATACCTCAAATTTATTGGAAGAGTGACAATCACATTTTTGATGTGATAGCTCTTTAGCTATCAAATGTGTTATCTTACACAGACTGAATTGGTTGATTGTGACTCTCACTCATCGCAATTCACCTTACACGATTCCACCCCTGTTTTGACGGAAAATTGATGTTTGAACTAATCACTGAAAACTGTTTCACAAAATTTGGAGTAAATATCTGGCAATAAGAACTAAGGAGTATTTGTTTATTATTATACTTCGTCGGTTTATTGCAAAAAGTCACTAAGTACACTTATGATGGATTTAAAACTAAAAATGCAAAGTTGTGAGTTTTGATAATATATATCGATGCAATAACTCATTAAAGGGCTACAAATAACAAAAACGCTCTAGTACTTTTGCACTATTCACAAATTTGAAATGCGATTTTCTCAGTATTAATAAACTTATGTTATATAACTTTCTTCACAGAGTTCTAACGCTTGTATCGGTACTAGCCCTTAATATAATACGCAAATCAGTATCAACTCATTTCTTCACACTAGTTCTTAGTTCTAAACCTGTCAATTTGGTACCGAGTATTAGTTAGGACTCGGTATTAGCTAGATCCGGTACTATAGTGATGTGAAGAAATGGTCAGGTACTAACTTTTTGTTGGGACCGAGTATCAGATCAAGTATACCTGGTCTAGCTAGACTGGGTACAAGGTTAGCTTAGTAATTCTGTGAAGAAATTGGGTGTTAGTGGTTTTTCACAATAAACCAACGATTTATTTAATTTTAAACTATTAAATGAAACACAACACAACAATTTGTTGTAAAATGAAGCTTTATTGCAGCATGAAAATAATGCCCTGGTTCTACACGAGCTGTCGCGCCACCCAATGTATTTATTTATTAAAGATGTCATGTTGACAGTTCCTTTGCTGACACTTGATATAGGACATAGAGTCTCGGTAGTCAAAGTTCTCGATGGGTGCCTTTGATGAACACTTTGAGACCTTCCGCTAGCTGTCATCGGAGCGAATAGTGAACACTTACCTTGAATCGGCTCCAACAGTTCCATGGACTAACAGTTTCCTAAACCTTTACTGCAGTGGAATGATTGATCGCCAAATATATAACGTTCAATGTTTTCGTACATCATTTTCATTGCAAGATGCATTTACGCCGAGACGAGTTACGCACTGAAGACATTTCTTTCAGTGATTTAAAATAAATAAATTTAAACGTTAATGATTTACCTCTAATATGTGTGTGTACACAGAGAAGTTCCAAACCTATATCGATTCGACGTCATTAAAAACAGCTTGATCTCTGCCTCATGGCTCGTTCACTTTATGGAAAATTTTACGAAAAGATCTTAAGTGAAGTCTTATAAGGTCTATTGCTTGTCCTAGAATGGAAGCTGATGACCATCGTTTGTGTCGATGATGTGATGGGTGAATGGTCCCGAAATCAACTGGTGGCATTAGATCCGCTGTTTAATCGAAAAATTGTGTTCAGTGATGGGCTCATTTTTGGCTCAATGCGCATGTAAATAGGCAAAATTGCCGCGCCGCGCCGTTACTTCCCGAAAATTGCACAGTTTGGTGCGGTCTGTGGGAACGGTTGCCAGTTGAAAATAAAGTTCGTGTACAAAATTGAAAATAAAAATGACCAACTGTACCTAAAAATGACCAAAATAATTTAAGTCCGAAATATATGAATTCATCACATTTATTTCAACATATTCTTCATATTACACAAATGAAATATTATTTTTTGAATTATATTAATAATAAAAAATAAAAAACAGATACAAACAAATTCACAAATTACTTAACAAACTTAATTAAATTAAATTAAATTAACATAAAAAACAAATCATAAATAACGAAACATAAAAATAATAACTTCTCACAGCATTTTAAAATGAAATCACAGTATAAGCTTTAGTTTGCATAAAAATTAAAGTGGATTTTTATTTTTCATTTAGTTAAAAAAATTAACAAATAGAATAAAAATGACCATGTGACCAAGTTAAAAAATAATGACCTAATTTGGTCACAAATTACCAAAGTGGCAACCGTGTCTGTGGCTGCTAGAGCCATCGGAACTTATTTTTTTTTTTCAAAAATGATGATAATCAGTGTTGAAAGGTCGCTGTAGACCCATGTTTAATTCCCTGATTGGCTGGAATCAATGTGAAAGAGATGTGGTACTATAGCAGAATGGCGCTTAAAAGCTATAAAGAGTTTAAGCGTAGAAAAGTTTAATTTAATTTTTAAAAATTCATAGGAACATAACACGAATGACAATGATAAGTGAATGAAAGGGTATATCTATCAAAATTTTCATAGGTTTATGCTTGAACACGAATGGACAGGGATATCGAACGGCAAACACATTAGGTACTTAATAATATTGCTTATTTTGAAAGATAAAAAAATTTAAAATCAGCATTATATTTATGACCACCCTGTATATTTGTTGTTTTTTCTTGCAAAAAAAAAAATTAACAACAATGCTAATGCAATATATAATTTGCTATATGCAAATATTTTTATCTAATCAAAAACTTTAGGTATAAATATTAAGTAAGAGATAAGCGGCATGTCATCAAAACTTTCTTCCATATATCCCTAAGTATAGCTATAGCCATGCCCACTTCATAAATTAACATTATAATGACTTAGTGTCTCAAATCCCGCATATACATTATATATAAGTTGCTTTGGCCTTATCAAAAATAAAATATTAATTTATTTAACATATAAATTTCATGCAACTTTTTCTTTTTTAAGGTCAAAGATCTAAAGACCGTTTTTTTTCGTATAACGACTTTTCTGTTATTTATTCTATATTTTTTCTTTGTTTATAAAAATAAACAAAAGCTAACTTGTTAATTACAAGGCCAATAAAAACATTATTCTTATGTTTGTTCTTTGATCTTTTTTTTATAAGAACTTGATGTTAAATAGTGTTTATATAGATGAGATGAAACTTTACACCATCATAGACAGCGGCCGCTTAAGTAGGTAATTTAATATCTTAGTATATGTGTGTATGCTCTACGTAGGTTTAAATATCTCAAAACTATGTCAGAGGTATTTGAATTTGTTCTATTTTCTTCTGTGGCATGTAATCTTTCGGTGTCCACGACACTCTCAAAGGTTTTCAATTTCACTTTTTTTTTGTTAACACTGAAACAAGTTGAAGGCACTTTTGAGATAAAGACAACAATAAAAAATAGAACGTTCAGATACTTAAGCTGACCATTCGAGGTAATATAATAATGATGCATTACGTCTTGTCTGGCCTACTTTTAAAGAAGTATCACTTTTAGTAATAGCAATAGTATTTTTTTTTTAATTCCAACCTAATAGAAACAAATTTACACTTTAAGATTATTTAATTTCAAGTAAAAACAAAAAACTTACGATAGTGACAAAAATCCGTCTGTCAGATACTTAAATTTATATTTAACAAAAATACAATTTTGATTTGAAGCAACTGTCGCATTTCTATATATCGCTGCATTTTTTTAATCGGACCTATAAAAAGTTATTAAAATCAATTCAATTTAAAGTTCAAGGGACCTCAACTTTTATAGTAAGTAGTTCTTTTTAATTTTCTTCGTCTTCGTTGTGATTAAAACTGATTTGTATTTTACAAGATAAGGATATTTATTTTTAATAATATTTAAATTTTTGAAAAATCCTCTAGAAACTCCTTTCAAAAATAATGTAACTAGTCAGTTTTTTTTAAATCAACAGAAGCTGGTTATTATAACTCTTAACTTCCCGTGCGTCGCGGTCGTTACGTCCGTCAATAATTCCTATATGGAGGACATTGGCTTTTGAAGTCTATCAGTAATGATGCTGGCTATAAATCTTGTTTTTCTTCAAAAAACTATTACCCACATTGGTCAATAGAAAATGTGTTAACAAGCTTATTGCATTAGGCATCTCGTAATTAACGTACCTACAGTTCTGTGCAAAAAACTAAAGCATCAACCAAGATTAGTATAAAGTGGAAGTATTAATCTTGTATTCAGAAAAAAAATCCCTTTTTGAGATGCAAAAAGTAATACAAGTGTAATTCATTGAATTTTTGCAGGCAATTATGCATAAATATGAATTATTTGTAAACCCGTGCTAACGTCGCTTGATTTTTAAACTAAAATTTTTGAAAATAAAATACTTATTTTAACTTTATAACCAGAATTTCCCCTCTCTCCTCATTATTAGATTTATATTTGAATGTCTCTTGATTGTTGCTGTTTTTGTGTAATCCACACTCAGACACGAAGCTAGTTACGATTTTATTTAAATGGACAGCAGATATTTTGGAGTTTCTCACGAATCAAATTTCTCTGGTACCTAATGTTTTTCTCGTTCAAAAATTATGAATGTGAACGATGAATAAATTTATCGGTATCGGGAATAAATGCTATAAAGGAGAATTTAGCTGTCATTTAATTGGATTTTTCGTTCGGAGAGAATTTATTCCGTGGGGATTAATATAGCAAATACGAGAAGGCATACATTTTATTTTACCATTTTTTTAAAAGTCCTGTTAGTTTAAATATATCGGCTGGGTATATATGTAATATCTTTGCACTGATAAATAAGAAAATTTCCAGATTTAGAGTTTAAGGATTTTTAGAATTTAGATAACTTAATAAGATAACTAAATAGATAACTCAATATTTCAATAGGTCTACGCATTGATTGAGCAAATCAAAAAGTACTAAGTATGGGTTTAAGTTAGATAAAAATCAGCAAACACAATAACATAAGTCATATATTATACATAAATACACTAAGCAAAAAAATTAAGAAAACAAAATGTTTTCAGTTCTTTTACTTATTTTTGAAAAGAGAAAAATGGGACAAAAAGCTTTAAATGCTTCAATTATTTTTTTAAGATACCAATAATACACTATTGTTTTTTCAACTTTAATTTTGTTCGTTGTCCTACGATTTATTTTGCTTCAGATATCTGATTTTGAATGAAAAAGAAGTTTTTACTTTAGTCACCAATATTTCAGCAAAAAAATAATTCCACAGAAAATTTAAGGGTTAATTTTGAAAATATGAAAACATTTTTTATAGGACGCTTTCAAAACTTTATAACGATTGTTTTTTTGACTCTTCACCGAGAGCTTAAAAAAAGTATAAAAAAATATTTTTTGGGAAATTTTTTGCTACAAAAAATTATCAAAAGAGGTGTTGCAGAATAATATACCTAACAAATGTTCCTGCAAATTTCCAAATTTATTAATAAATCGAACCGTTTATCCGTACCGAATGATCAAAGTCAAATATAAATAAAAATTGTTTTCAGCTTTTTCTATAGTTTTACATAACATTACAATACTTTTAAAAAATAAACAATTTTTCCAAAAACAAAAAGAAGAAAAGTTGAAGTGGGAGTTGCCTCAATTATTGATTGAATTGATTGTTTAAAACTATTCAAATTTGTTTATTTGGTTTTGTGATATTCCTTTTTGTAATAATCTCACAGAAGAAAATATTAGGTGCAGTCAGGTCTGGAGCCCCGAATTGAGTTGGCCCCAGCAAAATATGAAGTTTCTTGAAATTACCATTTTTGGACATTTCAAATTTTCAAATTTCTGTTGTATTGTATTTGTATTGTGTTGTTTTGATTTCCCTATACGGGTTCCAAGTCTCCCGTCACATTCTCCTTACATCCCATCTCTCTCTCCTTACTTCTTCTCGCAACCTCTAGTGCCTTTATCCACTCTTCCCCCCTCGTTCCATAGTCCATTATATCCCTCATTTTGTCCCCTATTGATCTTCCTACGTCTCCGCCTGAAATGCATCATTCTAACACATGTTCCCACGTCTCTTGTTCTCCTTCACACACTCTGCACATTTTCTCTTCTTCTTGTTTCCAGTACCATCTTTCTCTCACCTCATTCCCTAGCCTGACTCTCGCTATTCTTTTTTGTTCTGTCTGCCTTCCATCCCGCTTTCAAATATTGCGGTATCCCCTCGGTCATTACTTACTTCTTTATATAACCTATTATATCTGGATTCTGGATTCTTTTATTAGTTCCCGTCTCCTTCTGCTTCTCTGTCTTCCCATTTTACTCTCTCGTATCCTGTCACACTGTCCTCTCTTCCTTCCCTTCCCATCGTTCCCTTTCTCCCTTGTTCCCATCGTGAATCGTGATCCCCTCTCGCTTCCAAGTTCCATCTCGCTTCCATTTCGCTTCCATCTCGCTTCCATTTCGCTTCCATCTCTCTCCCTCTCTCTCCCTCTCTCTCAGTCTCTCTCGTCTCCTCTAAACATTTTCTCGCAATTTCGCTTCCTTTTCCACCTATTAATTTCTCTTCGTAATTCCACGCACTTCTCCCTGCTATTATCCTTATCTTATCTATTTTTGTTTTCTCTCTCACCGAATACCTAGAGTTTGCCATTCTACCCATAGTGTCCATTTGAGGTACCTGTCTTGTATTCTTTCCATTTCTCGTCTCTCCTCCCATCCTATCCCCAAACTTCCGCCCCATATCCCATCACCGTCTACACCAGGGTATCGAAAAGCCTCTTCCTCTCCGTTACCTTCTCGAATTTCTCCTCCCAATCCACCAAGCTTCCTTCATGACCGCTGCTGCCTTTTTAATTCTATCCGGCTTTTATGTGCCTCCTGCCTTCTATTCTTTTTGAACACATACCCCAGGTATTTAAATTCTTTTACTTCTTCTATCCTCTTTCCCCTCCATCTTGACTGTCAAGAGATTCACGCCCGATGATGGTTCATGCAACCGAAGCGCGTCGCTTGAAATAAACAAAAATAAATTATTAATTTTATTTTGTGATAATATTAAATTATAAATAAATCTAAATTATTTTTATAATAATTAAATTTTTTATTTTCCATCTCCTTTTCAAATTAAACACACAATATGGAGACTACAACACAAAACAAAATTGAGTTAATTCAAAAAAATTATTAACGATTTTGTCTTAGTTTCTCAATCTAGTGCTTCTTTATGTAAGTTAGGACAATAGTGTACTTAAAAAAAAAAACAAAAACAAATAAAAGGACAACTTTTAACTGTTTTGGAAAACATTCAACTTGTTAATAATGAAAATATTGTTGCTAGTCTCGTGCGCGGTGTAGCGTCCTTAATAAACTTTATTCACTTCCCATTGGAAGTTTTTGTAATTGGTCCGATTTGTCGAATCCAAAATTTCGTACAATCGTGAGACATTCTATCGGTTACCATATCTCAAGAACGAATAGAGATATTGACTTCAAATAAATTTTATTTAACTGATAATAACGTTATGAAGTGCGTAATGTTGGGTCTCTAGTTTCCAAGGGCACCAATGGGAAGATACCAGTGTGGGTCGCACCCAGCCCGTTTTTTTGCTAGTTTTAAGTTGAAAATATCGATGGCCCCGTGCAAAATCATACTAAATGCACATAATATAGTTTTGAGTTATCGATAAGCTATTGAATATAGAATCGATATATTATTTGAATAGTTTTTCTTGCGAATCTAACAAGATTATCCCAAACAAAATCAAACTTTAAAAGTCTCTCCTGAAAAATAAATAAATACCCTTAGTATTGTTTTGCACGGGGCCATCGATATGCAGTTTTGCTTAATATGGTTTTTGAAAATTAAATAAAAAATATTGTTGTATGTACTTTGTTAACTTTTTTATAAATCTAATCAGTAACGGCATATACTTGCTTGAAAAAGTGAAAGAGACTAGAGAAATTCCAATGTATATTTAACAGTTATTAATTATTATCTAGTTAATTGCAGTTAAATTGAGTGTAAATTAAAGCGTTTCGCGCTACTTGGAGAAAAAAACTGGTTGCCTATACTATAACGGAGGACCGCGCATAAATAGAACTTTTGTCACTTCCTACAATCATTGCATAAATTCTAACAGATTTTAAAAAATTAATAACATTTTACAAAAAATGCATCAATCTATTAATCATTTAATTCCCTCAATTATATGATATACGCGCAGGTGTGTGCGTTATCGTTGACACATTCCATAATATGTATGAGTTTCCATAATTCAGTGTGCTTATACCAAAAAACGCATCGTAAAACAACCAATTCAGTAGCGCCTTTACTCACGACTCGCGAGCATATGATTATGAGTGTTGGCTTAAGCTCGCTCTAGAGCAAAGCTAGACCACATTAACAAATTCATTGATGGCATAAATGTAGTCCTTGGAATTATTACTATCGGAGAACTCTATTCCTAATTCAAAACGAGTGGAGAGCGTTTATTCAAAATTACAGCATCACAAACTATCACCGCGGAATCAGACGGCTGCCAATAAACAGCAAACGGGTTTGTTTTTTTTAATTTATTGTTAGACTTGTTCTGCCACAGCATTATTATAAGTTTGTTTAATGTTAACGTATATATTGGTTAAATAGTAAAAATTAACTAATTCTGCAGGTTATCGGCTGCATCTATAAGGCTTTCAACTTTGAAGTTAAAAGGTGAACTTCTAGTATTTAAAAGAAGTACTTTTAGCATATTTTAGAACACAAGTTTAAGTTTATAGTTTTAAGTGCATATGAAGTATACTTGAGTTGTACTCGTCCAGATATTGAATCAATTAAGCCATTGAACCAATTTATCATTTTTGATAAAATTGTGATTGTTCAAAACCGCAGAATCCATAATATACAGGGTGATTTTCTAGGGCGTGTAGGTTGGACTTAGACAAGAAAAAAAACGTATTGGAGGGGGAGGGGGTCTCTATTTCCCCCCGCTTAGGCGGGAGGGCAATTTCCAAAAAAAATCACTTAAAACAGAAAACAAATATTAAAAAAATAACGGTAAGACCTACAGAGTCATGATATGATATTATGAAAAGCCAGAAATTAATTCTTTAATTTAGTTTTTAAATCAAGTTGTTTAAGTGAATATTTTTTGAAAAATTAATTTTTAAAGTCAAAATTTTGAAAAAAAAAATATTTTTTTTTTTTAACTTTTTTTTTTCTAAAAATTTTACGTTGTAAAGTATTTTTTTTTTTTTCTATTTTTCCATGCTTTTATTAATTTTTGATCAAACACAAAAAACCGGAAGTCGAAATGTTTTGTAGTTTTTGATAAAATCAAAAATAACAAAAACTATAGTTTATTCTAAGAAAAACCTTTTATTTTAGTTTTTACGTTACTGGATTCTTAGGTGAATTTACGAAAAAAAGGATTAACTTTCTTTTTACAATTTTTTGTAATATCAGTTTTATAAGCTTACAATAAAGTGACAAAATACTGGATTAACCATATTTCACACATTTTTTTATTGACAACACCTGCGTGGGAGCTTTGGGTTATAATTGACCTGCGAATGTTTTTTAAATTATTCAACGTTTCGCGCATTATGATTCTATTATATACAAAAAAACACGTTTGTCATAGTTGCAGAAGAAATTGAGATGACAAAGTTTAAATTCAAATAGCAAAAACTCGAGATGTCATCAATATTCCTATAAAAATTTAATAGAATCAGACAAAATAAATACAAAATTACACAGCACTGTAAAATATTTATCAAGATTTTGTGTTAAAGGTATAAAGTGCTAATAGTTTGGGAGCTCCACCATAAATAAATTATATATTGCTGACGCAACGCATTCGTAAACATATGAGAATTTCTTACTCTAAACATATTTTGTCCAAAATCTGACATAAATTGATGGATTTGAAAAGTTTTGCATTTGACATTTTGAATAAATTAATGCGAGACAAAAAAAGTAAAAACTAAATATAAACCTGCTTTTTAAGTTGCCATCAAATTATTATTAAAAAAAATTAATTAATGTTTTCTTTTTGTATATTTATATTTACATCTCGCACCAAATTTGCATTTTATTTTTAAATCGATTTTTCTCGCATAAAATGTCACGATTATAGATATAGACACTATATTGTTTGAGATTTATTTTTATTTCGAGACCAATAGGTCATGGAAATTTTTAAGATTATTAAATTATTTTTGTTTTTTTTAGTTAGCTGTTAATTAAATTAAAAAAAACACGTGTCTAAAAGACTTTTTTTAAATATGACGTCATTTATAGACTTGAAGCCTGTATTATGAGTCATTTTGATTTACTCTAAAGGGGTGCCCCCCTTTTTATTTTATTTTATTTTATTTAAAAATAAAATAAACTACTGTATCACATCATGAACTTGCTCCTGTGGTTCAAGGCTATATAACATGTGGTTAGGTAATAAAGGTCAAAGGTAATGACTTATTTAAATAATGACATTTTTAGACCAAAATATTTTTTGTTTTTAAAAGCCAAAAGTACGAACTTTATAAATTTAGATTTTTTATTTAAAAAAATTTAATAGTTTTAGAAGGTACGGTGCTTTTAACGAGGTATGTTGTAGTAATATAACTTTTAAGGTTTTCACAATTTGATCGTTAGAAATTATCAATACTGAAATGACCTAAAACTAAGGCAAATATTTAGGGCCAGTTTCATAGTGCATACTTAAATAAAAAAGTGGCACTTAATTTTCCCATTCATGGACTTTAGACGTTGTTTTAAGGTCTGAGTAAGGGGAACTTAAGTGGCCAATATGGGAGACTTAAGTGTCACTTATTGCGATAAGTTTACACTGTGAAATTGGGCATTAGTTTTCCATATCTGGAACTTAAGTGACACTTACTTTACTGTGAAACTGGCCCTAAACTTTTTTTCATTGTGAAAATTTTTCCGCAAAATCTGAAAAGAAGTTTTATTCAAACTTTGTAGATACCATATTTAATTAAAATCTTTAGAATCTTATTCGAAAAAAAAACGAAATAGTTGAATACATGCTAACTGTTCTTTGGACAGAGCCATAAGTCCACAGGCCAAGAGTCCATAGTGTATTTTCGACCCACTCTGGTGGGTAAAAATATACTGTGATTTTGACCCGTAACTTGGGGGGCCAGAAGTCCACAGGAAATTCTTGTGGACTTCTGGCCCATTGAAGTGGGTTCAATGATTTCAACTCCCTTTTTGGGTCCTCTTTACCACTCCACGCAATTCTGTTGCAGTACCTTGGCTGGTCCGCTTCGTGGGTTCCAAGAATTTTAACTCCCTTTTTGGGAGGCTTTGTACCGCTCACGTAACTCCGTTGCTCCGCTAAGGGTATGTCCAGTCACTAATGACAACAGTTTTCTTAATAAATAGTTCCTTGGGAAATTAAAAAAAAAATTCCAGAAAATATTTGTGGACTTATGACCCACTTCCTTTCTTAAAATATGAAATATTGACCCAATTTTTGTGGAATTTTGGCTCATGAGGGTGGGTTATAAGTCCACAATTGATTTGTGGACTTTTGGCCTGTAGACTTTAGAGCGGCCCAATAGACGAGACAGCACAAGATATATGTAGTTTCTTTATTAGACAAAAATCTGAACCGGAATTGGGATAAAGCTTTTTGACGACAGGAACAACTTTGACAGTTTTCCATCATCAATTTTCCAGAAATTTAAGAAATGTGACTTAAACAAACATATGCACAAGTTAATATCATAATAAGCTTGACTTCATTTTGTATCTCTACTTAATATAAGAAAAATTTCGGTACCAAAAAAAAGTGGTCTCCGTCAAAGTTTATTTTCAGAGATAATTTTTGCATTTTAATCTATAAAATATACAAAAAAAATTAAATTAACAATAAACAAACACTCTTTGTGTGTTGTGTGTGCTTTTTGACATTTAAAACGCAGTTATCAGTATAGATTTGCATCTTAATTTTATATTGATTTGGCAATAACTGCAATAAAAATTTTAATTTTTTATTTTACTTTTATCATAAATTAAGCAATTATGTTTGAATATAAGTTTGATTCGTGATTTCTTTTAAGTTGTTTTTTTTTTTTTTGGTTATGCGACCTTGGCATTTTCATTCATAAATTAACAACAAAAATGTTTTTATTTGTTATTTCACTTGGATTATCTAAAATAATTATACTTAAGAATGAAATGAAAACACCTTATCGCGTAAAAACAAAAGAGCTGACGTACGAACGTTTTTATAACTATTTGCTTATTTGTTATAAAATATTATAAAATTCGGTCAGTATTTGATACAATTGTATTTAAATTAAAATAGGAGAATGACAAATTTTTATTAAAAATAAGATTCAGTTATTACATGACTTCAAATTCACGTTTGATTTTTATGATTATAATCATCGAAAGTTAACCAATTCTTTAAGAATTATTGCTTCTTTTTTCTTTAACTGAATTTAATCAAATGTCAGCTTAATTAAATGCAACAAATATTATTTCCTAACTAACTGCTAACTACTCATTATTTCATTAAATTAAATTACTCAACCACTCTCGATAATGATTTTAAACCAACGCGTTAGGTTATTAGAATTGTTAAAATCACTCTAAAACATGAAAGTCCATTTTTATATATTAAACTTTCAAGCTTATAAGAATCAAATTACCTCTGTTTGTTTGTCTGGGAATCACTAACAATCATAAGTACATATTTCTCAATTTCAAGTGCGTTTTTTTTCCTCCTTTTCATGTTCGTGTGCATTGTGTGTGTGTATTAATGTGCCACAAATTTTAATTCACACAAATCATATGAAATCAAGCAACCGCGTTTTAAAAAAAATCTAGATAAAAAAAAACGAATTAAAGCAAAAAAAAAAAATATCAGTGGTAATAGAGTTTTTTATTGTGCTCCCATTCCAAGTGGAATTGCTTAATAGAAAAATCAGCAGTAATTTCACGCAACATTAAGGTAGTGCGTCTTGAAAATTCAGGCTAAACAAAAGTGTTTTTGTATAAACTTTTTATTTCCATGAATTCTTCACTTCTGTGAATTTATTCTCGAGTAGGTGCGGTAAAATTTCGCTATTGAAAAATGGGTGGGTTTTCAAATTAATTGATTTCAGTAATTTTTTTTAATCAATAGTAAGATTGAAGTAGATATTGAATAGAGAAAAAAAACTAAATCGAAACAAATTACCAACATGTTTCTATTAATAGCTTCATGTCTAGACGATTGAGGGGATATACAAATGTATAACTAAAGGAATGTTTGTATTCGAGTGTTTTTGCTAATTTGAAAGTAAAAGTAGAATAACAAGTTTTTGTTTTTTCTATATATTATCGATCTAGTTGATGGTAATTAAAATGCAAGTTATTCAACTTAATAAGGTAGAACGACAATACATATTTTGCATTTGGTTTTGTAGGTGGAAAATAAAAAGGTAGTAAACAAAACAGGGATTTGTTAATGAGTTAATTTCTTTTTAATTTATTTGAATACTTTAGGATTTTAATATTTTAAACAAGATTCAACCGCAACCAGAGACCTAGTTTATTTGATTTGCTTATGATTTCTGATAAAATATTCTTTTTTCAGTATGGTTAGTAATCATAATTCGTAGAATTTCTGATCTAGATATGCAAAAATTTTACTTTTTTCCATTAAAATGCTTCAAACTACAATAGAATCTCGAAAAGATGAACAGATATGTAAAACAGGGCCCGTTTATCTTTCCAAATTGCTCATATTTTCGAGCATCAAGATTTGGTTGAGGAAGAAGATATAGTTATAAATAAAAATATTAAAAATTATTATTAACATACACAGTTAAAATAAGCTCCAAATACTGTTCAGGCGGAACTCAAGGCAAAGAAAAAGTGAAAAAAAAACTTAAGTTGGGAATAAAACGTTCATCTTTTCGAGTACAAAATTTCAACTCGTTCTTCTTTTTGAGCACTGAAGTGTAAAACTATTTCGTTCATCTTTCCGAGCTGTTTATCTTATATAAAACCGTTTATCTTTTCGAGATTCTACTGTATTTTAGTTTAGACTTTAATACTAAGTCAATGAATTTTACCTAGCAGAAAGCCAGTTTCACACCAGTTTTCAACTATAGATTTCTCTTCTTTTTTAAGGACTCTATAGTATAATATTCGTTAAAATTGTAACAAGATCATAGATGATTCCATATTTTAACCCAGATAAATTTATTGACTATTTGCTATCCAACAATATACAATTTCAAAGTTATCACAAGCTTAATACTTATTTAACAGGCTCCCGATCCGTAAAGGATTAACTCGTGAAGGATATCTTCTTGAGATACAACAGAGTTCCATCCTTGATAAACCCGAAAATGCAGCTTCTAGTTTTCTAGATCAAGCGATCTATAGCAACTGCGATGTATGTATAGATGGTGTCAGGATGAAAAATTTGGAGGGGGGCTCCTATAACTTATTTCGTGAAGAATCAGAAAGACATTTCGTGAAGAATCAGGAAGACAACCTTCTGAGAATAATTTTTCGATGAACTGGGTGATTTATTATTTTTTCAGTGAGAAATATCATAAAGTTTATTTAGAATTCAAGATACATGCTTTGGAGCCCAGGATGTCCCTCTTAACGTAAAGCTATAAACCGAAGCATCAGCTTCGTTGGATTGGCACTAAGGTGTCATTCGTGGAGTTAATATTTGCATTGCACTGTACTTGTTTATTTTTATTTTTAATCTTTTTTAACAAGATCACCAAGTTCGCTGAGACTCTCGGGATATTTCAATCGATGGAAGACATCTAAATCTACTTTTCCTTGTGCTTTGGTGACTAGGTTACCTTCTCAGTTTCAAAGAGCTTATATATTATGCTTCGGTAACAAAACTTACTTTTTTCTTGGCTTTTATATAAAAACACGTTTGAGTCTAGTTTTTATCGTGAGAATTTTCTGTATCCGTCAGCTGTGAGACTGTGGCGTGTCCACCATATTCTTCCCATGCAGAATATTTTTCTTTGCCTAAATCTTTATTTTTTTATCTCTTTTCTAGCAGCCTCTAAATTTTGATGACAATGATTTACGGAGATCTGTTTGCACCGTCATTTTAATCACTTGTATTCTATTCTGTTCTGATAGCCCTTTTGTAAGCAGAAATCAAAATAACACCAATTGTATGCGAATTTGTGTATGTTTGTTCTTTTGTCGATGGCAGATTGATAGTAAACCTTACACACGTTTGTAATTTAAAAAAAAAAAAAAAAAAGTTTCTAAAAACATACGTTTTCTGAAATTCAAAGCAAGGCTAAGGGCCAGTTTCACAGTGCACACTTAAAAAAATAAGTGGCACTTAATTTAGCCATTTTGGCAATTTAACCGCAGTTTTACTACCTGAGTAAGTGGAACTTAAGTGGCCAACATGGGAGACTTAAGTGTCACTTATTCCGATAAGTTTACACTGTGAAATTGGGAATTAGTTTTCCATATTTGGCACATAAGTGACACTTACTTCACTGTGAAACTGGCCCTAAGTGTGAAATATAAAAAATCTTTTGCGGGAAATAGTTGGGGTGGTTTTGTTTTGCTTTGATAAAATTGTTTGTTAATAAATTGGTTGATGATTGTTTCTTACGTAGGTACATTATTTTTTCAATTTTTTTCAAAATTTCCCAGATTCCTGAACAAGATGCAAAAGGAAAAATTACAAGAAATATAAATTACTAACAAATTTTAAAACACCCAATCCCAATTTCATGATCCCATAACTAAATAATTGTCGCGTTCAGAAAAATGAGATCTCAGAGATTTTTCTCACTCAAAAAGTGAGTAAGCGATTCCAAGATTTTTTTTTCAGAACATCAAATCTGAGAAATTTTGCTGAGAAATATAATGTTCCTGTATAACTGAGATTTGCTGAGATCTCCGAGATCTCATTTTCCTGAACATGTCTAATATTATTGTTTATAACAAAAAAAACCATTTTAAATGAAATCGAAACTTTCAAAAAGTGAAAGGAATCTGTCTTGAACTTCAACATAAATGTCACTTTTAAATCACTTTCAGTTAAACTTTTTATTCTCACATAGACAAAAAAAACAAATTTGCAACTCTAAATTGACACCTTGGAATCCTTTTACAATTATACCGATTGACATATTACTACTCAAAGTCAATCCATTTACTTCTTTGAAAAATTGATTAGATGCCAATAAAATAAAACAAACAAAAAAAAAAACATTAAAATTCCCTTTACCCATCACTGCAGTCACAGCCAGACGACATTCACCTATCTGCCCATTTTAATCAGCAGACACTAAGAGACCGACAATAAATATGTCTCCGCAATGCAAGTCTGATATCTATCCAATATAATATGGTATAACATTCCTATCATCTGATAGATACAAATATTTCAGATACTTTTCCGATGAATTTTAAATGAAAAAATGCAACGTGCAAAAATAAAGGAAAGAAAAATTATAAAAATAAAATAAATTATATGCGCATCGCACAATGCACGTTTTACCGAACATTTTTCAAACTTATAGCCTGGGAGGTAATGTTGCCAATATTTTTTTTTTTTTAGTATCAAACTCTAACTCTCTAATCTAACTTTGGATATATATAAGATATAAGATTTTCAAGTGGCCAAATATTTTTGAATATCAATAACACTGCCAAAATTTAATATATTATATATTTTTAATTTATATATAATGCTATCATAAAATTGTTTGTCAATATAAATGCAAATCTTTCTCCTCAAGGACTCCTTTCTTAAGAGTTTTAACTAGCCTTCTCGTCCAATTTAAGTAAAACTATATACCAAAAAAAAATATTTACCCAAATTGCAACTTTCCTAACAGACTATGAAATTCTTGTATGCATTTTGGACTTTGGAACATTCATTTAACCTTTCTTGTATCTCTTAGTGTTTATTAATTTTTTTTTCTTCGAATTGTGTATTCAACAATGATGATAGTTTGCCAATAGCTCATCATGTCTACAGCCAATAATTTACCATCACTTTGTATAATCTGCCTGTGGCGACACTTCCATTCACGAATTGATTGATATGTCTATGTGCAGTGCACCTCCCATCAAGATGAGAGGTGTACCTATTATATATTGTACTGACCATAGATCAGGAGGGGATATTCCATTTTATCCATCTGTTGGATGCAAAAGTCAACTTAAATGATATTTTTATATTTCCAAACACGTCCAATTTTCACTTGTAACGCAATGGTTTGAGTATAATGTAACCAGCATATAACGTGTTTGTTTAAGTGCATTAGACCTCATATTAAAGATATAGAGGGTGTTCCAGAATCATTTATGAATTCAAGAAGATTTATTTATCATATCTATCTATTTCTATCTACTAAAATGAATGTTTGTCTGCATGACAAATTTAAAAACCTTGTTTCTATTGCGAAGTGTTGACAGAAGTTTATTTATATTTCATGGGGCAAGATATACCAAGTTGTCTAGCAATTAATTGCTGCGACTCGAACCGTTAGGCAGAGTTTGCCTTTCAAGGTCTTTGTATACTAGTTCGCGGCAGCAATGCTAGTGAAACACAAGGTTTAAAGTCGAAATTAGAAGTAGTTTATTAAATAAATAAAAGATATTATTTTAAATAACTTAAAAACACTTATTTTATTTATTTATTTACTTGAATGCATTAATTTTTTTATTCATTTGATCTTTCTATTTATACAGAAATTAAATGCTATCGGTTTGTATCCATACATTGATTCTTGACCCCAACAGCAATCGATATCAGCACAATCGTATAATGGGCCGAGGTTGAACGACCAGCTATCCCAAGTGCATAGTTCGTTCGATTGTAATGCTTATCTGACATATTTTGTCAAAAAAAACAAATGAGCACCGATCGCGCACCTTCAACCCATTAATATTTTATTATGCACTTGTTATACTCTTGCGGTTCGTGTCATCAGAATAATATTATGATATTTTTTGGTAATTCTTATTATTGACTGCGAGTCGGATATGCTCCAGTATATCTTTCTATTACCCTGACGTAGAAGTGCATATGATGGGAAATGCGAGAGTCAAGTATCGAAGCATGTTGGTTTTTATAATTTACTAAGTGATCGCTAGCGTAATCCCTTCACACTATTAGCAGCGAGTGGTTTGAGTAAAATCCGCCCACTACCACACCCACTTTTATCATCTCATTTTACTTTAATCCTCATTGAACTTCCTTAGAACGTTAAATTTTTAAATTCAGGTCTCTTTAAACTAAAATATGACAATTTTGTTATTTTTTCCGCCCACTACCCGCCCACTTTTCTTACATAATATTGCATATTATCTTACGGCTGAAAATATATAATAAATCTATCTTGAGAGAAGATCTTGAGCTGTGTAGTTTTTTTTGGAAATCCACCTACTACCACGCCCACGGTTTTTAGGTGGAATAGACTGAAACTTAGACATCAATGCGCGTTTTCCGAAATTCCAGATTTTCCCAAGGTCAAGGCGTTCCATAGAAACCTGGGCTCAATCTTTTCTTATATCCTTCTTTCAGGAATATGAATAAATCATCCTTCCTGTTTTTCTTTCCCCAACACTTGAGTATTTTTACTAACTTTCGTACTACTAACAATTTTAATTAAATGAAATGTAGACAAATATTAATGAACTGGTACACCCTGTTTCCCTTTGCGTATTTGCTGTTGCCCATTCGTGTCAGGTATAATTTCTAATGGGACCTCTTCTAATCAAAAACATGATTTTCCATCTTATTCGGCCATCATAATAGCTCATGATGATTGTGCAAATTCGTATATCTTTAATAAGCGTGCGGAAAATTATCAAGTCAAAAAAAAAAACTTAATATCAATGAATGAGCAACTTCCAAACAAGACTACATCATCTGCTGTTATAGGTACTGGCCATTGAAGTTGTTTTTTTTTTTTTCCTATAAGGTATTCCCAAGTGATGCTTTTATGTCGGAATTTCGCAGAATATTTTCCTGATTTCCTATTTCGGCATTGAATTCAATTGAAAATTCATGGAAATTGATATTGAAAATTTTAATTCCGCTGATTTTTCTTTCGTCAAAAATAAAACAAGTTACCAATGAACAATGATGGCATCATGTGTCATTCCTGAGATACTCCTTGTGATTGATTGTCTTGATGAAAGTCAATGGCTCCTGATGGATTATCCATGCGATGCGATGCGATCATTTGTCGCGGCATCACTTTTTCAAGAGTGAATGTATTGTTTTTCTGATATAAATGTATAAATAATATGAAAGTTCCGTGGTGAATTTTATTTTGTTAAACACAATAAATTTATGATTTTCTTTGAATTGCCGATGTCATTTTTGTTTTAAGTATTGGCGCTTAGATCGCACACATGGGAGACAATAAATAACAATTTATTCGATCACATTATATATTTTTTTTACTTTTTATTTTGCTCTGGAAAATTTGCATTGGAATTTTGGAATTGTATCAACTTTTATAAGAAAGGTTTATTGGTATTTTATTTTTGGCATTGAAATAGGATGTTACTGGTTGTGGTTTGCTGATGAAACAGATGTAGAAAGACACAGTTTATTTTATTTTTTAAGTAAAAACATACATTTTTGCGGAAATTTATCTTAATTCGAATGATGGAAAGCATACAAAATTTTTGTTTTGGCAAAGATAAATTGAAAAATGTATTTGATTGTTTTTTTTTTTTTGTTTAAATTAAATTAAAATAGGATTGGAATGAGATAAATTTTCACAGTCATTAAAGACATTAAATATACTTTACATGATTGAACTTAATAATGAATACATACATATTAAAATTGCATGCCTAAAGAAATGATGCTTATTCCAAAGTAAAAATGGTAAAATGAACAATTTATAACCAAATATGGGCGTGTCAGGTTTTGCGCATGTTTGCCATTGGCGTTGGCAGAGGATCATCGTGCAATTAATCTGCATTAACATAATTTATTGCTTCAAATAAGAAAATTATTACATCATTGTTGGAACTGGCGTTTATATTTCACTTGGCACCAAATTTTTAAAAATTCACTGAGTTTTCATTGAAATATATTTTGTTTGAAACAAGAAAAAAAATAGTTTATTTCAATAATTTGGAAATTAGTGTAAATAAATCAATTTTCCCCGTTTATTTTTCAAAGTGGACATTCATAAGTCACGAATGCAAGCAAATACAGAGGATGCCTAATTCTGTCAAGGTATGTTTTATTAGGAAGTAATTATAAAGAAGCGAATTGATTGTAGACGTGGCAATTTTAAACAGTTTTGCTTATAAAGGTACTGTTTATGCACCACGGCGTTAGGCATACTTCTGCAAACCAGAGCTTTTTATTTTCAATTCGTGCGAAGCACGTTTATGTATACACCACATTTTAATGGCGATAAACTCTAATACTGTTATAAATTGTCATTTTACTAATCTTGTCCTTTTAATCAATGTCTGGCACTATGAGGTGCCCAATATTCTTTGATCGAATAGCGTGTTTCAAAATTTAACTGGCGCCCAATTTTAATATGAAAGAAGGAATAATGTTCATATGTAGTCTGTTGGAGTAGTTGGTATATTGTTCTGTGTTTAGGTACGATTCAGAGAGATTTTAGAATCTCGCTGCTGAAATTCGAGATTATAAAGTTTGGGCGAAACTGCGTTACTTTTCCTGATTCTGCATAGCCACCGGGAGCGGAAGTGGTGTCGTCAGTAGTGAGGTGTGGTTTGGAAAGCCTGTAAAATTATCCCAATATTTATTGCGCAGTTGAAATATAAGATTTCTCAAAAAAACAATTTAATATTTTTATTTTTTATAAATTTTGAAAACAAAGAGACATGTTTTGAAAGGTTGGTGATTTGATTTTACATGAAACAGTGCTTTTGGGTATAAGGTACCTCAGTGCTTCTGGACACGCTTTATTTATACAAAACAACTGTAGATGTATCTGTACATATTTCGGTCGATGTAATGGTCCAAGTACCGAGAATTGACTAATGAAACAAGTACTGATTTATGTGTGGTTCGTTGTTAAGTTATATTTCCTATGTATTTCATATGTCTAGATCGATATTTATTGTCTCGTGTGATATGTTATGGTGTAGTGACCTGTTTTGTAATCAATCTTGTTCCGATTGCGCCATTCGTTTTTCAATAGCTATTTTGAAGGTACAAATCTTTTAGATGTATTTACTTGGAAACAGCGAAAAGTTTTGTTTTTTAAGTTTTTTTTTAATCCAAAATATTTTTTTTGGATATCTATGCAATATTTTTTTTTAACTCAAAAGAAACTTAAAAACCTTTGACGAGAAAATCGACAGTTAAAGAAACCTTTATATGAGAGTTTAAGTTATAGAAACAGTTCTATGGTTAACATTTTTTTCTTAAAAATGAAGACCATAACTAAAATAATGTACATAATTTCTTTTATCTAAATCGTTATAGAGCCGTTTCCGGTAAAAAAAAAGTCTCTCATAACAGCTGTTGTGAAGCAGGTACCGTTATATTTGGAGCTAAAATCAATTTCGGCCCCAGGGAACCACTAAAAAAAATCTTAAGTTTCAAGTTCGAAGAAAATGAAGATCAAGGTACAGACAGACAAACGTATATACATTTTTTGGTTCCCACTTTTTTGTGTTCTCTATATCATCGGTAATGTCAAGTTTGATTAAAATCACGATTTTGATTTTTTTTTTTTCGAATCCAAAACTTCCCCTAAAGTAACTAGATGTATTATATTTATTTCAATACCGTAATGCTAACGTTTATAAGCTTACAATATATTTAATTAACAACTAAATTTAATTATAAACAAAGTGAAGAAAATGTTCTTGGTTTTCACTTTTAAATTTTGGAATTGTCACACGTTAACGTCAGATCATATTAGCTTTCCATTTACTGTTATAGTACACCGGCTCTAAACTGTTATTCTAAACAAAAATTTTGTTTCTCATCTTCCTTTAAAATTTTGAAGTTATTCAAAAGTTTAAAAACCAGAAGCTACTTTAAAATGACAATTAAAAATTAATTAATGTTTTTTATTCAAAAATTCAACTTAAAGAGAAAAAAGGGTGTTAAAAAAAATATTATTAGGTAAATACAAATGGAATTGAACTTTATTAATTCCTAACGGTCAGAACATAATTTTTTAAATCAACACCCTATTGTAAAGCCTCTAGTGTAAAAGTATAAAACACATTTACTCTCATTCACCCTATTAACAATCCGAAAAGATTCGTGTAGATGAATGTAAATTAATCTTTCTTTCATGTTAAATTGAGTGCGATGATTGTTAATTTTTCAGTTTTAAAAATTTTACTTAAGTTGTAAAAACTCAGTCGTATTTATTAGATTTCCTTTAAAATCACTCTTGGACAGGTTGTCCAGCTAGCCACTGTCTAAATAGTTGCACGTATTCCAACATTTGTATAAATATTGTTCTCATATACTCACTGATATCCCTGTAATGTGTAAATTTCGTGAGCATTTGAGAATTTTGGAATTGTCACGTCATGTTAACATTTGGATAATGAACTTTTATTCATTAATTTCAAGATAACTTTTCAGTTTTTTGTTCAACGTTGCCACTTTAGAATAGGTTTGGATAACAAATTGCAGTGTGTAATTTACTCAATCGATGGAACATTTTTATAAATAAGGTTTTGGAGTTGGACAGCTGTTCAAAGTCAGACATACCTTGAAATGGGATTTTCAATAAGACATATGCAGGTGTTTACTGTTTATATAAAATAATGTCTAAGTTCATTTATAGTCACTTTAACTAAGCGGATAAAGATTGTATTTATAGTTGCAGTTGCAAAAGCATACTTAATCCTAATAATTAATTATCAAATAATTTGATTGCAATAGCTTTTGCTTTGTTTTATTTAATTTTTGAGTTTATTGATTTTTGACAAAAAATTCTTCGTTTCGATTTGCGAAAAAATCTTTAAAAATGTCAACTTTTGCTACTTTTATTTAAAAAAAAAAAAAAAAAAAACAATTATACTATATATCGAATAAGATATTAAATATTTTTTTTTATTTTATTTTCAGGTATGTCGCCCAATAACCAATTTTGTTGCAAACTCTCAAACAGTAAGTAGATTATTTCGGAATCAAAATTACATTTTTCTTAAAGAATTCAGTCTCATCGAAAAATAATTGTTATGTTTCCGTAAAGTCATTAATTCTTGATTTATTTTGCCATTAAAGTTCGTTTAAGCCCAGGAACGTGCAACTTATAAAAAAAAAAAACAAAAATCAACTATCTCCCATCGTTTAAAATATTTTACCCAAAGACAGAAAGTCGAGCAATAAATCATGGTTAAGAAAAAAAAAATTCCAAAATATAAATTACTTAATCAATTACACAAAGACATAATATAGTTTTGAATGCATTTTTCAGATACCTATATAAAAATACAAAAAAAAAAAACTGTTACATATTTTAAATTCAAGGCTAAAAATATTGACATATATCGATTGTTCCGAAAGAGACGAGAAAAAAAAGTAGTTCAAAGATTATGCATCTCGTTGAATTCATTGCTCAATAAATTTATATGAAAGTTCCTTCCAGCAGCAAAAAAACAAAAAACACAAAACAAAAGTGATATTTTCCTCACATTAACAGTTAAGACTATTACATTTGTTCCACTCTCTTCCCACAAAACATTGCCAAAAACCATTGCGGTGCGTGCGTCGTCACCCCTCAAGGGAATCCCCTCAATAATGAAAATGAAACTGAAATGAATGCCAACTGAATCGGTACTTAATTTACTTTTATTATATCATCGAAAATCTTGAAAATCAGAGTGTGGAAGCAGGAGGATTGCGATGAGATTAAATTAATTTGACTCACATTTGAGTGAACACGAACGAAGACAAAATGCGTCATAAACATGAAAATCAGTCGAGATGTGTGAAAGATACAAAAAACCAGCTCAGCGTGCCGGTATAACTAATTTAACTAACAACAATCACAACAACAAAAAGAAAAGAGCTTTAAAGCCACCAAAATGTGATGGCGGCGGCCGCGGCGCGACGATGATGTTAATGTTATAATGAAACAACTTTAGCCATCAGATTAACATGAGATCCGTTTTATACTTACTTACCGTTATTATTATCGTTACCAACCACTTTTGAATTTGTTACTCACTGGTGTAACAATTGGTGTTGAAATTGAGAGTGTTGAGTGTTGCACTTTAGAAACGACGACTTCTGTTCAGTTGTTACTTAAGTCCGATACTAATTTTTAATTAAAAATAAGAATTTGTGCATATTGGTGTGACGGTTGGTATAATTGAAAGTCAAGAAAAAGAAACAATATTTTTCGAGCATTCCAAGGTTTTGCTGAAAATTCAAAAAAAAATGTGAAAAGGTTACACTCTTTTTCAAAATTGATGGTTTAACAATTATAACTTAAAAAAAGGTTTATTTTTACCAACATTCGTTCCAAATATTGTTCTTAAGATTTTATAACTTTTTCTCTGATGTTATATTGGCTAAATGTCAAACATAATTTAATGTTATGTAATTTTTTTTTGACAGCTGACAAATCAGGCTTTGAAAAAGGTAAACAATCTTGTGGGGTTAACGTTTGAACTTGGAGAATATTTCTTTGGTACTTACTATTACCGCTATTACCATTATCAATTGTCAATTGATAGTTGATAAATATTGAAATTTGTAACAATAAACTTAAATTATTGAAACACTGATCGACTATTCCGTGATAATTATCACAGCGTTGAAGCAAACTAATTGAACTATGCTGCGACACTTTGAATTTAGTTGTTTATCGGTTCGATCACGCTCGCTTAGTGAATTCGGTAAAAGTCCTGCAGCTAAGGTATTCAATGTTTCAATGTTTAAGTATAAATAGAAGTTGTGTCGACTTTATAAATCGAATTATGTATAATACGATTAGTCTCAGGAAGAATATTCCTAATTATTGCAGTTGTAGAAATATTTTTAAGCCCCTACTAGAGCCAAATGCTGGCACAAGGTGACTTCTGGTTTAATAAAACATTCTGAGAACACATTTCTGGCTGAACACAATGCCCTGCTGCAACTGGAATCGGAGCCGCAGCTGCAACAGCTTTCGAAAAATGTCATATGTCGTGTCTTTTATCTGCCCACAATGACTAATGAGCTGTACAGCTTTTTGTATATTTTAAAGAAAAAAAATGGCAACGAGTTTATTATTAATTTTTTTTATTTCCAATATTTTTCTTTTAATTGTTATTTTTTTTCGCGACACTGCAGCTCTGTCTGCAGTTGCGTTCCATTCTGCTCGTAGCATTGTATTTTTGTGTATTTAATATTTTGACATGTGTTCCAGCTCCGACTCCGTCGCATTGTGTTCTACCAGATATTTGCAGCCAATAACAACCTATTTCGTTTACTCCCCCAAACCTACCCATTTCTACCATTTTTAGCCCGAAGGACTGTCAAAGTTCATATAAAAAAATTAATCTGGTAGGATCTGCCATCTGGCACTTTCGGGCAAGTACGCGAACAGACGTAATGCCTACTCAGTAAATTCTGCAGATTAAGACCATTGTTTCTCAGAGAACTAAAACTAAGTACAGTCGGTTGTCAGATCTTTCAGTGCTCTGACAATAACTGCCAATGAACTGAACTGACATGAGCCAAATACCTTTCAATGAAAAGTTGTCTGTTCACACGGTTGGCAGATTTTCTCCCAAGTCTTACAATTTCATTGTCAGATGGTTAGCTGACAATTCTCTGACACTAACGTTTCTGTAAATATTGTCAGGGTGAACATTGTGAGTTCACACGATTGCCAGATATTTGTTTACGAAAAATTGGTCGATCCGTTGACAGACATTGTCAGACTAATTAAAAGTTTTGTTCGTAGCGGTCAGTGCAGAAATGTTTGTGAAAATAATTATTAATAAAAATGGAAAATATTGCAATTCCAACTATTTTAACGGCCTACGTGTTGGAAGACAGCGAGGAAAAGCAATTGCTACAAAAAAGATGAAATGTTTGAACTTCAGAACATGTTTTAGACAGTTCTGCTTCCTTTTCCATAATCATAATTAAAAATTATGCGTCCGCGCAGATATATTTTTTATATGAAAATAAAAAAAATTGTCCGCAATTTTTTAGATTTCTTAAACAACGAGTCTGACAATGTCCTAATTGTCTTTTTAGTTCAGAGTAGAACTCTGAACAGAGTCTGAACCAGTGTTGCCGCTGACAAAATTTTAAGAGTGTCCCAAAAAGGGACAAAAAATGGTCCCATATATAGAAAAATGCCACAATGTATGAAATAAAAGTTTAAATCATAAATAACCTTTTCATCTTAATGCCAGTATTTTTAACTTTAAAACACAAAATAAAATAAACAAAGTGCAACCGAACATACAAAACAAGACGTAGACGTGCATAACTTTTTTTGTTTTCCAAATAAATTCGAAAACGAAATTCGGTGTAGTGTTGTCTCTTTCTTCTGTCAGTTTGCTTTTGCTGAATGCAAAGATCGGTGAATTTTCGAGGTAAAACGACAGCGTTCAGTAAAAAAATTTGTGGAATTGAATTTTTTAATTTTCAGAAGTTTTCGAATGCAAATCTTATTGAATTGATGAAAAGGGGCCAATTAGGTCATTTTCAAAAAAGTGGTGGCCAAGGGTCCCGAGCGCAAAATAGTGGCCATTTGGCCACTTTAGTGGTCTGAACATACTCTGAGCGATCTCTGAACTGAGCGTGCTCTGCTCTGAGAGTTCAGATTTATTTAAAGAAACACGCTTCACCAGCTGTTACTTTTTTATTTGTTCACACTTCACAGTTGTCATTTTCTTTGTTTTTTCCCCAGAGGTACCAACAATTTTTCAGAAGGTTGTTCAACTACTTGCTTAAACTTATACTATTGAAATTATCGGGAGAACGAAACGAAGACAGCTATTGGTGGCGCATGGTGAATGTGATGAAGTTACAAAAAACTTTGGGCAATTTCAACCTGTATGATTTTCTACAAAAGAGTCATTAATGAAATATTCAGCATTTTTGGGGATTTTACCCCCCAAAAACATATTTTAAATTTAAACTACATACGAAGGAAATGCATAAATTTTTTGTAAGTACAACAGTACAGTATACAAATTAAAATGGGGTAATTTTTTAATATTTTCATAAAAAAATAAATTACTCACTTAAATCATCCACGTCTTGAATTTAATTCCCATGTACCCTTTTAACTAAATTCATAAATCAGAAATCCAATGAAAATTAAATTCCATTGTAGTTCTTTCATTACATTTCTGTCTTTAACCAATATTTTCTTATTATTACTCAAATAATTATTACCTGAAGGTTAAAGACACTATGCGATACTTCTTTGTTTATTTTCATGACTTAGCATATTAATTTTTAATCCAAAGTTCTTAAGTTTTAATGGAAATCTAAATAGGTAAAAGTCTTTTGTTTTCAATTATACCTAATTATATGCAAAGCCATTAAGTGTCAGGGCTAGAAGTAAAAAAAATGGAAATCTTTATGCCTTGTTAATTAAGTAATAAAAATTAGCTGATTAAACAAAAAACCTGATTTTTTTTGCAAACATTTTATTCTTTTGTTTTAATTGCAATACTAAATGAAGTGAACTATAAACCGAATGAATACGACATTTTTAACCAAACGCACTTAACTACCTAACTATATGAATTCCAAGAATTATATCAAGGTTAAAATTCAAGGATTTTTTTTGTTGGTGGGTTAAACATCTTTGTTGATTTTATTCAAACGAAAACCACAAAATAGTACAAAGACTTTTAATGGCTGATATATGTATGTATGTATGTATTTCAGTAGTATAGAATTTGTATTATACTATAAAAACCTTCATATAAAAATCAAATTTGTTTATTTGAATATTTCCACGAAAATATAGAACAATTGATTATTATTTAAAATTAAAGGTTATGAAACTTTTTAACTTGAACTTGATTCATATACAAAATATTTTACGATCTGGGGGAATTTTTTGTTTATAAAAATTAATTAACAATGATTCATTGAATTTTTTTCATTTTCTCAGGTGGAGCTGCGAAATAAAGTTAAAGGCAATGCCACTAAATTAGTCAAATTTCCATAAATGACAAATAAGGTCGACTAAATATATTCTTTTTTTCTTAACTAGGTATTTTCCCTTTAACATTTAAACAAAAAAAGTATTCAATATAGCTGATATATTATAACTCATTCACTGTCTAGAATGTAGATGGCCGATGGAAGTAGCGAAGCAGAAATTAATCCATCTTTGTCGTATTCGCCCGAAAAAGGCAACAAAATAGAAGTTTTTCGGTTTAAAGAAGTAGTTTGCTTTCCCTTAAATACATATAACATTCCAATACAAATTAACTTAAATCAGACATGATTTATTATTAATAAGTAAAGTAAGTGCGAAATCTTACCTAAATTCTTCCGTCCCTTCTAACAAGTGTCGCGCAATTCAGGTTGCAATTAAAAGACCTAAGGTCTTACAGGCATATTAATTATAAAACAAACAAAATCTTATTAATAAATCGAAATTAAGTTATTTCATATTAATTAGCTAATTCACCCAAGCAGGTGAATTAACGAGTAATTAAGTTAAAAATACCCTAGATATTTTTCCAATGCCCAGAGATAAAAATTAAAAGAAACGGTAGTGACACTGTATCGTTACTTACAAGATCAAATGAGAAAGTGCGAGTGTGTAAAAGTTCATACTTCGTGAGAAAGTTTATGTGTGCAAACTAAATAATAAATTCTTGTTGAATGTAGTAGATTTTCGTTAAAATTTGATAATCCACTTGAATAAGCAATTTTTAATTGTTAATTATGTATTTATATAAATAAAATATTTTTTTTTCGTGAATTAATGTTTGTTCAAAGTTTAAGTTGTTTTGTATTAGGGGTGTAATTGTTTTATAGTTTAAATATATTTTTCGTTTATTTTTAATTATTTTTTATATTTATGTGGAAATGGCATTCGATTCATGGACCATTATTCCCTCTCATCAAAATTAAATTTCGATTTAATTTTAGAGCTTTAAAGAGTAGAAATTGAGGCAAACCGCAATTTCAATCGCACTACTCTGAATAATTCATAATCAGTTATGTGTGTTTTTCATTGTTTACCCATAATGTTCAGTATTCTCAAGACAGCTGCTTAAAACTGTGAAATTTTTTTCATTTTTCTTGATATTTATTTGACTGAATGCTAAAATTCCTTCAAAGTAGGTAAATATATATTATTTTGGCATTTTCTACAACCCCTTACGTATTTTCAAAGACCATTATTGTATTTAAAATTAAATACTTTCTTAAGTATATAATACACGTATTTCAAAGCAGTTTTAAAGTTATGTGTCATTATACTTTGGAAAATGATTCCTGGGCAATATTGTTAAGGGTCTATTTACCTCCGTTTATGCGGGTGTGTAAAAATTAATTCAAAATTCTTAAAAAACAAAAGGTAACTCTTACAATATTTATGAAATAACTTTTTCAAAGCCAGTAATCTATTATTTTATCAAATAAAGTTGTTTTAAAGAACAGTTTTTGAACAAATACTTCAAGCTCTTAATTTTGATTTTTTACTAAAAAATTACTTCGTAATTAAGTTCTAATTAGTCTATTAATACTTATAAAATTTTAGTGGAACGATAAAAACATCTTCTAGTAATTCAGAAATTTTTTCTTAGAAAAGTTTTTTTGTGGGTCTTAAGTACATACATAGCTACATACATACATACAAACAAGAATTTTTGATCCAAATATTTTAAACACCAGTATTGTTATATACTTTTACAGCCAAATTAATAAACGTAGAATAGCGAAAAGTTAGGAATTATTCTGTCGACTAAGCATAAAATGTTATTAATGAAGCAAAATGTGTTCAAATCCGTGTAACCTTTTCTACGTTAAAGTAGGTAAAAAACGCGCAAACAAGTGTAAAAAACGTAAAAATCCCGTAAAAACGTAAAAATTTCGTAAAAAATGTAAAGAAGAGGTAAAAAAGTAAATAACTGAAAAAAAAGAGAGAAAATGAGAGGCCTCTGTCAAAATTTAAATAAATAATTGAAACATTTTTTAATGAAAAACTTGGACTGAAATAGATTAGAGAATCTGTTTTTTAATCATTTTGTCGAAAATAAAATAAAAACCCAATAGTTTTTTATCCAATTGTCATCTTCAATCTTGAAAGTTGAAGGTAACTAATTTTGATTATTTTTCGGTTTTTTTTTTTTACTTTTTTACGTTTTTTACACAAACATAATTAAAATACAGTAAGTAAAAAAGTAATGTAAAAAATGTAAAAAACTATGTTAAAAACGTAAAGTAAAAAAGTCGAACAATACCTACTGGCGTCATGTCATCTTGCCCTAACACCTTACATTTGGGTGTTTTCTATAGAACTTAAGTTCTTTTTGCTATTGACAAAATGGACAGTGCAATATATGTCATGATTAATAGAACACCCCTCTCTATGGCTTCCTTAACTTTGTCGAAGTATGATTTTGTTCTGCTCATTCCAGCAGTTGGATTGAGCTTTACTTCACAAATGGTACCCTGAATATTTGTTTTCTCAGTAGTTTGAAGTTTATCAGAATACATAAAAGAATTTTCATATTTCCATTACAAGTTATTGAGCTTTGTAAAACCAAGGTATTAATTTAAACAAAAAAAAATGATAATAAAGACCTGAAGAATTATATAATAATTGTACAGCTTGAGTGTTTAATAAATATCCATCAGTTTATTTTAACTAATAATTTAAGAAGAATTTAAGTAGTTAAACTAATACACTTTTTCTGTATTTAAACTGGCCGATTTGTATTGTGTCGATTTTTCATTAATATTGTACCAAATTGTGTGCAATTTCGAAGTCTAGTATGTCCCTTTCATGCTCTCAAAACTTTTAAATTCAACACAGGTAAAATCAGTCAATGTAAATCCAACCACGGTGACATACATATATTGAAACCGTGATTGATCGATAGTTAATAGGTCTGTTTCTTTACTTCCCAAAACTGCCACTTTATACTCATTTTGGGCCAAAGTTCTTTCAGAGTTCATATAAAAAAATGAAATTGGACTAGAATTGGTCAAAATTGGGAAGTTTTGGGAAGTAAAGAAATAGACCTAACGTACTTATAAATTGTTTCTAAATTTTTCATAGAAATTTCATGCATTGAAGTCAAAAACCAAAAAATAAACATTTTATTTTGCTGTTTCAATTCCCATTTTGAAAGGCTAATGTCGACTTCCACGAAAGTTTTCAGACGGCTACCAACTCCAGTTTAATTATTTTTCTAAGCGGTATATCTAAGTGATTTCAATAAAAGACATTTAAGATAAAATTTTAAATAGATTTTAATTTTATTTTATATTTTAAGAAATAAATTTAAATGGATAAAGTGACATCTTTATTTATTAACAATAAAATTTGAAACACTTGATTATAACAAAACTAATGGTTCAATCTAATTTGCTAAAATCTTTAGCAGCTACTTATCCCACTTCTCACCCACATGCTGATTTTTGGTTATTAACTGGTTTTTTTGAAAAAAAAAATCAAGATCTTAAAATTATAGATGGGTTAAGTTTTTTTTTAAGTAATAACAATAAATATTATTGATTTAAATAGTGGTTAGATAAATGTACCGTATACTGACATTTAAAAAATTAGCGCCATTAAAGTATTGTGTTTTGACAAAAACAAATTAAACTAATTGGTCCTTATAGGTAATGAGCATTTTAAAATAAGGACGTTTTGATTATACCTGCCTAAATAAACAATTTTAGCCAACATGTTATGTTAAAGACCACACAAAACAAGATAATTAAAAATATATACCAATTATATAAATCAGCAATAAATATCGACACGAGTTTTGTTTTTTATTTTCTATTTGACGTTATTGGCATTCAAAGACTTGTTATTTTTTAAATGGCCCAGATATCTAGCACGGATACATTATAGGGTCTTGACATATCGGTATTTTGGCCCGCACCTTTTCGTCTTTTTCATAGAATTTTTTGATTCATTTGAATTTTGAACCAATTTAGAAAAAAGAGTGTGCGTACTTATGTACACGCGCTAGAAGTAAAACTTCTTTCACGACAACAGGGCAAGTATTTTTTCACCACTCAGAGCACCCGATTTGAAACTCAGAACCGTTGCAAAATCGTGACGCTGAATTTTGTAATTCGTGACGGGAATTTGTATGTCGGTTTGACATGTCACTGACAGCTCCATAGAAAATATTTTTACCCCCATGCCGCAAAAGAAGTTTTACTTCATAAAAATTTGTATTAAATGAAACAGTTTACCGTGGCAGGTGATTACATTTAAGGCAAGCACAATAAGATACCATCACTTTTTGTACCTAATGTGATTTTCTGAAGACAGACTAAGTTACTGATAATTTATGTTAAACAAATCCATTATATGGTAATTTGATACGGTTTTTGTTTTTATTGGTATTCGTTTTTAAACATTAATTATCATGCAAAGGCATTTTATATAAACTTTTTTTAAAACTTTATAAATTGATTCTCAATGTTACGAAATGGCTCTAAGAAGAACTTCGGTATAACTTCTGTACAATTATTTGTGCCTGTCTACTTTGATTGTATTTTTTTTTAAATTCAATGCTAATAAGTGGAATAAATAAACAAATAGATAGATAAATAATTTTATTTGTAAAACATGGTTTCCGTTTTGTAAAAATTAAATTGACAATGTTAATACATTCTTAGTATGATGCTAGATTAACAGGACTTTCCAAATTTTAAACAAGTACCTATAAGCATCGTACTTTCTTTTTAATTAATTTTTTAAAATTAAAATGACCAAATGCTTTATCTTTTTAGTACTAACTCGAAATGTCACTATGACAACTAAAAATGCAAAAATGGTTTTTACTTTTTTGTTTACATGAGCTGATACTATTTCAGACGTAATCCAGCTCAGGAGTGGACTGGCCCACCGGGATTTTGCCCGGTTTGTTTGTTTAAAAGAAAATGTTCTCATAAAATTGGATTTTTAAGGGCCTTACAGGTAAATATACAGCTTTTGTGGCCCCAGAGGAAATAATAAGCATAAAGCTGTTGGATCCCAAGATTATTTCAACGAAAACTATAGTTGAGCTGATGGGGCCTCACACTTATTATTATTGAGTTATTATGGTCCCATTGGTAAAAGGAGACCCCCAAATTACTCTTATAGTATACCTCACATTCTATAAGTTTTTAAAGTACTTTCAGTTCATTTAAAGGAAAGCTTTCACACAAAATTTCAGGGCCGCAGAAACAGAAATGTATTTGAGTATTTTCAAAGTCTCGGTAGAAGCAGAAAACATCAATTATAAAAATTGTATTATAACAGTAAACAGGACCTACCTAATGTTTTCAAAAATCTAATTACATTTTTTGTCAACTTGAACACGTAATAAAAATTTCGGAGCAGACTTTTTTTGGATTCAATTACAGAACGATAAATTTTTTTACCGTCGTTTTCAGAGCGTATTCTTTCTCACTCCTTCTACTCATTTTACTATTTTGTGGCCCTTTTGTTAAAGTCCCGAGAGGCCCTTTGACTTTCAATTCACCGCTGGATCAGCTGGAGTTTATTAAGAAAAAAGCTATATCTTTTAATGTTTCAAGATTGGAACATTTTAGTAAAATGCTTTAAAATTGGTTGTCAAGTTAAGGTGTTTAAATACTTTCAAAAAAATTGTTGTTATTTTTGAAGAAAACTCATTAACAAATAATTAGATTTCCATATCTTAGTGCGTTTTTATAAAATTGTAAAGTTCCGTTGAGAATTGTTTGGAACTCGTCACAATTAAGTAGCTAACTCACAAGAAAATGCAATTTATTTTAACAATGGGAAAGTACAAATAATATGCAGTCTTTTATAGTAGGTATATGTTTTTGGAAGATTATATAATGGCAATAGGTGTGTTTTATTTATTTCTGTGTAGCCAGCGCAGCACAATTTTGGATAAAACGATTACTCACTCTATACGTTCATTTCAATAATTCAAAGTTCTATCGCCAGCACAGCCATTTTTTTTTTACTGACTTCTTTTTCGCCAGCAATCAAATTGTTTTTGTATGCCAAGGGAAATTTTGCTGCGCTGGCTATGCAGCAATGAATAAACACACCTAATAATGTTAAATAAAATTTATACAAATCGAAAAGATAAACAATAGTATAAAAGTAAGGGATCATACAAATGCCTTGGGGAACATCTTCTTAATGCTCTTAACTCTTCAGGTGCGTGTCTATTTGAGAGTAAAAACATTGAGAGATAGCTCTCAGGCCACTCTCGAGAGGAAACTCGCAACTGGACACAGGCGTGAGAGTAGCTCGCGGAGAATTGAATTTTTGCTCTCGACATTCGAACTTTTTGACAGTTACTCGCAATTGGATACATGTTTTGATAACTATGATAACACTGTTCGTATTTTGCTAGTATAGCTCTCGAGAGTTTACAAATTGTTAAACTGTGGTCTTCAGGAGAAAGCAAATTAATCAATAACAGTTTAAGTGAATGCATTTAAAAGATCCCGATTTTTTTCGATTTTGTAACACTTGCCTTTTTTTAAATTTCGCTTACATAAGTTGCCCTAAAATGTGAAACTATGTATATTTAAATTTTTTGGAATACATCTGATCGATAATTTAGCGATTGGAACATAAAAATTCATTTTTTTGTTAAAATGTTAAAAAAAATTTATTGATAACGCCATTCTTGAGCTCTAAAAGTAAATTTAAACGAAAATTTCATAACTTTAAGGGCATACCATATGCCGAATTTCAGTTATCTACCCGTATTTTAATCCATCTTTTCTAAACGTCTTTATTTCTTTAAGTACATAAGAATAGTTCACAACATTCGGCCAAATACCGAATAACAAACAGAGAGTAAAAAAGGCTTATTATCTTATGTTTTTATTGTTTTTTTTATTCATAAATTTGTATTTTAGTATTTAAATTCTACTAATGGTAAGTTGTGGTGAATAAAAACTACTTTTTCGGCATTCGTTGGTAGCAAACGATTACGTCTATTTTCGTAAACAATTCCAGCTTCTGAAAATATGTCAAAAGTCACGTAGGAGATAGATATAACACTCGTTGGCCGAATATTAGGTATTCGGCCGACGAATGTGCCCAAATATTCGGTATTCGGCCGAGTCACTATTCACGGCATCTCTACTTTCAACTTCCAACTAGCAGGAAAAATATCAAGTGGACACGGTTATGAAAGTACTCTCAGGAAATCATCTCTCAAAAATAAGCAATTGAACTAGCGATATTAAAATTTCAAAAAATTGACTTTCAAATGGATATGCATCCGAGAGTCACAGTACACAAATCTAAGGTAATATATTACGTAGGTTGTCAAAGTTGAAGTGTCAAAAAATTAAAAATGGCTGTTCGACTGCCCACAGTAACTCAACTCTCATCATTAGAAACAACAACAAAATTTTGAAATTAGACAAGTAAAGGGACACTGGATCAACCATTTTACCAACAAATAATACCTCGATTTTGGCAGATGCGCACAACTGAACAAAAATTAAAACCCTAATGATATTACCTTTAATATGTGTACTGTGTCCGAGAGTAACTCTCGAGAGTTTATTAGCGAAAGAACTCCCAAATGAACACGCACCTTAAGAATTTCGCATTTCTTATATCCGTATACAAGCAGGCAACATAATATGCTCTTCCTCGAATTTTTGTTGAGTTTTAATTCTTTATCGCAGAAAACCATTCAATTTTCTATCTTAAAAAACTAAGCAGAACTCTTTTTATATGAAATTCGACCAACATTGCTGAACTTTTTACTTCAATAAAACACGCCTATCATAAAATGTCAAAATACTAGAAGTTTTGCTGGTCATCGGATTAATAATAACGCAATTGAACACATTTGATGTTTGACCGGAAATCTAACTGAAAAAAAGCTGCATCATTTTGAGTAAATGATGTTATATAAGGGGGAGCTGGCCTAAAAAGCAAACTTCCAATATAAAACAACATATTTGAATTCCAATTAAAGCAATTCTCGCTCTTCTTTTAATTAATTACTTTGGTTACTCCCACTGGAGTTACTAATAGGAAGAATTCATAGAATTCATTACCAAGTATGCTGGAAAAACTTAGACGCACCAGTACCTGGAGTTTATTTTAATAGGCTTGAATCATTTCATAAAAATTGATTGACTTATTGAGAAATAATGTTTTTTTAAATATTATATTTATCTTTTAAAAATACAATATTCGAAATTGAACTAAATATTTGATATATTTTGAATTGTGAGTAATTAAAAGAAAACTTGCCAAGTAACCCCCAAATTTTAGTCTGTAATCATTAAATAATAAATTTCTCTCATAACTTGGTGTTGTTTCAATATTACTCTTCTTAAAATATTTGATATTAAACCTTCATAAAGTTAGAACTTGACATACTTTTAGATCTCACTACTTTTCGCGGCTGAGTTGTTAAATATACAGATAGAAGAACTTGGCTGTTTTTTTAACATTTATGTTTATTGTTGTGATCTCACTCCTTTTTGCAAAGATGTTTATTTGTTGTCAGGTAATACCTCGTAAGATACCTACTAATATAATTCTACAACAATCAGAAGTGATTTATATAATTGATAAAAATTATGTGAAAGTGGGCGGATACCCCGCCCCCTGAATGGAAAACCTCAAATTTTCAAAATGTACCACCAGGCCTACCGCTGGCGAAATAACAAGTTTCTGCGGTGTCGGGAAGTGCTCCATAATTTTGATGATCTGTCAGTGAGTGAATCAGTGAGTCAGTTACGGTTTTCGTGATTTTTGACGTCTTATATCTCGGGAACCACTTACGCTAAGGAGTTGAAATTTGGTGTGGTGCTTGTGCTTGGCTAGCCTACCAAATGTTCCAAATTTGAAGTTCCTCACTTTATTGGTACTGAAGTTAATGGGGGGTCGAAAATCACCTGAGTTTGTTCCTGTAAAAAGGGTGTAGTGCCAGAACTTTGCTGGGCACTACCGTGCCCTTTGATTATTTAACTGACGTTTTTAAAGGAATTCCTTTTAAAGTCGTTATCAAAAACTTCCAGCACAATAAATTGTAAGGTTAAACTCAATGGCGCATATTCATAGTCGTTTTAAGACCCCAGTTTATCTTAGCCTGGAGTTTATTCAATGTAAATTAGATAGGATAAACCCAGTATTTTTTTAGAAACAACTTAAACAGTGACTATGAATATGCCCCAATGATTTTTTATATTATTTAACCTAAATGCAAACTTTGCAGTAGTTCCGTTTTTTCGAAAAAAAAATCTCTTTAATTTATTACAATTCTTCATTACCTCCTGGCACTATTTCAATAAATATGTAATTTAATCTCAAGGACAGACCTACCCGAACAGGAAATAAGTTAAATTGATTACCCAATACCATCAGCAAATGACACAATCAATTAAACCATATACAAACAAATGTATGCAGGGCATAACGTTGCTTGCATCCTCAACTCGACATCCTCAACCACATTCCATTCTAAAAATAAGAAAAAAAAATCAAAATCGTATAACCAACCTCATGAACTCAACAAGGTCGCAGCAAACTTGATTTATTGAAAAGTATATGTTTAAGATTGAATACCAGTTATAGATTTAATTTTATTTATCATCTCCATGGCAAAAGGAGCTCCTCGGCAATACATAATTAAATCAACAAAAAATATAAATCTTTGTTGTCATGCAATAACTTTTTTTTCTTCTGCGAAAGTCCCTTACCTATAATATTTATTCAAGTCCAGAAGTCATTGAGGTTCCTTTGTGAAGCAATAAATTTGTTTCAAGCCATTTTTTCTTCAATGGCAAGTTTATGTAAGCGCCTTTCAGAAGGAACTCGGGAAAAGTAAAAGCAAGCAAGGATGTCCACATACAATCGTTGTTGCTTCAATGCGATGCGATGGTGGGGGATCATCGTGACCACAAAATCCATTCACCGGTAGACCTCGAAAGTGATTGCATTGTGCATTCCAACAGGCGCAACACCTCAGGATTCATCGCAAAAAAAACCCATCTGCGTGAATGCAGCAATTTGTTGGCCAGCTGATAAGGTCAGCCAAGGTCAATGCGTGTCACACTCTGCATTGCGATGCGTATTTATGCCGACAAGATCATCTTCATCACTAAATCTGACAAAACAATTAAATTGACGACGCACGTTCTCCTGATGTGGAGACTTTCAACGGGTGCCATACACAACCATAGCATATGCCTTTCGAAAATTGCATATTGGCCAATGGCTAGGTGATCAAAGCGTTCACCTTCCTCTTAAGTCGCGTTTGGTCTTCTTTAATTTAGCTGAGATTGAAAAATTTGTCGTATCTCTATAAGATGAGCTTGCTGTTGACAAAGTATCTGAGCATCTGCATTGGATCTCCGCGTATATATTGCCATTGTTGTCACACCATAAGGCTAAAACCAAGAGCTTGTGAGGACAGGCATTCACTTCCTAATTTGAGCACAGCTTGACCATAGGCAAATTATTATTATCTTTATGGGACACGAGGATGTGCATTGTCGTTCGATAAAATAAAAGTGATGATGTCAGGCGATATGCAATTTCAATTACTCGCATGCCATTCACTGGAATTACAGCAGTTCTTGATGGTCATTGTATCAGAGTTACGAGTATCATGCTTTCAAGGCTTCTCTAGGTGATCGAAGTCAAACTCGAGAGGTTGGTGAACTGTTATTAATTGTAATTATGGTATTGGACTTCCTTCCTGGTCTCCTTGAGATGCAAAATACCAAACCAGATTTTTACGACTTGATTTGATTGCTCATAAACTATTACGCGTGCATCGGCACTCTGGCCTCTGGGGCAGTGCCACAATCATCATAGTGAACAATCAAGTTTTTTTTTGTGCGGCTGTCTGTCAGGAGATGCACGAAATAACCACGGAAGTTTTAAAATATCTAGAACTAATATTGGGTTGGCAAGTCAATGACGGGTAGTCTTTGTCTGCCAGGTCTTTAAAAAGGTGACATAAATTAAACCTTGTAACTTTGTCGTCTTCTTAAATTCTTGGAATTGAAACAATCGTCCTGAAATTTAATACAAAAAAATATAAATACCTTGCAGCCATTTAAATTGCTTCACTTTAATCTCAATTTATGTACCATTTTCCAGATCTTAAGAATTTACTTTACAGAACTTCCTCCAGTATAACTCATAAGCAAGCTAGTTTGATACGAGGTCCTGTGTTTCTGGATCCTAATATTCACTCGTAAGTAGGGACGATTGTTCAGATAATATTATTAATCAGACATTTTCTCGTTAAAAAAATATCACACATTGATACACAGATATCCAAAAATCTTTTGGCAATGGGAGAAACCACATTTACGAAGCTTTAAGTGATATATTCATTTTCTCTATCCATGGAGATGCGGATAGAAAGTAAAGGATTTTCCAATAGAGACAGACAGATGTTAAAATTGAATATTAAGACATTATGTGTGGAATATTACATCTTTGAAAAGGGCACCGCGTCTTCTCTTAGAATTTTAAAGATATCTAATTTTCGATAACAATGACGCATAGATCAATATTTATTTGAGTGGTTTATTTTGGGTTAGTTTGACTTTGAAGTCAACGGACATATTTTGCAGCTTATTGGCATAGACCTAGATTACTTAAGGGAAGATCAAATTACACTATTTCGGTGGTCAGTTGGTAACTTATCGGTTGTTTTACAATAATTGTTAACTGGCAGAATTGTTATTCTGACGTCAGATTTAAGACACTAATCAGAAATATTAAAAACATAACATTTTAAACTTATTTCGAGTTTTTGCGTAGATTACCTAAAATTTGGTTTTCAACTTTTAAATTTCAAAATTGTTAAATTTCTGAATATGGCCACGACAGACGTTTAAGTGGCCGCCAAACCCCCGAAAGACATCGCCAAAAATTTTCGGCCCCCCTGAGTGCAAATATGTACACGACAGACGTCTAAGTTGCCGCAAACCCGCAACAGACGCGATTAAAATCGAGGATTTTAATATCTTTAAATATGTAAAATAAAGACGTTTTGGGTTCTACCCAACAGCTGGCGATAAAAATCGCGGATTTTTTAATTAAATTTTTTTTAATGGGATTTTGGTGGAAACCACTTGACATGTATTTTAAATTAAAGGTATTTGACTTCATAAAAATTCAAATATAAGGGACAGACAATGGGGTGATGACAAACTGATGACAGTCGCGATAAAAGTCGCGGGTGTTATTATTATTTTATCAGTTCAATTTTAGTGCTAACCTTTTCAAAATTAGATCAATAAAAAGGTTTTAACTCGACAAAAAATAAAATGTCAGTGACAGACGTTTTGAGTTGAGCCAAACAATTAAAATTCGCGAAATAGGTTGCGAATATTTTGTTTCTTTTTTTTAATTCAATTTTAATGTAAAATGATTGAAATATGTCTCAATCAAAAGGCTATGACTCCCTGAAAAAGAAATTCTATATGAAAGACGTTTTTAGCTACGTAAAATCGATTAATCCCGCGATAAAGATATATGTTTCAATAAATTTCTCACTTGCCTTCATACGCGACTCATACCACGGTATTCAACAATCGGGGGTAACTTAAAACGCTCCTTTTGCTTTCACGCCAAAAATCTGCTGAGAGCTCTCGGTCTATCCAATCTACTTAATTGTTGCTCTATCAACTTTTTCTAATATGGGTTCAGGTCTCTGATTTTTGCATAGAGATCTGCAATGGTAGCGTCTCAATAGTTTATTAAATTGCTATCTAAACAGCGCTGTAAGAAAGCTAACAGTAATTTTATGAAGTTTATGCTTCCAAAAATAAAATTGTTTTTTTTGTAGTCAAAGTTTTGATAATATTCCCTGTCATAAAAAAATCTATGATTTCTTGCATGAAGAAAACCGATAGTATTTCTATTCTTGGCAGAGGAGTAATATTATCAATACCTCCAGAATTCATACTATGCCGAAGTCGAAGTTTTCGTGCAGTTTTTCGAGCAATGGGATTGTGACTGGAATAAGGAAAATGACCGGATGTTATTTTTAAGGTCTTTTTAATAACAAACAAAAATGGACTATAGCTAGCCGCACAGATCAGAAGGTGTGAATTAAGGTTAGTTTCGGGGCCAGTTGTAGTGAGTTGTGAGCTAGCAGCAACCTTACCTACAGAGGCTCATCATAAGTGAAGATCAGGACGTAGGTCAGTGACCCAATTCTAGCGATGCAGACTTCAGTATGCCATTTTGATACCATAACTTGATTGAAATATGCTGTCCATGAAAAGTATTTGGTAAGAGGAATTTGTGAATATAACCCCTTGGCCCTAGTGGATCATCTTTTTACCTATACACAATCAATATGACTATCATTGGAAGAGTTATTTGAGGTCGTCAAAAAATGCCTTTCCAAATGAGTGTCTGTGTACTACTATCATTCTGGCCAAACCAGGTCATTTTCAAAGGAAATTAAGGACTGTTTCAATTTCCTGTTGGGTCCGACATCTACTACAATGAGAATTGTGAAGAATGCCCAGCTTCGACACATGATCTTTCTGTGGGATGAAGCGGGTTTTGTTAATTGTTCGAAAACTATCAGTTTTTTTTTTTTCAGAAAAAACATTAATATGAAAATTGTAGCTTGTAAGATTCTATACAAAAAAGATTTGTGCATTCTTTTCATAAGAGCAAAAGCTTTTGAAAATAAACGTGTCCAAACACTCCCTGTCGTGCTGTAGAAAAAAGTAGATGTATCAAAACATTCAACTGGTAACGTTTGTAACATTAAGGGTATTCAATATTCATGCATCGTTGTAAGTTTACAAATTGTGTAAAATGATAAGTTTACACAAAAGGTTGCTTGGACGCACTTTTAATTCATTTGGTTAAATGCTGTGTAATTGAATCAGCTGTTCGTTAATCGTCAAATATTAAACTTAAATACAAATCAGCGTGTTCAGATTTCGGAGTTATTTTTAAATGGATAACCTCTCCCAAACTAACTTAAAATCGGAGCCGAATGTTTCGGAACGGAAAAAAAAAGACAAAAGTCAGGTTTTTTTTAAGCTTGATGGGAATTATTTGAGATTTCGGGGTTAAATGTAGAACTGTAATAGTCCCAAACTCATGGCAGTGATCGAACGAAAATGAGCGAATACAAGAAAAATTATATGGCGCTCCCATAATGGTGTATATCTTATTTTCCTTCAGTTTAGTTCACTTTCGTTTTCGGTAACAAAAGTTGTCAAGAGCTCAATTCAACTAAAATTTGGTGAAAGAGGAATCAAACAAATAAATGGTTCCTTTCACTTCGATGACAATACGGAAAGCATAATATAAAAAAATACAAGTTGAAGCATCTACTTTTGTTTATCCAATTATGTGGATTTGTGTAAATTATCAATGCTGATCAATAAAAGTCATCACGTCCTAATTATTTTGTTTTGTATAAACTACGTTTTTATTCACAACTTTTATCGCCAACTAATCTTAATGCTATAGTTACAGAACACGGGCAGAGTTTTTTTTAGTTCTCTGAGAAACCCAATATATCATATTCCTGAACACGCCTAATTCTAAAAGTCACAATGACTTTGGAGAGTTTTAACCAAGTTGTGTAATTCATTCCACATACAAAATTGACAGTTCATTAACCAAATAACGGGTGATTTTTTAAGAGGTTTAGAACTTTTTTTTTAAAAAACACAAAAAATTCGAAAAAATGAATGAAATATTTATTTGAATCGATAGTTTGAACCTTGCAATTTAATGTTTAAAGATAATTTCATGCAAATGTTGACCGCGGCTGCGTCTCAGGTAGCCCATCCGCTGAGTCCAATTTTGGCATACTCTTTCACACATATCGGCCGGTATCTCACGAATGAATGCATGGATGTTGGCTTCCAGTGCGTCAATCGAAGCGGGCTTGTCCCTATAGACATTAGCCTTGACATATCCCCACAAAAAATAGTCTAATGGTGTCAAATCGCACGATCTAGGCGGCCAATTGAAATGAAATTAACTGTTCACCAAACTCGCCTCGCAATTGCGCCATTGTTTCGCGTGCTGTGTGGCATGTGGCACCGTCTTGTTGAAACCACATATCATGCAAGTCAAGAACTTCCATTTCGGGCAAAAAAAAGTTTGTTATCATCGCTCGGTAGCGTTCACCATTGACAGTAACGCTGCGATTCGCATCATCTTTGAAGAAATATGGCCCAATAATGCCGCCGGCCCATAAACCGCACCAAACAGTGGCTTTTTCGGGATGCATTGGTAGCTGTTGCAATGCTTCTGGCTGATCTTCACTCCAAATGCGGCAATTGTGCTTATTTACGTACCCATTCAACCAAAAATGAGCCTCATCGCTGAACACAATTTTTCGATAAAAAAGCGGATCCTCGGCCAGCTTTCCAAGAGCCCATTCACCAAAAATTCGGCGTTGTGGTAGGTCGGCTGGCTTTAGTTCTTGCACCAGCTGTATCTTAAAAGGCTTTACGCCCAAATCCTTCCGCAAAATTTTCCACGTAGTGCTGTAACAAAGGCCTAACTGCTGGGAACGGCGCCGAATCGACATTTCGCGGTCTTCTGTCACACTAGCTGATACGGCCGCAATATTTTCTTCACTACGCACAGTACGTAAACGTGTTGGTGGTTTAATGTCCAACAAAGTAAATTTGGTGCGAAATTTGGTCACAATCTTCCGAATAGACTGCTCAGAAGGTCGAGAATGCCGACCATAAAATGGAAGCAGCGCGCGATGAACATTTCGAACCGAGCACGAATTTTGATAGTAAAATTCAATAATTTGCAAGCGTTGTTCATTTGTAAGACGATCCATGGTTAAATTGCAAACCAAACTGAAGCTGTTTGACAGTGACACAAGGTACTAAACACACGTCAGCTGTCAAAACCAGTGTTGCCAAAACCAAACCAGCTAAAAAATCACCCTTTACATAGTAAACTTAACCAAATGGTAAACTTATCCAGGTGTTTAACATGATTGCTTGAATACCCTTATTATTTAGCATCATTTTTTCTGAAAGTGTATTTTTGCGTCAAAAAGTTAAAATTAAATAAACTATAATTTGTTACTTCAATATTTTTTTCAAAAAAAAGTTGATAATTTCTAAGGTACATATTTGCAAATTTCACCCTTTTCTGCCCTACAACCCTAAAAAATTAACCACTGATCCAATTTAGGGTTAGGACATGCTTTATAGAGAACAAATTAAAATTCAAATTTGTCGGAATTTTTGTCGATGCTTTTATTTGTAGCTAATTTTTTTTCTCTACATGGTCTTAATATTATTAACATTGCCGTTCATTTTGCATTTGAGAATAACATTTCATTTTTGGGACATTGTACCAACTTATTTTCATAAAAGATCAACTCACTTAAGCGTCCTGCGCCCATACACTTATTTGATATCATTGATTGTCCCCAAAATGGGTATACCTATTAATTTTAAGAGGTTTTACATAAATGTCATTAAAAAAGAGCTCCAAATCATCTTGAGCTTGATTAATATGCCCTTATAAAATAGCGCAAAAAAAATAAACACCAAAGTTTACCTCACTTTTCGCCGCCATCTGACTGCACAAAAATACACTTTTGAGTTTTGAGTGAGTTACATCTAAATGACATGCATCGAGATAAATTTATGTAATGCGGTTGCGACAATGACAGCCGATGGGTGACGCCGCGCCACCGCCACCATTGGCAAGAAAGCCTATATGGCCAGAAGAATGCCAAAGTTGCAGTAGTAAAATATGTTGTTGGTTTACAAATCACTCTTCTCTCACTCAAAAAAAAAACTCACGAACGACATTCATTAGGATCACAAGAGTTTCGTGTTTGGGTGACATTATACAAGTATGCAGATATAGGTATAAAGTTTTTATACCATCAACATCATAAAAAAAAATACAAATTTATGTTGCAGATATGCATTTTTTGTAGCAGATCAAAAAACCAAAGCCGCTATTTAAGTTAAAAGTTGTGTCAACAACGTGCAATTTGCCATGAAGTACGTTTTTATTATGTCAATTATTGTACCTTTGACTTGATCGCTCCATAGATTCCCTCCTCCGTCTCACCACTTCATCGTCAGTCGTATATAACTATCTTGGCCTGATACATTTTCATAAAAGGGTTTTTTTACTTTGAATCTTTCGTCGATTCGCACGACACCTTGGTTTACTTTCATTTTGGAAATGATTTCACGTGAAATTCAAGCGAATGAATGGCTTGACACATTTACTTCCGTGAATTATAATGTCGTACGCGTTGTTGGGTTGGATTGCAACACTGCAACCGTGTGCAGATTATGGTTGACCACAGAATGTGATCGTTTGGTTTTGGATAATATTGTTCCGTAGCGTTGAGTTAAGTTGAGCTGCATTAATACGCTAATGACGTCGTTGTTGTCATGTCGCCCATTGTGGTATTGGTGGTAATCTATCTGGTCAATGACAGTGAGGCGGTGTGGAAGCGGCAGCGGCAGCGGCGCTGTGACTTCTCGCTATGGGGAGTGTGTGCATTATTTCGTGTCACACGGAGAAGGAAGTGATTTAATATTGGGACGGGAATTGGAAGAGTTGATTTTTTGTTTTTGATTTGATTTCCTGATGTATAGTTCAATATGAAAATGACCACGCCTCAAGCATTGCATTGTATTGATTGACTGATTGATTGGAATTTATCAAAAACAATGACGCTGACGCGACGATCGCGACGACACGATGTAGTCAAATGAAAGGGAAAACATTTCTAAGTCTTTGAATATGAAAATTTCAGACTGAGGCTTCGAAGCAAAACAAAGTGAAACAGTGACAATATAAAGAGTTAGTGCTTCAGATATCAATATGGGCGAAGCAACATTTTTTGGGAGTTTTGACACTAGAGCATCTAGTGGTGAATGCTGGACTTGCAAACGGAATAGAACAGATGCCCTTTGAAAGGTTTTTGGTAACAAATGCGCCCACTGAGGCATTTTTGCCTTTTCCTGGGATAACAGCGGAAAAGGTAACTAATTAAACGCAACGTTTGCGTTCTCAGCAATAGGTACTATTTATTCCCAGAGTTCAGGTTTTCAAGGATTAGTAGAAGACAGTCAATGCGCTTTGGAACTGGGCAAAGAGGATGGGTGTTGTTAAAAGGAGTACTTTTTTGAACTGTCTGGCCACATCATACTAAAAGTAACCATAAAATATCTCCAAATAATAACCGCAGATATGAATGGAATACAATGTAAACGACAATGACATACACAGTTAATGAACAATAAGATCAAGAAAATTTTTGAAAATGTTGAAACTGTTTGATGGACCACCTGATTTCGGACAACTAAGAAAGCCCTGAGACTGTCACAAAATTAACTGAGGCATGATGGGATAAACTGGTAAAACTGGGAGCACGCACAGAGAGAAAAAACTGTGATTCTTGGATTAAGGATTTGTCATTACGAAGACTACACAGACTTAAACATATGCTGCCATAGCAAAATAAGACATCAGCTGAAGCTGCTATGATTATTGGAAGAAACTAGCAATAGTACAAAAATCTTAATTATTCCAGGAGATATGAACGCCAAAGCTGTTAAGAAGGCTGACTTTATAAAAAAAAAAACGCGGGAATAGTTGAAGATAGGAAAGGGTTGTAATAAGATAAGTTTCGCATTATCATAATCCAACTTCAATTATAGATCCACTCTAGAAAAGTACAAAAAGGTTGAAGAAGAAGAAATGGTAGAAAATAAGTGAACTATCCAGAATTCCGAATGAACTGATGTCATTTAGTAGATTTTTTAAGAAATCGACCAGTTCCTCGAGAAAGAATTTTCCAAAGGCTTGTTTTCTAGTCAAAGCTAGGCTAAAGCATTTTTACAAATAATGTGAGCTGAGTTCTCTTCTGTTCGTGTTAATTAGTCCACATTTTGACATTGAATCTGCTTTTGTTGTCCTTGCAGTCTGTATTGGTACAGTATCTTACTGTAAAATCTATCACTCTTTTCTTTCTCAAATCATGAAAATAGAAGTTGTAACCATCAGTTTCGTCCAAGTAAAAATTAAATATATATGGCTGGCTTCCTCCATCAGTGGTGAACAGTCGATTTACTGCCTTTAAATCCAGTTTCAGTCTTGATTTTTTCGGTAGAAAACCTTGAATTTGAAGCAAGTTTAAATATAAGATCGTCGTTTCTGAGATGTTGTTGCCTTACTTACTCTCTCTTTGTGTATTTTTGTCGATAGTTTATGTGGTCCTTAAGATAGTTCAGTGGAAAAGAATGGGCTTTTTCAATCTTGGTTCGCAGCGTATATCCAAACGCTGAGTTGGTCGAAAGCTAACTGAGAATTCTTGAGCGGAAATATCTGAGATAATAAACTTCATCCTATGTGTCAAACATCCAACGAGGTTTTCTTCCCTTTTAATTTAGACTTCCGATCCATATGTGGTCTCAATTTGAAAGTTCCCTTTTAGTCCAGTCAATGAAGCCAAAAAACAGCCAAATTCGGAAATAATCGCCGGGTAGCTGGATTTTGATATATAGCTTCCTCATGGTGTTCTTAAGAAACTGTCAAAAGTCGCCATCGATACGAGCGCCGCTAACAATTTTACGGGGGGTTGAAGGCCTCCCAAAATGGTTTTTCAAGAATAACTCCCAAATGGTAAGTTGTACAAAAAAAGTGTTAAAGGCTAATTTGTAGCTTGAAATATTTCCTACAAAAACGTAGAACATTTTTTTTCACACAAATAACGGTTTTTGAAATAAACCAATCAGAAGAGTTAAGGATTTTACTTTTCTATGTAGTTGGGCGACTTGTTTTCAAAATTGTGCTTTTTGTGATTAAAGCTTCAATTTTTTTTGTATTTTTTGTACATTATGTAGATATGATTTTTAGATATCGGTCCACTCTATTTGTCCACCCCTTTAGGTGGGAAGGGCAAATAAAAAAAATCTAAAATAGAAAATGAATATAAAAACACAACGGCAACACTGACAATATTATGTTATAGCTTATCTTAAAGCCAGAAACTTATTCTTTATTTATGTTTTTGAATGGAGTTATTTAAGTGCTTAGTTTTTGAATAAATGATTTTTAAACTCAAAATTTTAAAAATATAATTAAAAAAAAAAATAATAATAATTTTTTTTTCAAAGTTTTTCGTTATTAAGTACTAATTTGGGTTATAATTTTCGATACTCTTATTATTTTTCTGTCGAACGCTAAAAATCAGATGGCTGTACGTGTTTTAGTTTTTCAGAAAATTAAAAACTACCAGGGGTGGCCCCGGCGCAGTGGAAGTAGTGCTTGACTGCTGACCTGGATGTGTGGGTTCGATCCCCAGTCTAGGCAGCATTCTTTTCTATATTCCCTCAATTGAACGCCACCCCTGGGATTTAATGAGATATCAAAAACCTAATTTCTCAATCCACTGTGCCAACAAAAATCTATCCTATCCTTCTATTCCTTCTAACATTTGCCTAATTTATAAGACCTTAGGTCTTACTGGCATATATATGTTTGTGTTGTTTGTTTGTTTTTGTTTTGTTTATTATTATTATTTTTTTATTTAAATTTTATTTTTAAAATTTTGAGTTTTAAAATCATTTATTAAAAAACTGAGCACTAAAATAATTCCATTCAAAAACATTAATAAAGAATGAGTTTCTGGCTTTAAGATAAGCTATAACATAATATTGTCAGTATTGCCGTTGTGTTTTTAAATTCATTTTCTATTTTAGATTTTTTTTTTATTTGCCCTTCCCACCTAAAGGGGTGGACAAATAGAGTGGACCGATATCTAAAAATCATATCTACATAATGTACAAAAAATACAAAAAAAATTGAAGCTTTAATCACAAAATGCACATTTTTGGAATTAAGTCACCCAACTATATAGAAAAGTAAAACCCTTAACTCTTCTGATTGGTTTATTTCAAAAACCGTTATTTGTATGAACAAAAGTATATTAATTTTTCTTGTATGAAATATTTCAAGCTACAAATTAGTCTTTGACACTTTTCTTGTATAACTTACCATTTGGGATTTATTCCTGAAAAACCATTTTGGGGGGCCTTCAACCCCCGTAAAATTGTTAGTGGCGCTCATATCGATGGGGACTTTTAACAGTTTCTTAAGAACACCATGAGGAAGCTATATACCAAAATCCAGCTTTCCAGCGATTTTTTCCGAGTCAAATGCTTTATCGACTGGAATATTTATAGTTCTAATTAAACATGAATTTTTTATATACATACAAACATATACATATTATATTTGAAGTAAGCTTTTATTTTAAATGGAAATACTTAAGACCCAAGTAGCTCGATATCTAACACAATCGAATAGCTTTCCTTGCTCCCTATAAGCTTCAGTTTGGTCTGTTTTTTCCTTTGTCAATGACTTTTTCTTCCCATAGTTGAGATTATAATATGAAGAAGTATAAAAAATATTGTAAAATTTAAAAAATTGCTTGTACGTAATCAAGTGAGACGAAGTGCATGTGCTTTGAATTATCACTAAACCCTCATGTCTAACTTTGAATATTCTGGGTTCTAGGGAATTAGTTTGTTAAGAAAAATGCTTCTTTTTTTTTTTCTTAAAATATTCATAAATCCTACAAGAAATTATATCAAATCACTCAACCAATAATGACAGCTGATTTCCACAATTGACTTCGTCAAAAAAAAAAATAAAAAAAAGTATATACATTTTGCAACCACATAACTTATGTGTTGCGTTTGTGCACAGCAGCTTTCCTTTCTTTTTGTAATTTTTTTTTTTTCTCTCTGAAGTTATTGTTGTATGTAAGTATTTTTCATGTTTTGCATAAAAAGTCAATTAGGCTGCAATTTAAAATTAACCACAAATTACAAACTTTATGCCATCGAAATCGAAAAGAGTTGTGCGTGTGTGTGTGTAGTGGCGAGGTGATGCAATTAAGTTGAATGCAATTTTATTATACTTTTGTTTTTTTTTTTGAATAAAATTAAAAAAAAAATTGTTATGTATATACAAACCAGAATAAGAGTGATTTAAATAAAATCAAGTTACATTAACTGTCAAACAGACATCAAGTTGCAGTAGAAGTGTAACAGTTTTGCTTATGAAAACAAATCAGGGCCATTTAATGTTATTTTAATGAGGCCACACGCATTTAAACTTAAAGGCGATGCAATGTGGGGGATACTGTTGGTAGTGTAGTGTGTCATTGATGGGATGAGATAATGACAACAAATCGGTTGCAATGTCGAGTGAAAGGATTTAACAGCGCAAGGGTTAATTCTTTTAATTTTTTTATTTTTTCGTTAAAGTGATTCAATGATTGGACAAAATTTTTGTTTTTGGAATTTCAGTAATTATCATGAATTTTTGTATTCAATTGTAAATGCCCAATTCTCCAGCTGTTACATTCAACCAATTTAAACAAGTGAGGTGTCAAACAATGGGAATTTATTGGACTCGACAAGTTGCACTTTCACTTACAGAAATTTAAGTTGAAAAAAAAATCTCAAGGTTAATCTGGGAATTAAACAACACAGTTAAACTTACAGATATAGCTATTCGCTATACTGTTGGTTGGGTTCTCATTCAACTCAGACATGTCCCTCCAAAATAAATTGGAAGACTTTCAGAACCGAAGTAGGTATTTCTGTCCATTAACTCTACATTACCTTAGCCATTTAAATTCATAAAATCCTTTTTTCTTGATCAGTGCAAAAGTTCGTTTTAGAAAATTTTTAATCACAGTCAGTTTGACCGTCATTTTATGATGCAGAAGAAGGCAATTATGCGATCATCAATTGATTTTTATGTAGCGCATTTGACATATTCAAAAAAGTTTTCATTTGGAGTTGTTGACTGAAAAAGTAACGCAAGTGATGTTTTTCAATTTTTGACTTATGTTTGAATTATTAAAATAATAATGCGTTTACTTTTAAAATTCGTATACTTGCGTTTTCGAACAAAAGGCTTTTGCAGTTTTTATGTAAGAAAATTTTGCAATAATGCATTTTTGATACAGATGCACATTAAATTATTAGTTACAATTCATCTCTAGAGGCCGTCAAAAAAAAAAACCAAACGGAAACTTAATCTGCGTTCGAACTTTAAATTGAAATTACTGGGATGATTGGGATGATCAAAGTCGTAAGGCGTCTCTTTAGTTGAATTCAATTCAATTGTCGTCTTATTCCGAAGAAACATCAAAAGATTAGGGAGACAATGTATACATAAGTCCTGTACTGCTTTAAACTTTTTTTAAGAGCTTATGTATCAGTTTACGCTGCAGAAAAAGTAGAACATAAACGGTTGAGTTGAACATAAAGATTTTTAAGATTAATGTCAGCATATAGGGCTGAGTGAGAAAAGTTAATAACGTCCGAAATGGAAAATGATAATAGCACCTTAGCACCTTTTGTTGGCTAATCTCTGACTTCGAAGTGCATTTCTTAATGGAAATCGACAAAAATTTCTTTGTATATCCAGGTAAAATACCGACAAACTTTGGGATCCACAAGAATCGTCGTCCAATAAAGAAGAAATATGCAGTGCAATACCAGAAAGCGCAGACTAATATTGGATTGCAGTGAAATATGTTTCAGCAACTGTGGCGCACTAATGTGAACAGTGAAACCAGAGCAAATGATCGGATCGAAGAAAGAAATTGTATGAAATCCCAACTTGATTCAGCCTCAAAAAGTAATAAAAAGAGAGGGATTAACCATAAAATTTAGTATCGTATGAAAATAAAATAAGTACAGCGCAGTGTCACATGACACAAAATATGTCGCATAAAGTCGCTTGCAGAATAAGTTGAGGAATTAGCCACTAGAAGCGGCTAAAGCATTCCAGTATAGTATAAAAGAGCAAATGGATTGTTTGTAAAACTAATCTACCTATTAAGAATGAGGATCAGCTTAGAAGAAGGAAGGAAAAAAACGCTGCTTATTGTTCTGGCCCCAAACCTAGCTGAGCAAAATTGACTAAGGAAACAACTGCAGTCAAATTTCTAAAATTGTTAGGTTTAGACGGCTTTATCTATCTTTCCCTTTAAAATAAACCAATCAAAAAAAGGATGATCATTAAAAAAATGGAAAACGAATAGAATGTGGCAACTGGAGAGGATTCTGTGCAGTCCATCCCTACGATGTCAAAGATAATGGCAAAAATCAAAATCAAAGAATATTTTGATCTAACTTTCGATGAAGTGTAAACAGGGTTCCTCCTAGGATTATTTGCATCGCGATAACATTGACACTTAGCAGAACAGTACTTAGAACTCCTCTTCTTCCCTTGTCATGGTCTTTATCAACTTTCGATAGTCTTAATCGAGAATCTACCTTCGATAGTGCAACTTGTTGAGTCCTGCACAACTCAAAGGCATCGAAATACTTTGAAATTCATTGTTGATTTCGACAAGGTTATTTATTATCACAATGGTTAGTCATGCAGTCTTAGTCGGAAAAACACGTATAATTCGAAGGACGCTGTTTTCACTTTTGCAACATCTCAATTACGCGGACGATACTTACTTGCTTTCACATATCATCATAATAGGTAATAGGTATTCAGTTACAGTATGGTAAACAATCAACAAAATGAAGCGACGAAAGTGGGATTGAAGATAATTTTTTCAACTTTGACAACTTGCGCAATGTGTACTGTGAGTACATACTATACATATTTTTATAATATGTATATTATTTTAGTTCATAAAAATGACCTCCTCTTTAACAAAATGGCTCTTTCATTCTTGGCATTCTTTTTAATATAGAAATCTTCGAAACAGCATACGGATTTTTCGGCCGAATATACTATCTTTAAACAAGAACTTAACGTTGGGCGCCATTGTTATGAGCATTTCCAAAAACAGAACAAGTAAGCGTACAGCGGTAATCGACGCCCTTTGCCCTTATAATACCTCGTCGGTAATGATTTTGATTTGATGCCATTTGTGCCAAGTTATTGCCAACAAAAAAACGGTTTACAGCTGACAGTTGATAATTATTAATAATGAATAATACAAAAAATACAAGTTTTAATTTAAAAACCCATGTTTCGTGTTTTTTCTTTTTTATTTAAAACTAAGCACTGAAGATTTCATAAAAAGCTCCTTCTAACTGAAAAATGGTTATTTTATCATTAATACTCATAGATGCTATCAATATGAGGTAAAGGTGTGAAATTAGTTCAACTCACAAACTCCCTAGACTCACACTTCTTTTTTTTAAATTTTTTCTGTTTTACTTCTTTGAATCCACGATTAATCATTGTCTAAGAGAATTTAATTATTTCACCCAGACACCACGACCATGAATGAACATAAATTGTTCCCTCGCTCAAGAAAGGCCAAGGCTAACGAAGATTTCCAATTTTTCAATAATTCTTTTTTTCTCTGACTCCGCTCAGCTCATACATAATCCTCTTCATTTTGCTTGCACTTTCATCCAAAATCTAATTCGCAAGTCAAGGAGTTGTTTTCTATATTGTCTCGCTTGTTACTGCAGTTACTGTAGATCCACAATTTCACTTTTAGCCGAGTGGAGAGTGCAAGGCGGGACAAGATTGGTGCACTCGTACACAACATCATTAGCAGTTATATGTTAAGCGAAATTAGCCTAAAAGAAAGCAACTCAAGTTTGTTTGGGGGCAAACTAGTTGGATTGCTGCGGTACCCACCTAAAGTTTTGCGATTGTGGTGCAGAAGGGAAAGAAGCTCCCCTGGTACAAGAAGAAAAACTAGCCAAAACCAACTTTGGGAAGACACCAACCAGTCCTCATCGCCATCAGTCTTTCATGCACCATGTCTCTGTGTTCGCCTTCATCTAAGAAGTTGTCTCCGCGACAAACGGGGGATATGACTCTTCATCTTCGTATACCCAGTCTTATATATTCAGTGGGTGTCTCTGTGCTGCTGCTGCTGCAGCACGAGGATGCCTTGCATGATATATAGTCGTGAATTTGCATGGAAAAGTTTGCCATTGACCCACTTGCAGAACTGGTAAATGTTACTGAAGACGAAGCAGACGATACGACAATTATATTAGAAAGAGTTTGAATGTCAGGTCAAGTGAGACGACACGACAGCTGAACACGGAATTTGACATTTCAATTCACTGTTTTTGTTTCTTTCTCTTTAACTTGCATATCCTGTTGTAGGGGGCTGTGGTGAAATTTATGTGACATCGTTAATTAAGCTTTAAAAACAAACGCTAATGACTAATTTTAATTCTTAATTAATTCACTTAATATTCTTTAATAATGTGTTTACTGATTTTTTGTTTTTATTTTGTTTCAGGTAATTTGACTCGGTTATGGTTCGATAAAAGATGATGAATCCCGTTATATTGGCGAGGTATTGCCGGTGACTATATAAAAACTTTCTTGCTAATTTCTTAATTCACATTTCAAATTATTTAAACATTTTAATTTTAATTCGAAATTTGATATTTAGGTACAGATAAATCGTTTTTTTTTTGTTTTTTTTCGGTGTTATATTTTGTATGAAATCACTCATCCTAAATTTGGATCTAATTGATTGAGTGAGGTGAAAGTTTAATTTTTTGATACATTACATTAATATGCAGAATTTTGTAAAAAATGTCTAGGCATACATTTTAAAGATTGTAAAACCTTTTCATTAGACCAATTTATTTTGAGAAACACCGGCAAAGATGAACCCATTATTTTACACAGTTGATGTGGAATAAAGTAAATAAAAAAAAATAAAAAATTAATATTGAAATGTTTGCACACGTTTTTCTCAAAACCTATTCCTTTTAGGTAAAAAAGTCTTTTTTTTTGTGTAGAATGAAATAATTTTTGTTTCAAAAAATCTCAAAAAATTTTCCAGATATTTACAAAAAAAAGAAGGTAGGTACGTTTTAGAAAAAGCTCAAGACGTGCGTCGCTCCATCGTCTAGCTTTGTTGCAATTTTACATCCAGAGAACGAGTTGAAATTACTGAATTATATTTTTTCATGGTTCTTCAACTTGGAAACCTAAAAAACAAACCTTTAACCCGGCCATTTGTTATCCCAGTGCAGAGGCGTTGGTGTTGAAAATCGTTCATAAAACATGCAAAAAAACCGATATTGTAGGTATTATGTAAGGCCTGCGCAAGTTTTTTTCAAAATCTATTGATCTTATACGAATAAAAAAGGTTTCACAATCTTTTTTGAGCAGAAATCGCGTAGCTAAAAATTGTATCTTACTGAATTTCACCCACTTTCACCCTCCTCTATAGGAAACTTTGTGTGGACTCTGAATTATAAACTAACCAATTTTGTCTAATTTATCTGCGTGCATTAAGGCATACCTTATTTTGCTTTAAAATGATTCAAACTATTCCTATGAATTAATAAAACGCACGAAATTGCACTTATGTGGGCTTAGAGTCCATTCGATCTGTTAAAAGAAATAAATTAGTTATGGGAGCTTATATTTTGTTTAGTTTAAGGTATAGGTATAGTTATAACTAGTAATAAAGTGATTAAACCATCTGATGTCGTAAAAAAAATCAATTTATGAGAAAAAAATTTACGCAATATTTTAGGATTTATTAATGCAAAGTCAAAAATTAATTTTGAAAAAACATCATCTACCCATTTTTGAAATATCGAATTTTCAACAAATTATTTTAATTTTTTTTGTTAATCCAAAATTAGTATTTTTTTTTTTTTGAAAATTAGAGGCTCTTATGTAAAAAATTTCATTGAAATCGGTTCAACATACATATATTGAAATAAGTAATCGAAAACCAAAAAAATGTTTTTATGTTTTCTAAAAAAAATAATTTATAATTTTTATAAAATTCAAAATAAAATTTGCAAATTTTGGTACACAATTCTTTAAAACTTTTGAAAACATTCTCCATACAAAAATTGATCAAAATCAGCTGAACCGTTTTTGGGAAAATCGAAAAATGAGATTTTCAATACCGGTTTTTAAACATTTTCAAACATTCTCCATAAAAATTTGTCAGTAACAGTTAACAGTTTTTGAGAAAATCAAAAATCAAAAAAATGGTTCTATGGGTGGCACCATTTTTCGAAAAAAATTTTTGTTTTATAAAATGGTTTCCTTTTTGTAAACAAAATTACTGAATTTTTTTTTTTTAAGTTTTGGGTACGTTTTTGAGAAAAATAAGATTTTCATTTTTTGCTTAAAAAATTTGTCTATGGCATGTATCGTTATTTTTAGTCTTAAAAAAAAAGAAAAAACACTAGGTACCAACTTTGAAGAAAATCGACCCACCCGTTTAGGTTACAGCCGAAAGGACAGACAAACAGAATTGCGAGACCCACTTTTTTCGACTTCGCTATCATCGTAATGTCGATTTTAATCAAAATCCCGAGTTCAATTTTTTTTACTAATCCATAATAAGCCATATAGTACCTATGAACATACAATATCGGAAGTAAAAAACTGAATTAAATAAAAAAATTGTGGTCACGGTTTTGAAAAAAATAAGGCTCAGTATTTACCTAAAAAAATTGTACAGCAGGCGCCGCTATTTTGACCTTAAAAAAAATTTAAAGAAAACGTGTCGGGGGAGTGTCCAAAAAACATTGAGTGGCGCACCGAGTTTAAAGAAAATCGACCCACTCGTTTAAGCTGCAGTCGGAAGGATATAGGCAGACAGGAAAGAGACAATGTCGACTTCGATATCATCGTAATGTCAAGTTTGATCATAATCTCGATTCGATTTTTGTACGAATACATAATATCCCATATAGTACCCATATATCGCAAGTAAAAATGTATTCCCATCGATAATCAGAAAGTAAAAAAAAACTTGTACATACTTAAATTTTATTAAAGTGGGAACACTTGAAAGCAGCATCCACGAGTAAAACACCAAAGCTATTATGACCCTTTCTGCCGATAGTACCTATATCTACTCGTACAGCCAAATGTACTTAGCAATCACACTTTAAAGAGTCATAAATTTTCTTGGACCCTATGATTGCTATCCCACATCAGACGACACAAATATTCTCCGCATCCTGCAACCCGCACCAAAAAACACATCAAACATCGACGAAGGTGACAATGGCTTGTTAGTTAAGTCCATCTAAAAAAAAAAGAAAAGGATTGAGATCTTTTCCACGTAGGCATCGCATCATACATATTCACTCCAAAGGCGCATATCTTAGCTACTCTTGAGGCGTCTCTCATTAAAATGTCTTGTTTGGTTTTGGATGCCTTTAACCTTCTCGTCGCACATACCTATAGTATATACAGTACCGAGTCTACACATTTTGTTGGCGATATCGTGGGCTATTTATGGCTAGACTTTTGAGCTCAGGCAAATAGGGGCGACAAATAAGTAGAGGTCGGTCATCTAAAAAGCAGAGGCGTTTATTATGAGATTTTGCAAATTTACGGTGACTAATTTTATTGCAACGACTTCGTTTTGGGGGAATTCTTCTCCATGATTGTGTGCGCGGGGATTTTTTTTTTGTCACTAAAGCAACAAATTCGAGAAGCTTGAGATGAATAACTGTAATGGGCCGTTTGGATGTGGCGATGAAGACGATTTACAGAAGTGCTGTAATTTATTGAATTGTTGACTTTTGGGAATAATTCAGGCGTAAATGTGAATGACGACCCCGGAAGACTGTGGAAGAATTATATATGCAAACGAAGTGGAATTCAATTAGTTTTTGTTTATTCAAATCCGAGACTTGAAAGAGGGTTTTTGAGATTTTATTTTTAACTACTTTAAGAATCTTACACCCGCAAATGGAATTCTTATTTTTTTTTTTTTTGATTAAGGCCAATTTTTCCAACACAAAATCTGAATATTCACCCTATGTAGACTATCCAATGCAGTTCCCTTTAAAATCGAAATAATGCTCTGAAAATGCAATAAATTGCAATGCCAACATGAAAAGTCACTTTACAATTAATCTCTCTCAGCCAGTCGCCCTACTATATTTCCATTATTTTGTTTATTTTTTTTTTTCAACAATATCAAGAATCGATCTGAGTTGGGACGCCATGCTGCGGGCTCCAGACTTCAATTGAATTTATACTAAGGCAATTTTATCAAAATAGGTTCTGCAGAATTTATGAGTATGCATTTATCTTGTGGTAATAAACTTCCAATGAAACGAAACCACATTTTTGCGAGAGAATACTTAAACTAAATAATAAAAAAAAAAGAATTTAAATTAAAAACATAAATCGTTCAAGAAGCTGTGAAATTATATTTAATTTAATACCAAGATACGAGACGAAAAAACATGTTAACATTAATTCTTGATTTTGAGATAAGAGCATCAGCTAAACATTTCAGCAGGTTAATGGGTTTGGCTGTTTATTTAAGCATTAGGTCATAACAACTTCTATTGCGGGTCTTATATACGATGACGAGATACTTTTGATTATATATAAAAGTTAATTTAATAACTCGCTATAATGTGCGAGATATTTTGTTAAAAATTCACAAAAAACAATGGAATAGTGTTTATGTTTGTTTATATTTATTTCATTTTAAAAGAAATAATAAAAAATTAAATCATATTAAATCAAAAAAATAACTGTTTTTAATTTTAGCATATTTTAATTACGATGTTAAATAAAAGTAAACAAAATATTTGCAGATTTTGCATTCATAAAAATTAATGGCTGTCTGGTGTCTGTCTATACTTCAACCCGTTGCTAATTCCAATTTTTCGAAACTTATATACATACATAGGTATAGGTAGTAGAGGAATAGATAAATAAATAAACTATAAGAATTTAGAATCGTACTCCCCTTTTTTTCTCAGTTAGAAGAAAGCAAAAAAACGTCTTTGATCTACACGAGGTTGTGTTTTTGTGAGAAATATATTATTTTGTTTACCTCAAAGAAGTCAAACATATCTATGTTTTAAATAACTATATGCATAACTGGTTGGTTTTTCTGTCATAAAGATTCATTGCGTTGTTATTTTATTATTTATTCGGTTCTTATACAACAAAAAAAATATTTTTTCATTTATTTTGTTTTCTTAACTTTAATAATAAGAATCACGTCTTGAAAATTAAAAATTGAACTCTAAATAAAACCTTATAAGCCTATAGCTTATGCTGCTGGTGGAAGACATGATGTCATTAGGTACTTTTTGTTTCTTGCTGCAATCCCATGATCATTATCACCGGTTCGTGTAAATCCGAATGACAGGTCAGCAGTTTGTTTGTTTCCCGGTTGTTGATATTTTTGATACTAACTTGTATGAGGGGTCTAGTTTCAAATTTGTTCTATTCCACTTTTTTTTCCCCAAAAATGATATGAGGAAGTGTTCCTTAGAAGGCTCTCATCTACGTGCATATGTAGGTAGCTAAAATTTATAGAAACCTATTATTTCCTTTACTTTTCGATGCTTGACAGTTGTGTTTTTTTTTTAAACCACACTATTCCAATCTGGCATTCCATACAAAATAAATTTCGCACCAAAATCCTATACTAACAAAAAAATTGTTACGCGAAATTTAGGTACATATAATTAATAAATTTTATTTCAATTTTTAAAAAAATCTCATCTACCTGTTTTTGATTTTTCCAATGAATTTTTTTTAAATCCAGAATTTGTTTTATTTTTGTCATTTACTTATATTCACACTTATATTTATTATTCTCTTCAGCCACATTAAGATCTGTGAAACAGGGTGTTTAGATAATATTGCCCAAGGAGAAAGCGCCCGAATCGATTTTGAAAACATTACCCCAAATATTTTTTTCATCCACAAACAAAAGGAATAATTGGAAACATAGACCCAATTTTTTTTTTTGAAATTACAAAATTTAAACGGCACCCAAATAGTTTAAATATAATTAATTTTTTTTTTTTTGAAAATTTTGACGTTATTTCCACAATTTTGTAAGATATTTCCATAATAAATTTTAATAGAATTTGTTGACACTAATCTCCCAATGTCACCAGATATTCACCAATGTCAGTAGTTTTCTTGGAAAACGATACCTAGGGTGAGCAACTTCGTGGGTTCAAAGGATTTAACTCCTTCGTATAGTTGCTAGGTAGGCGTGAATGTCAACAGTTTTTCAAAAAAAGATGAATGCAATAAAGCAAAAATTTAATCGATTTGGACATTTGTTTAATCTTTAATGACCCAAATTTAGACTGAATTCAATTGAACTTTTTTCATTGCAAAATCTGAACCGTGTTATTTCAAATTTGAGCGTTATTTCCTTTAATAAAAATAAGCTACACAAGGAAATAACGCCCAAAAACAACTAGGCTAATTGTGCAATTGAATTTGGGCTTTCTTTGCTTGGACAATATTTCCTAACGCCACTTCGTGAAACCACTTCATAGAATTAGATTTATTTCCCTTACTATGCACTTCTATGGGCTTAATTTATTTCCAGAGACCTATTTCCCTATATACCCAAAATCACAAAGGTTTTGAGAAAGCTGAAAAGAAGTTCCATCCGTTTCATAATTAATATTTGTTACAAATTACAATATTTATAATTTTAAAAGATGGCACAAACAATTCCTACATATATATATATATTAGCCAATAAATCTAGCTGTGCTTCTATAAACCTCTTAGGCATTTAAGACTTAATCTTGGAGAAATATAAGAGAATATAATCATGTTTTCTTTAGATAATCCATGTTAATTCAGGCATGGATACATTTATTATATTTAGGCCAAGAATACCAAATAGTAAAAACTTTTTATTAATCTCAACAAAAAAATTAATTCATAAAATCTTATGATTCGTATCGACGAAAAAAAAATACCCTTCAGTACCAAAATATATATTCAGTTTGATAAAAGTTTACCTTCGCCTCCTAATCTCTTGTTCAATGATTATACAAAAAGCCAATGTGGGGATTTCGAGGGACTATGAGATATGGAATATGAAAATCAGTCGATACTAGTCATTAGTTTGGCCTTAGAATCCATATTTACTGGTCTTTTAGTTCTATGAGTCTGGTAATCATGCATAAGACAAAATTCCTCCACAATAATCTATTGGTCTTGTGAGTCCTGTGAAGTAACCAAAAGAATCGTTTGAAATTGAATAAAAAACAAAGAGTTCTAGTTCATACTTTTTTTCAATAGTTCTGGCGAATGAAGTATTCGAAAAAAAAGTTTTTTTTGCTAACTTCACGCAGCAAGGACTTTTTTGAGAAAATGAGTTCTGAGCATGTTTTTCTACTTAAAATCAAAGTTCTAGAGCTCCTGACGGGTTTTAGAAAGAGTTCTGCAAAATTGGAAAAGTTAGGGCAAATTAAGGTGCCCATTGACACCAAAATTTTTCAAAATTCAAAAAAATCAAAAAAAATTTTTTTTTCAAAATCCAAAAAAATAAAAAAAAGGAGTTCTGATTAGAGTTCCCGATAGCAAACAAAGAGTTCTAAACATTTTCCCTATAACTTTTTTTTCTAAAATTAATTTTTCAAAAGTTCCCTGCGTTCCCTTCTGCGTGAATTTTTCAAAAGTTATTCGCAAATTGACTTAAATTTTTGGTTCTAAGTCAATAGGCACCCAAATTTCCGAATAACTTTTGAAAAATTAGATTTAGAAAAAAATGTACCCTCAAAATGTTTATAACTCTTTGTTTGCTATCGGGAACTCTAATCAGAACTCCTTTTTTTTTGGATTTTGAACATTTTTTTTTTGGATTTTGAAAAATTTTGGTGTCAATGGGCACCTTAATTTGCCCTAACTTTTCCAATTTTGCAGAACTCTTTTTAAAACCCATCAGGAACTACAACTCTTGATTTTAAGTTGAAAAACATGCTCAGAACTCTTTTTCTCAAAAAAGTCCTTGCTGTTTGAAGTTAGCAAAAAAAACTTTTTTTTCGAATTTTAACACTTTATTTGCCAGAACTATTGAACAAAAAGTATGAGGAACTCTAGAACTCTTTGTTTGTACCGGGAACTCTCATTTTTTGTTCAATTTTAAACAATTCTTTTGCTAACTTCACGGGACTGGTCTTGTGCTAATAGATGTAGAAAAAGCATTCAAGAGATTACCGAATAAATGAATTTCCACAAACTCTTTGGTTGGTCAACATTATTAGTCTAAACCCTTTTCACACACGAAATATTAAAATATATAGACTTCCATTGTGTATGAATAATTTATTTTATCGTAATTTAACAACATACCTACACAATAATCGTACAAATTATGTACTTCAATTATTAATTATTATTTTTATGAGATGTGATTTGACTTGGAAATCACAAAAAGAAAAGAAAATCATTAAAAATTATACCTTACCTACGCACTGATGTTGCTAATTGGTAATATTTTTTTTTTTTGCTGATATTATTAATTCCCACGATGGAATATAGAAAAATATGACCATATAGTTAATAGTTAAGTAAACAATATAATTTATTTTTTAGTTCTAATAATATTTATTCGGAAATTTCTGGAAGGACTGGTTTTATTGTTTTCCTTGTAAAAGTGTTATGCTTCAAATTTTCCAGACCTTTTTTACTCCTGATTCAGGCAAACCTTGAACATTTTTTTAATTTCCACGTTTTTCGCGAATAAATTCTTTAACTTCTAAACTTTGATTCCTTTTTTATCTTGAACAAAAATAAATATTTATATGTTTTTCCTGGTTGACTTGAATAAAAAATAAATAAACTTCAACTTGATTGTATCTGCCCATATAGACTTTGTCTTAAGTCATCAAGTCTCCTTCAATGCAAAACACAACATCACCATAATCATTAATGCAACTTCATAAAATGCATTCAATCTTAAAGCTTAAACCGTTAACGCGTTTTTTTGCTCACATAAAGCTATTTATCTCTTATAGTATCTATGGACCATGAATTACGTATTTAAACAGCAAATCCATTGCACACATAAACATGAACATAATGGCAATTTTAAATGGCAGCAACTTACATATTTAAGAAAAAAACAAATACAAAACAAAAATAAAATAAAACAGAATGGAGAATGCTACACTTTATATACATAGCTGCCCTGTGTTCAATTGCAGCAGCGTCATTAGAGCTGGTTTAATTTATAATACCAATTCACTTTACAATAATACTAGTTGGCCTGGCCCGCAAAGAGAATGTTCACAGTTCTTCAATATTATTATGCCACTCCCCTATAAGCCACGCCACCACTATATGCCAGCATTGTCGTTATGCCATTCACATAAAACAAAAAAAAAACAATTTTAAATAAAAATTTTATAAGCCCCCGATCCCAGGAAAAAATCATTTAAATTAGTTTAGACTTAGTTTTATGGAGTGAGATTTATGCTGCTAGCGGAAACTTTATTTTAAGATTTTAGAATGGACTGCAGTGAGACTATACGAAACTCTGAAACACCTTCGAAGTAGAAAAACGAAAAACACCACCCGAAGGACATTGTATTATACACTGTGATGTGCTGAGATATATCCATGTAAAGATGTATATAGAATTGGAAATGCACTCGTTTTTCTCGATATGTACAAACACAATTAAATCGGATAAATGTTATTATTGTAGTCGTTTTGTGTTGTTGTTGTTTGTTTTTTTTTACTTTGCTCCAGTGAAGGCTATGGGAATGAGTTTAAATATGAGTTGACAAGAATTGTCCAGGAAACCGGTAAATGGCTACTTATTAGTTGACAGAGTGTGGGACGGTAGGCTTGTTTTTTTTTTTTTTAAATCAAGTTCGTCACTCAGGTCTTTTGTTTTAATCAAAATCAAGCTCTATTCCACCATAATTTAGAATGGTACTAAAATCCAATTGACTTTTAATTGGAGAATGGTTTAAATTTAGCTTGTTATTGCTTCTTGAATAGCAATTTGTTTTCGTGTTTCACTAGGGAGGTGGTTGATGACTGGTAAGAAGTTTAGAAGAAGGCGAGATATTAAAAGAGAATTTTGTTTTTTTTTTACTTTTCCAGAATTATCTCCTACGGTTGCATTTTTAGTTTTTATAGGATATTTTTCTTAATTAGTTAATAAAGTGAGGTCATTATGAGATCCAGTCTATGCCCACATTTAGTAAACAAAAATAAGTAAATTAACATTTCACACGACCTTCCTTTATTTATATTTTTTTATTTATTTGTACAATTCAAATAGATACATGACAATCCTCCTTCATTATCCATACACATAAGGCAGTCTTAAGGTGAAGAAACTGCATTTTAATGAACATGGAAAATAAAGGCTTAAAAAACCTACACGCATCTTGTTCTATCTTTCAATATATGTACATACTCGTACTACCGCCCTCAGAGTTTGAGAATTTATTGCTATTTTACAATTGAATTGGTTTCAATTGTAAAGTGTTCATACTTGGGATTGAGAGTGCGGACAAGTATTTTTTTTCGATTTTTTTTAAGGTTAACCTCCTCGGGCAATTTCATATGTGTGTTTTCTTTATTGAGAACGAATTGCAATTTTTTTTAACTCATTTTACTCATATGAATGTTTTTTTTGTTTTGTATTATTGTAAGTTCGTAACGAAATGAAATTTAAACAGATTCGTCGTGATGTCGTTGGATTGTTGTGATGCCATATCCGCCCTCTTGTTGATGTTGACACCTATATATGGGGGCTTAATTCAAACACTTTGAGATGCAGAATTGCAATTTTTTAAGGCATCATCATTTGGTGTAATGTGTATTCGGTATTAGGGTTGCCACTTTAATGAAACTTGTTGAAATACTCGTTAATTACTTCACATGAAGAAATATTCTTAATTTTTTAACTCTTGAAAATAAAGAATTGAATTGTAAAGGTAAAGTGATAAAAAATTGTAAAAATATTTATATTATTTTTATTTTGAAAGTTTTTGTTTCTAAAAAATGAAAAACAAAAGTAAAAGCGAACAAATTAACAAAAAGTTCTAAATTTGTTCCATAGTACCCCTTTTACTACGAACAAATCAATACAAAAATAAAATTAAATGCTGTTCGTTGATAGGTACATCACTTTAGAACGGCTGAAACGATTTGGCTTATTTTTTATTTTCCAATAACAGTAATAGTTTAAATAAGATTTTTGTGAAAAGAAAATTGGAAAATTCGGAAAAATTGAAAGTGCTTTTTTTCTATTGGATTTTTGTAGGAAGTCGTGACTAAAAATCAGTATTCGAGTGATGAATTTAGGAACTTATTTTTCTGATCCATTTGGATTACCTTTAAAGTCATTTTAATAATATCCGCCATCTGCAACGCCCACTAACATTTAAGTTTTCTGAATAACACCACTAGAAACTTAAAATTTTTAAATTAATTTTTCTAGAGCTTAAGTAATAATACGTATAATTTCCTCGCCTCACTTTACCACGCCCATGTAAACATCGTTGAATCAATAGTCTTGGAAGCACTTGACCCGATTTGTATGAAATTTTCAGAATTTTCCATTAAAAGTGGGAGAAAGGTTTTAAAATTAGTTTAAATAAAATCTCCCTTTTCTTTTCTTACATTTAAGTTTGAAAAGCTATAATATGCGTTATATATCACACCCAAACTTTTATTTAGCTAATAAGTTGTGTTAAAAGAATTAGTGAATTAGTCATAATAAATAAAATAAAATAAAATAAAATAAAATAAAATAAAATAAAATAAAATAAAATAAAATAAAATAAAATAAAACAAAATAAAATAAAATAAAAAAGAACGAAATAAATTATTCAATGATAAACTGATACTATTAAAAAAGCAATCAGAAACAAAAATAGGTAGCAAGAAGAAAACAAACATAACTATGCAAATTACACAACAATTCAAATCTTGAAAAGGTGTACTTTTTACTAAATACCCAACTAAAAAACTCCAGAGCTAAGCTCTCGAAATCTGAAAAAATCTCCCATACGGATCTTTTATATCCCATTGCTGTACTTAAGAATTAATATTATTTTATGAAACTTAAATAGGTCTCATAGCCTTTTTATTTTAAGAGTTGAACACTTTTATCTCTTTTTTATTTCTCCAAAGTACTTGAATCTTATAAATCAATGTTTCTTCTTGGAATAGGATTATAATAAACTTGTAGTCTTATAATAATCTTTTTGTGAAAATTCAGCTCTTAATAGATGTTCGTAGCCTTTATATAATCCCATAACAACAGTTATAAAAGAATTTTAGTCTTTTTGACTTCTATGAAAACCCTGACCCCTGAGTTTAATACCTCCTATATCAAGAGTATATGGAATTTAAATACCAAAAGTATTGCAAGAAGAGGCTTATAAGATCATTAGTAAATAAAAGAATAATTAAAATATGCATTATTTTGAAAGCGAAATACAAATTTGTTGTTTTTCGAGGTAAAAGTTCAAATTAGTAGATTTACCACTTGATCATGTTTTTTGGTTCATATTATGTGAAAAACAATAAATATATAGTATTACTATTATAACGCATAATAATAATTGCTTGACTTAAAAAATAAATATTCTCACACAAGCCTTTCAGTTTTTGAAATAAGACATACTATGTCAGCACTGCCAGAAATTTAGGGATAATATTCAATCGTACCCGTACATGGAACGACCACCTTAATAGTGTCATTGGAAAAGTCTATGGTAGCCTTCATGCTCTTGACAGTTTACTAAACTTCCGATCGGTGAGCTATCTGCATGAAATCATTCAAACTCAACAACCGGATTATCTACATGACAGGCTGAACTTCCCTGGTTCATCAAGGTCTTTTGTCCTTATACAACCACGATTTAAATATCTCATTACTGAGCGTCAATTTTTTGTCCATGCTACTCGCCTTTGGAACATCCCTGCACCTTGCGATGAGAAGTATAACAAGCGCGAAAAGGTTTAAATCTTTAGTTTTCAATTATTTGGCAAATCGTTGATAATATTTATTAGGTAAATCCTCATCTTTCTCATTTCTCTTTTGTTTTGTTTTCTCTTTTTTTGATATCTTCATATTTAACTTATACATAATGTAAATAGAATTACTCTTTTTTTTTCTTAATTAAAATTCAAATTCCTAAATCAAATTAAAGGCTGCAAAACTTTATAAGACTTATGACCTACTTTGAAAGCGATTTTGAAACAAATTAATACAAATACATACACCCAAAAATTTTGTTTCTCTCTGAAAAAATGCTAAATGAAAAAGATATATATAATTTTTTAAATACAAATATGTACTCTGTTCTCTTTTGAGGAATTTCATTGGAAGAGATGCATTCTCATACCAAGACTTAGTTGAGGTTATAGCCTCCTATATAACTGGGCCATTTAACGGTTTTAACAGTGTTATAACAATTTAGGAGTATTCTTCAAGATTACTTTTAGCTCCCTTACTATAGTCTAGTTAAGCTCTTGGAGCATCTTATGAGAGGAAAAATGTTACTTGGGTAAGGAGATCCTCAACCAGAAAAACATACTTAAATTTCCAGTAGTACATCGGTCGGACCAACATCCAGCGGTAAATATTAACCGACTGTCATTTGAATGACTTCCTACCAGTGGTAAACGGGGTAGAAATATAAAATCCTAGTTTATATCTGGTTTCATTCGATTATTTTCTTGTATTTTTAGTTGATTTTCCTGATTTGACAGTTGATTTATAGGATTCATTCAATGATTTTCTTGGTTTGCCAGTGGATTTGTCCGGTTAGCCAATTGATTTTCCTTGTTTGCCAGTTAATTTTTCTGGTTCGTCAGTTAATTTGCTTGATCTGCCAACTAATTTGTCTGATTCTTCAGTTGATTTGCCGAATTAGTTCGTTGATTTCCCTGGTTGGACAGTGGATTTGCCTACAGTTCTCCAGTTTATTTATCTGTTTTTTTTTCTGTTGATTTGCTAGATTCCTCCACTGATTTGTCCGGTTCAGCAGTTAATTAGCTTGTTCCGCCAGTGAATTTGCCTGGTTCACTAGTTGATTTACCTGATTTATTTATAAGAATGATTAGTCTCATTCGACAGTTGTTTTGTCTTATTCTTCAGTTGATTTCTTGGATTTTCCGTTGATTCACTTAGTTCATTAGTTGATTTGCCGGATTTCTTAAATAATTTGCCTGGTTCGCTATTGGATTAGGAATATTTTGTTCACCCGTTGATTCTCCTGGTACTTCCGTGGATTTAACTGCTTCGATTTATTTTTCTGGTTCGTCAATTTATTTTTCTGGTGAGCCAGTTAATTTTCCCATGATTTGTCACTTAGTTAACCGGATTTATCTGCTTCATCAGTGGATTTTACTGGTTCATAAGAATTCTTAAAATAAATTCGAAAGACGTTTACATGTGCGTTAGAAAATTTTTTATAAATGGCACTGACAAGTTTTTGTGAGGCCTATTACGTTTCTTCTTTCTTGTATAATATATTCCCTGTATGTCTAAAAAGTATTATAATAAGTACCCGTAAGAACTCAACGTTTCTTCAAACTATTTAATGCTTGTCTGGTTAAATGTCTCTTAAAAACCAAAAATACTTTTTTTAACTTTCTTCAACACTTTCGTTATTTATGATGATGAGTTTTTCTTTTTAATACTTATACATTTTTGGATTGTTTAATTTATTTATCTATTCCCCAAACATCTTGGCATTAATTTTCTTTCGTAGTTGACCACCTGATACCCATATATCTAACAACACGAATCCTGTGTGACATCATCTTTATTGAACTGTTTTTCTCAGCACATGTTTTTCTTTTTTTCTTCCGAATTTCATATTTTTCTCAGATTAATAAATGTCTATATAGGATTTTGGTTAAGACGATATAAAGTCATATATTTTATATTTTTTCATCTGAAGATATTTTGCATCATATCTCTTTATTCATCAGCTTAAAAAATTTACCACTTGATTAGCTAATTGCCACATGCCGGCACTCTTTGCAACAAATCCTTTTTTTTTTAAAACATCCACTCATCCAACAAATTAGATTCGTAATTCATATTCCAATTACAAGATTTAAGTCTATAGCGCACAGCTGTGTGTTTAAGCCTCTCTCAACTATCCAATCAATTAATAACAAGCTTAAAATATTTTTCTACAACACTTTTACCACATCTGCGTAATAAAGTAACACACACTTTATATATACTTATGTCTATAGGTATTTCAAAAAAAAAATTAAAATACGCGTGGGAGAAAAAAAAAGAAGTACATCCTACCAAACAATATGTAAGATACAACCATCATCATCCTCCTTCAATTTGAGTTCGATTACATATTATTGCGGTAAGATCGTTTATCTTTTCTGCGATGGTCTGGTCCAAAAACGACCTGCTTCCGTAATTTGATGATTTCCTTTTGACTTCACTTGTCAGCAAAGTCCTATATTAGTTTTAAGCATATAAAGCTAGCTTCAGACTAAAGTGCGACAGCTCATCTCATGCAAAGCATTTCATATGATGATCAAGAGAGTCCAAGTCGATATCTTTTTGCCATCACTAAATACGGTTATGTCGACGTGCGTCGTTTCATTCATTGCAAGTCATAATTTTTGCGAGAATTAATTTAAGTCCAGGGACGAATCATCCATGGGGTAATAACGAATTTTGTCGATGGGCTTAATAAATATAAGGGGCTCTTATTATGTTTTTTTAAATATCGTTTTGGAACTGATGCCTTAGCCAAATGGTGATTTTTTAAGACTTAAAAGATACAAAAAGCAGATGAAGTCATAATGTATGATAATTTTATGCTTTTAAAACGCTGAATTTATATGCGCCCTGCTTGATAAGAACCTCTGATTTTTTTTTGAAATTAAAAGATAAGAATAACTTAGTTTGATCTTAGAAACAACAAGGCATGGTGAAGGATATCAACCCCAAAAGCTTTAGTCTTCTCAATGATTTAATCCAACCCTGCCTTAGTCCATCATCGTCGCATCGTTTTGGTTTGCTGTCCAACGCATATTGAAGTTGTCTAGGATTTTTTTGCACTGCTACAGCTGCATATATGTATGTACGTACTTATGTATGTATGTGATCGCTTAAAATTTCGATTGCGGAAATTGGAACGCGATCTGGACGACTTTCTCCAATCACCGTGAATCTTTTGTTGATGGGTTTTTGTTGTTATTAAAGTTAGTGTATATCCATATGACGATGATGTTGTGATGATGTTGATGGCAATGATGATCACTTCTTGTGGTCAGACATAAAGATTAAATGCGGAAGATTTTGTTTTTCTTTGCTTTTTGTTTTTGTTTTTTTTTTTTTGCGCAAGACATACACGCACACTTGCGCACTTTTGCCAACCAGAGTACGAGATACAATTTGGAATTTAGATGCCACTCTGATGCATTGTTTGCATCTCAAGTCTTCTTTTATTCGATTGCTGCGTTGTCTAACGCAAATCGGCGACTGAAACACTTCTATGTATGTACATATATTTAGGAAAACAAAAGAAAAAAAATCAGTTATAAATCCGTGAGCTAGTTTTGACTTCCGCAGATACATTAACTCAGAGTGTTGATATCTCAAAAGCGGGAAGTACCATAAAGTTACTTGAATTATTGTACTTTAACTCTATGAATAAACTGCTTATGGATGGCTATGACGTTGTTTTATTTAAATATACACTCCAAATCAATTGATTTCAGTCAAGTTTTTGGAAAAAGAAAAACATTTTCACCATTTTGTATCTTGAAAATACTGAAAACACCAACAAATTGCGAAATTTGTTTCTTAAGATGAGATTATAAAATGAAAAATTTAGTAAGAAATAGCAAATTTGCAAATTTGTTAAAACATTTTATGAGGCAAAAAATTAGAATATACGAAAATCCAGCGCAATCAAATGACGTAAGGTGTTAATTCACTTGAACAAAGCCTGCTATAGATGTTTCAATTTCAGCACAAGTTTCCGTTCTTTAAAGTCCAAAATACTGATAAAAAAAAAACACAATAATGAGAGGCTCTAGGTACAATTTTTTTTGAATAAATGCATCTATACCATCTATACGATTTTGCGCAATTTCCTTAATTTTCTCAAATGACCTGAGGTTCAATTCTAATGGTTTGTTCTTGATACAAAAAAATCATTGTTTGTGGAAGGTACATCTACGTATATTTAATTGTATAATTACCTTCATAAACCAAAGACTATTAAGTAGTTTATGGATATTTTTGTTTTGTAGTTTATAAAGATACTTCCCATTTGCTTAAAGAGTAGGTAATACATATTTTCAGTTTAAAATATCGGTCACAAAAGATTATATAATTTACCGCTGAAAAAATTGGGACAATTGTTTTTTTTATTGAGGGACTTCAGTCACGATTTAATGACGGTGATATATTTTAATAGGAGAAAAACGGTTGTCAGTTATGAATCATTTGAAGTTTTTATAGTGTGGGAAACTTTTTTGTTCTTATTGAAATTGAAGTCTTGAAGGAGTAATACACTTTGACTTTGAGGTGGTCGTTAGGACGGTCGCAAGGTTTGTAGAGATTTTCAACGGATCTCCGGGCGCACGGAGCCCATTCACGATAAAACCTGTCAATTTTGAATTGAAAATCTTTACGAGAATACGACCGTCTAAATGACGATGGTGTATGGTCATTGGTCCCTCTTAGGTGTAATGGGCGATTGCTCGCAGTTGGCTATAGTTGGGTGGCGCCAAACCAAGAATTTAGAGGAATAAACTCTATGAAATACAATTACTACGCAACATATGACAAACTTAATAATTATGAAAATAAAAACCACCAATCTATGACATACATAGATAACAAAATTACCAAATTCTTAATTTCTACGGGATTCGTAGCCAACCTTAAACTAAAGACCAGGAATCGCCACTGTAAGGTTTTGAAGGTTAAGCCATAAGACACTTTAGAAAATGTGATATTAGGTATTTTTATATAAGGTAGGGGGCCCAAATAAGGCCCACCTAACAGATTTGTCTAAATATCTTCTAGATTTTTGAGAATATCCGAGTAAACTAAAAATTTTATGATTCTTTGTCATTTTATCAACATGAATACATAAATTTTATTGTTTTTTTATAATTAAAAAATATATTTTTTTTACATTTAAAAAAAGCTTATGTTGTTCTTAATAAGGCCCATGGGGTCTTAATAAGGCCCACTCAGTTTTCTTAAGAATTTCGCTAAATTTCTAGCAAAAAAACAATGTTTTTAAAGTAAAAACACAAACAAATCAATGTATTTTAATAAATATATTTTTTTTATTTCATAAGAAAACAGTCTTTTCAGTTAAAAAAAACATAAAAATAAACAAAAAAAAAAACTTAATTTTAACAAAAAAACATAAACAAAAAACTTAAAACTTCACTTTTTTTATACAAAAATAAAACTTAAATATCCTCAAAAAAATATCACAAAAAAACTTAAAAAAACAATAGGAACAAAGTTTAATGATTTAAAGGTGTTTATGTGCATCCTCCAGGGCATTCAAATTCCTTATCTTCTAAAGTCAACCCAACACAAAGCTCATGGAACCAAGCTTCGCACTATTGACATTTCCGCATGTCCTCCATTCGGTCCTCCTTACAGGCATGACAATACCAAGTTCCACGATCCTCACGATCCTTTGACACAGATCTGTCTCTTGTTCTGCCGTAAATGTTGCAGGACAGCCAAGTTTCTTTTTAGATGAACCACTCGAGATATGATTTCTAAGCGTTCTTCGTGGAATGTTGAAGCGCTTAGAAGCTTCACGCTGTGTTAAACCGCGTTCCACAGCCTGCAACGCGTTTTCCATATCGACTTCTGTCCAATTAGAAGCTCTTTTTTTGGGTAAAGTTGACATTTTGTCTGAAACACATTAAAAATACAAAATAAAAACCAATAACTTAAAAACAAAATTTGCGTGTGCCCAATAAGGCCCATCCCTTTTTTTTTTGGGCCTAATTAGGAACATGCAAGACTAAAAAAAAAAAATTATATAAAACTAACTATCAAACATTTTTTACAAACAAATGTTTTAATTTACTTAAAATATTATATATTATACGGTAAAAATAAAAAATATGTACTTACTTTGTTGAAATTCGTTGAAAAAACACAAAAAACACACAACTTTTTTATAATTGCGTAGGTCTTCACCCGTCGACGAACTTCATTTAACTGCAGGTCACGACACGAATCGCGCAGCTGGCTTTTTTTCCTTTGTGTGTGTTCTTGCAGACATGGTTTACTTACACAGTACACATATTAAAGGTAATATCATTAGCGTTTTCATTTTTGTTCAGTCTTGCGCATCTGTCAAAATTGAGGTATTATGGTGGTAAAATGGTGGATTCAGTGCCCCTTTCCTTGTCTAATTTCAATATTTTGTTGTTGTTTCTAATGATGCGCGTTGAGTTCCAGTGGGCACTCGAACAGCCATTTTAAATTTTTTGACATTTCCAACTTTGACAACCTGCGCAATATATTACCTTTAATATGTGTACTGTGGTTTACTTATGCAAAGGAAAAAAAGTCCCGTTATTTGTTCGTTTCGGTGTTTTCTGAGAAGTGGGCCTTATTAGGAACAGGGCCTTATTTGGCCCCCGTACCTTATATTAGCGTTTGGGTATAAGTGAACGAATGACATTCTAGTAATTCTTAAATGAAGTATCAATGGTTTCCGTGGAATCATCTGGATTTTACAGCTTCACCGAATTCCCCTCACTGATAAAATAAATTACAAATAAATGTAAATTTAGATACATTATGTTTATTCAGAAAATACTTTGACTGTGAAATTTTTTTTTACAAAATGAAATTACGAAATTGTTACTTGTATTATAATTGCACCAATTAAACATGTAAAAACTGATGTAAAATTTTTTTTAGTCGCGTGGCCACTTTCGAAATAGTTTTAAAGACTTAAACCTCGGAAAAATGGTTAAAACTATGATTTTCTTTAATTTAAGAACAGCGATGAGTTATATCGATATTATACTGACTTTGCAGATAGCCGACTATTCAGTACTTTTTGAAGGTATTTAGTCTTTAAGTCATATAAAAGTCGACTTTAGGTCGCTTTTTTTAAATTAGAAATAATTAAAATAAATCCTTAAAGCAATTTTAACGATAAGGGCCTTCTGATTATTTACTCGACACATAAATTAGTACAGGGTTATGCATCCATAATTTAATAAAAAATTTAATTTTTGGATTTATATAACCTAATATGCAGGTGGGTCAACAGGCAAATGTGATATTGTCTCCTATGGACTTCTGACTCTTTTGAATTACATACTTGAATCCAACAATTTAGCAGGGAACTAAGATTTTCAATTATTCATATATTTTATTGAAAACAATATAGCTGGACTTGACTATTAAATAAACATTGACAGGTGAAAATTCTACAAATTTGTCGCATTTGTCTGATAAATTTTCAGTTCGTAAATATTGACAGGTGACATAATTGTAAAATTTGTCGTAATAATTTTGTAAGATTTTGACAAATTTGGCGGGACCATTCTGACCCATCGAATGAGTAGGAGCGTCAATTTCTATATTAAATAACTATTTAAAATGACAGCAACCGACATGAGCAAAGTAAGCAATTCGTAATTGTGTCCACTAATTTTCGATGAGATAAATGTTATGCGAATGTTTTCTTGACCCCAAATTGTTCATTGACTTAAAAATCAAGTAATACAATAAATTAATATGTATACTTTGTTTAAGCTCCATCTGAGAATCTTTATAACTTTCACTTGAAAGAAATTTCGGCATAAAAGTCTGTAAAATTTCGTATGCAAAAAAAAATTAAAATGTACAGTTTTGGACAGAAAACCACAGAGTTTCAAAATAAAGGAACGCACCTATATTATTAAACATTTTTAATCGCAAATTTATAACTTCACTTCTAACACTTGACCGAAATTGAACTCACAATTGTCAACTAAATACTGACACACATGCATATATGTAAATTCAAAATGTTTGTCAACTTGTCACTTTGAACACAGTTTAACAGATAATGAAGAACATAGTCGAAAACCATTCATTTTCTATTTTCAGTATTTGTTTTTTATTTGCCCAACAACCTAAAGGAGTACACAAATAGAGTGGGCAAAATTCTCAAAATAATGTTCATGATTTTTGAAATAAGCTGCCCCAGTTTATGGAAAAGTAACCCCACACGGAAAAAATTATTATAGATCAGATCAAGAAAAATAAGCTACAAATCACGAAAAATGAATCCAGTTTTATATCTTGGCTTCGAAATTAGTAAATTACGACTTTTTGTTTGCAATTTCATAAAATGAGCGAATTGAAGATATTGACGCTCAAAAATCATATTTCACCACTTTTGAGTATCAATTATTCGATCGAGGGAAAAAAATATTGCCGGCTTTGATACTTATTTATCTTTAAATTGCAACTTTTGAGTCGTAATTCGAAACTGTTTATTCGGCAATTTGCAGCTTTTAAAGATTAATCTACTTTCCATTTTCAAGCAATCCTGTCGAGATTCAAGAACAATTTTTCATTGAGATAACAATCTTCGTCAACTTAAACCTATGGAATTGCTGCAAATGAAAAACTGCAAATTAGTGAAAATAATTTCCGACTTAGCTACAAAGTCTGATGAGGTAGTGAAATTGCAAAATACATACCTCAATTTATAAGTTCGAGTGACCTTAATTCCAAAGATTGTGTTTTGGACAGTTACGACAGTTGGGCTCATCAATCAGATGCTGTCGTACCCTACTAAGACGCGAATTTTGGTTATGCTTACCGATTCTTATAAAACTCACAGCATGAATGCACTGTGAATTCTATATTTCTAAGAGAATTTGATCAAATTCAGACACTTAGAAAAAAATAGTAGCCCGTAGTCTGGTTTTAGTATCGAGAGCATGCAATTCACCATATAAATATTCAAATTATTCCCCTGAAGATAGTAGATTGTGACTAAAAAGTTGTAATTTACTGTTTAGTTTTGATCTTAAATCAGCAAATAGGTATTTCATAAATTTCAAAATTTATATATCGTGATTACATTTCATTGGTTTGAGCATTGAGAAAATGAAAATCACCATATACATTTCGCAAAACAAGATAAATAATTTGTAAAATTAAATTATTCCCCAGCAGTAGTAGATTGCGACTCAAAAGTTCTAATATGCTTTGAAGTCAACAAGCTCGAATTATGACTTTTGATAATAAATACCAAATTATAAAATTTTGTATTTTACGAAGATTTGAATGCTAAATTACAATTTTTTCAATCATTTTTAAATAAAAGCGTCTTGATTTACTAAAAAAAAGAGTTTTGTAAATTACAAGCTAAAATTTCGCAATTAGTGATTTTTCAATTCTTCCCGTGAATCCTTTCGATTGGTTTTTTTCGAAAACGGTTATTTTTAGGAACAAATTATTTTTTTTTTTTTAGGAAATTTTCCAAGCTACAAATAAGTTTTTGACATTTTTTCGGTATACAACAATTTGGGAGTTATTTCTGAAAACCATTTTGGGGCACCTTTTACCCCCTTTTAAATTATTAGCGGCGCTCATATCGATTGGGACTTTTGATAGTTTCTTAAGAACACCATGAGGAAGCTATATACAAAAATCTAGCCTTCTAGCTTTCTAGCGATTAAAATTCTTAATTGTTATGTTTTTAAGGCTTAATTGACTGGACTAGTTGTTAACGGTGTTGGCCTAAGTTTTTGAACTCAACATTGTCAAAAATAGAAAATTTGCACTCTTTTTAAGTTGGGAGTTTTTAATTCTGAATAACTACATATATGATTTTGAATAAAACTTTACTATTTCAAAGAGCAATTGCTTCAATTTTAGTTCAGAATCTCATAGGTTAAAAATATAAAGACCAGTTTTCGGTGTTCTATTTATTAACTAAACCAATCATTGGGAAAACAAAAGTTAGGGTTCGATATATAAAGATTGAAAAAGAAAAATATTGTAACAAAGCAAAACACCTTAAACCATCACTCCATCTATCGGATTTGTGATTCAGTGGTATGGTATATGTATGGGAGAGCGGAAAAAAGTCTGTAAATCTAAAATATTTAACGGATTTTAATTAAATTTGGCACACATGTTAAAATTGCTCTTTTACATATTTGGTCAAAATTTTGTTACGAAAAATTGAGTAGAAAAAAAGTTATTGACATTTTTCTAAAATTTGAGGGTTTTGATGTTGTACCAAAAATTCATAAAAGTCAGAACTATTTAACGGATTTTTAATAAATTTGCCACACATGTTAAGATTCGTCTTGTACATATTTGATTAAAATTTGGTTCAGAAAAAGTTATTAGAAAAAAAAGTTATTGATATTTTTTTTTAATTTGTGGGTTTTGATGTTGTTAAATTAAAAAAAAGTCTGTTAAATTTGAACTATTCTATTCTAATGAAATTCGGCACACGTGTCAAGATTAGTCTTATACATATAAGGTCAAAATTTGTTTAAGAAATAATTATTAGAAATAAAATTATTGACATTTTTCTAAAATTTGAGGGTACACCGAAAAAAAAATATTGTAAAAACCACCGTAAAATTAACATTTTTCGTTTATAAAAGTGAGCTACTAAGAAAAATGTCAATATTGATATTCTCGTCATATCATTGTGATATGAACAAGTTATCATTATGATATGAAAATTGTAATTATGATATGACCAATGAAATGAAAAAAAAAAATATTCTGCATTTGTAGGGTTTGACGATGGTTTCAATTTTGTTTTATTTTTTTTATAGTTTTACATTTTAATTTATTATTTTGTTTTTCCCATGGTGGTAAACGCCGCTGATTATTTTTTATTCTGAAAATGTAACAATTTTATTTTATTTGAAAAATTTATAAATTACTCACTTGGTTTTCTGGGATTGAACCTGGAACCTTCGGCTTACGAGCCCAAAACACTTCCACTGGGCCAATTCGCAATACGGAACGAATGTGTGGGAAATTGATAACTTTATGAATATTGCTTCAATGCCAACCAAATTTTTACATTATAAATTGATATTACAATATCAAAAATAATTGTTAATTTGAGATTTTTAATATCAATCTGATCTTAAAAATATTGCTGTAATATTTTTATTGTCATAAATACAACATTTTGAATCATTGTAGATATTTGATATTAAAAAAATATTGAAATGATATTCCGTTTTTTCAATTAACATTGCTGCACATATCAATTTTATATTAAACTGAAGAATTCAGCCTAAAAATATGAAATTAATAATTTTGTATGATATGCTAGTAGTAAAAATTATCAGCCTAGTTTTGATAATGGAAATTGATATTACAATGTTAAAAACAATCTTATCAAAGTAACATTTTCAATTTCAATAAAACAAAAAAACTATCAGAATAACATTTTTACCATGAATTTATCATGTTTTTTGGTTAATTTGATATGAATCACCAAAAATATGGAATTAATATTATAAAAATATTATTTTGATATTGCGTTTTTTTTTCAGTGTACTGAAATTAAAAAAAAAACGTCTGTTAAATCTGAACAACTTATCGAATTTTATTGAAATCCGACATACATATTAAGATTAGTCTTAAAAATATTTGGTCAAAATTTTGTTAAGAAAAACTGATTACAAAAAAAAATTAAGGACATTTTTCTAAAATTTTAGGCAAAAACATTATCCCTAATTCTTTTATTTATTCCTTAATCATCATATAACTCAGACTATCATAAAATAGTAATATTTGTTCGTATATTTTTTTCGAGAAAATTGAGTTGAAAAATTTTACAGACAAAAATAAATGATTAAATAAATCTTTAATAATAATTGAAACACCTTATTGACTTTGCTTTTTTTAATATTCACAATATATTTATTTATTTAAATTACAAATGAATTTGGTTTGGATGCATTTCGACGTTTTTTGTCATCCTTTTAAACTAATCTCAAAAAGTGACATATTATTATTATTATAAGAAAATTAGATGTAAACAAAAAATATGTAAATAAAAAGAAATTATAAGACAAAAAGAAGAAATGCTATTTAATGACATCCAGAGCTTTGAATAAAGGTGACCTTATAGGTGTATAGGTTTCAATTATTATTAAAGATTTATTTAATTATATTGGACTTTGCGGCAAAAATATTTTATCGTTTTTTTACATAAATCATTACAAAAATAAATGGTTTCGCAAAAATCGAATTTTTCAGACCTAAGTCAATGTACATACGTCCTTGGAGGCAAGTGGAGCTAAACTTAACACTCAAAAAGTTTTCATTAAAACCATTTTTTTTGTACCATTGTTTGAGGCTACTTATAGAAGGCTTCTATAATGAATTATTTTCTTCTTTTTTTTTAATTTTAGATATAGTCAAGAATAGGCCAATATAATGTTGTATAAAGTTACAGAATTTATTTTAAGGAACTTCAGAAAAAGACATTTAAAAGTTTGTTGAAAATATGGTTCGCAACTTGAATAAAATATTTTTTAACTTTGAGGGCTTGTGAATTATTTTAATATACACCGAAAAAAAAATATTGTAAAAACCACCGTAAAATTAACATTTTTCGTTTATAAAAGTGAGCTTATAAGAAAAATTTCAATATTGATATTCTGGTCATATCATTGTGATATGATCAAGTTATCATTATGATATGAAAATTGTCTTACTTATGACCAATGAAATGAAAAAAAAAAAAATAATCTGCATTTGTAGGGTTTTGTTTTTTTTTTTTTTTAAGTTTTACATTTTAATTTATTATATTTTGTTTTTCTGATTACTTTTTATTCTGAAAATGTAACAATTTTAATTTATTTGAAAAATTTTATAATTACTCACTTGGTTTGTCTGGGATTGAACCTGGAACCTTCCGCTTACGAGCCCAAAACACTTCCACTGGGCCAATACGCAATACGGAACGAATGTGTGGAAAATTGATAACTTTATGAATAATGGTTCAATCCCAACCAAATTTTTACATGATAAATTGATATTACAATATCAAAAATAATTGTTAATTTAAGATTTTTAATATCAATCTGATCTTAAAAATATTGGTGTAATATTTTTATTGTCATAAATACATCATTTTGAATTATTGTAGATATTTGATAATAAAAAAATTTTGAAATGATATTCCGTTTTTTCAGTTAACATTTCTGCACATATCAATTTTATATTAAACTGAAGAAAACATAATGTTTCTTATCAATTCAACATTGAAGACATCAAATTTGCCTAAAAATATGAAATTAATATTTTTGTATGATATGATAGTAGTAAAAATTATCAGCCTAGTTTTGATAATGGAAATTGATATTACAATGTTAAAAACAATCTTATCAAAGTAACATTTTCAATTTCAATAAAACAAGAAAACTATCAGAATAACATTTTTAACGTCAATTTATCGTGTTTTGTGGTAAATTTGATATGAATCACCAAAAATATGGAATTAATATTACATAAATATTATTTTGATATTGCGTTTTTTTTTCAGTGTATATACATACATATATATGTATATATTAAAAAATACTTTGGAATTATATGCTCGGGTTATCTAAGAGTAATTAGACATAAAAATAAAAAGGCTACATATGACTTTCTCAAAAGACCTTTTTTTGCTCTCAGCCCACTGTGCGCCGCCGCCGCCGGCCGCCCGAACGCCACCAGCACCCTCCATCATGAACGAACACACATACCTAAGTTAAGCACCAGCACCCTACATCAACATCCAAACAACATCCAACCACCATTTACCAGACACCCACCATCCACCGATATCAGAATGCATCATATTATAAACAATTTAAAGAAGACGACCCCAGCACTTGTCATAATTATATTTGTTTCGTCGGTTTTTATTTGTTTGTAGTTCACACAATGTAGAAAATAAGGATTTCAACAATTAAAATCTAATAGACTGGTGATTTTCTTCTTTTCGAATTACAACTACTCTCTTATATTATCAACTTATTTCAGTTTGTAGAAATACCAACAACATGCAGGTTCCTTTTCTTGGCGTATTTGTGAACGAGTAAAGTAAAACCTTTTTGATCCTAAAAAAATCACTATAGCCATCGATATTGTTAATCACCTCTTGCTTTGATATTTTGTAGGCTGGAATTCTATTTCTACCGTTATTCCCCTTTTGCTTTTTTAAGTAAGTAGCGGGTTCACTTGTTTTTACCTACTTCTAATTCTAAGTGAATCACGTAGGCTGAACTTACTTCTACAGCTCATACTATACAAAAACTGTGTATTTTATCAAATACCTCGTGTTCTTAGAATACTTTTGTAAAATTGTAAAAACTTCTTAAAAATGTTTTTATAGGTACGTGACTCAGTGAAAATTATTTGTTGTAGTGTTATGAGATCATTTCTATAAATACAAAACCCGTTATATTATATGGAAAATACTCAAACTAATTAGGCTAAAACAAAAAACTCAACTGAATCGTGCCCCAATGATCATAACTTTACCTACAATACCCAAATTAAGGGCACTCGATTTAATACATAAAGAATTAATATTTGCGTTTACATTTAAGCTTAATAAATAAACAATACAATAAAGACAGATAAGCTCAATCTCAAAACCTACTTTTATATTGTTTCTCTATTTTATCTGTCATCATCGGTTTGATTGTCAAAAATTAATCCAAAACATGCTCGTAAAGTTCCTCTATCGGAAGTAAACCTGATGATAAAACAAAGAACAAAACAAGGTCAAGTTATGGTCAACTAACCCAAATTCAAATTCACATATCTATTCCTCTTTCGACAGTGTCAAGTTCATTGTTAATAAAACTCTTAACAAAAATGTAACTGTAAGATATTGATTCCAAAAACAAGTTTTCCGATTTCTAAACTAAAACTAAGTTTGATAAGACAATTAAAGAAAGCCTCACCTGGAGATGTATAAAAACAGATTAATGAAAATATGGTGAAATTAGTAGGTATATCTCCACATTTGTGATTTAAATTTTATTAATAATTATTTTCTATTCAAATACAAAAAAAAATCATAACGGTACACTACTACATGTATTTTCAGAAAAGTTATGACAAAAAAAAAATAATAATCAAATTCCCGCACATCATTAACACGACTCATAACTCAATCTATTCAACCTCATGTTGACCATTGTAATAAATTTAAAATTCATCTCATTCAACCAGTATATGCGCCTCCATATATAAGTGAGTTAGTATTCTTTTAACATAGATATTATATCTTGTCTTATTCCAACAAAGTAACTATATACGGCTGTTTTAAAGGCTGAAAATCAATCACACACCATGTAACATGCAAATGGATTCGATTTTTCATCATCAACATAATAATATGAAGACATTTGCTTATACATACTCGTATACATATCTCGTAAAGAAAAGTAAAAGCCAATTTGAATTGATATGCAGCAAGGTGAATCTCTTGTACCTTTATACATAAATACTCCTCATATGTTACATAGAGCTTAAAACTCCACCCTATAATGCGCCAGACCGCACGGTAGGTGGTTTGTTGGTTTTGAGTTCCCAGTTCCCATGGCAAGCCCCCAACTTCAATTTAATTCAAAATAAAAACGTGATTTTCCCTTCGGTGAAATGTATACTTAAGTATCTCAAGACAATTTGCAACCAGTTAACATATTCTGTCCGACCTACGGCAGCAGCGGCGCAACGTACATCTATGACTTGCAAACGTAATAACTCTTTTATTCACTTCTTTCTCTCACAGACCTGAAGGTAATAATGTAATTTGTATGTTTCTATTCAGAAATCGATTTGAAAAAAAATATGAAGTCTCATTTGACGAGCATAGATGGTGCCCCCTTATTATATAGTCGGATCAGTAACGTTGTAATTTTTCACAGCATACTTTTGACCATTAAAGGGGTCAATTTTTATTCGAGAGTAACACATCGATCCAGCGTTTCCATAAATGCAGATCTGTCTGCATTTCGCAGACTTTTTTGATTTTCTCATACTTCCAAAATCGATAAATCTGCACTGCAGATATTGTCTGCACTCGTAAAAAATTGACAAACTAGTGGAATTTAAACAGAAAAAAGAATTTAAAAACATTGTGATTTTAAGATGTTTATGCTTACTACAACAGTAAGTAAGTACCTAATAACAGTTTATGAACCTAGCAGAGATTATAAAATATAAAGATAGGAATTTTCGTACGTTCCTACCTCCAAAACCCATTTGTTTAAATTATTGTTTTTGTTTTTTAATGTATAAATAAAAATATTTATGAAGAACCTTAATTTTGTGTCTTAAAAATCTGTAATGCAGACTTTTTTTCATCGGATTTGCAGATTTCGTAAATATTTTCATGGCAATACTCGGTGCTTCAGTGCGGGAACTTAAGGGTTGTTTTAATAAATATCTCAGCTAAAAAAAAAAAAAAAAAAAAGTGATTCCCTACTATCAACATCGATCAGTGTTAGCTCAAAAAAAAAATAAAGAATAAATAGAACACTGCCTCCCAGACTATAATGAATTTTCTATTTCATATAGTCAGGTCCTCACGCTCTATACGCTCTTAAGCCAAGTGATGATGTAGCTATATTGGAAAACATTACAATTACAACTTTGTGTTGCTTGTGGTAACTTCTTTGTCTGCTTCTTTAATTATTATGGTTTCGCTTTTCTTGCGGACGACCTTGCACGTATTCACACGATCGTGTTCACCTAATTTAAAATAAAAAAAAAATTAAATGCTGATTTGCTTCACAGACAATTTTAATTAGTTTAAGAGAATATTTGTTGTTGTTGTTATTTATTAATTTTAATTAAATTCTATGTTTTATCCTTGGGCTGAACATGTTTTTGAATTTATTATTTTGTTGTTTCTGGAAGGGAAAACTAACAAAAACAGTGTTGTTTTATTAAGAAATATTTTTACATTGATATAGAAAAATCTACAATTCACGCCTGGAAACTTTTTGTTAGATACTCGTGTCGTAAGGAAAACATACCTATACAGTATTTGATTTTGGAATTTTTTAAATCGATTGAATTAGATTTTGAAATTTAATACACGCATGAAAATGATAAAGAAAAATGCAAACATTTTGGATTGAATTCTTTGCATAATATTCAGTGGGTTTAAGTTTTTGAATTCAATGATCATGTAACACGCATTCAATGCAAATACAGGGTGTCTCGAAAACACCGCCTCAGAAAAGAAAAACATTTTTTATCTAAAAATACACTTAAAATTATTAAAAAAATAAAAAACAAAAAATAAAGGAAAATCAAGAAAATATGAATATTTGAATAAAAACGAATTAAAGCGATTAAACAAATTCTAACGGTCTTACTCTTACTTTCTTATTTCTAACATTCAACACTCAACGCTCAGTGTAGTTTTTTATTCGTTTTAATTTGTTTTCATCAAATATTCATATTTTCTTGATTATCCTTTATTTTTTGTTTTTTATTTTTTTGAATAATTTTAAGTGTATTTTCAGGTCAAAAAAAAACAACCTACAAATGCTTTAAAAATATGTTTGATAATAAACTGCGGGAAAACCGTTAGTTTTATGTTAGACACAAATTTCTAACTGCTCTTGTTTAAATAAAAAAAATTCAAAAATCGGTTGTAGTTTGGAAAAGTTAGTCAGTCAAATGAAAAAAGTATAAAAATCATAAAAACCGTTATAAGTCGAATAACGAAGGGAAAACGAGAAAATTTCCTCTTAAGTTTTTCGACTTGAAATGACCTCAGGAAATCATGTTTTTCTTCTGAGGGGGTGATTTCGGGACACCCTGTATACATTCAAATTATTGTATTTATTTTTACCATTTTATGGAAATATGATTTAGTTTAGTGGGCTTTAGGTCAAATTAAAGATGTTTTCAAATCAAAAAAATTTAATATAAGTGAACGTGTTTAAGGTTTATATTGATATTGCCAGTTACTGCCATTTAAATTCAGTAAAAACACCTTTTCGATTGTGTTGATTTAAATTCAAATCTTGACAAGTTTTGCCTGATGATGAACATAATCATGCTCGAAACGTCGCTTAATAACTTATATCTTTCATTTGACCTGAAGCCCACTAAACTAAATAATATTGTTAAATACAAAGGTCACTAAAATAATCATTCATTTTATGGAATGTTATTAGTTAATTAGGTGCATGAAGTACTTAGTCCCTTATCTTTTCCAAAAAAAAATATTTTGAAATTTGCATCGAGTTTTGGTCCCGAAGCTTTTACTCCCCTTCTTTGAAACCTGATATTTGTTAAGTGCTCTACTATAAATAAGACTGCTTTATAATACCCGTGTTTCGATGACCAAAAAACAGAAATAGTTTTCAGGGGTTACTACCTCCTCCAAGAGTATATCTTGTCATTGAAAAATGCTTCTCAACTTCGCCGTTTGAATTCGGCAAAAAATTGTAGTTCCCCTTCATACCTGTCAAAAACACGAAAACAGGAATGATTGAGAAAGTTAAGTCACTCGGCCCTTGTTCTATACGGCTATCACGCCATCTAATTTATTATTTATATTTATAGTTACAGTTCAAATTTGTCCATATCAAATCCACTGTTCCATTTTGGTTGTTATGTCTCCTGCAATAATTGTGAGTATGAAATTATAAATATATGCAGGTGCAAAATGAAAGTTCTCAGACCTTCAATAAATACTCTAAAACCAGTGGACTTGTAAATAGATTAAATGTTAATTAAAAGTAAACAAATGAAATAAATAAAATAATTTTGATTTTCAATAAATTGTTTATTTACATTAATTAAATAAAACTTAATTTTTAATATCACAATTTAATTACATAATTATTTATATGCGCTGCGCGTTGCAGAATAAATTCCATCTTTTGGCGGTTTGCAATTCATTTGTGATAAAAACTAAGTTCTAATATTAAAATTAAGTAATATAAATAAACAAATTATAGAAAAGCGAAATTATTTTATTTATTTCATTTGTTTACTTTTAATTAAAATTTAATCTATCTACAATTCCATTGGTTTCGTATGTATTTATTGAAGGTCTGAGAACTTTCATTCTGCATCTGTTTTAGGAGACATGGTTCATCACAAGCTTATTTATATACTTTTAAATAGATCCATCAAAAAAAAAAAAGTAAAATATATTCCATTCTGTAATATAGTTTTTTTTTTAAATAAATTCAACTTATTTTAGTGAAAACGAATGTAAAGAGTTGACCTTTTTCTAAAAATTGGATCCCTCTTAAAGAAATTTAGATCGATCCCAATGGTAACCTTCCTTCTAGTCTCTTTTTTCTTCCAAATCGATATAAGCATTAATAGATAACTGATAAATTGGAGCCTTATGAAATGAATCTTTTATCAAATAGTAAAATTAAATCAAGAAAACTCTTTACTTTATTTTTTTTTTCTATTTGAATTCATAAACTTTTAATCATTTAAAGACAAATTTGTATTAATTTATCCTTTTCTTTCTTTTTTCAGGTAAAACAAATTCTTAAAAAAAAAACTATTTGTCGTATTTCTCATGTATGTAAGTTCCACTTAATATTAATTAAAATTTTATGTTATACATGAACCTACAATTAATTCTTAAACAATTGTATTTATGACTTAATTGTTGCCCAAATTTGGCACCGCCAACAGATATACGAAAAAAAAATAATTTACTCGTATTACATACAATGTTCATTCAATCTAATAAACTTTTATTTTAACTATCCGTATATCTTGAATCACTTTGTTCACTCCTTTTTAGCACAAATTTAATGAATTTTATATAAATTCAACACGCCTTGCCGGATAAAATCAAAAGAATTTAAATTTTTCCACCTTCTTTGTTCAACCTATAAATGAAAAGCCCAGTGGCTTATTTTCTTTGATCGAGATCAAAAAATATATAAAAGTGGTTTTTTTCTATCAATCAAAGTATATACACTGAAAGAAAAAATAATGTTTGAAACAAAATTAATCATGATTTTATCGCAGGAACTTGCTCTTGTAGTAAACAATTATAATGAAGCTACATTTTCACGTAAAAATATTTAAAAAAAAGTCAGAAAAAAGAAGGTTTTAGATTTATTTTTTAAACCAATATTTTCAACATTTTTAAATCCAATATTGTTGAATTATTAAGAAGCGCCAAATTGCCAAAAGTATAACAAATGCAACAAATTGAGTACCCTTTGTTTTGTTTATTTATTAATAATATTTAATGCAAATATGAAATTACAGGAAATATGAAATATGAAAACGTTAACAATAAAGCCATCGGCCTCTTTTTTTTTTAAGTGTATCTCAACCCACAAATTGAAATAATAATTGCAATATGACTAAGAAAACTGGTAAGTAGGTACCTATAGAGACCAAGAACTGGTGTGCCTGTGTTATCACCATATTTGTCCATTTCATTGAATTATGGAACAACATGTGCTTGCTCAACGTAATCATCCGGTATCCCACAACATACACAACGTACACATATCCTATATATATATTTTTTTTTTTTCTAATTTTATTATTCTCTTGAGATCCAGAGACATATCTGTCATCTTTTTTGCAGAGGTTTTAGTTTTTTTTTTTATTAATTCTTTCAATTATTTAGAAGCAAGCTGCACCCCATAGAGCAATGATAAGCTGGTAAATGTAATATTACGACGACAAGTTAAGCTAGTTTTTCTAGTTGTATCATGCTCCACTTCTATTACAGCAAAATCGATTGATAAAATATCACGTACTCGTTTACATCAATAATTTTTTTCTTTGCAAATAATAATTTGTTACTAACAACTTTATAGTTTAATAAAATATTTTGTCGAGAGGGAATAATTTCATAAGAGTTTTGTTGAGCCCACACTGGCAGATTTTCCCACAGCAGCGCCATATTTATGAGTGATTTTTTTTTTTTAAATATTATACTCGTATATATTGTATCTTATGGTCTGCAATTTGTATCTATTGGGAGTATTTATGAAAAATGTTGTAATTTTTCTTTGTTTTATAGAGCAAGAATAAAAATTTAATGTGAGAATGAATTAAAATAAATTTAAAATTCATTTTTACCTTCACTTTACGTATATAGAGATTTAGCTAATATGCATGAAGTAAATGGCGCCCAACATAGGAAGGTTGATCATGAGTAATCAAATCACTCACCCAGTGCCTTACCCATAAATAGAGCGCCACTTGTGTTTCAAAATAAAAAAAAAAATAGCAAAACAGGTCAACATTCTTATTTTCCAAGTGGCCTTTTGTTTCTTTTGGTCTAAACCGATAGATACTTGTTTTGATCGAGAAATTGAAGGAATAAATTGTAAAAAATTTAACCTAATATTACTTTGATTCAACCAGAGCCAGCACCAGCGTCAGCGGCAGGGTCGTCACAGAGGTGGCACACCCGTTGACTGTACCATAACCTAACCTTATTTTTGATGCTTATGTCGATTATTGTTAGCATTTGCACTCTGTGAGAGATTTGTACGTGCCATAGATACAATTCGTATACATCTCAGCTGTCTGTATATGTAGGAGGAGCAGTGCAGACCAAACCAAGCAGCAAGGTGACTGCATGCAGCACTTTGTAGTTTGTATCTGTATTTAATAAGACGAAAGATTATAAGCGGCAAGGGTACCTATCTATTATGAGTTATTGCGCTGTAGGTATAGGATTTAGCTCGGTGAGAAGGCTGCAGTGTCTGTGTTTTGATGCTGCTGCCGCATCAAGAGTGTTGGTGGTTATTATTTAAGTTAAATGTTGTGGAAATAGCCCATTTGCACTGAAAGATGGCTGGAATGTTCATTCATTAATTTTTGTTTTTTTTTTTATTTTTTATTATTTATTTTGTTGGGGTTGGAACTTTAATTCATCAGTTTTAAATTGCCTTAAACATGCACAGCAATTTATTTCTATAACAGATGGTTAACAATTTTATGAGGCAACACATAAAATATAATACTTAATGGAAGTAGTGTAGATTAGCAACTGGTAGTTGATGTTGCTGTGTAAAGAAGTAAGAACATGTCATATAAATCAATAAATTAATGTTTTTTTTAAAGTGTAACGGAAATCAGAATTGATGGTAAATCAAAGTTTACACATAATTTGAAAATGACAAATTTTGTTTAAGTATTAAATATTTTCCATGATGCTCGGTAAAGTTTCTAAAGAGAAATTGTTCAGAGTGTTTATGGAAGCTTCAAGAAATGTTTTCATTTAAATTATCAAGGAATATAAAGAACAATTTTTTGTATTTTTTAAAGATAAGGATAAAATTAATCATCTTGTTTTCTTGAAAGTAAAAGTAGATAAAGATAATTTTTTGAATAATAATGTGGAAATTAAATCTTAGATTAAATTGAGGATAAGATTGAATTGATGAAAATTTTGTTTTGGATTTGGTCGAAATAATAGGGATTTAAAAGGTATTATAGGACTGTTATGCCGAAGGTCTTGGGTTAAATTCCCAGCCTATCCAATCTAAAAAAAAGCACTAAACAGAAATGATTTATTTACTGCCAGTTGCAGATTGACAAATCCTCCAAGAGTTTCTCTTGTCATCCAAAAATGCGTTTAAACTTATCCCATCGGATTCGATAGAAAATTGTAGGTCCCTTGTATTCCTATTAATGAAATGCACACAGCGATGGTTGAGAGTTGTATAAGTCACTATATAGGCCCTAGTTCTACTTGAGCTGTCGCAACATTCAGAAATATTTTTCACGGGTTACTGCTTCTTGCGAGGAATTGACATTCATGAATAAGAATTTCTCACTTTAGCCACTCGGATTTGATAGAAAATTGTAGGTCCCCTTCAATCCTCCATGGTAAAGAGTTGTAAGTCAGTAGACCGTAGTTCTACATGAGTTGTCACGTTATTAATTTTATTTATTTATTTATTTTAAAAATTATCTGCTGTAATTACAACGATTTAAGTTTTTCTAAATTTTCTCGGCTTTAACGATTTCAATTGAACTTTGTACCTATATATTGACCAAATTGATTGTAAGAAAACTGTGTATCAAGTTTTTTCCAGAAAATCTGCATTACGGAAATAGGATTTTGAAGTTTTTTTTTGTTAAAAAAATGTTCTTATTATTAGTAATTCATTAATTGTTCCTTTCTTCACCCATCACCGGTTTTGTTTGAATTTTGCAATCTGCTGCTTCTTAGTAAATAGTTTGAACAATATTGCATTTAAAAATTTTGTAAATAATTTTTTTTAACAAAAAAATCCATTTTATTAGTAGTTTTTAAATTTTGTTTAAATTATTTTTTTTTTTTAATTTGGTAGGATTCCAGTTTTCATAACCACAGCATGAAGTTTATGCGATATTAAGTTATGCTGCACCCATTAGCGTAATTGTTGAAACAGTGGATTAACACGCCAAAAAACAATTCAATAGTACTTCCTCATGTGAGGAAGTGACAAACCTTCCGAAATTATTTCTCATCTAAAGCGTTTGGATTTTGTATTGTAGGTCTTCTCTATTCCTGCCGGCGTACAACATGAACACAACAATTTTTGATAGTGTAAGTCATTGGGTCCTAATATTCAAAGCAGTGCAGCGTAGTGAAACCAGCAGAAATAAAGACCGTGCAACGTAAAGAAAGAAACGTAAATAATACCCGTCGGCCCTATTTGTCTTTTTTGAAAGTCCTAAGACCTGGGTGTCTAGCACGTAACTTTGATACAATCGATTTCATTGAAATAATCAAGGATGGGAAGTTACTACTTCATAATTTAACTCGGTAAACTGTTTTCTATTCCATTGAACAAAACTAGGAACTGCCTATGCTCGATTGTATCGACCAAACTTGATTGTATCAAGTAACATGCTGGCACCCCTGATCAAGCAATTGCGTTGATCCACTTAGGGTATTTTCAGTCGGTAGGAAGGTGCCTTTGTATACCGAATTTCTGTTTCAAACATTTTTGTAACAAAAATTATGAATTATATTGTAAACAGATTAGATTTTTCGGTCCAGTGCAATAAGACCCGCGGAAATAAAGCCCGTGGGTCATATTTCCCAAAATAAAAGGAAATAACACCTGCGGTTTTTTTTCCTTTATTGAGTGGGAATTAGACCCACCACAAAAAAGCATTAAGACCCGCGGGAGTTATTAGGTAAAAATTCTTGAAACCCCCGGAAAGCGTCACCAAAGGTAACTGTCCAAAAAAAATGGTTGACAAAGTCAGTTTTGGTTTGGTCTTTTGCCCACTGTTAAAACATGAGTGGAAATTCTAAAAATTGTCTTGAAATGGAAAAAAAAAATAAAAAATCGATGATTTGAATGAAACAACAACACTTGGATGAGCTACCACCATGTTTTTAAAGGATGAAGTTATATCTATTTCACGACTTCCACTTTCTCCTCCACAGAACCTTTTTTTGGCGCTTGGTCTTCTTTGTTCAATTTTATTTCGAAAAACTCTTGCCGTCAAAGCCATATGCACTACGCACTGCGCTACAGAAGGTCACGTGATCGTTCCATCCCAATTAAGGCTTTATTGTTTTGGCAAATTCATATTTGAATCAACTGGCATTTTTACTAGCCACACAAAAGTTGTTGTTGTACATTCGGTTTCTTTCAATTACTCCTTACCCGATTTATAAGTCAACAATTCGTTAAACATATAAGGAGGTAGATTTATATGAAAGATTTGACGAAGGTCAAGAATTAATTTTAAATTATAATTTTGAAGACAAAAAATGTAAAAACATTTGATTCAAAATAGCTTTTAACGGCCTTTAAGTCCTACAAAAATTGGCGTTTCGTCCCGGCGTTCTCACTTGGACTCATCAGTTGACTAGTGAGGGCCTTTGTCAATACGCAATTTTTGCTAAGTTCAGTTCATCTTACATAGATTTCGTGACGAATACCTAGTGTGAACTATTGTATACATTTGGTTCAAAATAATTTTGTTCAAAGTTTCACTCTATTAGTTAGTATTTTTTGTTTTTAATATTTAATGCTCTTATCATTTTTTTATTTAAACACTTAACACCAGTAGCTAAAATATCTTCTAATTTTTGAGAAAATTGAAAATAAGAAATTTAAAATATCATATTTTTACTCTTAAAAAATGTTTCTTACATCTAAAAAAAAATATTTTCATTCGACATTTCAACAATTAATATGCTAAGATAAGTTAGTATCACATTTTTTTTAATCAAAGCATCAGGAACTATATAGAACTATGGTGCATGCCTGATGAACCCCAAAAAAATTGATATGCTAACTTCATAAATACTTAAAATATGATCCTGAACTTTGCAGACAATACGTCCGCTGAAGTTTGAACAACCACCAAACTCGTAATACTTGTTCAATTTTATAAAACTAAAAGGCAATCGCTTCGTCTCGGCAAAATCTAGTGCCGATATTTTTTAGTTTTTTTTTTTTATTTGCCTTAAAAAAAAGTTATGACCAAAAGATACAAAAAACCACCTTTCTCGGTGCGTTAAAGAAAACAATTCTAATAGTCGCAAAGAGGTACCTAACATCAAATTTGTTGATTGAAAGTTTAACAAACATGTGAGCAAGTTTATAAAAAGGGACAAGTGTCATCATATCTAATTCAAATTAAGTCTAGCACTTTTTTTATCAGCTTGTGGCAGGTCTGTGAGGTTAAACTTAAACTCATATTCAACAAACAAAAAATGATGCTCTGTCATTTTGCCTAAGCTGTAAAATCTCATTCTTAATGATCCGATCAATATAATTTTTGAGTTGTAACGATTTATGATGTTTTTATAAAAAAAGTTTTTTTTTTTAATATTTTGAAATTCAATATTGTTTGACTCGACTCTAAAGATGGATCTGCTCTTTTGACACAGTGTTGGTACCTATGTAGTGTGATATCGTTTAAGTTTCAAGCTCTCCTTGAAAATTCTATCAAATCGGAGTTTCTTTGGTAAAAATTTTATGCATTACTTTTTCTTTGTTATTTATTTTAAATATTTTTTACTTGGACTTTAAATAAATAACTCAAAATCAACTTCTGTATCCATGTCTGCTAATCTATAGAAGCAGTGGCCTTCTTGATTTTATCCCTTTATAAATAAAATAATTATTTCGATCACCTACCTATCTATAAAAAAAAAATCAAACATTACAAAATGTTGCATTTTCAAACAAAAGACATTTCTTAAGGTTAACTATGTACATCGACTCTCGACGGATTCCATAATAAGCAAATTAACCGCAATTTTGATTTCGATTTCGATACAACAAAACAACGTCAATGAAAGTGAAACTGTTTAAAAATACAAACAAACACACTATCGTGCATATTATAGTATGGTAAGGTAGGTAACTCGTATATAAACTGTTTTCAGTTTTTTTTTTTTGCTTGCATGCAGTTTAATTGAAACGCCATTTAATTGGAAGCCATTGTACTCTGCAGAGCTATTATATATTTGGTTTGAACGGTAACTAACCTACAAAATGGGGAATAAAATCTTATATAAAAAAAAAAAACAAAAATAAAGAACAAAACAACAACAAAAAATAATAAAAACACACAAAAGGCAGACCGTAAAGTAAGAACCATTAATAAGTTTTATGTGTGGCCCTGAGAATACAATTTCCGTGCTAGAAACCAGAAAATAGGTTTTGTGTTTTTTTGTAGAAATAAAAATTGAAGGGTATCTACATACATATATCCATAGGTACAAGTATAATTGTTAAAGTGTAATTGGTCGTTAAATGCATCGCAATTGAAACTGATTGAATTTAAAAGCACTTATGGGTTTTTCGATATTTTTTTTAGTTCGAAAACAATTAAATTTCGAAACAAGATTTTGATGTTCAACTTTGGATTGTTTTTATTTTATTAGATTTTTAATTGCAAACAAATGTTTTGTAAAGATAGAATTGAGTAAATATGTAAATATATAACAGTATTGATAAGTTAGTATAATTTTGTATGAATATTTTTGGTTTAGCTAAAATTAAAACTTTAAACCGGAATCCGGATTTATTATTATATGCATTTATTCCCAAAGTAAACATTTGAGATCACCCTTTAATAAAACTCGATGTACCTACAAAAGAAAGTACCAAAATTGAAGTGGTGTATTTAACCTGCTTGGATAGAAATGATGTTAGGAAATGAGAAGGTGGAAGGGCGGGCCTTTAACGGCACTTTTTATTTTATGCGCACTGCAGTCAGATTAATTATATAAAAATAATTAATATAGTGGAATCATTATTGCCAATCAGGTTGAACTGTTTAGAAAACCTAGGTACAACAACACCCGAGCAAATAATTAGAATATGAGAATTGAAAAAAATTTGTCAGGCTTTAGAAAATGAAATGGTGGCTGATGAAATCTAAATGCATTCAGAGGCGGCTCTTCCCCAAAGCAGGGTAATGACTCCAGAGTGATGTTTGATTACACAAGTAAACATGAATTTTGACTTCGAAAAAAGGGTATTAAGTTTATAAAGCTGTGCCTATAGTCACCCTATAGTTTGCTTTTGTAACCAGGATAACGTTTTAACAGATTATTTTTAAATCTATAATTTAAATTTTTATTTTTTTAAAATCAAAACTAATAGACTTTTTGATACCCTGGTTTGGACGGTGATGGGATATGGGGCAGAGGTATGGGGATGGGAGGAAAGACAAGAAATGGAAAGATTGCAGGAGAGGTACCTCTAATGGACACTAGGGGTAGAATGGCAAACTCCAGGATACATGGTGAGAGAGGAAACCAAAAGAGATAAGTTAACGATAAGAGCAGGGAGAAGGGCGTGGAATTATGAAGAGAAATTAATAGGTGGAAAAGGAAGCGAGATAGCGAGGGAATGTTTACAGGAGATGAGAGAGAGAGAGAGGGATGGAAACGAGAGAGAATCACGATGGGAACAAGGGAGAATAAGAATGAGAGGAAGGGAAGTAAGTGGAGACAGTATGACAGGATACGAGAGAGTAGAATGGGAAGACAGAGGAGAGCAGGAGAAGGAAAGACAGGATTTAATAATGAAATCCAGATATAACAGGTGGTATAAGGAAGTAATGACCGAGGGGATCCCGCAATATCTGAAAGCGGGATGGAAGGCAGACAGAACAAAGAGAATAGCGAGAGCCAGAGTCAGAGACGTGGGAACGTGTGATAGAAAGATGCAGGTCAGGTGAAGATGAAGGGAGATCAATAGGGGGAAAACTGAGGGATATAATGGACGAAGGAGGGAGGGGGGAAGAATGGATAAAGGCACTAGAGGTTGCGAGAAGGAGTAAGGTGGGACGGATGGGAGACTTGTAACCCTTAGGGGATGCAATACAAAACAATACAGAATACAGAACTAATAGACTTTTGATTATTTTTGAATCTTTAATTATTGAAAAAAAAATTATTATTAAACAAAAATACTACTTAATAAAGCAAAATTTTGAAAAATAATGTATTTCGAATTTTGTTTTCTTTTTTTTTTATAATTTTTAAAAAGTGTTCACTAAAATAATTTTATTTGAAAACAGAATTAAAGAATGAATTTCTGGCTTTTAAAATGATATAACATGACCCTGTAAGTGTTGCCGTTGATTTTAAATACTTTTTTTCTATTTAAAGTCAATTTTTTAAGAAAATTTCAAGATTGCGGTTTAAGCTCCAGTCCTATTTTCCCGAAAAACTACCCATGTGCTCCTAATAACCCCCTCTAACGAATTGTGAAAGAAAAGTGTTCCAGGTCAAATGTTTATTCCTAGACTTGGCTAATACACTAATTTAAAGGCAAAAGTCATGAAAATGTTTTTTGTAATAACTGTTACAAAAAGCAAACTTTTAAATGAATATTGATACTATTTATTCATTTTGGTACATCGTGAATATAAAAATCGTAAAATGAATGTAAGGACAAGAATGTTTTTTCTTTTGTTGAGTTGTGTTATTATTCTTCATCCCGAATATTATAAAACACTTTTCTTTATAAAAGACCATTAAATTTAGCGGTCATCTTGGAATACTCTCAATTTCTCACAACTCCTTTCGACCAAGAAAACAAATTTCCAATTAAAATTGTATAAAAATTCTCTGAAAGCTATCTACTTTCAACTAAGATGATTTAAAGATTTTCAAGGATCAACATAACGATACTGATACACTCTTCAAAACTATTCTGTTAAAATAAAAATGCATCGATTGGGAGCTGCGGTAAAAAGATTAAGTCATGTTAGACATTGAGACTAAATTAATTTCAAATAATCATTTATGTCATGAAGTTTGTGAATTCCAGCTCCACTGTCACTTTCTACAAAAATATTTTCTATGGCTAAAAAATCCATCTATTCGAGGTTAGGTATAGGTACAAATGGAGATTTTTTTGGTCCCATCGGTTGCTCAATCAGGGAGAAAAAATCCTTTAGATGAACAGTTTCTTATTCTAAAGAATTTTTCTTTGTTCAGAATCAGATATCTCAGCAAAAAAAAAACGTTAAACTACAAAAAACCCCAATAAAGCTGAATGAATACGTTATCAGTTGAATACCTTGGTTTGTTTTACAAAAAAAAAATCCCAAGCCCGTGGAACCTTATAAACAAAAAAAATGTAAAATTTGTATATCGCGCTATTTGGTGCCTCAAACGCTTCTGAAAAAATTTGAGAACTGCAAAATTTAAGTTCTATATTAGTTGTTCCCCGTGGGGCGTGGACTACTAACGGTCCCTGAAAGCATAGCATAAATAATATCTAATCGACGACGACGCGTCTAGTTTAAAAATATTATAGCAGATCCTGGCAAGGTTTTGCAGCTATAGTGTCTTGCTCCGTTCCCTTTTGTTTAAGAGCAAATGCTTTTGTCGTTATAAGCGCTATATAGCTTTAAAAGTTTGACAGAAATATTTGATGAACCACGTTCATTAACTAAATGAACCCCAATCAATATATTAATAAACCCCGTTTATTACATTAATGAACCCCATTTATTAAATTAATGAACAAAGCTAAAATTGGGCAACATTCTTTGTGCTATTCTGCTCATGATTAGCTATGATTTGATAATAAAAAAGAATCCATCTGCAATGTTCATCGTTAAGCATTGGTTCACTTTATTAAAAACGAACTAACTATATTTGTCTCTTCAAAAAACTATCAGCTCGGATATGAATTCTGATGCACAACAAAAAAAAACACAGCTTTTTCACCCTGAAGTACATTGTACAAACTTAATTATGGAAGTAAAATTAATTAATATCTAAGGAGAAAAAGAGTTATTGAAACAATTCTATCATTTTGATTTCAAATATTTTTTTCGCTATGTAACATTCATCTGAAAAGGTCAGGAAATATGTATACAGTTGTAAGACATGAGGAATATTTGTACATTTTGAAATCATAAATAAAGTGCGTATATCGACAAAATCGACTGTTGAATCTGCATTTGACACACTGAATTTATGAACCACATGACCTCCACCCCACTTCCTACAGAAACCATCTCAACCAAACTTCTTCGACTGATTAGGATAGATTAATCTCACGGTCTATCAAAGACAAACTCTATGAACTAAACAACTGTCTACCTTATTCTTCCATACTTTTATCTATATCCAGTTCCAGAATTCTAATCTGTTATGACTTTACACACGGCTGCTTTCCACCCTATAAGATACCGGGCAACTGTTTTCAGTAATCCAAATGCGCATTTAGCATTCTAGACATGGGTAACCAAAAGGCGATCTTGGTGCGAAACGGTTGTGAAAAGAGTTACTGCAAACAAGTGACACGCAGTGTTTTAGTTTTGTCATCGAAAACGAGAATTCCGGTTTGAGAATTGAGAAATTTGGAAAAGGTTGTTTTTATTGTGTATGTTAACTTTATGTATCATTTGAATACTGAAGAACAAAAACCGTACCTACTTATATTATGGAATGCGTTTTTGAACACAATTTATTGTGTTAATGCTTGAAAACTCAAAACAGAAGTACCTAGGTACCTATTTTTTTCTACATTTTTTGTGACCCCATGTTCCTATTTGCTCAGTGTAAGTTTTGTGTACATGTTATCTGTTTTGTGTATATTGTACAAAAATACACATTTTTTTATTCAATTTATTGTAAAACAACAAAAATATGTTTAATACACAAAAAATATTACAACACACATACCTTCCCATCTAATTTCAAATAAAAATTTATTCTTTTCCACTGTTTGGCTATAATGTAACAGCTTCCCTACTTTTGAACACAAAATTAGGGAAACACATTTTCTGTAGCACCCTAGTGAAGAAATATTTACACAATTAATCAAAAAAATAAAGCATTCTAAAGCTACGCGCAAACCGACGCGATGGCGGTGGCGATGGCGATAACAATGTGGATGGCGCACACGTAAGTCAATGGAGGGGCACACATCGACGCGATATGTGGATTGCGTTCACATTCCACTGCTGCGTTCAGTTACGTGACTTTTCTTGAACGCACCAAGCACCATTTGATCGCTATATCGCCTGAAGAAAAATTACAGTCTAAAAAAGAAAATTTGAAAAACTGAAAAATTAATAGAAAAAATTAGGGAAAATTCCATTTTATATGTTTTTTTTTATTAAACTTCAAAAATTAAACGATTGTATTGTCGCTGACAACTTAGCCCGCTACGCAATACATCGCGTTGATGTGAGCAGGTTTTTGAACGCATCTTTATCGCGCGATAAAAGTTATTGCAATCGCCACCGCCATCGTGTCGGTTTGCGCATAGCTTAATGTACATATATCTATATGTATAAAACATTTCAACTGGTTTTATCGCAACATTAAATAGAGTACAAAACACACAAAGTACAGCGAATCATACCAACTCATATATAAAATGAGCTACGCACACTGCACAGCGCTTTTTTTCATTTGCTTCTTCGTTTATCTGTTTGTGTGGCGCGGCCAATTATTTGTGTGGCTGGAGCAATATTGTCCACTAGCTCAATCTGCCCTAGCCAATTTAGTAGACCATTTTTAACTCTCTTGAAACAACTCATAGAATTCGCATATGTGACTGAATATCCGTCGGAGAATTTTTCAGTAGTCCAGCATCAGTATCAGTATCTGCTTATCGTGCAACACTTAGTGCGGAAAAGTACATTAATCTTTTGTTTAAAGCTCCATTTTAAATAACCCTCAACTATGAGCTATCAAGCTGTCTTTTTTTGTGTTCGTTGGCAACACCTAGCCATACAAATGGCGTTTAATTTCGGACACCCTTTCTACCAGATGTTTAATGATTAGTACGAAATAGATGGTCAAGCTTAAGGTCTGGAGATCAAATTCCAGCCTATTACACTTAAAAAACTAAAATAATTTTTCACGGGCTCTTGTCTTGTCAATTTTTTTTCTCGATTTTGTTAGGGTACTATTTAAAAAACTTGAATCCGAATTTTGAACTATTAACACATTGTACGGTTGTCGCTTTCTTATATAAAAGTTGAGTTCGTTTTCCACGAATATAATGTATCCCCTTATTTTGGATTTAATCAAAAGAACAGACTTTTTTCATTATTTTCGTATTTAAAGAGTAATAAATAATTTCAATTAATATTTTCAAATTATTGTGTTCAAAGTAAAATAGGTTTTAAAGCATGGTATTTTTATTTATTTTAATTTATGTTGTTTGAAAACCCAAAGTAATAAATACATACACACATCCCAACTAACAATTTAGCTTGTTGTAGGTTCAATGCAAGCTATTTTCTGGCTTGTATAGTAATAGAAGAAGGCCCTATGCAAACCATTTTGGCGCACATTATAGAAGTTCCTTAAGACACTTCATCACAAGTGCTATGCAAGTATATAGTCTCCAACGAACAGTGTAATAAGGTCTTATAAAGATAAACTTAAGAAAGTCATTACCCTGCTATGAAAGCAATAGCTCACATTAAATTTTCCATTAAGGCCTTATGCTAAGCAATGAAGTTGTATAATTGAAAAAAATGCGTCCTTTCAAATTTTTAGTTTATTTATTTATCTGAATTTGTTTCTTCATATTAGAGTTTGAAATAGCTTTTTTCTTTATCTGAAATGTATAGAATTTAAATTAATTTTAAAAAAACTTCACTTTTACTTACATGGTTTCTCCGAGATTTGAACTCGCGTCCTTCCAATCAAAGACCCAGCACGCTACCCACCAGGCTAATTTGCAATACAGGAGATGGATGTTAAAATGTTTATTAGTTGATACTTCACGTATCTGCTACAGCGACATATTTTGTAATGGTTGACGCTGTTGTAATGGTTGTAGAAGTTGCTATTAACATTTTATAAAAACTATATATCTCATCTTACAGAAGCCAATAGCAAAACAAAATGGACGCTTGTTGTAATGGTTGTAGAACTTGCTATTAACATTTTATAAAAGCTTTATATCTTATCTTACAGAAGCCAATAGCAAACCAAAATGGACGCTTTTTAATCCAAATAAATTCCCTCTATTAATAGTTGCTATACAAAGGTAAAATAGTTCACTAAAGAAGGCAATCATTTCCATAAGTTTGCTGTTAACATTTTATTCCAAGTCAGTACACTTATTTGTTCCAGAAAATATTCCTATGAACCAAATAGGCGATCCTGATCTTTTAAACTTTTTCCACGAATTAACTATTGTCTGTAAAGGCTTAGATGATTTGCCCTATTGGTATTTAGTTTTTCTTATAATGTGTGAAAAAAAACTTCCCTTTTTGGACTACATATTTCTAATCTAAATGAAAAGCGGTGAATTTGTCAAATTTGATATAATTATTTTATTAGTAAGCCCTATACAAAATGTACTTACACTTTCTGTTGACATCTGTATAATTATGAGCAGTATTAAGATTAAATATTTATAAAGTTTTTTAAAGCAAGCCATACAGAAAATGTTGTTAATTTCTTTCAGTTGAAAGCTCTATAGAAGCTTCACTTTCATTGAAACAATTTGGGAGGCCTTGTACAGGCTTTAGTATACAAGCCTTTTATAGAACCTGTGTACCAACTTTTAAAAGGCATTAAAGAAGTTACTATTAAAAACATAATTTATAAAATGGTTGACTTTCATAATAAAGCCTTATAAAATGTATATGCTAGCTATAGCTTATCGAATTCAAAAAAATGGACCTTACACAAGTTAAATTGTTAGTTGGGATCCCTCATCCAGCTTTATTGTAAATAATTTCTTAAAGATTCCTGCTTTTTATTTTAACATTTAGAATAAAGTTTTGCCGAAATGTTTGTTGTAACTTATATCTTTGACTTTATTATATTTAAAAAGTGTACCTGCCCTTGTTTAGAAAAAAATTAGAACTGCGTTCACTTTTGAAATCAAAATTGCCTAAACCCTGTATGGGATTGAAAGTCGAATACATGGATAAAAATAGAAAAGATAAATTCAAAAAAAATATCCAGCAGCAGTATATGACTTGAACTGACTTTATTTTATCTTGACACTTATCTACTAAATAAAATAAATAAAAATATTCAATGCATTTCATAATATTCCATCCACTATTTTATCAATAAGAAAAAACATAGAAGTGTTTTATAGAAATTTTGTACATCATTTTTGATATTGTGTCCATATAAAACAAAAGAGCTGATACGCAAACTTGAAAAAATATAAAATAATTGTTAGGTTCTTCGATATTAAAACTGAAGTCCATATATTTTTCATGAAGTGGTTTTTTGTGATTGTGGAGCGTGTACAAATTTACTGAGCTGTTTTTTAACTTTAAAGTACATTAGCCGCTTGTGAAACTCATGTTTATATGTATAAACTTAAACTTAAAACCAAATGGATCAATGAAAATAGCTCTGATTAAGATTCAAATTGTTTACTGTTTTAAAAATTATTTCAATTTTATCAACAGTTTCAAAAATTGACATAAAAACCATAAGAATTTACTCAAATACAATTAAACTTACTGTCTACTTAGCAGCAATTTAAATATGACTATGAACACGCCCCAAATTGGTCCTAACAAGCAAGCAGTACTATAACGTTGGTTTTTCCCATTCTGTCTTGAATTGTATTCAAATACTAATGGGAAAACTGCAATATTAGGTATAGATACTTAACATCGGTCCATGGTAACATGGCAATTCTAATCAGCTTAACCTTTCGCATATAAAGATTTTCGCTGTAAGAGATAATTTTTATCCCGATTGCAATCGCAAACAAAAAACATAGATACAAATATTTACGACCAAGACCAAGTTATGATGGTGTTAATTTCAATAATTCCCACCATCACTTAAGAAAAACATCTTAAGCTGTTTGCAGTGCCATTTATATCTCAAATTTTATATCTTAAACAACTCCCAGTGGGGCTTAAAATTCATCTTTGAATGCAGTAGCATTTAAATAAATAAATTTGTGTGCAAAAACAAAAAAAAACGAATCCAAGAGATCTTTATAACTTTAACATATTCGGCATTGAAATTCGTCGCCATGCCATAGATATTTAATTTCAAAAAACATCCAACCATAGTGTATATCCACCTCAAGGAATGGATATACCAAGATACACTCTTTTTGCGCCAACGAAACATGATGCAAACCCAAAACCGCATAACCAAAACCGTAATCCCGCACCATGCAGCTAGTTGAAGTATCTACAAACATATCATAGTATGAGGTATTATACGTAACGGCCTTCCAAAAACGCCTTTAAACCTACCTAGAAACGCCTTAATTGAGAACTCATATATATTCAAAGAGATATACGCAGACATAAGTAATGAGGGAGGCTGAGAAAGAGTGAAAAAGACAGAGAGTAGGTTTGAATTTTCCGCCAAACAGAGCTTAAACCTATAATACATACATACATATACCTACACTATTCGTGACAACTGACAACGCAATTTGAGATACTTTTGTATCTTTTTTTTTAATATACCTACTTATTTGTGCGTTTCGTGTATCTTTGTAATGTTGCGCAACTTATACTTCATGACAGCTAAATAGTTGTAACTACCATTCTTGATGCCATGCAAACCAATTTACTCTTTCTCAGGTCCACCATGTTACCATTGATAATATAGTTTAGACCGTGCATATTGACAGTTATGTATCTTAAGGTATGTTGAAATGTTTAACTAAAATTGTCAATCGAATTGTCCATAATAAAGGTGACGTAGAATTGAGATTGAGACAGCCGGACATCGAAGAAAGTACCTATACATAACAAATATTTATGTATATATGTATAATGTATATGTACATATGTATGTATGTATGTATATATACATATGTATGCATGTATGTATATTATGAAAAAATAGGCCCCGGGAGCTTGAACTGTTGACGATAAATTATCATCGATGACAAGATACTGGAGCAATATCGAAAGTCATCGCCAAGTCGTTTGATCTTAGATTTTAATTTTCGATTTTCAAATATGCACCACATCACTTACCTCACAGCGAACTTCCAAATATAGTCAGGGAGGTGGTGTTGCTTTTTTGGGTAATAATTTTACAATATATAATCCCACTATTAGTATTCCACGAACAACGGCGAGATAGAAATATGTACCTATCTGCCATCTTGTAATTCTATAAATGTAATGAAAAGTGGATAATTTTTACTAGGCAAATTTGGTGTTTATGAAAAGGATAACTTCATAAGCTAAGTATGCAGATCACGCAAAATTGTAGCTTCCATATACAAAATAAAAACTGTTTTTAAGATAAAGATGAAAATTAAATATCACATAAAAATTCTTTCAGATTGGGTTCAGAATCCCGCTTTTTATAATTTTGTTTTTAAAAAATCCTATTTTTTTAAATCTCGAATTTTATATTCAAGTAGTTCATTTTTATAACAAAGAATTATGATTATAAATACAAAATATAAAAAAAATTATTTAAATACAAAACTAGTTAGTCGTTTTATTTTACAAAATCTTTTCTTTTTCTAAAAAAAAAAAGCAAAATTTTGAAAAACGATATTAAAATACATAAGTTTTTGAAAAAGTGGGATTTTAAAATAAGGGATTTAAAAAAACAGTATTTTGATAGACTTCATTTTTTTGGGATTTTAAAAACTGGGATTCCGAAAAAGTCCCAATTTTTCGGAAGTTTATATTGAAAAAATAAGGGATCGTATCGGAAACCCAGTTTTTAAAATCCCGTTTTTAAGAAATCCAGAAGCAAAAGTTTTTATTATCCCGTCTACCAAATTTTTTTTTTTTTTTAAATCCTGTCTTCTAAAATCCCGATTGTTAAAAATCCCAATGTATTACAATCCCACTTGTTAAAAACAAATCCTGCTAAACTTTATTGGATTTAGTGCGCAGCGTTGAGTTGTAAGGCAGACGAAAATTAATAGATAGGTACGGTTATCGCCTTGAAAATGCATTTAAAAAATTATTTGCTTATTAAAAAGTGGTATCTAAGAGTCGGGATTAAAAAAAACTTAACTATAAAAAGAGAGATATCGGCACCTAACCCATAAAATATTTCTTTAATTTTAAAGTTGTGATTTCCCAAAAAATAATTATTGCTTAGAAAATTGTTATCATCACTTCACAAACAGCTGAAATATGAGATTTAAAAATTTACAACTAAACTTCCCTGATTATAATGGTGATGCATGGAAACTGGTTCAAGCTGTGCGTTTATCTCGTGCCGTGAATTTATCACACTTAAAAATATCTAACGGGTTGTTGTCGTTGAAATGTATTTGTCTATACTAGGAGTTGAACCATTTATGAAGTTGTTGGGCTGCTTTATTTGGGTGAGAATATCTATATGAGATGTAATGCATCAACATAGATGGATCTACTCACAAGTGGGCTCTGGGCATGATATCTTAAGGGGCACCAACAAAATAATTCAATTAAATTAATTTTCTAGAACAGAATTATATTAAACTTGTCTTGATTTAAAATCATGTTAAGACCATCGAAATTGAGATACTAAGATATTTCTTATAAAATCTTTTTAATATCATGTACCGATGTTCTGTAAATATGGCATCGATAAAATTTGTTTCAAAATGTGGAAAAATGAAACGAAATTTGTTTCTATTCTCACTGTTTGTCGATGAATGTTATCGATGCGATAATTATAGAACATGGGCCCTGGAAACCGTTGCGACTCCCCTTAATCTGTCAATTTTATAAATATACTTTGACATTTTTTTTGCCAAAATTGTCCACTTATTTCGCCAAGAATGCCACCATGTTCTTGAATTTACTGGTTGATTTTGCCTTGTTCCCTGATTCAGTCCTGTCAGTTTAGCTGCCAGAATAATTATAAATTGTTGTCAATGGACAAGTTAAAAATCATTGTAAAATGTTGCAGATTCTGAGGTTCCCCTACAATTTTATTGAATCACGACCTCGTGGGCAGGAACATCGTGCGATTTGTAGCCAGCTTAAGATTCTTAATTGATTTCATTACTTATACTGCGCTCTTGAAATAATATACCTTCCCTTCTATCTATACATAAATAGGTAAGGGCTCTTTGGCCAGCATACAATTAATTCCAAACTAAATCCAGCCCCGAATACTAAGGTAGCTTAAAAGCTAGATTAAAGAATTTGTTGGTGTTTTTTGAAACTGGAGCACACATCTCAAAGACCTAGACATAGACAAGACAATATATATTTATTTGCCGTTTAAAAAAGGCTGTTTTGTATTAATTAAATATATTAGTTCGATCTGAGTAAATTTTAATTTAATTAAGTTTACTTACATTTTCTCGGCTTATGAGTTATTTTGTGCGACAATGTTGTTCTTCTAGCGACGATAGTTATTAGAGCAATTTTGTCTTTTTATTTGAAATACTTATTTAAAAAAAAATATGAAAACCAGTACCATTTTTGGGAAGATATACGGTTTAAGGGAATTCAATTTGCAGAGAAAACTATAAAGACCTTCAAATGGATATTGCAGTAAAACATAATTAAGAAAATAAATTCTTTTTATGGAGACTATACTATATAGGAATTCAATGAAAAGAGATTTATTGTTGGTTATGTCTCTGTATAAATGGCAGTATCCTTGACCCATAATTTGAATTGCTAAAGATATAATGGTCTTCCAACTGGGAGTCGCATTAAATCCCCAATAGCGACAATTTAAAGAAAACCCAAAATCTAGAAAACTGAAATTCTCAAAAACCCAAAATTATGAATACTAATTATCCCAAAATCCAGAAAGTGAAGAATACAGAAAACCCAAAATTCAGATAACCTAAAATCCAAAAATCAAAGTTCAAAAATTATATATATAAAATGAAAAATTTTCGAAAAGTTGAGATAATGGGGTTTGGGGATTTTGGGCTTTTGTAGTACTTGGTTTTCTTTTTTTTTTGTGTTATAAAATGGGATTTAGATCAAAACCTATTTTCCATTTTATAACACAAATCATCAATAAAAGGTCATCACTATCAACACAGTACTTGGCTTTCGGAATTTTAAGTTTTCTAGATTTTTAAGGTTTACGGCATTTTTGGTTTTCGGGATTTTGGGTTTTCTCTGGATAAAATGCCGAGGGAGTTTGGGGATTTCAAGTTTTAGTAAATTTTGGGATTACAGGATTTTTGGTTTTCGGGGTTTTGGGTCTTCTGGATTTTTGGAATTTTGGCTTTTGGGATTTTGACACCCCAACCACATAAAACATATCTAATACTAAAAGATTGTAGGTGATTTTCTTAAGAGGCCATCAAATTTTTTTTAATTGCAAAAATAATGGTACTTCTTATATTTTTGAAACTTTATTTATAATCGAAAAAAAAATAACTGAACCTATGCTCTCCATTTCAATAGAGAAAATTTTTAATCAAGATCTTTTTTTTTACATCACCTAAAATCTATACTGCAGTTTTATTAGATTTTCGACTTTATTGTTAACGGCTGTATCGAAATTTATATACAGGAACTCCTTTGAATTTAAAATTCAAATCGCAGTTTTGGAGCACAATTACTTATACCAACCAAATCTCCTGCAACGATCCCACGCGAACTTCTATAACCTAGTCTATCCTTTGAAGAAAAAAAAACAGAACACACGTGTGCAGCCCAGGATTTACCCTTAGGCCAACCAGGCCCAGGCCTGGGGCATCACGAAAAAAGGGGCCACAAAAGTAAGTAGAAGCAACTGAATCTTTATTGCCTCTCATATAAAGAAGCGATGATGGATTACATTACACGTAGATCTCACCGCGGAATTAAGACAGATTTTGACAAACAAATGCAAGAGTCATGTTCATACTGGAAACATGTACTTAAAAGGGTGGTTGCTGTTATTTGCACATTGTCTGAACGTGGTCTAGCATTTAGAGGATCTGAAGAAAAATTTGGTTCATCAAATAATGGCAATTTTATGGGTCTTCTTGAATTAACAGCAAAGTTTGATCCTTTCTTGTCCACTCATATTTCAAAATTCGGACATCCTGGTTCAGGAGCGACTTCATATCTATCTAAAACTATATATGAAGAATTGATTGAAATAATGGATGAAAGAGGTCGCGAGGAAATCATTAAACAAATAAATATTTCTGGGTATTTTAGCTTGTCTGTAGATTCTACGCCAGATTTGTCTCATGTGGATCAATTGAGTATTGTTATGCGGTATGTTAAAGATGGCCAGCCTATTGAACGCTTCTTAACGTTTTTGGAGATGCATTCTCATACTGGATCCGGTATTGCTAATCAAGCATTAAAGTATCTGAGTGAACATAACATATCAATTTTGAAATGCAGAGGGCAAACATACGACAATGCTCCAAATATGTCCGGTCAGTATAAAGGGATGCAACAGCAAATTCTTCTGACAAATCCATATGCAGTCTATGTACCTTGTGCATCACACTCTTTAAATCTTGTTGGTCGCTGTGCTGTGGATTGCTGTCCTATCGCAGTTGATTTTTTTTCTGTCGTACAATCGCTTTACAATTTTTTTTTCTGCATCAACTAGTAGATGACAAACGTTAAAATCTGCTCTTCAAAATGATAATGTGATAAAATCACTCTCAGATACACGGTGGGAAGCTCATGCTGCAGCTACTTTTGCCATCATTAAATCATATAATAAATTATTAGATACTTTAAATGACATTTCTGAAGATAATACATTAAAAGGAGATGCTAGGAGGGAAGCTGGTGATCTACTAAACAAAATGAATAAACTAGAATTTGCCTTAATGCTTGTGATTTGGAACGATATTTTACAAAGTTTTCAAAAAGTCAGTAAGGTTTTGCAAAGCGAAGACGTAACACTACTGACATGCGCGAATTTGTATAGATCATTGTCCGATCAACTGGAGAAAATGCGCTCTAAGGAACTTCTACCTGATGGCAGCTACATGATTACACGAAAACGAATTCGCAAAAAAATGGCTAACGATGGTAATGCTCCCGATGTAGATTTAAGCCCGAAGGATAAGTTTCGAATAAACGCTTTTTATATTATTATCGATAAGTTAAGAATACAAATGGATTCCAGAGGTCAAATATATAAAGAAATTTCTGAACGATTTGATTTTCTTTGCACAAGCAATGAAAAAGTCAACGTTTTAGCCTGTGTCCAGCGTTTGGTGTCAAATTATCCGGAAGATTTAAATTCAGAACTTGCTGACGAGTTAATACAATTCAATCGTTATGTGATGCATAAAGATGGCAATAATTTTAAATTTTTCAATCAAGCTAATATATATAAGATTATGTGGGAAGATAAAATTACATCAGCGTTTCCGAACGTAGACACGGCATTACGTTTATTTTTAAGTCTGATGGTGACAAATTGTTCTGCGGAAAGATCATTTAGTCAAAACGCCTTAAAAGTCCTTGTCGAACAATGATAAGGCAGGAAAGACTTGATGCACTATCTCTGCTCTGTATTGAGAGTGATTTGCTTCATGAAATAGATTTCGATGAACTTATAAAAGACTTCGCTGCTAAAAAACGAGAAAACAATATTTCAAAAATTAAGTAAAAATCTGTAAAAAAAAGTCGTATACATATTCTTATAACTACCATTATAAATAAAATTAATTTTAGTTTTATGGAATTCGTTGTAATTTGTTTTCTTAAGTAGGTATTTAATTTTGTATGAAGTAAACCATACAATATAAGAGAATATATGCAAAGGGGGCACCATTTACTCTTCAGGCCTAGGGCCCAAAAAAGCTAAATCCGGCGCTGCACGTGTGCATGTGCCATGTAATGAGTAATAAAATAATTCCTATATTTTTTTTGATGTGTAAACATCTATACTGGCGGTAGGTTGAAAAAAAACGTAACGTATCTTGTGATCGTGATTGTGATTCACGTTACGTTCCGTATGTTAACACATCTTAACCGTGAGTCGCGGTACTCAAACTTTTTTTGGATGACTTATGTCTTTTTCCTTTACATTAAAAAATATCGCTATCCATCACAATCCACAGAAGAATGTATGTATGTATATATGTTCAGAAATAAAACATGAGGAGTCAAGAAAAAATACAAAAAAAATATTAGAGCGTAGGTATGACTTTTTTGTAAAAAATGCAGGAGAACATCACCACCTAGTGGCATTCTTTTGAAGCAAACTTCTTTAGTGTCCGTGCTAAAGATTTTTTTTTTTTTTTTTTAATAAAATTTCAAAAAAGCATTATTTAAATTTAATAAACAAAATACCAAAAAAAATAAAAAAAAAATTGTAGGAATTCTATTGTCTGTCACTCTCTCAAAACAGAATTACAAATAATGTCTTACTGAATTTCATTTTTAAATTATGTTATCAGAGAAAAAATATATATTTTTAAAGACGATATATTATTCTTTGGTTAAAAAAAACAAAGACATAAAATAAAGTTATCAATTTTCCATGGACAATCAAGAAATAAATAAAAAAAAGAAATATTTTTTGTCTTTTTGTCACTAAAAAGTTACTATAAAAATTAAAAAAAAAATTAAATTAAATAAAAGTAAGGCGCTATGAAAAATCCTGATGCTCCAAATGCAATTGATAAACAAACACCACATCGACAAGTGACGTCAGTGTTCTTAAACAGTGGAATGCGTATAGTGCATACGACTTCTAATACTGAACAAATCTGATATGCGTGGGTTCGAATCCTATATGGTGTGCATGTAGAAAGTTTTTCAAATAAAATTGGATTAAAGCTCAGAACCACTAATAAGGAGACTGATGATAGGGTTTGACACCCCTTGAAATAGCTATATCTCCAGCCAAATAATTAATTAAAACGAATTATAAATTAATTCGTATACCATTGGTGGTAGCGCCTTTAAGTTGTTGTTTTTGTTCAAAAATTCAAGGAAATTGACGGAATAAAGGATGGTCAAGTCTAACAAACTGACATTCTAGCATGAAAAAAAACAATAAAATAATAATAAAAGTAATTGTACATTTCTATAATTGTCTTTGTAAAAAGGTTAATTTGACTTCGATACCTTTTATAAAGTGTGTTTTTTTTAGACGTGTGGTTTTCAAGAAGAAAAAAACGCATATAATTTAATGTTATGGCGAAGAATTTAGCTTTATTATAAAGATAAGGGTTTGCCATTATGATTTAAAAATGATTTCGGGCAAGTGGCCGCCGCTGCTGGTTCGAATAAATTCCAGCTCAAGAGGCCCCAGCTCCAATTGTTGCGCGCGATGGCAGATGAACTCATTCGGGTCTTCTTCGATATTTTGCTCTACGGCAGCAATAGCGTCTTCGGTGCGCACTGTACGGCACGCGTCTATCAAGATGCGCATTATCCACAAGAGTAAACGTGGTGCGAAACCGATCCATAGCTGCTCGAATTATTCTGCTGGGCTTTACCAAAAAAGTCCATTCATCGTTAGTTTCCTTTATATTTCATAGTTTTGTACAATTTTTTTGGGAATACATAATCAAAAAAAAAAAGAAAAACGGTATTTAATATTGAGATCTATTGGCTCTAGAAAAACAATACAAACAAAAATTAAAAAATTATGTTTAATGTATTTTTTAAAATTCATATGCGTTGGTATCATACTAAATATTATGATTTGTTTATCTGTCTCCGGTTTTGAGGTACAAAGAATTTTTTATTTTTTTTTTTTTTAATACAAAGGTAATTTATTTAATTTATTTCCAATAAATAACCGTTTGTTTCATCAAAATATTTGGAAGATTTTGAACGCAATAGAAGAAAAAAGCACAAAAAAGCAACCTATTATTCCAAGGGGCACATACCCTTGATTAATTTGTAGCTACCAAAAGATTGTTGTCAACGGGAATATAGGTTATAACAAGTACAAGGTTGGTCCTAGGACACTTTTTTGTGGTATAGCATCCTCAATTTCACACAGTTTTATAGCAAAGTAAATACCCCAACTCTTTGTCCTGTAATTTCACAGAAAATATGTCGAGAGTGCACAATCACATCATTTCCCAAAAAAACCAAAAGTTGTTGAGTTATGATGAAAACTATTAAATTACTTTAATTCCAAAACTTTTTAAACTCGTACTGTCATAACCCGAAATCTTATTGAAATCTTAAGATCGTTTACCCCCGTGGGAGTGTGGGGCAACAATTTATATATCGAACTAATTAAAGTGAGGGAAAACAAACAGCTTACCCCACCGTAAACCTTAAAAAACGCAAAATGAAACAAAAAACTCCATAAATTGCAAAAAAATCATACAAAAGCGACATAGATTTGCAGTTTTGTGGTTAAATGAATCTATGTGACTTTGTGAATCTTTGTATCTAACATTCATTGCTTGCACATTATTTTATTCCCTGGAATGTAATATTTTTTTTCTTCTATATATCTCGCATTTCAAGTCTCTGTCATGATGGTCTCTGCAATTGTTATGTTTCGCGCAATCGCAACTTCAACTTCGTCTGATATATAATGGCGCGGTGCATTGAAGAAAGTTTTTTTTTTTTTTCTTATAATTTTGTTTCCATCACTAGAGACACGTTTGCTCTAGTTTTCCAATTCAGCATTATAAATACATGCACCTTGTAAAGAGACTTAGTATATAGTCTTAAGCCGTCTATACTACCTTAAGTCTTAGGTTTTCAGTGCAAGTTTCAGGTTTTTTTTTTGTTGTTTCTTCTCGCACCACACCATACTGCAGATAATATAGATAGCTTTGTAGAGCAGGTGGTATTGGATGCATGTTTAAGTGGGATCACCTGCTTTGATTTAAACAAAAAAAAATAAAATAAAACACAAACACTATAGAAGCACATTAGCTCAAGGCTTGTGTGGTAAATACAAGACAACTACAAACAAACAAAAACAAAACTTCTGATAAAAGTAAAAGTTTATTTTCCTCCCGAGTTGCGCGCTATGTACATATATTTCAGCATGAATTGATGTGTGTGTTAGTAGTTTACCAGCAAGTCATTTTGTAAATACACCAATAATAACAACAACAAATGTGTTGGCTGGTTTGGTCACATGGATTAGGTGAACGAACTCGTGCGAGGTTTTCTTCTTCATTTGTTTTTGTTTTGATCTGGTGTGACACAATATAAATGAGAATATTGCATATTGTGATGAAAAATATGTCATTAAAAAAATATACGTAAAACCAACAATTTTGTTTGCGAATAGAATGCAAATCAAATTTTAAAATCACTTATCTTCTACTGAGCGATTTGAGCAGATGATAAAGATATTATCTGCCATTATTGAGGTAGTCTTTTGTCATAAAATCTGATTATGTCAATAAATGTCACAATAATTCACCAAATTGACAAATCGTTGTATTGTCAGCCATTTTGAAGAAAAAACTGTCGAAATATTATTCGTGATATTATGTTAGGTTGGGTTAATTTAGAAGGAGTGATGATATGGGAAGCCAAATCATTGCACTTGGAATTCAATGGATCTATTGAGCTCTCTAGGATGTAGGCGAGTTAGGTATAAGGAGCGGCAAGAAAATGAGTTAGTGGTAGCATATTATAGAGTTCTCCTCAAAACCATATCATGAATATTGAATGAATTTAAGGATGTTTTTTAATGTCTAAAACAGGAAATCGACCAGGTCGTCGAAAAAGTTTTCTATAAGGTCTACTTTTCTGGTTTTGGCAAGGTTGGTATACATTCACAAAGAATGCAAGGTGCAATGGAACCCTTTCAGCTTTTTTGTTCTGACACCGTGGCGTCTGCATAAGTTAGATGTGTGAGTTCACATTTAGTTTTGACTCGTTAAGATTCCAACCAATTTGTGTGTGAGATATCATCGAAATTTGTATTCGTTTGAAAGGCCTATATCGATGCCTTTATGTATGAAATACATCATCGTTCAAATCACAAGATCTCGGTGGCCAGTTCACATCACTTTTACCTTGAATAGCTCGTGCAGAATATCCAATGTGGGGTGAGCTGTGTGGCACGTAGCGCCCGCCGTCCTGTTGAAACCACATGTAGCTGGTGTCCATATCATCCAAGGCCAAAAGGAGTTGGTAATTATCGATCTATAGCTCTAACCATTGACGATGATGGCCTAGCCAACGTCATTTTCAAAGAAATATGGACCGATGACACCCCACCCGGCAGCCTAAAATCCACAGCAAACAGTGACTTTTTCGGGATGCATAAGAGTTTGGACGCTCTTGGATCTCATGTATCATTGGTATCTTCCCAAATTCAGTAATTTTGTTTGTTGACGTACCAATTCATCCTGAAATCGCTGAAGATGATTTGTCAATAAAAATAAGGGTCAATTTTCAACTGCTCCAGACCCCATTCAGCGAACACAAGTCGTTGTCTATGGACATTTACCTTCAGTTAAATTTTGTACGGGTGAAGGCCCAATTGTCATGACGCAAAATTCGTGAATAGCCCGTAAAACTCGTCGTTGAATTTTCTCCTCCACATTTTTCTTTCGATACATATTGGTTCAAAAATTACTCGATGAATATCCCGTTCAAAGACGTGACAGAGAGTAAAACAGGAGCAACGTTCTTCGTTCGATGTTTGATCAACAATTTTAACTTCGAATTTGATCTATACTTTGCTGTCTCAAACATTTATACAATAAAAGCTAAAGAAGGTGTTTATACTCTTCAAAGTAGTAAAAAAGTCTATCAAGTTAACTAAATCTCCATATCACGATACGATCCTTACCCTTTTTTCGACAGTCTTAAATCCTGCGTGTATGGATTTAAAAACTACACAAAAGACTTAATTAATTCCTAAATCAATCCTACCTAATCACGACTTATGCTTAATCTCGTTGCCAAATTCCTTGTGCCATTCCAAAAGATTTAAATTCCAACTGTCACTAAAGAAAACAAAAAAAAAAAAAACAAAACAGCCTGTCACTTCCCCATTCGCCATATAAAGTCAGTTCACATTCAAACTGGAAAGCCATATAAAACGCGACACCTTCTAGCGTAATCCATTAATGACAGCAAATTAAACGCCCGCACATCCTTCGTGCTATTGCATTCATAAGTAGCTCTAGTTTCACTAGCTTCGCACTGCTGCAATGGATATAAAAATGTATAGCTAGCTTTGTGGCAGGCAGGCATCAGTGGCATCGGCATGCAAATTTACAGACGCAACAGCAGTTTTTATTTTTATTGCCAACGATTCTGCGCAGCACAACATTATAGAGTTGATAGTCTTGAATTAGGTTCAGGAGAAGGTGGAAGCTTATTCTGAGTGTAGGACGTGCTGCATATGTATATTGGTTGCTGCAATATACAGCTTCACGGTGCGGCGCAGCGGTGCAATTATCCGCACTGCTAAAAGATTTGCAGCTAGCACCTGGCTTAGGAGAAGATTGGTTTCCTCCGAGCTTATATGCATGCGCACTGCAGCAAGTAGCAAGGATGGAGAAACTGACGTAGTTTGTAAGTTCATTGTGCTTCGTTTGCCTCATGAATCTTTCAACCTACTTCACGTCATTGTTAGCAGTCGTATTAGACTAATTGCTAAGGTGCGTAGTTTTTCTTAAGTTTCTGCTGCTGCTTCTGCATGCATCTTTGCCTTGTGGGTGGCCTGCTATCGTCGTCGTCGTTTATATATGCACGTGATGATGGGGTGCGCGGAGTTATTGTGGTATACATCTCAAGATACTATAATGGAAGAAGTCTTCACATAAAAATAATGATGGCTGATGGCATTTACCAAGTTGATGACAAGTGCTACAAACTCAATGCAGTGGATAGTATATACTTAAGTTGATGATGGTTTTTTGATGGTACCTATACATACCTCTGCCAGCATGGTCCATTTGCTGTGTTGGAGATGTTTGCAAAATTGCAGGTGAAGAAGACAATAATGGGAATGTAGTGACTATATTTTACTGTGACAGTTGAACGTCTTTAAGTTTGTGAAATTCATGCAAATGAGAGAAGTTGTTTTTTTTGTGTTTTATCAAAACTGCACTGACAACTACATACACTGTGGAATGCCGTCTTGTTATCACTTTTTACTAACATTATAAATGGCAAGTTATGGAAGCCTAAAAGAAAAAAAAATACTCAAGATCTCAATCATGCTTAACATTATGAAGATAGAGAAAAGTCTTACAAAATGAGGCACTTAATTATGTGTCTGTTTTTATCAATAGTTTACTACTATTTCAGTAGATAAAATTATTCTCTAAGACTTGATATAAAGGTTTTGCGGTATAATGTTCACAATCAAATCATGCGTTATTAGTGAAGGCGGTCCTATATCTTTCATTGAATAAAATTGCTTTTTTCTGCGAAGAGTAAATTTTGATATTTTTTTAATTAAGTGTCTTGTCGAGAGTTTTTTTTTTGCCTTCCCTTTGTTTATCCATTTATAATCTGAATGGTATAAAAAGTAAATAATAACCATATGCCTCAAAAAAGATTATAGGTACGTGTGGTTTATTTTCACTTGTTAAGTTATGCTATCTGTTATCTGCTTGGTAGAAGGTGCAGACTCCAGATATTATATAAATTTATAATTATTTACCCAATTGGTATAAATACTCTTATAACAATCAAAGCGAATTATATTCCCCCTGAAAAATACTTTTGTGACAGTACCCATCCGTATAGGTATTGCCTTTTTTTGTTTCACAAGTTTATACCAATCAACTTGTAATTATATTAAACTTTAGACCAGTCAATTTATTCAAAAATACAAGTTTCTGTTATTTGGGAATAATAATACCTACAATGCGGATTAATTAATAATTAATTTACAAATTCAGTGTTATATGTTTATACCAATTGGGTGCTTAGGTAAAATATGAATCGAATCGAATAAACTTGCTTACGGGCAAAACATGCTGGCTATCAAATAACATCACAAAATTATCAAATATTCCTGCCCTTATTTTAATAAACTAGATGATTTTTTAAATTGTTCGAATATAATTGGTATAAATAGAAAATAATCGACTGCCACGGCAAGATCAACTGTCAAAAATGCAAAATTTGTGTACAGAACATTCAATTGTTTTGCACATGTCAAGCCTTGATTCAATGAAGTTATGGTATAGATACAAAAACCACACCGATTTATATGGACTGCTCAGCTGATTGGTATAAAATATTCCTGCACGGTTAAAATTGAGATCGTCCTGTCGTATATCTTGAAATAAATGCCTAGCATTCAGCATCAGTGCATGCATCTCAAAAGATGGGAGTTGAATATAGAATTAAATTAATTTGTCAATTTTTGTAATATCTTTGAGATGAATCCTACGATTTTAATCAGTCCGGGGATTACCAGTTACATACATATTTATAAAATGCAATACTATGTTGACTCTCTGTCATCAAAAAGAAGTCAAATACTTTCCCAAAAATACTAAGACATGTAAAAGCAAAAATTTGTGTCTAACAATTAAGGGTTTTTTTTTAGTCCATTAACATCTTAGACATCCATTATGTGTGGCTAATAAAAATGCTGGTTTCAAATGCAATTGTCAAAACAAGAAATCTTAAAATTGGATCGACTTGATCAAGTGACCTCGTTGGCGCAATGCCTATGCATATGGCCCGGAGGGAGCTTGGTCCGAGTTCGAGTCCTACCTGGGCATACAAAGTTTTTTCATTTAAAATTGAACAAAGACCAAGCACCACTTAAAGGAGTCTGATGATCGGCGTGGCAGTCGTGAAATAGCTATAACTCCAGCCTGTAAAAACTTGGTGGTAGCTCACTCAAGTGTTGTTGTTCATTCAGACCTTCAATATTAATATGATGGTGTGAAAGCTTGGCAGCCTAACTGCAAGTGTGTTATCACACAAATCCCCTTATATATATCTTAGACATCCTTCAACGGAATTTGACAGTTAATAGCTTGACAGTCTTTATTGATCGCGAAAAATACGCATTGATTTAATATTTCGCGAAAAATTATTGATTTTCATTTTGTCAACGGTCAAGTTGTGTGAACGACGAACATCATAGTTTAAAATTTCGAATCGTTAACACCAAAGAGTATTCAAATAATGTTAAATTTCAATACCTCAATATGTTTTCAAACTTTTTCATCTGAGTTCTTAACTTGTTAATAATTATTTTTTTCTATTATTTCAGGTATGCAAGCACTTAAATATCCAAAAGATATAAAACAGTATGTAAGTTCTATTATTTATTTTTTTTTTTTCAACTTTTTATGAGGAAAGTGAAATTTTAAACCTCTGAAGGTTCTTCACCTATTGCTTTGGAATCTAAACAAAACTTTTTATTCGAATATGCAAATGTTTTTATATACTTTTTGAAAAAAACATCGCAATCTGCAGCACACGCTTTAGTGAGATCTTAGCCAGCTTGGTTACATGAACTGTATTCCTCAACAAAATTTCTTATATCTTCTATCAAAATACAAAGGAAAACTAATGGTTTTGATTCACTTGCTCAAAATTTAACTATTTATAGGGTAAAATGGAGTAAAAATGAAAAATTATAAAGCATACGATTTTATGTTTGAAGGATTTAACTCCTTTTCGGTAAGAAGGTAAACAAACACCCTATTAATTTCCATCCAAGGAATTGCCCATTAAGATAAAAGGTGAATCAAAAAAATTGCATAGCAGATTTTAAAATTAAACCTTTTGTTTTTGAAAGGCTTTATTTAGTGGATGGTCTTTGAGATTCACTAAAGGACTAGCCATTTCCAATTTTTTTCTTTTTATAGTGTGAAATGGGGCACAAGCAATAAAAATAGCATACGATCTTTTTTTTTTAAAGGATAAACTTTTAGGATAGACATTAACTCACTATAATTTTCTAAAATTTAGTAATTCGTAGGGTGAAATGGGGTAAAAACAAAAATATTTTCCGAATTTAAATTTTATTTTTTTGTATTTAGAGGATCTATATGATCAATTAAAGGACATACATTTGAAAAAGAAATATTTGACTGTTAACAGTCGAATTGGTCATCTTCTGATGAGCCCAACCATTACATCGGGGCGAAACGCATATATGAACACTTTTATGCTGGTCTATATTTTCGTGATTTTAAATCATATTTATTAAGACATACATTTGTTTTCAAAAATTAATTATTTATAGGGGTAATTATTTATGGGGTAAAAACGAAAAATATTGGCATGTTTTTGAAATATGAGGTAAATAAATTTAAATGTCTGATTTTTTTGACTGTATGATTAGAGTATCAAGCTTAATTATTTGAGTGAATACTTTTTGAAAAGTTAATTTTCAAACTCAAAAAACTGAAAACTATTTTCTCAAAATTTTTCATTATTTAGTAGTAGTTTTGTTTTTGGTTTTCAATGCTCTAATCAATTTTTAGTCAGACGCTAAAAACCAGATGCTAAAATATTTTTTTCGTTTTTATTTTTTTCAATTTTGTTTTTCAAAATTTTGAGTTTAAAAATTAATTTTCAAAAACTATTTATTTTATTAATTTTATTTAAAAACAAAATTGAAGAATGGATTTCGGGCTTTAAAAAAATATATAATCACCAGTGTTCTGATTTCCGTTCCGAATTGATTTCCACACGGATTCAAAAAAAGTGTTCTGATTTTCACTCTCACGCGTTAGCTAGTATTCAAACCTTTTTTCTTTCGACATCTGTAAAAACACAATTCTAAATATCAAATTTGTTGACAAAAATTAAATAAGTCCCAAAAAAAAATCTAATATTATACGAATAATACCGTGTCAATCTAATTTGAACACGTAAACTCAAATAAATTTTCAAATGTGAATTATTTTCAATCCGCACACTCACTACGCAAGTATTGAAAGCGGAAAATATTTCAGAACACCTAGAGTATCAACTTTTTAGAAAATTATCTTAAATTTTCTAAAAAAAATTGACTGGCCTAAGCTCTAGCATGATTTTTCCGGAAAACTACTCATATATGCTTCTAATAATCTCCTATTAAAAGAAAATTGTACAATTAATTTTTTTTCCCGATCAGTCCTTTTCTTGTATATAGTGACTACTGGACTATAAGAGGCGCAAAAAGATAAAAATCTGAAAACACCAAGTCAGGAGAATTTGGGGGATGGTTCAAAATGTCCCAACCGAATAAGTCCAATATCTCTGTCGTGGCATTGGCTAGGTATAAGGAGGGGGAAGCAAAATGGTGCAACAAGCACACTCCCTTCTTAAACACTTTCCATCGTTTGTTTTGCTTTCTTAAGCTCTTAAGGGTTTAACAGTATCGTGCTGCATTAATCGCCTCCCCTAAACGCAGAAATTCGATCAAAATTATCGAAATCGACCCAAGAAATGGCGCCCAAAAAAATTTTTATTCCGAAATTGAAATTGATTCAATAAATAAATTCAGTTGAAATTTCTTGAATGGCAACCCTAGAATATATTCAACACTGCTAATAACCTAGTGATTACTTTTACAGGCTATAAGACTTAAATGCTGAGTGCATAAGCTTGTGATCGTACTGCTTTTTTCTGCTCCATATTTTCTTGCGTTTTCTTCGTCTCGTTTAAACATTTTTTTTTTACTGTCGTTTTCTCTTACACATTTGTTTCTGAGGCTTGTTTTTTTGCTTTTTATATTTTCTTCCACTTTGCATAATAACGCATTAAATTTTCTTGTTTTATTATGTTTTTTTTTTTTTTTTTTTGCTTGCTTTAATATTACTCAACTTAGAAATTCCGATCACTCGATATGCATAAATAATAAAAAGCAAAAATAACGGAAAAAAAAGACTATCTAACTCTTTATATTACATTACGATGACGAGGAGCTCGGTTCGGATAACGTCCAATGATTGTCTTACTTTATTTAGTAACTTATACACATTATAACATACATTTTACCATTAGGGAGCAATAGTACGATGAAGAGTAGGAAAAAAATTATAAATCCAAGTTGAAATTGTTATGCTATATTCCGTATCACAGTATGTCCAGAGCTCCAGAGTCCATAATCCAATGGTCTCAAGTCGGTTTAGCTTCAGCGATTATAATGCCAGACCTATTATACTTATACTCTACTATTGTATCTGCAACACTGTATTCTCCATCTATCACTGTGCCACTGGCACTGGCTCTATTATAGAGGAAGAGAATATAATATTGTGTGTGTAGCCGGCATGTGGATTGCGGAGCGCGCAATGATTATTGTGTACACTGCACATGAAGTTCCACATTGATTTAGAATCAATCGAAATGCAATGTTGGAAAATTATGGCATAATTTGAAAAAAAAATTCGATTACATTATCAAGTGAATTGCTTGCAATGATCGAAAGTATAAGTGATATGGTGTTCAATGAAGGAAATTATGAAGAAGACAAAAAAATATTACGTATACGCCCCAGTGTATGCGATTGAATGAAATAATTACGAATTTTCGATGTGGGATAAACATTATGTACATTGTACATGAGCTAATAAGATATAGCATACATTTTTTTGTGTTGTTTTTGCTGTTTAAAAAATTGTTTTAATTTTTTGAATCCTAAACAACAACGGGTAAACTTGCATTCAAATTATTTTTGTATTTTTTCAAATATTTTTAAAATTACGAACAAAAATAAAATGATATAAATGAATTGAATTAGATGCTATTGAACTAAAAACTATATCATATGTGATATTAATACTATGGTAATTGTAAATCCATTTTTCTGATTTTAAAGAATTTGTGTTATAGAACCCTATTTTTATGCCACCTGTGAAAGATAAGAGTAATATAGGAAGTGTTGGACATATACAATATGCATGTATTGAACTATGAGTTTATAAACATAGTTAATTAAAAAAGTCAATATCATTAGATATAAATTGAGTAAAGATTTGCTTAAATCTGACACCAAAGTTATGACGTACACTATCTGATTTCATTCACAAATCTTATTTTATGAGAACAAAATTTTAAAATTCTCGCGGTTTTTTTAAATTAATTTATTGTACGTACATAAGATTTTGAAAACATTTAAAAAAAAATTGTTACTTCAATTTGTAGTATTTGTCAATATGGAGTTCAGAATTCAATTTCGAAGAAAATGGTCAAGAAATATTTTTGAAAAGTTCACTTTTCAAAAATTTAAAAAAATCCAAAACTTATACTCTTTGAAATTTTATATATACAATAAACAGATAATGAGAGGTACTAATGGTGTAATGTTAAATTTGTTTCTTCTAGTAAATCGTATTAATACTAGCCCACAGAAAAACATTAGGTAATCAAAATCGTAGAAGTCGTTTTCGAGAATAATTAGATTTTTCTTCAACATTTGTATGGTAGGCACATTATTTTCGGTTATGAGAACGATTATTTTTTCTAGATAATGTCCGACCGACTCTTTTTTGAAATATGTATTAATTTTTCAAAAAAAAAAAATATAAACTTTTTCTAAAAATCAAAAAAATGTATATTTGAGCATTTTGGTATGCAATAATATTAAAACTTTTTCCATACAAAATTTCATCAAAATCAGTTGAACCGTTTCCGAGAAAATCAAGATTCAGGAACGTGGTTCCATTCTAGGTGTCCTTAATAACCATTTTTCCGAATTTTTTTTTACAAAAAATAGCATTTTTAAAATTTTAATCTGTTGTCACCTTTTCGAGAAAAATAGGTTTTCGCTAATTCGTAAAAAAAATTGTAACGTAATTTTTGTTTCCAAAAAAAAATTAAAAAACATTTGCACGGGACAATAGGAGAAAACATCATTTGTATGAAATTATGTAAGTTGTTAAAAGGGATAGAAAGAGATATACATATTCTATTTTTCCGCATTGGTGAACGCCAGAGTACAATTTTTACGAAGATTCATTCTTCCTCTGATACAAGTCAAAGGCTGATGAAGCCATTAAGCATGTACGAAAAGGGAAAATGCTAATATTTTGACACAGGATTATAAATACATAACAATCTACAATGCATTAAATTATTTTCTGAACAGCGAAATTGGCAGACATTTGGGGAAAAGCTGAATTTTGGTGTATAGCTTTCTTTTGATATTCTTTCAAAACCATAAAAATTGTCTAAGCCGTGCTTTCAATTTAAAAGGGGTTCAAACTTCGGAGTCCCCATAAATTGTTTTTTATGAATAAAGCTGCAGTTTGATGTTTATCTTCCTTTGATGTTTTTATTCTTAAGACACTATATATGTACATATATTTAGTTTCAAAATAATCCGCGCTAATAAATTGAGAGGGGGTCAAAGATCCCCAAAACATTCTTTTTTTAAATGATTTAATTTTGAAGTGCTCGCTCAAATAGCTTAGGGATTTTTGAAGCTATAGCCATGATAAACAATTTTCGATCCGCGATTCTATCCAGCAAAGAAAATTATCGCTTCCATTTTCGGCAATCTTATCGAGGATAGACTTTGAATATTAAGTAATAAAATTCAATAACAAAAAAATCAAAAATAATAATTATAAGGGGTTTTTGTGTGATAACACCCAAGTGTTGTTGTTTCATTCAAACATTCATTGGAAAACATCGCTCCAATATAAATATAACATAAAAGCTGTGACTTAAGCTTCAATATCGATGCTCACATCAATTCTCAAATCATTTATCACAGCTCCAACAAAACACCCTTAGATTTCTTTATGGAAATTTGCCTATAACCTTGACAGGTTGACTTTTTTGAAAAGTTATGATTTCGTTTTTGTAATTCTTAAGCACTTCAACTTAATTTGCATACCATACGGCCCAAATTGCCGCAATGGGCCTTAGGTATGGTCACCTTACCACATTCTAAAACCTAACTTCTAACAAAATAATTATCCTCCGTATTTTTTCAGAATTCCAACTTTCCTTGTACCCTGTGTTTTCCACGCAAATAATTGCTTTACTGTCATTGTCTGGTTTCTTTAGTCTGTGGCCAATAAAATGACATTCTCTTTGCATATAATGTCTGCATCCATTTTTTTCTGACCAGTCCCTACTTCACAACCCGAAATTTGATATGAAAAATAATTTGTTTGGTTTTGGAATAATTGTTTTTTGTTTTTTTTTTAAAACGATTATATAGATTGTTGAAGAACAATAAAATTTGTTTGTAAAATTTTGTTCATTTGGTTTGGACAAACGACTCATTCCAGCAATTTGAAAATTTACAAAAATATTGATAGTATATCACAGTGGCAGATCCACGGGGGGGTTTTCGGGTCCGAACCTCCTCCCGCCCATGAGCATTTAAACCAAAGATTTTTATATTATTGAATTTATTTATTAAATATTTATTTCTCGTCGACCTAAATTTGGTCCACTTTTGACCATCTTTATTCCAGAAAGCCCATCTTTTTATAAAATTTCGACAAAAAATTTCTTCAAGTGTAATGAATAGGTATATACCTCCAAAACTTCAAATCCATCTCAGTGGAAAAAAGAGTATACCACTAACATTAGATTGCGTAAAAATAAGGTTAACTTATTAGTTCAAGGTCTTAAGGTGTGTTGTGCTGTGATGTGTTGTTAATATTTTTGAAAACTTCGCAAATTTGCAAATTTTGAGGATGAAATTTTTTTTCCAAATTTAGGTTAAAGTTGTGCAGTTTTGGACTCAAAATATGATACAAACGAAGAGATAACAAAAAAACGGAAGGACTTACAGCGTGAAATTAGCACCATCATTTTCGATTTTCAAAAAAAGTTGTGCTCTAGGTATTGTGTTCAATTTGTGCCGTAAATATTTTTTTTTAATTCTCAAATTTCCAAATTTTAGGGATACATTTTTTTTTTTCAAAATTACGATTTTCAAAAACATCAAAGTTGTATTGTATTTTGCACAAAAAATGATTCGAATATTAACAGCATTTAGGGCCAAAAATAAATTTTGCGAACCTTGAAGTTAGCACCGCCATTTTCAATTTTCAAATAATTTTTGAATAAATAATATTGGCTTTGTGCATATAATGTTTTCTTTTTGTATAGTTGGACCATGACCAAATCCTGGATCCGTCGCTGGTATATCATGTGTATGAAAGCTCATATTATTAAAAATCTTACAATTCACATTGTTAAAGCAGCAACAATTTACTAAAGACCGTATAAATTTGTTTTTGTATTTTTTTAAACAAAAGTTAAACGTAGAAAGACAAAAAAAAAACAAATTTGAGAATAATAAACCATATATCTGCCCATTACATTGCTTTGACTTAAAAACAATTTCCAATATTTAAAAAAAATAAAAAAAATTCTAGTGCTATTCATATGATTGTGAAATAACGGTATCTTAAAAAAATAAATTGCTAAAGAATAAAACTTAAAGATTTATAATGTTTATTTTCAACTCAATCATACAGAGATATGGCTCTTCAAAAATCACCATAAAACTTGAAACAAAAATTTCCGGTCCCTTAATAATTTTTCTCAGTAGTGATAATCCTAAGTTTTAGGGTCTGTTTCACAATGTCTGAGTAAGTTCTGATTTGTTACTCGACACATTATATATTGACGCAGGGTCATAATTTACAAGAGTAAAACTAACAAATTGTCTTTTGACGACTTGAAAATGTTATAAATGCAAAAGTAAATTTATTTGGTCTTTGGACTTATGACCCTGTTCCGATATTTATGTGTCAAGTAACTAATCAGAACTTTACTCAGACATTGTAAAACAAGCCCTTAGAATTATAAAAAATTACCAAAGCTAATTAAAATTACAAAATAAATTTTTTTTATAACATCCTGATGGCAACTCTAAACATTTCCAACATGTGAATTGGTCTACACTGAAGTCAAACGACTGACAGCCTATAGTTTCACAGATCAAATTAAATATTAAACGTGTAATTATTTTTAACTGACACAAGCGAAAGGACATACAATTTTTATAGCGCTGCTATTTATTAATTTAAGTTAAAAATAAAAAACTCTGTTCACTGGGGTGGTAACACACCATCATCGCCCACTGGTTGACATAATATGAATTTTAAAGCCTTAAGCCAATAATAGAAAACTGGAACTTATTCGTGGCTTAATTTTGTGGTCTTATATACAAAAAGTCTTACAAAAGTCATTAATAATATAGACCAACCAATAATAATAATTGAAGTGAATGCTGGTGATTGTGGTGGTGGTGGTGGTGGTGGTAGTGGTTGCGGTGCGGTGGTGGTTTTGGTTGACTTGAATGAAATGGTTTGGTAATATAATTATTTCGGGTGGTTAGTTGTGCAGCGATGCAAGTGGCACTCTTCGATGTTTCCGGCAATATTACACATGTACAAATAAATAGGAATTTATGGTTTGGATGTTTTAAAGCAAACAAATAAAAAAAAAACATGTTATCAACATGTCAATTGCCATTTTTGCTTGCGAGCATAAATATTCTGGGGGGAACTATTTTCATATAAAATGATTATCATTTGAAAATTTGAACGATTTATTGCTTTTAATATAATAAAAAAGATTTTCTTTTCGTTATCTGAACATTATAGCTTGAAATAAAATAAAAAAAAATTACTTAAATTATCGGAAACTACTCTTCCACATAACCACCATCATCTTCGTTCCCCAATTTTACTCTATTCAGTTAATCTATATAATCACAACAACCTTACGCGAGACTCCAGGCTGATAATTGAGGTTCACCTCTTTGAAATACCTTTGCAGCAGAAAATTATTGAATTGTATACCAACTCCATCAACTTATATACATTATCACACTTTGATTAGATGCCTTGCGATTATCGCCTTTCGACAAAAAAAGTGTGCTGCATTAAACAATTTTCCTCCTTTAAACATCATAATCTCAAAGAAACAGACAGACAGAGACATACAAATTAACTTGTCCCGTTCACTTTCTCTGGAAAATTCAAATTTTCCATGATCGCACTTATGTTTCTTTATCAATTTTATTGTACCTCTTATGAAGGCATATTGATCATTATTGCAAGGTTTGTACCTCAGCTCTTTTGTTTCTTCGACTGAAGCAGAAGAAAATAATGGGAAAAAACAATTTGGTTTCTTTTTTTGTACCAATGACGAGTAGCTTTCAAAACACTAGATCCAAAATCACACTTCCTATCTAGTATTTCTATGCACGATGTAAGATTGTTGGCATATTTTTGATTTGCATCCAATCTGCATTTATTATAACTTTCTATCGCAACCAGCAGCTTGACACTAGGAAAGGGCTAACAACCTCATACATTCGAATCTTGAACTTATACTTTGTCGAACCGAGTATGAGCTCATTAAACTGCAATTTTATGCTGGTTATATGGCAGAGGAGCTTGTTTGCTTGTAAATACAGAGTTAATAACAGTAGCGGAACGTATCCCAGGTCAAGGTTTTCATAAAATACCTGAGCATCTTAAGAGATTTGTTGGCGTTCCACTTCAACCAGTTCCACTAAATGATGACCGGTGCTATGTTTGGCATTGTGCTGCTGGTGTGCCATCACACCAACCGCCGCTGCCTCGCCACTTTGTGGTCCAGTGAATTCTGATGAAGATGATGTCCGATTACGACGATGATGGTGGAAAAATCTGTTTTTATTTGTTTTGTTTTATTTTTTTTTTTTCAGTTTTTCCATAAAAACAAATTATGCTGACTGAACACCCTGACATGATGAGAATTGAGTCTTGGGAGTTGAGAGTTTTATTCGAAAGATATTTTTGTATGATGAAGATGATAATAATAGAGTTCAGTTGAAGTTGATGTATATTTATGAATTTTTTGTGTTTATGTTTTTAATGGCCTTCGTTTGATGTTCTTTTATTTTATATGTTTGAGTAAAGAACATGACTTTTGAGGTTGAGCTTTTGTTTACATAATTTAGATAAGAATTGAAGAAGATGTTTTTTGATTTTAGATTTGGGGTGTTTTTTTTTTTTTTTGTTCAGCTTCTTTGTGCTTATGTCAATTGTTGGCATTTCAATGTAAAACAAAGTGAAAAACTTATAGTAAAAAAAACGGAGATTTGTGTTGTGATCAGAATAGATAAATTATATTCAAATTCAAAACAGAGATTTGTGTTGTGATCAGAATAGATAAATTTTTCAAATTCAAAAACCAATGACCTTGACCAGAAAATTTGAAAATAGAAAAAAATATATATATTTTTTCGAAAAGAGTAAGATTTTTAGTTTAAAATCTAAATGCATTAAATTTCAGAATCTCGGTAGGAATTTTACGTCGCTACCACGCGAGCGACAACCATATGTTCCCAAATAGCTAGTTCCGAATTATCCACCGTAACATGCGTTGTGTAGCATAGAGCCATTCTGTTGGGACCACATGTCTTACAATTACTTTAGATGGCATTACATCCCAGAGTAGACTAGGACTTCAGCAAGCTTCTTGCAACCAGCTCGATCCCTTGAAGCAGCCTTCTTAGTCCGAAGAAACAGCGAATGGAAAGAGTTATTCTGTCTCTGATTTCAGTGCTGGTATCGTTTTCTGAGTTGATAGTGGAGCTGAGATAGACAAAGTCCCTAACAACTTCAAAGTTAAAGATATCTATGATAATTTTCTGTCCAAGATGTCGGTGTTAGGTTTCATTTCTTAAAGACAGGATATTATGTTCTTTGTCTTGCCTTCATTGACCGATAAACCTATTTTCTTTGCCTCCGCTTCAATACTCACAAAAGCGCTGCTGGCGAGTGACATCATGCTTTATTTTTCCAATTATGTCAATATCGTCGAAGTATGCGAGTAATTGGATGGATTTGTGATATACATATACATATATTGTCCCTTTAGTGATTACAGAAAAATTTTGCACTAATATGTGAAAAGCAATATTAAAGACGTTGCGGAACAGCGCATCGCCTGACAACATTCATTTATGATCATTAGTGTGCGTTCTCCATCGTTATTCTGCTTTAATCCCTGACTCCGCATCGTACTTTAAACCTTCGTTGGGTCTAGCGAATTTATCCCGACCGCCTATCGCATTAGCTTCGGTCAAGGCTAAGGATTTTATCCCACACTCCGTACTGTGCCTTAAACTTCGGGTTTGGGCCACCTTTCAACACGGTAATTTATATGAAAAATTGTTATCTTAGACTTGAGAAAAATTGAATAAAATTTTTAACTGAAGTTCCGAACTTTCTAAATGCCCTGGACCCACTGACCTACCTCAGGTGGAAACTAAAAAAGCATTACAATCTTGAGGCAACGAGCCTGGTGTCTCTGTATTTAGCGTAGTTTGGGAGGGTCTCCTTGAGGATCGACCAAGGTTAGGTTAGGTCTATGTGGTTGTCACTTGTCAGCAGAAACGCTAGACACACATACACCAGGGGTTGGTCCATTGTGATACGAAGGGAATCTAGGAAGCTTTCTTCCTACCCGTTGAACCATTTAGAGCTTGATACGAAGCGCCTGAGACTACTAATGTCATGACTTCCAAATCACTAGAATTCTCTTATGGTGGAGCCTACGTCTTTGAGATAGAGCAGGGCATGTACAGAAAAGGTAAGGAATCGATTCTTCCTCTTCTTCGTCCATACAACTTTTCTGCAGAAATCGTTAGAAAATACTGCAAGCCTTGCTGCGTGGGTCAACGTGTTGGATCGACCTAACAAATTCTATTCATGCTCCTTCTTTCTCCTTTTGGGAAGTCGGTATTTCTCTCACCTCTTCTTTATATACATTAAATCAAGTGAGAAACTTAAGTCCTTCGCCGTGCCGCTCTTTCTCAGCGGTTTCTTTGTGCAGGTCTAGTGAAACCCAGCACGCCAGAGGTGGCATATATTATGGCTTTTTGACAATGTTGGTTCTCTATACTTGATGCTGGTGCCATAAAAGACCCCTAGAGGTAAGAGGCTCGACCTAAAAAGAACCTAGCAATCTACTCCGATTGCAGCCGTCTGAAGTTGAATTTCCTCACAATGTTTTCCAGTGTTTGGCGTCCTTGTAACCACATATCCTAGGTTTAAGTATCATCGAATTTCGCCCATAAGAAGTTCCTTAGCATATCAACCATCTGCAGCACTCGCACATGTCAGTTTCGTTTTAGAAGACCTATAATTCCGCCATAATTTCTAGTTTATCTTGCTTTAATTGGTTTCGAACCAAAATCTAATATTTTTGTATGTTTCTATTTTTGTATAGGAGCATATGTATACATTTTTTTTTTAATTTTTAGCTGACAAACATTTTTGAGAACTCTTCCATTTAAAATGTATTGTCGAAAAGCTTTCAAACTTTAGAAAAGAAAAAAAAATTTAAACGTATTTTATAGTTATATTTTTGTTGAATACACAATTTTCTTAATTTCCAAATATGTTAGTCCTCAGCGACGGAAGGACGATAAGAGCAACAGAAAAAAATGCTTGCGGCCACGTAGTTATTGAGCGTCAAGCCACTTTCCTGAAAGAACTGCATTGCTCTCCTTTCGAATGTGTCCTTTTTTTTATTGGATCCTGAGCGACAAAGTACTATGTACTGAGCGAGTACAGTGTTTTCAAATGTTTATTACCCACTTAATTTTAACAACTAAACTATAGCTGCTCAATAGATGGTCAGATTTCGTTTGAACTTATAGCTCAGTTGCTCTGAAGTTGTTTGTCACCCAATGCGCGGCTGAACATCTAAGATTCTCTTTTTAAGAGAATGATTTTTGTTTCAAAACTGAAAGTTTAAAGTTTAAAAAGAAAATGTCAAATAAATTTTTTATTTTTTTTTTATTGTTTGTTGTTCGTAAACAAGGACATGTTTATAAAAGAAGTTTTTTTAATAATTCAAATTCTATATACTACTGAAATACATCTTTACATATTTTATTTGGACTTGTTGAATTATTGATTCAAAATTGCTTTTAGCGGCCTTTAATCCTACAAAACTTTTTTGAAGTTTTGTCCCAACATGTTTGCTTAGTAGTTTGCTTTTTATATAAACCAGGACTTTAATTTGTATCAGAAAGTGAGGCTTCAAAAAAATCCTATATTTTTCATTGATCTGCTTCCCTAGACCTCCAACAGGAGTCAGCATTGTCTCATGAAACTCGATGTGTTATAAAAATGTTAACACACGTTCCACATTTCATTTCATTAATTTGCAGAAATTCGCTAGAATTTAACCTCATGAATTTCGTTATGGTTCATTTGTAAAGTGTAAACAATTTATAAAGCACCAGAGGCAGCGGGGATTTTGTTGGAAACGACCTCATTCGTCCAGTGACTTCAATGAAATGTTTGATACCCCTATCGAACAGTGAAGTGATTCACTTTATTTGACTAACCCTGTATAATTATAATGCTTTCTTGCATAATTTTATGTAAAACAAACTCAATCTATATAAAGAAAAATGATTTATTATGATTAACCAATTAAATTTCAACAATAAAATAAATTAAAGACCAATTAATAAAAGTCCTTACTCAACGCTGAAACTATTTATCAAATAATCTTCCATAATAAAGCAAAATTTGACATAAGTCCCCCGCCCACTCAACAAACGCAATCGTTCCCTATTGTTATATATTTTTTTTTAAATAATTTATTTCTATTTAAACTACAAACACGTTTAAATCAAAAAAATATAAATAACAAAGTTTATTAACACATCTCTCTCTCTCTCTGTTTCTTTTTTAAAAAAATTAAATAATTAATCATCTTTAGTTTTCATATCACGTTGTTGGTTATACACTATACAGGGGCTGTGATCATCGCATACCTATATTTAATAAACATAAGTACCTACTACCAGTTCAACTACTGCACACTCGAATTTAAGTGAAAGTGTAACCACTAACGTGTGCATAACTTGTTGGTCAAACTGTAAGACAATCAAGTGCAATATTGCTAAAAAAAAAAGAAAAAAAAAATGTTGAACTGCTGTTAGTGATGAAATTATAGCATTACCGCCTTTACGCCGGACATCGAAGGCGGTAAAGCTTTGTCCATCAGTAGGTATAGCGATTTAAATCGCAGTCACATCATCAACGATAATTCGATATTAATGAGATCGACTTGACGACATCTTGAGTACTTGATATGCCGATCGAGAGTTGAGTACTTTACCGAAGTTACCTCCTGTACGAGTATATCTTTGTCAAAAAACTTCACATTTTGCTTGTGATCGATGTGATGCTATTTGTTTTTTTTTTTGTTTGTTGAACCAGAATCCAGTTTCAAAGTTTTCCGCATTCCTTCGAGATATACATACATATAATTGCATCATGTGGAGCAGGTATTGTCTCCATTCCACACGTGACGACTTTAAGACACAAGTGACGTAAATGAAATGTGATTGGATTCGACTTTTATGAATGTACATACATTCTTGAAATCACGTTTGACAAAGAATTTTTCAGACCTTGGATGTACATACATACATATAATTCGACATTGAAGTTTTCAAACATGCACGTGGTTGTTTTATGATGACCATCATAAAAGTTCATGGCATAGAATAGACAATAAAGAATAGATTGTGACTTAAAGATGCAACACGCAATCTGTTGATTTTGATTTTTTTGCCATTTGTTAATGAATCTCTTTGCTGAATGTGCAGTTAATTATAAAATGTGACTACTTACAAGAAAAATAAGAAACGTCAATCATTCTTCTTTAGGAGATTATTAGATAAGCATATAAAAGTGTACTCACAACAACGAACCTGTTCAGACCACAAGATCACTGGTGTGATATTTATTTAAACTGGCCCTTAAGTTTCTTCTGGGTTCATTAATGAACGCGACCACCCGGCTGTTCATGAAAATTTTATTTTTTTCTAAAGGTTGGTACACCGGTTTTTTCATGTGGTCATCCATACCCAACCGTCTTGCAGGTATCTCGCTGACATTCTCTTTTTGGCCTACAGAAAATAAAGTTCTTGATTGCAAACCTAAAAACTAAAATTGAATTAAACCTAAAAAAGTACAAATTAAAACTTACAACTTAACTTAAAAGTAGCTTATAAACTATTAAAAACTTATTAACAAAATAAAAATTGTAAAACTTAAATCTAAAACTGGAAATAAAAAAAACAAAGAAGAAACTCAACAATAATTGTCGTCCACCTAGGCTTGCCATCCGTCAGGATTTCGCCTGACGCGTCAGGCTTTTAATGTCCAATCAGGCTTTGACCAGGTTTCGTCCTTTGTCAGGCTTTTTTATAATTATCGCACAAAATATTAATAATCGTTAGAAGAAAAACGTTTACTGAATGCTTTCAAATCGAAATGCTTGTAAATCAACACATTCATTTTTTTCATTTATTTGTCACTTTTTAGAAAGAGACAAAGAATTGTCCCATAGGGTGATTCAAAAAACACCTTTCTTCGAAATTCAATCGGGACCGGGCGAAATCATGAAATCGCTGAAAATTTCATGCTTTTAGCACCAAAACTCGAAAAATTATGCAGCTTTTAACATTTGTGAAAAATTCATATTTCAAGCTAAATTATTGTTTTGTTTTCAATCTAAGCTTCATAATTTCGCCCGGTCCCGGTTGGTTTTAGAGAAAGGTGTTATTTTGAATCACTCTATTGTGCAAGATATTACACTTCCATTTTATGACGTATTTTTGTGTTTCCTTTTTTTTGTGTCTGTTGAAGATTGCAGTTGCAATCTATTTATCGTCTCGTCGTTTTCGTGCATCCAAATCAAAGTAAGTTATCTATGAATATTTTGTATATAAAATTTTTTTTATAAAAATGAAGTTTCAAAAAGGAAAAAAATGTTTTTTTATTTGTCAGGCTTTTTTCTCTAAAATCAGGCTTTTCTTACTTTACTCTCAGGCTTTGCTGATTTTAGAGCTGGTAACCCTACGTCCACCATCATTTTTTCAACATCGTTTCAACATTTATTCAAACCAGTTAAGGAACGTTATGTTGTTTGAAATATTTTTAAAATGTCTTGAAGTCTTAGGCATAGTATAAATAGTTTAAATGAAAATCTTTTGTAGATAAATCGTTTATTCTTACTTTGTATATATTTAGTTGATCTCTAAGATATCATTTTCTTGACCCTGCTAGTGTCGGATTTACATGATTGACAAGTTGTGATTATTTCTTTTATTTATTTACCATTCATGACTTCATTTGTATAAATAGGCAAATCCAACTGACATTTATTTTTGCCATTATATCAGTTTTCCCAAAATTCACGCAAAATTTGAATTTCACGCCATTTGTGCGGTAAAGTTGTTGCCAACAAAAAAAAAGATTCACAGTTAAGGGTTTATTACAAATGGAGCGCCACACGAAAGAATATCATTGTTTAACAACAGTTTGAAAACATAATGAAGATTTGGTGGTGATTTTTTGAACATTTTCAGCGATCGGGCTCATTTCCAACTTGATGGCTTCCTTAATCTTCAGAAAAAAAACGAGTGTTTATTGAGAAACAAAGCAAACAAACAATATAACAATCTAAGCTCGATAGATTTCCACATTACTGAGGCTTCTATCAGTCAAGGCATTTTAAATCTTAATGATAACAACAGTCCGGGACCCGATGGTGTTCCAGCCTCTATTCTGAAGAAGTGTGTAGCTTATTTGTGTTACCCGTTGTTTATTCCTCTTTAATGAATCTTTAAAAAGCTCTATTTTTCCCAATATTTGGAAAAGTGCTTTCATAACCCCAATACATAAAAAGGGATTCCATTGTATGTAATGTTCTCTCTTTTCACTGTAATTCAATTTTATGTAACAGTCAAAAAAAAGTCTACTGTGACAAATTTATTTAACTTTACATCCTTCTGCTTAGATGCTTTTGAAGACCGTTATCAAGTTGACTGTATCTTCACTGATTTCAGTAAAGCTTTTGATAAGTTGTGTCACAACATTCTTGTAAATAAATTAAATAACTTAGGATTTGATAACAATTTTCTTAAGTGGATTACTTCGTATCTACTAAATAGACATTACAGTGTAGCTTTTCGCAATGTATGTTCTAATAAATGTATTGTTAATTCAGGCGTACCTCAGGGTAGCCATTTAGGACCTATTTTGTTCATCCTTTTTATAAATGATATTGTCTCAATTGTCCAAAATTCTTGTGTTCTTATATATGCTGACGACATTAAACTTTACAAAAGAATAAAATTTGAATCAGACTGTTTACTCTTGCAAGACGATATTTTAAGATTCAGGGCTTGGTGCAATAAAAATAGACTTATCTTAAACGTTGACAAGTGTAAGGTTATGAGTTTTACACGCAAAAAAAGACCATTCACATATAACTACTCATTTGAACAAAATTTCAATATTATCTCATTTAGGAATTATTTAAGATTCAAAATTGACTTTTAACGACCTTTGTGCCAAATTTTTAGTAGGTCAAACTATGGTGCTAATAGTCCTTTGAATCAATTAATTACAATATATAATAAATTTTATTTTCTCACATCTTCTGTTAATGACAATTTGAAAAGTATGAAATTCAAAACTTTGTTTATAAGAGCAATAGATAATAACTAGTTTTAAGAGATTATATGTAACGTTAGTAATTAACGGTCTCCAAATAAATAAATAAATAAACAAGCCGAAGAAGGAATCATCTTTATTTGTCGTTTATTGGATCCAGCATTAAAAAACACCATAAAATCATTTGCCATATGCCCAGATTCAATCAAAATATTTTTTTCAGTTTCAAATACTCCATCAAAAAACCACTACCATAGATATTCTCGAAACTGAAACATTTGCTCAAAGTTTCATTAATAAATCTGTTGTTGTTGTTGTTGTTGTTTTTGCAATATACATACAGTCCGTACCATTTGAATAGCCTCACACATAGTTTATCTTACAACTAACTATTTTTGGTACTTCTTTGAGGTCTAATTAGAAAATTTGTATTGAGTAGCACGGTAGAACATGGTTACTAGTATTAAGAGAAGTTTTGACTAATTACTAAAAGCTCAAGCAGTTTTCTTAACTATGTTTTGTTAACAGTCATAAAAATGTGTATTATTTGCATGTAATATTAGAATAGCCTCACAGTATTTATTTAGTAGAAATAAAAACCAATTGATAAATTTTTTTTAAAGAAAATAATTTTTATTTATTTTCTGTGGTTAACACAATATTTTAAAAGTTTTTAGAGCCCTCTTTTTTTAACTACCTCAAAAAAGCGATCGTTTAAGGAATCACACAAAATCAATGTTCGATTTCTTAAACAATCGCAAACGATTCGTTAAAAATGTAAGAAATTTTGGCCCTGGCAATTTTATAGCTATAATATGAACTTTACTTTTCTTGTGTAAATCCTCCCATTTCCATAAACCTTGCATGTTTGACAACTCCACACATTTTTAATGACAGTAGGGAGGTAAGGATAATTGCTGTTTATTTAAGATTTACGACATTTTAATAAAAGCTATGTGAATCAGCTCATTTTCTTGCTGCATCGGCATCTTGCTAAATTAAGCTGCTATAGTTTACGCGCATTGTTAAACTTAGGTTTTTTCCTCAGCATTAAGTGGTTTAGGTATCTGGCACTTCTGATAAACCGACTTAAGAGAGTTGTTGCAATTGGAAGCTTATCATATTATTTTTGACACAAATTCGTTCTTTGTAGTTTTTTGCCTACATTAACAGATTTTTTAGAAAATTGCATACCAATTTAAGACTGATCAATTTTCTGACCAATAAAACGTTTCATTAGTCCTTGATTCCGAAAGGCCTCTGTTTTGGCAATCTCTGTAGCCATTTTGTTTGTCCATTTAAACTTTCAAAATGAAAAAATCACAAAACGTAACTGTTTTGTCACTTCCTGATAACTTTTCGAAACCTACGCTGTTAAATTATAGGAATAAAATCAATTGAGGCTATTCAAATGTTACAAACAAAATAATCGTTTTAGTAACTGCAAACAAACAAGCACATACAATTTAATTAACTTTACGAAATTTGTTAAAATATTGTCTTAATCTCAGAGACTGTTTTCTAACCTTATCTTTAAATATAAATTTTCTTATTTACAAATCAAAGAAGTATCAAAAACAGTTGTAAGTAAGAAAGTTAAAGTGTGAGGCTATTAAAATGTTACGGACTGTATGAACCCACCCACATTTCCTCCGTCCCCCTCCCACAAAAAAAAAAACATATATTTTTATGGGCTCTTTTCATTCTCATAATAATTTAAAAGATTGTACTAAGTTTCAGGAGCAGAAGAATTTATTTTTGATGTGCTCCATTTTACCAGTACTGTATCAGTGAAAATAAATAAAGCGGAGCCCGGTTCAATGAGAAACTTTCAGAAAATGTTTAGAAAATTAAAATTAAGCTGATTCAAAAATAAAACCCCTCAGCGTATTTATTAGATTTTTTACTAGTTGGTAAGTGTCTAAATAGATCAAAAATAGTTTAAAAAAAAAGCTTTATTTTGTTAAATAAAATGTTACACTAGCAAAGATTTATTGCACCGAGTCAGTTGTCCAAGTTTTAGATGGCTCTTAAACATCAAATAAAAATGTCCATTTATAACTTGGACAGCTGTCCAAAGTTAGACAACGTTTATAAATACGAACGCCTGTATGTATATAATTTTTTCTGAACCTTGGCAAATTTATGTCTAATTTTCCTGGACTACATTTATGTGAAACGGTCATGGAAAATGTAAAACAGAATTGTACACTTACTCGGTATTCTACAATTCTTTTTAGAAACCTATATTTTCTATCAAAATTATTTTTTTCGTGAATTTTAGGACACCCTTTGCATCGTGTAAATATTGTACTGACAGCATTTTGGAAATAAAAACATAATACAAGAAAGAATGACCTAATTTTTTTTTCAGAGTGCCATTTTTTGACTTCTTCACGTAAATCTTTACCATTAAAAATGTACCTATTATTGTATTATACAGGCCTACAGTGCTTTTGGTGCCGCCAAAATGAAAACAGTTTCTTTGTTTACTAGTTACCCTGGTTCTAACTACATATTTACTTACGTGTAGTTTTTGATATACAGCAGTGCAAATAATACAAATTTAGTCATTTTTTAATAGTTTATTGCATTATTCTACATTCTACATGAATAAAGCCCCTTTTTAGAGATTTTCTTTCATGAGTGTCCTTAAGACAGTATCGCGGGATACACCAGCAGCAATCAGCCATCATTATTTCATCCAATCGACCTTAATCGATAAGTATTATCTTTCATGGCTTCTAAGTCCTGGTGGGAACGTTCCCTTTGTGCCTCGCTATATATGAGTCAAGATTTTTGTAAAATCTTTCAAAATGGCTGTAGAGTGTAGAGCGTAGAAGTATTGAACTCATTCCTTTAAAAATTTGCAGCAAGCCTAGCACTAAGTTTTGGTTATTTACGGATTTATGATTTCCTTAAAATCTGTTTACTATACACTGCAGATTCTTAATCATTAATTAAATGCACGAATTTATCATTTAAAATTAAAAGTCTTATCTCTGGTTCATCAAATATATCAGCCTTTACATTTTCTGTACTCAACTACGAAATTTTTTAAATATATATAAATAAAACAAGAGCAGTTTTAACTAGGTAATGCAAGAAAGAATGACCTAATTTTTTTTTCAGAGTACCATTGTTTGACTTCTTCACGTAAATATTTACCATTAAAAATGTACCTATTATTGTATTATACAGGCCTACAGTGCTTTTGGTGCCGCCAAAATGAAAACAGTTTCTTGAACAGTAACTTTAACTAGGTAATGCTTTTACATATCTTTCATCAAATCTAATTTTATGTGAAATGGAGGCAAAATTATGTTTTCTCTCGAAACTATAGAAGTGACTTCAAGTGTGTTTGCCAATAGTAAGTGTGTTTTATTCATTGCCAGCGCAGCACAAGTCTGAATAAAACGAAACTATACGTTAATTTCAATAAATCAAAGTTCTATCGCCAGAACAGCCATCTTTTTTTTACTGACTTCTTTTTCGCCAGCAATCAAATAGTTTTTGTTTTCCAAGGGAAATTTTGCTGCGCTGGCTATGCAGCAATGAATTAAACACAGCTAGTTAAAGATTCCTTCACGGAACATTCTTGCTTGATCCAGTGGCCGTTTTTACTTCTGTCCCATTAACTTACTGAAACATGAAACATAGAAATTTGGTGAACCCATTTTGTTGTCCCAGTAAAAAGTTAACCATTTTTAAATCTACGCATATAATCAACTGATGATCATGATATTTCAGTTATTCTAAACTCTAAAACAAGAGAGACAGCCTGATACTCCTTCTTTATTTTCGTGGAATAAACTGGTGGAACGGCACCATATTTACTTCCATTTTGTTTGACGTTTTTTCGATGTGCATTCACCAAAAATATAACAAAATAAGTTTGTATCATTTAAGCATATGGTCTTCTAACGAAATGACCTAAATGAAAATAAAACTCGGCCTCATGTGCGAAAACAATATACCCGAGGGTTAAAAAAAACTGTACGTGGCTTTAACTTGAAAATACCGTTGTTCGTATTCAGTGACAGTGGAAAAACAAAAATGGTATACATTTTTTTTTTAATTTGTAGGACTGTGTTATTTTCATAAAATAATCATATTCAAAAATGTTACTACTTAAAGTGTACCCATTAGTGTCTTCGTCCATTTTTGGTCATCTTCGCGTTTCTATAGAACAAATGTTTGGCTATAATTACTTAATCCTAAAATGTCCATTATATTCATATCAGGTTAATTATTTTTGACTGCACCATTTGCCATGAATATGATAACATGTATATTCTATATTATGCAAAATTTGTATATTGTTTGCTGAAATAAAATAACTCTTCAACCTTACCTTGCAGTTTTATTTTTAGCACATAAAATTAAAATTACTTTTATGGAAAAGATCAGATGCATCAATATGGACTTTATTATTAGGCTTCACAACTCTGCCCATAGTTATGCATTTATTGGTAAATAAGATAAGAAAACTATTTTAATAATATAATTTAGGTGTTTCGCTTGGATAGAAGTTTATTAGTTGCGTTGACATAAAATTGAAACACATTTTTTGAGAATCAAAATACGAACTTTACCTAGAAAGCAGAAAGTTTTTGTTGAGTTTATCTCAACGGATAAAAAAAACACAGTGCCCGACTTCAAAGAGCAAAAACTTCAGAGTTCGAAGACTTATTAATTGTTAGTTAAAATATAAAATACAAACTATGAATAAATAAATAAAAAATAAAAATATAGGTAATAATAAAAATATAATAAAAAATATAAGCTCAGATGACAGCCAACCGAAGAATCTAAAGAGTTCAACAAAAAAGACTTACGAACTTTGAATATCGAGACTCTATGACTTATCAAGTGTCAACCAAAGGAATCTTAAAACGACACCTTCATAATTCTCAACTACTCGACATTACATTCGGCCTCAATAAAATGTTTTCATAAAATTTAGATTTGCCTATGGTTGCACGAACGCCCAAGAGGACAGACGTATCGTATTATACGAATATTATGACAAAAAAAAAACTCTGTTAAAACCTCGAATTTTATTTTAAATGAAACATATATTTGCCCTCAATACTTGCCCTTTAATGCTCTGTTTTATTCATACCATTCGAAATCTCGAGAACGCTGTTTTCAATCGTCCAGGTTACAAAATATGGCATCCGTGTCCCGTGATGACTGTTATTAAATCGGAGATATCAGTCTGACTTGTCACTTCAAGCTTGGAAACTGGGATTCAAATATTCTCTCGGTCGATTGGGGCAAGCAAGTTTTGACTTCATTTCAGAATTCACCCACAGCTTGATAGACCTCATAGAGTTCGCTGTTGCACCTTCTCTTCTATTAACCATCCTCCCACATATGACCAAAAATCGTAAGAAGAATTTGTCTACCGAAAATACCAAGTATCAGTACTCTTCTCTTCTTATTGTCCAGCAACTGGCACCGGATCGTAGGACAGGACTGGCAGCATTAGAATTCTGTAGACAAAGTACTTCATCTTACACGTAAGAAATTTGGGATCCACAATTTAATAAGCCCGCCAAACCTACTTCATCGTATCTCTTGTGGAGTTAATGTGAAGTCCGAAGCAAATGGACTCAGTTCCTGCTACAAAGTGTGGCGTAAGTGCTACAGCAGTATTCACAAAATTAAGTCTTCTCCTCGTTTTCTTCAAGACTAAAAAGTTTCGCTTGTTCTTTAATAGCCGCTAAGGAACCTACGACACGTAGGAATCGGCTGATGATTTCGATACCATCTGAGTTACCCAGTTTCGGGACAGAACTAGATGTAAATTAAAGAACTATTAAACAAGACCCTTTCGTATTATCGCCTGCCCTGCACATTGTCTGCTCCAGAAAGTAATTGAAGAAACCACACGACAGCGTATCTTCTTGCCAAAAAACTGTGAATGTTTGGAAAATTTCGGAGGATCTACTTTCTAAGTTGCACACTGTTCTGTTTATAGTCTTATGAGACATGTCCCCTCTGAGTCAGTTTTCCCAGAATGCCCAGTTTGGGGAACGGGAATCCACATAGAGCTCCTGACATGGAGTTATTTTAAGAGCTCAATTTTCAAGCTATCAGACCAAGCAGCCTTGTCGTTATTAAACTCTTAATCTGAAAAGAAGTTATAGATATAAGTTAGAACATCTTATGAATGTAAAATTGCTGAAGTAAAATGATTTCGAAACTATAAATACCTGTGAGCAAGAAAAAACCATACAGAAGACCTCCTGCCCATTCCAAACGACTATAGGTAAGCGGCACTTTTGATGACAACTGACAAGAGAGTATTTTCTTCTTAGGGTATTTTTTCGATTCTCCGCAAGAGGTAAATTTCAGTTTTAAAATGACAGAAGCTGGGATTAGTTCTAAGCACTTACCATCACGCCGCAGGCAACTGCAAAGAAACAGACTAATCGGAGTTTTAAGAACCAAATCATCAGCTAATTACGTAAAACTGCTTAGGGCCATTTTTTTCACTATTGTTCAACTTGAGGTAAACTCTCAAGTTGGTCAAATTAAGAGTTGACTTCAACTCGAGAGTTGAAACGTAAGTTGAAATTTCTTTTTAGTCACTAATTATTTTCTTAACTCCGAAGTTGAGGATCTAAAGTTGGCCAACTTCCAATTTGAAAAATATCCCTGGGATATTTGTGAAATATAAAACAAAAACTGTAATTTTTAAATTAAAATTTGAATCTGTCAGTCATATCGATGTAATTTGTGTGTTATTTTGTGTTCAAATTGTCTTAAATTGTGTTAAATTATAAACAAAATATTAAAAAATAGTGGATCCATTGGTCATACCACAGACAAAAGAAATTATCAATTCAAACTTGCATGATCATATACAATAAGCGAGAAACAGTACAACTAGATCCATCTACATAAAAGAAGGAAACTACACTCGATGAAGACCATATTCTACATCTGTATATTTCTCTTGTCTGTGGTCATACTCACCACGCAGAGCTTTTATGTCAGAAATGGACTAGATACCAACCGAACGACCTCGTCAAATAGTTTGGATCGCGATATTTCCACAATCAAAACTCGTAAGTGGTTTAAAATTTAAAAATTCCTTATTATTTTTCAACATACAAAAATATTTTACGAGATTTGGTTCTCGAAATATTTGCATCCAAAGTAATACAGTAAAACCCGGATAAGTGCCTATCGCATAAGTGCCTTTTTTTTGAGAAACAAAATTTTGAGAATTTTTTCATATAAAACTCATCTAATAAGTACCTTTCGCTTAACTACCTTCCCCGCTTAATTGCCTTTTATTTTGTATACTTGTATTGAAATTTAAATAAAAAAAATTCTTTTAAGTACACATTTTAAGCAGAAGAAGACAGAAGCTTCTTTTCAGTCCTTCGTTGTGTTTCATGCTTTAAAATTCAAATATAAAAAATAAAGTGGGAGACTAAGTGGGTAGCTGTCCTTTTCAAAATTTAAACTGTCAAAGTAATTTTGTTTTGTTGTTAAGGTAAAATGCCTGAAAAACTGACTTCAATTTCAATTAAACAAAAAACTACAAATCCTCCGCCTGGTTAAAAAACAAAACAAAATCAAGAAAGGAAATTGCTAAACAATTAAAATGCGAAGTTTTTTAGAATTAATCGAGTAGCATAAAACAAAACAAAGCTGGAAGAAGCTGCACAAACAAACCAAAACAATAAACGAAAACGATTAAAATCAGATTAAGTATCGCAACACAAACCTAAATAACTGATTATTTTACTTTGTATAAATACAAGGTTCGCTTTTTAAAAGTTTAACAATAGTAATCAGTTGAGGTACCTAATGTATTTTCTTATTTTTTAAATAACATTTAAAGTTTTTTTATTGTACATTTTGTTTGTATTTCTGTAAATATAGAGATAAGTGCTTATATGCACTTAAGAGGGTTTTTTATAACTGTCTAACCCGCATAAGTACCTATTAAAACGAGGCATTTATGGTGAGGCACTTGTCCGGGTTTTACTGTAACACTTTATTTCGATTTAAACTAAAAAAAAAATGTTTATATGGCGATATTTCCCCATTCTATTAGTCTTGTAAGTGGTTTTTGTTCTCAATGCCGTATTGACAATTGACAGACCTTTTCACTAATCTAAAAATAGTACAATATATTGAAAAAAAATATGGCTCCAAAAATTCAGAAATATGAAAATTCGTAAAGGGTTTCACCCGACCTTTCCTTCAAATGGCGAACATTTGAAAGTTAATCCTTGAAATGAAAAGGTAAATACGAACAAACAATATACATTTTTTATAACTTTCACCAAGTATCCTAAAGTTATTTTTTCTATCAGTAGACCGCAACTTATGAAAATTAGTAAGGACGTCCAAGTTACAATTCTATCCCAACGCTCGGACTGTTTTGTGTACATGTTAAGTGTATTCATAACCCCTTGAGTGCGCGCATATTATAAAAAATAAAAACAAACAAACAAAAATCCCAAGTTTGCTCGACCAACTTCTACTTTTTCCAGGAGTTGAGAAATCAAAAGTTGATCAACTCTATTGTTGAAAATCGAAAGTTGAAAACGTGAATTTTTAGTGAATAAAAACAAGTTCACTAGTTTTCTCTTTCGGATTCTGCAACAACTAAGATGCATTGGACAGAAGTGATTTAACCATTTTGTGCAGAATGTGTTTCTTAATAAAATGCCATCAAAATCTCAACTTCGGCCAAAAGATGACTCAGCATTCAGCAGCTTTATATATTTAGCCGACGAAATACTTATTGATGTTCCGTAAGGAGGTGTTCTTGGTCTTGTACTGATTGTAGCAATGTACCTGAAGAAGAGAATATCAACTATATTCTTGCTACATTTACAAATGACGTGGCTATGATTGGGATTAAAGACATCCGATTCCGAGCAAGCAAATCAAGTTTTAAAATATGACTCAGTTTAGGAAAAAATGGATCCCTCCATCTATCCGAAAAAACGAAAAACTCTATCCATAGTTTTTTAACAATAAGTATGAACCATCACATTTTTATTTTTCAATAATAATAAAAGAGTAAAAACATATATTTCTTTTTTCATTAAAAAGCATTTACACTAATTCACACAGCTTTAATTTATAATATATTAACTGAAAGTCTTTGTTCTTCGGTCACGATGCTCGCTTGCAATCAACTTTTTAATTTATTTATTTTTTATAAATTCTTCTTTATAGAACCCAGAACCATTTACAGTAATTACCGAGTCGTGGTTTAATTTGTATTAATAACAATGACCATAAATTATTTTTTTATGAATATTACAACTAATAGCGGAATGTTAAACTAATAGCCTGTGCTATTATACTTAATTCCAATGAATGTATCCCATAAACTATAAAAAAAATGGATCTAAATTTCAATGGTTTATGTTGTTTATAGCATATTTAACTCTCCACCATAGAAAAATATGTTGTTTTTGTTTAAATTGCAATCAAGTCACCTTTGAAAGTGAATTCCCATTACCATGCTAAGTACAAATATACATAGTTCCCATATGAATTATTTATTATTTGAATGTGAAACACTAGAAGAGACCTCAGACATGAAGACATTCACTGCAATCCTCAATGATGTATTTTTTTGTTTTCTTTTTTTGTTCATTAACTAGACTAGCTTCGACGGCTAAGAAAAATAAAGTGAAGAATGGAATTAGATTCGCATTTAGAATCAAACCAAAAACCACACCTTGAAAAAAAAAATTCATATCTTACACAGAAAATAAGTCTTGAGTTACACGATCGACTTGAAACACGATGCTAGGCTAGCCATATAGTCTGAGAAACAGAACTGCCTTTAGAAAAGTGATTCATGCAAAAATTGAAAATTAATATAAATTATTAGTTAAGATATCTCTGATTATCTAAGTGGCTTCCATATTGAGTTAAAGATTTTCCTAGGGAATATCTTTGTTACTGCGGTTTGTACGTCAAAAAAGATTTAAGACCAAAAATGGAGGAGACTTAATTTTGTTAATTTTTATTTTTATTTCGATAATTTAATAATTACAAATTCTACAAAGCCCTTAGATATCTGTTAACTGGGATACAAAATCCTTCTTTAATTGAATACGTCCACTAAATTTGTTTGTTTAGTTTGGTAAATCTGTCAGCAAAATATTAATTTTCTTCTGTTTCTAAAACAAATGTCAATCCAAGATGGCTGCCACCTTCACTATAGATAATAATTTACAGTCTTATTTAGAAACCCATTCCAAAGTATGTTTAACTTTGGGCGGTTGTCCAACTCTAAAACCTTATTTATAAGAATGTACCACCGAGTGTCTAACTAAGACACTGAAATTGGTTGTCCAAACCTTTTCTAAAGTGGGTATGTTCAATGAACAAAATATTGAAAATTAAATGAAATGTTCATTGAACGTATCCAAATGTTCACGAAAATGACAGAATACAGGGATGTCAGTGAGTATATGAGAACATATTTAGACAACTGTTGAAATGCATTTATAAATAAGGAGATATGTCTAAATATTTAGACAGTGGCTAGCTAAACAACTGTTCAAGAGTGTTCTAAGGAAATCTAATAAATACGACTGTTACTGTTTAGTGATGGTAGCAGCCATCTTTGATTGATGTTCGTAATATTTTCTTGTAAAAAATAGCAGAAAACCAAAATAAACAAGCGCATCTAGTGGAAGTATTCAGTTAAAAAAGAATTACTGAAAAGAACTTTGAGCGATATATTTTGTGCAGCAGAATTTTACTTAAACATAAAAGAATTTAAACTGCGAATACTTTCCTATTTCCAACACTACCTCCTAGACTATATTTTTGGCCTTATTTCTGCCTTTTCTGTCAGCAAATATATATATATTTTTTCAAATCACTCGCATTTTTTTCTTAAAAATTGCATAAGTTTTTTCATCCATTTTTAGACGAAATACAACTTTCAGATACCTACTTTAATACTAAAAATCTTATGCCTCCGACCACGCCTGATCAATCGATCACCACCACAAAAAGTTTCGCAATATAAACCAAATCAATAGCCCCACGAATTTATGTCTTCTACTTCTACTAGGTATGTATGTCCAGCTTGGTTTTTTATGCGACAAAAACAACAACAGAAAAACGATCTACATTATTTATTTTTTTATATATTTTTTACTATACAAGTTGCAAGGCCTTTTGCCACTTGCAATGGGTTGGGGTCCGAACCAACTTTTTTTTTTTAAGATAGTTGTACCTTGTTTATGTATGTCTCATACAAGTGTGTACTTTCATTTTTGTACCAATGGACAATTATTCACGTAAAATATTCGCGCTTTGTATAAGTGGTAACGAGATGTGTTTTTTGTGTTGACTATATGCCTGCTGATATTGTGCTGCTACAGGTTTAAGTCGTGTTTTTGTTTACTGTTTGAATGTTTGATCTAAAAGTGGCCACCTAATATGAACTCTAAGTCCTACCGATTTTATGAACGAGGGCGTTTAGAAATGTCAACTTGTATGCACTACATGAATGAAGCTAGAAATGGTAGCTAAAATTTGAATTTTTAATAAATGGTAGAACCTATAGATAAATTTAAAAATCTATGTTTTTTACTTCAAATTGTTACAAAAATGTTTCAGAAGAGGTGTGAAGTTTTAATAATACAAAAGTTGAGTAAGAATATAATTTTAACAAGAAATTTATTTGGTTTAAGGCTAAGTTTCTACGTATTCGTTGATGTTCAAAGCGTACTCACTTGGATTCAGTACGTTTTTTTCAAGTACATGCATACAAGAAACACAAAGTGTTAATGCATAGAAAGAACAGAGAAGAGGAACATTGCCGTCTCAGAAGGAGAAAGTTAGAAAGAATAGCGTGAGATCCAAGTAATAAAGAAATGTCATTAGGAATGCGTTTCGGAAGTTTAACATCTCAAGATTACAGAACTCAAATAGAAGCATGAAAGCTCGATCAAAAAAACACCTTTGAATTATCGAAGACGATGCTCATAGTGTCAAGTTGAATTCCACTGTAAAGCAGAAAGCAATTTAGAAAAACAATTCCATCCACTCGACGAAGTGAAGACAGTTATATTTAAAATAAAATCTAATAAAGTTGCCGTAGATAACGGTCTTGCTGATGCCGAGGTGTTCCAACCAATAGGCTATGACTTGTTTAGGAGCATGCACCAGCTTAACTGGAAAATATGATCAGAAGAAAGCAGGCTTGATAAATTAAACCCAGGAGCTGTAAATTGACACTCACCTTCTCTTCATCAATGTCAAAACTTCGTTTGATATTATCTCTTTTATAGAGACGAGTTATAAAGATAAATGTCAAGGTAGGTAGAAGTGGCGACCACTAGCAAACTAGCTTAGTCACCCAATTAGCACTAGAGTACGCCGTTTTGATACCATAACTCGTTTGTCCTGTGGGTGAAAAATTAGTTTAAAAGGGGGTTTTACGTATGCTCCCCTTGTGAATCAACATTGCACATCGCAAGTTCAATGCTCAGCATACAATGATTTGCTCCCTCAGAAGGATCGTCCAGTTTGACGATCTCTCTAAAACTCCTCCGTTGGTGCAGAATGACAACTGAGAATTCATGCTGTTCAGCTAGGAACTAACCGGTATCTTTGATGTCAAAAAAAAGTACTAGACAAGCTGATGTGCCGTCATGCAGCTTCTTTAACATCATTCTTGAAAGAATAGTGTACGGCTCTCCAGTCAACACTTGAAAACCTATCTTTCGAAAGTCCGGAAAATCTTTGAGTCCAAGAAGAAGAAGAAAAAAGACTGAGACTCGGGTGGAACAAGCCTTCAATCAACTTGAAGTGAGATATAGAAAAAAGCTGACCTGAAATTAAGCTGGTTCTAATAATACTGACTGTCTCCAATAAACTTAGCCAGTTAGCTATTGCTCAACCTAATCGGAAGTTCCGAAAAAACCATTTAAAGATCATGTAGCCTGTACAAAACTGGGTCTTCATAGCTCAATAAAGGCATCGTATGCGAGAAGAAGAATTGTTCAAACAATAAGAGCAAGAATAGTGCAATCTTTCAACTTCCTTCCGTTAAAAGTGCTAGTCAATAACATCATGAAGCAACAGAGCCTGGTAAAAGCTCTTTAAATCCATAAATGTTGAACCAGTTATAGTGAAAAAAGGGGACTTAGATGTGCTGGTCACGTAGGTCTTATGAATGAATCTTTGTAGCGAAGGATGCCATAGACCAATAAGCCCAAGGTTTTGGGAACGTAACTGGATGACATCAGCTCGGGATCGATATAGATGCAAAGCTTTAAAGAAGGGAGGTTGGATGATACCTCGGTTATATAGTCAATGGGCCCTACCAATAATCAAATTTAGCGACGACTTAAATATTTCAGTAAAATTAACCTTAATTCTGGTGATCCCAAAAAATGTACCATTCATGGAATGTTTAATTTTTTGAAGTCCATTCCATATATGATTCATTATTAAGAGTCCACTTGAATATTAAGGTCATATTATATATGGTTTATTAGCTAGAGGCCATTCTATTATGGTCCATTTTACTGAAATAGTTAAGTCGTCACTAAATTTGATTATTGGTAGGGCCCAATGAAAATTATAATTTTAACATTAGAAATGTTTAAGCGGAGGCATACCTACTAACAATGTGAATAAATCAACAGAATTTCAAAAAAGTGTAACGCCGAGTAGAGAAAGAGGGCGAAACGTCAAGGGAATAGACAAAATTATTGCCTTCGTGCTTTGTTCTTACTGGTCTGAGGAAACTTAATACGAAGAAGATGATAAAACCGACACCAAAAAAAGTAGAAGTGTTCGTAGGCAGGGATGGCCACTACATTTTTGTACATTTGCTACGTAGTTTATGCAGTTAAACGTAGTTAAATGTATTTAATGAAACAAATTGTAACAAACTTAAATTCAAATATCAAATGATCTGTCAGTTGTAACTTTGAAGGTTGAATTTTGAGTTAAAATGTTCAAATTTTTATTGAAATTTTATTATTTCTCTAAACAATTACTATCCATGTATATGAAAACGTAACAATTTGTAGTATGTAAATAAGACGTGTAATTTATTAAATTAACTACGCGTAGTTAATGAGGTAGAAAATGTAGTGTAGTTAATTCGGCCAACCCTGTAGGGGCTTTCCATATTTGCATGCGAAGAACAGCAAATTTAAAAAAGAATACCGCTTGCTTTATTCAAAGTTTTAAAATACATAAATGCTTTTTTCAATTCTAATGTACCTCAACTATGCTGGAATGGCAAATCGGGTAAATTTGTCTATAGTTTAAGTATCGTCATCGGATATACTTCTAATTGACTTATTTCTGCAGACAAGTTGGTCTATCTTACCAAATACATATCGTCGATGAAGCCTGAAAAGTGTGTAACTGCAAATTTTATGAAAATGAGACGCCTATCATAAAAGGCAGTTAAGAAAATGGAAAACAATACAATTCAATCAGAAAATAAGAAGTTATATTTTTTCCTGTAAAATTTATTAAAATGGAGTTACACACTATTCCCGGACATTGAATAAATCGGTTGAACAAAGTTACCATACCAGAAGCTCAACAAGTGGTTGTCGGTCTCCCCTTCCAATTTTTTAGAATGAGAAACAGAAATGTTTTTATAAGAAGGTTTGTTTTTAATAATACAAATTCTATATACTATCTACTGAAATATATCAGCCAAGTAGAAGACATAGCACTATTTTATTTGGACTTATTGAATTATTGATTCAAAATATAGCTTTCAACGGCCTGTAGTCCTACAAAAATTTGGCGTTTCGTCCCGGCGATGTCACTTGCACTTTGTCAATACGCAATTTTTTGTTAAGTTCAGTTCATCATACATAGATCTCGAGACGAATATCTAGAAATGTTTTTCACCAGGAACTGTCTCTTCGGAGGAATTGAGAAATCCTCGAAGAGTATATCTTTTCGAAGAAAAAGTGCCTCTCACCTTAGGCGTTGCATTCCTGTAAACACAAAAAGGAATGCTTGAAAGTTGTAAAGTCATTAGGTCCTGGTTCTACCCGAGCTGTCGTGCCAACAATTCTTCTATGTATGGTACATGCTCCAATCCAATCCATCTCCCACCAATACTTCGCTTATTTGTTTTCGAGCTGTTTCGAATGTTGATGGATGCAGCGCAGGCTTATAAGTTCAGAGGCCAAAAGTTCATAATGGATTTTTGACTCAATTAAGTGATTTCAAAAATATTCAGTTTATTCAGTTCTTAGGGTTCCTTAGGAAAAATACGATTTCTCTCGGACAACCAGTATAGCAAGTGGGTTCAAAGAATTTTAATTCCCACTTTGGGTCCTCTGTACCACTCACGTATCATTTTGATCATCTTGTATAGAATTTATGGGTTTCATTCCTGAAACATTTCTCCAGATAATAATCCCCCATTTCTACCATCTTTTATCTCATTTTTAAATAAAAGTTTCGGCTATTTTGATTTGTTCTTAAGCTGGAAACGTATTTCTATGAAAATACATTTTTTCTCTAGTGTTCTATTTAATATATATTTTTAACATTGTTAAGAAATTAATAACAAAAACTTGATAAATTAAGGAATTACATTTTTGCAGTAATTTACGTTAAACCTTTTTTCTTTGAACAAAATTTTAATATTTTCTCTTTTTCTTTTTTCAGGTATGTAACTCGTGCAAACTATCAAGACTTTAATACGAAACTATCTAAAGTAAGTTGACAAAATAATCTAAGACTCAATCTGCCATATTATATATCGTTACACAAAACCTCTATGTGACTTATTGTGACCTTAATATCGTAACGCCTACAAAGAAAAAAAAAAAACAAAAAATCACCGCCAGCCCTTTTGGATGTCACAACACAATGAACTTAACTTAAATTCCTAGGATTTGTGTCTCCATCTATACACAATCTGGCTATACACACAACACAATCCATTGTCCATTTCTACTATCCGCATGGATCAGTGAATTAAACAAATCGTAGGCGCTGATCTATAAGATTTTTTTTTTTGAAAAATCGCAACCGAACGAAAAAACCTTCGGAATAATCCTTCAACATCGTAAATTCCACTTAGTCACCATGGGAGCTGGAATTGAATGCGGCAAAATGCAAAAACGGGACACACCTCGTTCTATTACTCACCATCATCATTGTTGGTCGTTGTCGTTTAAGTCCAAAAATCATAGCACGATCCGATTTGCACACTGAGGACACGCTTCCACACAACCAACTATATACCTACTTTTCCGATCTCCACCATGACCGATGAAAACCCAAGATGGACGAGTTATTTTGGCACGACACTTGCCTTAGCATAGTGCACGTTCAGATCCATGAAATCAAGCAACCTCTTGTATAAATCACTCGCAGTTAGCAGCCAGCAGCACTGCCGCGGTGCCCTCTTTAGTCCTCGACTACCGCAGCGGCGCGGCGGCAACTTGGTCTACATTTTCAATTGAACATTAAATTTTTTGGAACCAAGATAATGGGCTGCTTGTGTGGAAATCATGACTTGTATATGAGTTGGTCCACTATGGCACGTCAGTCGCGCCACCACACGGTCAGATTTGTCTGTGAGATTGCGAAGTGTTTTTTTTTGGCGCGCGTGGGGGAGGGCTATAGCGTTTAAATTGAACCATGAATCCAAATATACTGACATAATTCAAGAAAGTGGTGCAATCGCAGTGGCAGTGGTCAGAATTTTGTCGAATGCTATGGAATTTTAGTTCTTTGATGAAAATATTTTGCCGAAAAAAAAATAAATAATATCTTATTTGGTACAGTAATGTCATTGGAATGTCATATGATTAAAGATAAGCGTGCTGACAAGGATATAACTTAAGAACATTTTGATATTCGGATAGATTTTGAAAGAAGTGACAACTTAAAACTTTAGAAGCTATATTAATAATCGTAAAAAAATCTTTTGAAAATTTTGATAATATCGTATTCTTTATAAAGGATATAAAGTTATTTACCTTAAGTTTCTGGATCAGTCCGCATATTCGACAAGTTAAAGTTTCTCGTGAAGGACAAGAAGTGGATTTCCTGGAGGTTTCCTGAACACACTCACTCACAGCAACGATATTTCCAATGTATTAATATTGTCTGATTTTTTAACGAACCGGTTGACTTGAATTTGTTCACCAAACATCGAATATTTGAATCGGGTTGAAGCTAAGCTTGTTGCGAAGATATACTGAGCGGGAAGGTTTTCGAACGGAGCAATGATTTCGAAAGTAAAATTTGATAAATTGCACTTGTTGATCTTTGGTTAATATCCTTTCACCACTGTGAATAGCCATCACCATTGTATATAAAATCTATAGTACTATCATGAACACAAATTTTTTAGTCGAACATGTGTCCTGTAGGCGTCGCTGAGATCGCCACAAATTAGACTATTGAGACTTAGCTAAATGTAGGGAATAAGTAAATAGAGCGAGAAGAATCTATTATTTAAATTCTGCAAACATAATAAGATTCCTTAAAAGGGTCAAGTAAACGTGCATGAAAATATTTTGTTTAGTTAAGTTTGTGTTTCAATTAAATTTTAAATTAATTACATTTTTTTACACATACTTTTATGTTCCTCCGCAATGATTTCGTAAAAAAATGTAACCCGACATTCTACCTAAATTTTAAGGCCTCAACCTTAACGATCCGATTATTACAACAAAATTTATCAGCCCACCAAACCAACTACGAGGGGACCTTTACAATTATTATGAATAAAAAAACCTACTGCAAACGTGCATATCTACATATACCAAATTTTTTTTCCGATGCGAAGCCAATTTGTCAAGGTTATAGTTTTTTATTGCGTTTTTTCACTTCCTCGCACTCTCATAAAATTAGTATACAGCGTTCCCGTTCTTATTTTATTATTACGTTTCTTGTTTCGTGAATATTCGGGATTCCAACCATCACATCACAAAGAAGTCGAACATATGTCCTTAAGATGTCGCTACCGTCACTCCTCTTCATGATATTACTATAGATTTTATATACAATGCCATCACTGTTTGATAACTGATTTAACTGAACAATTCACAATACATTTGTTAGATGTTACTTTGACAACAGGACCGCTATAACCTAACGAATTTTGAACGCCCCTTTCGAAAGACTAATTAGATGTTCCTGCCTTCAAAGAAACCAGTTTTTTAGGAAGAATTAAAATTGACGACTTGATAAAAAATTCTTTCCTAATTTATGGAAATTCGAAGTATTTTTAACTAACAGAAAAAAATCTTATCAAATTCGTTAAAGCCGTTTTCGATTAAAATAAGATTAAGTTTTCAATTTCTAGCAGTTGTACGGAAGTAATAATTATTTTTCTTCCATCAAAAGCAATATTTTAGTAAAAAAAAAAAACCGAATTGTCAGCTTTCCGAAATATCGGCCATATTGAGTTTTCAAGAAACAAAATTGATATTTTTTTTAAATCTAAAAAATATTAAATATTTTGTATTGATACAAAAGTAATTAATAATTATACTCTCTAGAAGCTTTTACATACAAATTAGGATCGATCATTAATAAGAGTTTTTTCCGAAATTTAATTATACAAACCTTGGAGGGAGGCAATAACGCGTGTAGGCAAATAGTCATACATCTAACTTTCTCAATGTTTTAACTGGAGTGCCACAGGGATCCATGCTTGGCCCAATTCTCTTTTCACTTTACAGAAATTAACTTCCAAAATTTGTTAAACATTGTCTGATTCTTCTTAGCGCTGATCATGTGAACCTTCTGAAAAATCGACCTTTCGGGCAGTTTTTTTTTTTAATAGGGTAAATTCGGGCATTATGGTGCACCTTATATAATTCTGAAATAATTTTACTACGGATACCATTTTGTATTTCAATCAAAAATATTTATTAAATTTGGGAAAAACGAAACATAAATAAATTAAATAAATTTAAAAAAATAAGGATACAAAAAAGGTTTCAAAAAACCATAATGCCCAGGGCAATATGGCGGGTGCTTAAGGTTTGAACGACCACATCCATCGGAAGTGTTTTTGAATCCAGTACAGGAGTCGTGAGACTACTGCCCACAAAGTACACACTACATCCATTCACCTTTCTCTAAAATTTTCTGGTCCATAAAACTCTTCGACAAATTGGATTTCAACGTTTTCTTCCTCCGATCACGTCAATGAGTTCATTGTTGTTGTTTGAAATATAATTATTGAAAACAGATAGCAAGAAATTAACTGAAACAGATTCAGTGTGAATTAATTTTACATGTAAACTTCATAAGGGCATTATAGAGCGGTCGCGCCATAATGCCCCAACAGTATACGTGCCATATTACACAAAATACACATCTTCAAAAAACTTTATAAAAAAATACAAAGTTCTCATTTATTTAAACGATCAGTTACACGAAAAATTCAAAACTGTACTCCGTATTCCATACTTCACACCAAATATACGAGCGCTATAAACTTACCGAGATGCACACAATCAAAAATGTGAGAAAACTATAGTAACACCCTGAACCGGTTAATTTTTTTTTTGCTTTCTTGTTCGGACAAAAGAGATCGCATCGACTTAAGAACTTGACCGGGCACGTGTTCGACCTTGATTGAAGTTTTTCCATTCTTCTTATTTTTGCTATGATATTGGAAGTGCAGTGGTATTTACGAGATGCGCCATAATGCTCTTTGCGCCAAAATGCCCGAACCCTATCTGTGGAACTGTTTAAGAAAATCTATCCATTTAGGAGAATTGTTGAAGATGTTGATTTGTTTTACATACATAGTTTTTGACGCGATTTAAATCCAATTCACACAAGGTTTAAGAAATTAAATCCCAAAATGAAAATGAACGCATCCAGATATTTAGAATGAGTTTTTTCTAGGCATGATAATGTTTTATTTGACCCTGTTTGGATTGTGACTTTTCACTACGCCATGACGATGATTTTGTGAGTGAGGACCTCTGTTTCTTTCACCGATCTCACCATCGTTATGGGGTAGGGAAAAGTCCCAATCTAAATAGCGTCTTTGTTCATAGTTCAATACAATTTCTTTCTTTTTTTTTCAATAAAATGAACAATTTAGGAAAAAATTTAAGCATAACGTAAAATCCCTAATTTGTGTACTTTGTTGTGTGAAAAATCCCTTTTTCGCTTTTGGCTTATTTTAAACGTGAAATTCCCACAAACTCACGATCTGGCATCGCCGCGCTGGTTGAGAATGTAGAAAATGTTATCGAATCACAATAAACCTCGCAAGGAATCAACCAAAATCACAAGAGTTTGTGACTTGTAAGCCTTCACAATAGTAGATTACCCCAATTCACCCTATAAACAGTTTAAATAAATGTCTATTCCTAAAACGATCCTTGTATTCCATTCTATAAATATTATCTCCCAAAAACAAATAGGTTTTTAAATCGGATACCATTTTTAGTATTTACCCATAATTCTCCCTTTATACCCTTATAATGTTACTACCTACATTTTGAAAATATCTATAGCCCTAAAGTGATCCTCGAAGAACATCCTCAAATTACAACCTTTCAAATACAAAAATGTTTTTTTTTGAATCGAATATATTTGTATATTTACAGAGTTACCAACCACTTTTACCAAAACGCAGCTATCATTGTTTTTATTTTTACCCATTTCACCCCATTAATAGCTACATTTTAAATCCAATTTTTTTTCTCAGTATAGTTTGACATAAGAAAATAGTGACATTTTGTTGTGGAATCTTGTTCATGTAACTGAGATTTGTGAGAAATAAAATTTAAATTCGAATGCAATTTTTTTCTTTTACCCCATTTCACCCTATACGTATTTTAGTTTAAAAAAAAACAAAAAAGAATGTTAAAAATATGGTGGAATTTTTTTACACGTTTTACCCTATCTAAATTTAAAAAAAATACTAATAAAATTTTTAGAATTGAATGAAATTGATTTGTTTTTCCTCGTTTTACTCTATAAATATTAAATAAGTATACCCACGCTTGACTCAATTTTGAGCAAACGATTCAAACTTTTTTTTTCAACTAAACTCAGGAATCCTGTCCGGAGATTGCTGGAATCTGAGTTTAAGCTTGTGTTTGCTTCTACGTACGATTTTATTTTTGAAAATAAAAAAAAATATAAAAACACTTCGAACGCATGTTATCAAAATTTCAAAACTATTGGTGAAGAATTTTCGGAAATTAAAGATAGTATCTAATAAACAAAAATTTACAGTTTTATTTATATAGATTTTTGTTTGCTATAGAAAATCATTTCCAATTTCAAACACACACTAAAAGCACTTTGATCAAAAACCTTCTTAAATTTCATAAGACCCTTAAATATTTTTAGTTTCACCAAGCTGACGAAAGGTTTTTATAAATTGAGTTTCAATTAAATTTAATAATTACTTTTTGCACATTTCAAAAGAAGAAAAAGATGCAAAAGTAACACAGAAGCTGAAAAAAGGCTAATTGATAATGTATCTCCAAAAATTGAAAATTAAAATGTTTCAAATTTTTTTCCGAAAATGTCAGCTGATATATCCACTTGTTAACTGCATCTGATGACATTTCAATTATACTTTTAAAATTTAATGAGCCAAAAATGGGCATTTAGTTTATAAGGGTGTTTAAAAGCTTGTTTAATTTAAAAGTGCCTGTGAAATTTTTAAAAGTCCTTCGTGAAAACGGCCATCAGTCTTCTATTTTTTAAATCTTTCAACATACATATTTTATAATTGTCATATCGAAAATAAAATTTCAAAGTGTGTTTCACCAAAAATACTTCCGTGTTAACAAAAAAAAATGGGTCAAAATCCTAAATCACTGTGCTGTGTTGTGCTGTGATTAAATGAAATGCTAACCATAACGATCCAAAAGATTACCCAATGCGACACAGTCACCTTCATGAATATAATAGAAACCCATCTTAAGCACCCAATTGTCGATGTTTAACAAACCGCAAACATCAGTTGGGTATACCTAGATAAGTACCATAAAGGCAAAAAGAAGTAAAAACCAACTGAAACAGTTATCTAGTAAACTTACTCGTATACCCTATGCATAACATAATAACACAAAATAAATTGAACAACAAATTCAACGGTTTAGTGATTTATGCCCTCCCCCACAACATAACACACTGCACTACATTTGTCACATTAAACGGGCCTAATCAGACAGCTGTTTTGCACATCGGGTCCTCGGCTATATGAATATACGATATACCTATTATTTCAACTGGTCGAAGATGGTGACTCCACCACCACCATTACCCGATGTCACGTCTTTGTCGTCGGGTCCTTCCGACGACCGACCGTTTGCTGTTGTTGTTGTTGGTCTGTGGAAAAAAAAACCGATCGATATGCGATACAATTATTTTATAAACCAGTCGCTCTGTCTTGAGGTAGCTAAGCTATATATACCGATCCCCCGGAACAGCAAACAACCTCCTCTCTCATCGACAAACTATCTGTTTCAGGAAATATCAGTTATAATGCCTTTGGCTTTACTTTTGCTCCCGATATGCTATGGCAGCGCACGTTGGTGCTTCGCGATTACATAACCACACGCCAGAATGATCCAATTCAATTTTCCAAATAGCCCCAGCTCCCATCAGCATAAGGCTAAGAAAAGTGAATTTTAATTCACAGCCTGTTATCATCAGCGGAGTAACAACGTTGTCGGTGGACGAACGAACGAACGGACGGACGGACGCAACGTAACGGACGAACTATATCAGAGGGCTATACTTGGGGTCCGGTTTGGATCTCGCACATAGATTTGTATCTAAAAGCTCTTTGCCCCAAAGACCGTTTATCATGCAAGTAAATTACACTATAGGTATACGCAGCAGGTTTTACTTGGTCTTACACTGAAAGAAATCTTAATTTATCTAAACCTAATGTGTAGTAAATATTTCAAGGGGCTAATTTGGAGAAATAAATGATCTTTGGCTACCGCTTTTCCTTAATTTCTGGTAACATCCACAAAAAGAGCTTAAACCTTTTAGATGGAGACATATGCTTTGTTTCAAGGTTGGATATGAAGTATGTGCTTTAGCAGGCTTCTATCTGCAAAATCTGCCTGCGTTCAATGGAAAATGGAAGCCTTCCTTTTCCCATGACGAACCCAAAATGTATCTTAAAAATAAAATTATTTTTAATTCAAACCTTTTGTTTCTGCCAGTGTAATTCTCATGCGTCGTCATCGTCGTTGTCGTTATTTTTCTAATGCTTTTCTCATTGACTTTGCTCTGTTTCTGTCAGTTACTGATTGTTTTCCCTTCCTCCTGCCAGTCCCCATAGATATGTGTTGAGGTAGGTATAACTCTGGACCTGAACTCGCTTTCGATTACACATATTGAACACGCCACAACAAGTGTGCCACCGCAATTGTACTCACAACCGCAACCACACCGACCGACAAACGAAACGATTGGCCGGCTATGCCACCGGCTGCTGCTGCTGCTGCTGCTAAACCTCGGTATGGAGCTCGAGGTGATTTTCAGTCGCGTCGTCGTCGTCGCCCATAAACTAGGAAATTGGCTCAATGGATTTGAAAATTCATTTGAACATGGCCAGCAATTTGACGATTTTTCAATTCTCCTGATGGCAGTTGCCTGCACCCGTCACTCGGCGTCGCCGCGCACGTCGCCGCCGCACTGTCGTCAGAGTCTGGCCAAAATTGGTGCATGCATCATTGAGATACTTGTAGAGTTTTAATTTGAATAATTTTTCTTGTCTGCCAAGCACCATCAGCAACTTTATACCAACTTACCAACCAAGTTAGGTTCCATTATATGCCAACTACCATAGAGTGCCGCCGAAGTGATGGCGGTGGCACTTTTGCTTTGGGTGAAAGTGCAAGTTACCTGTATTCCCTGGCTTCCCTGCCTTATAACTGGTGGGTTTCCCTGGACCAGAAAGTATTTCCAGTGCATTAAGATATCGTTTTTTTTGCATTTGATATAATTTTGCCAAACATTATGCAGTTATGGGTTTAAAAAAAAATCATTATAAAGATACTTTCGTCCTCGTTATCTTTAACTTTATAGATCTACATTGGTGTGCATATGGCCTCTATGGTGTGGTTTTTGTTTGACACAGGAAGGAAGCATAAACTTAACCAGGTGCAACCATTAGTGATTGTCTTAACTATGACTACTTTTACTTTCTTCTCAAAGTTAAATTAAAGCTCAACTGAACTGAATTGATTTTGCGAAGGGTCGGGGATCTTTAAAAACCATTGGAAATTTCAGACTCACTCAATTATTAGATAGATACCTAGTTTTTTTTTCACTTCTGGACAACCTATCATCGTCGTAAGGTAGGTTTTTGGCCAATATGACTCTATGCATTGTTGGTGGTAATTTTTTGTTTGTTTCTGTTTTGTGGCTCGATATGATTATTGGATGGCTAATAAATGAAAGTCCATAAATATTATCTGACGGACGGTTATACGGCCGACGGCAATTGAAAGTAGTTCACTTCCTTGAATTTGTGCGGTCATTTTAATGTTTTTGGTGGTTGAAATGTAATTTATTACTTGTTGATGGGAAAGATATAATACGAAATGACGCCCACCTGGCTGGATAGAAGGTAAGATAAGATTATGGTATTATAAATTGTGTTTATTTAAAGATTACGTCATCATAGGAAATTTGTCGAAATTGGTATAAAGTTTATATTTATTTTTAATTAATCAAGGCATACCGTTACCCAATGCCGGTGGGAAAGTTTTTTTGTTGCTTCGTAACGACAAGACTTAAAGGGCCATTCACTTTTGGCCATTGGTTCAGGACGATCCCAATTGACTTCGTTAACATTATAGCATTCGGCAAGTTCTATAGTTATAATAGGTTCATCGTACGACTAATAAAGGTTTGTTGAGTCAAAGTGAATCATCCCCTTTAGATTTGTACATTTAATTGAGATAGCAGACCCCACTTAATTATATTCCAAGACAGCAGTTGCTATATAACAAATTACAGTCGGAGGCAGCAGGCGCCACAAACTACCTACTTTAACCTGGGCTTCCACTGTCACTTCTGGAACTTAAGGGCCAGTTTCAAAGTGAAGTAAGTGTCACTTGAGTGCGAAATATGGAAAACTAATTCCCAATTTCACAGTGCAAACTTATCGGAATAAGTGACACTTAAGTCTCCCATGTTGGCCACTTAAGTTCCACTTACTCGGACAGTAAAACTGCGGCTAAAGTGCCAAAATGGGAAAATTAAATGCCACTTATTTTGTTAAGTGTGCACTGTGAAACTGACCCTAAGTCTTTCAAAAGGCAGACTCATTTAAGTACTCTTGATTGGTGGAACATTTAAACCGAGCTCTGGTTTTATTCGGTTCGTTCACGGTCTCTTACATAAATACATTTCGGTTAAAACCGAGTGTGAACTATATTATCACAAACAAAATATTCATTTTTTAATATACTTCACCAGAGATGGTTGAAACCTTTGTGCCCTGAAAAGAACCCAACCCCCGCCCCCTGATATTAATACTTCCCTCAGGCTTGTGAGTTTTGAGCTCGAATAAGATTCTTATACCATTACCTTCATGCTTCTCACTTGTTTTTCTCTTGGGTTAGTCAGGAGCTAGACTTGAAGTCTAGCTGATAACGTGGATTGAGTTTACTCCTGCAGCTCATACTATGAAATACCTTGTTATTGTAGAATAAGGTTTTATGAAATATAAGTATTTTGTAGTAATAAAGATTTGTAAATAGATCTGGTAAATTGTTTTAGGTATACATATTTCCTTTTTCACCGGTGTTTTACTTGTATTCCTCGGTATTACCGTGGACTACGATGAGCCTACCTCAGTCTCGACAAAAAAGCATCACAACCTCTATGTAATTTGGCCTTCTCCAAAGGATTGAAAAGAAGCACTCAAGTTTTCATTCGGGTTTAGTTCATTAGTAAGTCCTCTAAGGGAAAATGTTAAAGCTACTTACTTGTTTCTTCGCTACAATCATTTAATACTGCGGCTGCTGCTTCAAGTTTCTCTTGGTGATCGACTGAGAAATTTATCCGTCAAAAGTAATAAAATATACGCTTTCATTTTTGTTTGTTGAAACAGAATTATTATATATGAATTGAAAAATAAAATAAATTTGATCCCACTTCTGACACCAATGCAATATATGTATTTCCAAGGTGAATCAAACTTATTCCTTTCAAAAAACTGATAATAATTATTTTTTTTTAATTAATAATATACTTTAACATACTTTACATATTTACTTCACAAATTAAAACACTCTTTGTTAACTTTGAACCTCTTTATTTATCACCATTCATTAAATTAAAAATAAATTCACTTCCAACAACATTTTGCTACAACCAATCTTTATCTTAGAATCATTTAAATCAAAGAAGCTTGTCAAAAGGAGCGAATGTCTATTTCGGTTATAATTTTTCCCAGAGGTTTTTGGTTTATCTATTATTCTAAAAACTCAACTCCCAATGCTAATTTACTGTATTCCCTAAACATCTTTGAATCATACTCAATCGGGCTCAAAATAAAACGTATTCATTCTCTCCCTTTTTTAAGGCTTCTTTAAAATCAGTGTTTCCTTGAATTACCAACCTACATTCCTCGGCATAATTTTAATGAAACACTCGTACAGCCAGGAATTATTTTGTTGCAAGCCTGCACTATCTAATTCCATTAATTTCTTGAAACGAATCTTTAAAATAAATTATGAAGATTTGAATCTTTTTATTTTGTCTCTTATAAATTAAAAGCGATGGCGTATCTTTTCAGACACAATTTAGCCATTTTTGTTTGTCTTTGTTAGTTCTACCAATCCTATTAAAGTAGTCAATTTTTGAAATGGAAATAATTTTTTCTTTAAATCGGAATAACTTTTAGATTAGGTATACAAATTAACAAGACAATTTAAGCTTCTTTATACATAATTAATTTTGTACCAAATGTGATATTCACACATCGTCGAGGTTCTATTAAAAACCTTGATTTAACTTTCTTAAAAACTATACATGCGAGTATTACCATGTAATTTAAAAGCTATAGTAATATGGAAGATTAAGATTAAAAGCTTAAATGATCCTCTCATTTTTTCCCTAAATTGTCCATTAAGCCATCTAATATCTCTTTAATTATACGAACATGCATCACTTTACACATTCACTGTAATTTTATTTGATCCAAATGATCACATTAGCAACACGATATATTTGAAAGTGTTCCAAAATTACGATTTGAATCAACCTACATTAACTAAACTAGTCTTTCCGCATCCACATAGCGAAGTTATGTATACCTGGTGTACATATATAAAACGTTTCACCCCAGACTCTTAAATTAACCCCACAAATCAAATCTGACAAAATAAATTTGTTTTTGTTGGTAAATATTACGTCTGTGGAGTGTGGATCACCCTCAACTGAGTTTGATTTTATTTCATTTTGTATTTTTTTGTTGAATTAATCTAATTTATTTTGGAAGCAGCCAGGTGTAAGTTTTTCACTCCATCATCAAGATAAAAAATTGTGATTTTACGTGAACAAAACTGTTATAAGTTTCATATGCCTAAGTATATATTAACAAGGTTTCCTCATTCAATGTGCGCATGTGCGCATGTAAAAGCAACAGAAGCTGTGTATAAGTAGTTCATATGATTTATGGAAATAGTTCCTCCCCATGAAGCTACCTGTTTTTTGGTGTGCTTCCAAGTCCAGGAACAGCAATATCAGCAGCAGCTGCTGCCCACGAATTTCAACGGCAAAACACTGGGTAGGTATACATACTTAAAGTCCTGATCATTTTGTTGCTAAAATAAACTTTTTGTGTTGGCAAAAAATTTGATTTGTGCTGTAACCCGCACTTATTGCACATTTATTATCAGATTTATCTGCACTTTTGTCAATACAAATTGATTGTTATCGAATTTGAGATAGATTTAATGATATTAACTTCTGTTTGAAAGTTTATGGTAGAAATAGTAGAAAAGACCGTTACAAGCTGATGGTTGAAAGACGTACCTATTTTGCAAAACTCTATTTGCAGTTAAATTAGAGAAAATAGATAAATATCAGATCAATAAATAAAAATATTGTTATTACCGAAATTGATTGAAATTTTCTGGAAATTTCATAATGTTAGACGATATCAGAACACGAAATCTTTGGAAATATTTAAATTTGCGAACTTCTTTATGCTTAGAAAAGGTATCCTGAAATATTATAGGATTTCAAAAAAGTGGGGTTATACAAATAAAATATCTAAGTAGAACTTTCAAATAATTGTTAAGTTTACATAAAAATGGCATCACTTTCATTTAACAACATACACCAATATTCACTACTGAACCGCCCTGAATTACTTTTTCGGTTGACAACTGTAATGTAGCCACACATTAACGCCCAAAACAGACGTGCAGCTTTTTCCCATGCAGCGAAAATAAATTACACAGGTTTTATGAGGGCTAAGACATTCCACGAGCTGCATGCAGACTTCGCTGCATGTCTCTTTTTCTAAATTGGCTGCCTAGTTTCATTGCAGCCACAACAACAAACGAAAAAAAATATAAATAATTGGTATCTGGGATTACTGATATTAGGTGTGTTCAATGAGGCTGTTCGGAACAGTTTAGAACACTTTAGAACAGAAAAGTACAAGATTTTGCTGTTCAATGAGAAATTTTCTGTTCTAAACTGTTCTGGATTGCTGTTCAATGAGCTAGTTTGGAACAGTTTGGAACACTTTAGAACAGGATTTTCTGCACTTGCTTTTGAGGTAGAACAAGTTAGAACAGATTTGTAAAAACTGTCAAAATCAGATGTTGTGATTTTTTTAATGAAAGTAGTTTGTTTTTTTGATAGATTTTATTTGAATCTCTGCTTAACTCTTTCTAAAGTGTATTTTAATCAATTCTGATTCTATTTTCATGAAGTAATTTTAGTTTTAAGACGTATATTTGTGAATTTGTGACAAGCATATATGCTCCGAAAATTTTTTGTTGCTTTTTTAGTGACAACGTAGGTAGCCATTTTCTGTTCTACCTTGTTCTGCGTTTTCACGAATCTGTGCTGTTCTGTTCTGTTCTGTTCTAACTTTTTCCTCACTGAACAAACCTATTTACTATTTGTCATTGACGACATTTAACGAAATTGTTGGTCTGTTTGGTAACGTGAAATTTCTTACGAATTTGCACAAATTTTCACAAAATCTCAAATTGCTGTCAAATCCATAGAAACAAAACTCAGTTTTTGGGAAATTTGTTGAAAAAAAAGGAATTTTGTATCAATAATATGCCGTAGCAAAATATGAAAAGAGAAAAGAGAGAAAACATTCAACTGTCATTATAGATATGTCATTCAAAGATGTCAGTTTATTTTTCTTTCAATTTGAACTTGCTGGTGAAAATACATTCTTATTCTTCCTATTCTATACTTATTAATAATATAATCTATATAATTTTATTAAATTACCTATGTATTGGTTTATATGGATTTATTTCTTTCAGTCAAGTTCGAATGACAACGAAGATATACATATGTATTAAAATAGCTAACGCAAGTTATAGCAATCTTTCCTTGCGTTTAATAATATATTAGATAGGCTAATCCTATATCCCAATTTTTCAGATAGGTTGAGTTGTTGTTATATTTACATATTAATATTCTTTTGTTATTTTTTTGCGAAACCTAGATTTGTCAACCCGTGCGAAGCCAGGGCGGGCCAGCTAGTTAAAAATAAATGAAAAAGATTTGAAAAGTCTTAAGAAGAAAAAACTTTTTGTTTATTTTTTGTATATTTTAACGGAAAGTGAGTTTTCAGACACTCAATTTAAAAATCATTGTGGTGCTTCACTGCAAACTTCAAATGGCCTTAAAAAGTTAAAATTGGTGCAGATAGAAAATCTTTAAAAAGTTGAAATCTTTGAATATTAATCCCAAAATAATCCGTAAAATATTATTCAAAAATTAAAATCAATCTGTAATTTTCTAAAACCGTGAGGTCCTGAGATATATGTATAAAAAAATGATTGGCTCCAGTCTTTATTTACAGATTTTGCATTCTGGTTTGGCAATGGAACTTAATAATTCCTTTTAAAACATTCTATATTCAAGAGATAGATATCTCTTTGTCTTTCATTTCCTTTCATCTGATAGCAGTTTCGTTTCATACTAATTTTTTGAACATTCTTTGCGTCTTATTCTATTATCTTCCATTTAACTCATCCTAAATCTTATAACTATCATCTTTCTCATTCTAATATCAAGACATTAATTTCTTAAAGTTTCCATTTTGATATCTTTTAAAATTTTGCACAGCAACATCAACTAATTTAAACCATTAAGAAATACATTTAAAAATGAACATAATTTCTAATGGCACCAATTAATTAAGATCCAATTTAAGTGTTAATTTCTTCTTCTATTATTAATTAATTCATTTAAACCATTTAACATTGATCACGAAGACCATCTTTTGGAATTTTAATTTTTTTAAACTCACCTGTTGGTAAAATTTCATCAAATCATCGTTGATTGCTTTAAACGCCATGTATAACTCAGTGTCGGAAGCAAAAAAAAACTAAATAGCTTGTTAATCGTTCGATTAATCGCCATCAAAGCGATTATAACTTCAATTTTAATTACTACCACTGGAGAGTATTTCAGCCAATCTTGAGAGTCTAGGTATATTGATTGTGAATTGGCAAATTCTTCAAGTGGAATCTGTTTAAAAGTTGAATGATATAAGCAGACAGGTCTAAACAAGCGATTGATGATCTTTTAAAAATCACTTGAGACTTGATCAAGATTAAAAAAAATAAAAAACTAAAAGATTCTCTATAGGTCATTTTGAAGTTCAAGGATTTTTGTTGGTTAAGTCTTAACGTTGATTTCGACAACAATTCTGATGATCGATTGACTTCTTCAACCTTTATACACAACTTGAGTAATCTCTGATGCAGTTTCGTCAATTTGCACATCGTACACAGTTGTTCTCTCGAAGAAAAACACTTTTCAAATAATTTGCATGCCATCACATCAACCATCAAGACAGAATATAACAAAAGATTCGAATCACCGCGCAGCACTTCAGTAGTTTTAACTTGTAACAGGTGCAATGTACACAAAGTGAAGTTGACAACAAAGAGCTTCACCGCCTTTGTGTCATTCTGTCCCCATGATTGACACACTGCTACTACTCGATTAGGAAACATTTCAATCACCTCCATCATCATCACCATCATCATGATCATCGTCAATGATCATGTTTTTGTTTGTGCGATCATTTGGTCAGTTTGGTTGGATTCGGTGGTTGTTATGGCTTTTCGGATTTCAGACGAAGTGCGCTAAATACGTTGTAAAACATACTCTCCTCTGGATCATTGAACAACGCTATAAGGCTGGCAATTTAGAGTGAAATTCAAGGAGTGTTTGTATACATCGCCAGATAAAGAGTGAACCTCTATAGAAGAAAAGATGGACACATCAATGGAGTAGTCAATCTTAGTTTCAATCGCAGCTGCAATCTGCACAAAATGCATACTTCCTTGGTCTCGAATATAGACTCAACACTCATATGATACAATTCTATTGATCTTTAAAGACAAAGTGACCACTTCGAAGTGGTTTAAGAGTGATGCCACTTTAAGGAGTTTTATAACAAATTTTTACTTTTTTTCTCTTAATTATCGAAGCTTGAAAAAAATTTAAGTTTTGAATCAATGTTTAAATAATTCGTTAGCAATTAACATTGCCAGCTGACAATTTCAGAAAAGCTACAAAAAGTTATATTTTTAAATCTGGATTTTTTGGACTTTTTCTATGTTTCCCGATGGCCTTATTCAAATTTTATTGCCGGAAAAACCGTTTCAACCGTTTTCCACTATGCCAAAATCCGCAGCAAACAGGGAAATTTTATAGATTCGTTTGGTGCTGGTGTATCTTTTGTTTGGATCGTTCAAAATCTGACAATTTAGCTTGTTCGATAATCCATTCATCTAAAAATGAGTTCGTCACCAAAGATGATGTTTTTGGCGGCGAAATTCGGTCCAACATGCAACTGCTCCAGAGACCAATCAGCGACCATATGATGCGCGTTTTCTATATTCGTTATCTCTAACTTCCTGGTTTAAGGAAGAACTAGAATAGGTGGTAGCTGTCGAAAGCTAGTGTCAACACCGAACGAAAAGTCACCCATAATGCACTTGAGCGGTTGGAAGTGATTTTTTTTTTATTTTTGAAGCTAGCTGTCAGTCGGTCGAAAGAGCGGTCGGTGAGCGTACGCGTCGGTGAACGTCCGACTGCAAAAGTTAAACGAAAAGTTCCACTTCGCAATTATGTCCGCGTCATATGAATTTCTTGTTTTCGCTCGGTTTCGTACAACTACGTAAGTTGGCTTCCGCCTATTCTAGTTCTACCTTTCGTTGGATATTTGGATATTATAACGGTTTAAGTCGCAAAAAGGCCAGATTCTTGTGATCGATGAGAAATTGACTATAACCTCACAAACTTCGAGGGTCTATTAATAGGCCCTTTGGAAGGACAACTCAACCAACGTCGCTTTCGGAACTGGAGCCATCAGACAACTCATAAGGGACTAACTTAACTGGTGGGAGAAGATTTTTGATGGTTGAGGAAGGCCACGGCCAACTGTTCAGATGATATTTAACTATCAGTTTTGTTTACTTTTAGCTCAGTCTTCTAGAATTATAATATCACCCCGTGACATAATGGTTAGTGCTTCGGACTGTTTGGGAATTAGATTCCAGACTTTTCTACCGGAAACAAAAAATGTTTTTTCGGAAGTACTGTTCTCTTGCTATGAGAAAGTGTCTTTAATCCTAGCCGTTTGTACCCTTTAGAAAATTGTAGGTCCCAACCATTCCTGCCGACTAACAACACGCTCCACAGGAATGGTTGAGAGTTGTATAATTCACTAGCCCCTGGGTCTCCACGAGCTGTATCTCGCTCTAATAATTTATTTATTATTTATTCTAAAAGTACATTTGAAAAAGAAAGTGGCAACATTGGTAATTTAACGAAAACTACTACATTTTCTTTCTTTATCTACTTGTAAATCGTTTAAAATTGTCCTCTCTCTTTTCATTCATCTGATAACATCTGTACCGATTAACGAATCATTCCTTATCAGCTACCGAATCGGGCTTAATCTTTGTGCACTTAGAGTAGATATATTGAGGAGAAGCAAGGAGGTTTTCAGTCGAATCATAATACAACCAAAGTGCTCACACTGAGTATATAATTTCTTGTTTCGTTCGCATCTCGATCTCACTTCAATCAATGACGAACGAGGGACGGTAATAAGTTAACAATTTATGCAATTATAGTCGATTAATAGGCGAAGACCTATGAGTTGCTCTTTAAATTTTATTTATGGTGTGTGTTATTTATGGTTGGTCATAGATAGACTTCTCTTTAATTTTTTCTAAATTAACTTTCAACTTAAGACGACAGGTGGGGCGATGACGGCGATTAAACCGAAAACTTTATATATGTACAAACGTGCCAAATTATTGGTTGCAGTTAAAAATGAAGCTAGTCTTGATGTCAACGTATATCTTTTGGGCCAGTTATAATATAAATAAAAATAGTGGTAAAGAGGTCTGGCATTTAAAGATAATAATAATTAAAATGTTTGCATAAAAATTAACAAAACTATTACGTAGGTATCAATTTTTTTTTTATGAAATCGTTGTTGTGGAAATAAAGTTATACTTTTTTGTTATATCCGCACTGCACATAAAATTTATGAGCCATGAACGATATAATTCTATGATAATTATATGACTTTATGTATCTATCTACCTTTTCAAGTCTCAAATAATAATTAATTAATTACTAAAGTCGAATTTTGTATAGTTGTTGTGTTGATATGTATGTTGTTAGGTAAGTTTTAATGTAGAGCAAGCATATACATAGTTCTACTGTCATTTAAACATTTTTATAAACTTTTACTTTTGTTGTTTTCATTTTTGAGTTCAAGGAATGCATCATGTGAATTCATTTTAAATTGTACCAAAGTTATAAAACTAATTTACTCAGGCTTGATTTATAACACTATGAATATTTATCTGATTTTATTTGCAATAAAATACAAATTTTTTATCCGAAATTTAAACAACAAGGACAATCGTTAAATTCAAGTTAACCAGACATGTTTTGCTTAAATGCAGATTTGAGTACCTAAAGAGTAAATTGATGGGAGAAGAGAGAAGAAGACAAACTCTTAAAAACGGTATTAAATAAAAATACGTACTTAGCTGTACAAGTTTTAATTTTAATTGTACTCAAAATTTTTTACAGTTTATACCTCTTTATATCGAATCTTTAAATTTAGTTATTTTTAATACCATTTATCGCTGTATACTCGCGTAACTACCTATACTTACTAACGGGTTCTAATTTTTTAAAATCAATGAAATACACAATAAATTTGGGTCCTAATTAGTGTTCAGTTTATTTTGTAAGTAGCTATATACATATATGTACACATATAAACTTTTAAATAAACATGAGCACTGATAATTGAAATTAAAATTAAACAAATATATTAAATTAATTGGATGAAGAACTCCATTTTATTGATTTTGGTGTCATGAAATTTATCACAAATGTGGATTTGATTTTAACAACAAAAAATAACAAACAAGAATAAAGTTTACGAATGGGTCGCACGTGCTTGTTCTTTTTTTTAAATTTTAAAAAAATGTGTCTGCTTATTTTGATGTTAAATATTATTTATGTTATTTAGAAGCTTATGCATACAAAATTTCATTAAAATCCGTTCAACTGATAACGAGAAAATCGAAAATCAAGAAAAACGGTTCTATAAATGTCTTGTTTATAACAGATTATAGCCCAGACAATAAAGCCATAAAATCAGACCAATTAGGAATAAGTCTCCTCAGGGTATTCTTAAGAATCTGTCAAAAGTCCCCATCGATGTGAGGGCCGCTTACAATTTTACGGGGACTTGAAGGCCCCCAAAATGTTTTTTCAGGAATAACTCCCAAATACTTTTTTGTCATAAAAATTACCATTTTCGAAATAAACCAATCGGTAGAGTTAAGGGTTTTAGTGTTAAGTGTTGGAGTGGCTAAGTTAAAAAATTGTGCATTTTGAGATAAAAGTATATAATATTGTTCATCGTTTGTATTTTTTATTTTTATTGACTAAATATTCATTCATATATACATATTTATTTTCTTTAAAGAACTATCTTATAGTCTAAATGGTTTGTACATACATTTAACTAAGCACATCGTACATCAATTTTTAGATATGATCAGTTTGCATCCAGTTGGCACCTGTCTATATACTCTCTCTAATGCAGGCTCATTAAACTAAACATCCTTCTTTCGTAGCGTTAGGAAAATAGATATTTGTTGGTTAAGGTCGTCAAAAAATGTCAATGCGAATGATGTGCACACTTTTGCATTTACATACTAGAGGAAATTATATATATAGTTTCCTTTTCTTGCTAGTCCACACAACTACGTCATTAACTATAATTGTGAGAAATGTCCACATAATCTCCTCTTGACCAGTGTTCAGTACCAGGTTGGTATATTTCCCTTCATGCCTCGCTGTGGGAATGCTGACACCTTCCAGAAGGCCTGAAGTCTGATAATTGTCTGGTTAATTCGTCTTACTGTTCGTTCCAGTGGGTCCCAGAATTCAAGTAAGAGTGACCCTAAGGCCTAAGGTTAATATTTTGACACCTCGGCATTGTAGGACCATGGTTTGGAGGATAAAAATCTAACAGCATCAATGACTTTAACAGTTGTCTGGCTGATGTATATGAGGATTGTGGTATTTGTTTAGAATTTGTTTGAGTATTTTGCATTCTTCCTTAGTTGTCAATATATAATAAAACCAGAAGACCCGTGCGAAACTTTCGCACATTCAATAAGGTTTTGCAATTAAATTTTCAAATAAAATGTTTGAACAAAATAATTAAATTCTTTATTGATATGAACAATATTAGTTTTACAAAACTTATTTGTAAACAATATTTGATGTAAAAATGAAATCATAAGTGACAAATAAATATGTTTCGCCCCCAATCATTCAAGGTGCAGCGAAAAAAATGTTTCTCCCCCACTCACTCATTGTGCAAGCGAAAAAAGAGGATTTTAAATTAAAGTATTGATAAAATATTGTTTCTTTCATTCATGCAATCTAGTGATACCTAATAAATGCATTCGACTTAAGATTATAAACAACAGAAGTAACAAATATGTTTCTCCCCCACTCACTCAAGGTGCAGCGAAAAAAGAGAATTTTAAATTACAGAAGTAATCCATATTTTTCTCTTTCACTCATTCAATGGGTTAAAAGTGAGGCATTTTGTACGTCAAACTATTGTCCAAATTTATAGAAAATATTGTGGTTTAACATAAAGTTTTTGTGCAATGTCATCGCTATGTGAAATTTTCTATCCAGTGATACCTAATTTAGTAGATTTGACCATTTTATAAGTGAGAAAAATGGAGTCTGAACTCTGACAACAGAAATAATATATATGATAATTTGCAGGTTGCCAAATTTTAAAGTGTCGGAATTTAAAGATGGCTCTTCTAGTCCCCTCAAAAATTGTACACAATTTAATTAATATTTTAAAAACAACAACAAATATTGACATTTTACGAGTGAAGTTGTACTGGTGTTCCACCAGTTTCTTTGATTTTCACAGAAAAGCAGAAAAAATAATTTACTGTTTTTTTTGTCTATAAAAGTATTCAGTTAACTCTGAATCAAACCAAATTTAGTTAATCCTGCAAATAAATTAAACCCGAGTTAAATCAGAAGCAGTTTTTCTATGGAGGATTAAATGTATGAATCAAAATAATAATAAAGAACTTTCCAATTAAATAATGAACATTAACAACCCGTTATTAATAAACTCAAATCTTTGACGAGATATTATCTTTCTAAAAGCATAGATAATCTTATCAATAAAAAAAATTTAAATTATTACACATTAATTAACTAACTCACCAAAAAAAAAATGGAAGAAGGCAAACGTTAGTATCACTAATTAGAAATTTACAAGCTCGAATGATAGAAAATTATGTGAGACAGCTTGTATAGATAAAATATAAATACATAATAGGTATTCTTTGGTGTTAACAGTGGTGCGTTCCTTTTCTATCAATTGTTTATTTTTGCTAACGGTAGCCGTGTTTTATTATCGCCAATAACCCATACCTATGGTTCACCCCGTGAAAATAATGAAAACATTCTCTTTTGTCTTACGTTACTTATGTTTCATGTAGATACTGTCTTTTTTCTTTGCACTACAGTTTGCACTACCTTACCATTTGCAAAACTTAAAAGCCATTAAAAGCCCGCCAAAGTATGTAAAAACTAATTTCTGGGTCCATAAACGAAACTTCGATGGAAAACCTAGATCCAATGCTATAATTACACTTTAAAAGAGAACCCCGACCCAGACGGCTCTGCGAAATTAGGCCCCAGAAAATAAGATTCCAAAAACAAAATGAAATAAGGCCCCAAAATTTGGGCTTTTTTTCATAACGAACTTATGCCCCATGCAACAAGGCCCCAATGAAATGAAAAAAAATACAAAAATAAACGAAACTACACCCCAATTTGTTATGTCCATATTTGTAGTATTTTCTCAAAAATGAAATAATACCCTAATTTGTTTTGTCCATATTTTTTTTTTAAATGATAAAATACCCCAATTTGCCAGCACCCAGCATTACGGCGCATAAACATTGAGGTGTGCAACCCCCTGCTTGGGGGATTGCGTTGGGTAGGTGCAAATCCTATAGTGTGCCCAAGCAGGGGGATTGCAGGGGGGGCAACATGCTCCCCCATATACATACCTCACTGTTTCTACGACGTAATGCTGGGTTCTGGCACTGTATTTATGTGAGGAAGCAAGGTATATGTTCTTTATTCCTCGATTAGCGAATTTTCATAATACTTTTTGTGAAAAAAAATGATTTTTTAGCATAAACAAGTAAATATTTAAAATTAAATAAGGCCCAAAAACATTTTTCAAAATAAAATCAAATTAGACCCCACAATTAATGTTGGGGTCATATTTCCCCAGTAAAGAAATTAAAAAAGGCGCCCAAAAATGAAATAACACCCCAAAATTAAAAAATGTTCGTTGTTGTTGTTTTGCATTCAATGATTTGGGGCTTTATTTCATTTTGTTTTTGGGGTCTTATTTCGCAGAGCCGACCCAGACCCATGGATATATAAAGCGGCTTATATTTGATTCTTGCATTCCTTTAATCAAAAATAATAGATAGATTTAGACAAAAGAATCGAATTTTTTTCTAAAAAGAATCGAATTTTTTCTGTCATTGAAAGGAAAAGACGAAAAGAAACGATTTTTTTTGTGGTTGTGTGTGTGGCACTTGACAGCAGCAATTTTGAAGTTAAATATCCAGAAAATATTCAATTTTGAAATTAGTATTAATTGAAAAACAACGCACAAATATTTACTAAATTCACCGAAAATTCGTTGCAAATTCATACAAAAATTTGTTTTCTTAAAACACCGCGACATTCAATTTGACATTTTAGAAATTTCAAATCTTGCAAGTGTGTGTGCAAATCGGTGTTAAATCTTTCCTGAATCTTGCAAAAATTAGATTTGCTTTGACAGAAAAAATTCGAATTGTTCAAAATAAAAATCGATTTAAAAAAAAAATCGATTCTTTTGTTGAAAAGAATTCGACATAAATGAAATTGTAACAGTTATATAAGTCATAGCAATGAATCTTCAACAAATTTTTTTGACAATAAAAATAGTTACTACGGTTAGAAAAAGAACGCACCGCCGAGTTTTTGTTGATTGTAGTAGATTTTCGTTAAGATTAAGTACTTAACATGATTTAGCTGTGTAAATTTGCAATGTGTGCAAAAATTGAAATATCATTTATAAATTATACGAGCCTTAATATTATGTCTAAAATCCTCCAATTAAGATGCAAATTGCTAATGTAAAGTGAATTTATTTACCTAATCTGATTTCTATATAAACAGCTCCTTCGTTCGCTGGACTAGATACATACCTAGGTATTAAATCTATCAGTATATTATTTGTTGCAAAAAGGAGAAACAGCATAAGTCACTTACAATTTAAATGTTTCTTTTGCGATTACAAATAGGGTTCACAACTTATGGACGAAGTGTTACAGTTCATAAATCGTAAGAGATATGACAGTATATTATGTAGATTCGCATATTGCGCATCAGATACTGTAATAACTCAATTTTGACAAAAGTCGACTTATGCTCTTATTCCTTGTGGCCACAGTTATGTGACTTGAAAATTAATTCGTATAAAGTAAGTTATGCTTTAATCCTATGCGCTTATCAGAATAAGCTGCATTTAACTAATCAAATATAGAATTAAACGACATTTGGTACATTATAAGATTTTATTTTTATTTTTTAACATGCAAGCACTTAATTTTGACGATAGTATGCATATTCACTGCATGATATGGGCATCATAACACTTATTTCTGGTCTTCGTGCAGCCACCAATTAAATGTTATAGTCTTTTGGTTTAAATTGATAAAAAATAAATACACTGTAAACTTTACTTGAAACAAAAAAATACACAAAACTCATGTAATCAAATCCCATTGCTCCAATTGCTTGAATTTTATATTTAAGTGGCCTTCTGTCAGTTTTATTTTTATTACCATCTGCATATCGCAAGTGTTCACTTTTTTTTGGATCAATATTCGAGTCTTACTTCATGGATTGGCGGATTAGCTATATATACGAGTAGAACCGGCCAACCGGGTAGGTACTGGTTTTTGAATAAAATGGTATGACCGCACCAGGCTAGTAGGTAGATATGCCTCTGGATAAAGTTATGGGATGTGGGCAAGTTAATGAAACGAATGTGTCAGTAAGGTAATTCCAATCGAAATTTGAAAAAAAAATTATTATTTAATTATTTAATTGAATTGCTTTGTAATTATGTTTATTTAATATATTTGAGAGGTGAGAGGAAAGTGGAAAAGATTAATGATACCTTAAATGGAAAACAATTATAATATAGAGGAAGAAAGTTCAATTAAGTCTATACGTAACTCTAAATTACATTGGTATGTAATGATCTAATATTTTCTATAGGAAGATTTTGTTGCTTTTTAAATACAAGAAGCCAACTAGTTCTTGAACGACAGCCTGAGCTCAGTTTCATTTAAAATTGGCAGATGTGACAACTGACAGGTGACATTTTGTAATATGAACATTTTTCAATTGTCAAATTTTTGACGCATACCTAAATAATTGAAATCCCAATATGTGTTTTTAAAAACGCTTAACATTTTTTTTTTACCTAAAAATACATTTAAAATTATTAAAAAATAAAGGAAAATCAAGAAATAATACAAAATTACATAAAACGAATTCTTTGTTTGCAGCGAGTTTCTTAAAAAAAGTGTTCAAATATATCTCACCTTGCTGATCGATACACAACTGTGCTCGCCTCAAAATACTTGAGGTAGCCCTTTTTATAATATCATGTGTCACGGTTCGATATGCCTTTATTTTTTGTATTTTATTTTTTTTAATAATTTCAAATGTTTTTGAAGTAAAAACTGTTAAGTGTTTTTAAGAACACATATTGGGCTTTCATAATAAAAAAATTATGCTTAGTAACGTGTTTTGGTGCAAAAAACCATATCGCAGTCAAAAAAACAACCGGAAAATGCTTAAAAAATTGCGGGAAAACCGTTATCCCAACAGAAAAAAGGTTTATGGAAGATACAAATTTTTAACTGTTCTTGTTTAAACAAAAAAACTTTCAAAAATCGATTTTAGTATGGGAAAGAGCCAGACAAAGGAAAAAGAATAAAAACATAAAAACCGTTATAAGTCGAAAACGATGCGAAAACGAGAAAATTAGAAAAAAGTTTTTCGACTTGAAATGACCTCAGCAACTCATGGTTTTCTCCTGTGGCGGTGATTTCAGGACCCCCTGTATATATTTGAATGTCCTCGTCCTTTTTTTTTCGAGTACGTGATTTCAAAGTCAAGTGATCGGAGAGAGTAGAGCGCATAGATTTTAAAACTCCAGACAGAAGATCACTACAGTCAACAGACTTTTAAAATGATAATAAATGACTTCAACTTTCAAATTGCAGTCAACAGTCATTTTCAATATTCTTACGTCTTGGAAGTTAAGAAAAGCAGTCAATTGACTAACAGTTAATTGGTTGCTATACGTTTTCACTGTTCACGCCTAAGCCCCACAGTAAGAAAAAATTACATTTCTTTTAACTGATTTAATTTTATTTAAAGCCTAGTACGTTGCTGATGTGAATCGAAAATTTCCTGTGATCGCCAAACAGACAACGAAACGCTTGCGAAGACACAACGGAAAACATCCTTGGAGAGTTTCATTAATTCCAAAAACAAAATCAAACATAAACGCAAAAAAAACAGACAAACCCGCATGAAGTAAGAAAATGATAAACAAAAAAAAAACACAAATAAAACTCAGATGTCATTTTTCCGCACACAATAAATAGTCTGTATAATTAATTCAGTGCGAAAAAGGAGCGGAGACTTCTCCAAATAATCTGCTAAAATTATGAATTTCGCTCTTCGAACAGCGTACATGCAAAACGAAAAGCAGAACGAAATTTTCCGTTTATGATTTCGTTGTGTAATTTTTGTATGGGATTTTTGGATTTTTCGTTTCGCATCAGCAGCGTACTAGGCTTAAAAGTTCAACTGACTTTATAATTTAAAGAATGCAGTCAAATGACTATCAAACTTGACTAAGATTAAAAATTCGAATTTTAAGTGACTAGAAGACTGGGGTTAGTCAAAAACTATTATACTGCATATTAATTAACTGCTGGTCATTTGATTGCTATAACTACTAACAGTTACAACAGAATAATAAAATTGGCTGCTAATTCTAGTTTTTTTAATTTCAAGTAAGTTCAAAGCTTTAACTGTTGTTCTCTTTATTGCCCTTCACCCTGTATCTGTGTTTTTTTGATTTACTTTCATGAATTTTCAAAGGTCATCGTTTAAAAATGTTAGATAAGAGATGAGAAATATTTTTTGTCGGTAAGTAAGAAATCACAAATTTTTAATTGTTTCTACACTTTATTGTCTTGAAATAGATGCAAGGACGCACCTGTGGTACCAATAGTAATTCTCAGATTTACCACTCCTTATAAATTATCGATCGATCGATTTCCTATCACCCAAGTCAACAATTATGTAATTTCATCAATAAAACTTTATACAAAAATTCAGCCATTCACACAAGCTACTCATACTCATTGTCATTATCCAATGTACCTTACCAGCTCCTTCAGCAGTTTTGTGAATCTAATAAAAGTGAATTACTTAATTGAGGGCCTTATTTGACTGCAAATGACCCATAATAAAATAGAATTCGCACAAGCTGCTAACCAATTCAACAGTGTATATTTGACTCCGATTAAATCGATGAAAGCCTTGATGAAAAGAAGCCGCCATTACCGCCGCTGCTGTGCCGTGCCGCCTAAACCCAACACGCAAAAAACTCTTTCACACCAAATGTGAAGCGAATAGAAAAAAAATTAACTATGTATATAATCCAAAAAGTCTTTGCCGCACTATCTAAAATCAGTGCAAGCTTATAGTGCGGTCAAATTTGCGTCTAAATTTACGTCCACATGTTGAATTTTTATGCTGCCGCAACTCCTCACAATCACCACCGTTTGTGTTTTGAAGACAATTATTTAGACAAAGCATTTAACGGCACATAATGCTACAGAAACTATGAACATACAACGGTTGTCTAACTTAAACGCACCGCACACCGCCACGCCGCACTAACAGTCTTAAAAACAAGAGCTCCATTTTAGTGAAATCATAAATTAAGCGTTTAAGTCAAGCGATTACAAGTAAGTTAGCCGTTTGTTGGAAACTTTATGTGACGTTAAAAACACTATCGCCCAGCAAAAGGCGGCAAATGCGTTTTAAATTTTTTTGTTCGTGTCCCGCCAAAAACAGAACAATATGCGAATTTGCATTGGGGTCTGGGGAGTCTTGCGAAAGGTTTTTTTTTTATTTCTTTATGAAGACTAGACTAGCAGTTATATAGTTCAAGACATAGAGTAGAGGTCTCTTCCATTAATTTTAGACTTGCAGACGAAATGCTTGTAGTTTTGTTACCATGTTTTGTATATGAAGCAAAACAACATTCAATTGCTTTGGGACAACATAATCTTGTAACTTCTCTCTCATGCATAGATGGCGTTATTTTTGAACAGAGCTAAATGCTGTTTTGTTTGATTCTGGGACAACAAGATCAGTAGCTACACATGGTTGGCATGTTTTTTGTTTAGGCGTTTTATTGTGTATGATACATTTTCATATAGTTTCTTGCTTTTGGAGAAATAAATTATGTGACAAGGAACTTATGGTGTTGCTTCTTGTTACCAGCTGACTGATGTTTTATTTGTTTTTCGGTGTGAATGTTTATGAATCTAAGTTTGACTAGGAAGAGGCTCTTGTATAACAGTGGAATACATTTTTGCGACATTTCAAATTGATTTTAAAAAGCTATAACTTGGATTCCATTTGCATTTTGTTTACTCTTTGAACAACAGGAATAATTGGGAAAATATCGCTTGTTAAAAAGAAGGAGTTGAAGTTTTTTGTATTCTTTAACACCCCCAAAGAAGGTATCTTGGTGAATAGGTTGAAAGCAAAGTCTCCACGAAATATCATCAAATAGCAACTTCCAACTATTTCTTCTGTAGCTTTCAATACGGTGGAAAGTATATAGTAAGGTTTCCAAATGCTAAGGACCCACAAAGTAACCTGGTGCCCTCCAAATGGTCGAAACAACCAACTTAATTAACCATGAACTAATCGACGCACGGTATGTATCCAACATCTTAGATATGCGTATACCTACATTTTGATAAGAAAACGTCGACTCTGACCATTTCCTTGTTGCAGAAATATTCAGAACTTGACTGTCCAACGAAAACAAACTGTAAACTATGAAGGTCCTATCAAATATGGAGTTGCAGAATCTTTACATTGAGTACCTGAACGAGAAGTCCCCACTGGGTATTCATTCAGACATCAACAATCAATCAGGTCCGAAAATACTGTCTGTATAAGCTATCAGCTCAATTACGATGATAATTGAGTGCACATATAAAATTTCAACAGTTTAAAAGAAAACCTTCTAGAGAAACGATAAAAATTTAACAAAAATCACATGTGTTTTGTTCTATTTTCCAACGATTTTTGACCAATTTTATCAATGCGAGAGTTATAGAAAGTTACATGAGTTTTTTAATATTTTTCTCAACAATTTTGTCGATGCGAGAGTTATTGAACGAAGGACAGTTAGAGAAAGTGATATAGAAAACCGACGTCCAATCAATGAAGACCCATTTCCACCACCTAGTATAGAAAAAGTAGACTAAGCTATGAAAAAGATTAAAACAAAAAGGCCGCTATATCTATTTTTTTAAATACGGAGGTGATGTTTTTAAAAAGATATGGATGCACCAAATCATCAACAAAATATCGGTTCGATGGAAGGGAGATTGGCCAATGATTGGACAATCAATTCCATGTGCCCTATCTACAAAAAAGGTGATGCTATGTCTTGCAAGAATTATCGAGGCATGTCCCTGCTAATCTTCACGTATAACCTTCAATTCAACGTAATGTGAGAGTGTCTTAAGTCATTCTTCAACACTTTAATCGTCAAAAACCAATGCCAATAGATCAACCATTAGAACAATTCTTCACACTCTACTTGATCCTGGAAAAGACAAAGGAATTCTGAGCTGAGATACACCATATCTCTTCATCGACTTCAAATCCTTATAAATGATAGCATTCACCGTCAGGATCTCTATTTGGCGATGGTCGAACTCGGGTTACCAGGGATCAGTTTTCCTGGGATCCCGAGTTCGACCATCACCAGTAGTGTCGCTTGATATTTGAAAACACGCGATGCAATTTACAACTTGTGAATAACTCTACTATTCTTAATATGTAAAGGATTTCGTCGAGGAGACTTCTTAAATTTCGTCCTGGAACAGATAGTGCTCAGAACAGGCGTTAACACGGAAGGCACTATTTTCGACGGATCCTTCTTTCTATATGTACTTCGGTTTGCGGATGACATCGACATCATGATTAATAAGTTGTAGCGTATTTAAACAGAAATCAAGTGCTTAGATGTGCTTTTAAAATCTTCTTAGCAGTTAAAATAAAATGTTTAATTAATTTACCACAAAAGCTTCAGAATTAATAAATTTGGGCTCGGCTGTTCTATTGGGGAACGTCATTCAAGTAACCAAACGAAAAAGCAATTAAGAATGCGGTTAAGCCGCACGAGATCGCGTCAAGACCTAGGTTAATCATTAAAATCAATTTAAAATGAGAAAGGATCCATTTGAGGAACAATTTTGAAGATTTTAAAAATGAATTTACTTAAACCGTAACCTTAACTGCTGCTTTGTGTTATAATCTTATCTCCAACACAAACACACCCAGGAACTTGCCCGATTAAAACTGACCAACTTTCATTCCAGTATCTAGCTGGTTTTCACCGATTTTCGTCGATTCATGTATTACAGCCTATCATGTTGCGATACTGTGAACTTGGCTTAATTGCATATATTGGACTAAAAATAGTAATATCGAGTTTTTTCATACATAGTAAAACCCGCTTAAGAGAAACGCAGCTTATCTGAAACACTTTTTTCATTCCTGAGTATTTGTCGACCGGTTACGTATAAAACACTCCGCTTAAGCCAAACTTGCTTCAGTGAAAAACTCGGATACCTGAAACATATTTTTAGTTAAATTTTATATTTTTCATTGAAACTCTCTTAAGTGAAAAAAAAACTATTTAATTTAAATTTTTCCTATGCAACTCCAAATGATAAATTAACTTTTTTCTAGCTTTAAATGTCCGCTTAATGGAATTTTTAAATCCGCTTAAGTGAAATTTTTTTCACTTATCCTAATTCCGCTTAAGAGATTTTTTTTTCTCTTAAGCAGCAATATTATAACTACTTACATATGTACATACGTACATATATGTATACTGTAACGAAAACCCTGTTGAGAACGAAAGTAATCCAGGAAAAGCAAAAAGGAAAAACAATTTATTTATTTATGAATTAAATTTATTCAAACTCTGGTTATTTTTCGAGAGGTTATTTTTTTTGTTTTAGAGTTTTTCTTTATAAATTTTTATTGAATTCAACCTTATGTTTCCACCTTACAGTTTGCCGTCCAGAAAAGAAGAGACCATTTTCCTTGAACGCACTCCCTTTTAAACTCCATGAAAGCTTCCAATTCGCCATCGGTCTCTTTTTTTCCTCTTTCTTAACCACGTGCTTAAATGTCATTAGTAATTTATATTCGCCTGATCGCTGCAGTGTCAGAATATGGCATTGCCAGCTGTCTCAAAATTTGACATTTTGTAACAATACAAAGAAATGTTTTAAAACTCATGAGCTTGACTGATTTGGAATTTGAGAACTTTGTTGAATTTGTTTCGCAGTCGATGATTTTGATTTTTCATTTTCATAGTTCCTGTTCGTATATTATTAAATTAAAATAAATTGTTTACAAAAACTAACAAGCAAGACTGATGATTTCCAAACTTTGTTGTTTTTCTTTTACGGCAGATGAATCGGATTTTTCGCTACAAAAAATTCTAGTAAAGAAAAGCAAACGATTTTATATTTATTGGATAATGTGTAATAAATCTTAACTTACTTTTCAGCTGGTTAAGTTACAATTTTTGCTTTTGAAAAAAATTCTTATACATAGTAAATAAAATAGACTTCGCATCTTCAGAAAAATAATACAGACTATAAAATAAATAATTAACCGCTCACCTTTACTACAAAAATCACAGTATAGATCATACCCCTCTAAAATAAAGTACATAATCTTGTGAGTAAGTAGTATTTTTTTTAAGCAGACAAGAACTTTGTTTTTTAGAAAATAAACTTATCTTAAGCGAGAAACAGATTGGCACAGCAAAACATCGACATAAACTTTAGAAATAACCCTAAATTCGATGTCGCTGTTGCTGTGTCAATGTATTCAAAGCCATTTAAAATCACTGGCTCTAAAAAGTTGTCAAAGTTGCTGTTGAAGTTGGACCCTGTTTGGATTGGGAAGATTGAGGCCGGACTAGTGAGTGTCATCGTGTTTACATTTGAAACTTTCAGGCGCCTCAAAATACATTGAAAGAACAACAATTTCAACATTTCACACATTGAAACAACAACAAAGTAGACTCATGAGTCCAGTTGTTATGTTTTGTTCGTGCCTCACCAGATTCCTCACCCCACACTTCTCTTGTCTACGAATTGCCGTGATACCGGCCTCAATCTTCCCAATCTAAACAGCGTCTTACCTACGCAAAATGATTGATAGATGAAAGCATTCACATTGAATAAAGAAATCAGTGCCAGGTAAAACCAATGGCTGCATTCAGGCAAAATAGCAATAAAAATTGCAGATTGTCAAAAATCGATTTTTTTTTTCTTTTTCTACCACAGCTATGGTAACAAAATTAAAACAAGCTCATTAAAAATATACAAAAAACCCGTTCACTTGAATAACAACGATTCACAAAAAAACTACCTTAAATAGATTGATTTATTTTATTAAATCCAAAATCATATCTCAGTCAGAAAATTTATCTCTCCCGTATGTACCAAATCAATTAAGCCTCGCCCAAAATTAAAAAAAAAAACCTAATCACTTCACCACAATTTTTAGTTTTATTTTTTTCTTTGCTGTTGGATGCCATTTCAATGTGCCCTTTAGACCATTGATATCAATCTAAGATAGTTAATCAGTCTTAATAGGATTCGTATATATAACCTTTCAAAGCAATTGCTTCGCAATGAGAGATTATAACGCAATCATTAAATATAAATATAGGCAACTCAGAGTTTACTCAAATGAAAAAGCGTTAAGGTACAAATACCTAACTATCAACATCACTAAGTCAAATTTCGAAACTGTAAATCGTGACATAAATCTTTCATTGAATTATTTTTTTTTTTCGCTGTTCTATTTAATTCTATTAAAATACTTGTTAACTTTATTTATAAAATTCTGTAAATTAAATTTGTATTTATTTATTTTTTTTTTATATTTTCAGGTAAGCAAAAATGATTTCACACTTTAATAAATTGTACGCAAATCAACTTCAATACCCTGAAATGCTCTGATAATGAAGACGGCTGCTGCTTTTTGTCTTAAGTATCTATAATTTAAGTACTTTTTATCAAAATAAACAGAATTTGTATTAATAGACAAAATAATAATGTGCATTAAGTGTAACGTTTGACACCATTTCGAATTAAAATTGTCGGTTACACCATATCGAATTGTTGCCTTAACGTTTGGTTCTTAAAACACAACAGATGGTAAATAATAATTGACGAAATATATACACAAAAGCCTTAAAAAAAAGTAATAATTGTTATATCCGATAAACTTCAGTGTAATATAATATGACAACCTAAAGATGCTACTTAAAAGATAGATAAATAGAATTGTCGTAGGAGTTTTTTTTTTTATATACAAGACCTTCAAAAACCAAAAGAAAGGTCAGCAGACCCATCGAAGACGTCGACGATGAAGACATCATAGTCTTACAGCGTCGTTGTCGTCGCACAACATGGGTTTGATTGTATGTAGGTACTTGTAGGCTTGTTTGTCTGACTTTGTTTAGTAGTTAACAAGGTGTTAACATTATATGATTGTCGATGCGGGTTATAGAATGTAATATCGAGAAATTGATTGATTTGTTAACGAGGTTTTTGTATATTCATTCAATTTTATGGGTGCAACACGAGAAGTGCTTATTAAATTGAGATAACAGGATGTCAAAGTGTTAGATTGTGGGTTTTTGTATGTCGAGTTATTAGAATAGCTATACATTTAGTGGGATTATTTAAATTAAATAATAATAGACAAAGGTGGCTGCATATATTTTTGCTTATTTTATTAGACTATAGTAAAAGAGAAAAATGGAAAGAATTGTCAACAAGTTCAACATAAGTTTCAATAACGTCATTCAAAAAAACTAACATCCCTATTAATAAACTGAAATAAAATAATAATTATCTTTAATCAGTGAGTTAAGGGTAAAATTATCAACGAGACGAAATTGAAGTTATTCATTTTAATAAGCTTATTCACCCAAGTAGGTGCATCAACAGGTATTTAAGTTAAAAAAAAAGGATATCTTTGCCAACAACTATACCTAGATAAAAAGAACACCAACGCTATTGACAGATAAGTTGTTTAAAAGTTCAAATGAGAAAAGTTCACACCTTGTGATTAAGTGTATGTTTTGCAGACTAAACAATATCAACTGTTTGGCGGCAAAAGAGTTCTTGTTGAATTCAGTAGATTTTCGTTACTTGCTTTATTTAACGTCAATTAGCAGTTTTTTGGTTATTGTTAATATGTAAATATTTGAATTCCTGAATTAATTTTTGATCAACGTTTTTGGAGATTTGTTCTTTATAAGATAATTAGTCATTTTTTTATTAATAGGGTTGTTAAGTCTTAAGCAATATAAAATCGTTTCTAACCGAAGGTTTTTTTTTAATAATACAAAACAATATTTCCTATTTGAATCAATAATTCAACAAGTCTAAATAAAATAGTGCTAAGTTGTCTACCTGGCTGATGTATTTCAGTAGATAGTATATAGAATTCGTATTATTAAAAAAACCTTCTAATATTTCCTATTGTTCTGGTTTTTTCTTCTTCTTAAATAATAAAAATATATAAGTATATCCTACTACTGAAAAAAATGCTGTCTATTTGTAAATATCTTGAAAATTATCAGTAGCAAAATTATTTAAGCTTGGAAAAAATTTCCACAAAAGAGACTGTGACACTTTTTTTACAATCACGCCCTTAACTCATCCTCAGAGGTTATGCGGTGTAGAAAATAGTAAATTTAAGCACAAGAAAAATTATATTCTGATAAAAGGTTAGCTTATTGTCAAAATCACACTATTTTTTTTATTGAGAATTTTTCAAGCTACAATTTTTGCTACGGTTTACTTTCGAGACCTTTACAAAAAAAATTGAATTTTCTTCTTTTAATCAATAACCTGCGAGATATGCTTAAGTCGTCAAAATAAGTTGTGTTAACTTGACCCCAAAAAGTGTCCGATTTTGTTGATATCCCTGGTAAAAGATAACCAATTACATAAATAACTTATTTTGACCACCCACAGTTACCGAATAAATCGATTTTGTAAAATGGGGTGGTCAAAAGAACGCTGCCCCTCAAAAAAATCGATTTGACAAATTTGTACTCAGCTCGATTGGTCTCGTTTTGAACATTATTGACCAGTCTTTTTTTTTACCATCCCTAAAAAATTTTTTCGCTTGTTTTTTTAATTTTGAATCTCTTTTTTTTATTTTAATTCCAAAATATGAAAGATGACCATCGTGATAAATACAATTATCTAAAATGACCACCTTTTAGAATTACTCTAACTTCTCAAAAAATATTTTTTCTTGAATTTTGAAAAGTGGGCATTATGAAAAACACAAATTATAATAGGTGGTCAAAAATGGTCATTTAATTAATCATCATTTACAAAAAAAATCAGACACTTTTTAGGTCCAAGTTAACACAGCTGTCAAAACAAAGCTCTACACCAAATTTCTTAACCTAAAATTTTTTTATTGGAAACGATTTTTTTGTTTTTGCCCCAATTCACCCTATAAATATAGGAAAATTTTAAAAATATCTAGCCCTTCATTGAAACTTCCTTTAAAAGCTTTTTAAACACAAAATATTTTTAAATAGGAAACATTTTTTTTATTTTTACCCCATTTCAGCCTATAAATGGAAAAATTTTGAAAAAATTGTAGGTCCATCCTTTAACTTTTTAAACACAAAATTATTTTTGTGTTATCGAATACCATGTTTTGTTTTTACCCCTAATTCACTCTAAAAATGACTGAATTTCAAGCAGTGGCGTGTATATAGGGGAGAGGATCAATGGGATCAATCCCTCCCGTGAGTTTTCAGCTTAACCATAAGTTAATTAATTATAAAAGGAATGGAAACAAATTCACCATCATTTAAAGCAAAGCACTCAGTTCAATCAACTATGTTCACATATTTGGATTCTCAAATAATTGCCTTTTTTTATCTGTCCAACAAGTCCGAGTACGAATTTGTGATCAAAATTGAGTTTTCTGTGTTATTCCGACTTTTTCGAGGAGGAACAAATACCATAAATGCATCCCTTCATTTACTAAAAGAAGTTCGATTCTGGAAAACACTATATCGAAGAATCTGATGAAATTCCAAAAAACAAAACCTTTAAAAAATCAGACTCGATGGGTGTCAAAGTATGAAACAGTCGATGATTTTTGTTAAATAAAAATCTCGGAAATTGACGCCAAAAATATTTAAAAAACTATTGACTTTGAATTTTTAATTAGTTAACAGGTTATAAATTTGGTTTACCAACAACATTCGGCGCCTTTGAGTCGCGAATTTCAAAAGGCAAATTGAGATTTGGTATCGCCACCAATTTACGTGATATACATAAAAGGATTAGAGCAGTTTTAAAGAATTTATGAAGCTTCAAAAAAAATTCTGAAACTGTTGATTTAAGAACACAAAAGAATGCTGGGTATAGAATAGTTCAAATCCTGAAGTCAAAATTCCAGAAAATTATTTTTGCATTCTTTTGGACTTCTATATCATGGAACTTGGAGGGAGATTCACAAATTATAAAACAATTGACGGTTACAGGGCAGAACCTCGTTAGCCGTTTTTGCATGTTTTTCAGAAATATAAAAAAAAAACAGCCGAATTTTGTAAAGAGCGATCTATAGTAAGAGATTTTGTATTCTGACTTTTTATATAAAATGTTCAGTATAACATTCTTACGCTAAAATTGCCCAAAGGTGCCTGATTCTACTCATTTTTTTGTATTAATAATTTTTTTTTTTTTTTCGAATAACGAGGTCCCCCACTTTAAACGTCGATATATTAAAAGTATTTTTGGTGCTTTTCAAGCATGATTCATTTGAATTTGACAAAGCAGCTGATAAACTTATTAAACGAGTTTTATCAAACATTTCTTACTGCTGGTCATCTGCTGGTCTCGTTAAGTTGAAATGGGGAAGAGATATTTGATCCGCATGAGGCGTTAGCAAGCTTTAACTTTCGAATGAAGCGCTCGCTGGATGGCCAATCATCTAGAAGTTTTGAGAGTTTTTTCTTTTCTGATCAATTGAATAAAACAGAAGTTTGGGTTGTTTTGTTGTTATTTAGGACCGTTTGAATTGTTTGGATGCTCTGAAAATTCATCAAAAGATTGGAACCACAGAGAACATAAGTCTTATAGATGAATGATTGTTAAAAAAAAAAAACTTAATACTCAATTCAACAAGATTTTTTATACTCATTTTACTAAAAGAAGAATTTACATAAGTAATTCTTTACACTTTTTGCCACACTAAATAAAAATATAACTTTAAAAAAAGAAATGTATGGAATTTATTACCATGTCATCTCCCCATCGTAAAAAGCTATCTACGCCACTGATTTTAAGCAAATATTTAGCCCTAAGGTCATCTTCTATTGAAGTCGGATATCTTTTTTTTTACTCCTATAGGCACCTGATAAATAGCTGTTTTGGAAACAGTCCAGCAACGCATCCTCTTTTTTGTTTTTTTTTTTTTTTAATTAAAATTTGATTCTCAAAAAGCCGTAAATTATCTTCCACTAAAAATATTTATCTATTTAAAACAAAAAAAAATGTTCAAATCGGACCGAACATACAAAATATGTACCTATATATATATAAATATATAATATAGATTATAGAGGAACAATTTTAAATGAAGTTAACTTTTTTTCACTTTAAGCTTACTTTGTATATTATGCGTATACATACATAGCTATTTTGATTTTAATTGAGTGAAAACTTACTGATCACAATTTTTCTTATACCAATGCTTAAATTGAAATCGAATCAACCTATTCAATTGGCATTTCAAAGTGATGCATGTTTCATGAGTTCATATATTATTTTTTTCTAGGAACTGAAACATTATATGATTAAAAAGATTGATATCTTTTTCCTGAAGGTACCTTCATATACGTAACATATTTTCACCTATACAAATATACTAACGGTAAGGTGGCAATGAATAATTCTGTCTCGTTGCCATCGATTTGCATACAAATAGTAAATAAAATATAAACAAAAACCAACAACACTGTATAACCAAGCCGCATATGATGGAAATAACCATAGCCTTTGTCGATGACTTAACTGCAAGTGTTAAGTTGCATTTGAAAGTTATGTCACTTGAATGTGCCTTTTTTGGAATTTTTTGTTTTTCTCTTTAAGTTAAAAAAAAAAAGTTTAAGGTAAAATAGAAAAAAGTAAAATTCAACAAACCAATCAACTATGCATGTCGCATAGAATTTCCTAACACCTCTCGGCATGATTTGACTACTTTTTCCATTTTTCTTTGATTTGTGGTAAACGAAAAAAATAAAATAAAAGACACACGTGCCAAAAACCCTATTTAACATTCTATTCAGACGCCATTCTCCTTCATTTATTTTGCTAAAGGTCTTGCGATGGCATACAAAATTGTAGTTTTCTTGTTTTTTTTTTACTAAATACAAAAAATGAATGCACCCTCGTCGAACTGTGGTAATCGGAATAGTAGGTCAAATATATATACATAGTATATTGGTCTACTGGTCTAATATTTATTTATTACGTAAACAATTTTCGCTTACTTCCGGGCCAAAAAATTGTCATTTCATCAGTGTACGTTGGAAGTAGTAATACCCTCTGATAATCTGATAAGAGGGAAAGTTCGATTACAATTTTTTTTTAAGTCCATTTGACCCAGTTTAGTTATTTTGAAATTTGAAGCCGTCACTGAATTAGGTAATTGCATTAACTCGAGTCAAATTCTGAAAGTTGGAAGATCACCCACTAAAAAACTAGCCTTAGTTTCCCAACACTCGTCCGCCATCTTGTATAATTTATAGTGATACAAAATTTTGTCCATAAAACACCCGGAATAGTATTAATAAACGCACTATTTTCATGTTTTCATTTATTCGTTATACCGATTTGTCTTCTAACGGAAAAAAAAACAACTTTTGATTATATTGTTTTTTTTTTTTCAATTTTCCAAGCTTTCTCTTACGCTCTTTACTTTCAATTCATGTTTCTCAGTGATTCTAACTCGCTTTTGCTATCTCATTTTCTCTCGTCCTATATTCTTTTCTGTTTCTTTCCCACTTTCTCTCAATCATCTCTCTTTATTACCTCTCTCAATATTTTCCCTCTCTCTCTCCCTTTCTCTGTCTGTCTGTATTTGTCTCTCTCTCTTTCTCTCTCTTTCAATCCCTCCTTCTCTCTCTCAATTTTCTTTAATGTAATTTTTGTTCAATGTTTCCCTTAGGGCCAGTTTCAAAGTGCACACTTAACAAAATAAGTGGCACTTAATTTTACCATTTTGGCACTTTAGCCGCAGTTTTACTGTCCGAGTAAGTGGAACTTAAGTGGCCAACATGGGAGACTTAAGTGTCACTTATTCCGATAAGTTTGCACTGTGAAATTGGGAATTAGTTTCCCATATTTCGCACTTAAGTGACACTTACTTCAATTTGAAACTGGCCCTTAATGTTTGCCTTAATTTTAAAAATTTTCGTCAATAAGTTTATTTTTGATTATTTTTTCTTTTTTTTCTTAGAGCAAAACATTTCAACACCTGTTATTTTTTTCGATAGCATTGTTATTTTTATTATCTTATTATCTATGTATTATTACGCTGTTTTTAATTCGTCATTAAGAGAAAACAACTACAAAAGAGATTTCGTCACGTCGACGACGCGACGTCTCGTTGTCTCGTCACATTGTGAATAAGTCATCAGTCATTTTCTCTCGCTACTATCTTCCTTTCTCTTCACCCTCTCACTTTAGTCCCTCTCTTCCACTATCTTTCCTTGAATTTTTCTCTACAATGAATCAATGTATGGACTTAAATCTTAATGTATTGTTTTGTTGTTTGTCCACCATTTCCACCTGCTGTTTCTTTCTTGCGCAGAGATAGGATTTAAGAGAACGGTGCACAAGATATTTAATGAGTAAAGTGAGCGAAGCTAACGGGTGATTTTTTAGCTGGTTTGGTTTTGGCAACACTGGTTTTGACAGCTGACGTGTGTTTAGTACCTTGTGTCACTGTCAAACAGCTTCAGTTTGGTTTGCAATTTAACCATGGATCGTCTTACAAATGAACAACGCTTGCAAATTATTGAATTTTGGGCTCTTGGAAAGCTGGCCGAGGATCCGCTTTTTTTATCGAAAAATTGTGTTCAGCGATGAGGCTCATTTTTGGTTGAATGGGTACGTAAATAAGCACAATTGCCGCATTTGGAGTGAAGATTAGCCAGAAGCATTGCAACAGCTACCAATGCATCCCGAAAAAGCCACTGTTTGGTGCGGTTTATGGGCCGGCGGCATTATTGGGCCATATTTCTTCAAAGATGATGCGAATCGCAGCGTTACTGTCAATGGTGAACGCTACCGAGCGATGATAACAAACTTTTTTTTGCCCGAAATGGAAGTTCTTGACTTGCATGATATGTGGTTTCAACAAGACGGTGCCACATGCCACACAGCACGCGAAACAATGGCGCAATTGCGAGGCGAGTTTGGTGAACAGTTAATTTCACGTTTCGGGCCGGTCAATTGGCCGCCTAGCTCGTGCGATTTGACACCATTAGACTATTTTTTGTGGGGGTATGTCAAGGCTAATGTCTATAGGGACAAGCCCGCTTCGATTGACGCACTGGAAGCCAACATCCATGCATTCATTCGTGAGATACCGGCCGATATGTGTGAAAGAGTATGCCAAAATTGGACTCAGCGGATGGGCTACCTGAGACGCAGCCGCGGTCAACATTTGCATGAAATTATCTTTAAACATTAAATTGCAAGGTTCAAACTATCGATTCAAATAAATATTTCATTCATTTTTTCGAATTTTTTGTGTTTTTTTTTTTTAAAAAGTTCTAAACCTCTTAAAAAATCACCCGTTATAAGCAAAACTCTGTTATTTTCAGTGATTTTCGTATTTTTTTTGTGTATCAGCAGAGAAATTAAAAGAGAGCTGCGCAGTAAAACTGGCCAAGTGATTTGGTTCAAGCTATATCTAACTCCTATCTCTCTTTTCCATTCGTTCTATCTCGTTTCTAACTCCTTCTTTCTATCTGCCCTCTTTTTGTTTACTTTCAGAATCACTCTCTATCTCTTCCTTTTATTTTCGCCATTTCATTGATTTTTTAATATTGTGCCCATTGTTGAGCTCCTTAATGTGAACAATAAGAAGTTCTCCACGTTAAGAAAAATTTAAACATTTAAATTGAACTTAACAGGACGCTCTTCAATATTGTGGAACATTGCGAATTCGGCACAGTAACAAGCTCAACAAATCACTTCTTATAACCTTGTTGATTTAATTCCCAAACCTACCCATCTCTATTCTCTACCATTTTTAGCTCAAAAGTCATATTAAAAAATAAATAAAACTGGTAGAATCTGGCAGTTCCAGGCAATTATGCGAACAGACCTATTATATCTATTTGGTAAACAAAAACGTGCTATGTACTACGTCACACAATTTACTTTCAAATCCAATAGAAATTTTTGACAAGTATTAAATATTTGCAAGAAGTTTCAAGTTAAGCCTAGTATGCTGCTGATGCGAAACGAAAAATCCCATACAAAAATGACACAACGAAATCATAAACAGAAAATTTCGTTCTGCTTTTCGTTTTGCAGTACGCTATTCGAAGAGCGAAATTTATAATTGTAGCAGATTATTTGGAGAAGTCTCCGCTCCTTTTACGCACTGAATTAATTATACAGATCTATTAATTGTGTGCGGTAAAATGACATTTGTGTTTTATTTGTGTTTTTTTTTGTTTATCATTTTCTTACATCATTGGTTTCTCTGATTTTTTGCGTTTATGTTTGATTTTGTTTTTGGAATTAGTGAAACTTTCCAATGATATTTTCCGTTGTGTTTTCGCAAGCGTTTCGTTGTCTGTTTGGAGATCACAGGAAATTTTCGTTTCGCATCTGCAGCGTACTAGGCTTAACAAGACATAAGGTCTGTTCGCTTACCTGTCCGAAACTACCAGATTCTACCAGTTTTATTTTTTTATATGAACTTTGACAGTCTTTTGGGCTTAAATGGTAGAAATGATGCTGATTACAAGACCGTTTTTCGGTCGTTTCGCCTTTCGTATTTTTGACAGTAACAAAAGCATACATTTCTACAAGCCGTAAAAAGATGAAAAACGAAACGACCGAATAAAAGACTCGTGTAGTCAGTAGCGTCAATAGGAAGGTTTGGGAAGAACACGAAAAAGGTTAAGGTCAGTTCGTTTACTTTACCAAAACTGCTTAATTTGCCTTTATTTCAATTTTTGTTATATAAACTTTGATAGAACTTTAGAATTTAACAGGTGGGAATTGGCTCTTTGTGGGAAATAAACGAATAAAGGTATACTTTCAATACTTTATACTTATACTATACTTTTTTCTTTCTTTCTTCCCCCCTGACAGTATGACGTTTGCTGTGCACAACTTTTTAATCAGAATTTGATTCAGGCAGAGTTTTTGTAGAAATTTTAAATGATTTTTTGGACACAAATTATTAAATTTTGTAGTTTACTTACTTTCAAATATTTTTAAATCGAAAAAAAAAATTAGGTAAACAAATTCGCACAAAATTTAACCGTAAATTCACCTAAAGTGAATCACACAGAAGAGACGTGACGTGACACAATGTTTGGCTTTTGTATTTTTCTTTTTAATGAAAAGATAAAAAGGCTTAATTAGTATCTGCGTTAAAGCAAACATTTCAGCTTGTTATCTTTTTACCCTATTTTTAATTTGTGGACATTAAATTGGATAGAAGCTCTTAATTTACAATGATTACTGCTATGAGTGTAGAGTTGATCATCTCGATTTCCAAATTTTAGCTAGTTAAATATAATTAAATGGTTCGCTCATGAATTCAAAAAATAAAAAATTAAACAAACAATGATAAAATCCAATAGATCTTAAACCACGAAAATATGTATAAACGCATAAAACGTTTTTTATAGGAATTCCTTCGCGTGCCTCTAGAAAAACCATCAAATAGTTGTAATTGTAAGGCTAATCAAAATATGTATAATCACAAATTGCTTTGAGGGTTTTTTTTCCTAACCTTTTTTTCTGGCATTCTCTTAACCATTTCGCTGTGGTTTGGTAAAAATGACTCGTGCCTGACCGACAACGACGCCTAGCCTAAGTTTTACAGATCAATTTCGTAGATTTCGATGGCGATGGTTTTTTTTTCGTTTCTTATACAAATTGCTCTATTATTTAGCTTATACATCTTTTTTTGGCTTTTAAAATATTTGTTTTTCATTTTGATCTTTCAACGGTTTTGTTTTTTTTTTTTTTTATATTTTTGCAAATTTTAGAAGACCAATTTATTAAAACAAATGGCATGGAATTATTGGTTATGACCTTAAGTTTCTAAATTTATATTTTTTTTTGAGTCGAAAGCGAGATTTTAAAATTAGCCAGCAATAAAAATCCGGTAGTCTTGTTTAACTACTCATAACTTTACTTAATCTTTGTCAGACATTTAAATTTCTATTTTTGTCTAAAAATAGAGTAAGCATGTGGTGATTAATTTCATATTAAAGCTTATTAAGCTCGTAATTGTGACTTTAAATACCTACATACATACATATTATACTACCTATCGAAGGCCATGATCTAGTTTGTTGTTTTTTTTTTTTCTTCGTTGGTAGTTAAACATTTTTAAGTGTTACCTACCTACTTAGTGATGGATTACGGAATAGGTTTTTCGTGATTTAAAAAAAAAAAACAACAGAGTTAATTGCTGCAATTTATATGTGATCCAAGCGTATATATACAAGAAAATAACAAACAAAATTGTATTTCTACATAAATTGTTTCTTTTTTGGCATTTTTCCACGAATAAACCAAAATATGTAACTAAACCTGGCAATGGATTTTAAATGACTGATAAATTATTTGGCAAGGTTTTTCTAAGGTGTTTTGTCATAAAATGTTTATTTATTTATTGTTCATTGAAATATATAGTAGGTATACCTATTTAAACAATCAAACCTACTTAATTAGAGTTAAAAAAAACATTGGTCTGCCTTTAAGGTAATGGATTTTCTATGTTTTTAAATAAAACCACCCTTCATTATACAGGCGCCCCAGAAAGTCTGTCAATTATGCCAATTCATTAACCTTCTTCATAAAATTTTAGCAAACATTTACCACGACAGTTTTTATAAGCTGTTAGAGGGTCTCAGAAAGCGTATGTTTTTTTAAATGAGGGATTGATTGCCAAGCTCTTAAAGTGGCCGATTATATCAAACGTCCAAGGAATACATTTATATAAAATTAAATTTCCCGCTTTTGATAATTATTTTTCATATACAAATCAATAGAATTGACAAAGAAAAGTTGTTGGTAGGATTTTGAATCCTCTACATGATATTATTTCTATTTTATTGTTTACGAAAATTCTAGAATAAGATCGGGCATTTTACTGGAAATCACTCAAATTCGTTATTTTCATCTTTTGTTCTCGTCTAAACGTTAAACCGAAGTCCGTTAAAATTAGAGGTAGTTGAAACATCTTTACATCGTTTTTTACTTGTTTGTGCCACGTTTTCAAGAAAAATAAATTCTTATATAACGGTTTTTAGCGTTATCAACGAAAAATTTCAATTCTAGGAAATCATCTACAAATTTTAAGTATCCACAAAGCTTGAAAAACATTGCTTCACAGTGATTAAGAAATATTTTTGTATCATTGACATTTCTAGGGCTTAAACTTTAATGAAGTAGAAATGTTTGACTTGGTCATTAGTGATCTCTTCTCATCTTCTAACCAAAAATACAAAATTATGAAGTCTAAAACAGGATTTGACTCAATTTGTAACAATTTTTTAATTAAGGTCTGGAAGTTACAACAAACTTTTCTAAGGATTCGACGCATTTATCCGAGAGTCACTATAACTATATTCATGCACCTCCTTTAATAATTAGGTAACTACATCAAAACGCATTTATAACTCTTTTTTGAAGTAAACAAAGTACTCCTGTCTTATAATTAAATTTTCCGAAATGAGAGTAATAATTTTAAATAAAGGAACTTCTTATTCATTTCTCAAATTAATAGCTCAGTCAAAACGTTTTCCATAAAATGAAATTCAATTAAATAATTGAATCATTTATTTACCAGCAAAAATATAATGACCTGTCATTATCGATACTTATAACTCGACTTTCACTTCAAAATATATATAAACTACCCGTCAAGTTAACAACAACAACAAACTGTTTCCCTCAAAACCCAATCCCTCCAAACAAAAGCATTCCTATAGTGAAGTTACATTCGAATTCAATTTATCTCTCACCTTGGAGTCGAAGAGTATTTATTGTAATGTAGGTAAGGTAGTTAAGCTAACCCTGTAATGTCATTTTTCAACAAAAGACCACCTTAAATTTGTAGCATTAAATTGCATTTCAGAGAGAATGTCGGTCTTTGTCGTCGTCTTTTGTCGAATGTTGGTTTCAACGCCTTATATGATGCACTCACGAGTGTCAATCAATCATTTCGTCACTAGGATTCGCCCTATTAATTACAAGGTACCGCCACCACCGCAATCAATTACAACAAAGACTACTGCAACCATTCACCATCGTAGCAGTGATGCAGATTGTTTTTACAACTTTTGGAATCATGCCAGCGACAGAAGCAACAGCAGCAGCAGCAACAGTAACGAACTAAGACAGGGACACTGCACGGTTCGTTCAGCAAACCCGATCGATTGAAAGTGAATGCACTTGCTGTGTTAGTGTGTTCCAAAAAAAAGTGTTGAGCAGTGGCGGTCGGTGGAGGTAGCGAACGTTGTGGCGCATTTACATTCGCATCAGCAAGGGCTTCTTCGTATGCCTCTTACTATTTTCATTTGTTATTGTTATTTGTAACAGTTACGTGATCGTCGGTATCTGAAAGTTTGACATCACAACATCTGTCAGGACTGACGTACAGTACACGTTGCGCCATCTATTGACCTTCATGATCGAATCTTTCAATTAGCTTTGATCCAGGAAAGCGAAACTGACATTTCACTTTCTTCCTTTCATCTCTGGTCATATCTACCGGCCCAACCACCAACACCGCCGCGCCCTCTGTGATTGAATCACCTCGATCTGGATCGCGCAACGGCAATTAAGTCTGCAACTAATAAAGCGTGAATGAAATTCGAACAGCAAAAAAAAAACAATAAAAAGAAGCGATTGCGCGGGTATCGATTAAAATTCCATCAACGAACATTTACAAGAACGTGTCGTGCTTCATTGAATTGCACATGAAGTTCATCTTGGTCGATAATAATATAGTTGGTGGTGGCGAGCGGGGTAGCAGAGACGAATGGGGGCGGCAAATGAACCATCTTATGTTCGATTTAAGGTCGGGACTTTCTTTTTTTTTTTAATATTTGACAAGTTCAGCTGTGTTTGAGTGTGTCTGATTTTAGGGGCACTTGCAATGCAATGGAAGATTTTCGAGACGATACGTATAATTCGCCGGAGGAAGTACATACATACAATTTTTAATCGCAAACCTGAATCGCATGTCAAATTGAGTAAAAGTTTACAAGCTCTGCGGGCAGCAGTCAGTCAGAGTCAGTGTATTTATGAAGAAATATGAGTATCTATATGAAAGTATGTGAGCAAGTACACTAGAAATGTCAAATTTTTGTGAAAAAAATCTATGGTTTTTGGGGTAGGCCATGTTGGAGAGAGAAATTTATTGAATAACATACCAATACTGATTTGACAGCATACGATATGAATTTTTATAAATGATGTGAAATTTCATTTCGGCCAGAAGGTATTTTAATGAAGCAATACATAAAAGAAATAAATTGCAAAGAGGCTCGCATGATCATGAACACACTTATCTTAAACCAAATGGTATATAGTTAAGGTATATCTCACTTGATATGGAGCACACTTTTGCAAAACAATGTAGAATCAGATAACGAAAAATGAAAATGACAAGTGAAGGAATTTATACAACCATATAAGTAAGATGTCAGATCAATCATATGCTATGTTATTTGACGTTTCAGATCATTTTTGAGATATAAGATTGACGTATTTAATAATGAATGGAAACTAAACATACATATGTGGTATTTTTACATTTGGATGACAATTTATGTATTGGAAACATTTTTTTGTTTGTTCGTTAACTCAAACATAACTATACTTAACATTACCTTGAATCCATTAATGGCGATCACATTATTTGACTGCTATGTCATTTATGTCACTTTAATTGTCAGAAGTGACCTTAATAAATTTTGTGGGAGTAAAATTAAATGAAGCTATGGAAAATTGTAGAAATTGTTCAGTTTTTCAATGCAAAATCACCTAAGTTTCAGAATTGAACCCTAGTTAACTTCTGATAAATGTTTTTCAGTCAGTTAAGATACCGTAACTCATCGAATTTGGTGACTTAACTCTGGATTAAATGAATACTTATTTCCAACTGATGTGTGTAAAATCATAATCAAAATAGAGAGGGCAATCAACCTTTCCATTCCATAGTGCCGTATAGTGGCGCCCTCTCTGTTTCGACAGAGAAAATACATTCCATATAGTGTCGTCCTTATTGAGCGTATTTTTTTTTTGTGTTATTGGCTGTGATTTGACCTCCAGGGGCCTATTTCACAGAACATACATCTCATACATTACAGAAATGTATGTGACATAAAATAGGCCCCATATAAGTGGGCGTAAATTTTAAATTTATTTTAAATTATGCGTTTTCTAAGTTGATGCATAGTTTTTTCTAAAAATTCAAAATTTACGATGAGCCAAATTTGGCGACTACTTTAAGGTACATAGGTACATTCAATGTACAATGTATGTGATGTATGTTCTGTGAAATAGGCCCCAGATCTTCGGCATGACAATCCAACGCTCTAACCATTACGCCAAAGGATATTGCTACTAGATATTTCCGTAGAAATTGACTTCTGTGCAAATAATGGTTCCATGTACAAAACTTTGTTGGAGGTTGTAACAATTTTTTTCACCATCAGTCGTCATTTCGGTCAAGGATATACACTAGTATATGCACAATGGGCCAACCAATGGTCTAAGTGTGTCCAGCGTTCTGCTTGACAACCACATAAACCTAACCTATATGCACAAGAGTAGATAATTTAGTGCATACCCAAAAGGCGCAGAATTGCAAATTATTTTTTCGTTCCCTGAGTGGAATTTCTATTTTTGTATGATTTTTGAAATAGGAAAGGAAAATGTTATATACTGCAGAATTTCCTGTTACAGTGCACAAATTAAGTTCTGTAATAAAATTATATAATTTCGTATGAGAAACATATCTCAGGGGTTATGCAGTGTACTAGTTAGAAGGGTAGATGGTCATCTGGTGGATGTTTTGGTTGTGTTTAACTTCGCAATTTCCTGTCTTGCAATTAAATTACTTCGTATCTAATTTATTGTTTGAAAGTTTATTTTGGCTATGTTTTCGTTTCCAAAAATCATCGTTTCGCATATTTAACATCCAAATTTATAACTCGCATTTCATTATTTTGTAGTTAAATTACTTCGCAATTTTTTTATTTTGTAAAGTAATATTCAGCTTTAACCTAAAAAATCGAGAGGAAAAAAAAAACAAGAGCCAAATTGTGCAAAATGATCACATGATGATTTTGCAAGTTAATTCAAAAATCACATAAAAATATCCGAAACAAAACAACTATAATGTGTAAAATGTGAATGTACATATGTGCATTTATTTTGATAGTTGCGGAGTAAGATTTGCGAAACAATTTTCGTCCAAATGACCGGTACCCAAATTACAAAAAATTCTAAAAATTATTGAAAAACGTTTTTCGGTTCGAATATCTTGTGAATAAAAATTTATTTCGAATTCGAACTAATTTTATTCTACACACAATAACGTAGGCAATATCTGATAAAGTTTGTAGAAACATTCAATTGACAGTTATTTTTTAAAGCAAAAAAATTGCAGAGCAAAAGTACTAAAAAATTTTTCAAAAATACGTGTTTTGGCTCAAATATATCAAATATCTCGAAAACTAAAATTCTTGAAAAAATTGTTCGTCTCGAATATCTCGACAATGAAATCTGATTTTGAAACCAAGCTTATTGTATTATAAAAACACAATGACGTTGTTAACAACTTATAAAGTTTGTTAAAACATTTAACTGACAGTTTTGTTTTGAATCAAACAAAAAATACAATACAAAACAAACCTAAAAAAAGTTGTTCAAAAATGTTTTTCGTCTCGAATATCTCGAGAACAAAAGGCCCGCTATTGGCCTTCACTTGATTGCATATTGAACACCCTTATAAGGTCTTCGAAGATCTTGAATTGTGAATTTTCTTATTACAAAATAACTTTGGGTCTCTATAGATTCCAAGGGCACCAATGGGAAGTTACCAGCACCCAGCCTTTTTTTTCTTGTTTTTTCGCTTGAGGTAAGAGTCGTTTCTAACCAATTATTCTCGTGAACTAACGTTCTTAAAATTACATTGGACAGACTTGAACCTCCCAAGGGCTCTAGGAGAATGCAAGAGAGATCGCTCCAAATGCATGTTTTTGCGAAAACACGATACTTTTGACAATTTAAACTTGAATTGCGCACATGATTTAGCTTTAAAGACCGTATTTATTAAGTCCAAAATAATGATGAATGCATTCAAAAAGTTTACTTGTAGATTTTCTAATTGATTTTTGAAATTGGAGTATTTTTTGAGTCGTGGATATCGAGTAACTGTAAACTTATGAAGAAAAAAAAGTACTGCTGTTCAACACACCTCTACTCAGCCTAATTTTTTTTAGATAATTCATCTAAAGACGTAACTTATATCCAAACAACAAATCTAATCACAACTCTTCCCGAAAAAATTCATCCCAGGACAATTGATCAAAATGCAACTCATCCTATAGGACAAGCCATCCCAACACAACTCGTCTCAGGATAATTCATACCAGGATAACACATCCTAAGACAACTCATACCAGGACAATGCATTAACTCATCAAAAAATACAACTCATCAAAAAATACAACTCACCCTAGGATAAGCCATCCCAACACAACTAATCCCAGAACAACTCATCACATCAAAATACAACTCATCTGAGGACAAGCCATCCCAGGACAACTCATAACAGGACAACACATCTCAACACAACATATCTCAACAAAACTCATTCTAGGACAAACCTTCCCAACAAAACTCATCACAGGAAAAATTATACCAGGACAACAAATCCTAGGACAACTCACTCTAAGACAATTGATCACAAGACAACTCATCATAATACAACTCATCCCAGGACAACTAATCGAAGGAGAACTAATCACAAGTATTTTACTTTTCAGTTTTAAGCCCCCTCTTGGTTTTATCATGTCAACAAAAAAAACTAGTTACTGAATTGGAATGGTATGAGTTTAGCTCAGACAAATTGTAAGGGCTTGATAATTTGTGTATATTGTTAATTGAGAAGAAATTATGTGTATTTATTTTGCTATATTAATGCACAGCTTTTCAGATACACAAAATTGAAGCATTACAGCCTTTTAATCGTAAAACATTCGATTCTTATCAATGGCAAATTACACCAGTAAATCTTTTAAGATAAAATACTTATAAGGAAACATGCTGGAATAAAGAATTCTATAAAAATTTAACCAGCAAACTACATCCTAATGGCAGATCATTTAAACTATAAAACTTGAAGTTTTATATCATTCGATCTAGAGCTCAAAGTCTTGTTGATCAAAAAGATGAACAAACTTCGAAGAACTTTAATTCATCCTCCCTAGCGCCACTCTTAGAATTCACATTTCAACTTAATAAATTTAAAAACCCAAATAAGTCAGAGAAAAAAATCATAAAAATTTTGTTTGGTTAATAGTCTTTGTCTCCTCACCAACTCTTTGTAACCTTTCTAAAAATGCAAAACCCGCTCGCTAAAAGTATGTCATCAGCCATATAAAGAAATCCGGAATAACCCCTAGGCACAAAATATATACATTATGCCTTTCAATTTCCACGCACGCATTCCACACTTTCATGTCCTTCAATATGCCAAAACTAATTTTAAATTTATTACTTAACTCTTCAATTGTACCAAATCAGGAAAAAATACAGTTTAACTCCAAGTATATAACTGGATCATTGGATAACAAAAAAAAACTAAAAGAAACACTTGAATAACGTCTGCTAAAATATTATGTAGTTCAACTTAAAATTAATTATTAAAAATAATAAAACAAAAATTCCAGTGTTATTTGTCAACAACAACAACATCATCATCATCATCGTCGCACTCATTTATAGGCCAACACAACTTCTGAAGACCTTGCCTCAAGTTCAAGTCCATGTGCGATGGCGCAATCATCGTCATCGTGCAGCATCATCAACTTCCCGCGAGTAAAATCATTGCCACCACACTCAACATGCCCCGCCCTTCCTTCTTTTCTTATACAAAACCCGAAGTATATAAAGAAGGAAGGCACAGCATGAAGGAGAAAAAGTATTTATGATGACGAAGAAAGTATTTTATTTATTTTTTTTACTTCCGCGCTGTAACTCTGTGAGTTAAGATAGCGGAAGATATATGTACAAAAAATCAACTGCGGGAAATTTAATACTTCATGGATATTACTTTCATCTGCCGCACAGCAACTGCTCCGTCATCGTTAAAACTCAAAACTGTGCCTGGGTGTTGTGGGTTGATTTTGTTTATTTGTTTGTTCATTTTATTTTCACGTACATCGGTGTGTAAAGATTCATGGTCGAATTACTTGTCACACCAAGAGTCAATCACATCATACTTAAAATAAAACGTCAAAATATGAGAATGAGAAACTGTAAACAAGACAAACCAATTGAGAGATGTGAAACTAATTACATATTCAATTGCCCATTATAATGAATGGCGCGGCGATGATATGATTGGTGGCAATGTTAATGTCAATTTAACGACCAAATTAATTAAATTGAACATTTGTAAAAGATAAATAAGCAATCTCAAAAGCAGCATAATGATAATTATGCGAGATATATCGATAAGTGTGAATTAAGTAGTTGTCGCGTCCGTCCGACGCACGGCTACTTAATGTTCGTGATGATAATGTGGGAAGATGGTTAATTTGCATACAGTAATAATTTTTTTAATTACTAAGAATCATTCAAAATTTAAAATTGGATATCCTAGCAAAACAAAACATAAAAATTATAATTTTTCTTAGAGATAAACGAAAGAGTTGATATACAAACTTCTTGAAATAGTTCTTTATCGATATACGGTCTGAATATTTTTAAATTAAATTTAAATATGTAAAATTAGAAACAAAAGTTAGAAAAGAACAAAAAATTTTGTTTGTTTTTTTTTTTTTATTTATTCCTTTTTATAAATAAAAGAGCTGAAATTCGAACTCTAAAAAAAATCTATTCATGTACAATAGAACAACAACGAAACTTAAGTTAATGTTTGAACCTGCGATTATAGCAGATGACAATTCAGTTATTTTTATTTTTTTGGCTTTTGATAAACGGGGTAGTAAATGGAAGCTAAGCCTTTTACCAAAAATGTTTTTTTTTTTTAACTTTGTGTCTTACATATTGAAAACTTTAGGTAATAATTTACATACATGCGTGAATGGTATCAAAAGATAGTTAAGGCTATACTTTCTATGCTTCAATACTAACTGCTTTCAGTGTTAGTTCAATATTTTGTATTTTTATGAGCCCAAGAAATTAAGTCAAAAAAAGGACAAACTTCGAAAAAAATTCAAACAAAACTTAATTCTTAATTCTTTGTTTTGACATCTTAAGCACATCCGAAAAAGTAGCATAAATTCAGTTCTTTTTTTTTTTGTCTGAAAATGTCTGGAAAGTTCTAATTTTTGCTGGAGAAATGTGTAGAAAATGCTTGTACCTAAGAATTTTGTTAAAGGAATAGATCTTGAGAAAAAAAAAAAAACAGTTACAAACATAACAATATCAGTGGTTTGATTTTCTAATTTTTTTCACATCACCGATGAGTAATATACTGGGTACTTTGCTCCTATGTACGATATGAAGACATTTTTTACAAAAAAAAACTGTTAATTTCCCCAGCAGTTAAATGACTTACATATAATGAAAAAAATATTTAAAAAACTAATAAAACACTTTTTTTGAAAGCGGGAAGTCTTTTGTGTTATTTTTGTCAATATTTTTCACACAAATTTATTATCAAAATTTAAATTAAATACTCAATTTGCTTTAATTACCTATGTATATATTCACTGTCTCTATTTATTCTTATTCAAATATGTCCTTTGAAAACCAGATGGTTTTTTTTGCATGTTTTCTTTTTGTTTAGAGAAAATTTAAAATTAAGAAAACTATGTAGATACATTTTGTTTAAAGACTCTTATTGGACAAACCCTCTTCAAATAGTAAACAATGCTTGTAATTTATCCCTCTATTGGATTTATAATTATATTTTAAGCTGTCGAATTTTTGTTTTGTTAAAAACGACCATTTTTTTGCCGCTTTCCGATTTTTTTTTACAAAAATCGACTTAAAATAAATTATGATGCTTCAGCATATTTTTTAAAATAATTTTATTTAACAGTAGTAGAAACCTCAGTAGAAAAAAAACATGTAATATAAGCAATTTTTGATATCTAGGTATCATGCGTCTTCATTTTAATTTAAATTTAATCTTTCTTTCGAATAATCATATTACAGAAATCACATGTATATAGGTATATGTTCCAATCCTAACTAATTGTTAAATATAAATTACAAACCAATATTGAATAGCCAGAGTATTTTCGACACTAATTTTTAAATCGCATAATGCTAAAACTGACTTCTGTTAATTCCACTGATTTTAGTAAGGAATTTTAGTAAAATTTCACATTGACTTATACTCTTCAAGTAACACCCCCTTTGCTTTGGACCTAACTTCTTGAGATAGATATCTTCTTACTTGTGAAACAAGTTACTAAAGTGTTGATTTCAAATCTGCTTTCCACCTATACAATCCTTTTCCAGCTAAATCCGGCATCCGACAAGGCAGCCATTTAGTTCCCCTTCTTTTCATCCTCACTGTTAATTACCGACATCAAATAGTGACCAACTATCCTTTATCTCCCTTTACGCTGACGGTACCAAGTTTTTTAAAACCAATTTGTCATAACACATTGGTATACTCTGCCCTCATACAATTATATCTTCATAATTTTTCAGTATGGTCCTTCAAAAATTTTAACTTTAAGCTTAGTGTAATCAATCACTTTTTCTCGTATAAAGGCATCAAATCTACTTCTACCCCAAACCAACCCATTTCCATAGTGAATTCGATTCGCGATCTTCGCCTGCTGGGAACTCAATTTTAAATGTGATAAAAATGATAAAATGTTTTACAAGGAATTCCCCAACCCATAGATCACTCTACATAACCTTTGTTTGTTCCCTTCCTTAGATACGCATATCAAGCATGGTCGCTATATCAAAATACTCATATATATCTAGAATTGAGAGCATTCAACGAAATTTTATTCAATTTGTTCTTCGAATCCTCTATTTGAACGATCCTTTGACGTTACCTTCCCATCGTTACCGTTTACAATTATATGACGTTTTCCATTGGTCGTCCTTTTGAATCCCTCAAAATGACAGTTCTTCTTCTGGATTTCATTTCAGAATCGACATTAAAAGGCTTCTGGATGACCAATGATAAACGATGTTAATAAACCTGAAAGCTCTGGTAAAATAACTATTCTTTTCATTCATAGTTTCCTTTGTGGTTGTGTTGACTTCCCAACTCTTTACAATATTATCTTTTTCAACACTAAGTACTGACGCTCATAGTCGAAGAAATCCTCGACTCTAACTACTTGCCTAACCTGCACACAGATAATTTTTACCTTTAATTGGTATTTCCGGTCAAGAAATGGAAGAATTTTTGACATTCCTTTCCTTGAAATGTGCGTTCAACTTAAATACTTTAAAAGGAAACCACAAAAAGTCTCCTGCGATTTTCTTTCCACATGCAAAAAATAATTATAAGAGGTTCAGAAAAAAGTCAAAAAATTCTTTAGCAACTTGTTTTCTCGTCTAGAAGGGGATTAATTTATGAACGAAAGTTGAAGCTAATTGAAAAAATTAATCATGTCGATTATGGAACCCACAATAGTGGATCCGCAGTGCAGTTCTATATGATTACTCCAGCCCTATTAATAGGTGTGTTTTTTTGCAAGCCCGGGGGAAATTGGTAAAAAAAAATGATTCGGGGCTAAGTAAATTGCATGTTAATAGCAACAACAACTAATCCCCAATGGGCTTAGCTAAACCCACATGATTTTCGGGACTTAACTTAAGCATGGAGAAAAACTGTATTACATACTTGTTATCGATAGTTTATATTTAAACTCCATTTTTTTTCCGTAATTGCGTCGCTTATCTCCAATATCGTTTTTTTCAACCAGTTCCCTCCGGGATTGGAAAAATCATACCTAATATTACATAAAATGTTATTAAATCTTCAGTATAGCTTCTTAATATTTCTGACTAACTATATACGTTAAGCTTTAATAATCTACGAAATAAGCTCCTATATAACCGCAAAAGTTCAATAACATTTTTGTCCAAAGTTCATTGCCTTCTTTATAGCCATAAAAAAAAAAAACAAAAATACAAATACAAAATCCTTCCTAATATTACGAAACAAAATGACATTAAATTCAACCATAAATCTTTTAATAATCAAGTCACGTATTGTCAGAGAGTGATCTTGTCGCTCTAGTTTGACATATAAACGACGTGTTTTACATTCATGTCTGTCACAAAAAATTCGTTTTATATTTAATCTCTGTGTCCCCACACAGTCAAAAAAATAAGTTTCGACTTGAGTTAATATGTATATATAAAAAAATCCAATTAATAGAAAAAACATTCTTATCAAGCCTTGTTTATTGTAATTATAATATTTGACTTTAGTAAGGCAATTTAATTATACTTGTAGGTTGTAGGTATATTACCGCCTGTCATAATCAATATGGCTGCATATAGATAGTTAAATTACAACATTTTGAGTTTGGACCTTTTGAATGGTCATTATCATTTCCTTTATATCTTTTGGCTTTTTAAAGCTCAGCTCGAGGCATTTTGTTGTTTTGACTCGTGAGCATTTTTGTGTCCATTAATATTTTTATTTTTTTGTTCGTGGGTGCAGTTCTGTATAAGATATACGTACAAGATACACAAGGACAGAGAGGGAAATATCAACAACTTATACAATAACAATAGCCATAGCCAACCCGCCCAATTTTATGTAATTTTTTTTTTCCTTTGTGCCATTCAATAGCCTACCGCCATATCCACCAACATCATGAATGCCACAAGAGCCTTACATAATACACCACCAAAATTGTTCACGGATCATGTTTTGAATGATCCAATTAATTCGAAACCAAATGATTGGATCCGTTTTGGAGGGACTGCGTGTCTTAATGTTTGTATAAATGTACATAGATATCTCCATATATTTATATACGTTCGATGGGGCTTGCCAGAGTAGGTATAAGGCTATATTTGATTTTTTATAATAGTACTAATTGGAAGAATGTGTCGTATGTCGCCTGCCGAAAAAGGAGCATGCTTCATTCGAATAACATTCGGAATGCGCGACTTCTTTCAATATAGAGATTGTCAATTTTAGACCAATTTTATACCAATTTCAAAAGTTATATTGATCTTTACACATATAATTGGTTTGTTTACACATTAAATTTTATAAACGTTTAATAATCATGGTGAATGTCTTAAGAGACACAACGATTACAAAAGAAAAATTCTTTCGTAATTAATGAATGACATTTCCGATTTGTGACAGAACGACAGTTCTTGTTCTGGAGAGAAGAGAAAATTCTTTTGGATATGATTTCAGAATCGAAAACAGAAGCTGTCACACTCGTACCGATTTGCTCTTATACGAATCACAAACTGAAACATCGATGACACTGACGTTTCTTTTTGACGTTTCTGATGCAGATCAATAAGTTAATTAGACAGTTCACGATAATTAGATCCAAGAGCTCTCAGAAATATGAACAGGGCCTAGATCGCATAATTGAACGAACTTCCATTCGACGATAGCTCTCTCTGTCTTTCTCTATATAGATATGATGACGATGTAAATAAAATGCCAATCTAACGATCATTTTAGTCCTACGCAATCTGCGTCCAGGATTCTTCTGTCAAATAGACGCTGAGCGAAAAATAATGGATTGTTTAATTTTTGACAGAGCAAAGCATTTGACATCTCATTAAGGTGAATTAGCAATTTATTGTCTGCATAGTGCATATCGCTATCAGAAATGTCAAAATCAATTAAGCTAATGGAATTTCAATGAAATTGACGTTTCTATTTGACAGTCCAATAAATATTTATTGCACTTAGTTGACAAGAATTTGATATTTGTGACATTTGCCAAATTAGTGGTACCTTGACTTAATACAAAAAAATTAAACAAATACCTACATTTGGTATGTATATTTTTTTTTTTAATTATAAATAAATATTCGGTGAATTTTGCATGTGTGGTTATATTTGAAAACTTCGAAACCCAATGAACAATTTGCATTAAATTAGAGTTTAACACGTTTATTTATTAGTTGCCAATTAAGAGCTAGACGATTTGCATGGAATACTTATTTATATATACAACAATAGTGACTGCATCGTTTGAAAACAAATAAATAACTATAAATTCTGGTTAATGTCTAATTCATTCTTATTCGATGTTAAATAGTTTTTGTCAAAATATACCACGAAAATGATAACCATCTTGAATTTGAAGTTTTGTGTCCAATTATAACTTTGACAGAGATAAATTTTTGTAATTATTTAATAAAAAATGGTTGTTTTTTTTGCAATCTGCCCCTGAAAATTATTAAAAATATAAGATAAATATTTATTAAAAAGAAAAATACAAATCGTGATAGTATCAAGTAGTTTTTTTTTATTTTTTATTTTGTTGAAGGTGATGATTTAAGAAAACAAAATTAATAGAAAATCCATCAATCAAGTGGGTTGTGTTAATATATTTATGATTGTTGAATCAAGGAAGTAGCTTGAGGTAAATAATAATTGTCATGCATATACCCACAAATATTGGACAACTAATTTTTGCACGCGATGTTTTAAAAGTGAGAAAATAAAACAAATAAGGAATATGATTTAATAAAAAAATTTGAGTAAACAAGTTAAGATAAAATATGGAACCAATAAATTCTTGTATAGAAATAGAAACGAACAAAAAAATTAAATTATCATAGAAATGCTAAAGAAATAATAATTCATAATTTAACACCTTTTGAAAATTTAAAATTGAAATACAACATGGGACAACTTTTATTTTATTTTTATATTTTTTTTTTTTTGCAAAATAACGGATTTATTTTAAATATCAAATAAATCTTCGTCCGATTTAATTAAATTTTAAAGCAAGCACTACAAGAAGAAAAAAAAGAACAAAAGGTGCATGATGACACTTTGCAAGTGGTGAAATTTGAATGTTTTTGATTTTTGTCATTGAAATTGACAATTGTATGTTTTTATAATTTTTCAGAACTGTTTTGAAATATAAATCAAATTAAAAATTTAATAAATCATTTGATGCAATGTTGAATGAAGTATAAACTAAATAAGTTGGTTACCTATGTATACAATGCCATAAGACGATGACAGTAAAGCAAATTACTGTTCAATGTACATTTACTTCCCAAAACTGCTTGTTTCTAGCATTTTTAGTTATAATTTCTTTAAAAATTCGTCTAAAAAAAATAAAATTGTAGTAAAATTGTTAAAAGTAAACGAACAAATCTTATGAGATAGTACGTATGTGTTAATCTTTACAATATATTTAAAAATGACTGTCGAAAAGAGTCACCGAAACCATTTCCCACGACTTATAGGCAAGGCACTCTTTACGGACACCCTTAAAAAATGCCTGAGTAGGCTGCTGAGTAATAGCCGATGACAGCAAACTTCACTTAGACAGAAGGAGAAATAAAAGGAAAAGTATAAACACAAATTAAAATGGCAATTGGGACTTGACATATTATGCCGTAAGAAAAGATATAAAATGGCGGATGATGCTGACATCTGTTCAAGTCTTTTTTTTTTAATTAATAGATCAGAAACACACTCGGTTCAGAGTATACTCGGCATATGCTCGAGCTCTGTTCACAGCTCTGAATGAAAAAAGAAAAACAATTGTTTAGTCAAGACTCGAGCCACAACCGATAAGAGAATATGCATTCTAATCACAGTACGCAAATCTAAGGTAATATATTGCTCAATGCGTAATTTGTCAAAATTGAAAGTGTCAGAATTAAAAAAAAATGGCTGTTCAAGTGCCCATCAACAACAAAATATTGAAATTAGATAAGAGAATTGTGCACTGGATCCACCATTTTCCCAGATGCACAGAACTGAATGAAAATGTGATATTACCTTTAAAATGTGTATTGCATTCTGATAGCAATTTGGTTTTAGAGTTTAAGATTCTTTCGACGATGCAAGAAATTTGTCTCCCTTTCTGAAGTGGAAAGGGCGTACATTCATCCAAACTTGGGCATGTGCTCGCTCTATCTACCCACTAGAAATTTGTTAACTAAATTTAAAATAAGGCTTTAAAAATAATTATTGACGTTAGAATACTTAAAATCTTTAATGGTTCGGCCACGCAGTAACCGACAAACGACAAAGCGCGACCGAGTGACATATTTACTGTTGAAGTGTATAGGACCTCGTAAGCAGCGCTGTCACCCTATAGATGATTCAACGCAGTATTTATCAGGAAAAAACGAAGTAGATTGCACTATACCCCAGTAGATCTTACAATATACAAAAACAAAAATTCAATTCATTTAAAATACATTTTATTTTCGAATAAAAACAGAAGAAGAAGCTGGAAACTGAACAATTACTTCAAAAACGAACTCCACAACAAAAAAAAAAGTGTGAGTGCCGGGACTCACGGTTAAGATGTGTAAAGATACGTAACGTAAATCACAATCACGATCACAAGATACGTTGCGTTTTTTTTCACCCTACCGCCAGTATAGATGTTTACATCAAAAATAACATTTCATTTGGAGAATTCATAAATCTGTACCTACAACTTCCCATTGGAAGTTATTGTAATTGTTATAAATATTAAATTATCAAAAAATCACATTTCATTCGGAAAATAATAAATATGTTGGCCTTATTTTCTTTTATATTCGCCATTTCTGAATTTAAATTTATTGAAAAAACTCAATAATAAAAGAGGAGTAGATTCGTTTTGCTGCGCCGTAGATTTTCGTTTGGGCCTGAGTGCAGTAGATCTACTGCTAAAAGAGTAGGGTGGCAGCACTGCTCGTTAGTCGAAAAATTAAAAACAAAATATTATAAATGCAAGAACTCAGCAGAATCAGAGCCACTTTTTGGCGATTTAGCATAACAGTGATGAATTCAACATTTTACAGAAAGAGACAGAATTCAAAACCTTTTATCATATATCACTATACAAAATTTGGCAGACTTTTCGGTTTCTAAAAAAAATGCAAAAACGACTTACGATCACGTTCTGACTTTAACCGTCAATATGACACAAAATTGGTAATTTTTTCGTCGACAGCAGCTGTTGAGTAATTAGTTTTTAAAACAAAAGACTGGTCATCTTCTTTTTTCGAGATTTTTTTTTTTAAGAATTTTGTTTGTGGTTTAAAAGATATTTTATTTAATAGAGCAGAAAGATATACTGTTTCGTCTCATGTGCCTAAAACGATAATTTTGACATTGAACCTTTCCGTTTTGTTACGTTTTTGAATCAAATAATAGTTTTCAAAAAAACTTTCCCATTAATTTAATTTTATTAATTTTTTTCTTGTAATATAAGTACATATGGCATTTAAATCTAGTTATCACTTTCGTCACCCAAATCGGAAGTCTTCAACGATTTTTGGAAATCGTGGTAGTGCGAGAATATTATACCTTTCAACTTTGATACAAAGGTCCAACAATTCCCTATACTTTTCTGTTTTTATACACTTAGGTCCCGTAAAACATTGATTTAATTTTGGTAACTTATTTTTCCTTGATTGCCGCGAATTATTTGTACAGCTTTGAACTCTCCCAGATCATTATCATACTTAAAAAAAGATGTTATTTCTATCAGTTTTTCTATATACTGTTGCCAAGATATTTTTAGCCAATTAACATTTTTCATCTCAGTATCAACCTTATGATTTTAATCAAAGTTAAACTTACTGCTTCGAAGCAGTGTTGTGCCATGTAGACTATAAATGTAGACTACACGATTGTCTATACGTGTAGACAATTCAAAGTAGACAATTGGTATTTGTTTAAATAGCAACGTCAAAAATGTAGACATTTCATAATTTTTTTTATTTTACTTTCCTAAGCCTGTACAATATTAAAAGATAAACATATTTTTCTTAAAAATGCAAATTTTATTTGGAAAGTAATATGTTGTATGTAGGTATGTTCTTTTTAAATAAAAAAATAATTTAAAAACAAATCAATTGAAATTTAATCCGAGTCGTCTTCCTCAGAGTGAAGGCCTCTACCTTCTTCTATTCGTAGGGAGTAGTAGACAGAGAGAAAGAACTAATAGAGAGAGTCAAATTTCCTCGTCTCCGTCCCCTCGAAACCTTTTGTTTACATTTTTTATAACGTATTGAATTCCTATCGGTGTGTACATGTTTTCACCTCGGGCAGTGCAAAACAAAAAAAAAGGTGGTGAGTATGCATATCTTCTTGCATATGTATTTGTCGCCACATTTTTTTTATATGGAGTTAATAATTATACATATGCAAGATGGTGCGCAAGTCACAAGTCGCAACATCGTATAGCTAAAAGAGCCACCGTCGAATTTGACTCTCTCTATTAGTTCCTTCTCTCTGGTAGTAGACTTGAAGGAGCTTCTTTGAGCGCTCATGGAGAGTGCACGTGTCCCCTGCAGGAAAAAACTCCCTTAATTTGTGCGGAAAAAGCAGGAATTTGTAAAAGTTTTCTGGCTAGGTTTCCCAAATTTAGTTGCTTCATGGTAGCCATGTTCCAGAATATTATAGGTTTTCAATATAGTTTTTTAATATTGTTTACATTGAATACATAATTGTTGACGATGTCGACAGTTGTTTACATTGTTGACATTGTTGACACAATTGTCTACGTTTAAATGTAGACAATTAAAGTCGACACGTAGAGGAACAACACTGATTCGAAGCTAAAAATATCATCGCGTTCCATTTCTGCCACTGTATATTTTGATTGTTTTGATGACATCCTTACGACAGTGTACCATCCAACGGGGTCAATTATATTTATGTTTTTTGAAAATCGTTCAATATAGGCATGAACGGAATCGCATTCCATCATAGAGTGTCCAGGTTCAAAATAGCAATGATCTATTTTCGGGATTTCAAGTGATTCTACCACAAGTATCACTCATCAGGGCAAATGGCAATGTTGCCTAAAATAAACGGTGTTTTTTTAGACGTGTGGTTTTCAATTCGGCAATACTTTTTTCGGAGTTGGTCTTTTTGACAGCTGTCACTTGATCTATGCTCAGTTTGGTTTGCCATTTCATAATGAATAGACTTCCTCCAATATTCGGTCGACATAACCGCCCAGCAGAGTAATTCGAGCAACACCCCTTACATATTAAGACATGATGCCACTTCTGACCCTCTTCCAGCCATTCCCTGATGCCACATAAAACAGGTAGCTTCTTTGGTTCCAACATTGTATACAGTCAGATTGTAAACTTCCAAATGTCTTTTTATAAAATATGGCTTTCGCATTTGCTCCAGGACAGTATCTTACAGTCTCCAAACCAAATTCAATAAAATTAATCCTTTTGGAAATACACCGAAAAAAATAAATGGTAAATACAACGAACAATTTTTTAGATACTGCGAAAACATTCGTTCATTTGCTCCACGAATGTTTCTCGTACATTTTATAAACATGCATTTGTAAATTGCACCAAAGATATTTTGAAAGTATATATACGAAACAATATTGTAGACTAAACGATACAGCTTTAGTAACTTAACAAAAACGTTTGTACGATTTACGAAAAATTTGTGATTTAAGATCATTTATTTGTGTAGAATACACGATTACTCTGCTATATACTACGAAGTTATTTGTACTTTAATTAAATTGAAAGAGTATTTGACTTTTGTCTGAAAGAAAATAACTATCTGCAATACAAAAATGATTTATACAGACAGATTCATGGGATGCCGATGGGTAATCCACTTTCCTACCATTGCCGATTTGGTTTTGGACAATCTTTTAGATGAAAAGATTACGGAACAGAATAAACCAAAGCTAATTGTGAAATATGTAGATAAAATATTTGCAGTTATGAACAAGGGTGAAGTTGACAACTTTTTGAGATGTCTTAATGACTACAATGAAAAAATTCAATTTACTATTGAGAGGGAGCACAACAGATCGATAGCATTCTTGGATGTCAAAATAACTCGTATCAATGAACGACTTTCTTTGAACTGGTATCAAAAGGATACGGCATCGGGAAGACTTGTCAATTTTAAGTCAAACCAAGCAAAACACATCCTTATAAATACTGCTTCAAACCTTATTAGTAAAGTCTATGCGTTGAGTGATGGGGAGTACCACTCCGCCAATGAGAGAAAAATCACCCAAATTCTCATAGACAATGGCTATCCAATGAATATCATACGGAACTTATTACTTCGTCAGAAACACAAAGCTCCGGTGGATAAACTCTTGGAAAAAGAGAGATGTTTTTATAAAAGCATGGTTTATGTCCCAAAGTTGTCAGAGAATTTCAAAGAAACAGTCAAAAGAAACATTGAGGACGTCAACCTAGCATATAAATCCAACAAGACTTTACCATCACTTTTTAGTAATATGAAGACAAAAACGGAGAAGGACAGACGCACCGATGTCGTATATAAAATAAACTTCCTGGGTAATGCAGATGAAAAATGTGATCTTTGCTATGTCGGTACCACTAAGCAACTTCTTCGTTAAAGAATTTCAAACCATAAATCGGATATAAATCTTAAAAGCACCGCGAAGACAGCACTGGCTTGTCACAGTGTAGAAAGGGGTCATAAACCAGATTTTGATGGCGTTGAAATTCTTGAAACGGAGAGGCATGTTTCTAAGCGGTACCTACACTTTGGAAACGCTTCACATAATAAATAAAACAATATGAACCGAAAACAGGACACTCAAAATATTTAATCTGTCTATTGTTCTCTAGTGACTGGAAATAATCGCTGACTCATCTTCATTTGAAGTGCTAGCAAATTGAACCTTAATTTATTAAAATACATGTAACTATATTCTTTACAAATGTAAACTAAAAGTAAACAAACTGTAACAAAATGTAAGTCTCTTTTTTTATATGTTCTACCTTTAATGTTTATAATATGCTCTATAATTGTTCATTTTATTATGTAAATAAAAGATCCCCTGAGGAAGATGGCAACAACCGTCGAAACGTCGGGAAACCTAATGGAATTGTTTCATTGATTATCATCACGACCAAAAAAGCCGAATGAGAATATGTTTCTTTTTATGTAAAGAATTCTCAAACATCTATATATAACAACAACTTGGTCACATTACTCTTCATTTAAAATTATTTGTCATTTATGTGAAATACTTATTATAACTTAAATAATGGAACACTTACCCAAATGCAATAATTATAACACTTTTTTTCGAGTTTTTACTTCAATGCTATATAATTTCTGTTAGGTAATTCCTTTTTTAACTTCGTTTTTGTTTGTTTCTTAATTTTTTTATTAACTTATTATACTTATTTTTTTACTTTTTATTCTAAATTAACTATTAACTTCTTTTTCGTTTTAACTGTACGACGGCGCAGCGGTCAAAAAACAAGTGAGCACGTTCCAAGTAAATGACAAGACGCAGCATGAAATAAAATTAAAATTGTCTGTGCAAAAAAAAAAACCTAAATAATACAATGTCATGTGTGAGAACACAAAACTTTCGTATAATATACGAAAACACATTGATGGCATTACGACTGTTTTCGTGAATTTACAAAATTTTATCGTAAAACTAATTCGTAGTCAGAACGGAAAGTAAGCTCCAGCTGTGGATAATAAGAAATGTTTTGTTGTTATTGAAGACTTTCGTATATTTTACGAATGGTTAAAAGCTAGTTTTGTTACAAAACATTTTGTGAAAAATACAACTGTATTTCGTATATACACAAAATATATTTTGTATAATTTACGAAATGTTTTAAATTTTTAACGAATGTATTAGTATACTTACCAAATGTATGTTGTTTTACAAAATCATTCGTAAAATTGTTCGAAAATTGAATATGATATATAATTGAGTATTTCTGCTATCATCAAAAGAGATATATTGAGTGCAGTTTACAAATTTTTTGTACAAATCACGAAACATTCGTGTGAAAAAGCGTTACAAATGTGCTTTCGTAAATTTTACAAATTTTTTGATCTCCATGTTGGCTACGAAAAATTTGTTTATTTTACAAAATTTCTTGTATTAAACGAAAAATCAATCTACGAAAACGTTTCGTAGTGAATTTACGAAAATTTTTTTGGGTGTAGCATCTTCTTTAAATTTATCATGAAATTTTCTACTTTCCTTTTTATGTGTTGCTCATATTTGCGCAGAATGTGTTTCTTAAGAAAATGGCATCAAAATCTTAATTTTGACTAAAAGTGGACTAAGCAGCTTTACGCATTTAGCCGAAGACTCGGAGTGTGGAATTTAAAGTAGAAGTCGTTTTTGAATATTTGTCTATACTTAACTTTTCATGGTAGTATATTTTCCTCTTGACATCATTGCAAGTAACATTCGTACATTATTTATAAATTAAGATCCGAGGGCAAGTACTCATAATTGGTTGACTTTCTACAATATAATGAGAAGTAAGTTTTGGGAAAGAATTATTATGTTTTTTTTATAAATTCTCTCGCATTTTCAGGCCTTTTGTTTCCAGGTCGATGACAACCTTTTTTACCAAAGACAACAACGTTACAATCTGATCTATTTCTCACTATATTTCTCACAAATATTTCAGAAACATTGAATGTAGCAATAAAGAAATCTTGACAAACTTGAATTTTTACACCGTTTTTAATTAGAAAAACAGCTTTGTATTCGGACATCGTGAATGTTGAGCTGGAGTTCTAACTGACTTTTTTTTTATCTCTTCGATCAACGAAGAAAAATATTTTTTTCTGGTTTTCCTTTTAGCTTTTCCCAGAAAGTTGTATGCAAATAATCGTCAAAATGAGTGTTGCATTTTCTGGGGCATTTTGAACAGTCTTTGGGTTGTACACTTCGCGCTTTGACACTTTTCCCACGGGTTGACACTTATGACTTACCCGTTTGAAATAAAGCCTTTCGAATATTTTTTTCACGATTTGGGATCAAGCTTTCGTTTTTTTTTGTGTTGTATCGTTCTCCTCACCAACCCTGGTAATGTTATCGACTTCAATATTAATTCAATGGTTATACCTGCTATTGGAACGGAGTTATCTTGAACATGGTATGGCGAATTCTGTACATTTGATGAGATGAAGGAAAGAACTGAATTATCATCATTAAAATCATCTGAAGTATAAGATCGTTATCACCTTAGGATGAAAATCTTATATTTAAAACTACTATGATTCTATTTTTACTAATATTACCTTCATTGTTTTCATTAGCGAACATTGATACAGAATAAGGGTTCGTTTCATTCATTTCGGCATCAAAAATTCTTTCTCTAGTTTAATTTTTTTTTAGCTAACGCATGACAAACTTTTAGCTCTCGAAAATTCCATTATGAACACTTCAATTTAAACCTTTCACAAAATCACAATCTTGCAATCACAAATAATGAAACTGAGTAACGCATCAGTAAAAGTATTACAAAACAACAATAACGGAATTTTTTTTCTGTCAACCAAAGCTAAAGCAAATCTTAATTGTTGGCATTAAAATTAGTTGCTGACAAAAAAACATCATTGAATTTGATATGCATGTCAAACGGTAAAAGCTTATTGCCATAGAAACGTATATTTCTAGATTTTGGGTCATAGAAACTTAACGCCGCATACGTTTGTTTGCTTCGATGTATTTAGAAAAAAATGTTGATACGGAAAGTGCTCACTTCTAAGGTATTTCACTTATGGCCAGTTGTACAATGGTGGTTCAGCCTCGGTTCAAGATTTTAACTCACCGATTTCGGTGGATTAAATAACGTTCAATGCTGGTTCAAATATGTAATTGGTTATTATTACTGACTTGAACAGTAAACCACTGTTGAAACTCAATTAATCTGCTGAAATCGGTGGATACAAATAGCTGAACCACGGTTTAAATATTTGTACAACTGGCCCTTAGAGGTACAATTTTTTGCCACAGTATAGAATGCTATATTTTAAGAAAGGTGGAATACCCAGTCCAAAATCGTAAAAAATGTAGTTACGTTCTTGTGTCACTAGGGCAACGATTCCTCCCTTTAACAAATTCACGGTTTACTATTGAGATCAATTTCAGATGTGCCTCAAGTACAGACATTTAGTGGCATGGAAAATAGAGTCGATAAATAAAAAGTATTTAGTTACAAAAGTCACCCGAAAGAATACTTAAATTTTTATAGATTCCTAAAGTCGTCTTTTTTGAGAAGTGGGAAATAAAATTCTATTCGAATTTTGTCATTGATTTTTTTTTAACTATCAATTTAGAAGACAAACCCATGATAATATCTTGGATAAGTCACTGATTTCTATGGTTTGAAACAGCTTTTGATGTAATATGTACCTGGTAACTTTTTTTTCAACGAATTTTCTAAAACTGAGTTTTTTTTTTCTATACGGGTTTTGACAGCAAGTTGTGAAATTATGAATATTTTTGCAAATTTGTAACAAATTTCATGTTGCCAAGCAGACCTATAAAACGAAGTAAACGGTTTTCCAATAAGAGGTTTCATTTTGAATAGCCCGCTATTTGGGCAGCTGTCACTTTTGAAGCTGTCATCTTTTGACATTCGAAAAGGAAAATCTACGTCATTACTAAAAATGGGACGATACACACTTCAATAACGGATTGACACTGTTAAAATTCACAACTACGTGCCACACAAGCAACGAAACAATCGCAATTTTACAAAAAAAAGTTTCCTAACAGTGTTATTTCTCGAAGAGGTGATCACAATTGGCCACCAAGACTTTGTGATTTAACACCTTTAGACTTTTTTCTTTGGGGCCACGTGAAAGATAAGGTCTATGCCAATGCTCCACAATCAATTCAAGGCCTTAAAGATGGAATTCGTGAAGTTATCGAGGACATACAGCCGCAAATGTGCGAATTGGTCATAGAAAATTTCATGATAAGGTTATGGTGCTGCAAACGTAGCCGTGGCGGCCATTTTTCTGATATCGTTTTCCATTGTTTATGGCATACCTCTTTACAATGAAAAAAACATCCTTTGATTTCTATTAAAAAATACTCGTTTTTTTTAATATCAAATAGAAACTTCTTATTGGAAAACCCTGTACATACCGCATACAAATGTCACAGCTGCCAGCATTAAGTGTCAACAAAAATTCAAAGTTTTATGTCCCTTTCGATTGGTGTCGAAATGATACTTTGTTGTTTTGGAAATAAGAGAAATCATTCCCGAAACAATAAAAAAAGGTCAAAAACCAGAAACTTAATCATGGAGAATGTGTTCTAAATGACAAGTCATCGAAAATGTCATTATTTACTAGTTCTGATTCACTTTAATGTTCTTTTCCCACTGCAAAGTGTTACGATTCGTATATAAAAATAATTAAGTGCACAGAGTTCAATCTCAGCACCATCATTAGTTACAATGTAATGTTTTTTGGTAAAACTTGTCAAAATTAAAAAAAAAAAACAGTTGACTTACTAACTTGTCATTAATTTTTTTGAAATCAACATTTCGAGACAAGTGCTGCAATATTTGTTGGCATTTCCTTTTAAATAAATTCTGCATTCCAACTGTAAAATCACCCAACATTCATATAATAGCCATCAAAAATTCTTACCGTAATCAATTTGGCACCTTACTTATATGGCATGTACAAATCATTCCTCTGACAAAATACCGCGCGATAAAAAAAAGTTACAAAACAAGCACTTTTACAACTTAGTCATGGAACATGTGTTCTAAATGACAACTCTTAAAAGACCCCCACGACGACGAAGGCCTATTATAATTCTCCCATGATAGTAAACAAAAAACAAACAACTTGATTCCACCTGACTGATTCTTCAGTCTTCTCTATACACGATGAGCAAGATTGAAGGCCACCCAAATGTCATTATTTTTTGTTGTTTTATCCAAGATTATGGCACTTTACCGCAAACATTTTAAAGCGCCATTTTAAGTAAATTATCTTTTAAATCTTAGGCTATACTATAGGTGGCAGCCTATACCTAAGCCACCACCTGGCGATGACAATTTGATGCTCACTGACAGCTTGTGGTTGATGATGTGCTATCATTAATCTTCCGACTAATTGCTAGTTCGGAAAGATTGTGATTTGTGGGGTAGGCTTTTAGATTTACGACTTGAAATGGATCAGTTTAACGTTTACATCGAGATTACATTAAAGCTTTAATCATACACCCTTTATGGTTATCTATATTTATGCCTTATTTATAGGTGTGGTTTGAATTAATGTCACTTTCAATTTAATCAATTCAATCTTGGTTCTGTGAAAGAACATGACACCTTTCTTATACCACCATTGACTTTGACAGAGCTATATATTTTCAGAACCTACCCGGATTATGCTTAGGGCGCTCCTCAAGTGAATTTCAAAGAAAAAAATAATAGATTTTTAATTGAAACCTTCTACAAGGAGCCAGACATCTTAGTGCTTCAATAAATTTACTGACACGTTTAATGACAGTTTGTTGAAAGATTGAGATTTTGTCAAAAAAAAAATAAACAATTATAAGCTCATTGTGGTGTCCAAAGACCTGTTCTATTATGGTTATGGAATTACAAAGGTTAAGTAGGATTTATATAAGATTTTTATTAGATCGAAGTAGCGCGGGTGTTTTGTTATTATAGTTATATTCGAGTTGGACAAGTTCTCAGAAAAGAAGAAAATACACAATAAATCATGTTTATTGGACGTAATAGCCAGAACAAAACCTTGATCTTTGCACAGTAAATTGGTTGGCATTGTGAGGTAGCTATATCATTTGTTTAACCTTTGATTATGGTGCCTCGTGTGTATATGTATGTAGTTGCTGAATTGTGGTCGGGGCTTAAATACATTGTATTTCTAGCTACTGTTTTGATTTGTGTGGGAAGAATTTGACATAAAAAAGACAATTGCTGCAAGGTTGATACTCTTAAAAAGTCTTGATGAATGTTCTTGTTTTTTAAATTCATGGTACATAAGAAGAACTTTAGTTTTGGGATGACTTAACATTGTCAAATGATTTATTCAACCATTTACTTGTGGTGATAAAATCTTCAGATACATACGTCAACAATTATTTGTTAAAGTATTAAAAAAAAAATTAAGATTTTGATTTATGATGTGATCATCAATTTGATAACTACCATTTCTTGTCCTTGTACCAGTTGGCCATTTTGTTCAGCCAGTTAAGTTGGGTGGCTCTATTTGGATCAGGTTTACATCCGCAATGATTTTGGCGGAACGCATATCCATTTCCAGTTTTCCCAATAATCTGGTTGTCTTTTTTCGGTAACTTGACAACATCAGTGGATTCCAATCAATTCGGTCAACGATCAGGCTTCTATGATCTTAATAGAACTTTGCCGATTTATTTGTGGTAAAGGTTGTAAAAAGTCGGCATTAATTCCATCAATTCTAACAGCCCTTATCACGATTGAATGCAATCTATGCAATCTATTTATTGCCTGGGCGTCAGTTTAAGTACGCAAAAAATCAGAGAAACCCATGATGTAAGAAAATGACAAACAAAAAAAACACAAATAAAACTCAAATGTCATTTTTCCGCACACAATAAATAGTCGGTATAATTAATTCAGTACGAAAAAGGAGCGGAATCTTCTCCAAATAATGTGCTACAGTCACAAATTTCGCTCTTCGAACAGCGTACTGCAAAACGAAAAGTAGAACGAAATTTTCCGTTTATGATTTCGTTGTGTCATTTTTGTATGGGATTTTTCGTTTCGCATCAGCAGCGTACTAGGCTTTAGGTGGAATTGGTTGGGATTCAATCTCTTTAGCTCTGGCGTGAGAATCCAACATGTTAACCATAAAAAAATGGAAGTCTCAAAGCAACAACAACACCAACACTTATTTTAAATTTGATGTAATTGCATCACACTTTTTCATTTTAACATGTGGCAATACCTCATGTGATTTTGTAAAGATACCGAAGGAACCGTTCACACTTTTAACAGAATACTTCCATTATACAGAGTACTTCCCCACTAACTCCGCAGAGAAATTTCAGCTCCCACTTTTCCAGGCCCAGGTCCAGGATTTCGTTCAAGAGAGTGCAATTTTGGTATAATTTTACTTGCCTTTAAAAAAAAAGCAGGATCTTTATTTATGTCTAGGAGGAGTCCGATTGAATCATATTCAATATTCATCAGGAGAATATCTTATAACATTTTCTCGAATGCACAGTTTTAGCTGAACCACATCCAAGGTTGCAGGTTGAAATATTTCTCGCAGATCTATGAAACGCTGCCAGACTTGTATCCGTCTCCCGGAAGTTGTAAGAAGTGAAAAAGCCTTGCCAGCTGTGATCGAAATGGCGAAATTCGTACTATTCTTAACAGTTTAAACAGTCCATTGTCGAATTGGTTAGCTGCATCTTCAGTTTGAACAGGAAGAACGTTATAAAGATGCAACTAAGTTGCTCGATTGCTTGTCCTCGCTCACAAGGCAACTTTTGGGAATTTGACGTTTGTGTTCATTGTGTTGACTTTTGTCAAAATTTTGTTTTTTTTTTTCATCGTTGTTTGATTATATGGTGGTCCTGGTATCTAAGTGAAAGCGGTTAATGCCACAATGGCAAACAGAAACCTAATTTTGACAACCGATTTTTGACAGATAAAGTTGTGGGCAGCAAAATTTGTTTGATGGGCGAAAATTATGGAACCTCTTCGAGGCTAATTAAGTCTAGCTTAGAGTTTTTAAGAAAAAAGTTCTGTTCGCTAAATTAAGGTCCGTTTTGTGTCACTGCATCGACAAAGCAACATCTGGAAAATAAGAAACAAAGCACGAACTTTTGGAATGTACCTACAACTTGCCCTCAAATAATCTTCATCGCCAAATTAAAAAAAGACTGACTTACCTAACGTCAAAGTCTTAAAACAAAATAAATATCAACTGCAAATTGCTTTTCACATAAATTATACCTACCTATCCTACAAACTGGAATTATACCCCCCATTATTACATCAATTAGATCACAATAATGTACCACCCACAAAAAATAAAATCAAGACACACCACAGTACAATCAACCATAGAAATACCGGCTTAAATCCATCGCCATTCATCTACCTCACAGATGATGCCGCATTGGATCTGAATTGCTGTATAGTGTCTTTTGATTTTGAAAGCCCGCCAACATTTTGAAATCTTTTCGCCTGCATCTCGGGCAAGTATGACACCATCAAATGAAAACAAGTAAACAGCCATCTTAAGGTTGAGTATGCATTTCTATGGAAACTTGAACAAGTGTTTGTCATTCTCATTCACCATAGAAAAAAAAAACAGACTATAAGGCGCACGTTATTGACTTCAAAGTTACAGGTTGGAGCTTGGAGGCAAATCATTTTGCAATCTTCGTGTAGTTTGCTCCCTTTTGCAAGGTATTGTGTATCAAAATAGATTGTTGTTATTATATGTGCTGACTGCTGCTGCTGTTTCTGCAGCTACACAACGGTTATTGTTTGTGAGAATTTTGAATTTAATCGTGTTGGCGGCGTTGTCATAGCGGCAGTTTGTTTAGCCGCCATTTTTGATGTTGTGAAATCACAATAATTGAAGAGCTAATTCACAATATATAGCTAAATGCAATTTAAATAATAAATCTTTACGTTCTTTACAAGTAAGAAAAATAAAAAACAAACAAAACAACAAGATAAATGATAGACAGTGAACCTTGAAAATTTAGAGCAAAGTCTTGACCTTAAAACACCCAAGATATACCAATACAGCGAAATAAATATAAGACGTCTGTTGACCTTTGTTAAACGTCAAATCAAACGCCCTCCAAATTATATACATTTCCATTTGCAAATCTCATTTTTCTTTCTAACCAACTTCAACTTCAGAGTCAAATATACTTAAATGTGAAGGTCATTCCCATAGAATTCTAAGACACTTTAACCTAGTTATTAACCTCAAAGAAAAATTAAAAACAAAAAATAAACAAATTGTAAAACAGCCATTACCATTAATAATAATCCACTTCACAGCAGGTTGAAAAAATTTTGTACACATATTTTGTTTTAAAATATTCATTCACGTTCACACGACGCAATGTACAGAAGGCGTCCGTTTGTCATCGGCCGCTGCGCTGATAGTTGCGGTATTTTTTTTTTTACTTTTTTTTTCAGACTTTGAAAGCTTCTAAATTGAACAACTGTGTTTATGACATCAAACCCGCCCACAAACTATTTGTATATTTTATGTTTGCAATTAAAATATTTGATTTTATTTATTTCTTTTTAGTTTTATAGCTAAATAATTTACTACTGACGACCGACGTGAAAAATAAGCGTTGTTTAATATGCATTTGGGATTGTTATAGGTGCAATAAAATCAAAAAATAAATAAAAATGTCATTTGGGAGATTTATAACATATTAAAAAAGTGGAAAGAATGAAATGTTGTACACAAAATGATAACAAGAATTTAAAATGCTTTTAACACAATTTATAAGAATAGTATAGGTGACTTATTTCTGATACATTAAAATACACATGGTGTTCTTGTTTTAGAGAGAAATTTAATAGCTATATTATTCACTCGTTTAATCTAGATAAAAACTTTAATCCGGATGTAAACTAATTTAAATGCAATAAAATTATATCCGGATTTAACTTTTAATGTGGATTAATCGAGTGAATAATATGGTGAAAAGAAATTGAATAATAAAGTTCAAGTTCATTTAAGACCTTCCCTACGGAAAAGTTCAAAACAATAGGTTTTGATGGGGAATACATTTTTCAATACAAAAGAACGTAGGTATATTCTTTCAAAGTGACTTGGTATGCCAAAAGTTTTGTTTATAAAAGTACATACCTACTGTTTATACGGTCCCACAGTTAGGGCCCTACACAAGTGGACATACTTCAGGCGACTTTTATTCAAGTCTCGCGAATTGCTTAAATGCACGTACACTTTTAATGACGCACACTTTTAATAACTATTATAAATCCTATAAATTCGCATTTCGCTAGCCTCGTGCAAAAAACAAAGGTCGTTCTTTAAGGCCGTGTGTGAATTGGATTAAAATAGCGTTAAGTTTTATCCGAAGTTCAATTTTTGACATTATACGTGGAAACGTCAAAATTCAATCTCTGATAAATTTTAATTGAAATGTTAATCCAATTCACATACGACACAAAATGCTTCTTTCGATCATTAAAATTTGTTTGAATGGAAATTTTCATGGATTCAATTCAAGTGAATTGCGTTTGATGTGCCTGTTTACACAGGTATTTTACTGAAAGGCACATCCAGTGAGACAGGTATATTGTATGTGCGTAAAAGCGAGAGTGGGGTAACCAAAATCCACCGATGCACCAGATTCAAGTTATATTCTTGGGTGCAACATGAAAGACTTTTTTTTTGTGTGAGTGAGATATACCTACATGGATTTTAAGGCCAGGCACGCACATACAACTAAACTGTTTGGTTTCGATTTTGAGCACAATACTCTATAGGATTAAATTAGAGTCCGCGCAAGTTTATGTGCGCGCACTCCCATATAAGTCCATTGTGCTCAAAATCGAAACCAAACTGTTTAGTTGTATGTGCGCGCCTGGTGTAAAGACCTGAGATAGGGAGAAGGGTAGATTGATGTGTAGACACGCTTTTAGTAAAAACATTGTGTAAACAGGTACGATGAGAGGAGCTGCTTAAAGTTGCGCATGGAACTTAGTTGCCGACAACACGAGGCAACTTTAAGTTGCTAGCGGCAACTTTATCTTTATCTTTGTTGACACAACAAATTCAGAAAAATACAAGCACAAACGTCAAATTCCAAAAATTTACCTGGAAGTTGACAAATGGCAACTTAAGTTTCTCCGTGTTGCGAGCAACTCGAAGCAAACCTAGCTATCTCCTCGACCTTCACAAAGTCTAAGCTACGGTCCAGTGAGTTAAGACTACTCCACGCAACTAAAAGAGTTACGCATTGTTGGGTCCCTCTACACCGTGATATTCGATGTAACGAAAATGCAGATGAATTGACCAAAACCGAGTCGTCTGTTGATCCGAGCCAAACGGAATATTCGGTATTTTTACCACTAGAGCATGCAAATAATATAATTCACCAGAGTTTGCTCAAAGCCGCAAACGACAGATGGTCAGCAAATGACACTTGTTGGATCTTCGGCCATAGATTGCTCTATATTTAAGTTGTCGAGCTAAGATCTCCCTCCTGGTTGGAATCTTAACGGGTCACAATTCAATGGGAACCCACATTAGCATAATGGCCATTAGCACATCTGACTTATGCAGAGATTGTCAGGATGAAGATTGAGAGGAGGGCTCCTATCGCTGAATGTCCCAGCTTAACAAGAACCAGAAAAATAATTTTTCGAAGACCTGGAGGAGCGACATCTCGTTTTTGCCACCACAGAACATTCTAAAATTCGTTCAGTTTTCAGGATGTTTCAGGGAGGCACCCCTAAGCTTCCCAACACTCCTTTCCCTACCCCTCCTTATTCCTTACATCTTTTTGGGGAACACAATGGATCCATTGAGATCCGAGTGAGATAATGCGGGTTCATCAACCTGTCTAACCTAACCTAAGCCCACCTATTGCGAGCCAGACCTAACTCTTACCAATCCCCTTACTTGCTATTTCAACAACTTTGCTAAGTCTTCAATAGTCTGCTTTAATATATGACATCATCTTAAAGCGTATCAGAACATAAACATCAACAAATTTATGAAAACCTCCGCCAACAATGACCGCAGATCGGAATTATCTTGTCCATAATTGGTTGTTATTTAGCTCGCAGATAAATAAAACACAACAACAAAATTAACTGACAGTAAACATCTTCCAACAGCATGAGAAAAAAAATTATATAGGTCATCGTCTGCGATCGAAAGAATGAATATGCGGGATTTTTTTTTTAAGAGATCTGTATCTCCATAAAACAAAAAATATCATCTCAATATTCCCATGGACCAAAATATAAAATTCCCTGGTACAAGGCAAAACAAAACCAAGAAAAAAATCATAACAGCCTTGAGTTATGACCAATAACAATTTATAAGCTTATGTAACTCACCGCTATACACTACTGCCATCACCACTTTGAATGATAATATTCTCCCCAACAAAAAGAAGCCATCATACCTAACCTACACAATCAGGATGAATGCATCCAAACAACCATTGGTGATGTGTTTCGTCTTCCAACTCCACCACCGCGCCGCCGCTCTTTACAACCCAACCACCATAAAAGATGTCACATTAAAATTGTGTATTACAAACGATGCAACAAATGATACCCACAAATGGCACCTACAACAATACGAACAGCAGCTACACGATGACACGACAGTGACACCACAACAGCACAGTAGAAGAAGATAATCTCCACGAAGTTTAGCAAAGAAGCTGAAACTTGAGAATATGTAGGTACCTCTCATATTATCCAGATCAAAAATCCATTAGTTGATGGATGTAGGAAGGTATAAGGGAAACCTAAGAAACCGATGTATCAGTAACACTACGTCTTCGTCATTTAAGCAGCCATAAATCAAATGCCACCACACCGTCTTGATACGAAATATTGATGTCAGGGATGAGAACGAGATGAGAACAAAAAAAAATAATAAGAACACTCTCAGAACTTAGCAGAAATATAATTCAAGAAAAGATACGTCATGACATCGTACTCCACTTCGGTTGAAGGGTGAAGCTTGTCCGCCGAAACCGAAAGAACGAACTTGGCCACATATCAAGTGCCAAAGTCCGTCCACCCAGCAGCATACCACTGCACCGGCCTGCAGCAACACAGCTTTGAAATCTGTGTCAGTAGGAGGCAGCTGGCTTGTATCAGCAGCGTTCAAAACCCACTGATGCCGAAAATCCAAACCGGATTCCTTTATTTTTTGTTGTTTTTGTTTTTTATTCGACTGAACTTGCAGGTTCAGTTTTTTGGTCGGTCGGTGGGTCATTATTTCCAGAGCGCACACTTGCTTGCGTCTTCAGTTATTTATTTTTTTTTTTCTGCTATAAAAAGAAGATCGTGCCAAATGAAGAAGAGCCAAGTCAATGTTCATTGAAGCTCATGGTCAGGTCCGGATTGAGATGAAATAGTGCACGGCCTTGAATCACAGTTTTTGCGGTCGCATTAAGCAAAAGCTCAGAGTAAAAAATATATTCGAGTTTTCTCAAAGCCTAGATTTATAAATAAATAAATTGATGCCACGCCAGCTTGTAGGGAACCAAGACCTATAGTGTCCATTTCTCTTTCCGTGTCTTATTTGTCGTAAGTACCTAGGACAGTTTTCTGCCAAACAGATGCAAAACCCTCAGATAGGCTGGGATTCGATCTTCAGACCTCCGGTGCCGTGACAGTCCAATACAGAGCGACACGAAATTTGGAAAGCAACTTATTGTAAAAAAACGATTAAACTACTTTCTTAAAGTGGGCGTGTCATTGGGTGGATATTTACAGCCCTATTCTGGCAAACCTCACAAGTCACAACAACCTCACATGTTGAGGTAAAATTGTTTTTGTGAGGTTTTCGTATTCTGGTAGCACCTTCAAAACTTGTGAGCCCCACAAGAACTATTGACATTGTCATCTTCTTTTGTGTAGCTTACAACTCTCAAGTTTGACATTTCACAATCACGAAAAGATTCAATGGTTAAGTTCAACAAAATTGCAGAAATTAACAATGAAGTTTAAAATTCACCTTGCTATGGTTAGTTTTTTGTGAGGATTGTCTGAGAATACCGAAAATGATATCGAATCACAAGAGCTTGTGACTTGTGAGCCCTCTATCTACGTAACATCAACCACCGAGCTACATTCTTCCGGACCTGCTTTGATTACATAACCGGAGTAGGATTCCGCTAAATCCTGTGGCATGGCAGTGCATCTGCAACGGTGGCGGTGGTGGTGGTGGTTTGACGATAACGCTGCAACGATCATCGATCAAGTTGAATGCAAAAGCATAATAGCTTTTCAATTGTTGGCTGGAATATGGTTGATGCTTGCGTCTATTATAGCGTTATACCACTTCCAGTTGACCTTATAACCAAAATGGCAAACGCGAAACGAAAAAGAAAACAAGAATCGTGCGCGATTGGTGCAGTATCTATTTAAAAAAAAAAGATGAACAGGTTCAAAATGTTGTTTTCTATCAGCAAATTGAACTTGTGTCGTCGTCGTCATCGTCGGTCGGTAGAGCTGGTTTATCGTTTTATTTTTTTTTTCTGATGAAGATTTGAATGAGCTCTTCTTTGCAATGTCGGAGGAGTTTTGTTTGTTTTGTTTTTTAAATTTTTTTTAACTGAGCATGACATTAACTTTTTTTTGTTGTTGTTGAATTATTTTGATGAACAATGCGCACAAAGAGTGTCTGGAATGCAGTTACTATTTTCTATGACATCTCTGATTGTGAATGTTGTGGTTTAGCATGAGCAGAGCATCCTATATAGATATATTATTACATACCCATGTATCACGAATATATTACGGTTCTTGATAATTTAGAATGCTTTATAATTCAACTTGCACATTTCATCTCTCATCTACACTGACCTGTTGACTTTTAACGTTCTTTGCGGTGACAAAGATCACATGATCGATTTTGTGGAAGAGGAAGAATTGTAGATATAATACCTGAATTTTGTATGGGATTTAACATTTGTTTTTGTGGGAAAATATCTAATGATATGAGAATATATATACACTATACAGGTGACTATAACATACTTCTAACTTGAACGCGTTCTAACGATATTTTATCCAAAAAACATTGGATTCACTACTTTAGACATAATGAAACTATATAGAGTCGAAGATCTGTAAATTTTATATTTTAGTGTTGAAATGGAGAATAATGACATAAATATAACTAAAGAGTACGGAACATTTTATTACATGTTTAAAACAAGCCAAACTGAATCTTCAGTACTTAAGTAGGCCCATAGTCCATTCCTTAGGAAGAAAAAAAAGGAATACACAAGAGGTTCCTCAAAGCCACTCATCACTAGACACCTGTTGGGTTTTGAAGAATCTATGAACAGATCTTTTCAAGATAATCAAGCTTTTAGCAGGCTTCAACTCTTGATGGAAATCCTAACGGACCGCAAATAAGCCGAACGTGCATCAGCAAATTTGATTGGCCTGTCAAGTGATCGGTCAAACGGTGTCGAAAACTATTCTATATACCAAGATTACCAACACCAATTTTTAAATACTACTATCTGAAGCCTGCCACCCTTCGCGGCGCCGCCTGTTAAGCACTTGCCGAACTAAAAAATTTCAATGAAAATTTTATATGTGGGTCTAGCAGTATGATTTATTGGTTCAAGATATTTAAAATACAAAACTTTCATATATATTAGGCAAGAAGGAATCTCAGATATAAGTAAAGCGGGCGTTGTAGTGCGCGGGTGAAATAGCACATGCTTTAGGTTGAAGAGAGCTTAATAATAGAACTTTAACATTCTAAGTACGTTCAATAAGGAGAAAACTAAAATATGATAAAAAAGGGGCGTGGCATTGGGCGGATTTTACTCAACCTTCTTTTTTAACCATCGCTGCTAATAAGAAAAATTTTAACGAAATCGATTCAGTAGTTTTTGAGTATATTTTTGTGTTGCACTAGCTGACCCGAAAGACGTTGTCCTTTCCAAACTTCAATATATTTTTTTTTAATAATATTTTGAATTTGTGATGAACTATTGAAAATTTGTAAACAAAGTAAAAATGAGATAAAAACCTCGACACAAATGATTTATTTTATCAAAGTATTTTATTTCCAGATTTTCAGAACCTTGAAAAAAATTAAATTTAAAAATTTCAATTTTCAAGGAGTTTTGTGAATTTAAGTTATTTTGCTCAATAAATCGAAAATTTGTGAATAACTTGATGACAGCGCCATCTATTTTTTGATATTAAACCAACAAAATGTACATTGTGAATGTGATAAAAATTAAGATAATCTGACTTCAGAGCCATCTATAGGAACATTTGACTTTGTCAATAATTCTTTCCACATGAAATTTATTTGGATTATCATGGTCCAGTCGTTATTCAACTATGCACTTGTCAACAAACAGTATTTAATTTTTATTTTATAAAAGATACAAAATAATATAAAAAAGATAGAAATTTCATTAATTAATTTATTTTATTTTGTTTCTTTACAGAACTCACCCTTGCCCAACACAAACGTTCCTCGTCACGCATCACAAGTTCCCGTTCATTTGGCACAAATGTCAAAAGCTCATCATCATCATCCTCTTCAGCGACGGGTGTGAATTTTGATTGTCCCGAAGAATTTGGTTATTATCCGCATCCAAACGATTGCACTCAATATTATGTGTGTGTATTCGGTGGGGCACTTCTTGAGAGTTGTACTGGTGGCCTTATGTATAGTCATGAATTACAAACGTGTGATTGGCCAAGAAATGTTGGTTGTGAAATTATTGATGGTGGTGGCGCAAGTATATCGGTTCCATCTGGAGGATCATCGTCCTATCGTGATGTTACACCCAGAGTACCACAAATCAAACAACAACCACAACAGTCCTATCAACATCAGCAACAACAACAGCAGCAGCAGATTCCTCATCGTGATCGATTCGGACCATCATCATTTTCCAGTTCAACACCATCAATTCAATCGAAACCAACTATTGTCCAACAATATCAACCTCGCCAGCAACAGCATCATCGTGTGAACCAAGCTCAAATTCAGACATTGCCACCACCGCCAGAACTACGAGTTGCTCCTAATCCAGTTATAACATCCCGCGGACAACCCAAGCCATTGCTTGATTCCCAGGAAGATATTGCTAAGGTTTGTTTGTTTGTATTTTTCACTTGCGACGTCTGTCCATGTTGCGGTTTCTACTTTTAGCTCTATGCTGATGCACATGACAGTTTACCACCTGTGGAAGAAGAGGAAAGTGATCGTCAACAACGTGTCTACCGTGGTCAACCCAGCACCGTTGGACAAGTACAACGTGATCGTGATGGCATCCTCCATCAAGCCAGCATCAATGCCATTCCAAATCATGGTAAAATTGGTTCATTCGCCTATGGTGCACAGATCAATCAATATCGGTAAGTGCAGTTCTGCAAAAAACCCTTCGTCATAATATTCCCTATTCTCCTAATTTATCTTCATTTCCATTTATTATTTTTTTCAAAAAAAAAAAAACATAAATTCTTTGTCACTCTTTATTCATGCGACCATAATTAACGTGCTTAAGGCTTGACCTAGACGTTGACAATGCAATCGACTTAAGCAGACGACGACGCCGACGTGAAGTACAAAATGTGACAGTTGACATCGTTGAAACGAAGACGACGCCATCAACGCCAGCAATGACATATACAGACCAAACTGTCATCGAAGAGGAAAACACTTTGACAGCTACAGAAAATAATACTTACACTACAGACGACACTGACGTCTCAAAAACTGATACGACAACAGATGATGACTTTGACACTATCGCTTCTGATTACATCGACGATTCTGACACTGACGAATCAGTGCGATCCACACGTCAACTACGACCGCAATTCAATTCACGCTTAAATCGGTGGCAGTTATCATCGTCCAACTACAGAGCCGTCGACTCGAATCCTTATCAGCAACAGAGCTTTTCATTTGGCGCCTTCAATCCTTATCTAGCTCCCCCACTTAATCCACATTTGAAGGGTATCAAAGGAAACCCACTCGACTTCAAACCAAAGAATCCTTATTCCGGACTGGGCTACAGTATCAGTGGAACTACTCAATCACCATTGGATCTTTATAAGCCTTTCTATCAACCATCACCTACAAGTCGGCCACAACTCTTCCAACAACCCGATGTTTTGCCATTTCTTCTACAGAGTCTCAAAGAAATCCAACAGCAAAAGAAGAAGAAACAAGAAGCTGAAAATTTCTCCTATTTTCATCTAGGCACTGAACCTGTACGGCCAGTAACACCTCCAGCCAAACCGATCCCAAGCTCTCATTACTCCCAGTTTAGCACAGTTGGAGGCTTCTTCAACAATTTTGACAATCAACAAACCTACAATTTCAATCCTACATCAACCAATCAGCAGCCAAAAGTTGTCTCTCAATTTAGCATAGCATCGCCTCATGTTGAAGTTTCCACAGAGAGCAACTACTTCCAGTACAATATTCTTCAGAATCAGAAAATGAAGAGTTTCTATTCGACCACCACAACACCATTTCCACCAACTTCAAATTTCCAAATTGTCTCAGCGCCAAATCTATCCAGTTTACACCCCCCAACTGTCAAACCACCCACTTCAAACAGCATTCCCAGTATTCAAACACACCAGTTTAGATTAGTCAATCTCACCACAACCCCATTGCCAATTTATTCGAAGCCGGGTTCAATTTCAAGTAATTATAACTTGGGAGAGCTGATGTCAGGATTCAAAGGCTCAGACATGGAGCATATGCAGCCAGCCTTGATGAACATGTTCAAGTATTTTAAGCAAACAACAGGCCCTGCCGGACACAGAGAAAGAGTCACACAATCTCCCCTTCAAACGACAACTGATAATGAAGAGTATGAATACTATGACGAAGAGGAAGACCAAAAGACCAAAAAGCCGACACCAACTACCAAAGCTCCAAAGGGTTATGAAAGCTTTATAAAGAGCATACCAAATCAGTCTTACAAGTCTCACACTAAATTGACACTGAAGAATGTTAAACCAACAACATTGAAGACACCCGATGATTACTACTATGACGAAGAAGAAGAAGACTACCGAATTCGTCAGCCACCTTCGGAGAAACCAGCTTACATGCCAAACTCAGAGACAATGCCTCCAAGGCCCTTACAGAATTCAACACTGAGATACAAAAACCCAAACAGTGTGACAGGATTCTTTGATGTGACAACTCGACGTCCGGTATTTTCATCACATTTCCAACACGATAGCGGAATACCTTCATTCATCAACTTCCCTTCAGACATCTTTCAAGACTTACGCAACCAGCATAACGTACAATCAACTGGCTTAACTGACAGACCACCCACAACTCCTCTACCAACTACGACCTCGACTAAAGCTATAATTACGACAACAACTCGACGTCCGTACACTTCGACAACCACTCGCAAGATCTATACAGTTCGGCCGAGTCGAGGACACTCCAAGTGGAAGTACAACAAGGCTTCAGAAGCCACAAAAAATGAACGTAGGAAACGACCAACCGTCATACCGCAGCGCCCTCAACTTAATAAGGAAGTCGCCAACATCGACTCCAACAGGTAGTGAAGGCAAAATTTAAAACTTAAATAAATTCTGTTTTTTGTTTGTGTATTTGTTGCGTGTCCTGAAATAATTTCTGGAATGCCAAAAATAGAAAAAAACCACCCTCCTTATTATTTTGTTTACCTGAGACCACCAGACTAATGAATGTAAATAGATAAAAAAAAAAAAACGTTCTCAAGACCGACTATGTTGTTTATACTCTCAATCTGTCTCTGTCTCTTTTTGTTTCTTTCTCATGTGACTAATTTACAAATTGAGAAAAAAAATACACTCAGACTCAGCATATTATATGGCATGAATTTCATCATTGTAAACTATTTTCTTCCCATTTTATGGTCCTTCGAGCCGGATAACTCTTCTAACCCCATACTAATCATAATATTTTATTCATTTCTGTACATATTTTTTGTTTTCTTTTATTTTTTTTACATTCAAAAAAATAACATTGTGTTGTGGAATAACCTTTAACAAAAAATATTTAAAACTTGTAAAAAAATAAAAAAAAAAAATAAAATAAAACACAATCAGAGTTGAGTCAAGCTCACAAGCACCACCATCGCAACAATCGGGGAATATTTTCATTTCGCAACAACGACCAAAAATCGTTGAAAATAATCAAAATGGCAATCGAAATTATTATAATACGTCATATGAGACACAACAACAACAACAAAATTATGATCCATATTATTCGGTTTATGATGATGACATTGATCTGTATAGGGATGTTGAATATAGTAATCAACAACAACAACATCAACAGCGGCCACAACAACAGCAGATTCATCAACAACAACAATCACAACCACAACATCAATTGCGTGGTAAGATTCCACAGCAACAAGTTGTGCAACAACAGCATCAGCAACAATCCGAGCCATTGAGACCTACCTATCGTCCAGAAATCATCACTTCCCCGCAGCCAGCCCGTGAGACTTATGTCAGCAAACCACTTCAGAAGCCATTGCAACAGGAAAGCAAGCCATTTAATAACCAACAATCGCTGATCTACAATTCGGACTATGATGAAGACTTAATTGCACAGGTAAGATGGATTTTATAGTTAAACTTTGTTATACATACTATCAATATTTTGAATTTATTTTATTTATGACTTATGCAAAAATACTTTGAAACATTATTTAACTAATAAAGCTAAGCACCAGACGGTTGACAGATCTGTATGTAATAAAAATGTTTCGAATGACTAATAACCATGTGAACTAACCATTTTGTCTGATAATAGTTTCGTTCGTTGAACTTTATGCAGGTTTGACCCAGGTTTTCTTGTCAACCCCAAGAATTGTCAAAAAACCTGGGTTTTTCGGTTTTCAAAAAATGCCAGAGGGTTTTTTAAATTGTGTTGTTGACCTTAAATGCAATAATTAAAACATAAAATGTGTTTTAAATTAGTTTTAAATATGAATTGAAACAACATCAAGCGTTTTCTTTTCCTATTTCTATTTGTTATCTTTCAATTTTTCTTTTAATTTCTATTTCAAAAATGAGCTATTACCTGAAACAAGCAAATCCACAACAAAATAATTGGCTCACAGCTTGTGTCACTTTTGCAGTTTTTTAGTTACCTCAACTCGCCACAGCAGAAAACCTAGTTCTACTTCAGGGCGAGTTCAGGGCGACCCCAGGTCTCAAAAACACAGAATTTGATTATAAGGGTGAATTCAGGTTTTTCAAAAAACGTTTTAGGGCTTTAGGTGATTTCAGGCAACGAACAAACCTAATATCTACTACTATTGACAGGCTATTCCCACACCGTCCCCTGAAAATGCAATTGTGAATTATCTGACAATCGTCTAAACGCGTAATCGGCCTGTTCTGACTTCGGCCATATTCCACCCAATTTTGGGCTTGTCAAATTGCATACAGAAAAAATTAAAATGGTAGGAACTGTCAGTTTTTGCCAAGTAAACGAACAAATATAATTTTTGTTGAGACTGATTAAGAGTTTTCTTTCGGTCGTTTCGTCTTTTTGACAGGTTGTAGAAACTTATACTATCGTTACTTCTTCCCCATATATTTCTTTAACCCTCACCCAAGCTGTCAAAAAGATCAAGGACGAAACGACTGAAAAACGATTCGTGTAATCAGCGTCATTATTTTCAGAAGCTTATATGTATTACTTTTTCACCGAAAGTTAATCTCGTTGAGATTTAATAAATCCTATATAAAGTTTTCACCGCATAAAAAGATTAAAAAGTAGAATAACTTTGACAGTTCCTTTAAAAATTCCATAGCTGTTTCATTTTTTCTTCTAAATTGGAAGTGAGATAGATAATTCGGCGATGAAAAAAAATTTGATTCTCGAAAATGTTCTCTCGATTCTCGAATATTATACTCAGCGCAATAGGGGAATAGGTGTGTTCGATTTGTACAACTATTGGCCCTGTGAAGATTTAACAAGATTAATTTGTAATCTAATAGATTTGAGGATTAAATTTGTATGGTAAATCTTTGAGATTTGAAGAAGGTTTAGAGCAAATCTACTTAAATCTCAGATTAGCGGTTTGTGAAAACGTAGTATTAAGATATCAGCAGACTTCATTTTTAAATTTTGAGATGTCACAGTTTATGACATCTGCCAACAACATTGGCCAGAAAGTATAGCTCTGTTCATTTACTTTCCAAAACTGACAATTTCTACTAATATTAGTCAAACATTCTGTCGAAGTTCATAAATATTTAAAAAAAAATTAATTAAAATTTTTGAAAATTGGCACTTTAATTAGTCATTCATTATTATCACCCCAACCATCTGATAGTGAAATAATGAATTAACGGACTTTGGGACAAATCGTTTTCGAAAACGTCATTTGCTTGAAGAATGCACTTGCAAGATGTTTTTAAACTCACACTGCAAAATTCAACTATTCGAATTATTAAAAAAAAAATAACATCTTTCGCGGCGGAACTCTGAAGTAAAAAACATCGAATTGACGACGAAAATAAAAAACATCAGTAACGTTAAATGCGTTTGCAAACATATTAACTGACATATTTTATAAAACAAATTTTTTGCAAGCTGAACGATTGTCTATTTGACGATATCTTCTAAAGATGACAGTCAAATTGACATTGATTTGACGTTTTCGAAAACGGCATACATACATACATAGTGAATCTAGAGAAATAATAGAATTTTAATACAAAATTTAACATTTCAAATCAAAACTTAAACTTCAAAGTGACAGCTTACAGATCATTTGAAACTACGTTTGCTTCAATTTGTTTCATTAACTAAATTTAACTACGTTTAACTACATAAACTACAGAGCAAATGTTAAAAGTGACAGTTCGGCCATCCCTTGTCGTATGCAAAACAATGGAATATAGGTACAAGGAAATTATTAAATGATGCACCCCAAATTCCGGATTATTATTTTTCATTCCATTTTACTTTCTTAAGTAAAAGCGCTCCTGACTGTAGCCCACTGAAGTGAAGAAATTGGTGTAATCCGAAAATACATAAGCTCCAATTATAAAGGGTGATTTTTTAAGAAGTTTAGAACTTTTTTTTTTAAAAAAAACACAAAAAATTCGAAAAAATGAATGAAATATTTATTTAAATCGATAGTTTGAACCTTGCAATTTAATGTTTAAAGATAATTTCATGCAAATGTTGACCGCGGCTGCGTCTCAGGTAGCCCATCCGCTGAGTCCAATTTTGGCATACTCTTTCACACATATCGGCCGGTATCTCACGAATGAATGCATGGATGTTGGCTTCCAGTGCGTCAATCGAAGCGGGCTTGTCCCTATAGACATTAGCCTTGACATACCCCCACAAAAAATAGTCTAATGGTGTCAAATCGCACGATCTAGGCGGCCAATTGACCGGCCCGAAACGTGAAATTAACTGTTCACCAAACTCGCCTCGCAATTGCGCCATTGTTTCGCGTGCTGTGTGGCATGTGGCACCGTCTTGTTGAAACCACATATCATGCAAGTCAAGAACTTCCATTTCGGGCAAAAAAAAGTTTGTTATCATCGCTCGGTAGCGTTCACCATTGACAGTAACGCTGCGATTCGCATCATCTTTGAAGAAATATGGCCCAATAATGCCGCTGGCCCATAAACCGCACCAAACAGTGGCTTTTTCGGGATGCATTGGTAGCTGTTGCAATGCTTCTGGCTGATCTTCACTCCAAATGCGGCAATTGTGCTTATTTACGTACCCATTCAACCAAAAATGAGCCTCATCGCTGAACACAATTTTTCGATAAAAAAGCGGATCCTCGGCCAGCTTTCCAAGAGCCCATTCACCAAAAATTCGGCGTTGTGGTAGGTCGGCTGGCTTTAGTTCTTGCACCAGCTGTATCTTAAAAGGCTTTACGCCCAAATCCTTCCGCAAAATTTTCCACGTAGTGCTGTAACAAAGGCCTAACTGCTGGGAACGGCGCCGAATCGACATTTCGCGGTCTTCTGTCACACTAGCTGATACGGCCGCAATATTTTCTTCACTACGCACAGTACGTAAACGTGTTGGTGGTTTAATGTCCAACAAAGTAAATTTGGTGCGAAATTTGGTCACAATCTTCCGAATAGACTGCTCAGAAGGTCGAGAATGCCGACCATAAAATGGAAGCAGCGCGCGATGAACATTTCGAACCGAGCACGAATTTTGATAGTAAAATTCAATAATTTGCAAGCGTTGTTCATTTGTAAGACGATCCATGGTTAAATTGCAAACCAAACTGAAGCTGTTTGACAGTGACACAAGGTACTAAACACACGTCAGCTGTCAAAACCAGTGTTGCCAAAACCAAACCAGCTAAAAAATCACCCGTTACATGGGGAGCTAAAGTATATCTAACGGATTTACTTACCTGATTTTGTCAAGGGTGAAACTTTAGTCATAGAATGATTAATGACCATCAAATACAAAAATGTCAGTTTTACACTGCGATGTAGTCAATGAGGTATTTATTTATTTTAAAATAAAAATTGAGGCATAACCCACTGAGCGTAGTGTACTGTGTTTTCGTATTTTATTTCCATTAATATTTGTGTGACCAAAGTTTCATTCTTTTACAGAAGCAGGAATATATTAATCTATATGGCTTCTTCCAATTGTTATATAATTCTTGTTTAAGGTCAAAACCAAATGGAATGTGACCCAAATATCTATAAATTACTTTCTTTGCCCTGTGGGTAAAATCAGATTTAATATATAGAACGAAAGTGTCTATCTTGATAAGAACTGCACTCCGACTGCAGAGGGTCATCCCCATTACCCTCATCTTTTCCATTCAAACTCTGTAGTGGAGCCCCTTCTTTTGAAAATTTTATTGCTCTCGAACCCAAGATGCAGCTGCAGTCGGGTGCGAAAATTTCGTCGTTCATTCTACAATAGACGTTAGCAGTTACTGTCAATCGTTGGTTAAAAAATCCAAATTTATAAAGTCCACTAGACCAAGGTCCACAATTTGGTTAGCAATTTGTTGAAAGCTCAAATCAAGTCCCGTTAATTTTTTTTAAATCTATAACTTGTTAACTTCAAAGTTAATTTTTCGTTTGTGAGTTCTTAATTGTTAAAAAAATTAAATAAAACTTATATTTAAACAAAAAATGACTTAAGTCAAAATAAAAAAAATTATTCTAATATCAAATGAATTTCTGTTTTATTTACATTTAGATCGAACAAGACAATGAATATGACCAACCCACACGATCTCCAATAAGGTAAGTCTCTTTTCAATCTTTTAAGTAGTTTTGTATATAATCCTATATACCTATACCTCTATCACTTTTAACACAATTTTCCTTTCAAAGAAAAAACAGTAAATACAATTTGGCAAATTAACAATATTATTTCATCAAAAATTTCTGAAATACCTACCAATATTTGACTGATAGTTCAGGTCCCCAGAATATGGTTGGTCTTAAAAAATAAATAAATACGTAGGTACCTATACCTTTACCGTGTATAAGCAATGTAATTGATATAGTGTCTATTCAAGAAATGATCCTTCTTCCTTTATACGAATAAATCAATCCACACACACAAAAATACACACACCCATATACACACCAAAAACAACACATACACAAACAAAATTCAAAATTTTATCATTTTTATATAAATTTTACAAACAAAATTGAGCACAATATTAACTAAACTAATATCAAAAAAATTTAAATGTGTACATAATTTTTTTAATAAAAAAAAACCAACAATCTTAAAACCGAAACTAGGGAAGACCGATTTGCGATCAATACGATCACTGATCGACCAATTGTGGTATCATCGACTGTTGATAATGACGATGAACCCTTCTATGCATCGTTATCATCGACTTTAGGCCCTCAATCCAATTCCGAAGAAGATCAAGATCCCTACGATATTCCTTATGATCCAATTAATGATTCACTACCACCACCACCGCAGCGAACGCCATCTGCTGTTTATGAGCCAAAGGTCATTTCGACTGAGGCAAATGATGAATATAGTTTATTCGATGAGAATGAACCAACAACTGTGGCAACTACAACAACCTTAAGAACTACTACAACGTCAACAACAACTACAACTACAACGCCAACGCCAAGGACGACGAAATCAACAACTAGGTCGTCAACAACAATCAAAACAACACAAACACAACCACAATATGAAACAACACAATCCACAACGTCTTCCAAAAGGTAGGACAATAAAGCTTTCTAACTTTTAAAACAAAAACAAAACAGAAAACAATCAAAAACTAAAAATAAAAAATAAGAGATTTTATTTTCATGGCTTAGTGCATCTTTGGGGACAATATAATTATTGAAAGCTTTATTTGTCACCATTTTTTTTTTAATAAAAAAAAATAATAATAATAATTAAATCATTTGGCAACTAAAAATTAATCATTTTAACACAAAATTATACAAAATGACACTTAAACATAATACACACTTATTTTTTATACATCACACATACACACTAACACAGAAGTTACACACAAACATTCCAAAACATAAAATCGAAAATTAAAGGAGCTCTTCAAAATACTGCAAACTTTTAAAAATTTAAATCTCCAAAATTCGAAAACACAAAATTTGAACATTTTAAAACATCAAAAAATTAAAATTCCCACAATATAACTCGATAGGTTATTCTAACTCCGGTCTCCGATTGCATTTGAATTATAAAACCCTGGCTTTATCAAAAAGCAAAAAATTGTTGTTTGTGCAACTAATCAATTTAATCGAGCTCAGTAACTAAAGGTAAAAAATTTAGTCAAGGAGGAAGTAACAAATCAAAGAAACGATGTAAACTTTCGATTTTTCCAAATTTTCTCAAAAACAGCACCAACGATTTTGATAAAACATCGTACACGTGTCATGTTCAGGCCAGTTGCAATTGCATTTCAAGTTTTTGTCAAAAAATTAGCATAACGAAAATAAGGTATTGGGGTTTTTGTAGCAAAAAATTACCGTATTTTTGGGTTACCCATGGGCCTGGATTTTGTGATTTTTTAAGATTTAAATTTTTGAATACCAAATATTTGAACGAGCTCCTGAAAATAAAAATCCTTGGAACCTTCACGAAATCACGTTTACAGTAAGAATTATATCCAATCTCTGCAGATAATATATTTGTAGAACATAATAACATCATTACTAGGTTATGTACCTATCATAGCATTTGGGAAGAAATATTTCCGAACAAAAATCTATACAAAACGCAAGAGTTTTCAAGACCTCAATAAATTTAAACACATTTTACTTGTCTATCTTTCACCAGAATTCGCTTCATAATACTGTCTTATTTTTCATATGCATGTGATGGTACTTCAGAAAAAAGCATGCATAAGATTATGTGAATGTTTTTTGTTTATTTTTTTTTGTTATTTAATTGTTAAGCATGGACAAGCATGAGTCAAAAATTTAAAATAAAATTACCGAAAAATATATTGTTTTCAGAATTTTTGATTAAAATTAGATCGACCAATTTACAATGATTTGTTTTTACTAAAATACTTACACTTAAGGTGGCATTTAATTCCGTGGGCTTGGGAGTTTGGTCTCAATAAGCATCTATTATTTTAGCTGGCTCAATTCATCTATCTGAATTCGCTTATCTGGTTGAGGCCTTCTTCTCCCAACGTGAACCACTACTGCACCAGCCTCCCTGGGAAGGTGCACTCGAAGATTTCCTAAGCCGTAGAATTGAGCTCCATCCATTCTACTTGACTCAACTCCTACTTCCGTTCGGTCTTTATTCCGTACAGGTCATTGTAATATTACCTTTTCCATTAAGCGTTTATGAAGACACGGTCAAAAATGTCCAAAGAAGAAAGAACTCAAGCTACCTCATCCACTTTGAATAAAGTCCATGCCTCTTCATCGCACGATAAATATTAGCTTATAAATGGTTGTAATAGGTAAGGATTTCGGCTATAATTTAGCCAATATTTGAAAATAAAACGACCGACGGTTAAAGTGCAGGACCTCGTAATTTGAAAAATTCCAAAAAATGTTATTGATGCAAAAAATCAGCAGAATCCACCTTTTGGCAATTTGAGCGTAACAATGATGTTCTGAACATTTAACATGTGCTGGTCCAATATTCCAGACGTTTTTTAAACAAATTTTTTCATTAAATTTTCTACTTTACATTCTGCACTTTTTCAGCAGTTTCTCCTAGATTCGTCATGTTAATGATGACGTGTCCACTTTTTTGATTTTACTACACAGTTAGTGGAAATGAAAAGTTCATACGAAATATTTAGTGTAAAATGTTGTAGAGCTTCTGTCAATTTTACGTATAATGGCACTTCTCAATTTTAAACCCAACCTGACTACTTATCATATTATAGAATATCTAAATTTATTTTTCATTTCACGAGAGGTGAGTAGTTTCAAGTTTCAAGGCAGCGAACATTTTAAAGTTTTCAACCTTAAGCGTTGCTTCGACCTACCAACTAAAACTAAAAATGAGCACGTTCCACAATCATATCTACAAGTTGTTTTTTAAAATTACGTTGCATTGAAAAATAAATGAAAATTTTTTAATGAACCCAAGGTTTTACTCTGGATACTAGGCTGATATGTAGTTTTCTATTGGTCAAATTATTTCAGAAACAATAATAAGTCTTATCAAAACTAATTTTGTACGATTCTACAAAATTTCTCACACAATTTTGATAATCCCTTGTATTCTTAACGTCAGAAAAAAACAAAACCCTAATAAACTAACTTATGATTTTGTTTCCACCATCATAATCTACTGATAAACTCTCTTTCTCTGTTTCTCCCACTCTCTTATCTCTCTCTCTCTGATCCACTTCGGCCTTTATTAAGTTTCGATGAATAAAAACTTCTACACAAAACACTTTTCCAAAAAAAAAAATTAAAATATTATAATTTTATTGAGCATTCATAAATTTTTTTTTATCATAATATATCACTCTCAAACCCCTTCAAAAACAGATCCAACAGATTATCGGATGATGGTATCACGACCACCACCAATAAGGCGACTCCCAAATCTGTCATATTGACCTTCACCTCGAATGTGGGTCTTACTAATCAATCCAATAGACATCACAAAACCAATACCGATTCAATCCTTAGCCAATCCCCATCCGAAACTACCCCATCAAGTGTACAATTTGTTGCTCAGAATCAATCAAAGCGTGAAAGTTCTGAGGAAAGATCAGAACCAACTTTAGAAATAAAAAACCATAAAAAATCTAAATTCGAATTAGTGCCAAGTAGTGATAAGCCAGAAGTTCAAAAAAGTGAAGAAATCATCCCAAAAGTAGTTGAAGAAGCAGATCAAGCTGTTACTGAAAATCAAAGAAAGAAGATACTTAGCTACATTATATCTGACGTAGAACCGCAAAGTTTTAAGCCACCTGTTGCAAGAACTCCAAGAGTAACTTCCACAACATCAGAGAGCACAACAATAAAAATTCCTCTAGATAGTTCGAAGAGCCAAAGAACCTACCGTTTCAGTCTATCTCAAGGCTATAGAGGTTTCAGTTTGAAAGGCGAGGAATCCAGTACCCCATCTCAGACCAATTCAGAAGAGAAGAATACTAATTCTGGAGTCCCAATTTATACACGAGCAAGATCAAGGTACGAGAAGAAAGAGACAGGTCTGTATGAAAAAAAAGAAGACTATGAACCAACCACCTATGCTCCAGTTCGATCATGGAGATTCACACGAACAAGTCCCGTTCCATTCGGCAAACACGATTCGAATGCCTTGAATTCAGACGACTCCGATAATAGTCATGAATTCGATGCTGCCAATGCAAAAGACAATAATTTCAATGAAGACTTCGTTTCGTCTTCGGGAAGTGAACACACTCTTGTAACTCAACGATCAACAACTGAACAACTTCAAAGTTTTACTGCTCGGGCATCTTTGTTTAAGGATAACCTGAGTCGAACCTATGAGACTACAGGGCCCACGAAGTTTGTATCTCCCTATAAAAGTCTCGAGACGATTCTACAAGAAAAAGAAGAGTCGCTGAGGTTTAACTCGATAAGAAGTTCAGCAGTTCCCAGAACGCAAAGCCCTACGCAAGCTTATGAGTCTACGACTCAAAAACCATTCAGAAGCTATTTTCTTATTACATCTTCTCCGAGAGTACTCTATAATACAACGACGTCAACAACAGCTCGACCAACTCCAACAATAAATTGGAGATTCAATCAGACAACTTCAGTTGTTTGGCCATCGTCAACACTTCCAACAACAACTAGTACGTCAACTACAACCACAACAACAACCACGACTACAACTCCAAAACCAACAACAACAACTTCAACTACTACAACCACAACTCCAAAGCCAACTACTACACCAACAACAACAACAACGACTTCAACTACTACCACTACAACCCCAGAACCTGAAACCCTTCCACCAAGCACTGTGGCTCCCACAACTACAATAAGGCTCCCCTCTACAGCATATCGTTCCAAAATTCGACAAGAAATTTCCAACTTCCAAAATCCGGAAGCTCGCTCAAGAGGTCGGTCCAGATATACAGCTTCATTTTCAAATGCCTTAGATGATGAACCAACAACTTATTCCCCAAAATATCGTTTTGGCACTCCACATTACGATACTACAACCTACAGCCCCGAGACTCCTTCATATCGACGAAGAACTAGGCCAACTCCTGCCCGACAGCCCAAATCGACGACAGAAAGAGAATTCTTCCTCAAAGCAAGAAAAGAATTTGTTAATTTTGAAAATGAATCTTACGATCTGCCAAGGTCTGAAGCCTTGATTGGTTTGTCAGTGAATAAGAATGAAAATACTTATACGGATAAGCCTCCAAGATATACCACATCAAAGACAACGACAACTTCTGAGAAGGTGGTAGAAATCACCGATAGATCAGTTCAATACTATTCCAAATACCGCACAACGGCACCGCCTCTTGAACGAACCCTTGCAGACTCACTGAGAAATGCTGGCTATTTAACAAACAGCCGAGGAAAATATAGAGATTTGAGTTTTGATATTGATGAAATTAATGCCAACGTTGAGGAGTTTAGTGAGAGCTCATCAAGTACAACTACGGTACCATCGACTGCACCAACGACTTCCACAATCCCATTGCCACCAACAACCCCTTTGCCACCTCGTACAACAACCACTACAACCACTCCTTCCACTACAACCACTTATTCCACAACCACACCTTCCACAACTACCACTTCTTCCACAACCACGCCTTCCACAACCACTACTCCTTCCACAACTACCACTCCTCCAACTACCACCCCTTCAACAACGACCCCAACCACTACAACCCCATCCACTATTTCCTCTATACAATCCACAACAATACCATCCACACAACTACAATCCACATCCTCTACATTAAAATCCGTTATCCCACCTCGAGCATCTCGAGTGAATTCAGCCATCAAGTCATCGATTGCTGCCGCCTCAAATCGGAATAAGGCTCTATCGTCCACGTCCGCATTTGCCAAATGTGCTGACAGTACGCCAAACGCAAAGTGCAACGAAATCCCTTCGAGGTATTTAAAAAATCAAATTTTAGATTCTCTCTTATGATCCACAAAACAGCCCACAGACCTACGATCATTGTGGGGAGTTTTCTATTATTTTTTTTTTTTACTGAAAGTTTTTCTACATAATTAGTATATCCTCTCTGCTAAACATTAAACATAAAATTAAAATAAATAAAATAAAATAATTTAATGCATTTCGTTGGTGTATGCTGAAAATCACTTTTCAAAAATAAAAAAATAAATAAAAAGTTTAAGGAAGGCTTATGTGACAAGGAAGTTAATTTGGTTCCTTTTGATAGGTCTAACTGGTGGTGGTTTCTTTAAAAACAAAGAAGAAAAAATCACGTTTGGGATGTTTGAATTTTTATTTTGTAGAATTTAGAACAAAAAGCACAGTAGCGATTAAAAATTAAGTTCACGTAAAAAAAACGATGACTTTCTTTTTCATTTTCACAAAGTATAATAAAATTAATTAGAGAATCAGCAACACATCAGTTAAAACGAAAAAAATTATAAACTTAAAAAAACAATAAAACAGTTTACGGCAATCACGGTGAAAATGTTTAAACGTCAGCTTTCGTCCTTAAAATTTAAATGCATTGAATGACTCTGTTCACATTGGACTACCTCCTTCGACTTTTTTTGACGTATCTGTATTTTATCTCACTCCCACTTTATGGCGATAAAGAGGTGGGCATGAAAGACATCGCGCTATAAAGTATGTAGGAGAAAGTCCAATTGGAAAATCGTCAGTAGTAGGGTACACAGAACATGAATATATTTACGGTTTTGACATTCCACGCGTCCATTTAGGTACAAACATTTTAGGTCTATTTGGCAACTTGAAAGTTCTTACAAATTATCTCAAACTTTTTTTTTGTTTTGACAACAAATTTTTAAGAATGTTCAACCTTTTTTATAAGACATGCTGTTTTGAAACTCTAAAAAAGACAATTAATTTTTTTATGACAGTTGGCTGACAAAACCTTTGACAAAAGTAAGAATTTCCAAAAAATGTATTAAACGCGAAGATTAATGAAAGGGTACTCAAACAAAGACAACGTGACCGAAATGGGGTCTTGCACGTTAATTATCACAAAATCGTTTTCACTCTAGCCGCAAAAATCCTCAGGCTCCCGCTATTAATATTTACACATCACAATTTAACCAATAATGACATTAGCAAAATTAATAGTTATATAAATTAGAATTAAACTGGAATAAACTGAGTTTCTGATTGAATTTCGAGACGTTCCATTTTTGGATAGTGGTTGACCATCATCATGTGGAAGGGTTTACATTGTTTTTTTTTTGCCCAGAGATTTCCACGTCGTCACATCTTGCTAAGAAGCAATCTTAACTGTTCCGAACGTTCCTCTCCCGCCTGCCGTTTCCTGTGGGGCTAAATGAAATCCATAAAAACCTTAAAGATAACATCCGAACCAAAATCGAACCTTTCACAATGCACACCGGAGACTTAAAAAAAAACACAGTGTATAGACTCTAGAGGGCGCTGTTAGATCGATACGTAAACTTATATTTCCAATATTGGTCAATACGAAGAAAATAAAAAAGTATCTCAATACGCCGAGCTGAATTTGATTCACAAACAATAGGTATCTACGTCCAAAGATTTTTTTTTCAATATTTTTGTTTGCATAATATTAACTAACTCTGGTTTATCTCAGAGTTTACTCATGCAGCACTAAAAATGCAGCAAAATAAAAAGAGCTTGTAAATATTTTTTTAATAATTCCCAAAATGTTATAATACTATATTAGGCGTGTTCCTTTGGGCTGCAGCATCTACTGCCAAGTACTTCTGGCTGCTTTCAACTACTTCTACTCTATGGTCAAAGTAGTTCAAAGCACTTCAATAATGTAGTAACGAAACGCAAGAAAGCGACATCTTCAGTAGAAGAAATAACATAGTAAATTATTGTTGTTGATGATTTCTATGATTTAAAATAAAATACAAATACAAACAACAAAGCTTTCGTCTACATTGAGATTAAGCCCAGGAAAACTAAACAAAAAAAAGTTAAAACCACGAAAAATTCCAAGAAATTGAATTGTGATTTATTGTTCTTTTTCCACATCGTATTTACCAGTGGTAAGGTACATGGGCGCGTTTTCGTTTTTAAAAAATCGAGTTCTCTTACGAAAAAAAGGTGTTCTAATCTTTTTTGTCATTCCGACATTTTTTTCGAAAACAACTGATAGGTAGTATTATTAAAAAAATTCACAAAACAATGGATTTTGCGACCTGCTCTCTAGTTCAAATTTGGGATTTTTTTTTGGAATATGCTTGAGACATTCAGACCGAAATTCAGATTTGCCGGATTTTTTTAAAAGAGTTGTATAATTTTTATTGAGTTAGTATTGTTTAAGTACAAATATGTATATACTATATGTATACAAATAAGTATAAGGAGTTTACACCACAACCATTTTAACATATTTTTATACAAATTTCTAATTATTATTTTAAAAAATTATAAAAATTCCCACATTGTTTATTTTTCGGTAGGAGTGTTTACATTTTATACATCAATAAAATCTCCTAAGATATTTCAGTATACACCAATATATAAAAAAAAAAACATTTAAAGAATAAAATAAGTTTACTAATGTTATGTTTAGTAGAGAATTTCTTTTGCATTTGTTATTCTTTCTTTATTTAATTATAATAAAATAATTTTCAGTGCACTTTTCGACGGCTACATTAATTTGCACAATAATTTCAAATTAACTTTTACCAGAAAAGGCTATATTATACAAAATGATCAACGCACTTCATCACTATGAAGCAATGATGATCTTACTTTACTTTTAACTTATCCCTCAAATCCTTGTTATCCTTGTTATACTTTCCTTTTCGTCAGCAACAACAAAAAAAAAGTCATCTTTGTCGAAAAAAAAAATATTAAAACTATTTTTCCGAGTCTGTTTTATCTGTTGGGTTGCTGAGTATCTTCGCTTAATTCATTTTATTTTTATTTATTTTTTTCTAAACACCGGGGTTGTACATATTATTTTAAAATTTAAAATATTTAAATTTTTATTTAATTAGAATTTATATTAACAAGTTTTAGCTTTTGGATTCTTTTTTGCTTTGATAAATATGTTATTGGCCTCAGTAAGTATAACCTAAATTTATATAATAGTTTGTGCAAGTATTTTCAATCTGTCCCACTTAGTTTCGGTAATTTTATTTTACTTAATATTTTTTTTTACATTTAGAAAAAAAAACTACCATGCACGGTGTTTTTATGGGAAATTTTATTTTTTTATTTTTATTTAATAACAAATGGATTTTTTTTTTCTAATTTTTAATTTTTTTTTAAATCAAAACTTATTCAATTTCTTTTATTTTAAATACAAAATTTAGAACAAATAATAGAGTTCGTGGAGGTTCACATTCAAATGGTGCTGAACGCGAACAACAAACAGCTACTGTTACCAACCATCGGGGAACACATCCACCGTAAGTACTCAAGTAAAAACTAGCTTATATTGCTTTAAAAACAACAGCTCTATTATAAAACATCAAACCAGTCCAAATGGGTTTTAGGTGCAGGGCTTATAGAAGCCAGGCATGTATTTTTCTAGCACACTTGTTTTAGCTGTTTAAGCTTCGGAGTTAAATCCGAGTCAACTCCTGGAACATCTCTACTTATTATGACCGGCAAGAAGCAGAAGTCTGTTTTCGGATCATGAAACGTGAACCCGATAAAGAGTTGGTTCATGTATTGTTTTTGTTTCGTATGTTATTTGATGATCCATATGGATCAATCCTGATAATAAAAAACGGCTAATAATGCAATAGTTCGTCAGTCGCGCAGGTTCTCAAAGTTAAAAGTTTCAGAAATTAAAAATGATTCCAACAGCCATTTTTAATTTTTGGCACAAAAACTGCACACCGCATAATTAGAAACAACAACAAAATATTGAGTTCGCCATTTTCTTCGAATTTGGCAGATGCACAGAACTGAACAAAAATGAAAATGCTAATGATATTATAGCAGTGTTGGGGTACTTTCCGTACTAAAACTGGCATTCTGCCAAATTCTCTCAAAGAGAAGTGAAACTGTCCGAAAATACACGAAAGTCTTAAACCAAAATATTTTAAACGTCAACGAAAAGTAAACAAAAGGAAAAACAAGTAAACAGAGAGAAAAAAAAAAGTATAAATAATTTAATTTTCCATTGTAAATATTTACAAATGGAAAATACACACTAAAACTATTTATTTTTGTTTAAAAAATTCCAAATTCCATGAAGCTAAAACTGAAAAGAATTTAAAAAATTCTGAAACACTTCAAGAACTTCTTAATTTAATATTTCACTAAAACCTTTTTTTTAATCAAAAAATTAATTTCTTTTAATTAAAATAATTTATTTTCTTTTTTATGAATTAAAATTAAAATTCACTTCTACAAAGTTAAACAAAACAAAAAGTAAAAAAAAACCATTTTGTGTTTTTGTTGTTGTTCTTTGACTTCAAACTGACTTCTAACAGAACATAGAACTTACCAGTTTCTGCCCAAAGAAATTTCTCGGGTAAAAACTCGCAAGTAGGAAATAATTTTCTCTCTCAGGAGCGCTCTGTCCTGCCCGAAACTACCCAAAATGTGCGTACGTCAATACGTTTGGACTTAATCAAGTAGAAAATGGTAGTTTTGGGTAGTTTCGGATGAGTACACGAACGAACCTAATATAAGGTCTGTTCGTTTAACTGCCCAAAACTGCCAGATTCTACCAGTTTTATTTTTTATATGAAATTTCGACAGTCGTTTGGACTAAAAATGGCAGAAATGTCAGTCTTGGGAAGTAAACGAACAAAGTTATATGACAGGCTTACTTGAAGGATTTAACCAGGAGATTAGCAGCAGCACTCTCACCATCATACGGAACGTCTTCAATGTCGTTAAAAGCAATTTATTGTTGTTTACACACAACTCACAAGTCACAAATAATTTTGCTTAAATTTACTTAAGTTATTCTGGAAAATTTAATTGAATTTGAAAATTTTCAACAAAATGATTTCATTTGAAAATCTAAATTAATAGATAGATAGATAATTAATTTAACTAATTATTTAATATTATTTATATTAATTAGAATTTATCAATTTAAAATTAAATTTGTACCCAAAAATTATACATAGACATTTAAAGTAATTAAATTTGACAGAATTGTCAACAAGAAATTTGGGACTGAAAAGTGCCGCCTATCGCGGTTTGTTTTATTGTCGATATAGTTAATGAATCCTTAATTAAATTGGTTAAATATTTGTATTTATATTATAAAATTAAAGAGAAACAATTTGTTTTAAAACAAAATTATAAATTTATTTATAAAAACAAAACATTAATAAGGTAAGCAATAATGTGTAAATAGACTATTTTTGTAAATTAAATTTAAACAAAAATACATAAAAAATAGTGTCTCAATAACTTTAATAATATTATGTTAGTAACTTTATGCGTTTATATTAAAATACTATAATTAACAAAATGGCATTGTCTTTAATACACAAATAAATTACACCATGGTGAAAAAATTTTATTTTAAAATAAAATCAAACAAAATTACAGTCGTACCCGTCCAACATTGAAACCATCCGGAACAATTGTCTCCAAGGCACAAGAATTTGTTGACATTTACAAGAATCCCCCAACTCGACCAGAGCCATTATATCCACAACCTACCCCAGACAAGACAGCTGCCAAATGCCGCAAAGATGTTTGCTTACTGCCAGATTGTTATTGTGGTGGAAAGGAAATTCCCGGTATGTAAATAACAATATTTTTTTTTTTTGTTTTTCAAATTACCTTATGTAGCTTTTATACAATATATTAAATATTCGATAAAATAAAATCAAATAAAGTTTTTAATAAATAATTAAAATAAAAAAAAAAAAAACAAAATATCAGGAGGACTTGCAAGAAATGACACTCCACAAATTGTCCTTATGACATTCGATGATGCAGTCAGTCAATTGAATGTCAATTATTATGAAGAACTTTTCGGAGGCGAAGGTGAACGCTTACGTAAGAATCCAAATGGTTGTCCTATATCGGCTACTTTTTATGTTTCCCATGAATGGACTGATTATTCGATGGTTCAGAATTTATACTCAGATGGACATGAGTTTGCATCACATACTGTATCGTAAGTTTAAAATTTAGCGAAGGTCCAATTATAATAACCCTGCTTTGTGTGCCATCAACTTTTTTTCAACGAATCAAATTTCTTTCAACAAAAACAACAATCTTTTAATTTTAATTATTGTTTCATTTTGTTTCTAAAATTTCAACCATTTACATTTTTTTTTAATTTATAAATTCTTTTCTCTTTTTCATATGCGCTTTTTTATGTACCTCTTATTATCCATCATTACATAAATATTAAAAATTCATTTGCGATCTAAAACAAAAAAAAAACAAAAAAACATAAATCAAACATCAGCTGATTTACCTGTTGAAAGCATTCCACAAATTGTCCTTTTGACCTTTGACGATTCGGTTAATGATCTGAATAAGCAACTTTACACTGATCTCTTTGAGAAGGGTCGTGTAAATCCAAATGGCTGTCCAATATCTGCCACATTCTATGTATCACACGAATGGACGGATTACAGTCAAGTGCAAAATTTGTATTCAGATGGTCATGAAATTGCTTCACATACTGTATCGTAAGTATTTAATTTAATTTTGTTTACGTAGAATTTTGATTTAGAACTTGAAGTAGATTAGAAAATGCATTTTACACAAATACACAAACACGTACAAAATATACACAAAGTAAGTTATCTTAAATATTATCCAGCTATGTCATTTAAATATTCTAAGTTTTCCAGCTCTTGTCAGCAAATATATTGAGTCCTAAGGAAAAAAAAAGTTACACAGAAAGCAAATTAATTGTATTGTTAAAATATAGCAATTGCTCAAATTAAACCTTGTTTAAGTATGTTCGAAAATTCGAACAAAGAATTTACTTGACAGTTTGACATGCTTGTCAAACTTATTTGAGAATATGCCTGTTTGGTTAGTCCAACTTCTGCTACTTGTCATTTTTTTCTATGAGATTTGACAGAAAATTGTTCTACGTCGTACGACGTCGCACAACGTTTCGAGTTACAAAACAGACATAATTGGTCTGTTTGGTAACGTAAAATTTCTTGCGAATTCGCACAAAATTTCACAATTTGCTGTCAAAACCCATAGAAAAAAAAACTCAATTTGTTGAAAAAAAAGTTACCAAACGGGAATTTTATGTAAAAAAAAATCCGAGATCAAATTTGCCTTTGATATTCGAAAGACAAGATATCAATAAACGAGCCTAAAACCACATTTTTCATAATTGTTCTTGTCGTGGTTTGGTCGCCATCTTGTTTTTAACGGTTATATTGGTTTTTGCCATTAACTTAGGTACGCATTTTTTTTTTGAAAAAAGTTGTATTAACTTGTAGAAAATTTAATTTTCTACAAAATATTTTAAGTAACATTTTTCGATAATCGCTATTATTTCAAAGTTACCGTGCCTTTTGTTAATGAAAGTAGGGATTGATTTTTATATACTCGTCATATCTTTGTTTTGCCACCAAAACAGTCTTTCACAGCAATTATAGTTCAGCCGTTTACTCCAAATTTTTTTACAATTTTACTATAAAATTCAAATTTAAATTTAAATTTGTCGATGAAAAATAACCCTCGTCACAACATGGACATGAACACAATTTGTTCTATAAAACAGCGGATCCAATGACAGTATAAAATAGTAGAGTAAACGGAGTAAAATGCTGAACACAAACGAGATGACATTCGATAGGCGGGAAATTAAAAAAAAAATCATCGTCAAAACAATAAAAATAGCGGAAGTGGCTGGTTGCTCTAGTGGAGAAGTTAAAATAATAATAATAATTACATAATTTCTAATCATGACAGTTTAGTGCTCAAGTTGTTTCATAATTAAATCAGAGAGCTCTGAACATACTCTGCTCAGAACTTACTCTATTCGCACAGACTATGCTCAGAGCTCAGCTCTGAACTCAAAAAGAAAAACGCCTTTTGTTGAAGAATATATCCTTAAGGAAAAAAATGACACTGACACTTATATGTACATATATGAAATCCTCCAAAAATATCTTTTGGATTTGAAGATATAAATGTCTAAGATGAGAATAGTAGAACTCAAGATTGAACCAATGCAATTTGTTGTACTAAACTTAAGCACTTAAGAAAATAACACTTTCATATCACTGAGCGCGAAATTTTATGAAAAGGTTGTTGGACCTATTCGGTTGGCGTTTCAATTTAAATGAAGGTTGTAAGTCAAATTTCGTTCGCAAATTTAGCTTAAATGGTTCTTAAAGAATATCGCAAATCAAAAAAATGCTGGATTAAGAACACTACCTTGCGGAACCCCATCAATTTTAAACTAAGAATATTTCGTTTATTTTACCTTTTCATTTTTATTTTTTCCAATGGGAATCGACTAAAAATGCACATATCCAAACATTTATATTTTTTGTTTCATTCACTAAACCCACTAGGTACAAAGTTTAGTTTTTAAATTCATAAAAAAAAATATATTCAAATTTCCAGCATCAAATTATTATTCTAATTCTATTTTTTTAAGTTGTAACAGTTTTCAATATACATAACCCTTATCCTTATTCGAAATCCCTTAAGTAAAATGTTTCTCACCCTTAAATCAATAATGCTAATTATAATAACACTTACAATTAAACACCACAGTAAATTTAAGCTTATTATCTACAGTCACACCCAACACACAAACACACAAGGCTTATTAACCATAAATTTATTTTTTAAAAAGATTTATATTCTAACACACTCTTCTTCTTCCAACAAAAAAGACATAGTTTCGGAGAACAATTCTCGCAAAAGAAATGGACTCGTGAAGTTGCTGGACAACGTGAAATTCTTGCCGCTTATGGTGGAGTCAAGTTATCTGATGTTCGAGGAATGAGAGCACCTTTCCTCTCAGTTGGTGGCAATAAAATGTTCAAGATGTTATACGATTCGAATTTCACATACGATTCATCGATGCCTGTCTATGAGAATCGTCCACCAAGTTGGCCCTACACCCTGGACTATAGGATCTTCCACGATTGCATGATCCCACCTTGTCCTACAAAGAGTTATCCCGGTGTGTGGCAAGTACCAATGGTAATGTGGCAAGATTTGAATGGTGGTCGTTGTTCAATGGGTGATGCATGCTCGAATCCCAGTGAGTCTGATGGTGTTTATAAAATGATCATGAAGAACTTTGAAAGACATTACACAACAAACAGGTAAAATAAATAAATAAAAAAGTGTTGCATATTCATAGGCTAGATTGAATGTTCTATAAAATGTGTGTGTGTGTTTTTTTTAGAGCTCCATTTGGTTTGTTCTACCATGCAGCTTGGTTCACACAGCCACATCATAAAGAAGGATTCATCAAGTTCTTAGATGCAATCAATTCAATGCCAGATGTTTGGATTTTGACAAACTGGCAAGCGCTACAATGGGTCCGCGATCCAACACCAATATCTCGATTAAACAATTTCCAGCCATTCCAATGTGATTATACGGTAAGCTTTTTCATAAAGAAACTATATTCAAACAATGTATGATACAACTAACATTATTTTTGTCAAACAGGATCGACCAAAACGTTGCAATAACCCGAAAGTATGCAATCTGTGGCATAAATCTGGTGTCCGATACATGCGAACATGTCAGCCATGTCCTGACATTTATCCATGGACAGGAAAAACTGGAATACGATCATCTCGAGTTGACAATGACATTGAAGAGTCATAAGTATTTAATTTAATTATTACAAAAAAAAACAACAAAATAAAAGAAACAAAAATCCACAAAAACAACAACCGAATTTAATTTAAAAATTTTAAAAGGCAAATAAGAAAATTGGCTCTAATATCTATATAATAATTAAATTATTTCAAGGACTTGAAATATAAAAAAAACATAAAATACGTTCACTCACTGAGGTTAAAATTTTTTATTTTTCGTTAATATTTTTATTCGATTTAAAAAAATTCAAAATTATATTTATTATTTTTTTTTTATTTAAACTAAAAACAAAATGTAGACAGATAAATTATAACTAACAACATTCATTTATCCATTTAAAAAAATAAAATTGTCAATAAGTTCTAAAGAAAGTTTTTGTTTTAGGTTAATTCTTAGTTTTATTATAATTGTTTATAATATAAGAACTTTATATCATAATATATATAATTTTATGTGTTGTAAAAAGTTAATAAATGTTGTTAGTTTATATAGTATAACACACCATTATGTTATTAGATATTCATCCTCATTTGTGATAAATATTTCACATTTATTTCTTAAGTTTAAATTTTTTTAATTTTTTTTTTTGTTTTATTTAATAAAATTTCAATAAATTTAAGCTACATGGTTTATATTTTTTAATTTTTGATTAATTTTTGTTTGTATATTTTAAGTCACAAATATATTTGTTTTGTTTATTCATCAAGCCATGTTGTAATTTTTGCTGAATGTAATGTTAAAACAATTAATAAATAAATAAAAACACCACTAACACTAAATATTAGTTATTTAATATTAATTAAATAAAATTATTTGTTAATTTATAGTTTTTGTTTTTGAAAAACAAAACAATATAAATGAGTCCTAGAGTGTACAGGGTGGTGTAATGTTATTTTATAATTAATTATCATTATTTTATTTTTAGTAATGTAAGAAATAAGTTAAGTAATTTGTATATTTTTTTTATCTTAATACCTGTAAAAAGGTTGCTTTTAAAATAGCATTATTACATACAGTGTTGCACAGATTAATTAATTCAGATAATCAGAATATTGAGATCAATAGGTTTTAAAATATTTTTTTTTTTACAAATTAATAGTTTTATTTTATCTCATTTCATTTTCAATTCAAGTTTAATATTTTTTTATCTAAAGCTTTTTTTTTCATTTTAAATTTTATGTATGTAGCCATTTGGAAATTTCTTTTGTTTAAAGATGTGTCAAATTTTTCGTTTACAACTTCCCTTTGAGTTAGAGAAGGCAAACCAACTGTCAGTCATTTGTCAAATATATAAATTAGCAAAAAATAGCATTTTTCAGAGTGGAGCGCTTAACGGGGCTCAACAGGGCCGGACCAACCATATGTGCAAGATGTGCAAATGCACAGGACGCTAAATTTTGGGGGCGCATTACCAGGACCAAGCAAATGTAATCGCGTTAGGCAATAACGCCCAAATCGATTTGTAAATATCGCAAAAAAAAATTATGAACAATTATTGTTGTTTTTTCTTTAAAGGAAAGAACGCCCAAAATAAAAATTTTAAAAGTCAAATGGGAAATAACGCCCAGAATTGGAAATATAGCCCAAAAAAAACCCAGAAAAACCTCACTGTTTATGCGCCGCTATTTTTTTTAAGATTATCTTATCATTTAAATTTTACTTTGGAAATATCGCCCAAAATTTAGGAAAGAACGACCAAATTAAAAAAATGTTTGAAAATATCACCAAAAATTGACGAAATAACGCCCAAATTTTACAAAAATAATTTACGTTGAAAATATTTGGCGATATTTCCAATTCAAGATTTGGAAAAATATAAATTTTGGCGATATCCATTTTTTTTGACGATAAGAAATGTAATCTGATCCTGGGCAAATAAATATGTACTTCCATTTGCCATGTGTATGTACATATTTATGTGTGCAAATATAAAAAGTGGCGCTTTCTACAAATCCTGCACAGGGCCCGGCCGGCCCTGGGGCTAGTGTTTTAAGTATTCTGGGGGTCTAGCACGTTAATTTAATACAATCGAATTCATTGGTATTATCGAGGAAAGGCATGTTGCTAATTCAACTCGGTCGATTATTTTCTATTTTATTGAAAAAAATTAGGAACAGCCTATGCTCGATTATATCGAGTACACTCGATTGTAGCAAGTTACATGCTGGCACCACTGATTTATTCTTGAAATACTTGTGAGCTGTCAGCCTCATCCACCATATTTATATTAGTTCTCTTTATTTTTTGTATTTTCTCCCTAAACCTATGTAAAAGGTTCTGATTTTTGTTAAGGAACGTACTAATGGCTGTTCTAAATAGTATAAGAATGACAATTCTTTATTATGAAAAGAAGATGGATTACAAATCGAACAGGCCATAAGCTGTCAAATCTCGTCTGCCATTTCAACTCTGTTTGTTAACATTTTATTTAACTTCCCTGTTGGCAATGTTATATTCTTCGAAATTCCTTTTTGACTTATGTAATTTACTTATGTAATTTACCAACGGTTTTTCAAAAGACTATGATTTCCTTCTCATTCCAAATTTGATTTGACACAATACTGAATGTCACAATTTAACAAAATGACTTCAATCATTACATCACTTTTGACAAGTAATCCGACGTTGAATTTTTATTCTGTTCTGTGTCTACAGCTGAATACTACTTCATGAAAACGGCAACCAAAAATGAAATGAAAAATATTTGTCGGAATTCGGAACAGACAAATTAATGATCTCCAAACGAAAATATTATAATATACATACATGTACGTCGACACATATTTAATATATTCTTTCAAGTTGAATTCTGTATAAAGCCTTCTGCTTTACTGCTCACATCAGGCTCGTTAGACCCCGTTAGATGAAACAATGCTTCCCTATGAGGAAATGTTTGAACTTTTTTGACCCCATATGTTCAATAATTTTAAGTCTTACGAAAAAGAGCTTGAAAGATCTAGTGCTATGGTCTTAGCTGCATTTATCTTAAGCCCCAAATCTGCTTGCTTAAATTTTTCATGCTTCAAATTTATTTTTATTTTTTTTTTGACTATTATTCTTACCTGTGTGCATTATGCATATATATTTTTCTTGTTTTAAATTCCTATTGAAATAAAAACGAAACAAAAACAATTTTTGAACAAAGTTTATTTTTTTTTCACTTTATTTATGTTATTTTTTGTTTACTATTTAAACTTTATTTTTTTTGTTTTAAATTTCACTGTATTTTAAAAATATCAAATACAGAAAAAAAAAGAAAATATTGTGCAAAAGGAATATTAAAAAAGTATTAACTTAAAAGTTAAACATGTAAGAATTATAATTGTTAATTTTAATTCAAAATTGTTTAAAAATTAAAAAAAAAAAAAGAAATAGAAAAAACTTAAGTTTTATGTCTTTTTGTTTGTTTAAAAAATCAAATGTTATATAAAACAAAACAGTGAGTGTTCGTATTTTGTGTAATATGTTGTAGGAGAAGAACGACGATAACTGAAATGATATAAATAAAATGTCTAAATAATAAAAATTACTATTGTTTTATTTTTGTACTTTCTTAGAAAAAGTTTTGTTATTATTATTTCACACAAATTAATTTTTCATTTATCAAAATAAAATTTCCTTTTTCTTATTAATGCGTGGTACTTTTTTATTTTGAACAAATCACATCAAATAGCCATTAATACGTGTTCAATCGAGAGCATAGATACTGCAATTAGATTGTTATCATGAATTTTTAAAGGAACGATTGACACGTCTGTTTATCAACAAATTTATATTTAAACATTAAATCAAAAGCTCCTCTTTCATCTTTCACTACTGTGAATCAACAATTTTCTGGTCAAAATATGTAATATATGAACCGAAGCCCATACCTTATCCGGTATTTTGAAAACGGTGAATATTTTTGGAATTATTATTTTTTTTAATGTTAAAGAAATTTTAAATACGAAAAAAATATTCTTTTCGAAAACCGGTTCAATGATTTTTGATTTTTTTTGGCATAAACTCATATTTTTCAATAATTCAGACGGCAGAGGCGTCGTTTTTATATTAAGCTCAAAACTTTTAAAGAGTTGTTTTACCAATTTTAAAAACGAGTTTGATAAGCTTCTTTTTAAATTTCGCTAATTCCAATTGAGGCACGAAAAAGTAAAAAGTAATCATGTATCTGTACCGCTCACCGTTTAATGTAAAGTTCAGTTCTGACCATAATCATTTTTGAAGACACAATGATCCAATGATTCCATTAGCCTATATAAAAGGAACTAAACTTTATTTTTTTGTGTAATTGCTCCAAATTCGGAAATTCTGTTTATTGACATAGCCAGCTAACCAAAAGTAACTGAACAAAATTTCAAATGAGATGCCCGATGAATTTTTCGAATTGGACCATGTTTTTCAAAACAAATTTGAAAAATTTCAAAATATAAATATAAATATTTTAAATATATATATTCATAATGAATTGTTAAACCAAAACTAACCTCAAAACAACCGAGAACTGTCAAATCAGCTGTCACAGAAAACAGTGTTGCCAATTAAATGTTCTCTGCTTTTAAAACAACACCTTTATTTAATAATTGGTCTGTTTGCTAACGTGAAATTTCTTGCGAGTTTGCACAAATTTTCAGAAAATTTCACAATTTGCTGTCAAAACGCATAGAAAAAAAAACTCGGTTTTGGGAAACTTGTTGAAAAAAAAAGTTACCAAACAGGCATAATATTTAATTGGCGTGTTCAGAAGTCTGAGATCTCAGAGATTTTTCTTACTCAAAAAGTGAGCAAGCGAATCCAAGGTTTTTTTTTCCTCAGAGTTTTGACAGCAAAGCTGAGAAATTTTGCCGAAGGAATCCTGTTCAGGTAATTGAGATTGCTGAGATCTCTGAGATCTCATTTTCCTGAACATGCCTAATGATCCCCCACACCAACGCGAATTCGTTGTGGCGAAGACGAAAACAATAATAACAACACGTAGTTGTCAATGAAAACAACACGTTGTTATTATTGTTTTCGTCGTGCAGCGCGAAAGATTCGCGTTGGTGTGGGGAATCCTTTAAAAGTAACAAAATATTCTTAAAACATTGCAAAGCACGAGTCTGCTAGTTTATTAAAATATCTATTACTATACACGTAACTAAATGAAAAAACACATTCACTATGACGTATACGTAATATTTTTTTAGATAAGAAAGTATATGCACCAATTTAATATTTAAATAAAAGGCACGAGTGCAGATCGCCTTGAGAATATTACATGCATTGTTGCCAGAAACACCGATTTGTTGTATTTCTCCCGATTTTTAGACCTATTTCCAATACACTGATTTTTGATGTAAATAAAGCACTTTCTATAGATTTTCATATATGAAAGTATCTAAATATATTTTTCCACTCTTGAATTCAAATAATTTTTGTTTCATTGCAACGAACAGGGACCCAAAAAGCCAAAGGAATAAATAAGATCCCATCCACAAAATAATAAATGAATTTCTAATATTTCCTTGAGTATACTAAATACCAGGTGCTTGAGTTTTCCCAAAATGGATGATGGACCTCCCATTTCGGATAGGTCGACTTTTTTTTTTAGCGTCACAGTGAGTATACCGCCCCCATTTGGCGGTTGTGAACTTATGGTTCTCTAGATATGGCTAATACCCTTTTACCCCCTCTCCAACCCCCAAAATGTTTTCTACCTAAAACGCCTAAACCTAAAAACCTAAAACCTTCTAAAACGCACCAAAACGGTTTGAGTGTAATCGTGTTTCGACAATGACTTGTGGATTATCATCGCTTCAAATGCGGTAATGTTGTTTACTGATTTAGCCATTTAACCAAAAGTGTCGTTCATCACTGAACAAAATTTTGAAATGAGTTTCTCGAATTGAATCATGTTTTTCAAAATATTTAAATTTGAAGAATCTGCAAACATTACTCCGGTTTGTGTCTATTCATGATGATTTACTAAAACCATACTAACCTTGCAACAAGCGAGAAATTTCAAATCGCTTGTCACAGAAAACAGTATTGCCAATTCTAAGTATTTAAAGGTAAACAAATTATTTTAAGAACATTGCGAAGCACCAGTGTGCTAGTTTATTAAAAAATATTATCGACTCAAACTAAACAATTTAAACGTAAGGAAATAAGAAAACATGTTCACTGTGGCGTATACGTTTTTTTTTTTTTGGTTTGCATAAGTTAAAGAACATAAAAAATAATAAATTGAGTGGCGCGATAGTTCTTGGGTGCAGGAATTTAAGAAAGTATACACAGCAATTTAATATTTAAAAAAATCACACGACTGTGGATCGCACAAAATTAAAACGCTTTTATACTATAAAAGGGTGTTTATCTTAGAAGTGTGGTTTTCAATCTGGCAATACTTTTTTCGGGATTGGTCTTTTTGACAGCTGTCACTTGATTTATGCTCAATTTGGTTTGTCATTTCATAATTAATAGACTTATACTCCTGAACGACGTATGCAAATCGTGCAAATTTATTACCAAAATAATGGTTCGGTTCGTGCGACGCATCGCATGCTGCGTCCAATATTCGGTCGACATAATCGCTCAGCAGAGTAATTCGAGCAACCATGAATCGGTTTCGCACCACGTTTACTCTCGGCTGGAATTTATTTGGCAAACCCTTATCGTTATAATAAAGCTAAATTCTTGGTCATAACATTAAATTACATGCGTTTTATTTCTTCTTGAAAACCACACGTCTAAAAAAACACCCTTTATAAATAAAGGTATACGTTTATTAAAGAGAAAATAAAAGAAAAGAAAATACCTATACAAAAAGATTGAATTAAAAGTACTTTTTTAGAAAATTTAATTAAAATTAGTAAATTAAGAAATGAAATGCAAGTAATATCATAATTTTTTCGAAATTCCAGTATTATATTTTCAATAGGTTACATAAATTAAGTTACATAAATTAATATACATATATGAATGCACATATCAGTAATATTCATACATAATTCATTATTCTAGTTTGAAGATTTGTCCAATTATGAAAAATATTTCAGAGAAAATTTTCATATGAGCCGAACTCAGTTTGACTACATTCTTAATTTAATTTATGATGATCTCAAACCAACAGAAAATACTAGACCGAGATACTGTATACCACCAGCTCTGAAATTGGCAATGATTTAAGGGTGAGTTTCAAAAAAATGTTTGATAAAAATTAATAACATTTAAAAGAATTTCTGTTTATAGAGTCAGGAAACAAGTCTTTGTTGGGATACTAGACGAAGTATGCATTGCCGTTTGTAAACATCTGAATCAGATTGGTCCTCTCTCTAATAATGATTAGTTGAGAATATCGAATGAGTTCAATGGCATTTGGAACTTCCCAAATTGCATCGGTGCAATAGACGGGAAGCATATTGCTATTAAGCGACCAGCAAACGCAGGATCCCTTTGTTATAATTATAAGGGACTTCACAGCATTGTCCTTATGGCAATATGTGATGCCAAATATAACTTCATCCACATAGATATTGGCGTATATGGGTCAGAAGGAGATGCATTTGTTTTTGGAAGGTCAGCGTTAGGACAAAAAATTAATAGTAATTCACTCCCTCTTCCACCGGGCACGAAGATCGCTGATGTAAAAATTCCGTTTCATTTTGTTGCTGATGATGCTTTTACTCTTGGCGAACGGATTATGAAACCTTTTTCACCCTCTAGGAGATTTCCGCTTTCTGACGCGGAAAAAATATTTAATTATAGATTAAGCCACGCCAGAAGATGTATTGAAAATGCGTTTGAAATTATGGTTTCCAGATTTCTTTGTTTGAGCAGAACCGTGTTCTGTCAACCAGAAAGAGAAAGAAAATTGTAGCCACTTGTTGTTGAGGTCAAGAAAAGTGAACCTACTTTCTCTGGAACCTAATCAAACAAGTAAACAAATACAAAGTGCTGGAAAATTTATAAGAAACCACTTAATGGAATATTTTAATTCTTCACAAGGAAAGGTCAGCTGGCAAGCAAAAGCTACTTTTTTAACCCGCCAATGGTGACGTACTTGTCTGTGAGGCCGGGTGTACTAAAAAATGCGAATAACTTTATTGCCAGTTACTGTTTTTTGTTGTCGTTTCGAGTAGCTGCCGCAATGCACGTCTCCCACCATCAGTTGACGTCGAAACTAAGAATTGAGCACACGTTGTGTATTATATTTACTACCCCGGTCTGTCAGACCGTGCGTCACCATTGTTGTAAGTCACCAATGGCTGGTTAAATTCAGTACAGATTTGTACATTTGTTTATTTTATTAAAGTTCCTAATGTCGAGAGACCAAAAAACGTGATTTTCATTAATAAATATGTGATTTTTTATTTATTACTTAAATTTAAAAAATGTACTATTAAAAAACTTGGTATTTTTAATGCTTTTTAATGCTAATGAAAATTAAAATTTTCAATGATGAGTTTCAATGAAAGCTATAACTGGCCCCTTAATAAAGTTGAAAACTAAATTTCTTTGAATTATAGAGTTTATATCTAATTATTGTGTTTTATTTGAAGTTTAAAGAGGACTCTTTTTTTTCACTCAGGACTCCTTTTTTGACTCCTCTTTAAAATATTCAGAGGTAACCCTGGTCACGCGTAAGAGAAAATTGTACTTATTTTTGGCAGTTTTGGTCAAGGAGAAATGTAATTTTGTTAAAGTTTTTCGGCAGTAAAAGTGAAAAATCTGCATTAAAATGAACAAAAATTCTCGAGCTTGGAAAATGCTTCGGCTAGTTAAAACTAAATAATAATAATACCGATGTGTATGACTATTTTTATTCCTATTTGCTCTTAAAACTGTAATAAAACTGTTAAATTCATTAAAAAAAAAACTTGTTTTTTTCAAATTTCTGTTTTCAGTTAGATATAATTGGTTAATTCATACATTATTGCAATATTAATTCCGCTAAAAAGCACTTAGTCAGCATATTTTTGGTTCTGCTCCAATATTTTCGAAATGGTTTGGTGAAAACTAAAATTTTCAATGGGAAACTTAAGTCATAATGTCAATTGAGCTTTTTATGTGATCGGATGAAAAATTACCGTCAGTATTGATTTTTCAAGAGTGAACAAATATAAAATATCAATTTACTCAAAACTATGTTTTTTGACTTAGTGCCTTCTGCTTGTATACCCACGATATTTGTTTTTGCCATCCACATTTTGGAACTCACCTCTTATTAGGGATTCCATGCCAGTGAACCAGCCGTCACTTTTTTATGAAATTTTTATTTTCATTTAAACTAATTTAATTATTGTATTTGATTTTTAAGTTTTTAAAAAAATCTTTATTTTAAGACGACTTATTCGTCTGAGTTATAATTTGAAACTACTATTACTACTGAACTAATACAATATGATCGCTTAACTTATATAGGGTTCTTATGTTATTCTTTCGATGGCGTGTCTGCTATCTGAGTGGTCTGTTCTTATCTTATTCCCACGATATGGTGTGTCTGCTATCTGGGTGGTCTATGGATGATTGAATATAATATCATCTTTTGTTTGTGTCTTTATATCTTCGTCTGCATTTCTATCTGGGATTTGTTGCAATGTAAGGCTTTTTTCGTCTGCGCTTTTATCTGGGGTTTTTTGCAATGTGAGGTTTTTGTCGTCTGCATTTTTATCTTGGATTTGTTGTGATTTGATGAGGCCTTTGTTATATATAACTCCTCCCCTCCTTGAATCGTCCATCTGGTGGAATTCGACCGATGGTAGATTCACCGCTATTGAATTATTTGATCTTTTGTTCTTATTTTTTAAATACATATATAATACTATTATTATTGTAGTTACAATTATTAGAGTCGTAATACTAAATGTTAATTGTTGAGGAGATACTTCTATATATTTTAAAATTTTAATATTTTCAATTGGTTTATAATCTATAATTTCAATATCTTTATCATTTTCATAGTTAAAATTTAGTGTAGGGACTATTAAGTCTCCTTTGTATTCTCTCCTATTAAAAGACTTATTGTCTAAATATATTTTACATTCTTTGAATTTTATAAGATAATTACCTTCTAAGCTGTAATTATTTTTATTACAATTTTGGGTTAGATTTATGTGTTTTACATTTTTTAGGATTAAATATTCTCCTAATTCTTTTACAATTGTTTCGTTTAAAAATTTAATTTTACATGAATTCGGGTCATTTTCCAAAATAATATCATTAATACATTCATCATTTATTTTAGTTAAATTTTTTGTTTCTACACTTGGGTAGTATAGATTATTCCTTAGTCTATAAATTTCGTTAGTTAATAAGTTGATTGTTTTGTTTTTTATTGGAAAATCTTGTAAGTAATATTTATTATAAGACTCTTTTGAAAATTGGGGTATAGAAATTATTATTAATATATTTTCGTCGTATATAGCCAAATGCATTTTTAAATGTTCCAAAGTTTCAAACGTTAAATTGTATTCCTGAATTTCTTCCAACGTGAGGATATCGTGAGTTAAAACACCCGTGCGTGCGTTAAGCACTACGTCTTCAATGAGTTCGAAATTATCTCTTACTTCTCTTACTTGATCTTTAAATTCTAGTTCTATTCTTAGGTCGTTTATATCATTTTTTCGGTTTTTAAGTGCATTTATTGTGGTCGTACCTTTATTAACTATTTCTGTCAATTTCTTAAACTGTCCGTCAAATCGTTCATTAATTTTTACTTGAGCATTGTTATTATTTATTAATTGTTTATTATTTATTTCGTATTCTTTTAATTTGTTTTCGATTTCTTCGCGGTCATCGTTGTCCATTGTTCCGTAGAGGAACTTCATTCCTGAACCTATAAAGTTAATTACTCCTCTTTTCACGATCTTGTGAGGGATCAATCTATTTATTTTATTTTCTAATTTTGTAAGATCGCTAAGTTGTTTGTAAGTCTTATTAGGGATTGATTTATATTGGGATTTTAGTTCGTTTATTATTTCTTCGTATTTAGTTAAATTGATTATGTGTAAAATGTTGCAGTAATCTTCAATTAAATGTACTGGAGTTGATTCGATTAAAACAAATTCTTTATGTATTTCATACACTTGTAAGTCTTGGGTTTTAACCAGTATTGACTGCCATAGAGGCAGTATCACTATTAGGGCTTGGGTTGTCATTTTTATTATTAATAGAGTTTAAAGGGATATTAATAGGTTTAGTAAATTTTTTCTTTTTCCTGAATTGGTCTTTGTGTAGTATTTGTTTGTTAATGCGAGGCTGTATAGTCACTTTGTTTAAGTCTGTTTTTATCACTTTCACTTTAATGTGTTTCGTTTTTAATTTGTCAATTCCAATGGGGTTACAATTTGTAAATTCTGGATTTATTTCACAATCATTTCTTCCTTTATTAATTTTAAGAGTATTTCTAGTTTTAACTTTTTCTATCCTTTCATAAACCTTTGTCGGGTTCACTTTACCGAAGTGTATATCATTTGGTTTTTCTAAAGTAGTCAAGTGAATCGTCCGATTGTAAACTTCAACCGATCGCGCTAAATTGTCAACTAAATTATTTTTTTCTCTTTCAAAAAGTCTAAGGTTCTCGTTTAGAGTACTGTGGAATCGTTCGATATCTGAGTTTCCGGTATGGCGATAAGGAGTAGTGGTGTGAGTAATTACTTCGTTGTCTGTGAGATATTTGGTTATTGTGGGAGAACCGAATGTTGTATCGTTGTCTATAGTTAAGAATTTTGGTTTAGTCATATAGCTAAAAATTTTGATCATTGCGTTAAGAACATCCAATTGGTTTTTTGATTCTGTTTTTTCTACTGCTACAAATTTTGAAAATTTGTCTATACAAGTTAAAATGGTTTTATTTTTCTTTACGATATATAAATCCATATGGTAGTGTATGTGTGGACCTTTAGGTGTAGGTGTTTTTTCGTAAGGGAGTTTGATTGGGTTTCTTTCAATTTTAAAGTTGCAAATTTCGCAATTGTTTATTATTTTATTAATTAATTCTCTCAGATTTGGCATATAGTATTTTCTTATTATTTCTAGATAGGTTTTTTCTATACCTATGTGGTTATGTGATTTGTGTATTTTAATTATTTCGTCTTCCGTTCTTGGGGGATATAAATTTATTAAATTTGTCATTGTTCTTAATAGTTTTTGTCCGTTATGATGCTTTTTCCAATAGTTCTGGAATTTTAAGAAGAGTTCGTCTTCTGTCTCGTATCTTTTTAAAGCTATATCATCGTTATCGAAAAATATAGAATTTGTAATGTTTGTGTCGCATTCTGAAATTATGAATTCAAAGTCTTTGTCTGTAAATTCTTTTCGCGTGATAATAATAAGTCTTTTTCCTTTGTATGGGAAAGTAATTTTTTCTGAATTAATGTCTGTCTTTTTTATTATGATTTGTCTCTTGAACATATTTAAGGGTTTATCAGTTATTGGAATTAAATCTGTGCTATCAGATTCTACTGAATGTTGGGTGGATACTAAGTCTTCTTTTAATGCATTTATTTCACTTATTTTAATTCTTGATAAGGCATCTGCCACTTTGTTTTCTTTTCCTTGGATATATTCAATATTGAAATCGAATTCTTCCAATTTTATTTTCCATCGTTGGAGTTTCGAATTTGGTTCTTTTAAATTATGGAGCCATACGAGAGGTCTATGGTCCGTTAGTATTTTAAATTTCCTACCGTAAAGGTAATGACGAAATTGTTTGGTTGCCCAGACAATTGCAAGTAACTCCTTCTCTATCGTAGAGTAGTTGCATTCATGTTTATTAAGTGTGCGTGAAGCAAAAGAAAGTGGTCCATGAGACTGGCTTAATACAGCACCAATAGCAAAATTGCTAGCGTCTGTTGTTAATAGAAATTCTTTATTAAAATCTGGATGTTTATTTATCAAGGTATCTGTCATTATTTCTTTTAGTTTGTCGAATGCTTCGATATATTTTTCATTATTTAGATCAATTTTAGTATCTTTTTTCAAATAGAGGGTCATTGGTTTGATAATTTTTGCATAGTCTTGAATGAATTTACGGTAATACCCTGTCAGTCCGAGAAATGACTGTATCTCTTTTACGGTTTTGGGTATAGGAAAATCTTTGATAGTCTGTATTTTTGATGGGTTCGGTTTTATGCCTTCTGGCGTGATGATATGTCCTAAAAATTCTGATTCTTTTTTCAGAAAATCGCATTTATTTAACGAAACTTTTAAATTAACTTTACGAAGTCTTTCGAATATCATTTTTAAATGGAGAATGTGTTCTTGAAGTGAAGTACTGAAGATTATGATATCATCGAGATATACATAACAAATTTTACCTATGAAGTCTCTTAATACTTCGTTCATCATGCGTTGGAACGTAGCGGGTGCATTTTTCAACCCGAAAGGCATACGTATCCATTCATAATGACCTGATAATGTCGAAAATGCTGTTTTTTCTCGATCTTCCGGATTAATTTCTATTTGATAGAATCCTTTCGTTAAATCTAATGTAGAGAAATAATTAGCTCTACCCATTTTGTCCAATATATCTTCGATCAGAGGAATAGGGAATTTATCCTCTTTGGTAACTTGATTTAATTTACGATAATCAATTACAATACGCCATTCTTTGTTTCCCATTTTGTCCGCTTTTTTGGGAACGACCCAAATAGGGGCATTATAAGGTGAAGTAGAATGTTTTATTATTCCTTGGTCTAAAAGTTCTTGAACTTGTCTATTAACCTCGTTTTTATGTACTTCAGGATATCTATATATCCTTGTAAATATTGGAGAAGTGTCGTTAAGTGGAAGTTTATGTTTCACGTGTGAAGTGAAAGATAGATCATCTCCTTTATGAAAGAAAACATCTGAATAGTCTTTAAGGGTTCTAAATAAATTATCTTTTTCTTCCGTATTCATGTGGTTCGTATTTTTTTCCTCAAATTCATCAAATATTGAGTCGTATGGTTTTAAGTCGTTTAGGTGATGAATTTCCACAGCATATTCTTGTTCATCGGTTTCATCAAAAAAAATAGGAATTTTTGTGTTGTTTAATTCGAGAGTTTTTGTTTTATAATCAATTTTAGAATTATTCGTCATTAAGATATTATTTCCTATTAATCCGTTATAATGTTCGCTAAAGCTCATAATTTGGAATGTGCAATCTTCTTTAACTGGTAGTGCGAATTTGTCTTTAGGAAATGTTGCCTCTTCTGTCACGATGACTGGATTTCCTACTGTATTAATTTGTAAAGGGGTAATTCTTTTGATAATATATTTTGGGGGTGAATCTTTTTTATTTATAATACTATTTGTTGCTCCAGTATCTATGAGCATTCTTATACATTTCCCGTTTTTTTCTAACTTGAGATAGGGAAGTCCTGATCTGTTTCCGAGGCTTGTACCCGAAAATTTGTGTCAGGTTCTTGGTTGCTATTTATTTTTTCTAATCCCGCAGGATCATTCCTTTCGTTGCTATAGTATTCGGTACTATTATTTCTTCTTGAATAATTCATCTGTCTAGGCGCTATTCGCCGAAGTTGACTACTTCCTGGATCTACATCCATAGGTTGTGGTCTTTGATTATTATTATTATTATTATTATTGTTATTATAGTTTCTACTATTATTAAAGTTATTTTGGGGTCTGAAATTATTGTTATTTTGATTATTATTATTAAAGTGGTTGAATGGAGGTTTAAAAGTTTGTTGCTGTCTGAAATTGTTATAACCAAAGTTGTTCCTAAATTGTCCGTGATTTTGGTAATTTGATCTAGGTGTTTGTTGTTGTTGTTGTTGGGGGTAATATATTTTTGGTTCGAAATTTTTATGTTGGGTGTGTTGATTATTTTGAGATTTATGAGGTTTTTCTTCAAAAGGACTTGAATTGACAAATCCTGCATGTGTGAGTTCGTAGAGAGCGTGTTGTAAACTTGTTGGTTTAAGGGCGTAGAGGATTGTCCTCATGTTTGTCGGTAATTTTTCTTTAAAAATATTTAAGGCAGTAAGGTTATTATTCTCTACCTCGTAAGATTTGTTTTCTTGTACGCTTTTCTGATTTAAGTCGCACAAGGTTTTTTGAATGTTATTATAAAATGTTAATACGTCACCTTTAAAGCTGGTTTGACGTAAATCTTCATATATTTGAAAGGAGTTTTTAAATCCTCCGAAATTGTTAATAAGCATTTGTTTAATGTCTTGCCATTTTTGTAAATGAGCATGAATCTCAATACAGCGTTTAGCTTTGCCAATAAATTTTGACTTTAGAATGTTAATACACATTCTTTGAGATTGTGTATTATATTCTAGTAATGTGGGGATTATGTCATCTACGTTCGTTAAGAATGTGTAGAGATCTTCGGAACGACCATCGAATGTAGGAAGCTTTTCGATGTACTTTAACGGGTCTAACGTTAAATTTTTCTTGGGTGTTTCGTCTACTTGCCCAGGTTGATTATTATTTAGATTCATGTTTGTGGAAATTGGTTTACAATTTAACTCTTGAAATTTAATTTATAAAAAAAAAGATATTACTCTTAAGATTTTTTTTTTTCTTTAAATATTCTTATAAAATTCTTATTGTTATTTTATTCTCAAAATATTCTTATTACTCTTAAGATTTTTTTTTTTTTTTTTTCTTTAAATATTCTTATAAAATTCTTATTGTTATTTTATTCTTAAAATATTCTTACATAATTCTTGGTTTCTTCTGTTCTACAGTTGTTGATTTTCTCTGGATGATGGATTTTTGTTTAGTTGGTTTCTCCTCAATTTTTGTTGAATGGATCTGAAGTGCTCCTCGAAATCGGCTGTTGCCTCGTCGTCTACCCAGTTTTGTTCCCTGTTTTGCTCCCTGTGTAATTCTTTTCCTTGTGGGGCTTCTGCTCCTTTCGGCAAATTTATAATATTTTCTGGTAGCATTTAGTCAATTATATTTTTTAATTTATTTTTATTGTCATATATTTTTTTTTTTTTTTTTTTTTTTTTTCTATATTCAGTTCTCCTCTATGAAGCTTCGTAGCATGGTTATATTCATTAACATGAGCTACTAACTGATTTAAAAATTTTGTTTTTTTTTTTTTTTTTTTTTTTTTTTTTTTATATTCACTGAATTAGTTTTGGAAGTCTTTATTTTCGCTAAGGACTTCTTCACTTTTTCACTGAGTTGCAGTTGCAATAGTTTTAAATGTTTTCCGATCGATTTTTGTATCGTATTCACTTTTTTAACTATCGCGTTACCGTTATTTTAAGTCGTTATTTCGAAAAAATTTTTTCTCTTTTTCGCAGAGCTAATTTCGAAGATAATTTCACTTTGTAAAAACGGGGTAATGGTTCTTAAAGGATACAAAAAATATATTTGTATCCTACCGACTGCGCCAATTTAATTATTGTATTTGATTTTTAAGTTTTTAAAAAAATCTTTATTTTAAGACGACTTATTCGTCTGAGTTATAATTTGAAACTACTATTACTACTGAACTAATACAATATGATCGCTTAACTTATATAGGGTTCTTATGTTATTCTTTCGATGGCGTGTCTGCTATCTGAGTGGTCTGTTCTTATCTTATTCCCACGATATGGTGTGTCTGCTATCTGGGTGGTCTATGGATGATTGAATATAATATCATCTTTTGTTTGTGTGTTTATATCTTCGTCTGCATTTCTATCTGGGATTTGTTGCAATGTAAGGCTTTTTTCGTCTGCGCTTTTATCTGGGGTTTTTTGCAATGTGAGGTTTTTGTCGTCTGCATTTTTATCTTGGATTTGTTGTGATTTGATGAGGCCTTTGTTATATATAACTAACTGAGTACTACACTCAGAGAAAAAAAAGAGTATAATTAAGGAGAAACATACTCAAATTGACAAATTTCAAACTTCTTTTCATCGCGAACGTGTTTATACTATAATTAAGTACGTCGGATTTGAATCAATATTAACGCATTTTTTCTTTAAGTAATTGCATTCCTAAGTTAAGCACGACCAGCAAACAACTTAAGCACGCATTTTTTTGTTTTGATGGTATAGAAGTCATTTTAACTCCGAGCGTTCTTATATTGAGTACTTTTTGGGTAAAATAAGAAAAAGCGGAGTTTAATTGAGTATGTTATGCCAAGAAGGATCGCGTTCTTAAATTCAATCTAAATATGCTCAAAATTAGACTTCCATTTTTCTCTGGGTGTAGGCTTAAGGTTCAAAATAATCTTTCTGAAGCTGCTGATGGGTAGCACTGTCAAAATACGTTACATAGTGTTAACATTTCTTAATGTTTTATCTACTTTTTACAATTTGCGTCATCTGCCTCTTGGCTTCATGGTCCCCTAATAATGCAATCAATAGAGATGTTTTGCCCTGCCAAAAGTTGGATAGTTCTAAATTCTAAAGAAATCTATGTAAGATGTTTTTGGCCTATAACTTCTTTCTGGTGTACTTTTTCACAAAAAAAAGTGATTTGGTAACTTGTAGAAAACAAAGTTTCTTTCAAATATGATGTTAACATCATTTTTGTACAACCAATACCAACGACGTCTTCTATAACTTGGCTGATGTATTTCAGTAGAATAGTATATAGAATTTATATTATTAAAAAAACCCTCTTATATAAACTAGCCAGGCCCTGGGCTAAATACAAAAACAAAAACTTCCAATTTAATGATTAGGAATTCTAGTCTTGTTGGATATAGTTCACACTATATTCGTCACGAAATCTATGTAAGATGAACTGAACTTAGCAAAAATTGCGTATTGACAAAGGCCCTCACTATAGTCAACTGATGAGTCCAAGTGAGATCGCCGGGACGAAACGCCAATTTTTGTAGGACTTAAAGGCCGTTAAAAGCTATTTTGAATCAATAATTCAACAAAGTCCATTAAAATAGTGCTAAATCTTCTACTTGGCTGATGTATTTCAGTAGAATAGTATATAGAATTTGTATTATTAAAAAAACCCTCTTATATAAACTCACAATAGCACTCTGCACATTTAAGGTGAAATATTTTTTGGGTGAAACTCCCAATAAGGCTGAATATAACTCATTAATTCCTCAAACTATGTGTAGCATAAACGCAAGTTGTAGATTTATTCTTTAATTCTAACGTTGATTTTAGCTTTACTTTCACATATTTCGTGGATTTGCATTTAGCAAAACCTTGGTAATAAAGAAAAATGTCTGCTAAATTGACGTTTAATTAAATGCGTATAAGCTCAACTCTCCGAAGAAGGTGGTTTAAGGATGTAATAAGCAACAGATGTATAAAATTTGTTTTTTTGTTTCAATTTGCTAAACTTTGCATTTGAACGTGCATCGAGCTGGAGCCAAAACGCATGGTACAGAACACTTTTATGAGATTCTCTAGTAGATAAATGCTGTGGTATATATTTTGATAAATTCTGTATTTCGTTTTTTTTTTCAAATTTTCTTAAAAATACTCTAAAGATTTCGTTGTTTTTCAAATTATACTGTATTTCAGATTTTTGCTAAAAAAGAATACAAAAATAGTGTTTTGACGTTTTTGAGATAATTGCCTCAAATTTGGATTATCGCCGTATGTGTCTAGTTTTTTGTTGAACTGTTTTTGTTACAATTTTCTGGTACTGGTACTACTTCTTAGTAGTTAATAATACATACTATACATTTAAAGTTTATAAATTATTTCATTTTATTTAGTACTTTTGGCATTTTTCATTCTTTCGTTCTAACGATTTATTTTAAATTTTATTGAACCATTACCATAAATTTGCAAATATCTTGAACAACAAAAGCAACTTCGTGCGATGCAGTCGTGAATTTTATAATTCAATTATTATCTCCTATATAAAGGTATAACTGTCGAATGTTACTCGCACTCGATTAAATCAAAATATTCCCTTCAAAATCATAAAAATCCTTTCACGCTATCTTTATAATATATAGTTCCTGACAATTTGTTTCAATTACTTGCAGGTGTCCTCTTGAAAACTAGAAATACACAGTTCACAACCTATAACGTGATTTAGATTATTATCTCAGCATTTAATTAATACATATTTCCAACTACAAAAGCTGCACACCCACTACCTTTTTCTAAATTATAAAAATCGTCAAACATCCCCGTCTGGACACTGTATAGTTGAGGTATTTATCTGAAAATGGTTCATTCGTTCTTCGGTTTCGGACTGAATATTCTTTTCTTCTATTTTTTTATTTCAATTGTATCGGCTGAAAATAATAATAATAATTGTTCTTCGGATTATAAATTTCGTCTAGATGTAGCTCGACGTTATAAACTAAACGAAGCTCTATTTGATAATAAATGTAATGAACACATAATTGAAAAACGTCGAATTGATCCAAAATTTCACGGTCATCCGAAGTCTCGTGGTGATATTTTAGCTGGTAAATTTGGCATTGATACATCAATCGAGGAGAGACAAGCAAATTCATTGATACATTTGATAAATAAAATAGCTCTGAAGTATTTGTTTAAATGCCCTCCGGTTGTTTATTACGATAATCATGTGGAAAAATTTGAAAATCTTATGCTGCAAAAGCTCTTTAAAGTAAGTTTTTTGTTGGTAGGTACTGAGTCTAGAATGTGGTACTTCCAAAAAAAAATATATATAAATATTTTGAAAGATTAAAAAAAGTAATTTTTTTTAGGAATTAAAAATCTTAAGAAAATGAAATATAAAGTTAAAATTATACATATATGAAGTATTAAATCAATTAAACTGTTCAACGTTGAACCACGCGTCCCACAGTGAATCATTCCAATTTTCACATTTCTGATGTATCTATAAGAGAAAAATTGAAAAAAATAAAATATATATATGTACTAACCGTTCATCGATCCTTTTCGAACTAAACCAAAAGTTGAAGTTGTGCGCTTGTAAGGGTTTTAAAGTTTTTCAGAAAATCGTCTAATTTTGGGATATTCCAGAATAAATTTCGTAAATGATTTAATCGATTTTGTTATTTTTAATTTCAAATAATATTAGCTGCATTTTATTATCCACATGACCTTATCTGGATCAGACCCCATAATAAAACAAACAGGATCACAGTGACAGCCAGGGTATATATCCGTCTCTTTTTGCATTGTGTTAGTATATTTTTCATTTTTCTGTTGGCTTCTTTTTTTTGCACTACTGTTTACCCTAACTATAATAATAATAAAAAAGTGCCTACTAAATTCAGGATCATGAAATAGATCCAGAAAAAAAGCAGGATTACATGTTATTTTTGTATTTACGTGTAAAAATTTGATCCTGATCAGATTAAATGGATAATAAAATGCAGCTATTGATTCGCGAATTTGCAACTTCAGATGACTCATTTCGATTTGGAATACGTATGCTGTTGTCTGAGGTACAATCATGGAAATTTCATTTCCTGAGCTAATTCTTTTTCGATATACATATATAGAAGTAGGAATTTCGAAACCGCCAACAATACTTACAGTATTTTTTTTAGGACTGGGTCGACATAGTCAGGACCCTGGCACAGACAAAAGAACAAAAAGAACCCTGGTAACAGTATTAAAATGGACACATATACGACTGAAAAATCGCAGCGATTCGAAAAAATGAACAGTTTCTATTTTTGAAGTGTTATTTTTTTTTTAGTCTCAAAATTAATTTAAATAATTTAGTTTTTTATTCAAAATTCTATTTCATGTTGTAGAGTTTCCCCATCACCTTCTACCACGGTCAACTTTCCAAAAAATATGAGCCTATCAACAGCGGTTTTCGTTCAGCAATGGACAACAATTGTCGTAGCTACATTTTGTTCCTCTCCGATCCGATAAACGCTCGAAAAATAATTGGCGCCCAAGTTAAATCTAGAGTAGTAATCGTATCAAGATCTAGTCAGTGGAAACTTAAAGATTTTCTTGCTTCAAAGCAATCCTCAGATATTGTTAATTTACTTGTTATAGGGGAGAGTTCAGTTGCAGATCCTCAAAAGGTAAGAATTAAGGCTCTCTCAAAGCAACGCGTAACATTCGGAACGACGACTAAACTTTCGGCTGCCAATATATGAGATTCGCTTAATGAGTGTGAGTAATCTCATTTATCGCCCTGTAAAAATATAATATTGACGGGCGAAAGTTTCGTCGTTATTTCGAATGTTTCGCGTCGATTTGGGAGAGTATTTATAAAGCTTTTCTGTTTTTTTTTTTAATTCATCAATATAAAATATTGTTTATTTTATTAGGAACATCCCTACGTCCTCTATACCCACAAACTTTTCGCTGATGGTCTTGGAGCAAATACACCCGTTGTACTTACCAGTTGGATTAGAGGTGTTCTTTCACGTCCTCACATTGATTTATTTCCGAAAAAAATCTCCGATGGATTTTCGGGACATCGATTTTCGATATCAGCTGTCAATCAGCCTCCATTTATTTTTCGAATTCAAAAATTAGATCCGTTTGGACAAATTCATATCCATTGGGAAGGAATTGAATATAGATTGATAAATATGATAGCCAAGCAAATGAATTTTTCCTTCGATATTATCGAGCCTAATGAACACACTACTTTGGGGTAAGTCGTTAAAATTCTGAAACCGATTTCAAACATTGTGCAAACGAGAATTTTATTTATTTATAGCTCCGGAGAATCGATAATAGAGGAAGTGAGACTACAAAAAGCAGACCTAGGAATGGCTGGTGTATTTCTAACTGAAGAAAGGCTTCAGAAAATCGATATGTCTTATGGACATTCTAGGGATTGTGCAGCTTTTATAACTCTGGCATCCAAAGCCCTACCGAAGTCAGAGATGTTTTCGATTGAAACCATATTATTTACTATAATTTTTTTTTATTCGTTTAGATACCGTGCTATATTGGGACCCTTTCAATGGCCCGTTTGGTTGGCCCTTACTTGCATTTATCTTGGGGGTATTTTTCCAATTGTTTTTACTGACCAACTTACTCTCCGTCACTTGATTGGCAATTGGGGAGAGATCGAAAATATGTTTTGGTATGTCTTTGGAATGTTTACCAACAGCTTTACCTTTACTGGAAAGTACTCATGGAGCAACTCAAAACGGGTTTCAACTCGCCTCTTGATTGGATTCTATTGGCTCTTTACGATTATCATAACTTCTTGTTATACAGGATCTATTATTGCTTTTGTGACGTTGCCAGCTTTTCCTGCTACAGTTGATTCTGTTAATGATTTATTGGGATTATTTTTTCGAGTTGGAACACTGGGTAATCTCTATAAGGAATTTATTATATTCCTATTGAATTTTTATACAAAGATCTTTCAATATTTAGATCGAGGTGGCTGGGAAAAATGGTTTCAGAACTCAACTCACGAGTCAACTGCAAAATTATACAAAAAAATGGAATTTGTTCATTCACTGGAAGAAGGTATTGGAAATGTCACTCAGTCTTTCTTTTGGAACTATGCCTTCCTCGGATCTAGAGCCCAATTGGAGTACCTAGTTCAGTCGAACTTTAGTGATGAGTCAGTTTCGAATTTAGTTTTAATATTGCGTGCACTTAAAATACGTTTTCTCTTTTCAGTGTTCTTGGACGCCGCTCAGCTCTTCATCTGAGTGAAGAATGCTTTGCTCCATTTCACATTGGTTTTGCATTTCCAAAGAATTCAGTTTATGCTGAAAAAATCAATTTAGCTATTCTTCTAGCGCAAGAAAGTGGGCTTATTTCAAAACTAACCAATGAAGTATCATGGGTAATGCAGAGAAGTGTATCTGGAAAACTTCTCCAAGCTTCTTCATCGCATGCCTTGAGGGAAAGAATTCAAGAAGAACGTCAATTAACCACCGCCGATACGGAGGGAATGTTTCTGCTCATGGGTATTGGCTATGTTCTTGGTGGCCTAGCATTGGGTTCGGAAATTATTGGTGGTTTCACCAATAAATGTCGTCAAATTTTGAAAAAAGCTCGCAAGTCTGTCTCGAGCGGAATTTCCTCTGCAAGGAATTCAATTGATTTCACCAATAAAACAGATTTAGCTGATTATTTACGCAAAAAAGCAATACGACATGAAAGTCGAGAAGCTGCAGATGAATCAAATAATAAGTTTTTCGGTTTAAAAGAATTTAAACTTACTAAAGCTACTTTGAAGGAACTTTACGGATCCTATAACAAACCGGAACCGAATATTATTTTTCAAAATGGACAATTTATTTTGGAATCTGATGCTAGATCAATAGAATCGTCAGTGAGAACAATGACTACACCTTCTAGTCTTGGAGACTTTCCCTTACAGCAAGATGTTGAAGATGTAGTTCATCATTTGGATGCTTGTATTGATGTGCATGATCATCAACATCAAGCAATTAATAATAATTGCGCTTTGGATGATATTAATGAAACCATTGTCGAAGAAGTTGAAAATCCTTTTGGAAGTTTGGTTGATGATGTTAACTTAGTATCGCGATATGAAAATTTGAAGCTTTTTGACGAGAAAGAAAATTAAAAGTTAATCAGAAAATATATAACTTAAGCATAAATAATATGTGCTTGTACTTAGAATACTTTTTTTTTCTTCAATAAATGCACGCAATAAATATTTTGTGTAATAAATGCTTGTTTGTATTTTTTGGAATGTTTGAAACAACCCGGCCTATCACAGAATCCATCGTGGAAAATCCCCGAATGGATTATTCCACTACGAACCCCGAAAAAAAGGATTCACAAAATCCGAATGGAATCGAAAAAAGCAATGCCTCATTAAAAGAATTAATTCTGATTTTCGAAACCAGCTGTCCTATGTCACAGCAATACTTGGAGCTTTTAAAAGAAAAATTCCCTTAAACTTTTTATAAAGTCCCATCTTTTTTCCCTTTTTTTTTTACACAAAAAAGCTGAATATTTGTGTTAAGTACGGCTAGACTCTTTGTTTTAATAAATATCGCAAAAAATCCCAAAATCCCTGAGCACTATTACAGCTGTCAAAGGATTGAGATCGTGAAAAAAGTTGTGTCGTTGATATTTGTTTATTTATTCAACGTTTAGCATTTTTTTCCCAAGAAAATAGATTCAACACAAAAATGAAGGGAAGTTATAAAAAAAAAGTGGTTTCAAATGTACTGAGGAACTAATTTGAGCCCGGCTTGTTTCAAAAGTGATGTGTTCGTTTAATTCCTCTTTTTTTCCTAGTTTTGTTTATACTTCTTTTTAAATTGTTTCTTAATGGCGTGGTATTCAATTATTTTAAGAGTTTAAGAATTTTTAATAAAATCAAAATTGATTAATTTGCGTTTGCAACCATTGCAAATTTTAGAATTTGTAAAAAAAAAAGCATTTTTTAATGAAACAAGCGTTTACTACTTGGCTACAAGAATCAGTTGTCGTAGAAAAGGACGTCATATTTCCGTTTCATTCGGAATTTGTGATACTAAATTTCCCGAATTTCGAAATTCTTAATAGATCTTTCACTACGAATGGATTGTGCAATACATTTTTCGTGATTCGTAGCAAATTTTCATTTACGATGGAATTTGTGATAGGGCTGATTAACTTTTAATGAGTATCTAAATTTGTATTAATTTAGTTTTTGTTTGTTTTCCCTTTCTTTATGTTTTGAATTTAATTGATTGACTACAGAAGGCACCCTGGGTGCCAGACCATAACTTGATACAATCGAGCATTGCCAGCACCTATTTTAATTCAATCGAGTGTCCTCGATTGTATCGTCAGATTTAGCAGCACACAAACTTGAAAGTGACGTTTGAAACAAAAGTTTATGTTTTCTTGCAAGAAATATCGCAAAGCTCATTTCAAATGTACATATTACACGAATTTTCCGAGTACGGTTAGGCGTTCGAAAATCCTCTAAACGCCAGAGTTATATATTACGAACAATTCCATATATTCTGTAATTCAGAGTTAATACTAAAATCCTTATCTATTTCCTACATCAGTAGGGCAAAATATTCTGCCCTAGCGAGGTATCCGTCGGAGCGGAATCGGAGTATTTTTGCTTCGAGGTATTCTTCCGAACAGCGTTCGGAACGTTTTTCCGACATTATGGAAAGTGCATTGTTGTTTAGCGATACAGTGCAATCGAGTGCGTTTTGAAGTGACATTTTTGACATCTCTAATGAACTTTGAACCTCCGATGTCGTATGCATGTCGGAGAGTTTTCCGCTCCGAACGGATACCTTGCTAGGGCAGATTATAAATGGATTATAAATTTGAATACACTTTTTAATTTTTTTTATTATTTCAAAATATGTAGAAGATATCATTTTGTTTAAACATCTAAGTTCTACACGATCTTTTATTGTTTAACAAAAAAAAAAAAAAAAAAAAAAAAAAAAAAACAACTATATTGTTACAAACTAATCATATTTTTTATTATAATAAATACAAAATTTTATTTAACAAAACGTTTTTACGTAGAGTTGTTTTGCTAAAACAACGAAATTACAAAAAAATGATTTTCATTAATTTTAAAACATTGACAATACATATTTTGATATTCTTTCATTTCGAAATTTCAATCTCAATACAAGTTGAAGTACGTAAATTATACAATTGATTGTACACATTTACTAATTAAACATTAAAATAATGACTTTTCAGGAATAACATTTTTTCGCACGATACGAGACTTGATTCATATAATATGTGAAATAATTATAATGAGAAAAATCAAATACAATACAATTTAAACAAAAAAAAAATGTGAAATATGAATGTGATTGTTTGAGATTAAATTTTAAGTAATATTTGCTTTGAGTAGTATTCGTTTATATTTGTTGTTGCTTTTTTAAAAAAAAAACACACCGAACATTATTGGTAATGACTCAATGTAATTAATATGGGCATTGATGAGTTTTTTTTTCTAACAAAATCCTCGAATGCAAATGATTTAACTTTTTTTTCTAATTTTTGTTTAACGTTTTGGGCGCATTTGAAATTTACTTTGGGGGTAAGAATCAAGCAGATGCTACACCAATTGCAACACCACCAATAAAAGCAGTCAAGAAAATGTGTAAATCGTTGATTTTTGGTCCATGTTCATCACCAATCAAGTTACTGTACCATTTCTTTCCTTTCTTGGCTTTGTTTTTAATTATTTCCTCAGCACGGTCCAATTTGCGGTCAACAAAACGTTCGGCCTGAAAATAAAAAAAATATTTTTTTTGTATGTCAAAAAAATTGCAAATTAACGCGGGTTTTTGTTGCATCCAAGTCAAGCTTTCGTTTGTGCAGAATGACTATGTATGGAGAACGATCCGCATAGACCTAACCGAAACCTTTGATGTGCAAATTGGATTTCGAAAAGACGATGCCCTGTCATGTGATTTCTTCAACATGGTTCTTGAGAGAACAGTACAAAAGTCTGCATGGATTTAACAGTCAATGAGGGCAAGAACAAGTACATGCTGTCGTCACAAAAATACACAAAAACCCGTTGTCTTGGACAACGATTCCAGGGCTGAGATCAAACGAAAGTTCACTTTTGTCAATCGATGTTTCTTCGGGTTAAGAAGGATATTGAAAAGGACAGTCATCTCGCAAATAAGGTGGCGCACGCAAGTGGAAGGCGACCTCAACCAACGTGGCGTGAGAAACTAGAGTCTGCTAGCTAGCTTTCGTTGAGGTCCTGGTCCATTCCGGAGTGTAGCGCCACCTCAAGTAAGTTATTAAGCAAAGGCTTTGAAATAAAAATCCTAAAAAATCAAATATTCATCCAAATAATCCGACTAATGAGTTACGGAGGAAATCAGAATCAATTTTGACAGGTTGTCATGACCTTGTCATCTAAGATATCTTGCGCATGGTTTTTAAACCTGCAATCTATGGATCCTATTATGTGATACACATTTGATACAATATCCAAAATCCATCTGAAGAATGTGAAATAAAATAAAAATAAAAAAGGATATACACGTATTAGAAAAACACCTTTTTTTTCTTTGTGACAAAAATAATGGTTTAGTGTTCCTGTTTATTTGGATTAAATTTCTTTTAAAATCTTATAATTGAAACAAAAAAATCGGATTTATTTTCCAAAAAAAAATGCAACAAATGCATAAAGTTCTTACATTTTAAGTGTATTTTTGGTTTTACAAAATTTTAACATAACATAATAAGAAAAATAATGATAAAAAATAATTTAGTGTTACATTAAAACTAATCGAAATATTTAAATGAAAATTGAAAATCTTTTTCACAAACGAATGAAACATGGTGGCGGAAGAACTTTAATTAAAGTGTTTTTTTATTTTTGAAAATGTGTAAGCAACTTGCGGAAGATGGGCAGAGGCAAAGCATCAAAATTATGCTGAAGCTAGTCCAAGGAATGCACCCCCAACAAAGGCAATCACAAATTTTGAATTCTTTTTCACAAGGTTTTTGCCCTACAGACGAGAAAACAGAGAAAGTTTCATTCAGTGGGTAAATATAACAAAAAACAAACAAACAAACAAAAAAATATATTGATTGGGCTGTTAGTTCGAAATGATTATCGTAGTGGAATGAATATTATATTTTATGAGCTAATGATAATGATGGTAGATTTTGTTTCTTTATTTAATACTTAATGCATAGAAGTTAAAGACCTACCTTATCCGCCCAGCTTCGTTCATGGCCAGTTACTGCTTCTTCGACTTTATCAGTTACTTTGTCGATCTTCTTTGTTACTTTCGACCAATCGACTTTGATATAACCCTCTTGGTGAGCAATTTCCATGACAATGATACCACCGCCAATAGCAAAGGCGGCAATTTTTCCAATTTTACCAGTGGCAAAGCCTGTGGCCCTAGAAATGGAAGAAATTATATTAAGTACCAGCGGAAAGACAGGAGCGTCAACAATAATTTTTTTTTTTAAGCCGCACTATTTTCGGAGGATTTACGGGGGTTTAGAGAGGTTCATCTGTCAGTGTGAACACAGACTAAGTAGGTATAGCCATTATGAAAGAGGACACTCAACACCAACATCTTGGACATATATATAGACATAACATAGACAGCTATAACTTTAAGGGAATAAGGAAGTTTGCCTACCTAGGGTAGTGGTATATCTCCACCAAAAATTTGTTCAAAGTAAATACATTTCATTGGCTTAGAGTGAAAAGTATCTAAAGCTAAATCCATGTATATTGTTATCATTATGCGATTCTAGCAAAGAAAATCATCACTTCAATTTTTAGTAGAAAATATCACTTATCAAAGCTCCAACATAAACACAACATAAATGATGTAATCTCAGCTTCGATCGCCGCTAGCATCACTACTCGAATCTCTTAAAGCACCCTAAGATGCTCAGGTGTGAAACTCCTTTTAATTAAGAACATTTTATTAAAAGTGAATTTTAATTTATTTTTTCCTCTCAAAAAAATGTTGTATTTCACAAGTTTAAGCTCGCAGCAACTAAATTCGAAAACAAAATCAACATATAAAGGACATTGAAAAAATATGATTGAATACAAACTAAATTAAGAAAGGTTCTTCTTAAAAAATATTTGTTTATGTATAATAATTCTTTAACATAAAAAAAAAATTAGATACGATTTTTAAGTAATTAATAATATAATATACAGGGTGTCCCATAAACAATGGTCCAAACAGAAACTAATGATAGGGCAGGTAATGACTACTCAGAATTGAACCAGGTATTTGGTCACCCTGTCTGTAATTGATTTTTGTTTTTCTTAATTTTTTCACTTAAATATTGTATGATAGTATTTCTGCATTAAAATAATTATTGATATCCTGCACCATTTTGCTCAAATTTAATAAATAATATGACATTTTGTCCAAACCTTTTTTTTACTTCAATTTCATGTCATGTCATGTGACTCAATACTGGTTTTTAGTTTTAAAAATTGGCCATACTATTGAAGTTTCTTAAAAGGTATAAAATTTACCAATGCAAGCTTTAATTCAAAAGTTATAAGAATTTTAACTCAAACAGGGTTGTAAAATAAATAAAAATAAATCTTTTTTTAAATAATAGATGTTTTATTAATTTTTATTTTTTATTTTTACAGTAAGCTCAAATTTTGTTTACTTACTTAAAAAATTGTTCAAAGTGGTTTCCTCCTATACTTGTACAAGATCGAAAACTTCTTAAAAACTGTAGTATCTTGTGCTACCCGAATTTGGAACCATTGTTTCGAAAGGACAACATGGAATACCAAAATTGACAATTCAGAGGATGCTTGTAACGGAAAAACTTGCATCCTTTTCATCTGCATCACCTCCAGACTAGATTTCAAAAGGATTATCGATAAAGACTGGAATTCTGTCGAATTATTCTTGATACAAATCAAGAAGATTCAGGCTTTTTCAAAACAAAAAATATGGACTGGTGAATTTCGGGATAAAAAGATGGAAACGTAAATGTTGATAAATCATAACAATCACAGTTAGCAATTGGAAAATCCACATTTGATACGTGCCGGAAAATCGCAATACCAATTCAAAATCAATTTATGGACTGTACGGATTTTCGAAATTATAAAAACTTACCTTTATTCGAAGATGAACGTTCTTTAAATTCCTATCAACAATTTCTGAAAATGTATGTATACACACAGTGTTTGCCAAAACTAAAACACGAAATTACTACACATTGGAAAAAAATTAAAAAACATTGAAAAAACTTGTGATCATTTAATTTTTTTTGTGTATAATCGCAATTTAATGGTCTTTAATTCGCTACTAAAACTCATAATAATATAAAACTCATTGAAAGGTAAGTGAACAAAAGGAAAGCACAAGCACCCTATTTATGTCATTAGTTATAAGCAAATTTGCTTCTAATTTACTATGTACAAAGTTAACTATTTTTTGTCCTCAAGCAACCAAAAAAATTTAAAAAATTGTTTTAGATCAGCGGCGGCGTTTTAGATCAAAAGTGGAAATAGAATGTTTCGCAATAAATATATTTTAAAAAGGGTGAATCAGTAACATTTATTGGCAATAAATTTTGTATATATGGCAATTTCTCCTATAATATCTCGGTTTCGTGCTGGTGATAATGTCCAAACGGTGCATAGTGGTGGTAGACCTCGAAAAACCACCAGTCGCGATGATAAACAAAATGATCAGGCTAAATTAAAAGTACCCCTTCATGACATCAAACATTGTTCGAAAGGAACTAGACCTAGAGATCTCAAGCAGGACGATGTTGCGAAGGCAACGGTGCATAGTGGCTTGAAATCTTAACTATACAAAAGCCATTTATTTTACTCACTAACTGGACTTTGGCAAAATGAAAAACTCTTTTTTTCTGATGTATCCAAATTCAATTAGTCATAGTTACTTCTATTCTACAAAATAAATTTCCCTGACTTTCCCTGACTCTCCCTGACCAAATTTAAACGAAAAATTTAAATTGTAACTCTTTGATAAACATAACTTAATATGTATTTGTGACAACATCATTATGCGCTTATAAAGTGCTAATTAAGTACCAAACAACAAAATTTAGTGCTCCTGTACTTTTCTTGTAAATAAATGCAGTTAGCAGAGCAATTACCGTAAAAAGTTTAAAATGTAAGGAACAAAAGTTTTAGCGTAGTATTTTGGAGCTATTTAAGAGCTCTAGGAATCCGAATAAAAATTTAAACACAAGAAATTCTCAAAAAATAGAAGACATTTAACCATCTAGTTTTTAGTGATCGAATAAAAATGGATAATTGTATTAAATACTAAAAGATAAACAGGAACTTAATAACATATTATGTACATTAAAAAAAAAAAATAGTAGATAGGTACGTGTGAAATTTGTTTTGTTTTTTTTTTTCATTTCAAATTTGAAAAAATTGAAAAATAGCTTGCCAGACGTATTTTGCAACGTCTGACACCTACATGACCAGTTAATTGATAAACAGTTTATATAACGGAATGAAAGAGAAGCCAAAACTATTGAAATTACTTAAAAATCAATTTTTTACCGTTTCAAAAGTCACGCGTACAGAAAAACGCAACGTATCCCACCAGCCAGGCTTTCAAAATTTCACTCGAGATAGTAGGCGTTTTTTTTGCAAGCCCGGGGGAAGTTGGTTGACGTCGGTTTTTTCATCCAATTCCCCCCGGACTTGCAAAAAAACACGCCTAGTGACGGTTACAACATATTAAAAAATCATGACTATTGAAATGCTTTTTTTTTGTCGACGTTGCTAACTAATAACTTAAATTCGATTCTTCTCAAACATTTTAACTTTTTTCGGTCCAATAAGATTGCCTTTCGGAACGAAATACAGAGGAGGGCCCCCTGAGTTCAACGAAATATTTAATTTATTTCATGGTGAAAAAATTCGGTGCTCAAAAAATTTTCTCTAACCGCTTTCCAAATTCCCTGACAAAATTCGCGTTCCCTGACTTTCCAGTTGGGTGGCAACTATGGAGCGATATGTATAATTAAATGTAAATATTTACTATTGTAATAGCCCGCGACGAAATGGTTATCGAAATCTCATGTCACGAAAAAACGTCTCTCACCTTAGCCCTTCGGATTCGGAAACAAATTGTAGGCAGTGTTGCCATAATCACAAATTTCATTATGCTAGATTTCAAATTCCATAATGCTTAATCGTATGGGAGCTCAAAAAACAGAATGCTAGATTTTAAAATCTATTCGTAGAAAATTTTCCCTTTACCAAACTTATATTTCAATGATTCAAAGAACAAAATCTTGTAATAATGCAAAATTAAAATTTATTATTTCATAAATAAGGCCCAGTTTCACACTCGAATAAGTGTCTTTTATTAAGTGCCAAATATGGAAAACTAACGCCCAATTTCACATTGTAAACTTATCGGAATAAGTGACACTTAAGTCTCCCATATTGGACACTTAAGTGCCACTTACTCAGACAGTAAGAGCCAGTTTCACAGTGAAGTAAGTGTCACTTAAGTGCTAAATATGGAAAACTAATTCCCAATTTCACAGTGTAAACTTATCGGAATAAGTGACACTTAAGTCTCCGATGTTGGCCACTTAAGATCCACTTACTCAGGTATTAAAACTGCGGCTAAACTGCCAAAACGAGAAAATTAAGTGCCACTTACTCTGTTAAGTGTGCACTCTGAAACTGGCCCTAAAACTGCTCCTAAAGTGCCAAAATGAGAAAATTAAGTGCCACTTATTTTGTTAAGTATATGCACTGTGAAACTGGCCCTAAGTGTCATAAATGGGTGACATGAAATAAGGCCTAACGAAATAAGTTAAAATTTCAGATTATGCCTTATTTCGTTTTGAAAATGGAAATAAAGCCAAATTGGCCTCACTGTTTATGCTGGGTAATGAATCATAGTTCTGCACATTTTTGGAAAGAAAAAAAAAAACATAAAAACGAAATATGGCCAAACTGGCCTTATTTCGTTTTCAAAAGCGAAATAAAGCCAAATCGAAAATAAAAATATATTATTTTGAAAATATTTTTTAAAGGTATATGAATTAATGATTGAAAATCAATTTGGGCATTCAACAATGCCAATATAAATTCGGATAATGCTAAAAAAGCATTTGGCATAATTTTTAAATTACATAATGCTTTTTTCTCGCGTATAATGCTAGATCTAGCATTAATAATGCCAAAATGGCAACACTGATTGTAGGTCCCCTCCATTCTTGCCGAATAAAAACACGCACATAGAATTGGTTGAGAATTGTAAGACACCTAGGTAGTGGTTTTCCATTTTGTTTTAATCTATACATACATCATGTACATTGTACATACACATAAAAGCTGAAAAGTACTACCATTTTTAAAGGTCATGGTATTATACCATTATAAAAATATATAGATATGTATTTATATGGCTACGAATGAACCACCAAAACCGATTGAATCATCCATTTCAGGTTTTACTTCATATCACAGATTTATGAACAACTCGACCAATAATCGACGGAAGCTATAATACTTTTTTCGCAATTTGTTGTATAATTGTATTCCGATAGGTTTTAAGATAATGGTTGATTGTCAATCTAATGAACAAAACAAAAATAATTTGAAATATTTGGGATGAAACGCGGCTAAAGAAAAAAACTCAAAAATTGTCGTCATATGGGACCGAAAATATTTATTTATTATGCGGCGCACAACGAAAATTTATTAATTTTGACGCGACTTAACAAAAGAATGCTTTACCCTAGGGAAGAGGAATCAAACTTTTTTTGTCTATTTAAATCTCGACTGCAAAAATACATAAGTAGCTAAATTCCATTAGTTTGCCAAACATAATAATAAATATAAACAAATTCTTTTCATGTTGCAATTTTGCATAAATAGGTACGTAATAAACTAAAAATAGACTTCGAACATAGACAATTTAGTGAACCTCCCATGATATGTTTTTTTCTTTATAGGTATTGAATAATTAATAACAAAAAAAATAACTATTATTGTTGATTTCGTCATTTTAGACATCAAACAAAAAATATAAATTAGTTTGATATGAAAATGTTTTTAGACATGTTCTCATCGGGTTGGCTTGAGTAAACCTGACCAGTGATGGAAATCGACTTTTTTCGATTGTACTGAACGCTGAAACAAAATAGTACTGAAAAAGAACAAATAGTACTGGGCTCTTTTAAATGGATAAAAACTAACAAACACACAAATTCAAAAACAAAATTGATTTATTAAGAAGAACAAAAAAATTCATTTGTTATAAATAAGGTAACATAGTAAAGGAACTTCATTATTATAGCTAAATAAAAAACAGACGGATCCCGTATCACAGTAAGGAGCCGGTTGTAGGTTTCATTGAATCTCATCATTGAATATTTAAATTTTTAGTTTTGAGGTTTTTAAAATCCTAAATCATTATTAAACTGTCAGGTTTATTTTTCCATTGAAATAATCACTGATTTTGCTTCCTAAACATCTGAAAATTAAAAATAGAATTTTCAATGATATTACGTATAACTGGTGCCTTAGATAAGAAAATAATAGTAAATTAGGTAATTAACTTTTTTTTTACTCTAAAAGTTCTTCTTTTTGAAGAGCATTGTTTGTCACGTTTTTATTCACAAGATCTTTATTAATTACAAAACTGTGACAACATTCCTTTTTTTGCTTTCTATCAGCATTCATTTTTCAAAAACCAAATTTTTGCCCAAAATTCCGATACAGATACATTTCTCAGTTTCTTAATATATTCGCAGTCAGCTAGAGCTCTATATTCGTTGCTTATAGCTTCAATATTTTTGTGTTTATTAGGAAAAAACTTTAAAACAAATTGAACGATGGAGTTAACTACTATTGCGCTTTGTGAGAAATTTTGAAGTGCGTTTAAGAAAACGTCATCGAAATCCAATCTTCTTCTAATATCTTAGCAGAAATGTTATGTAAAACATTTTAGCATGATTTTTGAAGCCCTGTATAACTTTTTCACTGAACTTTTTAAAAGTGTATAAGATTTCACATTCGGTGACGCAATATATCTCCATAACTGGTAGGTGATTTTGCAAAAGCCAATAAAGGCTTTTCATCAAGAGATTCCCTTACCATAAAATTTCTACATAATTGTTTAAAAATTAATTTCATTGTTGGAAGCAAAATAATAACGTAGATGAAGATAATTAGAAAACTACTTCTGTTTTAGTGGAGGGATTGAATATATGTTGAGCCCAACTGTCGTACCTGGGCGAAACGGAACTTTTGGAGTTGAGGTCACTTGAACTTAAAAATTGGAAGCTAAATATGTACTCTTAACATATTCAGTTCAGTATTTAAAAGCAAATGAGCGCAGCCCAAGTGGGGATGGTTTTGATATTGGGTAATTGGGCTTTGAGTATGTTCGCATCGCACATAGATTTTTTTTAATGAAGATAAGAGAAAATTATCAATTTTGTACAAACAATTCAAAATTGTACTGAAAATGGCAAAGATGTACTTACGTACTGAGAAAATCAAATTGTACTGAATTCAGTACAATAGTAAGGCTTTTTCCATCAGTGAACCTGACCTTGAAATTATAGTGCAGTCATCTCAGAGCGTCACCAGATAAAATTATTGATTACATTGGATAATACTTAACAATGTAATGCGAGTCCATTGATTTCTGGTGAATCATAACAAACGATAACAAGAAAATTTTCAAGAATCTATAGATTCACCGGCGACAGAGAAGACAACATCACCTTACGTCACAATATGCCTACCCGAAATCCAAAACCGAAAGAAAAAACATACAAAAGTACTCCATTCATTCAAACGCACGCATGTTTGTATTACGAGAAGAAGACGGATTGAATGAAGTGCCGCAGAGTTACCTAACAAAACAAAAAATAAGACTAGTCGCAGTAGGTACTTACCATCCAGATGCAACTCCAATAAATAATTGGGAGTAGGCAGACCTAGAACTGATATCTCCAAGGATTCCACCGAGGAATTTCGAAGCACTTTCCGACATTTTTTCGATTTCTTTGTTGTTGCTGAGTTCTTTCTTTGATTTTGTCCAATCGCTCATGCCTTAGTGGAATATATTATAAAAGATCCTAATTAATATAAATAAATGTAAAATACAAATTAAATTAAATCACAGTTAAATTTAGGATGTTTTTTTTTGCACAAAAAATTTGTGTAACCAAAATGTTTTATTCTTTTTTTGTTGTTCACATGACTCAAGTAGCTTAGTTTTCTTGATTTTTACTTACTTTACTTTTACTTTTGAGAATTCTCGAGTTGATTAACTAACTTTTATTTCGTTTTTCGTGTTATTTTTTTTAGTGGAAGAAAAAAGCCAATTTGCGTGTTTGATTTGATATCGAATGAAATGAATTGCTTTTTGCTTGCAACAACAACTGACAGGTGAATTTGATTGAAAATTTGACCTTTTTTGCAAAATCTACTCTACGGCCATTTTTGTTTTTAATGGAATCTCATTGGTTTGAGTCTAGAATATGGAAAATTAACGTTCCGGATACAGTACGAAACGAGATTTTTGAAGTGTGGTGAATAAAATATAATTACGTATTTCTTTTAATGGTCGCGTTCGAGTAAAATTTAAAAGCAATCCGGATTGGTTGGTGTTGTTGTAATCCTATAGGAAAACAGCTGATGAACCAGCTGTTTTCCTAAAAAATCTGAAAGGCATCCTAAAATTTTTCGGATTTTTGTGGGAAAAAACAGCTGACATCTGACATACGTGTCAGCTAATTTTCAGCGTCTAGTCTCTCACTTTTAGTGGGAATGGATTAAAGAACACGCGGGATTTCTAGTTTGTGCTTTGTCACATAGATTTTGATTTTTACCGAACAAAATTAAATGTAAAATTTTATCAGCCAAATTAATAAACATGGAATAGCGAAAGGTTAGGTCTTATTCCGTGGACTAAGAGCAAAATGTTATGAATGAAAGAAAATTTCTAAAAAGTGACGTGGACTAAGTTAAACCACCGAAGAAGGTGGTTTAGCGAAGGAATAAGAACCAGATGCACAGTGCGTTGGCCAGTGGACAAAAATAAAAAAATAAAATGTGTTAAATGGAGACAAAATGCTATTGAACTGAATTTGTATATGTTTGGTAACAGTAATTATTTATTTTTGCATTATTTATGTGTTATTTGTTTGTGCATTAGCGGCATTTTTCTTAGAAGCTTAGGGAATTTGCGCTTTAGTTCTACTCTGCATTCAAATTAAACTGGTTTATTATTTAGCGTGTAAATAAAAGTTACAAAAATTGTTAAATTTTTTTTGTGAATTATAACTATGGATATTTCACGAGCCGGTACGTTTAATTTTTTGAATATTTTGAAGTGAAAAAGTTCCTAAAGATAATAAATTAAAATTGTTCTACTTTTGAGATGAACAAAACAATTAAGTTGGTATTTAAATTAGAACGTAGCAAGCTGTAGCAAAATATTTTATCTCATTAAATTTTCTCTTTTATCTACTTTGCAAAAGTATATAGTTTTCTTGCTAATAATTGCTAACCTTGAAAATATTTAACATTTCGTAGAATCAACTCCAGTAATAAAAAACGAACAAGTTTTTGAAAAATGGGCTTCAATTGGAAAATGTTCGAAGATTTAGGAACTAACGGATTTTATTTTGGATGTCCTACAAATGAAAGATTGCTCAAGTGCAATCAAAAGTTATTTGACCCAAAAAATTAGAGATTTTGACTCTAATGTAACTATTCGATGGAAACAATGCTCCCGGAACCACGCTTTGGTTGTCAAGCGGCACAATAGTTGGTTGAAAAGTGATTTTGTACTTCCTCATAGTATGTTTAAACTCCTAAGCAAACCCATCTTTTTGGAGGGAAATAGTTGTGGCAGACCCCAAAAGCCATTTGGGGAGTCTTCCAACAAAACTAAAAAGCGCAGAGTAGAGGATCTTGTGGCTTCAAAAACTAGTGAGGAGCAAAAATGTCTGAACGTTTATCTGGAGGTGATGGTGGAGAGGTAACTGAAACAACGGCTTCTGTTCATCTCCAAGAACTGCTAAATAGGACTATCAGTATAGTTGAAATTGCTGAAATTGCTAACATAGAACAAACCATAACTGCTCCGTTAGTATGTAAGTGGGGCTTCGACGGAAGTTCCGGGCATAACCGACGAATTTTTATTTTTAAATGCTTTGTGTCCACTAGAATTGGTGGACTATAGTACGGGAAAAGAATTATGGAAAACTCCCCGATCTTCTTCTACTATGTATTACACACCAATTAAATTTATGTTTATTAAAGAAAATGCTAAACTTGTGCAAGATGAAGAAGTCAAAATAAATGAACTCATAGCTCAACTCTCTAACCACTGTGTACGAAAAAATGGGTTTTTTATTGAAATTTCTTTTAAAATGTTATTCACCATGATAGATGGGAGTATTTGTAACGTTTTATCAAAAACAAATGCGGCATTGTTACATTTGCAGTGCGACTCCGAAGGAGATGAATAGAGAAACAATATATGAAAAGCCAAAAAAAGTAGAAAATTACCGCTTCGGATTGTCAACTTTACATTCCTGGATAAGATGCTTTGAATGTTTATTACACATTTCATACAGGCTTCCTTTTAAAACTTGGCAAGTGCGTGATTCGGAGAACAAAGTTATATTACAAAATAGAAAAAAAGAAGTACAAAACTCTTTTAAAACCAGAATGGGGCTTATAGTGGACAAACAAAAACCAGGATTTGGTTCCACTAATGATGGAAACACTGCAAGACGTTTTTCGCTAATCCAAAAATAACTGCAGAAATAACTGGAGTTGACGCAGGCCTTATACAAAAGTTTTCTACTATTTTAAGAGTAATAGCTTCTGGACAAAATATTCATTTACCAGCATTTTCCGAATTACTAACCGAAACTATAGAGCTGTACCTTCAGCTTTATAATTGGTATTATATGCCCAGCAGTGTTCACAAGCTCTTAATTCACGGAACAGATATAATTTCATTTTTTGAAATACCGATTGGTCAGCTTTCAGAGGAAGCCTTAGAAGCTAGCCATAAAGAGTTTCGAAAAAACCGTCTTACTCACACCAGAAAATTGTCACGAATCTATACCAACGAAGACTTAATAAATGTACTATTGCTTAAGTCTGATCCAGTTATTTCGCAACATAGGCACGCGATTTCAAAAAAAAATGGGAACGGAAAACTATGATGACATCAAAGAATATTTAACACTGACTGAAAGCATAGAATCATCTTGTGAAATGCAATATTTTACAGATGGTGACGATTTCGATGATTCTGATTAGATGTTTTTTATATTTTTTTTAAAGGAAAATGTATTAAATGTAATCTGTTATTATTTTATTGCAAAGAAAATTTGTCAAGCAAAATGCTTTTTTATGTAAAAAAAAATTTAAACTAATAAAAACATCTACATTTATTTTGTTAACGTTTATGATGAGAACTCTTTAAATTGTATTTCGTATAATTACCCAATCATTGTTTTCATGTAAAATAAACCTTGTTTTACATTTCCGAAGCCGATTCTAAACCAAAAATAAATAAATCACTCAAATTCAGATTTTTGTCCATCATCCCTTTAAGCCTAGTACGCTGCTGATGCGAAACGAAAAATCCCATACAAAAATGACACAACGAAATCAGAAACGGAAAATTTCGTTTTGCTTTTCGTTTTGCAGTACGCTGTTCGAAGAGCGAAATTTATAATTGTAGCAGATTATTTGGAGAGCTCTCCGCTCCATTTTCGCACTGAAATAATTATACAGACTATTTATTGTGTGCGGAAAAATGACATTTGTGTTTTTTTTTGTGTTTTTTTTTTTGTTTATCATTTTCTTACATCATGGGTTTCTCTGATTTTTGCGTTTATGTTTGATTTTATTTTTGGAATTAGTGAAACTCTCCAAGGATATTTTCCGTTGTGTTTTCGCAAGCGTTTCGTTGTCTGTTTGGAGATCACAGAAAAATTTCGTTTCGCATCACCAGCGTACTAGGCTTTATACTCGACGCACTGTGAGATGTGTCAAATTTATTCTGAAATAAAAAAAAATACTTAAGTAAAGGCTAGTACGCTGCTGACACAACGAAATCATAAACGGAAAATTTCGTTCTGCTTTTCGTTTTGCAGTACGCTGTTCGAAGAGCGAAATTCATAATTGTAGCAGATTATTTGGAGAAGTCTCCGCTCCTTTTTCGTACTGAATTAATTATACAAACTATTTATTGTGTGCGGAAAAATGACATTTGGGTTTTATTTGGGTTTTTTTTTTGTTTATCATTTTTTTACATCATGGGTTTCTCTGATTTTTTGCGTTTATGTTTGATTTTGTTTTTGGAATTAGTGAAACTCTCCAAGAATATTTTCCGTTGTGTTTTCGCAAGCGTTTCGTTATCTGTTTGGAGATCACAGGAAATTTTCGTTTCGCATCAGCAGCGTACTAGGCTTAAAGATTGCCAATTTAATTTTTTTTGCAATGATACAAGACCAGTTGCATCGGATCGGGAATACCCCTAATGCAAATCTATGGCATGCATACCAACAATGTAGAAACCCAGTTCAAAAAGAAAATTCAAAAAACATAATCCCTTTTTATAAAAAACAAAATTGAGAATGCAAATAATCAAAAAGATATGTGGATAAAATTTAAAAAATATGTACTTAAGAAAAGTATAAAGAAACAATAGCCGTTTTTTATTATGACCCATGATCCATATGGATCAAACGCCAAAAATCAGAGAAACCCATGATGTAAGAATTTGATAAACAAAAAAAAAACACAAATAAAACTCAAATGTCATTTTCCGCACACAATAAATAGTCTGTATAATTAATTCAGTGGGAAAAAGGAGCAGAGACTTCTCCAAATAATCTGCTACAATTATAAATTTCGCTCTTCGAACAGCGTACTGCAAAACGAAAAGCAGAACGAAATTTTCCGTTTATGATTTCGTTGTGTCATTTTTGTATGGGATTTTTCGTTTCGCATCAAGCCTAGTACGCTGCTGATGCGAAACGAAAAATCCCATACAAAAATGACACAACGAAATCAGAAACGGAAAATTTCGTTTTGCTTTACGATATGAGTAAGATAACACATGCCTACAAAATTTAACTTTTTAAAATTTTCCGGAATTTTTTTTATTTTTCTCTTATATTCAAAAACGGTAAATTTAAATCTACCATCCGTTTTAATCCATCAGCTTTAGTTTGGCCTACAAAGTTTTATTGTATTTTAAGTAGAGTAGTCGCACATTTTGCAGTTTGGTGCAGTGTTAATATCCAGTTATGAAGAAATTATAACAATACATCACGGAGAAGTTGTTTTAATTTCCCACACTGTTTTTGTAACATTTGCGGTGAATGAGGCTTAAATTGTTTAAAAAATTGGTGACAGAATTCGTGAAAACAGCTTATTTTGATTACTTCAAAATGCAAATGTGTAATTTATACAAGCTCTGGGTGCCTAAACCTGTTTGTCGAAACTGTGTTGTTAGTTTGCGACTATGGTCAAGTAGAACAAGACGTTCTTTGAAGCTCAATACCCCAATGGACTGGCAAAAATCAAAAAATCCCCATGATGATTGTTATTTTTGCCTCTTTAATTTAAATACAGGGTGGCGCACGAATCGTGCTACAAAAATAAAACGTAATAACTTTTTTTCTGTGTGAGTAATCGGCTTATTTTTTTTTTTATTTTGTAGGTTACTATTTAGATTTATAAAAATGGATGCTTGGGATACGGAGAAAAGAATTTGGATAGTGCAACGGTACCATGCTTTGCAGTCCGTCATTTCCGTCCAAAGGGAATTTAGGCGGGAGTTTGGCGGTAATCCCCCGAGTAGATGGACCATTATGAGGTTTGTAAACATGTTTGCCGAATCTGGAAGCATCGCACGAAGGCCGTACCATCGAGATGCCAATGTTCGGGTTCAGGATACAATCGCAGCAGTAGCATCTGCAATACAGGCCAATCCGAACGTTTCGACCCGAAACTTATCGGGGCAAATTGGAATTAGTGGACGGTCATTACAACGGATACTTCATGACGATTTAAACTTGTTTCCGTACAAAGTCCAAATTACTAGCAAGTTAAACCCTCAGGATTTGCCTGTTCGCCTGGAATTTTGCCAAAAAATGATATCAATGGCCGAAGAAGACAACACATTGATCAATTGTTTGTTCATGTCTGATGAGGCCCATTTTGATCTTAACGGCAATGTAAACAAGCAAAATTGCCGTATATGGAATGAGTCTAATCCAGAAATGCTCCATGAGACGGAACTGCACCCAGAACGAGTCACTGTGTGGTGCGCAGTTTCATCAAGGTGTATTGTCGGGCCGTACTTCTTTGAAGAAAACGGTGTAACCGTTACTGTCAATGGGGACCGTTATTTAAAGATGTTGAAGGAGTTTTTTTACCCAGAACTGCGCCGAAGACGTATACCATTCAACAGCGTTTGGTTTCAGCAAGATGGAGCAACTGCACATATAGCCAGACCAGTTATGGCGGAGCTAAACAAAAAATTCGCAAACAAATTAATTTCTAGGAACTCCACTCTTCGCTGGCCTCCAAGGTCACCTGACCTGACTGCACCAGACTTCTTTTTATGGGGTTATGTCAAGCAAGAGGTGTATAAAACGAAGCCCAGGAATTTAACTGAATTAAAGCAGTCCATAACGACAATAATTTAGGCGATCCCAACTTCAACTCTTCAGGCCGCAATGAATAATTTTTTGACCGTGGGACAGCGTGGAGGTCATTTGCGGTCTATAATCTTTAAAAACAACTAACTATTTAAAATAAAATTTAATTTTCTAACCAATAAAAAAAAAATAAATGAAATACATCGATAAAAAAAAAAGTTATTTGAATTTCTTATTGTAGCACAATTGGTGCGCCACCCTGTAGTATTAACTCAAATAACCGTAATAAATGGATTTATTATAATGTACCATCTGCCAAACGACCAACTTTTAAGGAAAAGATCATTTTTGGGTGCTTCTGAAGGAAGAAATTTTTTATTTTTGTTCGCCGCATGGCAGGTTTTTTTCTATAGGAGAATCGGTATGTCATATCTCAAAAACTGAAGCTGGTGGATGAAAATGGGTTTCATTTTCAGATTCAGGATGCCGGTTATCTACATATAATATACTTATTTTCCCTGAAAAAAATCTTTGTTGTTATGTGTAATATATTCCTCAAAATTAATTTTGTTTGCTGATGGCGGTTTGCTGTACACATCTGGAAAAAATCTAGAGGCAATGTTTAGAAGTAATAAATCAATATTTAGAGAGAATAAACACATGGTTGAAAATGAATAGACTGGTACTTAATGTCCCAAAAACTAAATATATGATAATTAGATGTAATCCTGTAAGTTCGTCCATAAATGTTAACACATATCTATAAACAATGAGAAAATAAAGCACAAACAACTTTGTAGAATTTAAGCGAACACGATTATGTTCAATATCAATATAATGTATAAGAAATATCAACAATGTGATTTAATATTATAAACTATTATTTAACGAACGATGTTAATTTAATACTCTAAACTGTGATTTCTATGTAACCTAAAGATAAATTTAAAAATTGTAAACTAAATGGCTAATTGAAGCTAAATAAAGATTCATTCATTCATTCATTCAACAAAAACACACTGTGAAAAAATTTCGTTTCGCATCAGCAGCGTACTAGGCTTAAACATGAATGTTTTGTTCCAAAATATTTTACTGTATTTCCAAGCAATACAAAAATACACAAAACATAATAAGGAATAATAATAAAGAAAATTTAAAGAATCCAATCGGCGGGGCAGCAGAATTGTTTTTTTTATTAACAGCTGAGATTGGTTTGTCAATTTTGGAAGTAAAACGTAATAGATGTCCAGTTTTTGGTACTTTTTTTTGGCACAAGATCTGACCATCGTCTTCAAACTACCCAATGATAAAGAGATAAAACTGAACCAAAGATACGTACCTCTGGTATTCGCAGGTTGTTCAGCCTCACTTTCTTGTACTGCCGTTCCATGGAGTGGTATTTGGCTTTTATTTGGTTATCTGTAAAAGTATAACCTTATACTCTTCCATTATTTTGCTTATAAGTTTCCACATTTTTGTTTTGTTGCTTAGATCGAATTTTTTCCCCAAGTGCGTATGATATTCTTCCACCAACGAAATAAATAATTTCCTCAGCGAATCAAGCCACATGTTTTTGCGATTAGATGTATTACAGGGAGTTTCATCTGGTGTATTTATTGGGACATATTCAAGGAGCTCCTCACACTCTCTAATTAATTTTTTTATTTTTACTCCTTCTGCTAAAATAGTATAAAATATAACCTTTGGTTTACTTTTTAATGAAATCGTACTTACTAATCGGACCCTCGGAATTTTGTTGGACGTTGGTGAATGGTGATGTTTATGTTCGATGGGTCTGCGCTGCACGGACTCATTAGCAGGAACCGTATCTACAATTATAAAATATATCAGATATGGATTATTCTGATTTGTTTTTGAAAAACATACTTACCGATTTTAGCAACATCGCTTGTACATAAATACTATTTTGTCTTTTATCTGGAATTGGTCGAAAACGTAAACGAAACGACTACGGAAAAAATAAATGTCACCAATTGTAAGAAAAATAAAAAAAAAAAATGAAATTACAGAAGCCTTTGCTGTAATCAAATAAACAACAAATAAAAATACAAATTAAAACTCGAATGTCATTTTTCCGCAGACAATTAATGGTTCGTGCAAATAATTCAGTGTGAAAAAGAGTGTAGACTTCTCCAAATAATCTGCTACAGTTATCAATTTCGCTTGTTGAACAGCGTACTGCAGAACAAAAATGAAAACGAAATTTTTCGTTCATGATTTCGTTGCTTCAATTTTTGTATGGAAATTTTCGTTTCGCTTCAGCTGCGTACTATGCTTAATTGAACAATTTATATTGTATTACAAAATAAAGTTACCAGTCGGAAGTTTCAGAAATATTTCGGGAGAACATTGATTGATTGTAAGTTTTGGCCATTTTTGTTATTTTAATTTTGTAATAGAACAATCTCTTGTCGCAACTTTCTTGATTTGATAAACAGGAATTCGTGAAATGTTGTGCGACGTTGTACGAAGTTTAAGTAACCAATGCAGGGTAGGTAAATGTTTTATAAATGGGAATTTATGCAACGTTACATAGCGTCTACATAAAACCTTATGCAACGGATAATTATTCATCTGTTTATCGAAATCTATTAAATAAGACTGTACGTAGTTATAAGTCACAATCAAATGGATCGAGCAGTATCATGTTTCATATCCGAAATGTTACATTTTATACCATTTATTTCATGTTTGGCTTGTTCGTTGAAGGGTAAGGCTAGGCGCGCTTTATCGAAACTAGATAAAGTTGCCTGAGATTTAAAATATTAAAAAAAAGCTCAGTAAATAAAATAAAATAGTGAAATAAAATCAAATAAATTGAATATGTAATACTTCATTGAAAAAAAAGCTAGAACGAAAAAAATAAATGGTAAATACAACGAAAATTTTGTAAATACTGCGAAAACATTCGTTCATTTGCTCCACGAATGTTTCTCGTACATTTTATAAACATACATTTGTAAATTGCACGAAAGATATTTTGAAAGTAAAATACAAATGTTTTCGTATATCTTACAAAACTTTCGTTTCCCCAGAAAATAAGAAAACCAAAAAATTCTGTACAATATACGAAATAATATTGTAGAATAAACGATCTAGCTATAATAACTTAAGAAATACGTTTGTACAATTTACGATACATTTGTGATTTAAGATACTTTATTTTTGTAGAATATACGATTACGTTTCTATATTCTACGAAATGCTTTTTTTAATATTTTACAATTAGATCGTTCATTCTACGAGTTTTTACGATTTTAAACTACGAAACATTTCGTCATAGAAGCTTAAGAAACACCATCGCGTACGCTACAAAAATTTTGTGAAGTATAGAACTGTAATCATGCTGCATTAAAATTAATATCATTTGCTATGATGAATTTTTCACTTTTTTAGTTGAATATAGCAAATCTTTGTAGTAATCAAAAAATTAAAATACAAAAACTTTGGTTAATTTTTACACGTTTGTTTATTTTAAAATTAATTAAAAACAAAAATTTTAAATCTTAATAAGTTTTCATCATCACCAGGAAGCACCTTTGTTTCTTCTTTTGCAACTAAAAAAAAATGGTCATTTTGCATAATGTTTAAAAAAATAAGAAAAGTTTACTTACGTTTTTTTTCATTAAGTAGCGCAATATAGTATCCACATTTAAAGGACGAATGTGAACGTCAATTATTTTATACTTATTAAACTTAAACAGCGAATACACTTATCCAAATGCAATTATAAAATTTCTTTTCTTTCGTTATTTGTGTTTAGTTTCAAAGCTAAAACTACTTCATTTTTTACTTTCAAGTTTATTCGTTTTTTAACTTCGTTTTTATTTACTTTCTTACTTTTTTTACTTTGTTTTATTGACTTTTTAATTTTTCTTCACTTTATGTAATTTATATTTCACGTTTTATTCCCAATTAATAAATATTTTTACTTCTTTTTTTCAATTTCACTAAATGACTAGATTTAGCTAAAGATAAACGTTGAAAAATGAAACAAAACTCATGATTTGTTTCAATTGTCATCGTTTCTCGACTGCTTTTGCCGATGCGAGAGTTACAGAACGTAGGCACTGGATGTATTGAGTGAATAATATGTTTTTCTTTCGACAGATCTTTTCAATGACAGCCAAGATTCAATGATTGCTATGACCGACTTGTCAAAAAAATTCCACCGCAACTAGCTTATGAATTTAATTTTTTTTAATTCACAACTTCCAACTAGCTTATGAATTGAATTTTTTTCAACCTAGGAACATATAAACATTCCTCGTCAGACTTTTTGTTAAGCCAGGAGGCGTTGGTATGTAAACCCTTTTTTCTACTTTGGAAGGAAGGGGCATATGAACCATCATCATATCATTTATTAAGCCTGGAGGGCAGTACATAGACCCTTTTTTCCATAATTTGATAGAAACATTTTTGATACAACAGTTTAGTTTTAATTATTCATTTATTAACAGGGAACTACAATTATACTAAGGGCCAGTTTCAGTTCAGACGATTTTGGTTGATTAGCCCCATTTAGTTAGAAGCTGTGAAAGTCATCGTTCAGATTTAACCCACTGTGAACCAACTGGCCCTAAGAAACAGTTAAAACAAAATATGATTTAATTCAGGTAAAAAAGCTCACAGCATCAGTCTTAAGGTTTTTTTTAAATTAAATAAATATTTAAAGAAACAAAAATAAACATGAAAATCAGGCAAAAATGCTTGTATTACAAAGATAACACAAGAATAAGATCCAACTTTGTTTTGAATTTGGACTTCCAAACCCATTTGAGCACACACACTTCCCTGGACTTCCAAACCCATTTGAGCACACACCCTTAATTTGTAAATGTCGTCAATAGTGTAAAGAAAAAAGACAACGGGTGTATACAAATAAAAAAAAACAAAGGGAAAAAAAGAGTTGGCTATATAACAAGTTGTCACAGAGATCCTGTGTTGTTTTATTTTCATGATCTAATTGTTATCAGTGTTCAAAACAAAAACAAAAGCTAAGTACAGACGATTGTCAGATCTTACAATATTGTCAGATCTGTCAGTGAAAAAACTGTTCCAAATATCTTACAATCGTCTGAACACACAATTTTGTCTGACAATTGGTTTGGTAACGTGAAATTTCTTGCGAATTTGCACAAATTTTCAAGAAATTTCACAATTTGCTGTCAAAACCCATAGAAAAAAAATCAGTTTTTGGGAAATTTGTTGAAAAAAAGTTACCAAACGGGCATAATATTGTCAGAAACGTCATTGTCGACGACAATCTGACAAAAAATTGTAAGGTATCTTACAATCGTCTGAACACACAATTTTTATCATTGTCAGTCGATTAGGACATTGTCAGACTAATTGGTCATGACAATTTCTAGATTGTCCAAAATGTCAATGAGTAGGTTAAAGAGAGATAAAAAAAGAGCTGACAATCAAATTTTCAGACTTTGGGAAGAAATCTACCAACCGTGTGAACGGACAATTTTGTATTGTAAGAAATATGTCAATTGTCAGCAAATTGTCAGACCATTGACAGTTCTGACAATATTGTAAGATATGACAATCCTCTGTACTTAACTAAACTTTCAAGTTCTCATCACACTAAAAGAAAATACACACGAAAGGCATATAATGTATGTGAGTATATTTTTATATACACCTAACCATTGAATTATGTGCTTTATTGCTTTTGGGTTTGGATGCCTTTGGCTTCTTTCCCGCTTGTGAAATGTTGCTGGATTGTTTCTGCAAAACATTTGTAAAAAAAATTAGAAATTCTTATGTTAAATAAGACAAATGTTATAATCTTACAGAAAGTGTTTGAGACTCCATATTTTCATCGTTGCCAGGAGGAGTGTCATTGTTTTTGAATTCTTCAAATAAAAATTCGATATCTTCTTGATACTTCACATTCTCGACTTCATTGTTAGGAATTGTGGTATCGGAGTCAAATTTGTTTTGATCGACAGCAATTAATTCGTGTGGTATCAAATCGATTAGCCGATCGTACAAAGGATTTGGTGATTTGGGCGGTGGACCAACCCCAGTTGCTTCTCTTTCTCTCTTGAAACCCTCTTTTTAACCTGCATTTTTGTGTTACACCATTGTGACTGAATTTATGCAACATCTCTTACTCCATTTCAGCATTTGTTAAATCTAGAATATTCAAAGAATTAAGATAAATATAATATTATATTCTTGAAACTTACACACAAGGAAATTCCCTTCCAAGTTTCCCGTTAGCCTTTGAGGTATTCGTGTCTACACTTTTGCCTTCTATAATCAATAATTTTTTCTTTGATTAATTGTTGAATCTGTGCAAAGAAATAGGTACTTGTTTGTTTAATTGTATGTTTTAATAGCTGGCTCGGTGAACTTTGTTCCGCCTTAAATTGATTTAATAATGATAAATATCCATTTTAATTCATAAGCATTTATGTAGCCTCTATTCAACGCAACATAAATTATTATTTATAAAAGATTTCCCTTCCCTCTGTATAATTATAACACGTCAAATAAAGTACCGAAAAGAGGAAATCTATTACGTGTTACTTCCAAAACTGACAAACCAATCTCAACTGTTCATAAATCATACAAAAAAACAATTCTGTTGCGTAGCCGATTAGATTCTTTTATTTTCTCCTAATATTATTCAGATTATTGTTATTTGTGTTGTTACTTGTTTGTCAATAAAGTAAAATATTTTGGAATAAAAAATCATTTTTATTGATTCATTAAGGGCGGTAATTCACCGAACGCTCATAACTTAAAAGCTTCATAAATCTATTCTATTCTATCAACTTGTATCAAGCAATAATAGCGAATATTTATGAGCGCTCATAAAACTTATGAGTGCTCCCGACGAGTGCGCTCTCTCCGAAAACTTGTTCGAAAAATTTTGAAATAATTGGTTTTTTTTTCCCTTTCAAATTGTCAACAATTTTGAATTTTTAGTTAAATTTTTTTTTGATATTCATTAAATTTATTTTCTTTCGTTGTTAGAAAATTAAATTAAAATTAAATTAAGAGAGAGTCGCTCTCATTTTCAAACTACGAAAAATACTTGTGAGTGTTGTTTGGTGAATAGCACAAATATTTTTTGAGTTATGAGCCTCATAAATTTAAGAGCCGTTTATGAGCGCTTGGTGAACACCGCCTTAAAAGAATTGTGTTTTCATTCACTCACACTAATTGAAGTTCTATTAAGAGTGCAAAAATTTAATTCCACGGAAGAGGTAGTATCCAATAAAAAAAACATTTCTATTTTTAGTTAAGGTGCAAAAAGATTCTCCGTTACTACGTTAAAAAAAATTAAACAACGTGTTTGTACGTACATTTTACAGGTACATAATATTATAATAATCATTTTTATGGGAGGGGGGACAAAAAAAATTCAAACATTGCCAAAATTAGCGCTACCCTAATATTTACTTATTCTGTTTTTGTGTGTGAGTCAAAGTTATATAACAATACTAAAATTTTCATATAGACACTATTCAACCCCGAAAAACGCGTTTAGCTTACAATGCCTCTATTCAACATTGCATATGTTTTATAAATACGTTTTTCGCGTTTAAAGACATTATAAGAAAAGTTTAACTTTATGCACTCGGTATAATGCATTTATAGATTCGGCTGTATATGTATACTGAATGAATGAATCTTTTTTGAACTTAAATTCAATTCAGTTTATTTACACCGAAAATAGATTCCACATGTCCGTACAGGTCATTGCAAAGCATATAAACAATGTTTGTTTTTTTGACCGGTGCATAAACAAACAATGGTGATGGCTTTTCGACTATAGAGCACGCCACCCCAACTAACATTTCAGCTTCGGTTAGATTTAAATGAAAATGCTTTCTTACTTCTGTAAGAAATCTGTAAAACCTCGTTAAACATAAAAAGGAGAACATTACAGTCTACAGAGGCTCAAAGAACATTTGTTAAACTTCTAAAGTGACTTCGGTACATCTTCGTATAGTTACCATGAGCAGTTCTTTTAAAAGTTTGAGATTCTATAACAAGTGTTTGTTAGATCTATACGAGGTCTTATCGAACGCTATGCGCTATCGAACTCTATGGCTTTTATATACCTATTAGAAGCAGATAACAAAGCTCTTACCGAGGAAGTAAAAAATAAAATTAAAATTATATATTTTATTTCCAATTTTTTTGAAGTGTTTTTTCCTGTATTTAATCTATTTTTACCTGAAAGTATATATCAAATGACATTATTTATTAATTAATGTATTTTTTTTGGAAATAATTTTAAAACACAAACATTTTTCTTACCTCTTGGGGATCGAACCAGAACCTCCTGTGTAAAAGTCCATCACCTTAGCCACTGCGCTATCATAAATATATTTTGGAATATGTAAGAACTTGATCATACTTTTCCTTTTGAGTAGTTCAAAAAGCTTCAATAAATTAAATAAAATAAATAAATTAAAAAAAATAAATCAATCTGAAAAGTATTAAATTATGGGCAAGAAAAAAATCAATTTTTAGATTGAACTGATTTTACCAATCGAAAACCCATCATTTTCTAATGTGGAATTCCTTTCAACAAAAGATTTCATAGGCCGATAGGGTATCTAAGATCATAGGTCCGTTCGCGTACTTGCCTGAAACTGCGTGAACTTTGACAGTATTTCGGGCTAAAAATGGTAGAAATGGGTAGGTTTGGCAAGTAAACGAACGAGGTTCATTTTGCATCGGATATGTTTTCGAACGACCAAAACCGGATTGGATATGTACACTTGTCCGTCCGAAAAGCGAGGAAATTCGAAATTAAGGCAACTTTGAACTTGCAATAAAAGTCGAACGAAAAACTGAGTGCGTTTAAAAAGTTCCATTAAAAAGTCGAAGGGAATGAAATTAAGAGGATTTTAAAATATATTACATTACCTTTGTCGGAAGAATTTCTATTCTCGGACCTTTTTTTTTATTTGCGGCCTGCAAGTACCATGGCAAGCGCGTCGATTTTGTTTTGGAAATTTTGAAATTATATTTATTTACAAAATTCAATAGATTCTTTAACGTTACGTTACACAACATCGTTTAGGTAAGCCTAGTACGCAGATCGCGCTAAATTTTAGCTGCCACTTATCTCTCCAAGCATCAGCTAAAACCCTAGCTAAATTTTGACATAGAAGAGTTGTGGAGAATATGTGATTAAAATAAGTGATCTGTTTGGTAACGTGAAATTTCTTGCGAATTCGCACAAATTTTCACAAAATTTCAGAATTTGCTGTCAAAACCAATAGAAAAAAAAATCAGTTTTGGGATATTTGTTGAAACAAAAAGTTATCAAACAGGCATAAGGGCATTGTGTAGAATATGTCAAAAAAACCTTATTCTTCCAAATCGGAATCCATTTTGCATGAAGGCAGCAACAATCTAGCTGTAAAAACAAAGCAAAGTTCACACAAAATTAAAAAATACCAGAACCAGTCAAAATTTAGCTCGAGAATAATGTCCCAGACAATTATTTCGTGCGCTAATTTTTGACAGATTAGTGATGTACAGTAAGAAACAAACATTTGATTTTTTAGCTGGAGCTGCGTACCTCTCAGCTAAAATGCTTTGCTTAATTTTAGCTTGGCTAAATTTTGGAGAGAATTTCGTATGGAAACTAAAATTTAGCGCGATCTGCGACTAGGCTTTAAGTACCAATGGGAAAACGATTATAGATAATTTAAATTAAGTTACGTGATTTAAGGCAATTTAAATATTTACACTTAACTAATGACAGCTCTGATGCGTTTTATAAAAATCTAATAAATACGGCTATATTATGATGTCCCCTTTTCCACGATGGATCTTTCTGCATGAAAATTTTTCGCTTTTGGACAAGAAAGTAAGGTGGATAACCAAACACCGCCGGGCTACGATTTGAAGAAACTTTTTTGACATTTCCTTTCGTCAAATCTAAAATAAAGTTGAACAACGAGAAACTAAAGTTCCATCGTGGAAAAGGTCAAAGGAATTTTAAGAGAAATCATCAAAAGTTTCATGCAGAAAGTTCCATCGTGGAAAAGAGGACTATCTGCCTAAGTTCTTAATTACCTCTGACCAAACTGAATTTAGAGAGCCAAGTTTGGTTTGGCATTTATTAAGTACAAAATATTCATTTAAAAATTAATTATTGAAATTTCAAATAGATTCCATAATGCCATGTCGTTTCTCAATTAATTCCAAAACATACAACCTCATTCACTATTCCAACCCTATTCGTTGAACACAACCGAAGTAAATTTCACAGCATTCCTACCACACAGTACTACCAACTATCCGCCATCAAATCCAACACAAAAAAATTCACTCGAAATTCAATATGGCGGGACGTGTCATTTAAAATGTGAAAAGTTGTGTTGTTTATCTATCTGAATATAAAATTCTTATGTAAAATTAAACAAATTAAAATATATTTTTCTATAATCATTTATAAGTAAAGATATTAAATATTACTGAAATAACGCCTTCCGAATAAAATTCACAAGTGCAATGGACGCTGATAGCGAAGAAATAGGCTTAACCATCGAGGACCTTATGTTTCTGTCAGAATTAGACAGGTTTGACATTTCTCTTTCTTTTCACACACAACCAAGTTTATTCATTTTTTTTTTAACTTTTTTTTATTTAGCATTCGCATTTACGCGCGGATTTTATTCTATATATTTTTAAATTATCTTTTTCATAATTACTAGCAATTATATATGTTTTTAAATCCATCATGAAATGTTTGCTGTACATGAACTTGATATCGTATGCCCACTGAGGGGAGATTGGGATTTGTTCTGGGGAGCAGGTCGTCTTCGACTCAGTATCCATTCGATCTAGAGAAAGAAAGAAAATTTACAGTAGGAGTCTCTGCTGGGCACATACACTTTTCTGTTTTTTTTTTTTTTTAATTTTATTTTTTAGTTCATGAGGTTTTTTTTTTTTCTGGACGAGTGTTCAGGTACTTGAAAAAATATCCACACTCCGCCAGACTACCAACTCATTTGTCTACCCAATGGGGGGTGGGTCTAGTGGCGACTCTAGAGAGAACGATAGCCAAAAAGCTTGTGAGATCATGTCAAAGTGCAGTTGGTAAAGATGTGACTAGAGTTATCTTATTTTCAATAAGTTGGGATGGGTATGGGACTGATACAACACCGGAAATTTGATGAGATTTCTTATCTTGATAGGTTTTTAAAAAAATCTCAGGCAGTAATGAGAGTTTTAATTGGTTTTCTGGTTGCCCCTCCAATCGATCATTTATCTGTCATCTTGGTTTTGTATTTTGCTGGGGAATTACCTGAATTAAAAATGTTTGGAAAATTAATATGGTTTATGTATGTATGTGTGTATGAATGACATGTCGTGCCCAAAATGATTCGCTTAATATTTAAGCTGAATCTTAGGGCTGGTTTTCACACGTTAGGGCCTACCCACTCTATGCAAATGCGGCTTAACATTTTATGTAATATACATACCTATGTAGATCATATTTCTTTTTGATAAATCTGACATTTGCATTAACAGAAAAAAGCAAATTATTAAATGCAACTAATTAATGCAGGTAAAATAAAAAAAAACACTTGTTATTTTCATTTGCTTGATTTCAACTTAAAAATACACTTTTGAAAATGAATTCCTTTCTAAATGCTTCCTATTACTAATGTCTTTGGAACTTGATGATAAACTACTGATTTACATGGAAACAAAGAGTTTCAAGGTAATTGCACATGTAGACTATGTAGCTATTGCCCTATTATAATCATTATAACCTTGTAGAAGAACTTTTGTCATTCGATTAAAGGATTAATGTGGACATCCATAAAACAATATGAAATACAATATTCTCTATTTTTTTCAAAGTATTCGCTTTTGCGTGTTATTTTGATATAGAAACTGGCAACCCAATTAACAAGAAAAAGGGTATTATAAAGGGAACTGTGGCAGTTTCCTAACGAAAATGAAACAAAATCGGTTCTTCCAATGCTTTGGTGGGGGGATGCATTAAGACAGACATTATATTTACTTGGTCTTAGGGCAAGGTGTCATAAAACGATCCTGTTTTTTTTTTTTAAATATTTATGTAATACTTTTTGACTAAACTAGTGGTAGATTCATAAAACTATCTAAACCTTGTGTTAGTGACATGTACGTTCTATTAAAATGAATTTATTGAATAAATACAACACACAATTATATAAAATATACTCAATTCCTCGCAGGAGAATTGTTTTGTCGTATATGCCATTTACAAATAATAAAATAAACTGAACAATGAAGTTTTCTCCATTTTTAATATAATTTTACGTGGCAAATCTTCTTTCGATTAATGTTTTGCAGGTTGTGCAGTCGGTTTTGGTTTTTAAACTATAGAAGCTTATTTCCAAAATCATTTTGTCGTATACACCACGAAAATCAGTACCCCATGCACATACGACAAAGTAAACGCACATCCGACAGTTCAATGCAACACTGAGTCGAGTAAAATTTTCGATGTTCTCAAAAACTAGAAGACATTTTCACATCTGTTTTTTAGTGTTTGAATAAAAATTGATAAGAGCATTGAATATAAAAACAAAAATACTACTAAGTAAAAAATTGTTTGAACAAATTTTTTTTCAATTTTCTTTTTAAATTTTGAGTTTGAAAATTTATTTTTCCAAAACTTGATTTCTGGTTTTAAAAAAAGTATATCATAATATTGTGTTATAGTGTTGCCGTTGATTTTCATATTATTTTTCTAATTAAAGTAGATTTTTTAGAGAATTGCCTTAGGAGCGCGAGCTGATTGAAAAAAAATAAAATTTTAAGATACTTATCAATCGAGCTGTGGAGATAGTCCGTTTCTTGAATTAAAGAATGCCCAGGTTCTGAAAATATTTGCTTTATTACCCCCAATAAAGCAGCTTTTTGATGAAGATAAAGCAATGCTGTCGACATCACCTTATTCTTATTTTATCGGACACAGGAGTCACTCCAAAAAGTCAAGGCTTCAATGTGTGGGTTATAAGATGGAATTTGATCTATTATTTTTAAATGGTAAATTCTCCACACACGATCATACACAATGTACGATACATGCACTTCGGCGGCGTAACGGTCGGCTTCTGTGGCGACAAATGAAGAAATTTCAAAAAACTGAAACTTCGGCGTCAAAAACAACAACAACACATGCATAATATGCTTGCCGGTGATACAGGTACACAGTACACAAATCAAAGGTATTATATTGCGCAGGTTGTCAGAGTTGGAAGTGTCAAAAAATTAAAAATGGCTGTTCCAGTGCCCACAGGAACTCAGCACGCATCATTAGAAACAACAACAAAATATTGAAATTAGAAAAGTAAAAGGACACTGGATCCACCATTTTACCACCATAATACCTCAATTTTGACAGATGCGCAGAACTGAACAAAATGAAAACGGTAATGATATTACCTTTAATATGTGTACTGTGATGCAGGTATACATTACGAGTGCAAGTACCAAAAAGACGTATTTTTGAAAGTGCACAGTCATATCTGTCTCGAATGTTTCGCCTTTTTAATCCGACGCTGCCGAGAGCCTGCGAAAATTATCTTACCTAGATTTCATGACGAATATTTAGTGTGAACTATAGAGTCCAAGTAAGTTCGACGGGACGAAATGCCAATTTTTGTTTACTAAAAAGTTAAAAGTTATATTGAATTAATAATTCTACAAGTCCAATTAAATAGTGCTAAGAATTTATTTATTAAAAAAAATCTTCATAATTTTGTTGATTCTTATTTTATAAATACACTAGCTGGCCGCCCGGCATCGCACGGGATGACAATTCTAAGTTTCGTAAAAAATTTACAAAAGAAAATATATATGTACATATGTATGTACATATAACAGTGGCATGTGTTAGTTGCTAGTTATATTTAAAATTGAAAACCAACATTAGAGTTTTTGAAACATTTTTTTAAATGAAGATATAATTTCATTTTGCATCAACATAACTGATTAAGTTTTCTAAATGTCGCACAATTAAAAATTCAAATGGTTTTTAATAATAGCTATAACTGGCGCCACCACCACCAACCCACTTTGCCGAGCCCTAAAGCCCGCAACCCCTTGCGTAATAAAAAATAATCCATCCAGCCGATTGAACTTGATTTAAAAAAAAGTCCAAATAAACTTATTCATATCAAATCAGAATTATATTATTAGGTAGAATTAAAAGGATAAATGTTTATTTCCACAGCAAGAAACTGACAGCTTGGAACAGTTGTTCTTGTTAGTCCAAAAAAGCCAAAGCCAAACAATTTTTTTTTTAAATCAATTGCCTCTTTTCGCCTTTTACTCCTTTTTACCTATAAATATATTAATTTTGGGCAGCCGACTTATATATTTAGTTTGCTCGTTGCTTTTACAACAGAACAGAACTGTCTTGAGATCTCAGTATAGCGTGTGTTGCTTTTATACCCAACAGATGGCGCTTTTAAAAAAAGTTAGTCATGTCGATTATGGAATCTGCAAAGCTGGATCCGCAGTGATTCGCAGTGCAGTGCTCTCTTCTCTTCCTACCCATTTGTCGTGAAAAGAAAAGAGAACACTACTGAAAATCACTGCGGATCCAGTTTTGGGGATTCCATAATCGACATGAATATAAACACGCGCACTCGATTGCAATGTTGTGTCAAAGTTTCAAAGCAATCGGTGAAGAACTGACTAGTAAAGTTTGTGTATGTTTATATGGATTCGGAGGTTGGATAGCATTCTCTTTTGCATTTTGTAAAATATTATAAATTTTTGTGGTCCACTCATTCTTATAAGACTATATTCATGCCAAGATATATAGTTATAGACATAAGCGGATTCAAGTTAAACCAAGTGATTAATATACATATGTTCGACTTGTGAAAAAATTATTTGGGGTCAGATCGTTGCAAATAGAAAAAATATTTGTTTTTGTTGTGTGTGAATGAAATATCCGCCTGAATTGAAAATTGAAGCAGCACCAATGATGACAAAGAAGATGGTTAAGAAGATATTATTTTATTGTTTAGTGATTAAGTTCGCTGTATTTTGCTGCGTTGTTTACTACTGATAAGGTTTTTGTAAAATAAAATAAAAAAAAAACTTTAGTCTTCTTATTCATCTCATCAATTTAATTCAATTCAGATACATATTATGTCAAATTTGCAAAGGAACAAAAATAACACAATCTGAAGTCCAGAACGTAAAATCACATTGATAGTGTATTAGTATTTATTAAATCTTCTATATCAGCAAATTTCAAGAAAAATAGAACATTGCAATGGAAAACCACACTAAGATTAAGGACGTTCTTCATTTGGGTTTATCACCTATGGTGGAGTCTTTTTCCATTACGGGTAGATTCTAAGACTCGTCAGCTTGCGTCATGAGTGATACTTAATGCAGCGTGAAACCGAGACGTCGACGTGATGAGATCTCTTCTCAGTTTTCCTCTCTTAATGAGGAACTTAAAACAAAGAAATAATACACAATAAAGAATTTCTTGTCTTCACGTCGGGTTTGTTTTTTGATTTTTCTTGCTTTATTATGTATTATGTCGTTGTTTTTAATTCGTCGTTAAGAGAGAACAACTGCAAAGAGATCTCGTCATGTCGACGTCTCATTGTCTCATCGCATTTCGAATCAAAATCTCTCGAAGAGTGAAAATTTGATCGATTGTAGACGTTAAAACTACCACTGCCGTAACCACTCTCAAAATACTCGAACACCCACTTCTCGTGTTCTCTCTTTTTTAAGAAGTCGCAGTTTCTCAACTTCTTTGCTCGTAGAGCTCCCGGACTTATTCCTCAGCAATTTGCAGCATTGAATACCTCAGCAGTTCTGGTCCTAGTCAGCAGCATTGAATGGTAAGCCTCATTTTGTATGCTGCATGCAAAAACCTGCACTCTATCAACCAGAGATTTTGTTGTGGTCGCCTAGTAAAACCCAACAAATCAGTAGCGGGACTTCTAAAGGCATGTTGGTACTTGATTCTTAGTCCGTCAAGCCGGGAACACCACAACTGAAATTCAAAATTCTAATGATGCAGGAATTAGGAACGAATGAATAACTGCATAATTCTTTAGGCTGTTAAAAATTAGAAATACAAATTCATCACACCAAATTATATTATGAGACAGTTGTTATTACTAATTATTCAGACGATCAGGTCTGGTTTATTTCAATTACTTTTCTTCAGTGGACATACAATATACAAAAAAATAGTAAATAAATAAAACTAAATTAAAACTAAGTTATTTTTTGTTTAATTTTTTGAAAGTTTTAAAACAAAAATTCATTTTTTTTGTTTTTTTTGTTTTAAATTTCTAGTCGGGAGTTCGGTTTCTTGCGACTGGGTGAACCTGAACATGGTAGAAAGAGAAAGCTTGTGAATAAAGTAATTGGTGTCCTCCAGGATATACTCATTCTTGCGCAGTGCCAGCAAGACGAACGCAAATTAACCAAGAAACGCGAACCGAATAACGATGATGACAGTGAGGATGAAGCTGCTGGTATTGCTAAATCTGCTGTATCTGCACTACAAGAAATAACCGTTAGTGATACGAAAATAGAAATCCCAGATGAGTTGCAACAACAATTACTTCAACCACCACCACAACCGCATTCGCCACCACCGCCTTCTCAATTTTCATCGCGCAAAGAAATCAAACTTGAATTAGATGACTATGACTCACAGACACAGAATTCCCAATTAACGGATAAAACTTCTTTAGATTCGTCAATAATTATAGATAATAAATCTATAAAGCCTGAACCGGAAGATTTGGAAGTCGAAGAAATATCAAAAGCTGCTAACGAACACGATCAAGGCGGTGGAAAGCAAGATGAAAAAGATAATAAAGAACTTATTGGAAAAGAATATAATGAGGATGATATAGAATTGAATCCGTTGACTTTTTGTAAACTAGGACATTTACATTTGCTTTTGGAGGAATATGACAAATGTAAGAATTAAATGTTTTTAAAGATGAAACCATGTTAAATGGTAACATTTTGTTTTATCACTTTGCAGCACTATCAGCATACCAGAGATATTTTTCAGCCTGTGAATCGGATTACTGGCAGAATCATGAATTTCTATACGGCTTGGGAATGGTTTATTTTCATTTTAACGTCTACAAAAAGTGAGTAATTTATATTTTTCTTATCAAGTTTATTTAGCACTTAAATTCTTGCATTTGAGAAGGGTAATAGAAATGAAAAATCCAAAACTGATGTGAATTCGACTAGCGTTGAATCTTAAGTTATTTTTTAATTCGTATTACTCATAGCTTCTCCGTCTATGAAAATATAATATCAGTAAGAAGAATTCTAAAGCAATGTTTATTTACTAAGAATTTTTTATTTATTTATTAACTTTATTGTAGCAATATAAACTCAAAAGATGTCTTCATTAAAGAAAGGTAAATTGTGGATATTCAAACTTAAAAAAATGTATGTGCTGAAATTGTTTTTGTTTGGAACATATGACTATTGGTATTCTTGTTTCGTTCATTCACTTTCTGTGAAAGGGAAATAAATCTTTCTCAGCTCTCCAGTTGGATCAAACTAATATAGCATGAATTAAAAAAAAGAAGTTTTTGTTTTGCTTTATTTTTGTGGTTTATTTGGAGTAGGATTTTTTTTATTAATTGGTTTTTGCTATATTTGGTTTTGGCAGAGTCTAAGACCACAGTACACATAACTAAGTCAAAAAGGACTTACTAGGTTCTGCACTTTAACCGTCGATATACTACCTTCAATATGGTGTACTACGGCCTAAGACAGCCTAATTTGATTTTAAATCCACAAATTTGTTTAAAGCTTTTTGCTTGTGTTTGCAAGGAATACAAATAATATATAACTTGGTTTCTTGATTCCTCTGTAACGGTTTTGAAAAGACCTACTGGCTGCAATGCCTGGGTTTTAAAATACAAAGTTGTTTTACTAGAATTATGTCAATGTACACTACAAACGATTAATTTTACTGGGATAATAAATACTTGTAATGACATCTCATTGCTTCTTCCCGATTTGGCTTTATTCCTCAATTGATTACCAATGAAATAACGATGAGCAAGGAGTTATTCTATTTTTGATTTTAATGTTGATGTCATTTGCTGAACTAAGAACAGTACATAGATATTTCAATTTTTAAGTTCAAGTGACCTCAACTCCAAAAATTGCGTTTCGCCCATGTACGACAGTTGGGCTCATCAGTTAGATGCTGTCGTACCGTTCTAAGACGCGAATTATGGTGAGGGAGGAGGAGGTTGAGGAGTTGAGGTCACTTGAACTTAAAAATTTAAATATATTGTATCGCTCCCCTTAAACAGAAATAGTTTTCTAATTATCTTTATCTACGTTAGTACATAGATAGGCAAATTACTTTATCTCCTCGATGTAAGTTGACTAATTGTCACGTTCTGACTAAACTTTGGGTGTAAATCTATTCTCGTCGATGGAAGTATTCTTCGTAATTTTCTCGTAAAAAAAAATCTTTGACTCAATGGCGATGTGATCATAGCAACTGCATAAGCGTGACTCGCCCTATTTTAACCCTCTGGTGATGTCGAAGGTTCAGTAGAATTTCTTCCTATTTCGGACGTAGCAGCAAGCATTCCTGATAAGTTTTTATCAGTTTAGGATGAACTTCATTTCCAGGGTCCCATATTGTTTTTCTCTATTGAATTTCTGAACAACAACAACTTAAAGGTGCTATCACTACTTTTCTCTATTCGCACTGTAATAAGCAGCTTTGAAATCTATGACCTGATAATGGGTTCCATTATCTTGCTTATGTTAAGTTGTTTCATTCATGAACATATGAATTTGACGTAAAACTTTCCAAGCTAAACTCAAAATTCACTTAGTAAATGAATAATTTAATGCGAGCCCTCAAAGTCATGTGATCGTTTTATGGAAAACAATGAACAATTTAGTGTGTGAGAGCAGATCTTTTCTACTCAAACATCTCTGCATCTCCTTGACTTCACAGTGCTTGTAGTCTTTTTTCAATCCCGAGCAAGCATTTCTCGTCCATTATTCGATCAACTTGTTGAAGCGTAAACGCTACGTGTTTAGGCTTTATTTGTCTAAGAGCAAACACGAAATTTTACAAAACAAACTTGAATCTAAAAAGAAATATAAAATATTATACAACCGTGTGATGAAACGGTCATGACCTCTCTTGACATTGTAAAATCCAGAAAATGTAAATTTATAACAGTTCTGTTTATAAAGGTATTGTTTATGGTGGGGATACTTCGGACATTTTTGAGCTTTAATCATGCATAGTTTTCATCGCGAAAAATAGGTATAAGTATAAGAGTTTTAAATTACCATGTATCTAGATATGCACAATTTTTATTTTAACATGCCTAAATTTCGCTTAATAATAATAACTTACAATCATCTTCTTGCTTTGCGAAAGTCAAGTTTAAATATAAAAATATTATCTAATGACATAAATTGCGTTGTACGGGTTTACAGTTAGTCGGTTTATGGACGTGCTGCCTTTTGTAATTTGCAATAGGTTGTACTCAGGTCAGATATAACTTTTTAGTGAATCTTAGTTAATTCATGTTATTTCATTTATTTTCATCAAGATGTATCCAACTAACTGCTTTTTTTCTTCGAGAAGAATTAATTTTATCATATAGAATCTTAGCATTCCTGCTTAGCTGGTCGAGTCGGTACATTTTTTAAATATTCTCTGTTTTGTATAGGTATGACAGTCAAACCATTGCCTTATTCAGCATTATAATAAATTAATTACTCTTGACTTAACTGATTATGAATCAGATTTGTTTCAATTATTTCTTTGGATTAGTCAAGAAGCATCTACTTTCCACTTTTAATTATTTATCTGTGGTAGCTCCATCGTTGTCAACAGTGTCAACAGAGAGCTTGCTGCATAAATTAAAGATTCAATTTGCTATTTGTGACAATGCAAAATTATCTTTTTAACAAAATATCTGGCAAATCATAATCATGTAATGAATAACGAATTTATTTATAATAACTTCTCTGAACTCTTTTTTCGGACACATTCCGTTGTAAAATATAGAATGGAACGGGCTACTACTGTTCGAATAATGTTGATCAGTCCCATCACGAATTTAATCGTAATCGAAACTTGTTACTAATAACAAAAAAAAATAAGTTTTTTTTTTTGTGGCATTCGTAAAAGTTTCCAATTAAAATGGAATCGATGATAGTGCTGAACAGTTTGTTTTTATAGTAATTATAGTAAAAGATAATTAATTTTTTTTTTGATTCTCTACTTAAATCTTATTGAAATTGATAGAATTCTTAATTCTAAAAAAATCCTTTTTCAATTTTAAATGAGTCTATTCCTTACAAACAATTTTATATTGAAATAGTCTTTCTTTAAGTATTAAATCTATTTAATTTAACCAAAAGTAAACTTTTTAAGGTTAATAATTTTCTTAGTTTGTATCAACTGAAAAGGTTTTAATTACCCAGAACAAACTCCTCCAATTAATAATTCTTTTAATCATCAATCTCTTGCCTTACATTTTTCAAAGGCTTCTCTTTTTGTGTTGTTGGCCTTTTTTTTGCATTTTCATAATAATTTTCACACAAAATTGTCTTTCCAGTATTAAATTGTTTATTTGTGAGCAGAGAAATAAAATAAACTTACACATCTTGCATACAAAATTGATGAATTTCAAGGATTCTTAGTTCGTTTTGTCCGGGACGAAAATTTAGTGCCAGGCCTCTAAATTGATGAATGATCTTCGTTTTGAAGATTGCTCTCTCTATCTTTCTTTATTATAAAATAAGAAGAAAAAAAAAAAAACACAAATAATAAGAGAATTATAAAACATTATTTGTTTTTGTGGGCTGCGTTGAATGAAATTCAAAATAAAATTTTTATAACCTTTAATCCAATGCGTTTTGTCCAGGCACATACAGTTGGGATGCTCCATTCTGGACGTTTACGATGCATGCACTGGTAAATGCTAGGCTTTTATCTCAGCGTAATCTTACAGCCGAATAAAGTGCGTTGAAATCTTTGAAACAAAACTAACCGTTCAAAATTTTTTGTCAAAAATTAAATATTCTGTCTGTCTGTATGTCTGCGTCGATTTTCTTTAAACTTGATACCTAGCGTTTTTTGGACATTCCCTAAAGTTTTGTTTCATTTTTTTAAGGACCAAAAATAACGGTACAATTTTTTTTATGCATTATAATGAAAATCTTATTTTTCTCAAAAACAACTTAACAAAAAAAAATCAGTAATTTTTTTAAAATTTCCGAAAAATGGTTAGATATAAATGGTATCAACGAAGGTGAAGAAAATTAGAAAACTACTTCTGTTTTAGTGGAGCGATTGAATATAATTCAATGAATAAGTTCAAGTGACCTCCAAAGATTGCGTTCCCCAACTGTCGTACCTGGGCGAAACGCAATCTTTGGAGTTGAGGTCACTTGAACTTATAAATGGTATCTTACGTAGAACCATTTTTTGAATTTCGATTTTGATCAATTTTTTTTTATGGAAACTAATTCAAAAGGTTTTAAAATAATTATATAAACAAATTTTCAAAAACTTATTTTTGAAAAAAGTTTTAATTTTTTTGGAGAATTAATTCAACATAATTCGAAAATGACTAAGTCGATTTTTAATAAACTTGGCACACAGCACTTTTTTAAAAATATCTAGCAGATTTGAAATAAAAATTATTCTTTAAGCAAAAATAATGGTACCTACCATACAAGAGTTTAAAAACCGGTAAGGAAAATCTAATTTTACTCAAAAACGGCTCCTACGATTTTGGTTAAAAATTTTTATGTGAGCTAATATTAGAACGATCATATTATTGAAAATATTATCTATTGATTAAAAAATGAATAGAACCATTTTTTTGGGGAGAGTATGATAACCGTGGCGACAAGAAATGATAACGGTTTTTTGTAGAACACTTCAATACAAGCATTTTTTACTATGGGAGGGGGGGGTCTATCTCCTCCCGTTTGGGCGGGAGGGGCAATTTTATGAAAAAAGTACTAAAAATGAAAAAAAAACCATTAAAAAATAACGGTAATACCTAAAATTTGGTATTATACCTTTTTTTAAAGACAATACTTCGTTCTATCAGCCAGTTTTTTAATGAAGGGAATTCATTGCATAGTTTTTGAAAAAATGAGTTTCAAAATCAAAATTTGGAAAAAAAACATACAAACATTTTTTTTTAGTGTAATTTATCAAAACTTTGAGATTTTATATTATTTTTTTTCTCGGAATTTAATGCTCTTAATAAATCTTAATCAAAAACTGAAAACTAAATGATTTTATATCTTCTAGTTTTCAAGAAAATTGAACATTACCAAAATTTCTATTTTAATTTAATTAATTAATAATTGAATATGGATTAAGAATAGTAGGATAAATTTAAAATTTCTTTAAACCCAGATTCTTTTAATGCAAAAGAAACTTTGCATACACCCAACCTTGCACCTACCCCAAATTCTATAGTGTGCCCAAGCAGGGGGGTTGCAGGGGGGCAGCATGCCCCCCATACATGTTTCACTGTTTATACGTCGTCACCTGAGGTTTTGTTATCTTCTCATAGAGTCAATTTGTATAAGAATTAATCCATATTCTATTATTACTATCAAAATAAAACAACGTAAATACTCAAGCAAAACAAAATTTTATTAAATAAAAACAAATTGGTAATGTTCAATTTTCTCGAAAACTAGAAGACATACAATCATCTAGTTTTCAGTTTTTGATTAAGAATTAATAAGAGCATTGAATTCTGAGAAAAAAAAAAATAATATAAAATCTCAAAGTTTTGATAAATTACACTTAAACATTTTTTTTAGTGTTTTTTTTTTTCTAAATTTTGATTTTGAAACTCATTTTTTCAAAAACCAGGCAAAGAATTCACTTGATTTAAAAATTGGCTAATAGAACAAGGTATTGGATTTAAAAAAAGGTATAATACCAAATTGTAGGTATTACCGTTCTTTTTTTATGTTTTGTTTATCATTTATAGTACTTTTTTCATAAAATTGCCCCTCCCGCCCAAACAGGGGAAGATAGACCCCCCCCCCCCATAGTAAAAAATGCTTGTATTGAAGTGTTCTAAAAAAAACCGTTATCATTTCTTGTCGCCACGGTTATCATACTCGTGCCATTTTTTTGGTTTTCGTCTATCTCGTTATCTGTTGAACCGATTTTAAGGAAATTTTTTACCCAAGAAAATTCGATATTTCGAAAATAGGGTGATGATTTTTTTTTTCAAAATTAATTTTTTAACTCCGCATTAATAAATGATAAAAAATTGAGTACCAATTTTTTTTAATGTTTACAAATTTTTGTGCATACAAAATTAATTTAAAAACAACAGCTGCAACGATTTTCAAATTTTTGTTCTCATAAATTGAGATTTGTTTAAAAAATCAGATGGTGTACATCACAGTGGTGTACAATAAATTTTAGAGGTTTTTTAATAAATTTATTTGTAATTATATTGATTTTTAAACAATTTTTCAGTCTACACTGTAAGTTTCATGCGTATGTGCAACACGGTGGTGCTATATTGTTCATATAAATAAATATACTCACATAATACTACCTTAAACTTAACTACGTTTTTAGCAGTTGGCATAATATGTACGCTCCCATAACTAATTTATTTCTTTTAAAATCAGATGAATAAATCTTTACTGTTGAGATTTAAAAACCATAGTGTGATCGCACATAAGAGCAAGTTCGTGCGACCAAGTCGTGCATTTTATTTGTAGATAAATGAGAATGTTTAAAAATTGAAAACAAATAAACAGTTAAATACGCTTTTTTCGAAATACATAATTTCGAAAAGGTGTTTTACCAGTAAACAAAACTCAATATTTATTTCTCTACATATATTTTGGTTTTAAGCTTTTCAAATAAGATCCTATCGATCCATGAAAACAAAACTGACAGTGTCTTTGAGCATAACGTCAAATGACGGTTTTACTGGATTAATATCAAATATGAAATTTCCGTGGTATTATAATCTTGTATATCATCGGTTTATTCCGAAAAATCACTAAGTGACATTTTATTAAATTTGAGATAATCGAACTTCTCTCTTTCTTGGTCTATATAATGTAGTTCTGGTATTCCTCTTAGTACCCATTTGGGCCCTCCTCTCTTTAATATAATACCACTGGACCAAGCGGTCGATTCCAGATGTTTGAACCTATGAAGTGGAACAAAAGAAAATATAATTTGTGTTTTGTCACAATTTTTCATTATATAATTCGACGGATATGCTTTAAGCGATTCTTAAACTTATTATTTTACATTTGAATCTATAAAAGAATTATCACTTCACAGACCGGGAATTGACACCAGCTATATGATAGTAATAAACTATGAGAGTATCCAATAACACATTTCCATTGTGTCATACTTTCCTTAAATTTCCCTTAATGGGTATTTTATACCTTGAAAGTAATCCGAAATAATAAATTCTTCGTTTATTGATAATTTCATAATTTACACCCAAAAAAATAGACTTCACTTGTTTAAAACTTTAACGTCAATAGTTTCTTATGGTGCTATATTAATGTACCATACCACTTATGTCACACCTCATCACAATTTCCGTTCAATTGTTTTGCATACAAATAAAATTATTTGATAAAATTTCATTAAAAATTCGCGTTCCTGGTACGTGCAAGCAAAGTCAGTAGAGCGAGTAGCACATCAAATTTCGGTAGAGTTTCGATGATTTAATGAATATTTGTATTATATTTAATTTTTTGGATGGTAACTGTAAACTAGGGTTTAGTTAAAATTGAATGAAACAAGTAGTTTGTTAGATTTCAAGAATTTGTATTTTGAAAAGCGTACGCGTATCTATCAATGACATAATGGCCGCGTTTTATTATATACAGATCTAGATCAGGATTATTTTTTATCACGTAATACCAACAACATCTTGGGATCCTGCTCTGTATCTGAATCTATTTTAAAGATCCGATAAAAAGTTCTTACTCTGTTGGGTAGGCGGCTCTTCAGTAGGTAAGGAATACAAACTGTAGTGTAAAGAAAAAAGATAGTGTATACGTGAAAAATAAACAAACATAAGAAAAAAACAGATGAGCATACAACATTGTTGTCATTAGGATCCGTATCGTTTTATTTTCATGGGATGATCCATATGGATCTTCATGGATAATAAAACGCGGATAATGTGTAGAATATGACATCTTTCAAATTCCTAAGCGGCGTGGATCCTAAAGGTCTAATTTCCGATGACTGGCGTAAATTTGAGCGATGACACGGATTATGTTGAATTTGAGGGCACAGGTCCTTTGCAGCATATTGTCGTTTGTGGCATATTGGCCTAGGCTTTTGATTTAAGGAAACTTCATACGGAAAAAAGTCTTACGGGTCATATTGCTATTGTTTTTGGCAGATCTTGCGTTTCATTGACGTACAGGTGTTAACTGATTGTTCACTGAACCGGTCGAATCGAATTTAACCACCAAACGTTGAATTGTCGACTGGGAAGGACAACCACGTAAAATGGGCGCAACGACACAAGAGACCACTCACTTTGATAATAAAGTACATTATATCAATTTGCACTTGTTGCTCGGCTCTGTAACTAACGATGGTGATTTGTCTGTTTAGTGTCTGAAAATATAAAAGATCAGGAAACCAACTAGAGATAAAAATTGGCGCTATGCATTGATAGGGATGTTTTCGACAAACTACTATTAGAGATAATGCTTTGAAAGTGCTGAATATTAAATCACTTCATTTTTTGCGAAAACGCCAAAATTGTGGTTTTTAATAATCTTGGTTGGTTATTTTATTTATTTTTAACGATATTACAACCACAAACATTGCACCGCAATCTAGTGGCTTTGTTTATTTCCTTTGTGATTGAAATGGAATTTTATTGTTCTTTTGATGGCGTTTCCCTAAAATACTAGCTCCACTAGTCACATTGATTATTGAAATTGTTAATTTGAAATTATGTATTTTTTTTTTGAAGCAATAAAAAACGTCATTATTAGTCACTGAGATATTTTACAGTTGTGGTTTAAGTTTTAAAACTTTTTAAGAAGTATCATACCAAACTAAATTTTTTAATAAACTCCAGCCCAGCTGCACACGCGTTATCTTTTTAACATTTCATTAAAGGTAAATCACCAATTTTATCTTTTGAGTATGATAGGTGTTCATAGGTGAATATCAGATTTACAAAATGTCGAAAAGGTTATGTTTGCAATTTTTTTTTCTTCACAAACTGTCACTGTTTTAGGTGTGTTTAGCTAAAGCTTATTAAGAAAATAGGTTTAGTATGATACTAGTTAAAACGTTTTTAAACTAAGATATTTATAATAATTAGCTGGTAAGAAAATTGTTAAGTATGTATGTACCTAGCAGAGTTTTTTTAATTAATATTTTCGAATTAAAATCATTTTTTTAAGTGCGCTGGACCAAAAAGTCTCCATGTCTAACTCTTTCCTTGCGTTCGATGAACTATCAGATAGGCTTATCCACCTATCCCAAAAATATTCAGATACGTTGGGTTGTTGGTGCATCTGCTGTTTTGTCATAAGTGATTGTAACAGCACAAACCTATCCGGATAGCTTTGGATTGATCCCCGAACGCGACCTTTTTCCGACTTGTAGGTACCAACTTATCTACATTCCCATCAATGTTTTTTGGTTACAACAGCTCTGCCCTGTGGGCTAGTGATATATAATTTCACTATTGCTGTTTGTTCATTTTTTAAAGCCAATTGGACGAAAGAGTACAATGGCAACCCTTTTCAAGCCGAGCCTCCTTCATTCTCATTTTTGGATTTGGCTTTCTGTATTCTGTGGGCATTTTATTTCTTGTGTGTGTGTGTGTGTTGTTTAAAGTTTATGTTTATCCCAAGTCCCATGCCCATCCCAACCCCCGACCTCTTTTTACCCCTTAACTTAACGAAAAAATACCAACAAAATAATGATAAAAGCACTCAAACCAAACTGAACAGCAGTAAAATTAAAATCCAATTGGAATTAAAATGTGTTAGTGTATATAATGTGGGTGTGTGCTTGCTTTAGGCCGATTATTGGTTCTCTTGATTGTTAAAAACTCTTGAATTTTCAGTTTACAGAATTCGGCCACATAGAGTGGACGTGTGTCGCCCGGTCCCGGAGATAAATCTCCCATAAAAAAAAAAAAAACAAATCACTGCCTTTTTTCTAAGGACTTAATTATTCTAATATACAAATATATACCGTAGTTCTTCTTATAATATTATAATCTCCAACACTGTCTACATGTTAATATACATTTTAAACCGTTACAACAAAATAATTATATAAATTTAACAATTTAATACGAATATTTATACCGAATTACATACAACAACAAAATATTAATATACCTATAACATCGTATCGTAATAATAAATAAGAAGTTTTTCATCTCGTAATTATCGAATATTAAAACAACAAAATAAATCAAATCTCGTATTTTTCGTATGTCTGCCTGCCAACAAAAATAAATTGTGTTCAATCAAAATAAATTAAAAAATCGATGTCGAATTAAAGAAAAAAGAAAATTTTTATATGAACTAGATACACATACTTACATACTTAGAAAGAAAAAAGAAAAACTATCATACAAAAAAATCTAGTTGCACTTTACAGTTCACCAGCGTATATCGTTTACGTTATTGTGTTTACAAATTTTTACCGACCCCCCTTGTGTGACTGTATTGTGAATAATATATATTATAAAGTGTTCGTGGATTTGCATACAACTCTCTTCCAATTGGAAAAAGAGATTCGATTTTTATTGAAACAACTTTGAAAGAGTGTTTCTGATGTTTTTTTCGCCAGGAATAAAGTGTTGAAATTAAGAGAAACTAAATGCAAACACAGGTGCAATATCATCAAAACGTATCTGTCCGTATACGGTTTCGTTAAGTGTTTATATATTAAGTGTATTTGTGTCGCTTTTTTGTATTATCGTACATACATCCATATAAATTATTATTATTCTTTTACGGTATTCTTTTGTGTTTTCTGCGTGTTCTTTGTGTATTTTTGTGCTTTGCCTATGCGCATCGCGCTAGCGCTATCAACTATCAAGGTGCATGATTTATCGTCATGCTGGCTATCGTCGCTGTCGCTATCATGCTGTTTAGCGGGGTTTATGTAATAAAATAAATGAATAAATAATGCAATAAGCAAAGCGAGCGACAAAAGAAGTATAGAAAGAAAATAATTTAAAGCAAAGACAAAGAATATTTTGTTTTATTTTGTGGAGTGTGGAAGTTGAATACTTTTGGATATATGTATGTGTGTGTGTTTAGATGGGAAGGAAAGAGAAAATCAACAAACAATCTTCACTTCACTACTGGATTTGAAATTGGATTTTATATTTCTAACTAAATAACTACAACAACATTCATTACACGTGCGGATTTTATTTTTTTATTTATGAAGGTTTGTATTTTTAATTTTTATTGCAGATTAAAATACGAATATAGTTTTTTAGGGAGGTAATTAATTTATTTGTTTCGATTTGAAAAAAAAAGTAAGGGATAATAAATAATTTGATTCGTTTCCTTATTGTGTGGAATCATACCATACAAAAACTTATAAGCATCGATGCAAACAACATCATGAGCTGCAACAAGATAACATGAAAAAAGGCTCTTAAAAATTTCGAAAGCACATACAGAAATAGAAATTTGCAGGCATTTGTTGGCTTATGTTTTGGTTTTGCTACGCCTTATTACATATTTGACCCCCAGTCAAAACAAAAGCCGTGTTTTTTTTGGGAAAGCTATTCACAGTACAGTAGGATTTTACACAAGTTACAAATACAACATCCACAGTAAATTACTGCCAATAAAAGCAGTAAAATCTACTGCCAATAAAAGCAGAAAACACGGCTAATGACACCTTTTCGATTTGAACCAAAAATAAATTCTAGCTACATAATATGGACAATTCCATTGATTCTACTGCTTTTATTGGCAGTAATTTTACTGTGGATGTAGTATCTGTAACTCGTGTAAAATCCTAGTGCTGTGAATAGCTTTCCCGAAGAACTCGTTTATTGTTAAGTAGGTACTTTCATCGCAAAAAAAATTGAAGAATGCAACCATGTTAGACTTTTAATTTAATACCTATTCTCTCCTTTTCTGCTATCCGATCCGATCGAGTTTTTCAATTGACGTGAATGTGGTTCACTTAATTTGTCACAAATTAAGGTTCCCCAACACCAACGCGAGACTGTCGCGGCGACGACGAAAACAATAATACGTGGTTGTCAATGAAAACAACACGTTGTTATTATTGTTTTCGTCGTCGCCGCAACGAACTCTTTCATTTTTGAAGTTCTTGAGAGAATCTAAACGTTAAAATTTTATTTTTATCGCAATTTAGGTAGGTATGTATTTATATGCTTTTTGTAACATTTGTTTTCCTCCGCGGATCGCAGTTTAGCAGAATATGTCCTATTCTTGCGTCTTTGCACAAATTATAGCAATTTTCCAACAAAACCCATATAAAAAAATCTTAGTTTTGGGAAATTTGCTGAAAAATAGAAAATTTAGTGTTAAACAAATAAATAATAATATTGTTAAATTATAGGGATAATAAAAAGCGAAAAGTATCGTTTTTTTATAGGTATTCGCAATCACCTGCGACCACTACACTACCTTCAGCAAAGTCAAATTTGAAGCAAATCGCATATGAATATGAATCTGCAATCATTTGCGATGAGTAGGCGAGTGAGTAGGTAGGTACCTACCTACCTACATATTATAAAAAAAATCTTTCAGGATTAGTTATTTTTAAAGACAGATTTTGGATAAATAATTTGAAATGCAGTTTTTAGATTTCGAAAAAAAATTATTTTAATTAAATATTTATGCTTTTTACTGTATAAAATGTTTCCTATAATGTTGGGTGTTTCCTATATAATCGGCCACCTAGCCAAATATAGGAAACACTACTTTTTTTTTTGAGAAAATAGAAAATATGATACACTGAGCTGTAAACAACCTTAAGATACTAGGGGCCGGTCACTAGGAGAAATTGCCTTTTACATTTAAGCTAAATAAAATATTTGTTTTTTACATAATATTAATTATAAGCAACATTGAGTTTGAGCAGAATTCTCCGATTTAATAATGAAACACACTTAGGGCCAGTTCCACAGTGAAGTAAGTATCACTTAAGTGCCAAATATGGAAAACTAATTCCCAATTTCACAGTGTAAACTTATCGGAATAAGTGACACTTAAGTCTCCCATGTTGGCCACTTAGGTTCCACTTACTCAGGTAGGAAAACTGCGGCTTAAGTGCCAAAATGGGAAAATTAAGTGCCACTTATTTTTTTAAGTGTGCACTGTGAAACTGGCCCTTAAGCACTGAATTCTCCAAATCTGTCAATTTATAGGTATGTAAAAATTGGAAGAAGTTAACCACGCTTTTTTTTTCTAAGCTCAGAATAGGCTCTGGGCCTATTCCGGTTTTGTGATAAAACGAAGAAAAGTTTTTTTAGTGATAAATCTCATTTTGCGCTCCTGGTTCCGTGTAGACGTTAAAAGTTCTGTCAACATTTTTTAATATGCAAAGTTATTTATCAATCACCGTCGAATTACCTATTCCTTATAAAGCCGGTGATAAAAACCTGAACAAAATTAACTTTTTTAGAAAATGTTTTGGATTAAACCATGATAGGATAATATTTTTGTGGATAATAGTATTTGTATGTGAATTGTTGCATATTGGAGTCCATATTCAATGCGAGCAAAATAAGGAGGCTACGATGTGGTCTTTGGCAAATGAAAAAACCTTCGTTAAATGCAGAAAAAAAGATGTTCTACACACTATATGTACCCATAAAGTGTTTTGTATTTCCTTCTTTAATACTTAGGTTTTCAATCCTTTCAGAGTTTCTGCATACCTACCTATTTTATGAATAAATAATAACCCTAGGAAGACAATTGTATATTTTAATAAAGTAAACTTAATCTTAATAAAAATAATAAAAAAAACTTCTGTCTTGTGGGTAGGTACAAAGAGAATTAGCTTTCTATGAAAAGTCTCGTGATAAAAATGTTATCATTCCATTCTTTCATAGAACTGGAATAGCCCCCCTGAACGGAAAAAGAAAAACAAATTCGAATCTATGACAACTCGGGCTCTAGCTTAATTTATGTTCTGCTACATAAAATTTTTCAAAGGACAAAGTTCTCCTTAGTTTCTCGCCTGGATAGGTACAACCTAATTTCCGAAATTAAATATGGACTTTTCTCAGAACCATCCCTTAAAAAAAATTCTTTAATAGATTTGTATGATATCTGTTTAAAATGTCATTTTCTCAAGCAGTGTTTGTCCTACAATTATGTATGGTTCATTTTTGATACCTATAAAAGAAAATGTAAGTGTAAAAGAAAATTAAATTCATTGTTCAGGGCTGACATTGATACTTATGTAGCTACCTAGACCAAAGACGAAACGATATACCTACATACTTCATTCGATTGTTTTTGACTTACGTAGTTCGGGTCCCGTTTATTGAATACAAAGAAGTACTGTTAGAAAGCGTTTCAGGGTGAGAAGGTTTAATTCGATCCGTTATACGAAAGGACGATGTTGAAAATTCATCCACTCTGTACAAAAACTATGAGGATGGTCAAGGTTTTGCGTAGGATGTCCTTGGTTCTTTGAAACATGCTTTACTGATACTAAATTGACCATTTACCCCGAAGAAACAGAACTTGGCAAGAGTGATTGATGGTTTTTCGGTCCAGTGTGTATTTGTGAATTGATTATGGGAAAGATTCAACGTCGGGATCTACGGGCCTGGTTGACCTGGTTAAAAGAACTCAAGATACAGCGGCTAGATGGCAGACATGTTTCAGGAGTTAATTCAAGTTTAACCACGAACTTGAATTATCTCACACTCAAAAACTCTGTCTAAGACTTCAAGATTTCTATTTAAGTTTACATTTTGATTTAAATAAACTTTGTGTATACTTGGTAGTAGCTCCATCTAAATGAAGTGTAACAAAAACCTTACATTACGTTCCGATTATTTTTGTTATATATTTTCTTGGATTTTTTTATAAGCTTTCAGTTTCAAGGACGCCTTCATCAAAGTCACTTTAATCTCAAACCACAAAATATCTCCCTAAAAGTTTTTGTATTCCATAGAAATGTTTCTCACGTACTGAGTTTCCTTTGGTTAAGAACAATGTTGCGTGACGAATGATTAAATCAACCACAAGCTTCCTGCTAAGCGCGGGAAACATATAATAAATAAACAAATTAAGACCACTAACCTACTTTATTTATACCCACCATCACATCATGCACTTTGCCATTGATAAAATTCCCCGTTACGAGTACTTATAATATGTATGTATACTGTATGCCTATACACATATATAAATTGAACATGACGCCGTCGTTGGAAATGTCGGCTTTAGAGGTAGTGGCGCTACGACAATGTAACTATACCACACATGAAATAGTTCTGAGTCGAAAACGATGAACATATTTTTTTTCCAATCCTTTAAAGGCCCTTTTTACAATAGTAACAACAACAACAATAATAATAGAAATCCTTCATTCTATGTATGTACATATGTGGGAACAACCTAAACTTGCCCTATATTATTTATATAAATGTATACAAAGTACATAATGTACGAGTATATAAATATTTATACAAAACGCATTACCAGTACAACAGTATGTTGGTATGCAACAAATATTGTATTGTAAAAATAGCAAGTACAAAGTTTTTTTTTCGTTTTGTCGGTGAGGTTGTGTTTACTTATTTCGATGGAAAACTAGGTCAACCATATACCTACCTACCTACATACATAGAGCAAACTTATCATCCAATGAGTTGGGTTGGGAAAGTATAAAAGGTATAGGTAGGTGGGTACATCTCTACAAGCGATGGCGAACGAGCTTATCACTTGACTCACCTCCCTCGGAACTCATTCCACCCACTTTGAAGGAAACCCAAACTATGATTGTGAATGAATGCAACAACAACAAGATACCATCACACCGACCGACGGACGGACGGCCGACGAAGACCGGCAAACTCTACTTTGTTTTTAATGATTTTTCTTTTCAATGTTTTTTGTTTAACTTTTTTTTCTGTTTGTGTTTTCCAATTCAACTTTTTGAAAATTGGAACGCAGCAGCAGTAGCAGAAGCAACCAGCCTCAAGAACAGTGAATCGCAATAAAATTGTGCCCATAGAGAGAGAGAGAGAGGAAGCGAAAGCAACAAAAAAAAATTGTTTTAATTGCATGTGACCTACTTTTTCAAATGGTTGCCTTCGACTTGTCGCTAGCTAGCGTTGCTAGTGAGTCGTCATCGTCATTGTATTTGTAATTTGTATACCTACCTACTCCAACAGGGTGTCTTGAAATCACCTTTCATGAAAAATCATACGGCAAATTTGTTGTGTCAAACTTTTAAAGCTTTAACCGAACTATGGAAATCGAAAACGATTGAATGACGTCGATTTTCCAACTAAACCTTTAATAGAGAGAGTTAATTAAGTTCAATAAATAAGCGTTGCATTTTAGGGTGTGTACCTACCTATAATGTTATGAAAATCTTATAAAACGTTTATAAGGTAGGTACATAAATCAGGCTGTAGGTAATTTGTACGTTGATTTATGATGCGTTTATCTGTCAAATTAAATCAAATTTATTTAAACGTTATCCATTACTATGTTATGCATACCTACCTAAGATTATTCAAATATATTTGGGACACCCTGTGCAGTTCAAACGTCAATTTTGAAATAGCTAGTTATTTACAAAAAATATATACACATCTGTATATTATAAGAAAAATTTGTGTGGATGTCAGTGTTTCCTCTCTAATTTTACTCGCATGAAAAACAAGTAATTCAAGTCGGTAGGGTGTTGCCGGTACCAACCCCCAATATTATTCCTTATATAACTGTCAAGTGTCAACTAGAACTGTCATCAGAAAAAAAAAAAATTGTTTTTAAACCTTGAACGGTATTTTTGTATGTTATGTTTTTGGCGTTCCCGGTTGGGTTTTTTTTTCTAATTCAGACGTGTTTCATGAATGTGAATAGAGTGGCGCCACATACTGCAAAAATGGTGTACGTGACCAACAGCGATTTTCCTACTAATATAGGTACATAGGAGGTATTTAGTATACTGTCAGTTGTATAGTTATATTGTTGAATTTGATTTAATCCATGTTGATGTCCATCTCGTGGTTAAGAAAAATAAATAGTTTTATTTAATTAAACAAAAATTTAGATATGAATTTAAAATATCACATTTTTGAGTAAGTTCTTATGCTCAACTCACAAGATCTTAGTCTGAAGTTGGATAGATTGAAGGCTGATGTAGTTCGTTAACTAGTCTTTAAATAGACTTACCTACATATATGTGTACATATATACATGAATTTCTATGTTGTGTTTCTTGATAGCATGAGAAGAAAACGTTGCACAGTGGTCCAAATTGTATGGTTGGAGACAGTTGCGCCAACTGACACGCCCATTCTAGAAAGAAGTAGTAAACTAAAACTTAAAATAATTATAGCTGCAGTCTTCACAAAATTTACAAATAATGTTCTAATTAAGTAAAAAATCAGGACACACCCATTTTTAGGGGCGTATGTGAAATACTGGCCTATATACATATATAATTAATTAATTAAATATAATTTACTTATGTTCAACCACGATTCACTCATGTAATTGGCTATTATACTTACTTAATTAGGTCCTCGGATATATGACGTCCGTGGGGTTCCCCTTGCGGGGCATAGGGCCTCCACTACTCTTACGCGCCATCGTGTACCCTTGTCTACATAACTGTGTGAGCGGGTTCCATTGCATCGCTTGACTCGCAATGCACTTATCACCTTTTCGAAGCGTATGGGCAATCCACTGCCACTTGCGTCTATGCATGGGTTCCTGACCTGTTCTCGCATGAAGTCCATCATTGGAGATACGGTTGGGCCAGAAAATCTTCAAGATGTTTCGAAGACATCTATTAACGAACATTTGCAGCTTTCTCGTGACAACGGATGTGACTTTCCAAGTGTTTCATCCATAAAACAGCACGGATTCAATATAGAGCAGAACAGTCGTAGCTTTGTCGGTAAGCTAAAAGTGTAGGTTTTCCATATTTTTGACAGCATTCTGAACGAAGCCTTTGCTTTCCCGATTCAGCTGTTTATATCCAGTTCAGTTCCGCCGCCAGTAGAGAAAATTCTCCCAAGATATTGGAAATTCTCTACCATCTCTACTGGTTGTCTCGAAATATCTACTTGGATTGATGCAGAAGTTCCATTGAGGTCCACGATTACAGCTTCTCTCTCCACCCTTGTTGTCATTTGATTTAGATCCATGGTCCTATGAGAAAGTAAGCATACGTCGTCCGGTCCGCGTTGTTAAGATGTTTGAGGTGTGATTGCAAAGTTCACTTTCACGGTTCACGGTTGACCTTAAGTTAATCCGCCGCAATTGGGGGGTTAAATTTGCTGAACAAGGTTTCAAATGTTTGTTCAGCTGGCCCTTAATAACATGTCGGTTGCATTTTACGAATAGCTACAAGCTCGACTAGGTTTGTCAGCTTTTATTATGTGATGTTATCGGTATCACTCTTTTTTGATTTATTTCTATAACTTCATAATCTTTGATTAAGTTAAACTTAAACTAATCATTATCAATCGATATATCTTATCATAATTGATCGCTTCAGACGTGGCGACAGGATTAAAATTAAAAAGTGCCGCTTAAAATATTAGAAAAAAAAAGGAAAAAAAAGTCTTAATAGGTAGGTAGGTATGTACACAAAGAAACAAACAACGGCAATCTTAAGAAGAACACCTAACAAACTGTCAAATGAACGTAAGTATTATTATTGACTTAACGCTTGAAGTGCGTTTTGACGTGCGCATTTACACCTCGACTAAAAAATAATAAACAAAGAATAAAAAAAAAATATCATAAGGAGCGGCTTTGGTGTAAACAAATGAATACAAAAAAATAAGGAGAGACAAAAACGAAACAAACGATAAAGAAACATCATAATATTATCGTATACACACATACGATACAAAAAAATAAAAAAAAACAAACATAAAAATACAAGAAATATATTCTGTAATAAAAGTTGACTGAACTTTCAAGTTTGTTGTTGCGGATGAGTAATCACGTGAAATCACACGAAAAAGACAGAAAAAATAAACATAAACAAGAAGGAAGACAACAAAAAAATTTGAATACAAGGCAGAGAAGACAAGAAAAGTAGTAAGTAGTAGTAAGAAAAGCAACAAAAATGCGTGCCAAGAGAATGCGATGTGTAAACAGAGAAACGAGACAGAATTGAAACCCGTTTGGAAAGGCAAGGTGGAAAATTATCCAGGCTAGCGGTGATGATGATGATGATGAACGCACATAAAACTCGGTGTAAATTGCATTGTAATGGCTTTTCAAATGAAAAAGACGGACAGACATAAAGACGATCCAGAACACGAATGCGACGAATAGAAGTGTTGCCATCACAGTGTGTTTATCGCTAATTGGGCTAGTAAAACTCTTCACTGGCTTCTTGAAATTTCTACCAAGTAGGTATAACAACTTGCGAGCGATCACATTCTCAAAAATGTTTCACAAGTAGGATTATGCACCTTCAGGAAAATGAAATCTCGGAGATCTCAGCAACCTCAGTTCATGAAGAGGATTCCTCAGCAAAATTTCTCAGCTTTGCTGTCAAAACTTAAGTGAGAAAAATCTCTGAAATCTCTTTTCTGAATTCGCCAATTATCATGGATGAAAAACTATTAGCGGTCATATTTGTCAAATTTCGCATCTCATTAGAATTTTTTAAAAATGAAATTTACATCAGGCTTTAAAAACTTGCTTTCAAATTCTAAAATATGCTTATTAATCCATCCAGCAAGCTTGACAAAGCCGCCTTGTTTCCTTGTCAAACATATTTGGGAATGTGAATGTCGCTTATGAAATTTCATGATTAAAACCAAAACGTTGGGCGTCGCTGAGTATTCAATAAATGACAGCTATGAAGCTATTTTACACGAGGACCTAAATCCTATTGTTTCCAGCAGTTTTCAGTTTTTAGAGAGGGTCACGAAGAAAATAGGAGTGAACAAAATCCCCCTGTCAACAATTTGCACTTTTCACTTAAGCCAGCTTTTCAGTGCGAGATTAAAGTAGCATATTTTTTTTTAAAGAAAATTGTGGTAACCCTTAACAGAAGTTGGCATGGAATGGCAGGAAGAAGAAGTACATTATACATACCTACTAACTACGGCGTCAAGTCCAGAGATAGGGATATCAGCTGATTTTTCCAAGGAAATTGAAAACTGCCACGGAGTAGGTAGATATAAGTAAAAAAAATTAAAAAAAAAAACCTTTCAGCAAGGTCTAGGATTGGCATTTTTCCTCAGAAAAAATATAAGAAGGTAATGCAGCAGGAGTGGCAATATAATAATGTATGTGAGCAACAATGATGACACTTTTGTAAGATGATGATCTCCGCTGGGTGGACGACGACAGCAGAGACACGTTCTGGTTCTGTCTTCGTCGTAGCCACCGCCGCCGACGTCATGAGTGCAGCTGATGGTATTTATATTTTTGTACATATCAACACAACTCCAGGAGTAGAAACAATTTTCTTCATCATCACCGACAAAGATATGGGCATGGTGGACATATATTAAAGTGCAGCACTTGGGATTAAAGTACCTACCTACCTTCACTTTTGCTTATTTTTTTGTTGTTGTTGTTATTATTGTTTTTACTCCTCGTTTAACTTCTGAATTCTCTGATGGTGATGTCCGATGGTTTGCTTTGGTAGTGATTTTTTTTTGTCAAGTGTGAAATGAAATGTTGTAAGCATGTGACAGTTTAAAGTGGATTCTGGAGTGATGATATATAATTTTTTTTTTTTATTAATCCGCGGGCACAATCTTTAATGTTGATTTCTTTTGAAGAAATAGAAGTTGAATTCTCAAGAAAAATATCCTCTTTTTAAAGACATCTTTAAGATTTTTGTTTACTTAATTAGAGTAGCAGAAGACATTTCTACAATTTAATTTCTATAACAAGTGAAGCCAAAGAATAAATAAATTAAACTAAAGATAGTTATACATATTTTGATAAATAAACTAACGCTTGTTGTGTTTCTAAAAATAGAACTAAACTTGTTGATAAGAACACTATTTCAAATGCACTAACACTCGGAAGACTAAATCAGGAATTATAAGTGCTGGTGGAATGTATATTTTCATAAAGTCTGGTCTGAACCCAAAATTTCGGTATATACAATACATTTTGATGGTTTCTATATGAAAAAAGTGTACTGAATCTGAAAATGTCGGGTATCATTTTGACAGCCTTGAATTTTTTGAGATATGACGTCATCAATAAGGGACTTCTGTCAAAGGGCTGCAACTGGGACCCAACTATGTAACTTGCTTCTACTTTCGAATCCATGTGTTCAATGGTTATTTTGAGTAGCAATATGTATGAAAGTGGGATCAAATTTAGGTGCTTTTAATTTTTTGCCACAGAATCTTCAACTAGCGCTGATCTATTTCCGTTTATATGCGCTTGCTAAAGAATTAGCGAGCTTTTGCGAAATCGAAAATTTTTACTGTAGAATCGAGTTATATAGTTCGGCCCCTGGTTTGCACTATGGAAAAATTGCGATTAACATTAATTTGAGACTAGATACATATGCAGAATTTATGAGTCCCCAAATCCCCAAAAAAAAATGTTTTCAATTTTTTAAGGGAGTGGCGGAGGGGTTGTGAATGAATGAAAAATCCATTTTTTTTTTCAATTTTTGTAATAGTTTTTTTTGTCCAACGGTGTCGCATGAAAAATCTGGATGCCCGATGTATACGAGGCCACATGAACAGTATCTTTATAAACGAAATTGTTATTAACTACCACTTCTTAATTTTAAACTCTCCATATGCCATGAGCTACAATCTGGACCATCCGTCAAAGTCCAACGGGTTCAAAAACGGAGTAACGTAACAGTGGAACATTTTCTACCTCTTATGAACTCAGGAACATGGTGCTCCAACCATGCCTGAATAGTGTTTTCTGGAACACTCAATGCTTTCCTGCGAATATGCGGTCATTTCTTCAAATATCTTCTTGGTATAGGTAGTTTTAAGTCCTTGTTTGAACCCCCTGTTCGAAAAAAAATATAGCTTTATGGCAATTTCATGGTTGAAACTCTCCCCAAACCATCATAAGGACTGGGAGTTGCTTCTCTGGGCCCTTCTCCTGATAGCTACATATTTTGAGCTCTTTGCACACATTATTATTTTTTATTGTATTCTTCTTCAATCCGGTACATTTTTTCATCGCGGAAAACAACATTTTTGATGTCGTCATTTAGCGCAAGACACATGGATACATATTAAAATGTACAAATGTATTTAAAATATATATTTAAGTTTTTGAATTTCAATCAATTTATACCTAAATGTGCAATTTATTTTTGACAGTTCGTAAATAAGGGTAAAAGTTTTTGTGATTGAGTCATCCATTAATTACAAGCCGCAACTTGTATCAAAATGCCAATTAATATACTTTGTGCAGCGATCTGTCCTTTTTATTGCAGGTGCTCCAATTTAAATTTATTTGTTCTGCCCAGAAAAAGTTCACTGCCTTTTATTATTATTTTTTTTTGTTTCCCTGAAGTCCTTGAAACAGTCGCATAAAAAAAGAGCAGCTAATTTCTAATCGAAGATAATAATACGTTCATTGACTTCTAAAAAAAAAGTCTCCTAACCATCACATTAAAATCTTCATATATAGATATCTACATTGTATACATAATATAGAGGTATAGAGGTATCAAAGAAACGAACTCGTATCTCAAAGAAGCAGACATTCATCTTTATTCTACTTTTTTATTTTTTGTGTTTTTCTTCATTCGACTCTCTTTCATTTTGCAACATAAGAAAAAAAATCTTTAAATTTGTTGAAGGTCGCTGCAATAAGAAAGAACTCAAAGATAATCTTATGATTCTACTACCTGCTCTTAACAAAGCAACAACATACATACATAGATACAAAAATGAAATAAAAAAAATGAGAAAACAAAAAAACAAATACAAATCCAAAACTAAAATTCTAAAAAACAAAAAATGGTTGATGGAGCAAAACCGGATTCACATTCATCGTGTCCGTCACACTCTATCGATACTGTTGATGCTCTTTTGCGTCATTTCACAACCAACGCAACCTCCTTCGTCTCTAAATGGCGAATTAGATCCAAAAAAAAAAAAACAAATGTTCCCATAACTTTGATTTTAGCTTTTAATCTGTTTGTTGCTGTGCACTGTGCGAACGCTGCCGCATAAAACGTAAATATTACAGGCAGACAGTAGAGAAGCTATAGATCTATAGCTTTAGAGCAACAAACAACGACGATCACAACGACAATGGAAAGGGTCTGCGACTGTGACGATCGTCATGATAATGACGATGTTTTATAAGAGTACGATATGTACGATACTGTGTTTGATACACACAAATACAACCATATACATCAAAGTGGTCTCTGAAAGGTCTTCAAACTCTCTCTCCAAATGGCAGTATTGCCGTTTTCATTTATTTTTATATTAAATTTTGCAACATAATTCTTTTAAACTATGCTAATTCAGAGCTGTCAATTCGATCGATAAGATACAAATCCGTGAGTCTCATTTTGGGGGATCAATGACAATCGTTGACAGGTTAAACAAATCAACATATTCACTGGCAGTTGCCAGTTACTAATATCGACAGGCAGATACCTAATAGTTTTGAATTTTTATAGGTTCAAGATAAAACTATGTTTTCGAGAGATTTGAACTTTTAATGTTAATAAGAAAATGTCTCAAAGAATAAAATTCAAATTCAAATTTATAGGTATGTCCAAAGATATAGTAAAAAACTACCCGAAATAAAAATAAAATGTACGTAGGTAGGTACCTATCTAGAATTTTATTTTAACTGTCAATTTTTATGTAGGTATTTGATTTCAAAGAAGACTCCACTTGATGGAACACACAGTCTTCGAAAGATTTTCCCATTTCGGTATTGTTTTCAACTGCTTCCAGGAATTTAGTTTAATGACTTCTATCGTGTCAAAAAGAAGCGGCAGTATCCTAAAAAAAAAAGGCGCAGCGATATAATATGTAGGTAAGTTCCCTGTCCAAAGGTTCGGAAGATATTTTGAGTGGGACTTTTGTCCCATTTTAGTGGGAAATTTGTACAATTTTAGTCGGACTTTTGTCCAATTTTAGTGGGACTTTTGTCTCATCTTAGTCCCTTTTGAGTGGGACTTTTAACCCATTTGAGTGGGACTTTTAACCCATTTGAGTGGGACTTTTAACCCATTTGAGTGGGACTTTTAACCCATTTGAGTTAGACTTTTAACCAATTTGAGTGGATAAAATCCCAAATCTATTTGGGGATATTAATTGTCTCTCACGCACGGTAAATAAGAACCGAAAAACAAACGTTGGCACTAGTCATATACTGTAAAAATCCGAAATGTGAAAATTTGAGCAAAGGAATATTATTAGGCAGTTCAGTTTTCTGAATTCTAAGAGCTCTCAACAATCTATGAAATCTAAATGCAATTACACATTTTTGATATCATAAAAATGAGAATAGATTTTTTTTTTTGACTCGCCTGCTCAAATATTTTTTTGTCGCAGTTAATTAGTTTAGAGATTGAGCTTTTGGTAAGTAGGTAGAAATTCCAGCTACGAGCAAAACGTATGTTTAGACTTATTGCAGAGAAATCTTGTTCGGCTTCCTAAGTGACGGAGCAAAATTAGTATAGATTGTCCTGGGCTCAGATCATGTAAGACCGAAACAAACGTTGGATTTAACCTTGATCGTTTTGATGATCACTTTTTCGATATGTTTTATCGATTGAAATTTCTATTCCTTAATCCAACTTATGCGTATTCAAGAGACCTAAGGTCTTGCAGGTAATTCATCCTTGAGCGTTTCGTCTATTCATAAATCTGTTTTTTTTTCATAACTTTTTTTTTTTAAATTAATTTAATTTTAGTATCGAAAAGTACTTCATGAGAAACATGATTGATACTGATTTTGAAAATTACACTGGTAGCTGTAAACAAACTGTTTGATAGATAGTGGTAATTTTTCACATAATACCTAATAAAATACAGTTACCAGCTGTGTTCAATGATTAGCTTGATCGTTTTAAATATTGCTGTAGCACATAAAACAAGTACCTGAAGCCGTGATATAAATGTCATTTCTTGTCTATAGTTTGATAATTTTGTTTTATTAAAGTAAATTTTATTATTTTTAACTGATTAATCCAGCGGCTCCATTCGTAATATTTGAGAAAATAAATTGAATAACATTTGACAGTTGTCGTAATTAATTCTATACTGGAGATGTGCAACTGAAATTACCTAGCAACAGAAGGCCCATCCAGGTAACAAATTGTTATTGCCATTGAAATTGACATTGCCTCAAATATTGCGAATGGAGCCACAACGTACCTACATAAATAATAAACCCCTGAAGAAGCAAGGAATTCTTACGAAATGTTGGGTGAATAATGGAATAACATTTTTTATTCGCATTCAAAAATCAAGTATAGTACAAAAAAAATTGTTAAATACATACAGCAACAAAATAATTCATTTAAGTGGGAACACTGCTGTCAATGAAATGGGATTGCGAACTTAAAAGACAGTTTTACTTTTATAAAGCCATCAACAAAATTTTGATTCTTGATTTAAAAAATTAGGAAGTTTCCATTTGATGCTAGTAAAACTTAATCATTTCTTTGTGATAACAACTTAATTATTGAATAATTTTCTTTTTATAATTATAAAATTGTTAGATATTGAAGATTTTTATTTTCTCATGAAATGTTTAAAATTTATTAACACTCGATTGTTAAAGCTTTAGAATTCTGTAAAATGTTAAAGTACTTAATAACAACTACATTGGTATCATTGTTCTCCGGGGAAAAAAAATGTTAATGTCCAATTGTCATTTCCACTTGACAGTTCAATCAATCAATATTACAATCAAAGTTTAAGATAATTGTTTCATAAATCATAATGAACATTAACAGAGATATAAAGTAATTTAATATTCGTATGTTGTGACCGAAATACAAATTAAGTACAATAACCTTATATGAAATGTTCAATACCCTCTGGATTCACCAAAAAAAGTTGTGTTAACGTACTTAAACAGAATTATTTAAAAAAATTAATTAAAAGATTTTAGATATACATACTTAAGTAATAAGAATTAATTAAATAGAATAAGAATTTATTTAATAAAAGTGGAAATTAATATGAAGCAATTGTTTTACATGTTTGAAGATTTTTGTGGTGAGTAAAAATATGAGCACAAGTTTAGATACTGATATATGTAATTGATTATGTACTTTGAGTATACTAATACAACTACAATTGTAATTTTGCGTGCTAATAAAAGTACTAGAAATTGTACTTGTTATTAATTAATTTGTAATTGCACAATTGTATAATTGCAAATATATGTAATTCATTTGTAATTGTACAACTTTCCTGAAATTGTACTATTTATTTACCTGTAACTTTACAATTTATTTACTTGTAAATCACAATTTACTTGTAGTTGTACAATTTACTTGTACAGTTAGGATCAGGAAGTTACAATTTACTTGTAATTTTACATTTTAGTTGTGATTGTACAATTTAGTTGTACAATTTTTAATTTTAATTGTACAATTTACTTGTAATAATCGCACTTGTACCTTAATTATAAAGGTCAGAATAAGATTGATGATTTGGAATTCTGGTACTTCTATTTATATACATAGGTACCTATGTCGCCAAAGGTCGCAATATCGAAATAAAAACTGTTGAATTTGGGATCAATGCTTTCCGGGGAATGACCTTAGCTAAGCTACTGTGTTTTTTTATTTCCAATGAATTTTAAAATTCTATTCCCAAAAATAAAGAATTAATTTATATATATATACAAAAACTGGTCTCTAATAAAATAAGCCATTTCAAAAGGCAACACTGTTTTTCAATAACTGTCTTCATAAATAGTAAAAAAAAAAAAAAAAAACTTCTACAAATCGTCTATACAATGAAGCAAAGAAGAAGAAGATACCTTTTAGTTTATGTCTTATATGATCTACCTATATCTGTGCTTGGCTGGTTGGTTATTGGTCGCAGAGGTTGGAGGACTGACTTGACTGCACGTCTATTATATAGCCAAACGGCTGGGTTGTTAACCTGACCATTGACCAAAACCAGTGTGATCTGAGTTTTTGTCCACATTTCTCTTCGTTGCCTCTTCTTTACATACATATGTATGTAGGTAACATATATTGTGTTTTGTCTGCGCTCAAAACCACATTAGCTTTTGAGAGGTCGTTTTTTTTTTGTGCGCCGCACATCGATCTTTTGCAACCAAATTGAAAATAAGAGAGGCTTCTTCATATTCTTTCAGACATTGTTTGTGGATTAGTCGAACTTTGTGGTGTTTTCTTTTTTTTTTTTTCTTATTTAATTTGTTTTATTGTTAAATCACTTTGAATGAGATTTAAAATATAAAATTTGTAAATGAATAAAAAATTAATCGGAGACAGACTTAGATATTTTTTTAATAAATAATAACATTGGAGTATAGCGGATTAGTAATAATGATTTTTTTAGGGGAATTTTGATTTTTTGTTAAAGTAAAATAAATATTTAAATGTATGTAGATGTTACGGCTGATGTAGAAAAGGAAGATATCTTTATGTACATACGTCTAATATGGATTCTATGGATGCTACGAATTAAAAAAAATTACGTATTTAGGTCTAAACGTATTTGAAAATGTGATTATACTGCATTGTACCTTTGTGTTGTGGAACGTAAGATTGAAAAATTCCTCTGCAGCGACCAATATAACGGGAAAATAATTTACATGTAAATTAATAAACGAAATGAGAAAACCTAAGCTTTGGGACATTCTTATGCAGGGACATAAGGGACACAAATAGACTTTTGTCGCATTTGAATGATACATAAGCCCCAAATCTATTTCTAGACTTTTGTCCAACCCGCACGGGAAATTGTTCCCGATTTTTTTTTTTCATATACATATATGTACGTTACTGTAAAACTCCGATATGTGGAAGCTCTAGGATTTAAACTCCCTCTTTGGGTTCTCTGTCCCACTTACATAACTTCATTCAGTCACCAGGCAGTTACCAATATCAACAATTTTCTTGTACGAAAAGACCTTTGATGGTGGCCCGCTTACCAAATGCATAGTCTTAAAAGTCCGCAATAAATGAAAACAAAACCTATGTCCCACTTAAATTCGCAAAAAGTCCCTTCAGAACGTAATGCCTCGAAACATACGTTTTTGCACGTTCTGTGAGTACAATTCTCTTTTGGCTATATAGCAGCCAGGCTGCATGAAGCTTTACAGAAAAGATATACATTAAGATCATTCGCACTTAGAACCCTTCACTAAAATCTTAAATAACTTGTAAGTAAAAACTTGTTAGGCAAGTATTGTTATAAAAAATAAATAAATTGGGTGTCGCAACATGTCGTGAAGAACCAGGCCCTAGTGACTTACAACTATCAACCATTCCTGTGTGCGTGTTATATTGGCAGAAATGGAGGGGACCTACAATTTTCTGCCGAATCCGAACGGCTAAGGTGAGAAGCGCATTTTCATGACAAGAGATACTCTTGGAGGATTTGTCAATTCCTCCCAAGTGGCAGTAACCCTTGAAAAACATTTCTGTTTTTAGGTGGCATAGACTGGGAATCGAACCCAAGACCTTCGGCGTAACATACCTACACACTAACCATTACGCCACGGGCTACTAAGTAAATGGGGGAATTAATATATCAAGGCAAGGAAGTACTGCCACCAAGCCATAACCACTGAACGGCAATGCCATCAATTTTTCGCTGGTATAGGAGTATGTATGAGAAGATTGGAAAGATTAAACGGGGGCCTGAGCACGATTACATAACTGGAGAAAATGTCATAAAATACTGAAACTGGGGAAATCTCCGAATACTTTGAAATCAATCTAACGAGTTCATAGAAAACGAAATAATTTTTGCAAAATACAAAAACAAATTTTGACGTTTAATATTTGACGATTAACGAACAGCTGATTCAAATGCAAAGCATTAATTAATGAAATGAAAAAGGGCGTTCATGGAAACTTTTGTGTAAACTTATCATTTTACACAATTTGTAAAGTTACGAAATTGCATGAAAACACTTATTATGAAACTTAGATTGGAATTCTGAGAGAATCTCACTCATTTGAGATAAATCTGAGGAAACCAAATTTAAAACTATTTAACAAAAGTGTCTATGTTAAGAACTTTCGATAAGATATTATTTATTTGTATATTTATCTAAAGTCTTTAACCTTAAAACATCGTAGGTTGAGTTCTATCAAAAAAAAAAAACAAAAACTATATCTCACCCGCTGCGAGTTGTTAAGATTACGACAACGTCAACATGTCACATTGATCGGAACTTTTTGTTTTGTTTTTTTTTTTTGTATTGTTATTTCCATTCATAAAATAAAAAATTATTTAAGATATATTTTTGGATCATAATTAATCAAATGATAAAAAACATATGAAGTCACTTTGTCAGCATTCATGTCATGTCCGACAAAAAAATACAAAAAAAAGAATGATACCATATTTCCACTGAGAATATTATAGTTTGGGGCTTGTGTCGTCTGTGGCTGTTTGAAACTTTTTTATTGTTGTTTTTTTTGTTTTCAGTCTCAATAGCTTTCAATTCTAAATTATTCAAAAATGTTGTAAGTAGGTATGTATATTTAAATTAATCTACATACATACACTCCGCATCTGTCGATTATGATGTATTTTTTTTTTTTTAAATTTGTTAAATGATTTATACCTACCTATTCGCTGAAACGATACTTAAATATTTAAGTCCAATATAAGGGCTTATTTCACAGTTGTTTACGCAGAAGACGGGTTTCAATGACTCAATTTCGAAAAAAAACAGAAGAAATTTATGTCACTTATGGAATCCGCAGTGATTCGCATTGCAGTGCTCTCTTTTCTCTTTACCCATTTGTCGTGAAAAGAAAAAAAGAGCGGATCCAGTATTCTGGATTCCATAATCGACATGTTTGACAAAATGTTCAAATTTTCATTCTTGAAAATCCGATGACGGATCTGTCATTCCATAAATTTGACAGTTTATATTAACAGTATTGATCAATGTCTTTGAACAAAAAGTACATACTTATGTTAAAATTTGTTGGGAAACAGAAAAATTTAGCGGAATACTTTTAGTTTGTGCGTTACTATCAAAGCTCTTAGAGAGTTAATTTTAGTGCAAAGAAAAAAACAAAAAAATTAAGTCTTAATTAATTGACGTTGAGTGTACAACATAGGATGGGTACTTTCTTATAGGTCGTTCTTTTCTATTGTTACTTGGCACTGTCTTTTGATTGATTGTAATGAAAATGAAAGAAGAAGGTGGGAATTGACGATCCAGACAGAAAATGTCGAGACTCCAGACTTATAAAGTCAAATAGGCAAATAGGCAAATATACACACATACAGGTCTCTGTGCGATAAAATAAAATAAAATAAAAAAAAATAAAATCCAACAAGAACGACGAAGTCACTATAAAAAAGGAACCTTCATGATTGTGACTTGAAAATGAATTTTATTTGTAAAGTAAACACACATTGTAACACGTGTGTATCACAAGTAGAATGTACATATACATATTTGGTCGATAACCTCCACATATAATCACGAAGAGGCGCCTGCTATTCGTACATCAGACAAATAATTGACTATTAAGGTGACCATACTTTTAAATAAAAATTAAGAAAACGCAAATACAAATGGGAGTGTTTCAAATGTTACGAGTGTGACACTATAAATACTCATGATTTTATAAATTATTCACAGAATATTTTAATGGATATATATTCTGAGGTTCTTTAAAAAATTAAGTAGATACATTAAAAAAAAAAAAAAATCTGGTTAAGTTAAAGGACCCATTTCAGTTGCGTTAAAAATGTGACTTTAGGAAAGTGGTGATTTTCCGAATGGATCATTTAATGTTCATGTGGTGTAAGATATTGCATGAAATAAAATATTTACCTGAAAGTTAATCTTCAGTTTCAATTTAGTAATGAGAAAAAAAAGTATAGAAATCTATCCAACCTCGTAATTGTTACGGTTGTGACAGGTTAATGTTACGGACTGGTGTGACCAAGTTTGGATTTTAGGATGATAAACGATATTATAAAGGGATGTTGGACCACTTTCACGAAAAAAAGAATAACAAACTTCAGTTTTAGGAGAGAAGGGCACGAAGGGCCCTAAGTGAACAACCAAAAATAATCCCTTAGAATTATGTAATTTCAGCGTAAAATTATGTTCCCAAGTTGTGAAAGCTTACGATTTGGCGTCATTTTGACGTCGCTTGGCCGTCTAATAGTAGCTTAAGTTCCTATATAAATTTAACAAAACTTAAAATTACTTGAAAAACAGAAAAAATAAAGTTTAAAATGCCAGGTTGTGTGACGGGTGTGACATTGACTTTAAACTATAAAACTATACTATAAATTCAGGCTTAGCAACTTCAAATTTAACGAAGATTACAATGTTCTTACTCACTGCTCCAAATTAGCAGTTTGATACAGAATTTGTTTTTGTAGTAATAAAATATTCACATCTTTTTGTTACGTTTGTGACACTTAAATCTTTATGAATCAAGTTCGGATGAAATGTAAAATTAATTGTTTTACTTAAAAATTTATTTGTTTTAACATAAAAAAAAAAATATAAAATATAAAAAAATATAAAAAATATATATGTATAAAAGAAAAAAATCGATATATCGTTGATATGTAAGAAAATAAATTAAAAAAAGAAATAAATAAATTTAAAATAATTTTTTTGTTTATGTACATATTTGATAATATAACTAATAAAATCTTTTCTTTTTCTTTCAGGTAAGTTTTCCTATCAAATTTACACTTACGACAAGTAAGTATTAACTTAAAATTAATATGCTATAGCAAAATTGAAGATTAAAACAAATTTCACTCCAGAGGGAATTAAAATCCAATTAGGACCCGCGAGAAGCCGGTCACACAAGGTACTGTTGTCCAAGAAAACTGTTGACAAAAAGTCGATAAATTCTAGAATTTCCACATTTCGGGGTTTTACAGTAAAATAAAAAAAAAAATTGGTGGAACATTAGTTTCAAGGTTTTTTTCTGGACTTATTTCCCGGGCCGGTGGGCAAAAAATTCTGAAATAGATTTGGAATTATTCCCCATTAAAAGTCAAAAGTCTCTTCGGAAAAATACAAAACTAATTCTAACATAACATAATTTTGTTATTTGAGCTTGTAGATAGTATGTGGGTCATGGGAGGAGAGCTTGTACGGTCGGTACAATCACTTAACTCATGACATTAAAAATTTGAATGCAATTCAATCGATGTATGTACCTCCCCAATGCAAACAAGATGTACCTAAATGCATTTTTTTTTTGGTATTCGGAATGAGGGCTTCACAATTTAGGTCGAACATTCAAAATTCATAAAAAAGCACTGTCGAAGTCAAGAATTTACTAAAATTAATGTTTAAAATGAATAAAAATATGAAATTTCTTGAATGTGTACTTTTGCATAAAATATATGCAGTATCATATCAAATTTAGAAAAGCAAGTCCAAAATGTTGTGCAATATTCCCAAAAGATTATCACTACTTGTTATGATATTGCATTGATATTTTTGTATCAAACATGATTTTTGGACCAAATGTGATCAAATTTGGTAGGGATTTGAATATTTTGACAGTTAAATGCTGACAGCCAAATTTAAGTACATCTATTCAAAACTCGAAATAGTCTAAAATACTAGTTATAAAAATGATGTAATTTTTTTTGATTGGTTAATTTAAATCTGACGTCAAAATAGTAATTGTGACAACAGGTGTAATAGAACCTTTAAATTACTATTATTGTCGACCTAGGCTGAAGGCCTTTAATCTATTAGTAGTTTTGATTATTAATGGTATTTACGTTATGGTTGTGTTTGGTTAATCCAATCATTTTCTATCTTTAATTATATTTACAAATACCTTCCAATTCATGTTATTAATTTTTCGGCTATATCATTTCATTTAGTAATCAAATATCCAACTTCCGCTGATAAAACAAAGTTGTTAACAATTTTATATATTAACTGATTTGTCATCATAACCACTTACGTGTATCTACATTTAAAAAAAAAAAACACAAAAAAAAAACAAAAAAATTGTCTGTCTATATAACTTAAGCCACAATTAGATAAACCTTTTACACTTCGCCACACTTTGGCGACAACTGTCACATCACGTGAACAATGTAAGTCGATTAATGATGTTGCGGAAACCTGCCTAGCAACAATAATATATTACATTGTGGGTTTATTTTATTTATGTATGTAGGTATTTTTTTTGTTGTTGTTGTTTTTGTATCTTAATAGACGAATCTTCCATCTACAGACAAGGTATGTCTTTTGTTTTCAATTTAAATGCCAACTAATGTACATACATAGGTACAATGGTCTTCGGAGAACCATCGTATGCAGATGTTTTTTTCTGTTGTTTTTTTTGAAACAAACATAAATACAAATTCATAGATATTTATTTTAGGAAATGTATGTACGTTAAAGCAGAAAGTAAGAATCTGAAAACGACAAAACCAAAATTCGTTCCGTATAAGTATTTCAATGTAAGCTAAACAATTAAAAAAAATATTCGAAATGAAATTTTAGTTGTCGAAAGAATGAGGTATTACATTTTTACAGTCGGTACTGTTTATTCCTTTTTATCTTTTATACAGTAGCGTAGTTTGAACTCATTTTAAGAAGTAATTTTAAAGCGTTCTAACTTTAACATCTGTTACCTTCGTTCATAAAAATTATGAAGCACTTTCAAACATCCTTGTGGTGCATACAAAGACAAAAATTGAAAATTTTAATTGAACTTGTATCAAATATTGCGAGCTCAATATAATAAAACCTTAAAATTTGGCGAAACGGTAGATTTAATAATAATGCATACAAAGGTAAAAATTTAAGATTTTCCATTAGGAGGCCTACGTTCATATTTTTCATTAGATTCATCCAGATAAGAACTTCAATCCGGGTGTAAATTATAATAAATTTAATGTAAATACATCCGAATTTAAGATATAATCTGGTTGTATCGAGTGAATAATTTGGCGGTTAGCATCTGAGAGTTGGACAGAATCCCGAAATCCAAAATCGAGAAAACCCAAAAACACGAAAAACTTAAATCCCGAAAACTCAAAATCCTGAAAAACCAAACATCTTAGAAACCCAAAAACCCAGAAAGCCAAAAATTAAGAAAATCCAAATTCATAAAATACAGAATCCAGCATATTTGACATTCCGAAAACCCAAAATCCCGTATATATAATTATAATATAAATGTAATATAAATATAATATAAATATAATATAAATATAATATAAATATAATATAAATATAATATAAATATAATATAAATATAATATAAATATAGTATAAATTCTTCAAATTATTAAGTAAATAAGTCTTCAAATTCGTCTTCCCTGTGATACTTTGGTAAACAAGTCTGTCCGACTCCCGCATGGTTTTGGGGGGCAGAAATACCGGAATCCAATATTCCCTAAAACTAAAATCCCATAAAATCCAAAATCCCGAAAAACCAAAATCTAAAAAATCCAAATTCAGATAGCCAAGAATTGTGAAAACCCAAAATCCAGCAAATCCGAAAACCCAAAATCCCGTAATTTAAACTGAATACAAATTCTTTAAACTGATAAGTAAATAAGTCTTCAATATCATCACTTCTCGGTGCAACTTTCATTAAAAAAGTGTGTCCAACTTGTCCCGCATAGTTTGGGGTCGCAGAATCCTTCAACTCAAACCCTAAAATCTAAAATCCCCTGAAATCCAAAATAATGAAAACCCAAAATCCAGAAAATTTTTCCAACATACAATAAACCTGTTTGTCACCCGCAAAAATTTATGAGGTATAAAAATACACCAAGTTCTTAGTTTATGAAGTTGAAGCTATCAAATTTTAGTTAGTACCAATTAAGTAAGAATTTTATCTCAAAATGTCAAAAACTAGTTATACCGAGATTTAAATTAAACATTTAGGAAGGCTAAGGCATTTAGTAGCTAGAAAACTGCCCAGTATGTATTTTTCTAACGAAATCTAATACTCCTAATAGGCGTGTTTTTGCAAGCCCGGGGGAATTGGTTGAAAAAAAAACGACAACGCGGATTAGCGATGTCATCACAGAATAAAAATGGAGTTTTCATACAAGCTATCGATAACTAGTATGTAATTCACGCCGGTAATACAGTTTTTCTGCGCGCTTAAATTAAACCCCGAGAATTCTCTCGGTTTAACTTAGTCCGCAGGGGATTACGGGTTGTTGTTGCATTTAACATATAAATTGTTTAGCTTCCGACGTCGTTTTTTTCATCCAACTACCCCGGGCCTGCAAAAAGACAAGCTTCTACTATAGGTTTCCAATTGTCCGTCGCAACTGACGAAAGGCCAACTTGGACAGGACAGGGTGCATGACTCCAAAAAACAAATTAAAGAAATGAGCAGAGATTTTCGGTATTGTCCAATGTCCACCCTTCCTTTTCAAAGTTGGTCTTTCGTCGGTTGCGAAGGACAAGTGCAAACCTAGCATAATAAATACGACTTCTATATTTTTTTAACCAATTCATTTCATTAAACTTTATTCAGGCCCTTAATTCTAATCAAATCCGGCTGCTGTTAGAGAAAATCTAAATCAAACAAATCTTTGGGAAACTATATTCTATTCCAGATGTGTAGGTATATTATATGTGTGCGTATACATTAGTGTGTTGATGTTTACTTTTGCTGATGGTGTCGTTGTGTTGTGTACCTTTATAGGAGCTAGCTAGTTTGTTGTTATTGCTCGCTCTCTTTAGTTTGATGATTCTCATCTTCCGTATGCACATTACCTTAGTTGCTCCAAAACCAGAGAAAATAGTAAAGTGCCATTTGTACAGGCACTATAAGCTAGCAAGCACTATCTATAGGCTCCCCATCCCCATTATACCTGCCTACCTATAAAAAATCATGTCTTCTCTAGTTTTGTCTCGCGGAGTTGCACCATCCCGATGACGATGATGACGACGAAATGAGGGGCATTGAACTTTGCTTGCTTGCGCCGTACAAGTTTACGTTGTTGTTGTTGAAATTTCAAAAAAAAAAAAGAATGAAAAAAAAAAACAACTTCCAAGAAGAGTTTAGAAAGAGAATGATAAGAAGAATGAAGAGGAGGGTGTTGTCCATTTTGGATTCCCTGAACTTAACATAAAATTTCCCATCAGGTAGAAAATAAAAAAAAAAACTTTTTGGTGTTGTGTTTGGAAATTGGGAATCAAAAAGAACAAAACTTTTACTGCCAAACCAAAGATATAGGTACCCAACATGTGCAACATTTTATTTCTTCTAAATACATACAAGCTATCCAAACTACCTACCTACTACAGGAAGTTCTTTGAATCTTTTTCTCTTTGTCTTCTTTCGTTTTCTCCCGTGCCATGCCAGTCGTCACGCAGGTGTAATTAGTCAATATCCATCCAGTGACTGTCAAAACTTTGATGTAATTCACAATTAGAACGGTTGATGTATTTTTTTTATTTGGTAGGTAGGTAGGTATCGCTTGGTCTTTCGTTCTTTTTATTTTTTCGTGTCACTCTTTTTTTGATTTCCTTGGTTTGATTTCTTAATATAAACACACAACAAATCACATCGTATTTCAACTTTTCGACCATTATACTGAAACTTGAAATCACGTACGCATTCGGTAGGTATGGTGTGTACTTGCGCTTGCCGCTATACATATACCTACTACACTCTGTACTCGCTTCTTGTGTCATGATGATTGTTTTCTTGGTTGCTATTGCTATGCACCAGTGTTGCCATAATCTCAAATTTCATTATGCTAGATTTCAAATTCCATAATGCTAAATCGTATGGGAGCTCAAAAAACAGAATGCTAGATTTTAAAATCCATTCGTAGAAAATTTTCCCTCTTACAATCTTATATTTCAATGATTAAAAGAACAAAACTTTGTAATAATGCAAAATTAAAATTTATTATTTCATAAATAAGTATCATAAATGCTATAAAAAAAAGAAATCTTATTTAAATATATTGAAATAATATTATTTAAAAAAATATTTCTGTTTTTACGTTTAGGTATATGTTAGTATTTTAATTCAGTCAGACGTCATTTATATCACATTTTAAATTCATAGCTTTTGGAAATAAAAAAGGTACTTGATGCGTCAACCCAAAGGTCGTCATAGATATCTTCTTGACTTCTTTTCTCATAATTGACTGAGCCTCCGACTTCTTCGATTATATTTCTGGATATTTCATATTGTTACATTGACCTTGCATTTAGCATAGGACAACGTTTTTTTTTAAATGTGTAGAGTGCATTAGTTAGAGTATACGAAATCATTTTTGGGGCTGGACCCCCCCCCCCATTTGGCCGCTAACTTGAAAAAGGGGTAAGAAGCCCCTTTTCTCAATATCTTGAGAAATAAAAGTCTGACAAAAAAAATTTTAGATTATTTTTGTAGACAATTTAATTCTCTACAATATTGGTTAAGACACTTTTTAACATTGAATTGAAAATAAAAAAGATATAGCCAATAATCGACGAACATTTACAAAAAAAAATACTTTAAAGGGTTATAACTTTTTTTCTAGCAGTTTTATTGAAAAACATTCAAGATGTTTTTTGTAGATCATTTTATTGCGAAAATATACTCAGTTTTTAAATTCCACCATTTTTTTTGTCTGAGTTCAATATGACATTATTAAGGTTAGATCACAATAATGCGCATATTTTGCAAACAAATTTTAAAATATATTATTTTGAAAATATTTTTTTTCATGTATATGAATCAATGATTGAAAATCAACTTTTGGCATTAGAATGCCAAAAAATGGCATTCAAGAATGCCAAAAAAATCGGATAATGCTAAAAAAGCATTTGGCATAATTTTCAAATTTCATAATGCTTTTTACTCGTCTTTAATGCTAGATCTAGCATTAATAATGCCAACATGGCAACACTGCTATGCACTCACTCACTACCTATACCTACCTACCTTCCTTTGATATTTTCTATATGTTCACCCAAATGTTAGAAGTTGTGTGGCAACAAACTGGCAATTAATTGGTTCGCGGTGACTGTGACTTCAACTTGGCTGCTTGTTGCTTGCCTTCACCAACTAATGTCAAAACTATAAATACATTTTTTTTTTAAAGTATAGACAAAGAAGAATGTTTTTTGTTGTTATTGTAGTTATTGCATGAGTGTTGAATATGGAAGAATAAAAATGAAACAATAGGAAACTACATACCTACATATATGTATTGATGCTGTAATATTGTGATTTGTAGGTAGTAGGTACCCAAATGTCGAGAACGATGATGAATAAAGCTTGCGCGGAGATGCTGTAATCGAATGGAATTTAAGAATAAATTTAATATAAACATTTATGAGATAATTCAGCTGTTTTTTTTTTGTTTCTTTTGAATGTGTTATAAGAATGCCTTACTTAATTTAGTACTTAGTTCCGAATGCCTGAAATTTTTTGGGAGTGATCTACATTCATTTATGTACCTACATGTGTATGTATGTATTCGTCAGCAAATTAAGTAGGTAACTACCTACATTGCTTTTGTAAAATGGATAACTGTTTGTTTAAGGTGACCTTCTGAGTAATAATGATGTCAAGTCCACTATATAAGGCTGTGTGCTCAAAAGTGGCATAACCCATATTTTTTGTGATTATAGTAAGAACCTACCTATGTATGCCTAGATCAAAAAATAATAGATCAAAAATGTACATACATACATAGGTATAGGTATGGGTGTGTGTCAAAATGTTGATATTACACCTTTTAGAAAAGGTATGTATGTACTCCAGAATTTTAAATGAAAAAAGAAAACACCCAAATTATTAAATTTTTGAAAATAAGGGTTACGCCACTTTTGCACTCACAGCCTCATATAACCTAACTACATATACCTACCTACCAACCTATTTTGTAGTTATAATAACGGATTTATAACACTGACAAATTTTCATAATTCTTAGTATAAAAGGTATCTATCTATCTAGGTATCTGCCCGTAGATATTTTCTGGGACAATTCATTATTTAAAAAATGACCATACGGGTTATTCAAATGTCCCGTATTTTACTTTTAGTCCCTTATTTGCATATAAATATATTAATTTTAATATTATGAATGTTTCAGTTAGTGGGATAAATGATTTTTGTCAAAGAAGTTAAAACTTCAACTTATCTTTGTAGATAATGATCTTTCCAGGTCAGATGAGGGGAGATTTTTTCTTTTGTATATAAATGAAAAGCCATGCGACACAGAAATTAAGGTATGGCTCTCGTTTGTTTGATAATTTTTTTTTTTCTGGAATTTTGATAAAATAAGATAATCATCGGAAAAAAAGATGGGCAGACACCTACCTAGAATATATTTACTGATTTCTCAAAAAAATTTTTTTTTTTTTTATTGTTGAAATCAGTTTAAATATTGTCTGTTAAAGAGTTTATTTCATTAATGGACAATGTGTGGGTAAATCGAAAAATATTAAAAGCTATTTTGATTGTAAAGTGCAATAACAATTTAAGGTCTGGAATTCTTGAATAGTATAAGAGACCATCGCCATCCTTCTGGGTTATTTAATTATCAAACTTAACAGAGCAAAATACAGAGTCGGTCAAGTAAGAACGCTTTATTTTTTGTATACATTTTTCGTTCTTGGTAATGTTTGGTACCACGTAGTAGTGGACTTGTACCGCACTAAAACCACGGGAAAATCAGGACCAATCTATGAAGGAACGGTAAAAGATTTATATTTCTTAATACAAAATCGCTTTGGGGAAAGTTTAAAGTTGTAATACTTTTCCATCGCTTGAGGAGCTAATGAGGCTTGATTCTTCTTAGTCTCCGAACATTGTCTCGTGCACTTAAGGCAATCTCCATTTCGGAGTTAGAATGGCTTGTTGATTATGTGATACAGCGTGTATTCTAACCTTTTCTGTAACCATTTCTTTTTGTAGGTCACAATGTGAATCGCTATTTGTAATATACCAATTGAAGGACTTTGTTTTGGAATTTTTGGACTGTTTTATCGTTTGTTTTCTTTTTACAGCGTAAAACGGGTTTCAGTACTATTGGCTGTAGATATAGCATTACATATTTTGTTCTGGATAGATAGGTCTGAGTTCTTACTCCGTAACCAATATATTTTTCTATATTTCAGGGTTTAGCTCTTCTCTTTTCTATTTGATATGCTCTTTCCAAAGCCATTCCAAGGTATTTGGCAGTATTGTAGTTAGGTACAGCTTTACTGTTGATAAAAATTAAAACATTAATAATCCTGTTTTTTGTAAAGTTTATATGAGATGATATTTTTTCCTTTATTTCATACGCCATTATTGCTTCCAATCTCTTACTTTATCGGTTGCATTTTGCAATTTATCTGTAGCCTTCACGAGTCATTTATCAGGCACTTAAATGGCAGTATCATCGCAAATGTGGCCATTGTTGTCTACTGTAATATCCTTAGTACATAACAAATACAGTGTTGGTCCTAAGACACTTCCTTGTGGTAAACCGGTGGTTTCAAATTTATTAAGTTCTGAATACTCTTGCTCATACCGTACTCTAAAGAGTCGGTCGGTAAGAAAGGTTTTCAGTATTTCGTAGAACTTACTTGGGAGATCTCTAGTTCCAATTGTCAAAAGCTTCATTAACATATAAAAATAGACCCGAACATACTTGTTTTTTCTCCAAGTGCCTTTTCAACAACATAAGTTTTCGATGCACTTGACGATTGTGGATTGTTTATATTTCTGAATCCAAACTGATGGTTTGGGATTAGTTTACTTTCTTCTATTATTTTGCTTATAATTGGTATACCTAAGCGATATCGGCCTGTAAGAAGTTACATCTATTGCTGGCTTACCTCGCTTAGGAATAACAATAATTTTTGCAATTATAAAATGATGTGGCATATATTGAAGCTGAAGGCATGCGGCATACCGGTGTGCTTTTTTGTTTGATAACTTCTGTTGATACGTCATGCTTCTTACTTCTTTGAGCGTGACGAAGAGAATTTTCAATTAGTCGTTTCTATTAACAAAATGTAAGTTACTTGCCGCTGAACTTGCCGGGAAGGGCTTAAAGACATTCGAGAATGTCTTTTTTTGTTTTTTTTTTTAAACCAGTACTCGCTTCACTCAATTCTATCTGCCAAAACCAATTGTAAGTATGCAAACTGCCGGTGTCATTTTTATTCAGTAATCTTTTCAATTTTATTGTGATGACATTTATACACACTTCAACAACGTTTCTAAATTTGAGAAATTTTGTTCCAACATTGTGGTTTTGTGCGCCAAAATTATATAGAGAGATTTTTTATGGAAAAATTGTTCGGCTATGAGGTTCATTTTTAGATCAATGCGTGTGTCAATAAGTAACAAAAATTGTTGCATTTCGTTATGTTACATAATGTATGTTCAATGTACATATGTACATCCCAAAAAATGCACATTTTTATGTGATCTGTGGGTGGAGTCATCGATCAATATTCGCTTTAGAGCCATCATGATTAATGACCTTTGTGGTTTCAAGCAATTAGCGAACAGGATGCATACGTATATAGTTACGTATGATGAACATATCTACTCCTTTGACTCAATTTTTGCACTTCTTCACGAATGGATACCAAAGTCGGGATCAGTTATTCGACCTTCGAAGAGAACTTTGATTCTGAACTATATTCTAAAAAGTGATGGATGATTTTATTAGTTCTCAAATATCGTTCTGACCACTTCATCACCAACTGGATCGGATCGACTTTCACATACATACATAAATGTTTCTGCGCTGATGAGTGGGACATTTTTGGCCTTTGGGGGTGAGAGAGCTATGTGTTTTTGATTTTACATGAAGCAAACTTTTGACAACGTCGCTCGTTTATGACAATACATATTTGAACGATGCTACAAACTTCTTCAAAATTATGAGCGCATTGATTACTTTTGTGTTGCATCAACGGACAGTAGTTTCCTCTAAATTGTTAAATTTTAGCTCGAAGAATTTTTCTACTGTTTAAAATATGTATCGACAAATATCTTGATAGCAGGATTGTAAAAAATGGAATCATTGTGAATTCAGTCTTTAAAATTCATGCGGTTATTAGCTTTTCTCCAAACTATCTTAGAAGCGTTTATCGTCAGCTATCTGTATTCGAAAATAAATAAAAAAATATTGATACACAAAAAACGATTTTAAAAATATTAACAAAGTGTTTTTAGTATTTGAAACACATTCAAATATCATTTGTCGACTAACAAAATTTTTGCATAATACCCAAAGTGAAATATTGTTTACCGCGGGCGCCACAAACATGCTATGTTCACACTTTCACCAGTGCCGAACACGGCACGTGCGTGTTATTTCCCTTATTAGGCTGATGGCCAACCGACTGCCTGAAAGTTTATATTCTTTTCAATAAAGATGTTTATGAGCTTACTTCTTAAGCCCGAAAAACTGTCAGTGTTAAAACCCCATGCAATTTTAAATGGAATTAGCAGATGGCTCGCCTTTATGTAGTAAGATCTCGTCTTGAACATGAACATCCTGTGGAGTGTAGCCAGTTTAAAGCCCATATCCTAAATGAAATCAATAACTGGTAGGCATATTCAACATATTCAAAGATCTTTATTGGTAACAGGGTTCAAATCTTTCCTCTGCAGAACTCGCGTGAATTTAATCAAAAATCATGTCGGTACCAACTTGTTTTTGACAAGAAAAAAGTCACAAAAAAATTGCAAAACTTGCTATAAATTCATTTTTAAATTCCCCCAACAAAAAAAGAGAAAAACTAACCATCAGTAAAATGATTCCCAGATATACATACATGAACATTCTTGTATGACCCGTTTCAAATGTGATATGGACCAAACTAAATTTCAATAAAACTGCACATTATTTTTTTTTTTGGTTCTATCCACTATTGGTAGGTAGGTATTTTCATCTATAAAGTGAACTTGAAAAAGCCTTCACCCTTGACACCATAATCTCCCGTTACCAACATCCCAGTCTGAAATTCTCACATGAATAAATTCTCTAATGCCATCTCGTTAAAGTTAATCATGCGTTCTTTATTGCAATAATAAACAAAGACTACATCATGTATCTATCTCTCTCTCAAAAAAAAAAACATAAAATCCCATTAAAACCAATCTTGTCCTTGAATGCCAATAATTTCAGCACACACCATAATAACCATTTATCCCTCTCTTTTGCTGCCTTATTTTTAGTTTATTTCTTTCCAAAAAGAACTGTTTACCTATAGAATAGGATTTTCTTTATTTTCTTTTTTTCGCAGCAGCCTATAGGTATGTTTATGCTGATTTCTCAACTTAATCTTCAACACCCTCCCCATCACATCACATCACATAACAATTTTCTAGGCAGGGTATAGGTATACACAAAAGAACAAGAGCAAGAGCAAGTAACAAAAAAAAAACATCTTAACATGTTTTTCAAATAACAAGCAAAAAGCAGGCATTCATTTGTGGCTCCGCCAACCCTAGAATTACCCTATCGTTACTTTCAACTTGGAATCGGACATTGAAACCAAATTATGTTGTACAACATGTTTACATAGAAACGAAGCAAATAAAAATAATAGAAGAAATAGAAAACCCGATACACTACACTACCTCTTATATGTAGATACCTATACTGGAGAAGAATGTGAGGTCTGGGAAGGGAGGTAAATGCAAGAAAAATCGTTGTTCTTAATCATGTTTCGGGCAACGATCATCAGGAGCTTGAATAAAAAAGGCCGACCAAACCTCCCTCTGCACCACAACCCTCGACATAGTTAATTTCATTCCATGTTTTTTTTTTCTTTGTCAGGGCATGCATCATGTCCTCTTTTTTTCCATCTTATTTCTTTCAATCAACTTCTATGTTTTAGCCTTCCATCTAACTGTATTTCTATGTTTTCTCATAGTCTGAGTTTTAATGTTGCAAAGTCATTTTATTTCAGCTTTAATATAGTCAAAAGCTTTAATTTGGCATCAAAACTATAACACTGATTTAGCTTTCTAAACGTCTCAAGATTCCAAATTAAAATAATGGTTTACAATGGTCTTTGTTATCTCTTTTTATTTAACCATAGCTATACTCTTTGACGTCATCAAAAGTATCATAATTTTACTGTCAACGTAGATTGTGTCAATGCATAAAACGTTCGTCGAGTGATAGCAGCCGGTCAATGTTGTCCCAAAATGCGTTGACGTGTTATCTATGTTATGTCAACGCATTTTTTATACTTTGGTGTCAACTCGTTGACATATTGATCAAACGACTTGACCACATTCGAAAACTTTGAGCGTTGATGCCGCGTTCACAAGAGCAAAAATCAACCATTTTTCGAGTTGACTAGCACACGACGTTATAATATTTAATATGCGTCAAAATATAGTTTGTTGGCTATCTGTCAAGCTAAAAACTGTAAAATTCAATGTAATTAAACACCTCTATAAAATCAGAAATTTTTTAAATTGAGTTATAAGTCAACGCAGGCTACGGTGACCCGGTAAAAATTCTGCTGTGTCAACGTTGAAATTCATTCAACGTGCTGACGAGCTGCTTTCTGCCAATGTGTCCAAATTGCGTTGACAGGCCGATTAAACGGTCACCCAAACATGTTGATTATCCGCAGTGATTCGCAGTGCAGTGCTCTCTTTTCTTCTTACTCCTTTGTCATGAAAAAAAAGAGAACAATGTACTGAGAATCACTGCGGATCCAGTACTGCGGATCCAGTACTGCGGATTCCATAATTGACATGAAAATAGTCAATGCGTTGACCCAAAAATTGTCAACGGAGCCGTCAACGCATTGATAGTGTTCTGCGTTGATGATCAAACGCCTTGACAACTTTGAGGCACAATTTGACATCAGAAAGTTAACGCGTTGACCATTTGCGTTGACCGTATAATCTTAACTTAAGCACGAATTTGAATGTCTATATCTACTAAATTGATTATTTTAAAATAAGAAATTAGGGTATTAAAAAATTAGGGTATTTATATTTTATAATTTCACAAATCACTATTCACAGAAACAACACAAAATTCAATTGTTTTGTCTTTTACAAAATCGCAAATGGACTTCACTTTTTAATGGATTTTGGGTATTTTGCTGCATGCAACAAAAAAATAACAATAACCCTTTACAGATCTTCTTTTTTTTATCAACAAAATTTGTAACTAGTCAATATAGAAATAGCTTCCGCTTTCTTAAAAGCATTTAATTGAAAATTTATTTCTGAAGCCCTCCAGTATTTGTTACGTTATAAAAGTATCAAATTTGAATTTCGTTCTATAGTCTCAAAAATTTTAATGTATTTAATTGAGAGTTATTACCTACTTGATTTTATCTTCGGTTCAACGACTGTATATTTATATTTTTCTTTATCTAATACAATATTCATTTTTGTATTTAAATACATATGGCAACACTAATTTGTCAATTTGCCGCATCTGCTTTAATATCGTAAATAAGAGAATGGAAAATCTTAAAAGAGAACTGCCAAATTCTCATTCCTCAAAACAAAACCTTAAAGAAAGAGCAGTTTCGAAACGAAAAAACAACATTAGAAAAATGCTTGAAAAAAGGGAGAGGCAATCGCACTCACCTCGCAGTAGACAGAGAACTTTTTAAATACGAATTGTGTAACTTAAACTTATTTCGTAACATACAGAATCTACTAGCTATGTGTGTAATAAATAAAATAAAGTACACAAACCAAAATGCCAATGAGCGAGGGGAAACAAAAACTGTGTACCTACGTGACTTGTGGGAAACAACCAAACAGGGAAATAAAATGAAACAACAAAAGCTAAAGGAAAACAAAATAAAAAAAAAAACGAAACAAATAAAAATGAAGAACTAGGAATTAAGGTAGCAGGAGGGTTGTATGGGGGGGATGGTTTAGGGGGTAGTAACGAAGAAACAATGTTATTTTTTTTTGACAAAATTTATTTGGCAATTGGTATTTTTTTTTCTTCTTATTTTTTAATAGAAAAACCGTTAGGGTTTTTGTAATGGCCTGATGGGTTTGACTGAGTGCATATATGTTATATAGATTCGGGTGTAGGTATACATACATATTTAGGTATATCGAATTGAATGGAAATGAAAAGAGCAAAGGGTAGATCCATGAGTCGCAACTCGTAAGTATAGCCAGCCATAGGGTGTATCGGCGGTTTTTCTATAACCATTTGTCTAACTGCCAGTCGACCGGAACCTGAAATTAATTTATGACAGATCTGTCACATTTAATCCAGGATCTGAAAAATTAATGATACCTATACTATTTGTAGGTACAAGTCAAATGGTGCAGAATTGAAAATTGTGTTCATATCAATTCGTAGGTATAGGTCAAGGGCTACACAAAGAATAGGTAGGTATATTATATTGGTAAGTATGAAGCATTGTAAACTTACGTAATTCTTAATGAGGCTGTGGGTGTAAAATTAGGGTAGATAGGTAATCCAATACTTTAAAACATGTTTTTCTCTTAAATCGATCTTAAATACCTATAGCATTAACCTACCTACCTACTACTTACCTATACATTTTATTTATTCACACAGGAAAAGTACCTATTCGAATAAGGTAAACTTCGGGAAAATCCCCGAATTTGAATGGAGAGGTTTATTTTTATGTCTTACATTACCTAAATAGTAAGTAGGAAACCTTAATTTGGCCCAAGGTTAAACATTTTAGGTCCAGGTTCTCAGTCTGTTTAAGTGGCACTTAAGTGTCCAAAATGAAGATTTGAGTGCCACTTATTCAGCTAAGTGTATACTGTGAAACTGGACCTTAGGGTGGTGAAATACAGTTTAATGTAAAATATCTTAAAAAGTATCAGTTTTTTTTGAAAAGTTGCAAGATAAAAATTGAAGCTTAGATATGCAATTCTAATTTAAATAATTTATAATCTACTCGACTTTCGGATTTATTCTCTTAGACGGGTACCTAGACGCCAAGCGTCATGTGAACAAACATTGAAACTTGTGGGTACAGCCAAATATTTATCTGGTATTGTAGATCTGGCAATACTGTCTATGATGATTTTGACGTTTTATTCCATTTGTTTTCGTTTTGTATCTTCATTCATGAATAAGACGTTGATTACACGAGCCTTTTTTTCGTTCGTTTCGTCTTTCGTCTTTTTGACAGGCACGTATCGTCGTGATTACATGGTTCTTTTTTTTCATTCGTGAACACTCTTTCGTTATTTTGAGGAACAAATATTTTGCGGTGGATTTATTGAAAAATAAACAGTTGTTATAAATAAAAATGTTTTTTAATGACTTTGTTCTTATTTGTAGCCTTTTTAAGTACAAAAACTGTTTTACAACACGAAATTAAAAGTTTTTAAGTTCTTCGCAAAATACTTTGGTTTTAGAGATGAGCAATTAAAATATTCGGTTAAAAATCGATGACAAAATTTATCGAACCTGGAAAATCGATGTTTGTTTTCTTTCTTTCTTTTTTAATTTTGGTAGTCAAATACGTTTTTGAATTAGGGCCGTTTGTTCACGTTTCAAATTGTAGATTGGAAATATGAAGATTTACCAGTTGCAATAATCCTTTCATAATAATCCTGTATTTCAGTAGTATAGCATATAGAATTTGTATTATTAAAAAAACCTTCTCATATAAACTAGCCAGGCCCTGGGCTAAAAACAAAAACAAAAACTTCCAATTTAATGATTAGGAATTCTAGTCTTATTGGATATATGTAGGTATTCGTCACGAAATCTATGTAAGATGAACTGAACTTAGCAAAAATTGCGTATTGACAAAGGCCCTCACTATAATCAACTGATGAGTCCAAGTGAGATGGCCGGGACGAAACACCAATTTTTGTAGGACTTAAAGGCCGTTAAAAGCTATTTTGAATCAATAATTCAACAAAGTCCATTAAAATAGTGCTAAGTCTTCTCCTTGGCTGATGTATTTCAGTAGAATAGTATATAGAATTTGTATTATTAAAAAAACCTTCTCAAATAATCCTTGACCAAAAATGATTAGCTTTAGGAATAAACTGGCCCTAACACTAAATCAGTGACTATGTTCTGTAACTCTCGCATCGATAGCATTGGTCAATAAACGTTAAAAAATGGAACAAAACTCATACGATTTGTTTCATTTTTTATCGTTTTTCGAATAATTTTGGCGATCCGAGAGTTAAGGTTCCCACAAACGATAAAAATTTGAATGCCGCACATATAAATCAAAGGAGAGGCACACATCTACGCGATTGCAGTGTGCCTCTCCTTTGATTTTAATATGAGGCATCCACAATTTTATCGTGACCGCCACCGCCATCGCGTCGGTTTTCGGGTAGCTTAAAACCCTGTTTCTGTTACGTGAATTTTTAGGCAAAAAAATGAAACCAAGTTGTATTTCAATCAAACATTTTCGAGAAAATTAAAAAAAAAAGTAAATTATTACTGTGGCAGATATCCGTTCTTATAACCTCAACCAAACATTTGATTTTCTTCTCTAACAAATTGCATTCAAATGATCTGTACCTTCAATCTGTCTTCAATCGATTAAAAAAAGTATATAAACGATTGAAATTACTTAAAACAAATCATATCAGTTTTGTTCCATTTTTTAACTTTCTCGATCGATTTTATCGATGCGATAGTACAGAGAGAACTACAGACGTAGAAATTGATGGACCGTAAGGTAAAACCACTTTATTATTATTATATTTTATTGTATTTATAATCCTTTTCCATAAAAAAAATCGATTTCTTTGTAAAATTTCCTTTAAATCCATCCAGTCAATAAAAAATATTATTATTTCACACGTATAATATCAAAAATAATTATGTTTTTTTGTAGAAATAACACATAGACAACAATGAACGTTTTCATTCTTTGCATTCGATTTACAAAAACCATTTTATTTGCATTTTTTTTTAATTTTTTGTAATCGATTTATTTTATTTTAAATTCGATACCTGAATATCGATCATTTTTCTATCAACTACGATTTTTGCTGACATCTGCTCACCGCTCATCTTTATTCGGTTGTCAAACCATAAACGTCAATGTTCAACCAGAAAAAATCTTCAAATTTTCATTCCTCCTTTCGTTACTTTATTCCCTCTACATTTCTATACCCCTCAAAAAGACGAAAGACGAAACAACCGAAAAAAGTCTTCATGTAATCAGCGTCACCCAGAAGCCAGCCTTCTGAACCCCACAAAATGACAGCTTTTCTTCTCGAAAGATGATAAAATGCTTCTGGATTTGAATATAGAATCGAAATTAGATGCAATTACACTTCAGAATCGATAAAAGCGATTTCGATTTCTTTTCCGGATTACCAATCAAAAACGCCATTAGTGAAATGGCTTCAATCAGGCTTAGTACCTACTTTATAGTTTTTAATTCCTACCCGAAAATAAGGTTAGCTATATGGGTTTAAAACTATGAAAGATATGTTTCCTGATCAAAATTGGGTATAGATCTTGAATAGCAACTGCTCTATTGTTACTTCTTTTTTTTTTAATCACTGTTCCCGCATTTTCAAGAACTAAATTTCAAAATAAAGGAAAGTTCCACATTAGAGGTGAAATAATTTTGTTTGAAGGCTTCCATAAAGGCAGGGAATATTGTTTGGGTATATCTTCTATAAGCAGCGTTAAGGAGACATTTAATGAAATCACTGTAAGATTATATTCTATAAATATCAAAGTTGTTTATAAAAATAAATTTCAAATCAATGCAACAAATGGCAGCGCATTTCCTGTCAGTTTCGTTAGATCTGTTTGTTTACTTTAGCTGGGTAATTGATATGGACTAATCAACTTCGTATGTATGTAATTTCATTGCAATTAAAGTTGTTACGTCTAAACTCACCTCAAGATGTACACGCACCCTTATCATGAAGATGTTCGATAATTTTAGTGCCAATGTAATTTTTTTTAAATGTCAATTCTTAAATGTCATCCTAAATTTGCAAGTTATGTTTAATGGTAAATTTTGCAAGTCATGTTTTGTTTTTGTATAATTTCTCTCCACATCGTTTTTTTAGTTTTTCTTGGATTTTTATTGAAAACTTGCATTTTTTTGTAGGTACATACAGCAAAATTACAAAAAGAGTTTTAACATGTGTTAACCAAATAATATTCAAAACCTTCTCATCTTGTGCCATGTTTTAAGTAAGTGTTCATTCGTGGTCAAATTGTCGGCTGCGTAAAAACATAAGCTCTCTTGTACTTACATATAAAATTTCAAATGATATGCTTCAAGGTTACCACCTAGCACCTGTTTTTTATTAAAAATATGTACTGTATATGACACCGGTAGCAACAGAAACAAAACCAAAAAGTAAACAAAACTCTCTCACAACCTTGAACGTGCAAATATACTACGCAGATTCTTTATTTATCGACTTTTTTTTTTTTGGTTTGGTATTGTATGTCGAACGTTCTCTCTTTCACTCTTTTGCCACTGGGGATTTCAAATCAAACATAAAATCCATCAAACTGTTCTTCTTTCCCAAATTTCATATTTACCTATATATCTTTTGGAACCCAGGTCGATTGCCAACCACAAAAAATAAACCAGAACAAAAAGGAGGAAACCCAACAGACAGGTGGTTCGAAGCTAAACAACAACAAAAACAACGGTATTCGATTTCCAAAAAAAAAATCACGATGCAGAGAACAAAAACAAAATCAAACAAAAATATTGAAATGCACATGTAGAGAGAGAGAGTGAGGAATATATTCTTTCGAAAATCCCTTTCCACTCTAATGATTTTCAATACCATGGCCAAATCATCAACATTCTCACATTCATCCCCTGAGCTGAGGATGGTAGAAGCTGTGTCCATGTCTGTTAGTGTACGAATATACCCTGGATCACTATCAGACAGCCGGACCAGACCCCCTATGAGAACATATACATTATACATACATATACACTGGCACTCATATTGCACTTCCTAACTTCCTCTGCAATTGCACACTCATTCTATTTTATATTATGTACTTAAACCGGAGCAATTTTCACTTGTATCAGGGATGTAAATGCTTAGTTTATTAAAATGTTTCAATTGTTCTTTTTGGAACAGACTGAAATACCTAGTTTCAAAAACCGGATTTCTGTTTGTATTTGATTGAATAGCATTTTTTTTAAAATACAAAAAAAATTGATTAAATAAAAACACACAACACAACCTTTCTTTTAAAAACACTTTATTTTGTCGGAAAGTTACAATTTGTAATGTATTAACATTTTGACGTTCGTCGATTTGCTAGTTGGCCATAGAAAATTTAATGAAGAAGAGTTGCATCATTGTGATGATCGTTGATCTGTCATTTTCGAGTAATTTTTTTGGCTTTACGTTGAACTGTCACATAGATAGAGGTTATCGGTTAACATGAGTGCGTTCAACTGTTTGGTTCTTGTCCGATCACTGAAATCAAGCATCTCCCTTCTTGGTTAGAATTTTGAATGCAGCCTTGTTTGACACAAGAGTAAACTTGGATTCAGTCGATTCAAAATGTTACATTGCTCGTTGGACCTCTTCACTACCAAGCATTTGGGCCAGGGAACAGGAGGGACAAAAGTCCATTGTGAACTTATAACCCAGCTCCAAAATAAAAGCATGTTCCATTTCTGAGAGTAGGTACATCAGTCGTTGGGAATTTTGGGTTGTTGGGTAATTTTGCATTTGAAAATTTCGACCTTTGAATTTTTATATACATGAATGGAATATTTCTTTTTTTAAATTTGAAGTCCTAGGGTTAAAAACATTTATGGTTATTTAAAAAAAAATAAAAGTTTAGAAAAAGTCAAAAATGGATATAGAACCCTTTCCATACGAATGTTAAATATATGAAAACCAAACTGCAAATTTCCTATGGATATAGAACCTTATGCTTTTAACATTGGGAATTCAACGATAGCAAAAATAATAATAAAATATAAAATTTCTAGCACTTCTAATTTTTTAAAATCTATTTGTAGTGATAAAAATATAAAACAAAAAGGAATATTAATATAATGGCTTAGCCCTTCCCTATATTACATTGGCTTAATTTTAAGTCGATAAAAAAAGTATGAAAAATGACAAAGTATTTTCACACTTTACAATTAAAAATACCCAACTTGAACTTTGGTTCTTAAAATTTCCTAGAAAAATACATTCAATTTATTCGGAATTGGTTTAAAAAATACTTCAGCATTCATAGGATTAAGTTTTAGTATTTTTTCACAGTTTTTCAAATTAATTTTTTTGGTTTTTACCTTTTTTGTTTTTATCCATTTTAGTAAAAACAAAAAAAAAAATGCTTGAATATTATCGATAAAAACCTTATTAAGAATACTCTAAATGCATTTATATAGTTTGTGAACCTGAAGATATAGAAATAGTCTTATTAAAAATATTTGTTTCCCCTTATTTTTACCTCGTTTTTATTTTTTTAAAAATATTAAAAAAAAAAATATTATGGCCTTTTTTGAGAAATTATCCTTATAAACACAGCAGATATTACTTAATCAGCCCTGAAAACTATCAAAACCAGAATTGAAGCGTCGAAAAATAATCAATAAATATTTAATTAATTATAGACAGCATTTACTTCTATTTATACTTTTCCAGCTGATTGCACTTTTGTCCATGGATATAGGGCACATAAGCAGGAAAAATGTCACTTGGTTTCAATAGATTGTGAGAGGTTACATGCTCTATATGCCATCTCATGTGGATATGGGGCAATTAAGCATTGAAAATATATTTGAGTGATGTTTGATCTATATCCATTGCCCATTGCAATGAGGAATTTAAGCATTAAGCGTCTGTTTTTAAAATTTTAATAGAAAAACTGCCCCACCTCGTACAAATTTTGGATATGCGGCAAATAAGCACGAACAGAACCGAAAATATGTGGTCTATGGAGCAAAACTGGTTTCTGTAACTTTATTAATAATAGAGATAGAGCAACGGGAATAGCACCAAACGAAAGAGAACATACAAATTAGTATAACTGCATCTTTAACTCAGTTTCCCGAAAAAGTGGTCTGTGGGGCATTTAAGCATTCAGCCGGCGATTTGTCATTGAGAACATTTTGTTTCCGAGCTTCAACTATACAAATTCAATAAATTGTCATCCCTGCTAGCAACTCCTTTAAGCAGATAACATTCTGTTTATGTATTTAAAACTTAAATCCCTTGGTGGGAGAATATTATATATGTACCTACATAAATGTGTTCTAACTTACACAAAAAAAAATAACACTAATGCTCATCTGTTAAGGTCGTTCGTCCTTCAATCGTTAAGTTAAAAGAAAACAATACAAATAGCACACATGCTCCTTAAATTACCCTTGCGCTTGCCACCACAAATAAATAAACAAAAAAAGTTCACACAAAAAAAAAAAAAAAAATCTGAAATAAAAGAACCGAGCAACTCATTCATTGCAAAAATTAAATGCAACTCGATGTGATGGGGCGAACACACACACACATACACACACACAAATTTAATCGTGTATCCTTAATAATTGCCTGCCTACACAAAAGGACGTACATAGCGTATACTTCTGGCAGTTTTGGTAGGTATGTCGTCCTCGTCTGGCCAAAGAACCCTTCTATACATATCCTTTAATCCATTCAGACACATTCTGTCAGATGCAATGAAAATGTGTGCAGCAGGCAGCAGCAAAAGAGGAAGCATTCACCATCATCAGATCACATCACACCAGCTAGCTTTATACGTACGTAAGAGGGCTCGGCTTGGCGCTATTGTTGCAGTTGTTTTTCAAATGGGTACAAAAGTGATGAAGTCCGATATTACAGTGAGCGACATTTTAACAGAGGGAGTTTAAATAATTGTATTTTTTTTTTTTTTTTTTTAATTGAAAACATTTTTATGGCAAATTTTTGCATAACAGTTATCTCATCAGCGGAAACATGATGTTGATACATAAATGCGTGCGTCGCCCGGTAGCAAATTAACTACAATTCTTCTTGAAGTTTTATTAATGTGGATCAGTGATACTTTTAATGAAGAAAAACTGTCATAACTGTTGTAAATTGACGTGTCTCTATCAAAATTAAAAGAAGCGACTTAAGAAATGCTAATTTATAAATGTTTTTCTTTATAAAGGTATATAATAATGTTTATGAGAACCCACTTTAAATGGTTATAAACTGTTATAACTGTTCTAAATTGATATTTCACTAGTCTCGTCCAATATTTAAACGTTCCACAATTTTTCTATTTATTTATGAATTTCTCATCATAGACGATAAATGACAACAAATAGCCTAGTTATAGAACTCGAAGCTTTTTGGTATAACAGTTTTAGCTTTCGTTTTAACACATCGCCCTTTTATGTCACTGTGCTTGAAATAATAGGAATTACCTTATGTTATTTGCTTTGAATTGGATACATATTTGTTTAGGATAAGAGTAAAGACATGCAAATTTATAACAAATTTATCGCTATTACAAGTATGTTTTCATCAACACACTCCCTGAAAAAAAAAACTTCGTACCCGATGTTTGGCCAAGAGCAGTGAATTGGCACTGCGGGGTCGCATCAACAGTATACCATTATAAACAGAACTGTTATAAATTTGTATTTCTTTATTCACCTCCAAAAATAATATTAAAATTATATTAAATTAGGCGCAGTTATGCAAATCTGGATAAAAGGCCATTTTAATTTCTGGCAGCTGATTTTGACAGGGATACCAACTTTGAAATGATTTAAACGTAGTTATAATAGTGATTTTAAAGTTTTCTTCGGGCTTCTATCGTTGTACTAACTAAAGGTTATCAATAAAAATGTATTAAATATTAACTAAAAATGCTCGAAGCCTAAAATTGTGTGTATATATTATTTTATTTTTAGATTTTAAACATTTGTAAATGCGATTGTTATACATTTTATATTATTTTATTACCGGACGACCCGGACCACGACAAATGGAATTTTGTCGAAACGTCGGGTGTAAACAAAATTCAACTAATTTAAATTAATTAACTAAACGCGGTAAGTCCGGTAATGAAATTATATAAAATATATTTTTTTAATTTTAACAAGTTATACAAATTGTAGATACATTTCAAATGTTTTTAATACTATTTTTTTTAATTTTTTTTCTTTCAGGTAAGTTCGATGAGAAATATAAAAATGTGAAGTAATACGTACTAAGTATATATGTAAGTGCCAGATAAAAAATTTAAAGTGCCTTTTATAAATTACAGACATACAGCCAAATCTAATAAACGTGGAATAGCGAAGGGTTAGGTTTTTTCCGTGGACTAGGTGCAAAATGTTATGAATAAAACGAATTTTCTAGTAAGTGACGTTTACTAAGTTAAACCACCGAAAAAGGTGGTTTAGCGAAGAATAAGAACAAGATGTGTCAGATTTATTCTGAAATTAAAGAAAAACAAAAAGTGAAGATTTCTAATTTAATTTTGAATAAAAATAATAATGTCTTCTAGATTTATCGAGTTTTTAAACTACATATTTCCAATTATTGGCCAATAAGCCATCAACCACCAAGAAAATATACAAAAATAGATATGATCCAACAGAAGTGCTTAGTGAGGAGGATTTCAGGAAGAAATATAGATTTTCCAAGGAAAATTTGAGAAAATTCATTGCGGTTGTTGAAGATGACCGAAATGGGGACCCAAGAGGTGGACATATTCCTGTCGGTTTGCAAATTATGGCTTCCATTAGATACATTCCATTTAAATAAATAAAAACAAAACAGAAAACAGACACGAACACAAACAATTGAAAATGATAATAATTTTGACAGAAATATAGATTTTAACAAGATAATTCTTAGGTGTGTTTGGTAACGTTAGCTTTATTCATGTTTTTTTTTTTTTTTTTATACAAATTATCACAATTTGGTGTCAAAACCCATACGAAAAAACCCAAGTTTGCGAAACATACATTAATCTTTCGTTTAGAAGTACATCTTCGATATACCTTAATACAAACAAAAAAAATAAAATATAGCGATAATAATAGGTAAATAATAATATACGATCACAATATACACCTGAATTCACTTTAATTACAGAGATTTGGTTATCGAATTGGTAACACTATTTCTAAAATGACAGAAAATTCAACAAATGAGAGATGATTTTGAAGTCAGAGTATTTTTCAATTTCACCTGAATCAGACTTATGCCAGAACAACGCTCGTTAATAGGCATGTTCAGGAAAATGGGATATCGGAGATCGCAGCAACCTCAGTTACTTGAAAAGGATTCCTCAGCAAAATTTCTGAGCTTTTCTGTCAAAATGCATGAGGAAAAAAAATTTCAAATCACTTTGAATGAGAAAAATTTCTGATATCTGAACGCACTAAATATTATAATTGTCGATATACATCCCCAGCTGCTGTATAAAGTGTTTAAAATTGCACAAAAGAAAGTTAAACCGACAAAATACCTTTTTTTCAAATACATGCCCTAAATGTTCTTATCATACTACAGAAAAAAAATTTATAAATATTACCGGTGTGGTAAAAAACAAATTTCTTAAATGCAGTGATTTCCTAATAAATTATATAAATCTGAAAAACAAATGAAACATGTAACTTTCGGAATTGTTCAAGATTGGATGAATAACTTTATAAGAATTAATTTATACAAATTGAATGACTCATTGTAAATATTCTTGAGAAGTTTCATTAAAACGAAGGAATCACACACTTTGAGTTTTATCATTAAAAAAATTTCTTTTATAATCTCTGTTTTTTTTTTTTTTTTTTGGAAATTGACCAGAATGTTGTAGGAATTCCCATGACTGTCGAACTTGGGTAAAAATTGTGCAATATTTCTACGTTGCACATAAAGTTTGAAGTTATTTTTTTTTTATCAATTTTTAATCTTTGTGCTCAGATTTCAATTTTATAGTAATTTTTTGCAGTTTTTATAATTTGTACTTTCCTCTAGGTAGATAAGGAAAGTGTTGTTTTTTTTTTTTTGTCAGAAAAAATATTCGAGATTTTAATCAAAACTAACTGGGGCCTATTTCACAGAACATACATCACAGAAATGTATGTGACGTAAAATAGGCCCCATATGAGTGGTTGTAAATTTTAATTTTTTTTTTAATTATGAATTTTCTAAGTTGACGCATAGTTTTTCTAAAAATTCAAAATTTACAATGAACCAAATTTGGCGACTACTTTAAGGTACATACATTCATACAATGTATGTGATGTATGTTCCGTGAAATAGGCCCCTGTACGATAATGGAGAAGTGCAAAATAGTGGTTTTGGTTATGCCGTTCCTTTGTCAGTTTAACTGCGCACTTTTTCGTCCCTATGTGTACAGGTAGGTTAACATCGAGCTACAGCTTTAACGAATTGAGTGATTTCCTATAAGTTTTGGAAACATGAATTATTTAATTTATTTTATGATTACATATTACATTTATTTATAGCCGAGGAAAATTATACAAAAAAACGTCCAAACTCCGGAAAAATTTTCGACAAAGCTGGCTTTTGAAATTAAAAAAAAAAAAAAAAAAAAAAAAAAAAAAAAAAAAAAACCGAACTTCATTTCCTTTCACATCTCTTAAAAATTAAAACCCTATCCAAATTAAAGGGTACCTACTTTTTGAACATAAAAATAAAAGTTCTACACCAAAATTCAACTTTATCGGAATTTTTTCGAAATGCAAGTCTAATTTTCCTGAAACTTTTTGTCGGCATCAAAAAATTTATGATTCTGAACTTTGCAGACAATGCATCCGCTGAAGTTTGAACAACCACCAAAGTCGTAATACTTGTTCGATTTTAAAAAAACTAAAGGGCAATCGTTTCGTCTCGGCAAAATCTAGTGCCGATATTTTTTAGTTTTTTTTTATTTGCCTTAAAAAAAAATTATGGCCAAAAGATTCAAAAACCACCAAAAAATTAACAAAAAAAACTTTGGCCTTCAGTCACCACTGTAATTTTCGCCGCATTGTCATAATCTATCTTTTTTCTATTTCCAGTATTTTTTCGCTACATATTTCTGAATTTCAGAATTATTTCTGACTCTTTGTAACGATCATCTATTAACCCAACTTATTATTTAATCTTTTTTTGTTCTTTTTTCTGAGGTCTTTTCACACGACAGATACAGCAGAATTCAAATTTCTAATAGGTTTAATAGGCGTACAAGTCATCAAACGCTTTCCATTTCAACAACTGATTTCAGTCAGCTATCAAATTTACCGTCACTAGAATCAGTATTGCCAATTTAATTTCGAAAATGCAATAAAAAAAAACATAATATATACCTAGATGAATCTAACTTTTATGTCGCTCACTGTTTAACTCTTGTTTGTTTTGCTTTAAACTTCAACCGTTGTCGAATATTTTGACTGGAATCATCTTTATTCCTTTTTTTCCATATCCGTGTACCTATACGTACGTATATATTGTTAAGTTTCCCCGAACTCTACGAACATTATAGCAGTATAACAATATTGAACCGCATCCTCCTCATCATCATAATCATCGTCGTCGTCGTATTCGTATTCGTATATATACATTGTCGTCGTCATGCCGGGATGGTGCCGGTCCTTGCACTCTATCCATGTGGACATAATATATTATCGTCTGGCTGCTGTTGCTGCTGCTGCTGCTGCAGCTTGGGCTTGGATTCCCTAACTCGATTTATTTTTACTCCTTCGTGATTCTTCTTTCTACATCTAAAAATATATAGAAACAACGGAAGAAAAGGAGGAACTAATAGAAACGAGACGTGAGGAGTATATATAAAAGGGAAAGGTAGTATAGGAGCTGTTAAAGTATCTGCTCTTTTCTTCTCTGGTGTTGTTGCTGCTGCTGCTGCTGATGCTACTACTTGTGTTGCAACAACTGCTTCGTATATTTTGGCATCCAAACTGGCATTGCACAATGCATATGCATCACATCATAAAGTCGCACATGGTGTAGTCTTTTCCGGATTATATCGAAGGGCCCAGTATCTTTTAAAATTTCATTGATTTTTGGTCATAAAAGAAAACATTTTAAGGCCCTATCTTACTAAATATATTTACAAATGTCAAATTGATAGTGTGAAGGAGGAATTTCATGCGACTGTCAGATTTTTGTAATGGAAAATGATTTCCTTTTTTTAAATTCAACACTTGCGTTGAAAAAAAAAACGAATTCATTCATAACAAAAAAAAAAAAACAAACAAATGTCAAATCGTGTTAAATGAACTGTCGAATTGTGTGAAATGGACTGTCAAATTTTGTGAAATGGGCTGTCAAGTTTTGTGTGGGGAGCTTTCAAATTTTAAGGTTTTTACACACATTTTTTAACATTGTCTTAATACACTGTGAAAAAGTGTGGAAGGGCTTTAAGCAACATTTACACGATCATTCGATTGAGTTATCACTGTCGTATTGTCGTGTTATTTGACAGTTCCCTTAGACTACTTAATCAGTTGCCATTACTTCTGCAATATTTTATTTTTCAATTGGCATAATCGTCTTTCATGAGTCCGGTCCTGGTAATAGTGCTTGTAGTAGGGACTGAGTTAGTCCTTAGTATGAATTATAAAAAAAAACCCAAAGAATAAAGGAATTGCTCTCTCTCTCTCTCTTTATTTCTTTCTTTCTTTCTCTCTGCAGATAAGGAGAATGACGATGATGTTGTTGATAATAATGAAAATGATGATGACTATTTTCCCTGCTATATAAAGTGCCCAGGATTCGGGAAGTTATCTCGAACAATAGAAGGTTGAAATCGTAGAAACGGTAATTTGATGACTCTTCTGGTAATGGCTGGATTTTGATGCCATTTTCCACATTGCCATTGCCAGTGCAATTGTGAACATTCATAAACACATTCTGTCAACATTTTATCGTTTTCATTATGTCTGGATTTTCGATCGATATTTTGAGCTGCACCTTTTTCTATTATTATTGTTGCTGGTCGGTTGAATGGTTGGTTAAACAAACCTCGCCTGAAAACTATTCAAAACAAATAGAATGGAAATTCATGATGTCGGTTGCAAGTGTATACCTATAAATAGAAGGTTTTTGTTTGAGAGTATAGCTAGGTAGATAACTACCTACAGGTAGGATCTAAAAAATCCTCTTTCGTTTTAGTTAATCCAATTGGGTGTATAATTTTATTTGGTAATTTAAATTCCGGCTTTGGAAATTGGAGAGCAAAAAGGTTTTTTTTTTACTTAAAAAACTTTTTGAAAATTTCCTCAAACTGTATTATTTACAATTTATGAATGAGCTTACGGTAAAAGTTATGGTTTTTGCTTAAAATTATTTTTAAGCTTAAACAAAAATTCGAATCTCCCCTCTAGGAAATCACATAAAAATGCTCTGTACCAAATTTGAAGCAAATCTGTTTAGTTAAGGCTCTAGCTCAAATTACAGTGGACGCAAGGGATCGACCGACGACGGGCAGAATAACGCAACACACTTTTTCAGTATTCTCTACATCGACATCGTAATGTTAATTTTGTTTACAAAATCGAAATTTTGTTCTACACCAAACCAATACTAATTGCCCTATAGAGTAATTAAAAATGGAACAAATGTCGCACTCCAAAAATTGTAACTTAATAATTATTACTACCCACTTAAAAAAAAAAAAAAACAAACAAACAGAAACAGAAACAAATTGGGTCAACATTTTCAAGTATCCGGAACAGAACACTTTACAAACACATGAGGAGACAGATGCGGGCGGACACTTTGAAATGTTCTTGAATTTCATAACCTGGTGCCTTCTATTTCATTCATAAATTTACAGTTCATGGTCGAGCGCATGTGTAACACTGACAATGTTAAATCGATTTCTACATAAAGTTGTCAATAAACAAAAAAATAAATATTACTTCTTCCGCAGGAAATAAACATATGTATTTGAAATACACACTTATAAGATGATGAGTTTTCATTTAAAATTTAAACCATGTCATGAACTTTCCAGCAGCAAAGGAAATGGACAACACATGTGCTGTCCGCCGTGTTGATTGTTGCGAGTTGCACGCACTGCCGACCTATATTATAAAACCTACAAAGAATTTGATTGTTGCGATTTCTTGTTGCTTAATTGGCAATTTAAATTCAATGTGCGATTTATGTGATGAATGCAATTCTATACAAGAATATTAAACTGGAGAATCTCAATGAATGACAGTTTCCGTTGGAAGTTTTACCGCTAAGCGCACCACTTGAGATGGATGGATATGTCATCTTTTCCAACAATGTCACAATCGGTTATCAGTACATGTGTTCTCAGAGGTCTGCTTTAAGTCTTTAGATAACATAACCTAGCTTAGTTTTTTTAATTCATTGTAAATGATCTGTAAAAATATAAAAATACAGTAATTGCAAAACAAATTAACATTGATCTTACTCATTGTATAGTAAAAGTATAATCGACACAACAAACCATGAATCATTTTTTTAATAGTTCTGAATAAGTATGTGGTTTTTTTTCCTGATATTATTATGAGTTTTATCGGTTATTTATAGATTCCCACGCAAAGCGAAATAAATATTTTGTATATTTCCCAGACAGCTTGGGTTGATTGTTGGCTTGCCCTAAGCGAGATTAGAATTCCAAAAATTCTTTTAATTGTGATATCTCGTGGTTTGGTTTTATAATGTGTCATCTGTTGTTTTAATTTATTGTTTGTTTATATTTAGATGATAGATAACCTTTGAATATGTTTATGGAATTTATTTATAACCACAGAGAATATAGTGATTGTATAGAAAAATTAAGTAATTTGGTGGTGGAGCTATAAGTGATAAATAAACAAAAAAAAAAAAAAAAAAAGAAGAAAAAAGAAAATTTTAAAGCTTGGACATAACAGGACTATCTTATAATTAGAAAGAGATGCAAAGTACATCCAACTCTAGGATAAGGAATAGTATCAGAAGATGCCATACATATCGGGTTTTCGAATAGGGACTTGACAAATTGAATTTAATTTGTGAACGCACCCTTTCACTAATCATCGAACAGTCAGTGTCAATTTATTTAGTAAACTCGACATTTTCATCATGGTAAAGTACACGAACGAGCAACGTCTGCAAATTATAAAAATTTTCTACCGAAATTCGGTGTCAGTGTCCGCAACTTTAAGAGCGTTAACTCCAACTTTCGGTCGTAATGCTTGCCCTAGTAGACAGGCAATAACAAGTTTAGTACAAACATTTGAGTCTAGATATTCGTTGTGTGATGTTGCCGTGTCAGTGAGGCAACGGGTTGTTCGAAGTGTCGAAAATATCGCTGCCGTTCAGGCAGGATCGTAGCAAACGATCCGAATCAGTCAATTCCATGCGTTCTCAAGAATTGGGAATCGCTCAGACCACATTATGGCGCGTATTTTGCGATTTAACGCCTCTAGACTATTTTCTTTGGGGCTACGTTAAGTAATTGGTTTATGCCAACAAGCCGAAGACGTTGGAATAGCTCAGAGCCAACATTGAACGCGAAATAGCGGCCGTTTCGGCCGAGTTATCGAAAATTGGGTCCGACGAATGTGCCCCGCGGTGGCCATATGAACGAAGTCGAGTTTCATTCATAAATGTTTTGATTTTACTTCAAGCCGATAATAAAGTTTTTGAAATATCTCAAATGTGTGTTCTATTTAAAAAAAAAGTTGTCAAGTCCTTAGTGGAAAACCCTTTATATGTATGCATCCCGGCAGCTGTTACAATCTAGGCCTTGTAACAGCCGGTCAAAGAAAATCAAATATCAGAAATATTGTTGAAAATAAGCTTAGTTTGAACAAGTGGTGTTCGCTAAGTAACAACACTGCTTGCAATGATTAACCTTTTTAGGAACTATATGATCAAAGTCTGAACCCGCTGGGGCTGAGAAAATCTTAAAATTGCAATTTCTTTTACGGGAACTGACACATCAATCAATGGAGTGGTGACTTCTATTACGGTTGTCAATTATTAATACGATATTTGATGTTTATCAACAAAAGTTGGCAACCCGTAATATCGTTATCAATATTTATCAAATTTTTTGCTAAACTTTGAATAAAATACGGATATTAGATATATGCATTGTGAATAGTTTAATCGACAAAATTGGTATTATCGTTGTAAAAAATGTTATTACAGTGAAACCTCCTATTGCCGACAGCTCCCTTAAGCGGACAATCCCCTTGAGCGGGCAAATTCTCATTACCGTGGATCATGAATTTAAATTACATACATTTTATGATCCCTTAAGCGGACACTCCCTTACCCGGACGCGGACAAGAATATCAGACGCAATTTAATTTGTAAATTTCAACGGGATCACTACGTTTTCCCGCGATCGTTTTCCCGTGTAACGTTTGCCCGCCGATTTGAAAGGTAGTTTTTTTGCTACAATCCCGCAGCACGATATCCCGCGGAACGATTGCCTATATAATTTTCCACGGGATTGGCGGCGGGATAGGCAATACTAATTAGTACTTTTTGACAATACTATTTTGCATTTATGCAATAAATATTTTCATAAAAAAAACTACCAAATGATAAAAAAAAAACTTTTCACACACTCAACTTCGCACCTACCCCAAATCCTATAGTGTGCCAAGCAGGGGGGTTGCAGGGGACAGCATGCCCCCCATACATACCTCACCTTAACACAAAAAAAGACTTTTGTACAAGAAAACTACTATTGAAATGAATTTTGTTTATGCGCTGTCGATTTGTATTAAAAAAAGTAGGAATCGGCGGGCAAACGTTACACGGGAAACTGTGATTCGGGATATCGTTCTGCGGGAAAACGTTTTGCGGGAAAATGTTTTGCGGGAAAATGTACGCGGGAAAACGTATCCAACCCAATCTCAACTATTATTTTCATCAAGACCTCCCCATATCTTCTCTTGCCTTAAAAACGTTCCCACTCGTTAGCAGTGGCAATATAGATACGAACATGTGGAATCTATGTATGTATATGCAATGTATGTGTGTATATAAAAATATACTGTTCGATTATACTCTAAAAACTAACCATCCAGATTTCAGAGAATTCCTCAGACTAAAACTGGCAAGAAGGGGAAATGTTTTACTCTCTCGCGTGCGCTCTCTTTTGTCAGAATTAGCACAAATTTTGAAATCTGAAACGACTTCGGACTAAAAACTACTAAATCTGGCGTGACTAAAAATGACTTAATCTGGCGGTCTGAAACTGTTTGAAACTAAGTATGGAACAGACTTATAAAATTTCATCACTACCCTTTGGTTTGCAAACAAAATAAAAACATCAGCCACGCTGCACATTAAAATAAAAAGAAAACTCATATAGAAAATCATTTCGCTTCATAACTTAAAATTAAATAAAAACATAGATCTTAATTTGAAGCCATTTAAAAGGAAAACAAAATAAATTCCATGACAATGATCGACATTTTTTTTTGTTTCATTCGATGACTCCGATAATTTGACGTTTCCATACAAACTATCGATACCAAAATGATAATTAGCGTCGGTAATACAGTTTTTATAGGGGCTTAAGTTAAGTTCCGAAAATTATCCGGACTTAGCTAAGTCCATATGCACTTAAGTTGTTGTTGTATTTACGTGTAAAACTCTTAGTTCCGATGTCGTTTTATTCGACAAATCCACATGGACTTGCAAAAAAAACACGCCTAATATTAGAAAAATGAGAAAATCACGATCTAGATTTCCAAACTGTAATTACAAAATCACAATCACAACCTGTGATCGATTCACCAATAAAATGTGAATGCCTCCAATGTGAATTAATGGTTTGAATAAATCACAACTCAACGTCACAATTTAAAACTCACAGCAAAGATAAAAATGACTCATAAAAGACACGACGAAAACAACAGCTATTTTGGTCGTGATACGTGATTTAGTTTGCGAATTGTGAATGAAATCACACGATTAGGTTAAAAAAAACATGAAAAATTCAACAGATGAAGACGATGTTTTTTTTTTTCGTTATTCATGTACAGTACGTTCTCGATTAACGCAACTCTCGATTCACGCAACTCCTCGATTTTCGCAACAGCTGAATTTATATCATTATTGACGCAGTAATCACAACTCTTCAAAAAATTTTCTCGACAAGTGCAACTTTTGTTTTTATATGCATATCTTTATTTACTCAGGTTCTTATAGCTATGTCTGTTTTTGTCTGTTGCGTTACATTTTGTCGCGGCAGTTATTTTACCGCTGTTTTTGAGTGATGGTACGATTAAGTTGTATTAATGTACATCATATGTATCTATACAATGCAAGATTTTCTTTTTAGTTCAGCCCCTATTGAACAAATGTTAAGTCTTCAAAAACTGCGAGAAATGGCGATTTTAAAAAATCTAAAAATCCAAAAAATCCAAAGAAAAATGTCCAATTTTTCCAAAGAAAATAATTATAGCTATATAGAGAACTAAACGTATGTATGTATGTACTTGCATCTCGAATTGAGCCTAAAAAAATATTTACTCGGTTATTGCAACAACCTCGGTCATTGCAACCACCCTTGTTTTAATTAGTTGTTAATCGAGAATGCACTGTATTTGTTTTGGAATTCCACCTACTGCCAGTCTCTCCTCTTTTTTAATTATGTATTTGTTTTAGTATTCCACCCACTGCCACGCCTCTTTTTTAATTATGAAATTTATCATTATTCTGTTAATCAAACAAACTGAATGTTGTAAATAAGCTCTCTAGAACTTAAAAACACGTTTTTTTTTAGAATTCCACCCATTGCCCCGCCTTTTTTATTTTTTTCTATTTATTTTGTTAATAAAGCAAGCTGAATTTTTTAAATAAGTTCTCTAGTAGAAACATGGAATTTGTTTTTAGAATTCACCCATTGCTACGCCTCCTTTTGTATTTTTGACATTTATCCTTATTCTGTTGATGAAGCAAGCTAATTTTGTAACTACAAACTCTATAATTTTTAGCAAAATAGCTAATTTTTCAGAAAATCCCAGCCCACTGTTTAATATTTTAGGTTTTTTCTCATTCTGTTATTATAGAAAGCCAAAATTTTGTTAATAGGCTTTTCCCGAAAAACTACACATAATGCTCCTTATAACCCCCTCTATAGAATAATGAAAGAAAAGTGTACAGTTAAGTTTTTTACAGGTCGGGTAATTTTTTTTTTATAAAGCGACTGGGCTACGTTCACAATCATTCAAATTTGTTTAATATTCACAGCAATAGTCATGTCATTACGACTGTCGTCAATTGATAGTTGATAAATATTTTAAATTGATATTCATCAACTAAAATTGTATATTAGAACTTAATTTATAAAAATTGTGATTGTGTGAATGGTGCTGATTTTTGTGATTTACAAGATAATGATATTTGATCCTTTGATCATTTTTGAATAGTTGATAATTTTTTTAAATTTTAAGTTTTAATGAACTAACATGACAATTAGTCAATTTTTAAATTTTACATTTATCAACAATCGACAATAGTTATAGGTCCAAATATCTAAAAAAAAATGATAATTTTGAACAAAAATGAGAAAATAAAATTTATTATTTTACTAAAAAAATAATGAAATCATAAAAAGAAAAAATGTTTTGGATTGTGTACGTAGAAAAGATAATTAAGGCGAGAATATGAGGTATAAACGAAAAGAATTTATGAATAAGCACCAAAGTTATTGCCGGTTTATTTACAAACCACGAAATTCGACGTTTTCATTACTTTTGAAATTTAACCTTATAAATCCAGGGTGATTTGCATAAGATGCATCAAAACACTAGAGCGTGTAAATTTGGTCAAAACTAGAAACAAATTTTGTAGGAACGTTCAGACGTGCCACGAGGAAATTGTCATGTGAAAAAACCACGATCGTGCCACATTGGCAACGCTGACTACTTCACTGTTAATGAAAACATCATTTTTAATGTCAGCAGAAAATGTCCCTTTTCCAAACTTTTCATTAACAATACATAATTAATACATAATTGTAAAATGAAAGGAAGTTCACTCTAGACATCTTTCACTTTATTAATATAAAACAGAAACAAAGATGTTACCTTGTACTTACATGTAGCACTGCGCCTTTATGATGTATTTTTTTCCAATTCATTAATTTAGGGTGGAGTGCGGTTGTATGGAAAAAAATAAAGTTGTTAAAACGAAAAACATACCCCCCTTAAAAGTTGCGTTGGGTCCTAAAATGAATTTTAAGATTTTAATTTTTTAATTTTTAAAATGACCGCTAGGGGTCGCGCATTAGCATTGAAATTTGGTTATCACACAGATCCGTTGCAGAGGCTCTGTAGATTATTTTTTCTCGTTAAAGAATTTATTTGCTTAAAAAAACCAACCCTAGTGTTTCCCTATTGCCTCTTTTCTTTTAACGTATTTTTTAAATTTCCGAATTCAATAATTTATTTTAAATACTGCCCTAGCGAGGTATCCGTCGGAGCGGAAAACTCTCCGAAACGCATACGACGTCGGAGGTTCATAGTTCATTAGAGATGTCAAAAATGTCACTTCAAAACACACTTGATCGCACTGCAACGCAAAACAACAATGCGCGTTCCATAATGTCGGAAAAACGTTCCGAGCGCTATTCGGAAGAATACCTCGAATCAAAAATCCTCCGATTCCGCTCCGACGGATACCTCGCTATAGAAGATAATCTTTTTTAGTTTCAACATTTGGTAGTTCTTTTCACGAAATTAACGCATTTCATAAAATTAAAAACACAACGAAACCAAGGAATTGTAAGTTTTTATTCTGCATTGTGCGACCCCTATCGGTGGAAATAAAAATAAAAAAATAATTTTTTAGTTATTTTTAAGACCATATGCAACTTTTACGGGGAGTATAATTTTGATTTTCCAAAAATTTCAAAATCGCGCTCCACCCTATAATATACACTTACTTGAATACATGTTCTCTCGGACATGGGTAAGCTTGTATTCCATTAACTTTTAAACTCCATTAAGGATAAAGTAATTGGTTCTAAAATAATGGACATGAAACATTTTCTAAAAACAAATTACAAAATATATTTATCCTTAAAATCTTTCAGGAGGCTATTAAGAAACTAAAGCCTTTCTCCTATCGAAAATCCCAATCAACACGAACAAGTTTATAGCAAGCCCTACAATAAAAAAAAAAATAAAAAATAAAAAAAAAACACGAACCATGTTATAACAATAAATATTATTTCATAATAATACCAAAGCAATGAAGAAACAAGAAGATAAAAAAGTACCTATACTCTCTGCAGTGTAGCCAACCTCCACCACCCACTATATACATTCATAACGATTAAGTACACAATTGCGGTAGTAAAAATATCAGCCAGATACATATTGTGAAATATTATGACGCTGACGATGCCGATACTGACCTAAGTTAATTGTTGCATATACATATACTATAGACTGTAAATCGTGTATATACATATGTAGGTATCTCTTTTTTTTGTATTCCTTGCCTTTGAATTGATTAATTTTATTTATTCGGATTTTTTTTTATTATTTTGTTTAATGTAGGTAATCCATAATAGTGTTTTTGTTGTTGTTGTTGTTGTATATCTACTGAGGAGTGAATGTTTACAAATGAGAGTTGCAAAATAAACAAAATAATAAAAAAATAAAATTAAAAAAAATAAATTAAATACCGGCTAGCTTATGACTTGCTTGAATGTTTGTATCTACATTGTACAATATGAACATTTCTGGTAGTTTGACCAGTCTTACAACTGATATTTATTCCCAAATGTCTGCTTTGAGGCATAAGATACAATTCACTATTTCGTATATTATGTATGACTAATAGACTCACAGGCTTTATTTATATTTTGCCGAATAATGTTAATATTTCATCAGAGTTATGTAGGGTAAGCTTCAGTGGGTTAAAAAAAAAAAAAAAAAACCTAATAAATTAAAACTTTACTCTAAAATTGTTACATTAAGCCCAGGTGTCCACTTGGTAATTTGTTGCTCCAAAGCTAAAATTATTTTTGGCAACTTTTTGTCGAGAGACGTTGAAAACAGCAGCCAGCAACTAAACACATAAACCAAACAGCTTATTTACTCTCATTACGGTTGTCAAATATCAAAATAAATAATTTGGGTGGCGCGACAGCTCGTTTAGAACCAGGGCCTAGTGACTTACAACTCTCAACCTTTCCTGTGTGCGTGTTATTGGCAGGAATGGAGGGGACCTACAATTTTCTGCCGAACCCGAACGGCTAACGTGGATAGCATTTTTTCATGACAAGAGATAATCTTGGAGGAAACGTCAATTCCTCGCAAGAGACAGTAAGCCGTGAAAAACATTTCTGTTTTTATGTCCCAACGTGTTATAGCGACCCCTATCTCACAAACTGACGTAATTGATTTTTTTTTTCGCATTTACAGAACGCTTTTTAAAGGTGTTGATTTTTGTCAAAACGATTTTTCTTGTAGTTTTATCAACTGTAGGAATTCTATTTTTGAATTTAATAATCGATTGAATAGTTTAAATAAAAACAGCTAAAATATGCATTTTTCTAAGATGTTAAAAAAGCAGTTATGTCAGTTCGTGAGATGAGGGACGATATGAATTATTTTTTGGTGTCAACGCCTTGACACAGAAAACTACGACGACCACATGAATAATTTGATATTTGACAACGAGTTGAAAAAAGCAAAAAAATCTAATCATTTTTGTTGCTGAAGATAACACATGTTCAAGTCAATGTGAGTTTTTTTTTTTGCGGTTTTAATAGGCTGTCAAATTATATAAAGAAATGCTACGATGTCCATGTCCTAAAACACCATTAAAAAATCAGACATTTTTGAGATACAGCTGAAGGCAAGCTGCGTTGACGTGGCAGAAAATTTTACTGGTCCAATGTTGGTATATAGTCAACGCGCTGACGAACAGTCTGTCGATGTGTTAAGTTGACAAGGTGACCAAACAAAACTCTTAACCTATACTGACAAGCGTATACGCTTACCACACTTTCACGAACACTATAATGGTAGACAGACTAAAACGAAAACGTGTATCGGAACTTTGTTCTTACCGGGAGTTCTCTGTACCCGTACCATTTTGTTAAACCCTTTACAGGAAGTGCACTTGTTTCAATAAGTAGATATTAAATTCTTATGGTGGAAATCAAAACCACTTACAAAAATACAAATCAACCCTCAACCATAACGAAGAATATGGGGCACTTTAACAATTCCCTTACCACAATCACTTTCAGATGAAAATTTCTATTGGAAAATCTGAAAGAAACGTAACCAAATGTCACTCAAATTCATCATAGTTTTTTTTTTCACAACCGGCCATTCAGAATCTCGGAACAAATTAGAAATGCGAATAATACCTTTGAATTAATTCAAAAATATTGAGCTTACTCAATTCGAGTGAGATAACTCGTTTATTTTAAATAAAGTTAAGAGAATTAGATTAGTTTAATTTTCAATTGAATTCAATTGCAGTTGAGAGTTAACTAAATTGCAGTGAGTTAACTCAATCACAGTGAATTAACTCAATTCCACTAAGTTAACTCAATTCCAGTTAACTCAATTCCAGTTTACTCAATTACAATGAGTTAACTCAATTACAGTGAGTTAAGTCAATTACAGTGAGTTAAGTCAATTAAAGTGAGTTAACTCAATTACAGTGAGTTAACTCAATTAAAGTGAGTTAACTCAATTACAGTGAGTTAACTCAACTACAGTGAGTTAACTCAACTACAGTGAGTAAATTCAATTGGTTGAAATTGAAACTTATAAATTATATACTTAGTACAATAGATGTATAGTGTAAACAGATGAGTTGTAGGTCCTCAGCAGTCTAGTACTTTTGAATACAACAAATATTTAACTATGTATATAACACTAATAAAAAGAACTTCCATAAAATGTAACAAAATTTATTGCATCGAATTATTTTAAATATTTTAGAAATTGTTGGTTATCACTATTTTACTCGGCTTCATTTTCATTGATTGTTAACGTCACATACATATATGTACATAAGGACATATTTATCGTTAAAAAATAATACAAAATAAATTATTTAAAATTTTTCTCAAGGAGTTACTGGTTTATTTTTTTTATTTGGTCAGGGAAAACTTTAAAATTGGTCGGAGAAAGTCAGCGAAATTTCTTTTGAAAAATAGTGGCAATTATATATAAACATTGCCGCATATTCATAGTCGTTTTAAGACCCCAGTTTATCTTAGTCTGGAGTTAATCCAATGGAAATTAGATAGGATAAACACAGTATTTTTTTAGAAACAACTTAAATAGTGACTATGAATATGCCCCATTGAGTTAACTCGATAGCAGTTAATTAACTCAATAAATTAATATAACGTGAATAGAATAAGATTTTTGTTTAATTCACTTGAATTATAATATAGTTCTAAATCATTGAGTTAACTCAATTACAATAGTGACTTGACTCAATTACATTAGTTTATTCGATTAATTAAAATAAAGTGATATTTTTGTTTAATTCGATTTAATTAAAATAAGTCAAAAATATTGAGTTAACCTCAATTGATTAAAATAAAGTGAAAAGTATTGAACAAATTAAGTTGACTTAAACCGAACTGCATATAAATTATTAAAAATTGATATAGACGACTAGTGTGAAAATTTACATACATCTGTAAGCCCATTTCAGCCTCACATACCCTACTAACAAAAAACAGATAAAAATCACCATATCTGATGAATATTTTTGGCCACCACCTGGTGCCGACGACAACAACGAACGGACGACGACGAGTAATGTATCTAAACGTGTGTCTGATGGAGAATGTTTAGAGTTTCTCGAAGAAGGCGTATTGATTACGTGTACAAAAAAACAAAAAACGAACGTTCGACGCTCAAATCAGAGCAGGAATATTTTTTATTTAAAAAAAAATCTCCTAGGAATGGACATATGTATAAATACAAGAAAAAAAACAAAAACTACCTAGCAATACACAAAACATTACAAAAATGATGTTGGTCTAATGTCTAGATATTGAATTACATCTGCGAGAGACCGTGTGGACTGATTCAGAGGAGATTGTTTGCTTTTGCTTTCTGAAACGAGGAATCATTCCACATGAGGGCGGCGGTTAGTTGAATTTTCATCAACCATGGACCTAGATCGGGATTAACTCTGTGAGAGTTCTAAAGAATTGCACATACATATATATTGAGGAAGGATTAAGCACAAGACAAAGAATAAACAGAACAACAACAAAAAAACTAATCTTATATCCACATGTAAATGAAATGTGTACAGGTATATAGATATCTATACGTAGGTAATAGCATCATAATATCAACAGGTAGATTTTTCCCCCACATACCTATTCCGGGAGAGACGAACAACGAGTGTGCGGTTATACCTACTTTCTAGAAAGATGCCTACATAGCAAGGATCTTTAGTTAGTTTTCTAAGCAGGTGGGCAAACCAAAAGAAAAAGAAGATCGGTACAAGGTTTTTTGTTTTGTTGTCCTTTCATGTACATATCTTGGAATTTTCTTATACTTATTTTTAATTTTTTGTTCATTTCGGATCTTTTATAGGTATAAAGGAAGAACAATAAGGCAACATGCGCAACAAAGAGACATTATTATCCTTCGGATGCGAAAGAGTAGAGAATAGGTACATGTTTCCGCAGATGGTGGTTTGTCTACTTTGTATGATGGGACTTGTTTTTAGGTTTTTTTTCGTTGTCTCCTATCATCCATGGTCCTTGTGACAGGAAAAAGTGATCTTAAACCAAAAAAAAACCACTCACATCCTCCTCTTTATCTTGATGAAGTTATAATACTAAATACATGTAAGTATATGCAGGGCCATTCAATTTCATGTCTTGTGTAAACAATCGATGTGTGTAATTTTTTTTTCTTCTTTAGTCGGCTGAGGGCCCAGCTAAATAATGTGTTTTTAAATTTTACATGTCACTTAGCATGGCAATTCTGTTTTTTTTTTGTAGGAATATAAAATGGTTTAAAATTAAGTGTTTGAATTTGATGGGCATTGAGTATGTTGTGTTAAATTAGTTTCATACATTAAACGGGAAATGGAATATTGGAAGTTCTTAATTATAGTGACTATTGGTAATCTTGAGGAGAATTTTATTTCACTCGAAATATTTTATATTCACGAAAATTTGTCTGTTATTTCCCTTGAATATAAATGCAATTAAATGACAGCTAAACACTCCTGGAAAGTTTATTCCATGATACCAATAAATTCCGAGGGAAATTGGGAGCAATGCGTCCCATCGGGAATCTGGAAGGGCAATTTTGATATCGTGAATAAATTTCCCTCAAACAAAAATCGAATGAAATGGCAGCTTAATTCCACTGGAAAATTTATTCCCGATACCAATTAATTCCGAGAAGACTTTCGAGCAGCATTCATAATCGAAATTTTTAAAGGAGGGAAATATGTCCAAGGAATAAATATCGTAAATAAATTTCCCTCGGACAAAAATCCAATGAAATGACGGCTACCAATTAATTTCGAGGAAAGTTTTCAGCAGCATTTTTGTTCCAAATTTTCGAAGGAGGGAAATATTCCCAGCGAAAGTTTTGTTCGCGATAGCTTTTATTATCCACTTCCTCAATTAATAAAAAGGGGGAAACATATCAAGGAAATCCCATTTTCCAAGGCCGAATTGCTTTAATAGGTACTTTCTATAAAATTAAATTTTTTATCGCTTACGATAAAAAATGTGGTTAAAGGTCTTTAGCAGGGATTTGACCCGGAATGGTATGAATTTAGTTGCGGGTCGACCCGAAATTAAATCAACTATATCAATTTAGTTTCCAGCAAAATAGTGAATATAAAAGTGGATAAAGAAAGTTGAAACTTTGAAGATGAAGTTGGCGCGTTGATAAGTTTCTTGAATTGGACCTTAATGTTGTTTTTCACTCACAAAATGGATGTGTTCTATGATATTTGTAGTTTAGTGGAGGCACGAAAACAAAAAAAAATACTTTGCGAACACAGCCATAGACCTAAATAGTGTACATAAAAGTGGAGTTTTATTGGTATCTGATTGCTGCAATAGCTATAAATTACCGATAAAACGCAGCTTAAGTCAATATCATCAGCATGAAATAAATAGTTATGTTGGAAGGATTTTTGCAAAAATCTTTTGTATTGACCAGCGAGTGGCATTAAATTTCTTTAGGATCTATGTTAAATAGTTTGCACGATAGTGCGTCACACAGTGATGCACTTTGTATGGAACAAAATTAAAAAAACTGAACCACTTAACCGATTTTGATGTAATTTTCAATAGTGATAATGAATGGGATTATTAATTAATACATTTCATTTTCGCCCACTGCCACGCCTATTTAAAAAACAATGCAATATATTCGTCAAAATTGATAGAAACTCGTGGTTCTGTCTAAGTAAACTGTAAACCTATATAATATTATTTTAGAGTTTTTTTTTACCACGCCCACTTTTTGGGCATTTTTTTTGTCTGTCTTTTCTGTATGGAAGGAGTTCGATAAAATTGAACCAATTTACCGATTTAAATTTAAGTGCAGTCATTCTAAATGAAAAATAAATTACCGTATAACACAAAAGTTCATCTAAATTATCTCACAAATTTTCATAGCTGTGTTAAGATTGAAGGGGGAAGCCGTTACGCAAGATGAGATTTTAAAAATCTCATCGGATTCGAAAATTAATACCACCATTTTTTGTGCTGTAAGAAAGAAAAAAAAATTTAAATTTATTAAATGAAATTATATAATTGTGCACACACTTGCGATTTAAATTTCGACCTCTAGAAAATCGTATTCGCAACAAGAAAAAAAATATCAAATGTGAATACACGCATGTTTCATTATGTACATATGAAACTTCAAATTCGAAGCGATTAAAATAATGAAACAGTTTCTTTTTGAGAGTTTTTCGGTCACATTATTAAATAGATCAAATAGAAAGAAATAAGAAATGAGACTGCATGCACTTTGCGATTTAAACAAAAGTCTTGTTATATTATCTTTTATTTTTGTGACTAAATAGTCGTGCAATTAAAATCGCAAATGAGTTCTAGCCTTTGCGATTATTTTAAAAATATCATTTTCCCTCATAAAAAAGCGTTGGAATATTTTCCCACCAGAAATCCCAGCATTATTCCCACCAGACTGATTTGTTCCCACCATTTTGGTTGGAATAACCACTAATCTGGTAACACTGGGGGGAAGTAAGTAGTTACGAATGATTGTTGTTTCTCTTTAAATTTAGTTTAATCGATCAGATCGTATTTGAAGGGGAGGCCATACCAAGTTCTTTTTAGAGGAATCATTTCCAAATTAATTAATGCAGACTCTGGTGTACCTCAAGGTAGACACTTAGGTCCACTAATCTTTAAATACCGTTTCTATCAATGATGTTGTTTCAATAGTAAAATCTTGAAAATGATGACTGTGACAAGTTGATATTTCCCAGTATCGGAATGTGAAAAGACCCGAAGAAATGTAATTTTACAAATGCTTGTATTAAGCACTACTGATAGCGTAAATGTGAATTCGAACATGTCTTCACTGAAAGAAAACCTTAGAAAAGCGGATTTTTTCTTGTACACACATTGACGTAAAACTGAAAGTTTATTCGAACTCACACACAATTTTCAATATTTTGACATTGGGTTCTATTTAGGGGTTTTTACTTGAGTGTTAGCCTAAATCCTCGGTGTACTTACATTCTCTGGCTAATATACTGTGAGAAGCATCAATCGAGATCAGCATTTCGGAAATTCTATTTTTTTTTCACTAAAATATCGGTTTTTCGCATATAACTTTTTTAAAACGGTAAACGCTGCCCTTAGAGACAAGTACTTAACTAATTTTCATTTATGCTCAACATTTCTTTCCTTAAATCGATAAACTACGATGTTATCGAAAAAATAATAGATGCTCATTATATATAGCTTGTAATATGTACAATATTGTAAAAAACAAATTATGTAACTTTTTTTCATATGAACGATCAGTTACAAAAAAATGGCTCCTTCAAAGAGGAAAATGTGTTAGAAATATAGGTTTTTTATATACAACTCTTAATGGGTAAAAGTTTTTTTTTTTTTTAACAAACTTCGAAGACACCTTTTATAAGAAAACATTAATAAATTTTTTTTTCATTAGGTATAACTTAAAAGATTGGTTAAAGTAAAATAATACCGGTCTTATGCATTTACTATACAAAAAAAATGACGAAGTTGTCGAAAAAAATTTACCACTCAATTTATCGATTAAAATATTTACTAGAACAACTTGTTTTACACTTTTTTCCATGCGAGTGATCAGTTACAAGATATTGTTACTTCAAACAGGGTAAATGTTGAAAATATTGGTTTTTCAATCAACTTTTTACGGGTAAATTTCATCAGGTTTTTTGATTTAAAAAATTTTTAGATTATTTTTGACGCTTTATAAGAAATTATTTTTTTTTTTTCAGTACCTATACCTAGAATTTAAAGGATTTCATTATCGGTAGAAAGCAGATCAGCCATATCCATATTCTTAAAAAAAACTTTTGTACAAAAATGATCTAGCAAAAATAAAGATCTTATCTATCTTATCTTATTAAGAATTGGCCAAAGTCAAAAACACCGGTTTTTGTCTCTTCTTTTCTTTTTTCCTTTTTATGAAGTTACCGATGCTTCTTTTTGACTTTATTCATGCGTTATCCTTCTCAGCTAGTACCTTCTTCTTCTTGGACACTTTCACTTGAAGGCCTCGTTCTTTGCAGCAGGGTTGCGAGTTTGTGAATTAAAAAAATCATTAAGTCATAAGTTAGTAGATGACTTGTGAATTAAAAAAATTTAATTCATAAGTTAGTAGTTACTTATGAATTAAAAAAAAAATAATTCTATAGCTAGTTAGTGACTTATGATTTAAAAAAAGTTTAATTCATAAGTCATTTGGTGACTTGTGAATTAAAACAATTTAAGTCATAAGCTAGTTGGTGACTTATGAATTAAAAAAAATTTAATTCACTACCTACTAAGTGACTTGTGAATTAAAAAAAAAATTTAATTCACTTCCTACTAAGTGACTTATGAATTAAAAAAAATTTAATTCACTACCTACTAAGTGACTTATGAATTAAAAAAAATTTAATTCACTACCTACTAAGTGACTTATGAATTAAAAAAAATTTAAGTCATGAGCAAGTTAGTGACTTATGAATTAAAAAATTGTAATTCATGAGCAAGTAAATGACTTATGAATTAAAAAAAAATTAATTCACAACCTAATAAGTGACTTATGAATTAAAAAAAATTTAATTCATCAGCTAGTTGGTATATTGGAAATTCTTAAGCTTGTTTTGACTACATAATTTGTTCATTATTAACGAAAGTGGTTTTCAAGCTATTTAAGAATTTTGTGTGAGTTTACGTCTATGCAGTCCCTATAACCCAATAGTATAAAAAAGCAATATAGATAAAATATTTGTGTTGAGCAAATAATGGGTTATCATTTTCTCTCTTGGAAGATTTTATGAAAATAATAGAAAAAACTATTTTAAATTACAAACATAAATCATTCACCCATCAATTGTTCAGTAACTAGTAACTAGTGCGCATTAAATTTATACATAATTGTGAAGTGAAAAAGTGAAAAAAGTGAATATTCAATATTAAAAAGTTTAAAAAATATACATATACGTTTATTGGTACGTTTTTTATAATCTTTTTACCTTTAGTATTTAAAAACATAATTTTTTTAATCAGATTTCATCCATTAGCTTATGAATTAAATTTTTTTAATTCATAAGTCACTTAGTAGGTAGTGAATTAAACTTTTTTTAATTCATAAGTCACTTAGTAAATAGTGAATTAAATTTTTTTTTAATTCATAAGTCACTAACTTGCTCATGATTTAAATTTTTTTAATTCATAAGTCACTTATTAGGTTGTGAATTAAATTTTTTTTAATTCATAAGTCATTTACTTGCTCATGAATTACAATTTTTTAATTCATAAGTCACTAACTTGCTCATGACTTAAATTTTTTTTTAATTCATAAGTCACCTACTAGCTTATGACTTAAATTTTTTTAATTCACAAGTCACCAACTAACTTATGAATTAAATTTTTTTAATTCATAAGTCAGTAACTAGCTGCTGAATTACATTTTTTTTAATTCATAAGTCACCCACTAGCTTGTGAATTAAAGCCAAGCTTAAGCTAGAAAGTGACTTAAGCTTTTGCAACCCTGCTTTGCAGTATGCGCGACCTCAGTCTTCTTATTATCGACCCTATAAGGCGTTTTCAATTTATTGATTATATTTCGGCACAACAGTTGCTTACTTTAATCTTCCAAAAGAGATAAATTGCTTGTCACATTATATGCCATATTAATTTAAGTATAAAAAAAATATTATTGATCAATTGACCTATACAATCTTACCTTAAATGTTGATATTTGTTATATGTGCGATAGACCTGTTTATACCAATTAATGGAAAAATAAATAATGTCTTGTCTACCATTTTCACTTGATAGCACAGCGACAGCACACGTGAAAACAATCAAAACATAAGTATGTATTTATATGTACAAAAATATCTACGTTTCTTCGTGTTGTCAAGGTTTTTATTTAAATAAGACAGGCACGTGGAAATCCCTGACTCTTATCACTCTCTCAATTTGCATGCTGATGATATTTTTAATTTAATTGTTTCAAAAAAGAAAAACAAAATTTCTTACACCTATGACTTCTTTAAAGACTACTAATGATGTCTTTATCTTTAGCTTCAGTATACATAGATAGTTTTGAGATGCTCTGAATATTTTATTTGCTGATAACGATAAGACATTTCTTCAAACACTACCGCCTTTTAGTTGTTACTTTGAACACAAGCAAAAACCCTGCGTTCAATATAATTTAAAATAATGCTTCTCTTTGATAATCCACGATTTACTAGAATTAAAAATCAAAAACTATTCTATTTATTAAACATGCTTGATTTATTTTAGGTTAATCTGCACAATGAAGTGCAATCATAAATACTATTTAACAATTTACCACCCAAGTATAAAAAAAAATCCAAGAAAGAAATATTGGAACAATGAAACATATTATTCCTTGTAATATAAATTTCTTGGAAAAATTATCTCAACTCACAGGGAAAAAAAAAACCAAAACAATATTTCACCTAAATATCAATTCAAGCAGAACTAAATAAAAAAAAATAAAACACGATATGGACGGCGTCCGTGTCTTCTGTCGTCCTGTACTCATCCATCATCCCTTTGTTTCCGTAAACAACAAACACAGAGGTTTAGCACGGTTTTGGGTGTCGTTTCAACAACAAAATTTCGCGTTCGATAAACATACTGTAGCGTAGGTGGTGTTGCAGTGCATCGGACTTTATATATATCTTTTATTTTTTTAATCTTATTTATGTTGTCCAACGTAATGGACATAGAAAGAAATAATAAACTGGAGAAAAAAGTATGAAGCAATGTTTTTGTGAAGGTCAAAGAAAAAATTGTTATAAAAATAAATTTTTATGTAAATTATAAAATGAACAACTGGAATGAGGAATCGCGTCAATTATAAAGGTCAATTATACATGGAGTGTTTCAATATTAAATGCCAGTGGTCTATTTCACCACTTTACAATTTACAACTACAAATTTTTAATAATCCTGTATAAAATAAAAGTAATTCCATTTTTATTTTTTATTCGGAAGCTCAAAAAGCTTCAGACAAATTGAAAAGCTTACAAAATTATAGAAAATTTTACAGATCAACTTTCCTGTAAAATTTTTTTTTACAAAATTCAACAAATTTGTAAAATAACTTATTCATAATGTATGCAGTTACTTATATTTGAATGCAAGATCAGTATCTACTATTTTGTAATTGTAAATTGAAAAGTGGTGAAATAGACCACAGATAGTACTGTTTTTTGTTTGCGAATTTTCCATACCTAGGCGTCAGAAATACTGATACAAGGAAAAATTAATGCCAAATGGTAATGCGCTGATATTTGAAAAAAACTGTTGGTTATTATTTATTGGTAAGATCAATCTACTAATAGTCCAGTCGAAAAAAATCACCGGAAAGGTGGATTTTGGTATATAGCCTCCTCCTGGCGTTCCTAAGAAACTGTTAACAGTCCCCATCGATATGAGCGCCGCTAACAATTTAATGGGGGGGTTAAAGGTACAGACAAAATGTCAAGAACTAATTTAAAGCTTAGAAAATTTCCTACAAAATAAATAAATCGGTAAAGTTAAAACTATTGGACAATCAGTTAGTTAAAAAATTGTGTATTTCTGATGTTGATACCATATATGAACATGATTTTAAAATATTGGACCACTCTATTTAATCGACCCTTGCGGTGGGAAAGTCAAATAAAAAAAATATTTAAAATAGGAAATGAATATTAAAAACAACGGCAACACTTACAATATTATGTTACCACTTTTTTTATAGTCAGGAACTTGTTCTTTAATTATGTTTTTAAATTAAGTTATTTTAGTGCTTAGTTTTTGAATAAATTATTTTCAAATTCAAAATTTAAAAAAACAAAACTCGAAAAAAACTTACAACAATTTTTGTTTTTAGTTTTTGGTTTATAAGTTCTAATATCTGGTTTTAATTTTCGATACTACTATTCATTTTTAATCGAATGTTTAGTTTTTAAGAAAATTGAAAATAAAAAAACTACTTTTTGCTCAGAAACCTTCCTATTGGGGTTCGGGCTGCTTTCATTGTTAGGTAATAAAACTGGACTATATAATCATAAAAGACATTATTCAAAATGGCCACCATTTGCCTTAATACACGACATAATACTTCCTGCCCAATCATTGATCGCAGCACGTACCTCATTCATTCGAAAATTGTTCGGTACACGGTTGTCTGGGTAGAGGCTTAAAAACATCTTCTAAAACAGTCTTTTGGTAATTTTTTGCCGAAGTTTTGACTCCCTTCTCACAAAAACGAATGTCGGTAACGCCCTGATGATCACTCCCGGCTAAACCATTACATTTGTGGGATGTGGGCGTCTTTTAATCCTCAGAATGATAACTGAACCTTCTTTTGATGTTGGACATACTCTCGAATATTCTGTTTACGAAGCGATTCTTCAACGGTGAAGACTTTTTTGTTAGTGAATAGAATGTGTCTGTGAGCATTCTTCGAATGCATACCAGTATGGCTTTTGATTTTTGCTTCCGTTGCTGCTCCAATGCGACTGTGAGCAGGTGTCAAGGGTGTCTTATGTATTAACTGAGTCTCAGATCTTGTTTAATGATGATAGACATGGATTTTTGGAAAATACTCATCTCTCGCGATATAAGAATTTCTGTTTTGTCTAGTGTTTTTCGCATGCTTCCAGCCTTCACGGCTTTGATAGCATGTGAAGAATTCAAAGTGCTTGGGCGGCCAGATCTTTGGCGCTCACGTACTCCAACAGTGTCCTCAAACAACTTCACCATAAAAAGTGCTTGGGCGGCCGGATATTTAGCGGTCACGAACTCCAACAGTATCCTCAAACTACTTCACCGTAAAATACCCAAAACAACGTGTGATTCCGATCTGTCGCAATGTTCGAAATATATCACCTTTCTCCATGTTACATTTGTGAAGGCCAATTACAACAGTGGGGTTTTTGTATCACCCCACTACAGGACTGTAAACGACTAAGAGAAAACTTTTCCGCGGCCATAAAGCATAAAAGTAACTAGTTAAATAGCCGTAAACACGAACTCTTCGCACCAAATACTTTATTATATATTGAGTTGAGTTAAGATTTGTACATTGCCTTGCTTAGGTACATATGTATATGAGGAGCTAAGATCTCGAAGCCTCAAAACTCAGTTAGAAAAATGTTTAAATAAGATAAATATTAAAAGACAGAAGATTGACAATCCTTTTTTTCGTAGGAGCAATGATTTATAGAAAAACTTCCACAAACGTTAAAATATCATTTTTTTTTCTGTTTAATTTACAATTTTTCACACCACCGCTCGCCGCCGCCAGCTGTAGTAAAATATTGGCACATTTTCGCGAAGTCTATACAAAAAAATGTGTTATAATCTTTTTTTTTGTAGAATTTTGTACTTTTTGAGCTACTTACAATTTAAAGCAACTGTAGATTTTTGAATGGTCAAGAAAATAATTTATCTCTCTAAAAACTGTAAATAATATGTTTAAATTAAATTTTTGACAAAGGTCGTAACTCCACTACTATTCTGTTCTCTGGCAGATCTGAATAATGCGACAAAGAACATACTGGGCAGATCTTGTAACTCCTAAAGCAAAATGCAAACCTCTTGACTACAAAATTAAAAAAATCTCCGTGAGATATTTTGGTATTGCCTGATTAAATAAAAATTTTGTTTGAGGGGGATATTTCTACAGTCTGATTTGGAACCCCCACAGAACACTTAAGTCTGATATTAAATATTTTGGGGTGTATGAACCTACATACCGTCGCGTCGGTGAAAGTGCAAAACATTGTAAGTCGTTCTTGCATGTTTTTTTTTGGAAATCAAAAAAAAAAAAAAACCTGCTAATTATTATGGCGATCTATTGAAAGAAAGAAGTTTTGATTTCTGCCATTTGTTCAAAATGTTCAGAACAACATTGCTATACACTTGCCAAATTGCCAAAAGGTGGCTCTGATTTTTTTGCATAAATAATATTCTTGTTGAATTGTTTGACTTACGAGGTCCTGCTCTTATTTCCCCATGCCTAATAAACCACTTCATTTAATGTTCTTTTGATGACATTTAATTTATTAAAAATTTACTCACAAATAACTCATCAACTATTCATATATCCGTTTTAATCAATCTCGCATTTAAGTGCGATGGCCGATGACCCCATCATATCCGTATAGGTATATCTACAACAAGTAAATCCTTGTCTTCTTCGTCGTCATCGTTTTAGCATTCGCCGTCGGCCGCCAATCACCGCCCTATAATTACATCCGTTAAACTAACACCCGGCCAAGTAATAAATGTAATTTCCCCGCATAAATAAATAATAATACGACGAAAAAAAAAAGAACGGATTTCGAAATGCAACTTGGTTTTTAATATTTCATAACGTGCACGCGAATTAATTTTTCGCCGCTACAAGTGTCTGTTCCCTGCTTGCCACTTGCCTTCTGTCCCTTTGTCCTACTATAGCACTAGTATAGTTGTGATGTGATGTGATGGCTGGATGTCTGGCTACTGCTGTCAGCATTTATCAGCCCATCAACACCGCATTAAGTTTTTTTTTGTTTTGTTTTGTTTTTATTTTTTTATTGTCATTTTTTTTACTCACTTTAAACTACAGACTACGTCATTAAATTAAAGTCCTTCTCTTTCTCTCCATTTACATGCCCCTTTGTACACATCTCACTACTTCAACCGTCATCATTGTTGTGCTGGTGGAAATTGATTTAGTTTTCTTGATAAGAAATTATGACGGCTGTTTGCTGTTTTACAAAATTAAAACCCGGCCGGAATATAAAAATCGTGTGAGACTCTGCGTCTTCCGGTCGGTCAATCAACGCAAAAATTGTGCAGTTAGTAGTAAGAAGCGTGCGTGTTTAGACGCTATACAAAAGGGGTTATTATTATGGTGACCATATTTGTCAAATTACCTTCTCCACAACAAAGTGGACGAAACTTAAGTTATGTTTGTAGATTTATCCAATTCTTTAACAAGCACTAAATAAAGGCTAAATTAAAAATTAAAAAAAAAAACATTTTCAATGAAAACACTTAAGCCATTTAAGATCTTTGGTTAAATTTGATGTTTTTTGGTAAAATTAGATTTCCGGATAGCAAATCTGTATTTTATATACAAACAGTCTTAATAAATGGAGAAAAAAATGTCATTGTCTTTTTTTTTTTAATCGTAAAATAAAATAAACTTGTTTATTTTGAAAATATAGGGCAGCTGGTCACCATATTTAAATGACATGCTTCTTGTGATTATTATAGTGAATGTGCATACACATGAGTGCCCGCTCAGAATAACTGATTTGTTGTCGCTTAAACGGTTCATTTCCTTAAATCATCAGTGGGATATATATACATACATATTCCTCAACCTCAATCTTAGCTCGTCTACTGTTGCGTCGCGTCACATGTAGTAAATATTATAAAAGGGTCCCCACCGCCCTTTTCTTTCTGTTTGAATTTTCAAAACGATGCAAATTTATACTTTATGAATAATAATCATTCTTTCAAAGGCGGACATAAGGGTTGTCTTGGTCTTGGATTTGTTTTCTTCTTTTTGTTATTTTTCATTTTTACTTCAATTTCACTTAACAATCATTCGATCACCTGTTTTTCACATTGGAATTTAAAAAAAAAAATGAGGATGACGCAGAAGTATAGCAGCAGGAGAAGCAACAGCAACAGCAGCAGCAGCAGCAACAGGAGCATCAAAATCAGCCAGGGGCAACCACCTGTTATTTGTTATAACAGCACTTATACAACACACACGCGCTTGCAGATATCTTTATTGTTGTTGTTGTTGTTGTTGTTGTTGTTGTTGCGACGACCTGCGAGTTATCTCATGCGTTATTCATTTGATCCTGTTATAATAAACCTTCCTTGATAATATGTATGTACATACAAGAAGGGCGGCTCCCTTTTTTGGAGAAAATAACAGAAGCTGGCATTTTGTTACAAAATGTTATTGGCTAGCTAACCTCCATTAATTGCGTTAATATAGGGTAGATTATATTTGATCATGACTTTGTTTGGTTTAAATGTGTTTCTGCATGGCTGCCATGATTTTAGATGATTTCCAAAGATTTAAATAAATTTGTAATGCATTTCATATCTCGCTTAGTTGTATAGATAATTTAATTTAAATTTAAAAAATCTTTTTTATGACAAACCAAAAAATTACATTATTTCAAGCTAGAGAATTTTATGGAATCGTGTTAATTTTGATGTCTGAAATATATCTTTAGAAACCTTACCCTTAATGAAACGGGCTTTTCTTTAGTTTGAAGAGGGGATATAAATGATAATTGAAAAATTAAAAAATAATCTCGAAAATTTTATCAATTTTTGGATCAAATATTGGCGCATTTTAAATGATTTAGTACGATATTGAATTTTTAGTATTGTACAAATGCTTAAATTTTGGCCATTGTTTTTACAAATATTGAGGGTATTCATGCAATGATATATTAGATTAGTTTTTGTCCATTGAAATGTTATATTGATCTCGGCGAAATGCGAGCCCCGAAAATCATTTCGTATACTCACATCGACGCATCCTAAACAAAAAAAAAAAGTCCTATTCAAAATGCGAGGTTAGGTAAAAATTTAGTAACATTTCAATGGACTATGTACCATTTGGCTAAGTTTACGATTTGGTTAATGAACTGTCAAATTTTGTATGAGAAATGATTTACACAATTTGTTTAAAATTTCTCATTAATTTTGCTGCGGAAAATTAACCAAATTTTGTTGATAAACTTAACTAAACGTCATTAAGGGGGTTCACTTTCAACGATGAATGTGAACGACCCTAATGTGACTTTTAGATTTAGACGTGTTCAGAAATAATATACATATGTACATATAAGATATCTCAGAGAACTATAAAAAAAAAATGCTCGTGTTCTGTAACTATCGCGTTGAGATTAGTCGGCTATAAAAGTTGGGAATTAAAACGTATTTTATACAAAAAAAAAAATAATTAGGACGGAGTGTTTTTTTGCAAGCCCGGGGGAATTGGTAAAAAAAACTACGTCGGTGCTAAAAAAAAGTACATGTTAAATACAACAACAACTGATACCCTGCGGGCTTAGCTAATCCCAGAGAATTCTCGGGGCTTAACTTAAGCGGACAGAAAAACTGTGTTGCCGGCATGAATTACATACATGTTACCGATAGTTTGTATGAGAACTCCATGTTTTTTTTTCTGTGATGGCGGCGCTAATCCCCGTTGTCGTTTTTTTCAACCAATTGCCCCGGGGTTGCAAAAAAACACACCTATTGTTGATCAGCGTTTTTAATTTTTTAATTTACACAAATCCAATAATTGGCCATATGATGATGATATGATATTCCGAAAAACAACGGATTTCCTCATACCCGTCTGTATGTCCACTGTCGGTGCGTTAAACTTCGTAACTGTAACAACGATTGTGAATTAAAAAAACTACTTTTAAGATTTTTGTCAAAATATTCACATAACGGAAATAGAGTTTTGACGCTTTTTGAAAAAAAAAAAAAATGCAGATTTTTGAGTTATTCAAGTATAGCCCTTTTGCTTAACCGATTTTGTTATTATTAAGCAATAAGCAAGCTTCTAAAAAGTTCAAACTAAATTGCATTTTAAATTTTTATAAATACATTTTTTTTAAATGAAAAAACTCATCCTGGTCGATGAGTTTGTCGCATGGCACGCTGTTGACTTTAAGGGCGGAAATCATTTGAGGTTTATTTTCATAGACCTGCGATTCAAGATAGCCCCAAAGAAATAAGTTTAAAGGCTGTAAATCGACCAATCTTGATGGTCAGTTCACGTGTCACCGATATAACCATCAATATACCCTCAAATCGTTCGCGCAGATTGTCCATGGTAGCATGTGCTGTGTGGCACGTTACACCGTCCTGTTGGAATCACATATCGTCGGTATCCAACATATTATATACAGTGTAGGCCACAAGAAAAAGATTCTCATCGATTTGTAGCGCTCGACCTTGATGGTTATGGCAATGCCAGTTTCGTTTTGGAAGAATACAAACTGATGATTCCGTCAAACCAAAATCTGCATCATCAAACAGTGACTTTCTCGTTCCAAATCCGACAAATTAGCTTGTTTAACATGCATTCATCGAAAAACGGGCCACTTCGTCAAAGATGATTTTTTGTGGAAAATTTGGATCAACTACCAATTGTTCTAGGGCCCAATCAGCTAACACATCGGCAGCGTTGTCTACTATGATAATTTACCTTAAGTTCCTAGCACCTATGTAGGTCAAGTGCAGACCCAAGTCCCGATGCCAAATTCGCCAATTTGAAGTCACAGAAAGGCCAAGTTCTTGTGAACGACGATAAATTGACTGCCGAGGGTTTTCCCGTACTCTCTCATGCACACCACGATTCATGGTTTCAGTGTTTGATAAAAGCAAATCACGCTTGAACCCAATATTGAAATTCAGGTTATTCGTCGAAATCGGTTGGTTAAAATCTTTAACCAAAGGTGAACAACGTTTTTCCAAATTACTCTGCAATTTCTTCTCAATTTAATTTCGTTCGTTGATTTTGGCTTTATCAATAGACGTTCTAGAAGAACTTTTGGTTTGTTTTATTTTTAAAGGGTGTCGCACAATTTACGCAAGTGTTGGCAACCCTAAAAAAAAAAAATCAATTTGACAGCTGACAGTAACGTCAAGGGTATGGGGCATTACACTGGAAAACAACGTGTTTTCTTTTTTGAACAATATTTCAAAAATAATAAAAAAACTGTTGGCCACAGTTCGAAAAGTTCGTACAAAGTATGGTCGGGAAATTGATTAAGCTTCGTCAACTGTGAAGAGCATAATATAATTGAAAAATTCAGGGAGACTTGATTTCTTTTGATGGGATTATTTGAAGTCAAAGGGGTATGCCAACAAGCCCACAACCAACCGTGTATTTAAAGTGGAAATTCATTACTGCATCAACGAAATGCGGTCAACAAAACTTGCGTTTTCTATTCAATTTAAATCTTGGGACACCATATTTATTAGCCATTATGTCCCAGATACATTTTTGACGCACTCACAGAACCGGTACATATGTATCTACGCCTGAGCTGCCAGTCCTTCTTGCAAATGCTTCTTACAAACGTTAACCTAAAACTTACTTAGAAGTTCTTTTTAAATCATGTAGAAACTAATAATCAACTAAAAAAATCGCTGATTACCATAGCTAACCACCAAATAAATTGTGTAATATTCCCGAATATAAAATCTACGATGAATGTGTTTTTACTAGGAATTATATATACAAAAATAATAAAAAAATGCTTAAATACTTTTTTGTGATAACTTCAACTTTCTTTTTTTTATAAATTTACAAATTTTGCTTTTTTTAAAGATTGTCCATGGAAAATGGTGGTCATAGCAATATTTTAAATTTCTAATTATGTACTTGGCATATAACATGAGATCTTGCCTTGATCTTAAATTTTTTTCACAATAGATTGACTTATTAATAAGTTTTCTAATCACACTGATGAACACACAAAAAATTATCAAAAGGTAGTTAACTCAAATAAAAACTCATGCATACGTATTGAAACGAAAAAGTGGAAGACTATAATTGAGGTTTTAAATCCTCAAATCTTCAAGGTTAATGTATTAAAATTAAACAGATACAAGAGAATCATAGTTCGGTATAGTGTGAAAAAAAACGGCTAAAAATGGTAAAGTTAAAGTCGATACTAAATTTTAAATCAGCCACCTGGAAAAAGACTCAAGTTTTTCATGAGGTCCTACAAAATTTAACATGGATACTAACAAGGGGCTAGCAGGCCCTCGCCAGTTATTAAAGATTCTTCGATATAGTGTCAAAAAAACTGTTCAGTTTAAATTCAATACTGATTGGAATTTCCCGCCTGGAAAAACGATCTAGTTTTTCATGAGGGCCTAGAAAATTTAATTTATATACTAACGAAGGACTAGCAAGGCCTTCGACAGTCAAGCGACATTTTGCTTAGAGAGGAGACAAATAAAAAAATTGTTTATTTGATATTTGACTCTGGGACTTTCCGCGCGCCTGTCCTATACGCTAACGACTGGATTAGTTCGGAATACATTAAGGGTCTGTTTCACATCGGCTGAGTAAAGTTCTGATTAGTTACTTGACACATAAATACTGGCACAGGGTCATAAGTCCACAGGAGAAAAACTTACAATTGTTATAAATGCAAAAATAATATTTTTTGGTTTGTGGACTTATGATCCTGTGCCAGTATTTTTGTGACGAGTTACTAATCAGAACTTTACTCAGACATTGTGAAACAAGCCCTAAGTATACTATATTTAAAATGAATAACTTTATACTTTAATGTTTCCTACCATTTCTTTCATTTAAAGTAGCTAAAAAGTTTTCTAGTAAAAAACATGCCCAACAAGTATTTACTAGTAAAGGCTTACCGAGTTTTTGACAAGTTTTTCTAGTCTAGATTTTTCTTTAACCAAAATCTTGTAATTTTTCTTGGTGAATATGAATCCATAAAGTGTAAATTTTCAGAATTTGGAGTAAAAATATTTTACAAAATTATTCCCTCAACAAAATGTCAGTAATTATGATGGTAAATCCAACGGGAGAAGTAACAGGGGCACTTTTAATGGGATCAAAAAAAAATATGTTCAAAATCTTTAAAAAAAATTCAAGAACAAAAATAGTACTAGTATCAATCTCTTTGATTTTTGTTCGACAAACCGTTTTGTACGAACTGTTTTTATCAGCTCAAAAATAGGGTAAATTGCATTTAAAATCCAACTGATGATATTTTTTTCGTATTCCAAACCTACAAAAATATTACTTTTAAATTGAATTCCAATTTGAATTTTTTTTCAAGTCACATTTAAATTGGAACTTTAACTATGTATATAAAATATTGTCTTTATTTGTTTTGTGTTTTTTTTTCATTTCAGCGCGATAAGGGCATTTCGAGAATTACTTTATCTGAATCCAGACTATCCACGTGCCAATGAAGCTCACCTGCGTCTTGGATTTATGTTCAAAGTGAATGGCGAATATAAGTCATCGTTGAAACACCTGCAACTAGCTTTAATCGACACAGCACCGTGCACCTTTACAAAACTTCAAAGTAAGTACACATTGTTTTCCTTCCTTATAGTTTTTGGTTGTTGTTTTTTTTTTTTGTTGCTTTGGTCAACAATCCTGAATTGAAAAGTGGGAATATTGAGATTCTTTTTAGGATTGTAGTGCAGGTACTCGGTAGGTTGGAAGTATAGGACATAGGTAGTTGTTACACGCGCGTATATGATGTGCATTCTGCTGCACGGCGCGCACGTCAAAAACTTTTTTATACGCATTTTATTTTTGTATCTTTCTTCAAATTTGCATTTTGTGGATGCACAAGTGTAGATTTTGCAGATTTTTTTTTTTTTATTTTTTTTTATTTTTTTTAATTTTTTTTTTATTTTTTTTTTTATTTTTTATTGAAACTGAAATTTTACCTTAGGGCTTGTTGTAGATATAAATATTTATTTTTTTGTTATAAAATTATGTTGTGTTGATGCTTCTCTTCGGCGATGGTCATAAAGTATCATCTGAGTTAATGATAATCGGTAGTGATATGGAACCCCATATTAAAGAAGAATGTCATTTGGAATTATGTTGGTTGGGTCGTGAAGTGTGTTGGGTTTGGGTTTGGGTCTGGGCAAAATATAAGGATAATTTAATAATTGGAGTTGACATAATTTTTCACACCTCTAACCGGTTCAATTGATTTTATTTTTTTTATTTGTTATTGTTGTCGTCGCTCGACTCATCGTCGTCGTTGTCGTCTGTTGAATGATGATCATTTAAGTGCATCGTTAATTTTTTTGTTTTTTAATTTATGCCTCTGAGTTCGATAAAATATTATATGGTTTTATTAAAAATATTGAGACCAGATGTTCTATTCTTTATTCAAATCAGGAAAAAAAAAACTTTGACGGCTTTGGCAGGTACGATGAGGGTGTTGTGTTGAGGAGACGGAATGGAACGGGACACGTTCTATAGCTAATGAGATCATACTTTAGATATATATGTACGGACTGGGTGTCAGACATGTAATTAGAGATTCAATTAAGCGATGTCACATGTTATGATCGCGAGCGTGTGTGGTAGACGTGTTGTGATTTAAAAAAAAGAAGCTTGTATCCCGGAGATGAACGAAAGTGTCCATATATTCAAATTGGAAATGAGATGTGAATTATTTATGTGACCAATTCGTCAAAATTAAGTATTCAATGTTTGATTTTAATCTGCAGTTTAAATGAGATATATTTTTGATGAACTTGATCATCAATCAACAAACGTTTTCAGCCCTCTTTTTCTCTCTCTAGTTCCGCTTCTAAGTTAAGATCCCCTTAAGTCCAGTCAAATTAGACTTATAACTTAAACAAATAAATTATCACGAAGATGAATTTTGGTTGAAAGATTTTTTATATTAAAACAAATTTTGTTAGCCATTTTCTAAGTACCGTCCTATGTACATAGAAGGCGGAGTAAAATAAGAATTGTAAATGAAAAAAATATACGTGCACTTTGAAAATTTCACGCAATTTCTTAGGGCGGTTTTCGAGAAACCAAAAAATATAAAAAAAAGTAGGTAGAGGAATTAAGCTTCAACCACTTCTTAAACCTTTTAAGCCCTTATAACGACAAACTGTTAAAATATAATTAAAATAGTTGCCGTTTTCTAGAAACTACGATATAAAGAAAGTAGGTTTGACAGTGGGTGGATTTGGCTAGAATCTTGTATATTTAAATCTTTTTCTCGCTAATAACGACAAACTTTGAAAATTTCATTAAAATTATTGCCTTTTCCCAAAAATCCAGCGTGAGAGTGGAGTAGAAAATAAATTTCTGAAGATTTTTGTTCACTATTGCCAAAATTTCATCTAAATCGTAGGAAACATTTTCGACTGAATATAAATAGATTAAATAGAAGGATGAAGATTGTAGTTACACTACCGAAAAGCGATAAAATATAATTCGTTCTCTCGTGTAAAATTCTAAAGGGAATTTTATTTTTGATTCGATCGCGAATTTTATTTTTTGGTGCTTTTAAATAAAATTCATTTTCATGATCGAATCAAATCTGTTGGGATCTGTAAACATGGTTCGTTCCCGAATTTAGCACAAGGGAACTATGGAGGATCCATCGAACCGTACAGTTTTTGACTTTTTAAAAATATTTGACTTTTTTCTAACATTTTTGACTTTTTTTTTTAAATTCGTGAATTTTTTTAAAATTCTTGAATTTTTTCAAAATTCTTGAATTTTTTCAAAATTCTTGAATTTTTTCAAAATTCTTGAATTTTTTCAAAATTCTTGAATTTTTTCAAAATTCTTGACATTTTCAAATATTTTGAATTTTTTCGGACCCTTATAGTGGAAGAACTACCAGAATTTTATTTTTCCGATCTCTCTCGAGCGATACAGAAAAATAAATTGTTCGTGAGAGAACTATAAAATTTTATAGATCGAAATTTTATTTCCAGAACTATATTTTTGATTCGTTAGAACATTAATAAAGAATGATAAAGATCCGTATTTTACGATTCGCAAGCGAATTTTACAAACCTTGGTAGAGAGTCGAAAAGTGAAATTTAAGTTCCTTTCTTAGACCGATCTGCTAAATTTCAGGGTGCTTGTACATGAAATCAATACATATTAAAATGTCTCTATTTTGACAAAGGCTATTGATTTAATGGGTTGAAAAGGTCAAAAATTAAGTTTTTTGTAAATTGCTCTTTGTTGTTATTTGGAAGAAATTTCAGAGCAAAAATTGTATCTTATGAAATTCTGCATAAAAAAGATTATAAACCTTTTTTGTCGTAAGAGCAACAGGTATTGAAAAATTCGTACGCGAATGTGACCAGTACCTATACCTCACCCAGTACCTAACCCAGCCAGAAAAGGTGGTGTGGAAAATAGAAAATTCCAATAACCAAAATTGTAACGTTTGTGCACGTTTTCTTAAAATCTATTCTTCGTAAAAAAGTGTTTAAAATTTTTTTAGTATAAAATTTTTAAAGCTACAATTTTTGCTTTGATATTTTGTGAAAAAATTTATAGTTTTCGAGCAATTTAGAAAAAACTTTAAATTTGCCCTTTTCAACCTAAAAAATTATAAGAAGTGTTTCAAATTTGGTTTACTCTTTTTAGAAAATGCTTAAGGCATACAATTGAACAGTGGAAGATCTCCAGCAAAATTCAGCTTTGTAGGATTTTGATTGTCAAAGATTGGCCGGTTTTGTATAATTTTTCTGGGATACTGGATTATTTAAATGTACATAGGTGTCTTCGGGTTAATCTCAAAAACTACAGATTCGATTTCAAAAATGACTTAAATTCCTACTATTAATATGGTGAATTGGGGGTAAAAACAACATTGATATTCACTTGACTCCGAAACCTCTTAAACGATTGAGCTTAAATTTCCACGCAATCTCCCATAAAAGGCCCGAGAGATTCTTTTTGTACTATTTGGTCAAAATCGGTGAAGCAATTTACCTACAACTGTATATTGAATGAGAAAAAATGTATTTCTTTTTGTTTAGCGCATCAACGCAGACCGAATACTCGGTGTCACTTATACATAATTTCAAAAACCACTTAACGGACTTCGTTGAAATTTTCAGAATTTGTTTCGATTAGCGGTGGGAAGGTTTTGAAATTGGTTTCAGTAAAATCCACCCACTGCCACGCCCATTTTTTTTTATAAAGTGTGTCCCAAAATACACGCAAGAATGTTAATATAGAAAACATGGGTTTTTAATTAGAAATTGTATTTTTTTGTATTGATACATAAAGTATATCGTCGCTGTAAATCGAATACCTCGTAACCCAGAAAAGTTAACTTTTTAGGTAATGATGCACTTTTATTGTAACCAACTTTCCGGATCTAATGAAAAATACCTTGTTAGCGTAAGAACGATAGTTTCAAAGCCAAACGCATAAATAGCAGGTCAATGTTATTGGTCCTCAATACTTTTATATCAAGTTTTTTGTTTCTCCTGAAAAATTAACTTTTCTGGGTTACAAGGTATTCGATTTACAGCGACGATATAGTAAAGGATTAGGTATGTACGAAAAATAAACACCGGGTAAGTGCCCCCCACTTCTTCGCTGACTCATATGCAATCTTTTGTTGAAATTTTCCATGGCCGTTCCGCATGAATAACGCTTAATATCGTTGATACAGCGATAGTGCACTATTAATGTATGAAATGTGTATTTTTCACTATTTAAAGCCCTTCCACACTATCCCACTGAGTATTAAAACAAAATGGAAAAGAATTCCATGCTACTGCCAAATTTGTGAGAGAGAAATTTCTTTTCATTTTTTGACCACACACAGCAGTTTAATTTAACCTCAATAAAAATGTGATTAAATGTGTGACAGAATTAGAACCATTTCTAAAAATTCTCATGTATTAACACATGTCAAATCGTGTAGGCTGGGAATACCATATTTTGTTTCCACACTATTATACATGATTTGTTTCACACTTTTTTGACATGTATTAATACTCAGTGGGATAGTGTGGAAGGGCTTTTACGCCGCCCACTGCTAATCCCACTTCTCTTAAATTCATCTTGAAAACTGAAATTTGTAATTTCCTTTAAGTTCTCTTGAGCATAAAGTATGGACTATACATATTTCAAAATCCACCCACTACCACGCCCACTTTTCTTATAGGTACACGTTTTGCATAAGATACCTCAAAAGGCTATGGCGTAGGTAGTATTTTGGTTTTTAATATTCAATGATCTTATCAATTTTTAGTCAAACACTAACAACTAAAATCCTGTCTTAGCTGTTTTTGAGAAATTCAAAAATAACAAAAATAAATGTTGTTTAATTTGACTTCAATCCGTTGTTTAAGTTGCTCTAATGATCGTATTTCCACTTGATAAGTAATAGTAAAGTAGATTTCAGTATTGCTTGATTGTTGATTTTTAATGATTTTTTTTTTTTTTTTAAATCAATTTATGAAATTTTTCTATTCTAAATCGATTTTTTTCGAAAATTATCACCCCGCTTAAACAGGGAAAATAGACCCGCCCTCTCCTTAAAGATTTTTTTCGTGTCTTGACCCAACCATACACTTCTTATTTACAGCAATTTTTATTCATGTGACGTAATAATACCTTCCACTTTGATGAAAATCTTTTGAAGTAAGAAAAATTCTATTAAGAAATGAAATTTCAAATAATATTGTGATTTATTGAAACAACAATCAACAAGCATACTAAGTACTCATTTGCAGTAAAATTTCTCAAACCTTAAAAAAATAATTTGAATTGCGGTCAATGACAGTAAATTTAGTCGAGTAAAAAAAGGAGCTAAATAATTAAACACTAAAACTTCAATGACCACATTTTCCAAATACCTATAATTCGATAGTCTCCACGTTCTTCAATACTTCAATCCTAATTAGTCGTAAATCATTTTCGTTCCATTTACGATGATTAACATCTCTACAACCGACCGACGACGCGATGCAATGACCGCGACGCTACAAACGACGACTACGACGACGGATTGCGGTTTGCCGACATAATATTATCCAACTGCTCTTCGATCTTCTCTCCCTTATAATTCGTTTAAATGTTATGTGTGCACCGATTATGGTCCATTTTTTTTAATTTTCTTCAAATAATCTCTCTCTAAAAAAAAAATCAGTAAATTCAGGCATCTTGTCTCGCAAAATATTTAGTTAGACTCTGGATGGTGGCTTTTTGTAAAAAAGGGAAGTCTACCTCCCGTACATTCCCCCGTATATAGAGAACAAAAGAAGAATCACTTAAAAAAAAAAAATAAATAAGTCTAGAATTAGTAACGTCTTTGACCTCAATCACGGTCGTATAGTCGTCTCTGCTGGCACAACTTCTCTATAAAGAACCTCAAAGGACTACAACACAACACAGCACTCCATCGGAAATCTTGACTCCTCTTTTTTTTTCTCTTGTTCTTTCCGTATTTTAGCATTCATTGTGCAGTGCATATGCGGCGTGGCGTGTAACTGAGCCACTACAAAAAAAAAAAAAAAAAGACGAGTCATAAAATGTGTGTTGTGATTTTTAAGCATGATTTTTATGCGATTTGTGATTTATGCAAAACGAAACGCACAGTAAACGATTATCAATTACGCGCCTCAATGATCGGAGTTGGAGTTGGTTTTGTTATGGGATTTTTGTCGCAAGTCGTTGAGATTTTTTTTTTTTTGATGATTATGTATTTTTGGACAGATATTTTATTTTTCATTTTCATTTGAACAATGACTTAATTGTAGAAAAAATTATTGCACTTATAAATGTGTTTAGAATTTTTTAAGATTACACACGGATGAACTTTTCAAAAACATCTACATATATCTCATTATTATTCTGCTCGATCATCAAAAACAATGCCGGTTCACTTGGCCCATTCCTTAGCAATCAATTTAGGAAACCTCCTTGCGACTCGTAACTGGATGATCTCCCTGAAAGGAATGAAATATCGTCTTTCAGCATTGTATCAAAAGTTTAAAAAAAAAAAATATGTATCGAATTGTAACGGGTGATTTTTTAGCTGGTTTGGTTTTGGCAACACTGGTTTTGACAGCTGACGTGTGTTTAGTACCTTGTGTCACTGTCAAACAGCTTCAGTTTGGTTTGCAATTTAACCATAATTCGTCTTACAAATTAACAACGCTTGCAAATTATTGAATTTTACTATCAAAATTCGTGCTCGGTTCGAAATGTTCATCGCGCGCTGCTTCCATTTTATGGTCGGCATTCTCGACCTTCATTTTTGGTTGAATGGGTACGTAAATAAGCACAATTGCCGCATTTGGAGTGAAGATCAGCCAGAAGCATTGCAACAGCTACCAATGCATCCCGAAAAAGCCACTGTTTGGTGCGGTTTATGGGCCGGCGGCATTATTGGGCCATATTTCTTCAAAGATGATGCGAATCGCAGCGTTACTGTCAATGGTGAACGCTACCGAGCGATGATAACAAACTTTTTTTTGCCCGAAATGGAAGTTCTTGACTTGCATGATATGTGGTTTCAACAAGACGGTGCCACATGCCACACAGCACGCGAAACAATGGCGCAATTGCGAGGCGAGTTTGGTGAACAGTTAATTTCACTTTTCGGGCCGGTCAATTGGCCGCCTAGATCGTGCTATTTGACACCATTAGACTATTTTTTGTGGGGGTATGTCAAGGCTAATGTCTATAGGGACAAGCCCGCTTCGATTGACGCACTGGAAGCCAACATCCATGCATTCATTCGTGAGATACCGGCCGATATGTGTGAAAGAGTATGCCAAAATTGGACTCAGCGGATGGGCTACCTGAGACGCAGCCGCGGTCAACATTTGCATGAAAATATCTTTAAACATTAAATTGCAAGGTTTAAACTATCGATTCAAATAAATATTTCATTCATTTTTTCGAATTTTTTGTGTTTTTTTTTTAAAAAAAGTTCTAAACCTCTTAAAAAATCACCCGTTACTTCTCGATTTTTTTTTCAACAATCAATTTTTTTCAACAAATCAATTTTTTTCAACAAATCAATTTTTTTTGAATAATTGTACCAATATACTAAATTGAATCGAATTTTTTTTTAAATGTATTTGTGTACTTTAGTCAAGTTGAATTTATCGAAAAAAAAAAGTACAATTGTATTGACTTTTGAAACCATGCTCCCTGAAGGTTCAGATTGACATATGGTTTTTGAACTCAAAACTGGGTGCTAGGCTATGGTTTTTGAACTCAAAACTGGGTGCTAGGCTCTTCAAATCTCTCATCTCAAATACATATCCATCCACATTTCAAACGAGTTATGGCATCAAAGCGACTCAATCAAATGCTAATTAGGTCACCGTGTTATAGTTTTCTCGTGGTCGCTATTTGTACCTAACTACTCGTTTAAATTTTTATGACACGAGGGAGACTTGTTAACATGTCCTTGTTTGCAAGATCAATAGGATCATTGAAGTTTCATAATTTTCATATTTTTGAATATTTAAAAACTTTGTTATTTACTTAATTATCGATACTCTAGAAGATTTAAATCTTAATGTATCATTGTAAATTGAACTCTTCTTCGAAATAAATGAAATGAAATGAAAAAAAATTGAAGTAGATTTTTTCTTTTAAATTCTTAATCTTAATGCATCGGAGGTTTTATCTTGTTTCAATTTTACAATTTTTTCTGTACGATTCTGTATAGTTCTAGAACTCATGGTTTTCGGACGGTTGAGAATTTTTCACATGCAATTGATAACACCGAAACTGATCTGTCCTTTATTTTATAGCTTGTATTTCAATTTTTACATTTTGTTATGTTATTAAAATTTCATTCATTAAACAGTGTTTCTTATACCAAAATAAAGATTAATGCATTAAAAATCTTCACTTACTTTTTTTTACAGATTGGCCCTGTTTCTGTAGCTTTACATTTTTCCTGGGCCTATTTTCGAAATGGGATCATTTTTTAAAGTCGCAATTTCTTGAGCTTGATACATTGTATGGAAAAAAGTGTTATGTGTATCGTAGCTCAGTTAGATTGCTGGTTACAAAAACCAACCGTCGATCTTTCACCCTTCGCTTGACCATTTTGGTCTAAAATCCGTCACAATAATAAATTAAAAGACAAAACCTTTTAGAGTGGAAAATAATTAAAAACCACTCTCTTTATTCCGTCACGACCTTCTCTTATCTCTAGTACAAGAAGACTAACTCTTCGTTATACATTTTCATATTGCCAAATATCTTTCGTTAAGTTTTATATAAAGTTCTAATACCTTCTCATAAATTATCGACTGCAGAGCTTCACACTCATGCAGTACGATACAATATGTATAATATTTCTTGTAATTAATTTTCCAATCTATAAAGTAAACATAAATTATATTTTTCGAAAAATCGTCATTTAAGTTAGCCAAAACCGGTATTTTTGTTCGTTAAATTTTGATTCATTTTTATAAATTATGATATCTTTTAAATGATCGATCTAAGGAAAATTATATTATTGCTATCTTGTTAGGGGAACCCCCTTCATAATCTACAAATTTTGTAACAAAGGAAATATAGATATAGTACCAATACCGTTTAAGAAGTTGTATGCGAAAAACCTATATTTTCGATACTGCATCTTTTTGAAGTAGCAATATCATGTATCTGATCGCTCGTATGGAAAATATGTCAATATTTTTTTGTAGAAAATTTAAAATTTAATCCATCAGCCCAATTCTCAAAATTTCCAGGGAAAAAACTCCTTGGGAAACGTGTTTTCTTGGGAGTAGAATACTCCTATTCCGATTTCTCCGGTAGAACATTTTTCTTTTTGAAAGCGGGAATGAATTCTGAATGTTCGAAACAGCTGTTTTGCAATATGTATTTGGAATAAAAATCAAATTATAAAAAAAAAAATGTATTCCCGGGGAAACATAAATTTTTTTTTCGATAACTTCGCCATTTAAGAGCAAAAATGAGAAAAACAGTATTTTTTACTTTTGATAAATTTTTCAGGATTAAAAAAGATATGTCAATATTTTCTTGTAGAGGGTCACAAAGGGTCATGTACAAACGCAGAATGAACTAGATATCGAAAACAATCACCGTTTGCAGGAGTTTAATGCGAAAAAAACGACATTTTCGTCATTTTACGTTTTTTGAAAAGCGCATATATTCTTAGGGCCAGTTTTTCAGTGCGAGATCATCCTTTCGGTCTCGAGGTTAAACCTGAGGTAATTCCATAAGTGTATTTTTCAGTCAATTGAAATCCTAAGTTAACTCCGAAACACTCACCTAATTTGGTGAGTTAACTCAAGGACCAAATTGATGGCTTTTTCAGTTGTGGCGCCATCTCGATTTTGATAGTGAAAGTTATTCACAGTGTTATCCATAGTGTTGCACATTGATGACAATCTATTTTTGACAACTGAATGATAAAGTTAATCCTCAACTGAAAAACTATTCCTGAGTAAACTCGTGATTAATTTATTTTCAGGATTAACTAACTCTGATTTAACTCAAGGTTAACCCTGAACTGAAAAACTGCCCCTTAGAGGTTGGGCGCAGGAAGAAAAGTGTCAAAATCTTTTTTCTATAAAATCACATGATCTACAAGCTGCATGAAATACTTTTTAAAGTTTACCGTTTAAAAGTTATATACGAAAATCGGTTATTTTCAACATGTAACCTTGATAATGCAAGCCAAATTAAGCAATAGACTTTTTAGAGAGTGATTGTTATACCAAAATAGAATTTATTGCGTTTAAAAATCATCACTTGAATTGAAACTTTTTTTCCACAGTAAAAGTGAATCTTATTCTGGGCCACACCAAAAAACATTTGAAATCTTTTGTATAAAAATTTCAAAGTTCAAAGTGGATAGACATTCATCCTCTGAGGAAAGCTTCACGGCCTTCATTAAATATGCCTTCTGTAATTTTAAATAACGCTTTTATTTTCAACATTATACATACCTTCTTACTCTCCTAAAATAAATATATTATTTTAAGCAATAAAGATGATATTATACCAGCTTGACGTTCATTACTAAGGGCACAATACTTTTTCTCAACCCCCACGAATTAAGTTTTCCTTTTTATGACACTTGACCCCTTGACTAAAAGGCCAAATCCCTTTTGGAAAGTATATCTCTCAAACGACAAACGAGTGTGTTGGTAGCAAAAGTTTTTTTTCTTCCCCACATAATGTGCGTCCTTGAAAATAAGAACATTCCTCGCAAGTCCAATAACCTCCCGAAAGATTAGGTACCTCACGGTTCTATATTACGCAACATTCCTGCCTCCCTTCATCCATTTTATTTTATTTCAGATTTTTAGGTATGTTTCACAAAATGGGCGAACAGATGTATACTTTTTCTTCTCTCATATCACCCAAAAATAATAACTAAAGTTAAAGGACCGAAGAATACTTATAGCCCCAAAAACCCAGTGCTGAGAAAGTCCATTCACCTTCTACTGTACATACCTTCCTATAAGATTTATAAAAGCCTCCCCAATTCTGACAACCAAATACATATAAAAAGAAAGCTGAATTAATGTCTTTTGTGGGTTGGGGTGGCAAAATATTCATCCATATACATATTTCTATACCTACATTTACATATTATAACAGTTACTTAATGTCTAAGTATGTTATATAGTGTGTGTAGTGTATATTTACATATTTGTATGTATGTATGTACAAGTATTCTTAAACTAACACAATTAGCCATGGTTATTTCTAAAGGACAAACAAAAACAAAAATACAACAAAGATCAGATCCAACAAAAAGTAAATAATAAATAAAATGTGTGTGTACGTACCCTAAGGGTAGGTTTTGTGGGGGGCTATTAAATTCACCCTTGGCATCTCTTTTGTTTTATACCCTCTGTCCTGACTGAACTCTCAATTCTTTATACCATCAATCAGCAAATTATATCAAATATTGCCGCCCTCCCAAGAGGGGCGAATACGATAGCTATTTGTTGCCTGGGTTTCTCTTATAAATATATATATGTAGGTATACTTATATTTTTTAGCCAGGATGAAGAAATTATTTACTCCTTCTTACGGTTTTTTGTTAAAATTGCTCAAAAGGTCCAGACGAATGAATTAAAATTTATAAAAAAAAAACTTTTTTTGTGTGAAATTTTATTTATTTTGTTTTTTTTTTAAGTCTGTTGTGTGTGGGATTCCATTTTCACCCGACGTCGGCACACGTACACCATTCGTCCTAGAGCGCAAACACAGCCGCATCGACCTCGTCGTCGTCTCACACCGAGTATCATACCTCAGCCTCAGAGAGAATATGTATGTGCCTTAATTGAGAGAAAAAAAAATGGGAAGCAAAACAAAAAGTGAAACAGAGAAAGATAGAGAGAGAATGGAGAAAAGGGAATACGTGCTTCGGATGTGCCTTTGGGGGATTTGTATACGACGAGAACACTAAAATTACAATCAAAGGCCTACAGCAGCTGGCACAGTGGTGAATTTGATATTAGATATGGGATATGAATGAGCGGAAGGGCGCTTGAAGGATTTAGGAAGGAATACAATTTCAGGAGACCATAAATAATGGATTTACAGAATTTTAAAGTACTTGTAACTATACCTATGTACAAAGGTGTACCTACTAAGTTTAGGAATTTTATTAACTGTAATTTGGCACGTAACGAAAAATTCCACAAGAAGGTACCTATTCTTGTAAATTCAAGATTTTGTTCTTTAGATTTCTCACAGTCACAATTCCATTTTATACATTTTATGTTCTTAACGTGATTTTCATATCCTTCATAGAATATTGGAACTTGAAATTTTAAAAGTCGAATTTTTTGTACATGAAGAACTAGTAGGTATATGATCCCATCCTATCTTTGTTCAAAAAAGTCCCATGAGTAATTCAAAAGAATTTAGGACTAACAAAATTTTGAATTGCAGAATTTTGAAACAACGGGTTTATGGAAATCGAATTTTTGTACATTATAGGACCTACTTACAGAAATATATGACCCAATTCATAATGCATATTTTATCAAAATTTATTTTTTAGAATACAAAACTTTATTATCAGCTTTTTGAAAAAATTGAATTTTGGAATAAATACATGCATAAGTTTGAGAACTTAATTTTGGTACACATAATTTTTTTGACATTGCTTTATAGAAAGTGTCCAGAAGAAAATTAAGATAATTTTGAACTACAGAATTTTTGATTTTTATTTGGATTTTTGTAAAATTTTGAAGTTTTACAAACTGAAATTTAGTACCTGGATAAAAAAAAACCCAATTATCATTAATCTAAAAACTTTTACTTCGAAAAAAATTCTGACAAAGCTGAATTTTGGTGGAGAGCATTATATTTAAGTATTAAGCATTTTCTTAAAAAAGCCCCAAATTTGGACCAGGGCTTATGATTGTGTGGGGTAAAACGGCCAACATTTATTTTTTTGGAAACTGTATCTTGTCCCCTTTCACTCTATAAAATTAAAAGCGGTTTAAATGTAAGTCACTTTTTAGGAAGTACATAGATATTTAACTCGTCAAAACAAATTGGTTCACTTAAATTCAAGTCGGTCGGTATTCTATCCAAATCAGTCTTATTTTTTGGGTTGCATGGATTGAGTTGGAATATTTGAATTTTTTTTAATGACTTTTCTATGTGGAAACCACAAAAAACCAATCGCACCGATTTTTCTAACCCCAGCGGTGGTGATGTACAAAGGCAATTTTTTTTTTCGAAATCTATTGATCCTACGTAAAAATTTCAACGATTTTTTTATGTAGAAATACACAAGCAACAATTTTTATTTTCACACTAAAAATTTCAAAAAATGTATATACATATTTACATAATTTACATAATATTGAATTTCAACCCCTTTTACCCTCCCCCTTAAAAATGTTAGCCCTGATTAGGGTTACCAGCTCTAAAATCAGAAAAGCCGGACAGTAAAGAAAGAAAAACCTGATTTTTGAGAAAAAAGCCTGACAAATAAAAAACATTTTTTTTTAGAAAATTATGAAGCATATAGATTGAAAACAAAAAAATTAAGACCAAAAAATTAAAAATCGAATTGCATTTAGCGGTTGCTACCAGCGCTTTTTCAATAATTTTGCTTGAAAATCGGAATTTTTCTCAAATGTTAAAAGCTGCATAACTTTTCGAGTTTCGGTGCTAAAAGCATGAAATTTTCAGGGATTTCATAATTTCGCCAAGAACTAAATGAAAAAAATGAATGTGTTCACTGCGATTTATAAGCATTTCGATTTGAAAGCATTCAGTAACGTTTTTCTTCTAACGATTATATTTTGTGCGATAATTATAAAAAAGCCTGACAAAGGACGAAACCTGGCCAAAGCCTGATTGGACATTAAAAGCCTGACGCGTCAGGCGAAATCCTGACGGATGGTAAGCCTAGCCCTGATCTACATTTAGGGTAGATTTTAAGAAATACTTAAGTTATACAAATAAAGCTCTCCATTATAATTCAATTTTGTCTTAATTTTTTTTTTAAGTTTGGCACTTTTTTGGTCTAATTTTTCTGTTTTTTTTTTAATTTTTCAAAAACTGAATTTTTGAATTCAAACCACTTTGAGAACTGAATTTTGTTACATACACATAGGGCGTTTTTCTTTTTTAGTTCAGAGTAGAGCTCTGAACAGAGTCTGAACACTCCGAACATACTCTGAGCGGTCTCTGAACTGAGCGTGCTCTGTTCTGAGAGTTCAGATTTATTTAAAGAAACACGCTTCACTTTTTTATTTGTTCCAGTTGTCGTTTTCTTTGTGTTCAGCTATTCAACTCCGTCTGCTCTATCAATTTATTCTGAGCTCATAGAGAAACACAAAATTGGAGTTCTGAACGATTTTTTTTTGACAGTTCAGGTCTGCTCTGAACTAAAAAAGAAAAACGCCCATAATTAAACATAATATTTACATATCATTGCATATAATCCCAATAAATCTATTTCTCCTAGAAAATATCCAAACAAAATTTTAAAATGCAGAATTTTGACATAGGTACAAAATTTGAGAGTACATATATACAATTTGAGAAATATTTAGAAATTTAGTACAAGAATTTTGGTACATAAAGAATTTTAACTTAAAATAATTTTTCTTAAATAAAAGTTTAAAATTAACTTAACTGAATATTGAAGACCTACCTATGTATGTATATATGTATATAACCTAAATGTACCTTCAAAATATTGATTTATAACGTTTTGATAAATAACTGTGAAAACTTACTAATTTTGGAACAACAAATTATAATTTTTGTGTTCCATAAAGTTATAAATGATCTGCTCTCGGAGGGGCATATTGCATATTTCCAAGGAAACAATTTTTAACTTTTTTAATAATAAGTAGAATACAATTTTAGATTAAAATTCAGACCAAATTAAGATTTTATGTTGACAAATTTTAGAAACAAAAATTCAATTAGAAAACGTATCTTTTTCTAAAAGGACTAATGAAAATTTTATCCAAATTAAGATTTTTATTTTGAAAGATTTAGGAAACAAAAAACCGATGAGTATGTTTTCCAAAAAGGCCAAATAACTTTTTTTTAAATCAGTATACAAATTTGGACTTATGTACATTCTGACCTAATTCTTATTTTGTTGAATACATTTTGGAAACAAAAATTCGATGAGTAAATGTACATAATTTTTCCAAGAAGGACTAATAAAATTTTCAGCTTTTTAAAAATATGTGGGTTTAAAATTTAAATAAAGATTTTTTATTTTTAAAAGTTTAGAAAACAAAAATTCGATATACAAATAAATGTATGTACAATGTTTCCCTAAAAGGACTAATAAAATTGTCAGCTTTTTAAAAATTGGTTTAAAATTTTAACTAAAACTTTGACCTAATTCAGATTTGTATTTTGAAAAATTAATGAAACAAAAATTCGATGATCAAATATATGTTTTCCAAAAGGAAAAATAACATTTTCCTCCCACCAAGGTGAAATCTAAGATTTCAACGAAATCTCAAAACTCTAGGGAAATGTGAACATTTTGTCTGAAATTACTGAAATCTGAGATTTCATTTTCGTTGGAATCAGTATTACCTCCAAATTTAAATTTAAATTTAAATTTTAATGTTAAGCTTTCAAGCACAAATTAGGTTATCTGAAAATTTGTTTACATAAACATTAATTAAATACTTTATTATATAGAATTTGTATTAACTTCCATGTTTAACTCCGCCTTGAATTTGTTAAATGTCCTGATGCGTCCCCGTTCAGAAAATATCATCAGCAGGCAACCTTTAAAAAAAACACAATTCAAACGTTATTTATACCTTTTTTTATGTGGTTCAGTTGGTTTTTTTTTTTTTTTTCTCTGCAACATCAGAGAGATAGAAAGAAGGTATTATTTAAACTGTTGGTGTGTATTTTCTTCTTCCTTCTTTCTTTATATGAGAGTAGCTACATAGTATAATCATACCAGGAAGACAACACAGGACTGAGGACACCATAATCATCCCAGTTTAATACCTTCTTTTTTTCTACAGTTAACATTATCGAATTTAGATGTTTTGTTTGAAAATAAAAGTTTCCCGGACACAAAAAAAAATAAAAATAATAACACACAATATATAAAAGAACCAGAATGAAAAGAGTTTCAGCTTATCATATATAGGAGTGCAGTGTCTTCAGCATTCGGCCGGCGGCGCGCGGGGCGGTGAGCAGGCCCGCGGTGAATGAACTTTTATTAAGTGTTCTATGAATTCATCAGTCCTGAGCTTTGATTACACGACGATCTTACGTTTTTTATGATTTGTAAAAATCCGCGAAAGACTCAAGTTTTACTATTGGGAATCATAATTGTATTTAAATTAGTCTATTTATTTATATTTTATTTAAAAAAAAAATTTAACTAATGAGAGCTCTTTCCCGTAGAGTCCAAAATTTGGAAAATTTCTTACGAATGAACTATGTACATACATGATACTAAGAAAAGGTTTTTTTCTAGGTATATTGATGAATTCTGCATCTTTCAAAATATCAGTTTAAAAAAAGAATAATTTTCACATCCGTTTTTTCAAATTAGGTATATAATATTCATGTAAAAAATATTTTCAGCGCCTATAACACTTCGATAGATGAGATTCAACCAACGTTAGGTAATACCTACAAACTCCACCAAACACTTCAGTAGAGAGAACAATATATTATGTCCCTTCTTTTATGCAGTTTTAAGTAATATGAATAAAATTCTGGTAAAGTTGGAAAGATGTGGTGTATAGGGGTTCCGTATTCCACATTTACAATAATTTAGTACTATTTCTGTCAGCAAAGTTCATACACCTGTTTTCAGCGCAATCACGGAGGTGACCTTGAGGAAGGTTAGTAACTGGCCCAAGGCTATGTGTAGACCACACCCTCACTCTATTCCAACTCGAATTTCCAAATTCTTTCTCTATCTTATAATACCTTAATGGTTTTTCTATATGAGGCTTTATTTATAAAACAAATTTTATAGGTTCGTAGGTTAATTTTATTCAAACATATTTGTAGACATTTGTTTGTATATTCTATATAGATATTAAATAAAATAAGGGTATTGGCTGTGGCGCTGCCGTCTGCCAGGTTAACTTCTTGTTAAATTTTCTATAAGATTTTTTTTTTCAAATATTTACTTTTATAATATAAATTTTATATATGTATTTCTAAAAATAAATTAGCCAGCTTAGCACTTTAAAATTGGACTTAATCGTTTTTCTGGACCTTTTATCGCTTGATTTATTTACATATAAATATAATGAACGGTCGTATTTATGTATAAACGTTGTCTAACTTTGGACATTTTTATTTTATGTTTAAGAGCTATCTAACTAGACAACGGACTCGGTATGCTAAACCTTGGCTAATGTAACATTTTATTTAAAAAATAAAGCATTTTTTTTTTTACTATTTCGAACTATTATATCGATATCGACTATCGATTTTGACAAATGATGTGTCAAGCGAAGTGAAATTACCTGCTGATTTGACGAATTATAATTTTCATTTGTTTGTATTCGTGCGTCTTTTATTTTTACTCCTACTCCTACTCCTACTCCTACTAATCTAATCTAAATTTTAAATGAGGCCCAAGAAAGTTGTACAAAGGCACTGTAAGTTTTGCTATGGAAATTAGCTAGGTCCTCGCTAGTTATGTATCCTTATGAGATAGTAAAATATTTTAACAAGTTTTCCTCGTCTAGATTTTCCCTACTTAAAACTTTCAGGGCCTTGACTTAACTTGGCAACAAATTTTCCATTTTTTCAGTTGGGAATTTAAATAGGTAGACCATTTAATTTGAGCCAGTCGTATAAGGACGTTGCAAAATTTGTAGACTGTTTGAATGAAAAATTAACAGGTTCCTTACTAATCTTATAAGGCAGTTTTTACGACCCTCTCAACGGGAACGCTTTCTTTTAAGACTATTAGAATTTTTTGAATAGCTAAATCAAATTAAAAATGCCATAAGGAGGATACCCTTACAAACTACTTACATACATACTAGACTATTCACGAAGTTTAGAGAAAATTGGTCTAGCCTTCAAGCCAGGCCGAATTGCGGGACTAACTTTTTTTTTTCGTCTATCATATTAGAACCAACGTTTGATTAAAATCTCTAGGTCGATTTTTTTTAACTTGCCTTTGTGGATTATTTTTAAATAACCCCACCCAAATTAGTGGCCCGTTTTTCGACTTCAAACAGAAAGTTTTTAAGCTAAATTTTTCGTTTGCTCAATAAAAACACGAAGAAAAAGATTCTCCCCAAAAATATACATGCACAATGTACCTACACATTTTTCTGCCATCCCAATATCATCTCACCTCACATGTCTGGTCTAGTCTAGCTGAATTGAGCTCTGTCATATAATGGGAAGACTACAATACACCATCACAGCAAGCAAGAGCAATAGCAACAAAACAGTAGAAAAGCGCGATGTGATTGGAGTCACGTCACGTTTTTTTTTTTATTTTTTCTCTCCAGATCTCAGTCCATCTATGTACATCTGCTTCTTTTTCTGATGTTCTGTTCCAAAAACAAAAAAATACAAAACAAAAATTAGGGAAATCATAGACCAAGCGAGGTGTCTCGTCATCGTCGTCGAAAGTACTCGCTCTGTTGATAGCATAGCCCCATGATAGCATAGTGTTCCTGCTGTTTTATGTGGAAATTTCCTCCAAGGAGGGCAAGAAGAACCGAGAAGGAAAAGTGAGAAAATGTGTCGTAATCGATAAAGGAAGCAAGGTGCGCTATATACACACACTCCGGTTAAAATAGATAGCTCTTACATTGTAGGTAGGTGTATGAATAGAAATAGGCGGATAGGAAGGTACTCCTCGTGGATAAGGGGGGAGGAAGTAATGGAGAAGATGGAGAGAGCAAAAGTAATAGAAATTCTAGAAACATTGCTCGTCGTTCACGTTCACGTTCACAAAACCAAACCACCATCAAGGGGTACGTTGAACTCTGTGTGGAAGACCGAGAAAATTACACATACATACCTGTTTGCTATATCATCTATATCTACCCTACTCACTCTCCGTCGCTCTCTTTTTCTCTTACTTCCTGGGCCCTTTTTGTAAATATAGAATAATAGAACCTTTTGTAGACGGAACGGAATACAGAATAACACTACCCGATCCGAGCGGGGTGTAAGAGCAACCCACCCGAGTTTGTTTTGTAATTTTCCTCAATATTCTCATCAGGCCTCAGCAGCAGCTACAGCAGTACAAGAAGTAGAAGTAGCAGCAGCAGTTTTTTTATTTAATTTTTTTTTTTGGATTACATTGGTTTATAGTAGTTTTTGTTGTTGTTGTGTTATTTTGTATTTTGTTGTTGTTGTGTTATTTTGTATTTTGTTGTTGTTGTTATTTTTCCTGGTGCTGGGATCTAGAGAATCTGGATGGATGAAGTTGATGATGATGATGATGGCGATGGTGTTATTTAGGGGTGGCTTTTTGGGCTCAAAATGCTGATTGTACTGTGCTGTGTGATAGGAATAATTTTCGCTTCTTCTTGTGTCGGTCGTCTATTTTCAAAGTAATCTTTCACATGCGGCGTCGTCGTCGTTGTCGTCGAACGTCGAACATTCTCGTCCTACCTACCTACCTAGTCGTTGTCGCATATACACAAAACGGTTCACTCTATCCAGATCCATAGAACGGATACGAGGAACGCGCCCCTTTTTTCTTCGTTCGGTTAAAACATATTTTTAGAAGTAGTTAAAACCCCAAAAAAAAAATTCCAAATAATCCAATTCCTATTTCATCTCAATTTTGATTTTTTGAAACAAATGCCTTTGTTTTTAATCGGTTCAATTGAAATCTGTATTTTTTGTTTATGTTTTTAAATAATTTGTTTGTGAAATAAAAAAAAATCTTTCAACAAATTAAAAAAAAAATAAAGTGATTTTTTTGGTTGTGAAACTTAAAAGTGTTGTGCCATTATTTTTGGATTATATTTCTGGATGTAGATGCTGCTGTTTTCATTGTTGGTACGTGTTTTTTTTTTTCTACTGAGAGAGAGAGAGAGAGGGAGAGAGTCTTTCAAGTACTTATGTACCTACATAATCATAATGATTTCCTACAAAAGGAATCACAATTAAATGAGAAATTTTTAAGTGTTACAACGATCATGTATGTTTTCGGTTAAGTGCTTTTTGAATTGAACTATAGCTTTATGCGAGAATAAATTTGAAAGTAATATCCTTTCATATGGTTTCTGTCATCATTAAAATTAAAACAAAAAAAAATTATGTGTAGTGAAATAAAAATTGTCTTTGATTATAGCAGCAGTTTTTCATGGTGTTTTTTTTTTTTTGAGCTATAGGCTGGTAAAGATATATGTAATATTAGTTAATCATGGTTTAGGGCGCAGGAGCTCTTTTTTAGGAAGAAAATTGTTTTCTTGGAAATACTTTCGATACAAAAAAACTGTCTGAATTGAAAGTCTTACCTTTTATGTAGACATGTAGAATTGTAAATGTGGGGTGACTATAATACAAAGGGGCATTCAATTACCTACAAACGAAAATTGAAAACGGAAACAAAAGTTAATCTTTATTTTTTTTTTTACTTCATAGATTTTTTAATTTAAATAAATTAGACTTGCGACAAAGTGGCATACTAACCTCTTTACTTTTTTGAACAAAAAATTAAAACTTGGTATAGTTCCACTATTTTTTTTCACCAAGTTCTAAGGACTAAAAACTGGGTTTTAAATATGTGAAAGTTTAAAATAAAAGTTTAATATATTTGAACCCCAAAATTCGGGGATTTTGTGAGTTAGAACTTTGGTTTAAAAACTTTCTCATTCTCCTTCACAAAGCCTAACTTTTATAGTACATACCTAATTCAGCAGTACAAATTTGAATAGGTATAGAATAAAATTAAAATTGATTTGAAATAATAATACCAGAAAGACTGTTAAGTGCAATAAAAACATGTCGTCACCCAATTTAAAGCCAAAAATGTAAGAAACATGAGGGTGGATCAATAGGGATCAATAAGAAATGATAAACAAAATGTCGAAATGAAAATTGTCGTGTTAGAAAAACATACCGAGTGATCCAAATACCGATTCAAAATGAAATCGATTATGTGAACTTTCAAAATACTGACAAAATGTCATCGTCGAAAAAATGTTCACTATTGGAAATTAAGATCGTTACCTACTAATGCTTTATTTACACTTGTTCCACAATTATCGACGAAAGACTTATTTTTGCGTCAGTTCACAAAATGGCAAGTGAAAATAGTCAACAAGAAATTATTATCAGTAAATTTAAAATTGGGTACGTTCAGAAGAACTTAGGGACTAGAAATTAAGGCAAGTTTCTAGTCTCTGATTGGTCATCTGTCAAAAAATTTCCTTCCAATTAAGGAAACTTTATTAGAAAGTTGACTGGAAAGCTAGTCAAGAAATATCTCCCTACATTTCAAGTCAAGTGTATTTATGTCAAAATATCAGCTGATTATATTTTATCGCTAAATAGCAAGCTGAACTTCATTGTTCTGCAAATTCTTTTTTTCACGTTTGTTATAAGTTTTGGTTAAAGTGGTTCTTTATCATATATTATGGAAAGGATTTAACTAAAAATGTAACAAATATTGATTTTTGTCTTGTATGAGGTGTTTTTCAGATAAACATATTCATGTCGATTATGGATCCGCAATACTGGATCCGCTGTAATTCGCAGTGCTATTCTCTCCTTTCTCTTTACACATTTGTCGTGAAAAGAAAATAGAATTCTGTACTGATAATCACTGCAGATGTAGAATTGCGTATTCCATAATCAAGACAAATATTATAAGAATGTATATTTTTGAAGTAAAGACCCAATTTTGACACTGTAAGAAATAACTAGTTTCCTTACTCAATTTTGCGTTCAATGAATGTAGTTGACTACATATGTAGTTGATTTGATATTGGAGATTTTTAACGTGTTTTTTCATGAAATAAATAAAAGATATTATTTTAAATAACTTAAAAACACTTATTTTATTTATTTATTTACTTAAATGCATTTCGGAAGCTATGCTTCCATCGTCAGTAAGTTTTATATAAATAATAATTTTTTGATATATTAAATACAAATAACTCATTACAAACAAAAACAAACTACACAAACAAATTTATAGTGAATTTAAGATCTATTATAAAATTTTTTGAAAATTGGATCTTTTATTGGTCCATCGTCACTATTCATTAAATTATTTCTATTTTTGAAAATGTAAAGAGATTCAAAAGCATCTAATTCATAATGATTATTTACATTGCGAAATGGTCAAAATTCAATTTTTATCCAGAAAGTACATCAAAATTAAGACCAATTTTTAGTAGGCAAAACATCAAAAAGAGTCAGTGTAGTGAGATAAAACTCAAAAATGTGATTAGTGGCTCAAAAGATAAAATTGAGAAAAATCAACAATCAGGAATTTATACTATTGGATGCAGCGATTGTAGGAAGGAATATCTAGGACAAACAAGAAGACTAATCATGAAAAGGTTCAAAGAACTTTTTGCACATGTAAAATACAATGAACCTGAAAAGTCGAGTGTAGCACAACACATGCTGGAGAATAACCATAATTTTAGCTTACAAAATTTGAAATTAATTCGCAATGTCCACCTTGTTTTATCTTTGTCAATGACGATCACATTGTACAAACTTAACGGACTTATTTTGACGGGAATCCAACTTCTATTGCTCAGAACAAAACAAAGTTAACACTACCAACTCACTTGCGCGTTCAGCAGTCGTTAAAACAAAACACAAACCTGTGCTCATTGAAGGAAAAAGAAATCTTTTAATTACAAAATTTTATTAAAAAATTGTGTTTCCAAATGAAAAAAATTGCTTTTGTAGTATTTAAGTGCCAAAGAAAAAGAGAGGAAACAGATGTCAAAAAACAAAAAAAAAAAAAACAAAAAAAAAAAAAAAAAATCTACAATTTTTTTAATCCTGCCTTACTTGGCCATATGTTTCTCAACATGAAAGTGAAAGTGAGATAAAGTACTGAGAAGTATAAAAAAGTCAGAGGAAATAGTCCAATGTATCAATTGTCGCGTTCGGGGATCTATCCAAAGATATCCGGATAGGTTTGTGTTGTTGTAATCCCTTGTGACAAAACAGCTGATGTAACAACAACCCAACGTATCTGAAAATTTTTGGGATAGATGGATAGCCTATCTGATAGTTTACCGAACGCAGGGAATATTATATTTTTATTTCGTTTTCGAAAAAAAAATCATTTCAAATAAAATAGATCAGATAGATCAGTTTGTTTCTCTTTTATCACACAAAGTTAAACTGAAAAAAAAGTGCAGAACAAAAATGCGTGAAAATAATAATGAAATTATAAAAGTCTTTCTGAAACAAAAAAATAAAATGTAAAAACTTTGCTTCTTTCAACTGATTCCCAGATAATTTTATCAATAGTTAATGTCAGCTGAGGAACATTTTGTATCACCAATGAACGTTAAGCTAAGTACAGACGATTGTCAGATCTTACAACATTGTCAGAACTGTCAATGGTCTGACAATAGCTAACAATTAGCTGACAATTGACATATTTCTTACAATGAAAAATTGTCCGTTCACAAGGTTGGTAGATTTCTACCCAATTTGATTATCAGCTATTTTTTTTATCTCTCTTTAACCAACTCATTGACATTTCGAAAAATGAAGAATTTGTCAGCAATTGTAAGATGTTTTCAATGAAAACATCTGACAATGACCAATGAGTCTGACAATGTGCTAATCGACTGACAATGATAAAAATTGTGTGTTCAGACGATTGTAAAATACCTGGCAATTTTTTGTCAGATTGCCGTCTGACAATGACGGTTCTGACAATATTGTCAGACAAAATTGTGTGTTTAGACGATTGTAAAACATTTGGAACAGTTTTTTCACTGACAGATCTAACAATATTGTAAGATCTGACAATCGTCTGTACCTACTTAGCTTTAGTTAAAAACCACAGTGCAAGCTTTCAATGAACTGACAAAATTGTCTGTCAAAAATTCTTCGTCTTCGAAAAGACAAACGATTTATGGCTCTTAAAAAGATACAAGCGGAAATGAACTGGCAATTGTGTCATTAAAAAAGACCAATTAATCTTTATTTGTCAAACAGAGCGAAAAGATTTAATAAGCTTTGTTCAGTGAGAAAAAAGCGAGCCTACGTTCTGTAACTCTCGCATCGGCAAAAGTAGTCGAGAAACGACAAAAATTGAAACAAATCATATGAGTTTTGTTCCATTTTCCAATGTTTCTCGACCAATTTTATCGATGCGAGAGTTACAGAACGTAGGCACAGAACAGCACTGATTTGTGAAAAACTTTAGAGCAGGAAATGGCTACCTTAGTTGTCAGTAAAAAAAACGTAAACAAATGTACGTAGGGCCCTACACAACATCAATTTTACTTGTCAAGTATTTTTGACAGATTTTTTGTCAGGTAAAATTGATGAAAATATCCTCTACACGTATCAATGTACATTACCAGTTATGTATGAATTAGTTGGTACAGTGCCGTAAATCAAACATTTGTCAATAAACACTGTCGCAAATCAGACAAAATTAACCGTTTTCTATTAGATAATGTTAGGTAACATTCATACACCCTACACATCGTAAATTTTGATTGCAATGGACTTTTGAAAGACCGAGTTAGGAAAATTCCAACAAAAAAACAAAATTTGTCTATGGAAAAATTACAACATCTCATTTCGACAGTTTTCGCTTGTTCTTCCTCAAAAGGAAGTGCAGAAAATCCGTTTCTAATGTCATATAGAACATTTTAAAACAGAACTTTTGTGTTCTCAACTGTACCGAATGCCCTCGTTGGATAAACTTAGTTTTATAAAATTTTAAATTTTATTATAATCCAATAAATTCGGAAAAGAATTTCTTGACATTACTTGGTTCGAGTAAATCACATTTCAGTCAAAAACAAATATATGAGCAATGAATTTTTATTTGCGTTATAAGCGATAAATTGTTTAATTGTTTCAAAATTTCGCTATAAGCGATAATTTGTAGTAACCGATATTTCGTTATAGTCGAATAATTTTACTCTAATTGGTCAGTTCAGTTCTCTCAAACTTTGTTTCTTCAAGAATTAAAAAGCAAAACTGAGAATTTTAGCTGATGAACCTTGTTCATACAATATTTCAGGATGCTAAGCAATCTGACACTTCATTTTTATGCTTTTCGGTGTGATTTTACGCCTTTTTGTTAAGATTTTTTTTTGTTGGGTAAATATTGGAAGAATCTCAGATGAGAAGCCACGCCCTCAGAATGAAAAATGTCTAGTTCTAAATTTGTACCTACCTTGGTATGCACTACAAGTCTGCCCAGTGAACTAAAAAAGTTGTCAAATTTAAATGTTATAAAATCACGTCTTAAATGTTTATTATATAATAGGTTATTAATAATTTTATTGTAAATTATATCAAGAGTTTCAGTGAAACTAATAAATTCAATAAAAAAAAGTGCTCCATATAATTGATAACAATTTTGAAAAAGTGAGTGGATGACATGCCCCCTGAATATAAAATCTGTAATTTTCAATTTTTCATTCCACTATAGTCCTAACCTTCTTACAATTCTCATCTTTCTACGAAAAAGTACTCCATACCTATAACTAATAAGAAAATCTCAAGTTTTCAATTTGTTCCTTTTTATGCACCACAAGACATACTGTTGTGCAAAATTACAACAATTTTGGTCATTCCATAAATAGAACTCAAAACAGAAACCTAAGCAAGCCTTATTTGTGTTTTTTTTTTTTTTTTTTTTTTTTTTTTTTTTTTTTTTTTTTTTTTTTTTTTTTTTTGAGAATTGGCTTCGTATAAAATCTGTAAATGGTATATATAGTTGGCTGAAAAAGTTATTTTTGGATTTAGATAAAGCATAATTTCCTTTCTTAAATAAACGATAATACCTACTCCTGAAATTTTTTTGGAAAAATCAAGTTTTAACTCCAAACCCCCATTAAAGGTTGAGAGAAAATTGCCAGACTAAATTGTTTTCGATATCACGGCACATAAACTTAATAACCCTCACAAAAAAAAAAAAAGATGTCGGCTAGCTTCTAATCAGAGAAATTAAAGTAACCTTCTTTCAATACTGTGAGAATGTTGAATAGCATTAGCATTTGAAGGTTATGTTACCCCGTCAAGTTAAGTCGATGTGCACAAACAAACCATCATTAGTCCTTGTTCTTTATTACCATAATTAACTATATCTGTTTCATAGAAAGGTGACAGAATTCAGAACCCAGTATTTATTGTTCTTGGCTGACAATGGAGTCATTATTGAAACACATTTAGATTGGTAATTATTGTCTAACGCTCTTAAGTTTATGAGAATCATTACTCAAGTATAGTTTTTATAAAGTTTATTTTGTAAATGTTCGAACAAATTCTGCGGGACAGTCCTATCGTGGTCGTAATTATGAAATATAAATATAAATATTGAATTTTATAACTTGGTGAAGATTTACGAGCCTCTTCACTTTATAAGTATTCGATGAAAAATTAATTTAATAAAATAAAGAAATAATCATACTCTTATCATAAAAAAATTGGGACCGAGTTCCCAAAAGGTTGTTTACAATCATTGAGCTCAGAGTTTTCGGAAGAGTCCACGTAGAGCAAATTCAAAGAATTTTAGAAACTTTTACCCTAACATCACTAGGCGTCAAAAACTTTTGAATTTATTATTTGTTAATGCAGCCAGCTATCTAACTTTAGCTATAATCACAATTTCTTACATACTTACATTCAAAGAAGCTTGATAGTTTACTAAAAAATTCTTTCTGTTCCTTTTAACTTATTTTCAAAATAATTACAATCGAATATTAATTTTATAGAATTGCAATGAAAATTTTTATTGCATCTTCATTGAAATTACCAATCTTTAATGATTTCGAATTCAATTACTTTGATTAAAAACCAAACAAAACTTCGCAATCAATAAAAGAATAGAACGAACAAAAAAAACGATAAAACCTCTAATCTTAAGTACACAACTCAAGCAATTATTTATAGTTAACGGCATTAAACTAATAAAAATATGCATCTCTATCATTGCATTCACTTCCGCAAACAATCAGCAATAATAATAATAACAAAAAAAAAAACGAAACACTAAGTAATTACCATGCAACACGATAAAATATTGCAAAACCACGTCATCTACGCCATATGTCATCGTCATACATTGAACATGCAACAATTACACTGTCTAGGTCAGTGGATATGCCATGTGGTGCTGTGGTGCGGCCAGCGACCGGATCGGCCTGGCCCCGATGGTGTGACGAATCCATGAAGTCTGAAAACACTGTTCGTCGTGCGTCGGTCAGACAGCGCACGCACCAAATCATTTTCTCTTGCCACAAATAACCATAAAATAATAATAAAAAAAAAATTAAAATAAACAGCGTGTGGAGTGGAGAATCTTTTGTTGTTTTTATGACCACTTTTAAGCGGTATTATAATTGAGTCCTTCGAAGAGGGACGTCCCCCTTTTGACCATTAGCCTTTTTTAAAATTATACATAAACATAATTTAACCAGCAGCGTCAATCGATGATGGTTTTATTGCATGCGTCTCGATTTTGTCAACTTGTTTTTATTTTGTATTTAACATTTTTCTCTTTTTATTTATTTGCAGTTCGCTTTCACATCGCACACCTGTATGAAGTTCAAAATAAACATAAAGCTGCCAAAGAGGCATACGAAAAGCTTCTTACCGAAGACCAGCTGACATTGGAACTGAAGGCCGATATTTATCGACAGTTAGGTGGGTAGATCTCTTATTACATATTTAAATTTATATTTGTATATATATCTAATCAAAAATAAAAATAAATTTGTTTTCTTTTTTTTTTGTTGAACAGGATGGATGTATCATTGTGTTGAATCCTTAGGCGATAAACGACAACGAGAATCTTATGCAATTTTCTTTTTACAAAAGTCAATTGAAGCCAATCCAAAATCTGGACAATCATTATATTTGCTTGGAAGATGTTATGCTGGAATTAACAAAGTCCATGATGCCTTTATAGCGTATAGAAATTCTGTGGAAAAGAGTGAAGGGAACGCCGATACTTGGTGTTCGATAGGGTAAATATTGATTGTTTTTTTGTGTTGAAGAATTTTAAGAAGCATTTTTACTTTGCCAGACAACAAATCCGGTTTTAAGTCAAGATTTTTCTGATGACTATAATTGAGTTAGGAAGAAAATAATGTAAAATAATCTATAGGATTTCCACCAGACCTGAAACAAACAAAACAATTATCAACTGATAAAAGAAGAAAAAAAGTGGAACCCTTCGGGCATCCTATTCAGAATTCATAAATAAATAATTTATTCTGTCTCTAGGTTTCCTTAAAAAGCCAGATAAAACCTGAATCTTTATTTTCCAGGATGTACAAAAGTTTCAAATACATAATATTGGTAGTTAAATTGTAGACACCAAAAACCATTGACTTACTCTCAGCGTAGAAGTTGAAATGGCAATGGATTAAATCCATGTGTGTTAAAATTCAAAGACATAATTGTACCGATGCTGGTAAACGATTTTCGGTGTACATCACCTTAGTTTATCTCGATGACTTGGAGAGAAGTCAATTTCATTTTCATTCCGTTAGCCTGGACCACCCACACCACAGTAAATCCCTACATGCCAATAAGCTAAGACCCTTGAAAAATTATCGATCTCAGAAAACAATTTTTTTCAGTAGAGAGAGAGTCACATAACCTACAAACTTTTCATAATAAAACCGATTTTTTCATCGTTTTACTTTTTTTTCAACTGGCAATGAATTCTAAATGAATACTGATCAATAGTCTAACAATAAGTCGTTTTTTGAAGAAAATGCCATGATCTACCAATTTTACTTGCTGCTATTTTTCGATATCATTATATCGATACATGACCTTGAATAACTTTTTGCCAACATCCGATTGACGGGGATTTTATGCAGTTGATTCGTTATTATGGAAGAAAGGTCCAATATTGTTTGTCAGAATTTTCCTAAGTTTTCAGATTTTGTGTCTGTTTTGAGTGAGGCTCTTAGTTTTCGAATAACTATCTGCTTTGATCGATGTTACTAAAATTCCTTTTACTTAAAGAATTCTTTATAATTCCTCTTTTGTTTCACATTCTGACATAATAAAAAAATACATTTAATCATGTATTAACTTATTTCTTTGTTTATTTTTAAGGGTTCTGTACCAGCAACAGAATCAACCAACAGACGCCTTACAAGCGTATATTTGCGCTGTACAATTGGATAAGAATCACAAAGCTGCCTGGACGAATTTAGGTATTTTATATGAGAGCTGCGGTCAGTTAAGAGACGCCTATGCGTGTTATTTAAATGCAGCACGCAACTTAGATTCTGTAAGTTTCAATCATTCCAGATGTTTAACCACTTAATGACACTTACATATATTTTTTCTTTCTCTTCAAGAAGGATTCGAATTTTTTTCACACACTCAATACAGCTTCAACATCGAATAATACACCAGCAACACCAACAAAAAATTCAGCTACTTCTGCTGCTGCTGGTGGTGGTCCATCCACATCATCATTATCTACTAGTAGTGGATTTGTATCATCTCCATCAACAAGTAAAGCGGCAACTTCAAAATCCGGTGCTAACAACAATAGTAGTAGTAGTAACAATAACAACAATAATAGTAGCAATAATAATAGTCCTAGTAATAGTAAAACCCAAAGTCTTGCTGAGAGTCTAAAACAAAGGATTAAATTCCTCGGCACGCAATTAGCTCAAGCTCCTATGCCGAGTATAACGTCCAAACGGAGGCAGTTGTGCTCTATAGAGGAGGCCTGGAATTTACCAATATCACTTGAAATGAGCT